>CM060902.1:991663818-994063818 GCA_030737815.1 Allium fistulosum
ATAACGACCCGACTTTCCAGACCCGGAAAATCGAACCATTTTAGTTAAGAAGAAGAGGTAGAAGAAGAAAAATAGAAAACAACATCAGAATCTAACCATCGCAGCGGAATAAAATATAATATATATTAACAGATCTTTACACAAATCAAAACTATATCAGTTTTATATAATATAGCATCAGAGTATACACCAGAGAACACATAACATACAACTGGACAATAGCCATATCATGTCCTCAATACAACAGAGTACAACAATCAACACAGCGGAATATATATATATATATAAACAAGTACGGGAGATACGTCTCGCCATCCAGCTCATCTCCTGAGATCCACAGCATCATATCCTGTAACCTATAATACTCGGTCTGACCCGAGCATCATATAAAACAATACCCGAGTCAGTCTGGAATACCAGCGTGAGAAAATCACACTCAATTGATTATTAAAGTTTCAAAAATCCTTTTGAAAATAAAAGCATCTCGTAAGACCACGCCACAAATAAACATGTCGGGTTTTTCCCTTACGATAGCTAAAACACTTTTTATAAAAATCCTCTGATATTATAATAGTGTCTATTCACAAATACTTATTAAAATAGCTGAAATTGTTACATGATTAAATTCCAGCATACTAGGTATACAAACAAATACCGTACAAGGCACGTAGGGAGAATGGATTTCCAACGAATGACTAGGCACTGGGGTACCACCTGTCACAGTACGTGGCCTAGATCACAGTACCGAGGAGTACGCCCGCTCCCCTGCAACACAAGGCCGGAATCATCCCTTACTGGATAATTCCAAATAAAATCACCCCACGGTTGTGATCAGCAACCGCAACACTAAGCCGAAATAAAGGGACATCTAGACAGGGATGACCTTACTCTCAAGTGGGGGCTACCCACGAAGCCTTGCTGCATAACCCCTGATTTTCAGTCATTCCCGGTTGATGAGGCTTGAGGCTAAACGATACCTTTTTCAGAACATATCCCTTAGAATGCCCATCGTCCACCTGACGATGTCACGAAAGCATTCGTCCATACAAGTCCGTCCCGGGTTCGAACGGAACCGAAGGCACTATTCCTACTACATCCATTTTGGAAATATCCTCAGGATTAGTAGCGACTAGCCCTTGCACTTCACTGCTCCATCTTCGACTCTGAACACGTTACACGAAACGTACAAACCGGATCGAAGTGGTATTCGAGTCTCCAGACCTAGAATCCCGGTATACGGAAACCCGATCCCGGTCTCTTCGAAACGATCAGCGCATTTGGCCAATATTGATAGTCGGTTATTTAACTATCAATTAACGTCCACAAGCAACCATCACACAATAAATAATTTCCCACATTATTTATTTGCCCAAATATCTTTCCAAGATATATTTCCAAATTTTCAAAGCTCATTTGAAAACAATTTCAAAACAGTTTCCGCTTACGGAATACATTTCCCAAATAATTATTTCCACTGAATCACCAAGTACAAAATACTTTTAATTTTAAAATAATTTAAAAACACTTTATTTAAATATGCTTTATAACATTGAAATTTTAAAACTACTTTAATACTTTATCAAAATATATATTTTAAGAATATTTAAAATAAAACCACTTTATAAATATAAGCTAACTTCCTCTTTAAAACATAATACCAAATCACTTTTATATAATTACTACAATAATAGATTTTGAAAATCTTACTTTAAAGTTTAAACATTTAAAAAGAATAGATTTTTCCAAAACATACTTACTTAGGAAATTAACATTTAGAAATAATCAATTTTCTAAAACATGCTTTTAAAAACACAATTAGAACTTTTAACTTATATTAAAAATTGCTTTGAAAACGTACTTGGCTATCCAGAGAAATACACTTCTCATTTCCATCTTTTAAAAATAAATCAACATTTATTTTTAAACCAATTCATATTCCTTTATAAATTCCCACCTTGAATTTATATTTCAAATATCCACTGATATTCCATTTCACTTTATAAACCTAGTTTATCTCTCCAAAATCTCATTTCTCTTTAAATTTCAAATCCCAAAGTATTTAAATCAATTTATAATTGATTTCCCAATTTATTTTACTTTGAAATAAATTTCTTTACTTAATCCATTTATTTCCAAATTCATTAACTTCCAGATTTTATTTCTCATTATGATTTAAAATCTTTAAACTGAAACATAAGTTTCAGATTTCCCAAATTCCTTCTTTCTTTTTAATTACATTCAAACATTGAATTAAAATAAATTATTATCCCTTTAAATAATATCACATAAGTTTTCTTTAAATTCAATATTTCTCTATTTATTCAAAATTCCTCTTTTCCATATTTAATTTATTCGAATTCACTAGAATTACTTAACTTAATTTTACTCTTTTATTTCTTTCCAAAAATCCAATTCAATTGCTTTTGATAACTCATTATACTGGGAAATTCAATTCAACAGATTATCCAATATAAATCATCACAGGATATCAACAATCATATCACAGAATATTTAAACAAAATTAAATATTTTGAGGAATCCAGTTGGATCCCTCCAACCTGTTTCCCTGCATCCACAGACGTTAGCACAATACCAATTCCACTTCAAAGTGGAATATCGCGGTATATGGGTTTTATAAAATATCATCCGCTATTATGCGGCGCATAGGGTCTCATCCGCTATATAATGCGGGAATATCAACTACTCCAATATATACATATGCCAATATGTATATATTGCTATATACTACTATATATAGTATCATAACAATCAATCCAAACAATCATTCAACCAATTGTTTAAATTTAACTATTTAAATTAAAATTAAAATTCAGCTGAGTGAGATTAACTCACTTTTATCTCCTTAAATTTCAGTTCGATCCAACCCGGCTTGATGTCTTCATAGGTTTAAACCTTGTATAAATATTAATAATTCTTATCAATATTCGAGATATTTTACAATGATTTACTATTCAATAAATTAAATTGGCCAACAATTTATTTTAAACTAAACATTCGGTTTTAAACTAATAATTTGATTTTAACTAAATCCCATTAATAAATTTTCTTAGTAATTAGAATAACCAAATAATTTTATTATCATTTATAAATTAAGTGACTAGAAAATTTTGTTTTAAACTTATAATTTCCCATCCAAATTGTATGTAAAAATAATTTATCTTATTACAGTAAACTCTAGAATTAAATAATCAGTTTTATTATCATCCTATGGATCGAAAAAAACAAATGTCCTAACTAAAATTTAAATCAAACAACCCCAAATTTTATTTTATAAAACAAGATAAATTTATAATCATTTACTCTAAAAATCCTACCTTCCTCTGCGTATATTTTCATATATATATAATTAATAAATTAAATTAAATAAATAACATTTCCATACCAAACTGCTACCATCGCCAGAGACTGTCCTCCTCTGCCATCGCTGAGTTACTCCACCTCCATCGACAGGCTGCCGAACTCCAGTCACCATCGCGACTCTCAGCAACACCTTCTCCACTTCGATCACGAACAGAGCCTTACTTCCACGCGAGAGCGCGCCCCGATCGAGTTCGAATCTCCCTGAAGGTCGCGAAATCGAGATCGCCATCGCACCCCTATTCCGATCACCCCATAGATCATCGACCACAACCCATCTTTATCGCCATCCTGTCTCGCGCGCTGCCGCCACCAAGACGAGCCATTCGCGAACCCTAATCTACCCAGTCGTGACCTTCTTCCGCCTCGATTGAGAAGATGGAGGGAATTAATTTTCGCAGGAACCGTTTAAGAAGAGGAGAGATTAATTTGTTAGGCGATGATTCTCCCCCTTTTTCTACGAACGAACGAGATTCATTGTCTTAAAGGATGAGGATGATATTTCTTCGGCTGTGAAGATGAGATAGAGGAGGAATATTGTCTGCTTTGAAAAGGTAGGAGGCGTGTAAAGAAAGCTTTGCGTGGAAAATATCTAGCTATAGTAATTTGAAATGAAACGAAAAAGTATTGACGGGATGCAATTACGGCTGAAAGAAAATTTGGGTTGACCAATATTATTTTATTTAAATTCGATTTGTCTCTATATAAATTTTCAATGCGTTTATATATCGTGTGCTCACATAACAACTCCAAATGCTACGAAAATTGAAACCCGATAATAATTCAATATTACGGATCCAATGGAACTAGTTTCGTCGAATTCCGAGACCGTGCCTCGAAAGGCTATTTTTAAATTCATTTTAAACGATATAAAATTTCAAAACATAACGAACCATTTTTAAAGCTGATTTCAACACTTCTATCCACTTCAGTATTATCTATATAAATTTTATAAGCCTTCAAATTATTTTTAACAGGCTTAAAACTCCAGATTCGATAATTTAAATTCAACAATTAATCATCCAATAAATACTGTATATTTGAAATTAAAGTTAATAATTATCTTTTGAATATTTAAAATTAATTAAATATTCCTATTTCAAATGTCTAAAAATTCCGGGTCGTCACATTCCTCCCCCCTTAAAAGAATTTCGTCCCCGAAATTACCAGTTAAGAAGAATGTTCCATATCCCGTTAGCTATTTCCCACATTCAAACAATTTTAACAATACCCAAACAATCTTTTATTAATAATACACTAATCATCTTTTAACTTCCCAAACTTATTCATAATTTCAACCCATACCACCTACTTATCCATTCAAATTTAAATTTGAATTCAAATTTTGAATTATCAAAATTTTCCAAAATTTTTCTAACTGCCTAAATTTCCGAAAAATTTCGCCAGCGTCTCCTTTGCGCGGCTAGCTCGGTACAACTACAAGATGGCTCTACGGCCTCCCAATCTCAAAAAGAAAACAAAAAGCCAAGTGGCTGGATCCAAAACCCAATCAAATTTCATATAGAAATTCAAATACATACCTTTTGTCGGGCCATTAAATTTTATCTTCTAAAATCAAAAATCCCAATCTATCCATTGCTTTTATGCACCTGTATATCCTATTAAGCAATAATATTCAATCACAATTCCAAAGTCATTTTATACTTTTCTTTACAAATTTTCAATATTTGTTTTACTTAAGCCCGTACGATGCACATATATTATCCGTACGCAATATCACATTTGATCGCTCACTCGATCACACAATTTCACTTCCGAACTAGTATCGTCCACCCGACTTCCTAGTGCGGACTCAGATCTGGTTTCTTGATCGGAAACCGTCATTCTCCTTGCATAGCCGCCAACTATGATAGAGAACATCCAGAATCAATCAACAATCCATATCCAGGTTCGCCGTTGAAAATCGAGTGAGAAATCCTGATTCGGATCGATAAAACTATCTCGAAATTCTGTGTTCGACATCTGGACCAAATAGCTATGCGAATAAAATAATATACGTACACCTTACGTAATTAGCCCAATTGATTATCGATTATATCAATTTCCTTTTTATTCACATTCAGTTTGATTACATTCACTTATCCACAATTTTCTCATTTCACAACTTCAAATTTTAATTGTCATCCAATTATTCATCTAGAATAACTTTCCTCAATACCAAATTACTTAAGAATCTCACCATATTCCTTAAGTTCAATATAAATATTTTACATACTGCTCATACTTATTTTCACTTCATTATTGAAGTTCATATCCATTTTTAATCACTTTTGTCTTTACAATTCCATTTGATTTCAATTTGGCTTCCACTCGAATATTTAATTAGTTGCACTTACTAATTAATTTAAATTTCGATTAACAGTTTATTCGCAAACTTCACTTCTTTAGTTCCTTCAATTTCGCTTCACCTTACATTCACATTTGAATTAGATTTCAATATCCAGTTTCAATTTCATTTGCTTAACAAATTTAAATCATTTATCGTTAACGAAAATTTTCAAAAATTTTCTTAACTCCCAAAATTTACGGAAAAGTTTTGGCAGAGTCTCCCTTGTACGGAGGAACTTCTGCGATATCGCAGGATGCAAAAATATATATACATCGGCCTCAGGCCGGAAATCACAATATATATCAATATATGCAGTTCATATTTCCTATTTTGAATTTTTGCGTAAGCGTACCTCATTTTTAGCATTTCAAAGAAAGCAGCTATTTAATTTAGCATTAAGCGCAGTCAAAATCAGCCAAGCGGCTCCCAAAAACCTGTACTTACTCAATTCAAACGTATAAGTGCCAAATTCATGAAATTTATCAATATTCAACATATTTAACTAGCAAATTTACAAGCTTGTATAAACAATGCCAGTTAATCAATATTTATAAGTCACTTATAAGGTTCCAATATTAATTTTAATTGTTTGCAACTCAATTGTTTACATTCGATTCTTATTTAACCCAACAACTCACATTTACTACAATTGATTCCAAAATCAATTTTATTTCCTTTCTATCAATTCATAGAATTTTATTTAACCTCGTTTTACATCAACGATCCATTTTCTAATACAATTCGACAATATCAATGTGAATAAAATGATTACTTCAGCTTTAGAACCATTTAGGTTAAATCCAACTCAATTTACATTTAACCCATTCCATTTTAAATTTATTCACAACTTTAATTGCATTTCTTCCATATCCAAAGAGTTTGATTTTAAACCATTTTATTAAACTCAACAACCAATATACCAAATAACTGTCACACAACTTACTTAAGTTATTTATTTGTTTGAGTAGAATTTTATTCCATTCAATATTATCTATACCCAGCTGAATTTATTTCAATCCAATTTATTTTAGCTTGCTTCCAATTAAACCTAGCTACACCCCATTTTTGGATTTTGCTAAGCAAAGATTTAATTCCACTTAATAACATTCATGACACAACTGACTTTTGATTCAATTCAATCCAAATTTAATTCAATTTCGATTTCAGTTTATATAACTTATTTCAAGTTAAATTCAAACATATTTTCTTCACTTTCATCCACTTAAGTTAAATATTAATTCCCGGATTAGAGTTCTCCAAATTCTTCTAATTAATATCAACTTCACTTTATAAGTACAATAGATGATTCATTTATTCATTCACCAATTCATTATTTAACCAATAAATTTTATTTCCAAACATTCATTATTTTTAGTCCATCCTGACTAATTTTCCCATTCCACATAACTTCACATAATTCAATTTTAAATTCCAGTACTCGGTTTCACTTTACTTACTTACGAAGTTGAATTTTATTTCAACAAATTCCAAATTTACAAGTTATCAAACTTTTTATATGCTATAAACATTCTTAGTTAAAATTCCAGAGTTTAAACAGTCTTTTACATTTCAAACTTCCCTTTGAAATCACATATATCCAAACTTCCTTGCATTTCTAAAGCCAAATCTATCATTTGCAAACAATTTTGATTCAAAACAATTTGGTAGCAATTTCTCTTCTAGAGACTCGAAAATTAACATCGATGATGCTGCAGTCATCACCGAAATTATTTTCTAGCGACTCGAAGAGAATTAAATGCTTTTATCTCTTTAAAACCCTTCAAATATTTTAAATCCCAAATCTCTCTAGATCACAAATCCGATTCAAAAATATTTCTCAAATAATTCCACTATTATTTCTCCAACACCTTTGAAAACCATTTTAAATCCAAAGGAATTTTAAATCCTTCCAAATTCTCAACTCATCCCATTCATGTTTAAACATTACCTTGAAATTCTATTCAAATTACAAAGTTCATTTGTATATGAAGTTTATTTCAATTTTATAAATTACATTTATAATCTATATTTCAAATTTTATTATATTATAAAATTTTATTCTTTACTTTGGTTATAAATTTTAATTTCTAGTTAAGTTCCCATAATAATAATGATAATAATTCCATATTATCACTTCTAACATCCAAACAACCATATATATCAACTAGAATAGTTTACAAAACTTTTCTTTATATACAAAAATAATTTGGGTAAAATTATATCATTTACCCTACTTTAAAACAATACTGTGTCGGTTTATCTTGTTTAAGAGTTTAGAAACCCCTATCGATGTTGTGGCGTCCCACACATCGACCAGAATCTATAAACACTCAACCGATAAATCAACACAATATAAAACCATTTTATATTCACTAACAAATACGCGCTCATATCTATTAATACACTCAAAATTTCCCACCAGAGCCAAGGTTGTCGCCAGCCTAAGCTCTGATACCAACTATAACGACCCGACTTTCCAGACCCGGAAAATCGAACCATTTTAGTTAAGAAGAAGAGGTAGAAGAAGAAAAATAGAAAACAACATCAGAATCTAACCATCGCAGCGGAATAAAATATAATATATATTAACAGATCTTTACACAAATCAAAACTATATCAGTTTTATATAATATAGCATCAGAGTATACACCAGAGAACACATAACATACAACTGGACAATAACCATATCATGTCCTCAATACAACAGAGTACAACAATCAACACAGCGGAATATATATATATATAAACAAGTACGGGAGATACGTCTCGCCATCCAGCTCATCTCCTGAGATCCACAGCATCATATCCTGTAACCTATAATACTCGGTCTGACCCGAGCATCATATAAAACAATACCCGAGTCAGTCTGGAATACCAGCGTGAGAAAATCACACTCAATTGATTATTAAAGTTTCAAAAATCCTTTTGAAAATAAAAGCATCTCGTAAGACCACGCCACAAATAAACATGTCGGGTTTTTCCCTTACGATAGCTAAAACACTTTTTATAAAAATCCTCTGATATTATAATAGTGTCTATTCACAAATACTTATTAAAATAGCTGAAATTGTTACATGATTAAATTCCAGCATACTAGGTATACAAACAAATACCGTACAAGGCACGTAGGGAGAATGGATTTCCAACGAATGACTAGGCACTGGGGTACCACCTGTCACAGTACGTGGCCTAGATCACAGTACCGAGGAGTACGCCCGCTCCCCTGCAACACAAGGCCGGAATCATCCCTTACTGGATAATTCCAAATAAAATCACCCCACGGTTGTGATCAGCAACCGCAACACTAAGCCGAAATAAAGGGACATCTAGACAGGGATGACCTTACTCTCAAGTGGGGGCTACCCACGAAGCCTTGCTGCATAACCCCTGATTTTCAGTCATTCCCGGTTGATGAGGCTTGAGGCTAAACGATACCTTTTTCAGAACATATCCCTTAGAATGCCCATCGTCCACCTGACGATGTCACGAAAGCATTCGTCCATACAAGTCCGTCCCGGGTCCGAACGGAACCGAAGGCACTATTCCTACTACATCCATTTTGGAAATATCCTCAGGATTAGTAGCGACTAGCCCTTGCACTTCACTGCTCCATCTTCGACTCTGAACACGTTACACGAAACGTACAAACCGGATCGAAGTGGTATTCGAGTCTCCAGACCTAGAATCCCGGTATACGGAAACCCGATCCCGGTATCTTCGAAACGATCAGCGCATTTGGCCAATATTGATAGTCGGTTATTTAACTATCAATTAACGTCCACAAGCAACCATCACACAATAAATAATTTCCCACATTATTTATTTGCCCAAATATCTTTCCAAGATATATTTCCAAATTTTCAAAGCTCATTTGAAAACAATTTCAAAACAGTTTCCGCTTACGGAATACATTTCCCAAATAATTATTTCCACTGAATCACCAAGTACAAAATACTTTTAATTTTAAAATAATTTAAAAACACTTTATTTAAATATGCTTTATAACATTGAAATTTTAAAACTACTTTAATACTTTATCAAAATATATATTTTAAGAATATTTAAAATAAAACCACTTTATAAATATAAGCTAACTTCCTCTTTAAAACATAATACCAAATCACTTTTATATAATTACTACAATAATAGATTTTGAAAATCTTACTTTAAAGTTTAAACATTTAAAAAGAATAGATTTTTCCAAAACATACTTACTTAGGAAATTAACATTTAGAAATAATCAATTTTCTAAAACATGCTTTTAAAAACACAATTAGAACTTTTAACTTATATTAAAAATTGCTTTGAAAACGTACTTGGCTATCCAGAGAAATACACTTCTCATTTCCATCTTTTAAAAATAAATCAACATTTATTTTTAAACCAATTCATATTCCTTTATAAATTCCCACCTTGAATTTATATTTCAAATATCCACTGATATTCCATTTCACTTTATAAACCCAGTTTATCTCTCCAAAATCTCATTTCTCTTTAAATTTCAAATCCCAAAGTATTTAAATCAATTTATAATTGATTTCCCAATTTATTTTACTTTGAAATAAATTTCTTTACTTAATCCATTTATTTCCAAATTCATTAACTTCCAGATTTTATTTCTCATTATGATTTAAAATCTTTAAACTGAAACACAAGTTTCAGATTTCCCAAATTCCTTCTTTCTTTTTAATTACATTCAAACATTGAATTAAAATAAATTATTATCCCTTTAAATAATATCACATAAGTTTTCTTTAAATTCAATATTTCTCTATTTATTCAAAATTCCTCTTTTCCATATTTAATTTATTCGAATTCACTAGAATTACTTAACTTAATTTTACTCTTTTATTTCTTTCCAAAAATCCAATTCAATTGCTTTTGATAACTCATTATACTGGGAAATTCAATTCAACAGATTATCCAATATAAATCATCACAGGATATCAACAATCATATCACAGAATATTTAAACAAAATTAAATATTTTGAGGAATCCAGTTGGATCCCTCCAACCTGTTTCCCTGCATCCACAGACGTTAGCACAATACCAATTCCACTTCAAAGTGGAATATCGCGGTATATGGGTTTTATAAAATATCATCCGCTATTATGCGGCGCATAGGGTCTCATCCACTATATAATGCGGGAATATCAACTATTCCAATATATACATATGCCAATATGTATATATTGCTATATACTACTATATATAGTATCATAACAATCAATCCAAACAATCATTCAACCAATTGTTTAAATTTAACTATTTAAATTTAAATTAAAATTCAGCTGAGTGAGATTAACTCACTTTTATCTCCTTAAATTTCAGTTCGATCCAACCCGGCTTGATGTCTTCATAGGTTTAAACCTTGTATAAATATTAATAATTCTTATCAATATTCGAGATATTTTACAATGATTTAATATTCAATAAATTAAATTGGCCAACAATTTATTTTAAACTAAACATTCGGTTTTAAACTAATAATTTGATTTTAACTAAATCCCATTAATAAATTTTCTTAGTAATTAGAATAACCAAATAATTTTATTATCATTTATAAATTAAGTGACTAGAAAATTTTGTTTTAAACTTATAATTTCCCATCCAAATTGTATGTAAAAATAATTTATCTCATTACAGTAAACTCTAGAATTAAATATACAGTTTTATTATCATCCTATGGATCGAAAAAAACAAATGTCCTAACTAAAATTTAAATCAAACAACCCCAAATTTTATTTTATAAAACAAGATAAATTTATAATCATTTACTCTAAAAATCCTACCTTCCTCTGCGTATATTTTCATATATATATAATTAATAAATTAAATTAAATAAATAACATTTCCATACCAAACTGCTACCATCGCCAGAGCCTGTCCTCCTCTGCCATCGCTGAGTTACTCCACCTCCATCGACAGGCTGCCGAACTCCAGTCACCATCGCGACTCTCAGCAACACCTTCTCCACTTCGATCACGAACAGAGCCTTACTTCCACGCGAGAGCGCGCCCCGATCGAGTTCGAATCTCCCTGAAGGTCGCGAAATCGAGATCGCCATCGCACCCCTATTCCGATCACCCCATAGATCATCGACCACAACCCATTTTTATCGCCATCCTGTCTCGCGCGCTGCCGCCACCAAGACGAGCCATTCGCGAACCCTAATCTACCCAGTCGTGACCTTCTTTCGCCTCGATTGAGAAGATGGAGGGAATTAATTTTCGCAGGAACCGTTTAAGAAGAGGAGAGATTAATTTGTTAGGCGATGATTCTCCCCCTTTTTCTACGAACGAACGAGATTCATTGTCTTAAAGGATGAGGATGATATTTCTTCGGCTGTGAAGATGAGATAGAGGAGGAATATTGTCTGCTTTGAAAAGGTAGGAGGCGTGTAAAGAAAGCTTTGCGTGGAAAATATCTAGCTATAGTAATTTGAAATGAAACGAAAAAGTATTGACGGGATGCAATTACGGCTGAAAGAAAATTTGGGTTGACCAATATTATTTTATTTAAATTCGATTTGTCTCTATATAAATTTTCAATGCGTTTATATATCGTGTGCTCACATAACAACTCCAAATGCTACGAAAATTGAAACCCGATAATAATTCAATATTACGGATCCAATGGAACTAGTTTCGTCGAATTCCGAGACCGTGCCTCGAAAGGCTATTTTTAAATTCATTTTAAACGATATAAAATTTCAAAACATAACGAACCATTTTTAAAGCTGATTTCAACACTTCTATCCACTTCAGTATTATCTATATAAATTTTATAAGCCTTCAAATTATTTTTAACAGGCTTAAAACTCCAGATTCGATAATTTAAATTCAACAATTAATCATCCAATAAATACTGTATATTTGAAATTAAAGTTAATAATTATCTTTTGAATATTTAAAATTAATTAAATATTCCTATTTCAAATGTCTAAAAATTCCGGGTCGTCACAATGTATTTCTGTATATCGTTAATTGTTTCAGGAATATCCTCAGCATCACTTGACTCCTCCATACTCTGATTCTGTGGTTGCTGCCTATGACCCTCCAAACCTGAATGATCCACCTGTGCTTCAAAGATTGATGAGCTTCTTCTATCACTTCTACATAGTCCTTGATAGCACTTTCTTCAGGATGTATATGTTCCGGGACTGACTCCTTAGTTAAACTAAATTTTAAATATATATGTAAAACATATTATATATTAGTTAAACTAAATTTTATTAAATGATTGTTTGTACCAAAAATGGGCACAACACTCTTCGGAAGTCTTTGAAGAGATAAACGCGCAGAATGAAAATTAAGACTGTGGATTATCTAACAAAAACTCCAAATAACAGAAAGTAAATTGCAAAGACAAGCGGTTTAGAGTGGTTCGGCGTTTTTCCTACGTCCACTATGAAGTTTGATGATTTTATTGCTCGATTACTTGAAGATTACAGTAGTTTATAATATAATACAACTGAATGTGAATGCTAAGTGTCAATCTAAAGCAGCGGCGGTGTTCTGGAGTAAATCTGGCAGAATCTGGGCGCTCTTCAGTACTTAGAATTCTCCGACCTCTTTTCTGAATGACCAGGGGCTCTATTTATAGGTGTAGGAGGCTGATATTTCGCCTAAAATGAGGGAAGACCAGTTCTGGTACGTCTGGGGGCCCACATGGCCGAAATCTGGAGATCCGGACCCACTTTGGGATCGATTCGACCCTTGGTTCGAATCGATCAAGAAATCATCCAATCGAGCTGAAATTTGGTGTGAACATTCTTCATCATGTGTTTAAGCTTCTGTGAAAATTTCATGGCATTTGGACTTGTAGAACTTGAGATATGATCGATTCAATGTTGCATTTCTGGAGAACATGGATACTTCGAATCGATCCTAGTTCGAATCGATTCGGTCGACTCGATGCTTGCTGCGACGTGGCGCGCGTATCTCGCCTCGATCCGTTTTGTACTCCTGTTTGACTGGGTCGAATCCATGGCTTGGATTCGAAGATGGTGGAGTCGAAGACTCTCAGTTGAGTGGATTCGAAGATGGTGGAGTCGAAGACTCCCAGTTGTATGGATTCGAAGGAGCCATCCCTCGATGGACTCGAACAGAGGTTTGTTCGATGGAGTCGAAGCAAGGGAGGTGTGATGGAGTCGAACAATGGTTGTTCCATGGATTCGAATTGGGGCCTGGCCTATGGATTCGGGGCAAGGTGCGTTCGAGTCAGTCATGGTCTATGCTTGATGATGTCGAAGCTAGGTATTCTTCCTGGATTCGAAGCAAGGCTATGTTCCATGGACTCGAAGCACTTTTCCTCCATGGATTCGAAGTAGAGAAATTTGTTGGATTCGAACCTAAGACTACCTCAAATCGATTCGATCTTAAGGCTACTTCAGATCGATTCGACCCATGACATCTCCTGATGGATTCGAGTCATAGACCTGGCCTATGGAGTCGAACTAAGGGCCATTTCTTCCAACTTGCATCACTGATATCTTGAGCGTATGAACTCGGATTGACTTGAAACTTGGATCGTTGGTTCCCACGGCTTTGCTTGACGTGCCTTATCAGTAGTAGCCCGATCCGGACTCGAACAAATTTCATCGATATCCGTAGCGATCCTTACGCGTAACCGACTTCCGAGACGATCTGTCACCGGTATCTAGTCAAATCCTTGGTGTCACGGCCTTGCCAAAAGGCGGGATAACATTTGCCCTCCAAAGTACGTCTTGTGTAAACATGACGTGCTTTGAAAAGCTACAGTCCCTTATTGAACAATGATCACATGCTTTGTTGAAAATTGTCTTCTTTGCTGTTGTAATCAATCGTTGTATGATCATGATTGACTGTTAGGCTTTTGAGTCATGACGAGATGAACATCTGATTCCTGTTGATGATAAAGACCAAAACATTAGTCAAAAATTACGTGCATACGTGTATTATCTTGACCTTGTTTAACGTTGCGTGATCGCAAGTTGTTGTCCGTTCGGTTCGCTATCGAAATCTGCATCGGTCCTCTCCTGAACCGATTTGAGATTTGAGTTAAAACATTGCTTTTATGATTGTCTATGATCATCCTCTCGTATTGATCCTCTCCTGAATCGGTACAAGAGTGGACAAGCAATTTTTCATATGGAAACGATTCGTCCATTTGACCGGTGGTATTTGATGGATTCGAAGCTATGTTTCTTGATCCGCTTCGAGTTGAGGGTTTCGAAGTGGGTACTTTGAATCGATGGTTCTCCGAATCAATATTGCGTGGATTCGAAGTTCTCTGAGTTGGTGGGTTCGGAATTGATGGATTCGAAAGTGGTCGTTCGAATCGATGGTGTCGTATGTTCCCTTGACTCTTCTGACGTTGTGCTTCGAATCGATGAAGCTTCGCATTGATATTGTATAGATGGTTTCAGAGGAATGGATTTGAAGGCGATTTGTAACTTATGTACTTCTGGGGTTCGAATCGTTGAAACCATCCTGTCAGCTTCGAATCGATGGATGCTTTCTTGTGATCGATTCGAAGATATTCGTTCGAATCGATAGGCTGGAGCCGTTTTCACCGGTTGTATCTGACCGGGATGCGAATCGTCTCGCAATCCCCTATATATACCGGGATCTTTTTCACTTCCATTTTTTACTTTTTTACTATTGCGAGAGCTCTTTCTTCGAATCGATCTTTCAAAGTTCTGCGTTTTGCACGAGTTGATCAAATTCCTTCAAGTTTTCATCTGTAATCGAATTCAACCAGGTAACCAAGGGATCGACTCGAACAATGAAAGATAAAACTGGAACCTTTATCACTAATATCGACTCTTCTCGAAAATTACGAGGAATAGTGCGATCGGGAGTGGGTCGACTCGATGGATCTGAGAAACGAATCCGTTCACGTCGCATCGATCTTGAGTGCTAATATGGAGGAGCGTCGTTGCTTTGTATCGATCCAGGAGTGCCCAGTTCGAATCGATCTTGAGGGCAAGGCTTTGGATCGATGACTTGTAATGGCTGTGCATCGAATTGATCGATTCGAAGTAATGTTATCCTGATCGATTCGGAGGAATTGACTACTGATCGATTCGAAGTTACGCGGAACTTATGGATTCGAAGCGCTCTTCCATCTTAAGGCTTCACCGAGTCGACCTTAAATGGGGTCGAGGCGTATGGATTCGAACATCATTGATTCGACTTATGTTGATTCGAATCGATCGATTCGAACGTCCTAACACTTGTTCTTCTGATTTGCTCCAACATCTGAGCTACGACCAATCTCAAGTTGAACCTTGACGAACATAATGGATTTTAGCATACTTGACTCCGACGAGCTTCGGCCTTGCATAATCGAATTTTGACAGTAAAGCTTGACCTCCTTTTTGAAGCTCGTCGATGGAACTGTGACTTAACTAAAATCTCAACAGACTTAAACTTGCATTGGTTGGTAGCACTTGGATGGTGTGGAAGTGACGGTCAGCGATGACGGTCGTTTTCATTCTCAAATTCCCAAGATATGTTGTACGAACATCTTGCTTTATTCTGTTAAATTTGCCTAAGTGATGCACAGCACTTGCACTGCACGACACGTTTACACACACTATACTGGGGCATGCACGGGCTGGTTATGAACTTAACGTTGCTTTCTGATGAGTTAGCTAATTATGGAATCTTCGAGCTCCCAACAACAAGAGGTGCAGAGCTCGACTCCTCCTGTGCTTGAGATTCCTGACATCCCTGCCGATGTAATCGATCCGGCTCCAGACGAATTGCCAGAGGCTATATTCATTGAGGACCCTGTTGATTCGGTTCAGTCTAACATCTCTGAATCCTTATTGGGACGAATATGCCTAAAGCATAACATATCTCTAGGTGATGTATTATTGCCCAGTGCCACTGATAGACCGCACAATCCGCCTGAAGGATATACAGCATTCTACCGTCATTCTTGTGCGGCTGGAACTCTTCTTCCTTTCAATCAATATATCAGAGGGATGCTATCATATTTAGGAATTGCTCCTTCACAACTTCATCCTAACGGGCACGCGTTGCTGAACAGTGCCTTTATCATATTTATGGACTGTCTCTTTCGCCCGCCGAGGCCCTCCGAGTTCAGACACATATTTAACTTCAAGAGTAGGGGTGATAGCCCGTCTTTTACATTTTTGGAGGCAGTCAGGAATTGCCAAGTTGTAGTTGGAGCTTGGACCCGACTGAGTTATTTCAAGAACGAGTGGTTCTATGTTCGGTGCCCTCCGGGTTTCGCTAGGCGATGGTTGTCTAGACGTAAGCGCCTTAACCTGTTCTCTTGACCAATAGCGCTCTGGTGTTAAGATTGACATTTCATTCCTTTTACAGCCATTATCTCTAGGCCGGACGGAGGGCGTTTCAAGGGTACCGTCCGAAGTCTTCAAGAAGTCCCAAGCGAGTTGAGGCATATTGACTCGGTGCTGAATGATTACAACTTAAGAGTTCTTGGTCTGATCGACATCAATCAAAGCATAGTTGTTGAGGGATTTGCAAAGTCCGCCTCTAAGAAGGAAGATAAGAAGAAGACCAAGAAGAAAATCAAGAAGAAAAAAGTGAAGAAGTCACTCGGAATCAGAATAATTGAGGCGGGTGACGAAGAAAGAACCCACGCAGATTCAGAGCCGATGGCTGATCTCTCGGGAAACTTTGAAGAATCGGGAGAAAAACGGAAAGGCAAGGCCGCCGTTTCCAAAAAACTTAAGTCCAAGGGGGGAAAATCCGTAGATGTGTTTCTTCCCGCTTCCGGGGTCATGATTTCTGAGGCCGCCCCTCCTCATTCGAGAGATTCTTTCAAAGGGCTAGACGATATTCCTATCCCAGATTATATATCGATTTCTCATAATCCTGGGTTGGAGGAATTTCAAGATGTTCTAAACATGAACGAGCCCTTTCCTTTAAGTGCGGTCAACACTTCTGGTCGGTTTTGGGGGTTTACACATTTACACACACTTCCACGGCACTTCATGACTTTTGCATAGTAAACATTGCTTTATGGGACCCTAATCCGTAATTCTTTCTTATCGCAGGCGAGATGTCAGGACGTGGCTCTACTCTGGATAGGCTTCGGAATGTGCGCCAATCCTCTCCATTTTATGATTCCCGCAGGAGAGAAACAGATAGGGATCATGGGCGAAGCTATTCAAGTCAAGAACGTTATGATAGAGACAGAGATTACTCGCGTAGCCGTTCTGGCTATGATTACTCTGACAGAGACCGGGGATACCAGTACCGACCCCGATCTCGTTCTCCTCCGCCTCCCAGGGCTCCAGTAGACCTCCCATGGCCATCTCATCAGCAACAGTTGCCTTCTCAATCTTCTCGGCCTGATGCTCAACGGCCAAGAATGGAACCGACGGCAGCCGCTATAATTGAACAAGCTCCGACTGAGTTGACAAGCGAGGGAGCTGCTAAACTCGCCCAAATGAAAAATGACTACCCTAAAATTTGCATGGATGGCTATATCTTCCCTCCTAACTTTAAAAGAATCCCTCCGGAAGCTGAGATCACTGCTCATAGTTATATCCACGACTTCTATGCTCAGTATAAGGAGTGGTACAAGGCAGACGTGAAGGCTTCTAGAGTAGCTTTTGATCGGGCGAAGACTATTGCTGAACGCGATGCTGAAATTTCTAAACAGAAACGCATCGTTGAAGTTCTTCAATCTGAAATGGAGACGTCCCGGAATTCTGAACTTCAAGCTCTCCAGAAGCACGAGGACGCCGTGGCCAAAATGGCTAGGATGCAACAAGAACATTGCGCCACGGTAGAGGAGATGGGCCACCGCAACACCACCATTGCAGCTGAGCGAGACTTAGCCGTTAAAGAGCTAAACGAGCTCAAGGCCAAATTCACTGAAATGGTGAAGGAGAAGGACGATGCAAACGCCACTGCTCAAGAGGCTTGCGACCAAGCAGTATCTCTCAGGGCCAAACTTGCTGCGGCGGCGGTCAAGGCTAAGTCTGCGGAAGCAGAAATTCGAGAAAAGATTTTGGAGGAGAGGTCCAGGCTAGATTCTGAGTTTGATGATCTGTTGGTCACGTACAACGCTAATGTGCTGGAACACAGGAATCTAGCGTGGCTGGGAGATGACTCCACGATCTTGTACAATGCCTTGACCCGGCTATTGGATGAAAAGAGAGCAGCGCATCCAGATGAAACACTTGACGACTTTGAGTTGGAGATGCGTTTGCTCACCGAAGATGAGAGGAAGGTCCTTCACGAGGCGGCGATTTCTATGGCGAAAGAAAAGCTTGGTGTTCAATCTCTAGAGACAGGCGAAGGTTCGAGGACCGCGCATCACGAGGCAAGTGTTGGAGCTGTAATCCCAACATTGCCCGAAACCACTGGTGCAGTAGATCCCCAATCTGTTCCTGCATATAATCCTGACCAACCGTTATTATCTTCCGCCGATGATTCCACCCACGTTTCGGTCCAGACTAAGGAAGGTATTTGAGCGCTTCTCGTAGTTTAGTTGTGGAGAACTTTAAGCAACACACTTGGCTAACAATCTTCGTTTTGTCGCATTTCAGTGACTGAAGTCGTTGTTTCTGCGCCTCTTGCTCTATCAGTTCCACATCAAACACAAGGGGTTGTTTTTACTGAAGCCATCACGACTTCTACCTTGATCGGCGAAGAGGGAGATGCAAATATGTTTTCTTTCAGCGCTCAAATGATTGAGGAGCTTCTCAATGAACCCATCGATCCCTCTGTCAACCCGTCCGATGCTGTGAGTGGGGCTGCTCCGGCCGTTAGTTCATCCATGCCAGCTATTGGCACATCCGATGCGGCCCAAGTATCCCGTGAGGACGACGTTATGGTTGAGATTGATGCCGAGATGGCAGCAGGGAATGCTGGTATGAATCCGCCCGGGCCTGCCCCGTTAATGGTGATTTCACCGGGCGGTACCGTAGTGATTGAAACTGCTCCTGTCCCTCCTCCTGCTACTACTCCCATTCCTCCAGCTCGACCTCCTAGAAGAACTTCCGTCGCCTCTAGTTCTGAGGAAGACGTTGACATCATATCGCTGCCGGAGGGCAAGCCTGAAAAGAGTAAGCGGTTGAGGAGAAAATCGGGCAGCGGATCGGGTGGAGCTACCCCGAAGAAGAAGATAAGGAAGAAGAAAGATTGAACTCTTTCTTTAAATCTCTGTTGCGTAGGGTAGCATTTTGTTGATTTTTCTATAGCCGTGTATAGATGTGGATTCGGCTCCCACTAGTAGCAATTTCTTGAACCATTTTGTAATCAGATTCTTTTTGTTGATAGTGGAAATGAGAATGTATTCCCTTTTGTCTCCAACTTGTTATGTGTTATGGTTCTGCCCCCAGCATTGGGGATAAGTGTGGAGTTGACGTATGTTTATACCCCGTCTCGCGCTTTGGGAGTACAGAGTTGAATGCATGTTTATACTCCGCCTCGCACTCTGGGAGTAAGGAGTTGAATGAATGTTTATACTCCGCCTCGCACTCTGGGAGTACGGAGTTAGTTAATGTTTATACTCCAGTTCGCGCTCTCGGAAGCTGGAGTTTGTTGATGTTTATACTCCGGTTCGTGCTCTCGGAATCCGGAGTTAGTTAATGTTTATACTCCAGTTCGCGCTCTCGGAAGCTGGAGTTTGTTGGTATTTATACCCAGCTCGTGCTCTCGGAGTACTCTGGGGTTTTAGGAAAATGTTTATACTCCGCCTCGCACTCTGGGAGTACGGAGTTAGTTAAAAAGTTTGTACCCAGCTCGCGCTCTCGGAGTACTCTGGGATTTAGGAAAATGTTTATACTCCGCCTCGCACTCTGGGAGTACGGAGTTAGTTAAAAAGTTTGTACCCAGCTCGCGCTCTCGGAGTACTCTGGGATTTAGGAAAATGTTTATACTCCGCCTCGCACTCTGGGAGTACGGAGTTAGTTAAAAAGTTTGTACCCAGCTCGCGCTCTCGGAGTACTCTGGGATTTAGGAAAATGTTTATACTCCGCCTCGCACTCTGGGAGTACGGAGTTAGTTAAAAGGTTGTCGTGTATCAATCCATTTCCGGCCTGATGTGATGGCTTGCCCCCGAGCTCGGGTTCCATTTGGAGAGTGGTTGATTGCTTCATAGCCACTCCCTACTCGAATAAATCCCATTGTGTGATGGAATTTAGCTCTTCGTGCATCGTGATGTTGTACATTGTATTTAATGAATCACAGCTCTGGCTCAAAGAGATGGCATTTTATTGCTGAAATAAGAGAACATGGCAAAGTCAGTTGCCTTATTACAAATTCTAATTTCGAAATGCAGAAACAAATTCTAAAACAGAATTTAAACTAAATAGATAAACATAGCCTGTTATGTGCAATAGCGACGAGGACTTTCGCCATCCAAGGCCTTTGGTGAAGCTGGACCATCAGCGGTCGTTAACTCATATATATCATCCCCGAGCTCTTGCTTAATCTCATGTGATCCCTTCCATGTTGGTTTCATGTGTAGTAGTGCGGGGTATTCTTTTTTAATGACAATCTCATTGCGTTCAAAAGTTTTAAGTCGGTCCTCGGCATTGCGTAATCGGGCGACTCGTTTTCGGCGTATGACTGTTCTCAAGTCAACCTGATCGCCCTGGACGACTCCAACTCCGTTGACGGTAGGGAACTTTAAGGTCAAGCACCACGGGGCAATTACGGCTCTGAATTCAGTAAGGGCAGGTCGTCCTAAGAAAGCGTTGTATGGCGAGACTATGTTCAACACAGTGAACTGTAATGTTCGAACTCTCCTATGTTCCTTAGATCCCAACCTAACTGGTAACTTCACCACCCCAATAGGTACGGTAGAGCTACCGTTGAATCCATGGAGGTGAGTTTGGCAAGGTTCCAAATCCCTGGGATTCATCCTCATTTGATTATAAGCATGTATAAAAAGGATATTCACAGAGCTCCCGCGGTCAATTAGTATCCTCTTCATCCAAGCTGGACCTACTTGTGCCGATATCACGAGTGGGTCAGTAGTCGGGCTTCCGACATAATCAGTATCGTTGTCTCGGAAAGTGATGTCGTTAATTGTCACTCTTTTTCATTTGGTCGAAGGTTTATTGTCCAAGTTATCATCGTACTCAAAGTCTGTTCGTCTAGCCAAGTTGTTATATGATTTCATTTCTCCCCAGCTTCGCTTCGCTGTACGAGGACTATCACTTACAACATTAATTACCAGTCTTCCTCCGACACGACCTGGTTCTTCCTGTCTTTCTGGATTCTGTACATGATTTTGATTTGAGGGGCCCGCCCCTTCAGACTGCGGTGCCCGCACAAACTGATCTAACTTCCTCTCTCTGATCAACTTCTCAATGAGGTCCTGCAAGTGCCGACATTCATTGGTGTTGTGGCCATAACTTTCGTGGAATCTACAGAACTTCCCTGTTTGAATCTGCCTCTCCGACGATTGCTTCGGAGCCGGCTTCTTGTATTGCATAGTATTGCAAGTCTGTAGGTACACATTTTCCAACGATGTATTCAATGGTGTGTAATTATCGAACATTGGAGCCTCACGTCGTGGACCCCGATTTGGATCTCTTTTCTTATTCTGACCATTGTTACCTCTTGGCTGCGTTTGCTTGTTCTGTATGTTCAACTGAACTTTTCCGGAATTGTCACCGGACTGTTTTACTGTTACATTGCTCTGTATTCCTTCGCTCCTGGGTCCCTCATCGTCCTGCTTCCTAGACTGTTTCGCGTCCTCTTGCCGTAAGAATTGTGCGGCTTTGGAGTAGAAACGGTCCAACGATGCGGGTGGTTTCCCGGCTAACCAGTTTCCAAACTCAGAATCAGGGTCAACCCCCTTTGTCAATGCCATTAAGATTGAGTTATCGTTGGGATTACTAATCTCCACACATGCCGCATGGAATCTCTCTAAGTAACGCCTTAGCGTTTCCCCTCGAGCTTGGGTAACACTGGATAAGGTGTTGACATCTTTGGGTCTAGCGACATGCATGCGAAATTGTTCCACAAATTTCTTAGCCAGTTGATCAAATGAAGAGATAGACCTTGGTGGCAATCTCGTGAACCACATCGTTGCAATTCCACCTAGAGAGATGGGGAAACTTCGACATTTTACTGCGTCATCGGCCCTTGCGGCGCTCATTGACCACTCATATTTCAAGATGTGTTGATTGGGATCAGAATTTCCTTCGTACATAGGAAGGGTTGGCATTCTAAATCGCCGGGGAGGTTCAGCACTCAGTATCTCGTCTGTGAAGGGAGTGTGACTACGGGAAAGTCCCCAGTCATCATTGGTAACGCCTTGGCTTTCGCGGATCATCTGACGTATCATAGTCGAGATGTCTGGCATTGCTACATTTTGAGCTTGCCGAGTTAAGGTGTGGTCGGGTTCCACAGCGCGAGTTCGGACCGGACGCTGTCGACGGTCCAAATTTTGCCTCCTTGGCTCAGCGTCCTCTAAGACGTACGGTTCAGGAGTACGCCCACGTTGCCGATTATTTGGCTCTGAAAGATTTCGGGTATCAACCCTTGTTTCTATTGTGGCAGCTACGGCATGATTGTCTGCGGTATGCTGTGTAGTAGGGCCTCCTTGCGTGGAGGGCCCGGCCTGAAAGCTGGTTGACGGTCCTGCCCTCAACTGTCCAACAGTTAAAGCGGGTTGATATCTGGTCGTTTGTGCATGACTCCCGTCTAATCGAGGACGGGTAGATCTGTGATAGTAGTCTGATGAAGCAGAACTTTCAGTGGATGAGCGGGAAACATCATCCCTTCTGGACCTCCTACGGCCCTGGCGGTTCAGTTGGTTTGTCAATTCGATATTGGCACGCAACTGTTCGGCTAATTGATGCCGACTCTGAGTCAGCTCTTGTAGCAATACTTGGAATTCTTGTCTAGTGACTGCCTCAGACGGATCTGAGTGGGCAGTGTTGTCTTGGTTGGATGGCTGCTGTTGAGCAGGATTTTGTCCATCCCTACCTTCTTGTCCAGCAGCTGTAGAAGTGGTTCTCGTGCTAACCATTTTGAATGATGAATTCTTTTCCTAGATTTTATGCAAATCTGAGTAGAATGGAAGGACTGTGAATCAAAGATCTGGATCTTCCTCTTGGATTTGTGCAATCCGGTATCGATGGTAGATCCAAGGAGCAGGAGAAAAAAGCTGGTTTTTTCTCAGTGAAAGCACCAAAGTGTTTGTACCAAAAATGGGCACAACACTCTTCGGAAGTCTTTGAAGAGATAAACACGCAGAATGAAAATTAGGACTGTGGATTATCTAACAAAAACTCCAAATAACAGAAAGTAAATTGCAAAGACAAGCGGTTTAGAGTGGTTCGGCGTTTTGCCTACGTCCACTATGAAGTTTGATGATTTTATTGCTCGATTACTTGAAGATTACAGTAGTTTATAATATAATACAACTGAATGTGAATGCTAAGTGTCAATCTAAAGCAGCGGCGGTGTTCTGGAGTAAATCTGGCAGAATCTGGGCGCTCTTCAGTACTTAGAATTCTCCGACCTCTTTTTTGAATGACCAGGGGCTCTATTTATAGGTGTAGGAGGCTGATATTTCGCCTAAAATGAGGGAAGACCAGTTCTGGTACGTCAGGGGGCCCACATGGCCGAAATCTGGAGATCCGGGCCCACTTTGGGATCGATTCGACCCTTGGTTCGAATCGATCAAGAAATCATCCAATCGAGCTGAAATTTGGTGTGAACATTCTTCATCATGTGTTTAAGCTTCTGTGAAAATTTCATGGCATTTGGACTTGTAGAACTTGAGATATGATCGATTCAATATTGCATTTCTGGAGAACATGGATACTTCGAATCGATCCTAGTTCGAATCGATTCGGTCGACTCGATGCTTGCTGCGACGTGGCGCGCGTATCTCACCTCGATCCGTTTTGTACTCCTGTTTGACTGGGTCGAATCCATGGCTTGGATTCGAAGATGGTGGAGTCGAAGACTCTCAGTTGAGTGGATTCGAAGATGGTGGAATCGAAGACTCCCAGTTGTATGGATTCGAAGGAGCCATCCCTCGATGGACTCGAACAGAGGTTTGTTCGATGGAGTCGAAGCAAGGGAGGTGCGATGGAGTCGAACAATGGTTGTTCCATGGATTCGAATTGGGGCATGGCCTATGGATTCGGGGCAAGGTGCGTTCGAATCAGTCATGGTCTATGCTTGATGATGTCGAAGCTAGGTATTCTTCCTGGATTCGAAGCAAGGCTATGTTCCATGGACTCGAAGCACTTTTCCTCCATGGATTCGAAGTAGAGAAATTTGTTGGATTCGAACCTAAGACTACCTCAAATCGATTCGATCTTAAGGCTACTTCAGATCGATTCGACCCATGACATCTCCTGATGGATTCGAGTCATAGACCTGGCCTATGGAGTCGAACTAAGGGCCATTTCTTCCAACTTGCATCACTGATATCTTGAGCGTATGAACTCGGATTGACTTGAAACTTGGATCGTTGGTTCCCACGGCTTTGCTTGACGTGCCTTATCAGTTGTAGCCCGATCCGGTCTCGAACAAATTTCATCGATATCCGTAGCGATCCTTACGCGTAACCGACTTCCGAGACGATCTGTCACCGGTATCTAGTCAAATCCTTGGTGTCACGGCCTTGCCAAAAGGCGGGATAACAATGATATTATATTAAATTTTTATTAAATTAAAACTTATTATTAAATTTATTTTTGTATTAAATCTTATTTTATATATTTAAAAATAATTAAATTATAAGTAAAAATCTTAAAATTAAATTTTCAAAACTTAACTTATAAATTAAAATTTCCAAACGTATAATTTAAAAATCTAATTTTTACGTATATTAAAATAAAATCTATATATTATATTAAAAAATCAATATTTATCAAAACCCATATATTTTCTTTCAAAACTTCGTTAATCATTTTCCAAAAATAGACCAACAGTGTCCGTATATAGTTTTCTATCTTACGGTCAAGTGATACGGATATTTATCATTTCAATCCGCAATAATTTAATATTTACGAGTATATATCATTTCAACCTGCAATCCCAAAATTCAAAATCAATAAAATCACTTGGGTTTATCATTTCAACCCTTAACGATTTTACCTAATCTATAAGATCGTTCGGGTATGTATCATTTCAACCCATAGGGATTTCCTAAAACTAAGGGAACTTGGAGTGTGAGAATAATAGGATGATAATATAAAATAACATAACATATCAATTGACAAGCATGTATCACAATTAACAATTTAAATTTAATATATATACTAACAGATTATGGTGTCATATGTCAATTAATATAGGTAAACAATTGCAGATGATAACGTATCATATTCAACAATTAAACTACTAACAAATATATTTCAATCGTCACTTCATGTGAATATAAATTTACTAAACATAAGAATGTAAATCATGAGTGATTGCTCACCTTTCGAGGCTAGAGAGATAACAAGAACAAGATGTGACGAATCCAAACAAAAATTCCAAAGCAAAGCACGACGGACTTGAATCGATGAATTCAAAATCAAAACTAGCTTGATATAAAGGGAAATAAATATATATTATATTATTTTTATTATATATTCAATTAAAACACATATTTAAGATAAAATCTTTATATTGTATATATATATATATAATTTAAAAAGAAATCAATATTTATCAAAACATATATATTAAAATCAATATAAATATATATTATATTTTAAAAATCAATATATATACATACAGACTTATATATACAGTTTTATAAAAGATGGTCAAACAGCTAGAGTTGAAGGCGTGTGAGGCTCGACAAGCTGGAGCTTGGTCGGCAAGTGGAGTGGCAGCATGGACTAAGGTCTGGCAGGGTTTTGTGAGCAGTGGCTTTGGCGTCAGGCTGACTGGAGTGAGGAGGAGGACAAGGTGATGAGATGGGTTTCGGTTGTTGGTTAGGCACGGCTGCTACGGCGGAAATGCGGGATGACTTGGGTGTTCATGGTGGTGCACTGGCGGACTGACGAGGCGGATCTAGTTTCTGGAATGTTTGGGGGTCGGTGTGATAGTGGGAGATGGATGGCTGTAGTTTGGTGGGGTTTGGCATGGCGGAATGGTGAAGTGGAAGGGGTGGAAGGCTATGGACGAGATCTGCTCGGTGGTTGTAGCCAGAGGCTATTTGGGTGGGCGATTGGCTGTCGGCGGAGGGTGATGGCTATGCTGGGAAATTGGAAAATGGAAATGACGTTGGAGGGTTTGCTAGTGTTCGGTTATGGTGGATGATGGCGGAATGTGAAGAGGTGAAGATGGAAAGGTTGGAGGAAGAATGAGAAGCGAAGAGGGCAGGTGGAGCGGTTGTTCAAGGAGTGATGGTGATAGCAGGCTTCGGTTGCATGAACGATGGAGGGTCGATAAAGAGGCCTGTGAAGTTCACTTGTGTGGGCTGTAGTGGCGAACTTGGTCAGGGAAGGGGCGGAGCTAAGGGGATTGTCGCGGCAAGGGGAATGAAAAAGGAAGTGAACTCGGCAAAAGGTGTAGTGAACATGTTCAAAGCAAAGAATTCCAACTGACATATAAAACTTTATACATGTGAACTATATAATATATTATATCTTTCTCAAATGAATTCACAGAACCAAGAAAGGAACAGGACCAAAGAATGGAAGTGAATGAACCAGCAATATTGAAATAAAGGTAATAATGAAGGTCACGGGTTGAGTTTCAAAAAATATTTAATAGCTAATGACTATGGTTTTACACGGTGGGTAAATGAATGGCCATATGGAAACCAGAAAGGCTCAAAACAGGTACCGATACGGCTAACTGTTTCGTAGATTTTGCCTTGCACCGGACGTCGAAATGCACAAATATACTGCGGAGATCAGCACGACGAGACGAACAGAATGGTACAGAGATATGAGTGATACGATCATCCAATCAAAAGTCGATATTTGCTGCCAAAATGCAGCTAAACCGTCGAAAATAATATAAACAGAGCTAAAGTAGTCCAAATTTGGCGAAACGAAATACGACTTCTCACTCAGAAAAGGATTTAAAATTTTATTATATAAAAATATTCAGATTTCAAAGATATTTTATTTTCATCAAATTTCAACTGATTTAAATTTTAAATTGAAATTTCACAACAGAACTAACTCAAATATTTTCCAACGAAAATCTGACACTTGTTACGTTTAGATAGACGTATTTCAAATATCAAATTTTCATTGCTAAAAATTTATTGTTTAATTTCATAAAAAATTTAGTTAATTACGTTATTAAAATCGTTAAAATTTCCGGGTCGTTACACTCTCCCCTACTCAAAACTTTTCATCCCCAAAAAGGAACGAGATAGAAGAATAGAAGCAACCAGAAAGAAAGAATAGATTTGAAATACATAGTACTGGATATAATAATTAATTCAAAACCATATAAATTTCATTTATTTAATTTCATTCACATAGTATAATATCACTTAATTAACCTTCAACAAATTTATTTATTAACATAGATTAAGTGTACAAACATTTATTATAACCGCTCAAATTTTTATTTATAAATTCTCTTAGCAAAATTTCATTTTTGGACATCTTATTACTTACATTTATTTTGTATACTATTCAGTTACATGTTCATTAACATTTTAACTTTTTGAATATTTCAGGTGAGTTATATATGTTTTAGAATGCAAATGAGTATTATACAAATTAATTTTAACCTAGTTCAACTATTTCAAGTAGTTTCAATTCCATTTCTCATTTTAGACGCTCCAATTATTTAAAAAATTTGCTTTATTTCTATAATTGAAAACCATCACTTAACTTCAAACTTCAGAGTTAAATTTTCGATTTCACTTCAAACCATTTTGAAATAGATATATACATATATATATATATATTATAAATCATACTCAAGAAATTCAAATCAAATACATTTTCCAAAACAAAAGTGTAGCAAAGCTACTAAGTGGTCTCCTCACTCTGAGACTCGAAAATGAATGTCGATGATGCTGCAGTCACTACCGAAATTATTTCCCAGCGCCAAAAGAGGAGAGTATTGACTTACTTCTTTTAAAAATTCTTTGGAAACAATTTCCATTCGAAAATACTTTTAACTAATATATTTTTTTATAACTTTGAAAACCAAATTTTGGAGAGCACCAAAAACTTAATTCTCAATTCTTTAATTTAAATTCATTTCATTTGCAAATCAGATTTATAAACCATGTTTTAAAAATTTCAACTCTTTATAACAAACAACAATAGTTAATGGTTTATGAATGTTGAAAAACAATAAATGATAATCTAGTATTATCATTTTCTAACAACCACTTCATTTAACTATCCAATTTCAGAAAATTATACTTATATATATATAATATAATCATGCATAAATTATTTCATTTACCAATTTCGAAAACAATATTGTGTCAGTTTGCTCTGTTCAAGTGTTTTGGAATTCCTATCGATAGCGTTGGCCAGACGATTCGATCGAAACCCAAAATCCAAACTTAACAACTCAAACAACACAATATAAAACATTTTTATATCAATTACAAATATGCTCCCTCACAGGATGATACAAGAATGGATTATAGAATAAGGGTAGTGATTCAATTTTAGAGGAACCCTAGTCAAAGAGAATTCTAACTAAAAAGATAGGCTCGAAAGGAAGATAAGATAATTAAACTACAAAAGAGGAAAGATGGATAGACTTATATTAATCGCGGCAACTTTAACCGGGTCAACCGAGACTTAGAAAGACGAGAATATCATCAAAGAAAATGGAGGCAAACTTGTTGAGTGCCACGCGGAAAACACGATTCATGAGATCGATGAAAAAGGCAGGAGCATTAGTTAGTCCAAAGGGCATGACTAACCATTCATAGAAGCTATTCTCTGGGAGGAATGCTGTCTTGGGAATGCACTCCTTGGCTATACAAAACTGGTGAAAACTGGTAGCAAGATCGAGCTCCAGGAATAAGATCGATGTGGAATTCAATTTCCCGCTTAAGAGGGAGAAGTGACTTCAATAAAGTCATCCGGAAATAGATAGATAACAGCGGTGGAGTCGGGATCACAAGGCTGAGAATCAGATGAAAAGATAAAACTGGCTGCAAAATCCTTAGGCAATCGACATTCGATCACAAGAGAATTGCCCTGGTCGTCTACTAAAGAAACGGTTTGGGCTTTGTAAGAAATAACAGCATCATAACCAAGGACGTTAAAATCTCCGGTGAATTCGACGCCCGTTGTAAGGTGTTTCACCCTTTTATAAATCATACGAAGGTTGGTGGGACCGCCGATGGGATTAGTTACACACAAGGATGAATTTGCCAATTAAGGTTGCAAGATGCTCAAATTTATTACAGAGATCAACCGAAATGAAGCCATGGGATGCTCCAGTATAAAGAAGAACACGAATAGGAAAAGACAAGAATGGATTTTAGAATAAAGGGAAAGTTCCAAAATTCGAATGAAAATCCTAATCAAGGAGGATCCTAACGAGGACATTCAAGCTCGACCGAATATGATTCTATAATTAATTTTACTCATTCTAGGGTATTACTACCCTATCTCTAATGAGTTCTTACTCCATATGCTAAGTTTTGTCTAAACCAGAGCTCTAATACCACATGTAGCGACCTGCCATTTCAAACCATTCAAATCGACAATCATCCACACATGTCGGACTTGAATTGCTCAAAACAACAGATTGTTAATTTTTATATTTGGAAAAACTTAGCATACACAGTAAATAAATCAATCACAGAATCATAGACACAGACTAATATAACAATAAGCAGCGGAATAGATAAATAGTAGTTCACGAAGATGCTATAGAACATCAGAGTCTAATACAACAGAAATCTAATATATAGAAGTCTCAATAAAGAAATGACAAGTTTGAACATAAACTGGAAACAACTGAAATAACTGAAAGCTGAATAGATATAAGACAGATCTTCAAGCAAAGCTCTAAAGGTGAGTCTCAAATGCTGAAACACTTAGTCTGACCCGAGCATAAAGCAAAACACAAAACACTCGTGTCAGGATTAACATTCTTATGCAAGTAAATCAACTCAAGTGAAATGTCCAAATGAAATGCAATATAACTAAAGGATGTTGGGATTCCATCCCTTAAGGATCCGTTAAACTATCTGCATACATAGTACAATACGCTACATATATAATGTCTACAGTAAAGTAAAATATTAAAATAGCGTTAAGGCGTTACCTACATCCCCCTTAACACATTTTATATATTCCCGTAGTCTACATAGATACTGTAAGCTCCACCAAACCAGTGGTTAACTCAGGGAGCACGCCATAGGTACGGTACAAACCAAACTCATAGAGGGCTCGATAAGGCATGTGACAAGGCATGCGAGGCAATGCCTAGGGTAGGATACTATCGTTTTGCGGATCCAGACTGATGGTAATGCATAGCAGCTACTACCGCCCACCTCGAGACACACTCCCATAATCAAAGTTGCACCCAATTAAATCACAACGCAATAGAATGGTATCGAAGAAGCATGCTCGATCGGAGGTGCGACCTCACTTGGCCCGGCGTGGCTCCTGTATTAGTCACATCAAGCTGACTCACGAGAGTCGGGGCTGCGTTCATACCTCATATAAACGTCGCCAAACCATCCTACTTCGTTATGTATTCTCCACCACGTACACAGTTGTTAAAGTGGTTTTCGGTATTGGCAGAGAGTATGACAATATCTGATCCCGGTCTCTTTAACAACCAAACACTTATTTAACACCGTGGTCATTTTCATTTTAAACAGTTCATACTTCATATCAAAATATCATATTCATCTTCAAAATCATTTCACTTTCGAAATCATATTCACTTTCGAAATCATATCACTTCCGAATTCATATTCACTTTCAAAATCATAACCACAAAATAGTTTAAACCATCATATCAAAATATTTGCATTTAAATCCATTAAATCTAAATCATAACAGTTCCAACTTAAATAGTTTAAATATTGAAAATAGTTTTTATATATATTGAAGTAGTTATAAATTAAAATAGTTTATATTTTTAAAAAATAGGTTATAGATTAAAATAGTCTATATATTAAAATAGTTTATATATTGAAATATATATACATGGAAATAGTTTCAAGCTAGAATTGTTTCTTCTAATTTCACGAATCAATTCAAATCAACATCAGTTCCAAAATTCAATTTAAATCAATTTCAGTTCAACAATTTAAATTAACAAGGTTGAAGGTTCAATTCAAATTCTCAAAAAAAAACCATTTTTTATTTATATCGATTTCAAATCAGGTTTGAACTACAAATTTAAACCACTTCCAATTCAATAGGTTTCAAAGTTTTAAATATTCAAATAATTTTTAATAACTCAATTCGATAAATTTCATTTATATTTCAAAAATATTCAACTTTAATTTTTTTTAAATTTGAAAATATTCACTTAATCATTTTTAATAACATTTAAATAAAATCTCAAATTACAAATTTAAATAAAATCAATAATTGAATATCTAACTTCAGTTATACTCAATTCTAAAATATTCACCTAATCACATTTTATAAGCATTTAAATAAAATTTCAAATTACAAATTTAAATCAAAATTAAATAATCAATTTCATTTAAATTTGAAAATATTCATTTAATCACCTTTAATTAAAACCCATTTATCAAGTTATAAAATCATACCTTTAAAATCTCAAAATTAATAAGTTTCAAATCAAATTTTATTTAAATATAATTCTTAAATAAATTAAATTACAATCAATTTTACTTTATCTTTCCAACCTCTATTATTTAAGTTATTACAAAATCTATTTAAAAATATTAATATGAATTTTAAATATATATTTAAAACATATTATATATTAGTTAAACTAAAATTTATTAAATGATATTATATTAAAATTTTATTAAATTAAAACTTATTATTAAATTTATTTTTATATTAAATCTTATTTTTTATATTTAAAAATAATTAAATTATAAGTAAAAATCTTAAAATTAATTTTTCAAAACTTAACTTATAATTTTAAAATTCCAAACGTATAATTTAAAAATCTAAGTTTTACGTGTATTAAAATAAATTCTATATATTATATTGAAAAAATCAATATTTATCAAAACCTATATATTTTCTTTCAAAACTTCGTTTCTCACTTTCCAAAAATAGACCAACGGTGTCCGTATATAGTTTTCTATCCTACGGTCAAGTGATACAGATATTTATCATTTCAATCCGCAATAATTTAATATTTACGAGTATATATCATTTCAATCTGCAATCCCAAAATTCAAAATCAATAAAATCACTTGGGTTTATCATTTCAAACCTTAATGATTTTACTTAACCTATAAGATCGTTCGGGTATGTATCATTTCAACCCATAGGGATTTCCTAAAACTAAGGGAACTTAGAGTGTGAGAACAATAGGATGATAATATAAAATAACATAACATATCATTGATAAGCATATGTCACAATTAACAATTTAAATTTAATATATATACTAACAGATTATGGTGTCATATGTCAATTTATATAGGTAAACAATTGCAGATGATAACGTATCATATTCAACAATTAAATTACTAACAAACATATTTCAATCGTCACCTCATGTGAACATAAATTTACTAAACATAAGAATGTAAATCGTGAGTGATTACTCACCTTTCGAGGCTAGAGAGATAACAAGAACAAGATGTGACGAATCCAAACTCAAATTCCAAAGCAAAGCACGACGGACTTGAATCGATGAATTCAAAATCAAAACTAGCTTGATATAAATGGAAATAAATATATATTATATTATTTTTATTTTTATTATATATTCAATTAAAACACATATTTAAGATAAAATCTTTATATTATATATATATATATTTATTTATTTATTTATTTATTTATTTTAAAAAGAAATCAATATATATCAAAACATATATATTAAAATCAATATAAATATATATTATATTTTAAAAAGAAATCAATATTTATCAAAACATATATATTAAAATCAATATAAATATATATTATATTTTAAAAATCAATATATATACATACAGACTTATATATACAGTTTTATAAAAGATGATCGGACAGCTAGAGTTGAAGGCGTGCGAGGCTTGTCAAGATCCTTGAGGAATTGGCTGGGGTGCCCGGGCCTAGGCCCGGGCGTTAATTGTCAATTATCGGCAAAACGGACGCAGAGAGATTTCTCCACGCCCTTTCCTTTCTCCTTTCGCTGCGCCTCCCGCAGCTCAGCAACATAACAGGCTCTGGCAGCAGCCTGATCTCCCTAAATGATTCCCACTCCATGATCAGTGGGAAACTTTAAAGTCAAACACCACGGGGCGATGGCTGCCCTGAATTCGGTGAGGGCCGGTCGGCCCAAGAAAGCATTGTAAGGGGAGTCTATGTCATAAACAATGAACTATAACATCCGTACTCTCCGACGTTCTCCAACTCCCAACTCTACTGGCAGTTCCACCATTCCAGTGGGTATAGTAGCACTTCCGTTGAAACCATGGATTCGGGATTGACAAGGTTTCAAGTCCGTGGCTTCCATTCTCATTTGATCATAGGCTCGTTTAAACAAAATATTCACAGAGCTTCCACTGTCAACTAAGATCCTCTTCATCCAAGCGGGACCTACTTGAGCTGAGATGACCAGTGGATCGATAGTGGGGGCTTCGACTTTATCAGCGTCTCTGTTCCTGAATACGATGTCATCTGTCATCGTCTTCTGTTGCTTGGCCGGAGCCCCTTCATCAAAACTACTATAACACTCGAAGTCTACATGCCTGGTAGAGCTGGCATACGACTCATTTCCTTCCAGCTTCGATCTGCTGGGTGAGAACCACCACTTATTGTATTGATAATCAACCTCCCGCCTGTACGAGCGGGTTCCTCCTGTCTTTCCTGATTTGGCGCACGATTCTGATTTGATGGGCCCGCACCACCAGACTGCGGCACCCGCACATACTGATCCAACTTCCGTTCACGTATCAGTTTTTCAATGAGGTCTTGTAAGTGACAACACTCATTGGTGTTGTGTCCATAATTAGCACTGTCCTTCAGCCTAATTTTTTTCAAAGTTTATCCTTTAGCCCAAAATTGAAACTTATTGTCCTTCAACCTAAAAAATTTTCAAAATTTGTCCTTGTGCCTATTTTCCACAAATATGATATCTATTCCAAATATATTTTCACATAGAAAATTATTTTCTATGAATTTATTTCTTTGCATTTAAGATACTTGATCTAAAAATTCTCGATAGTAAACTAGTTAAAGTAAATGAAATAAATAGCTTATATTAAGTGGTTGAATGAAGCTTCGTATTTCATATGCTACTATAGTAATGGCGGAAATAGTGAGAGCATGCCATATAACACTTACCGATCGCAACAAGTTACGAAAATTGTTTTTGTAAAACGTACCAAACATTATTTATAAAATAATAATAATTTTTCAGCCAGTATTGACTGAAAAATATGCATTGTTTTATTTCAATATGAATATTATGAATATTCATTATGAAATAAAACTATAATAATTGTGCTTGTGATGCATTGGAAAATACAAAAGTATCTAAACTTATTTGCAATTATTTTGGGATTATGGACTAAGCCATATTTTTAAGAAATAATTTATGATTATATAATTATGAATTATATGGTACTAGTAAATTATATCTTATACAATTAAGAGCAAAGCACCCATTTAGTGGGAGCATTATAACTGTTGATGAGCTTTACGGATTGATACATGGATATGTATGCAATCAAAAGCCAAAAAAGTTCCACGTACTTTATTGTATTCACCGATGAATTATCAAAAACATGAACATGTGTATATGATACACATGTAATATGTTAATGATGAGATCATAGAATATAAAACAGAAGTAAATTAAATAATATGTGATACAAAATAAAATGATTCGATTTGATCGAATAGGTGAGTATATTGAAAAGAGTTGCAAACGTACCTAAAAATGAATAAAGATTCAATCTCAAAAGTCACTCCTCCCTATGATACATAATAATATATTATAAGGAGTAATCATACTTTTTTGAATGAAGTACAACTAATTATGAGTGAATTTAAGATAACTTCTTTCTGTAAGGTTGTGTACTTAGGAGTAGTAAACAAGGTTAAAATTAATTTCAAAAGTGTTAACAAATTTCTTCGTTAACCTTAAAAAGTGTAAGGGAGGGTACCTTGACTAATAACGGAATTTGAAAAGCCTCGATTTAACCTCAACGAGTGTTGGCAAAAAGCGACACTTGGTTGACTTAAGGCTTATGAGGAGTGAACGAGTAGGTTTAGGTCCATGAAGAAGTCATAGACATAGTCATGTGAGGTTATATGCACTTAGAGTCGGTTCATATAGCCAATTGTATGCAAAAATAGAAATCAGGAGTATGAGTGCTTATGGAATTCAAAGCAAGCTATAACTAAGAAATTGCAAGTGCTTTGGAATTTGAAAGTAATTCATAGTTAAAGAAATAATATTCTTATTCCATATAATGTTGAATGTACAAAGTCCTATGTGCAATAGCTTTATTGGCGGCAAAATCCCCAGATCAACTTAGGATTACAAAGTTTAAAATGTAAGAGAATGAGAAAAGAATTATCCGCCCTCTGCTCCATGCCTCTAGGTCTGTATTTATAGGGTTATGTGGTTCGATACAACTGCTTAATGTTGCACTGGTATGCTCCATCTTCGATATGCATAACCCTCAACAACCTCAATGATGTCAGGCTTCATTCCTTACTTTATATGACCTTCAGCATTCTTTATTGATAATAGACATCATCAGTATGAGGAAGCATTGGTAAAGAGTGGTATTGAGATGGAGCAGCACCGAGAAGGAGTGGCATGATATGGGTATTAATGGCTTCCGACATCAATATCATGTTCACAAATGTGCAGCATCCTCTAAAGACTAATGAAATGCACCATCAACAAGGTGTGGCGCTAATTGTCGGCGGTATCAGTACTAGGTGTCATTGATTTAATACTAATGGTGCAACATTGTCAGTAAGAATGCTTCAATAGTAATGGCATGTGACATCAGTGTATAGCGACCTTTATAATAGACGATATCAATGATGATCGATATTAATAAGGTGCGGTACTGTTGAGTTGTGGTGTCTATTTTATCACTAAAGGTGAATGGAAGGGTCGATAGGACATGGCATTAATGGGAGGCGACACTGATAGCTTACGATACCGATCACGTTAGACATCACTGCTTCCTTGATGAATTTCGCTATTGATTCTATTCGGTATTTCTTAACGACATAAAAGACTTGGTATTAACCATCCCACCTTATAGATGATATGCGACATCATTGGCATCCAATATACTTAGCTTTATTAATGACATGCAACGTTGCATATGACCTTTCATCGATGAGAATTGCAATCGCTGTCTTTTATTCTATCGTCGTTGGTTCACTCCTATTCCTTCAGCATTGATTATTGATGCGGCGTCACAGCTATATTGCATGCCGCATATTTTCAAGATTAATAGTTGTAACATTTTTCCCTCCTTGTATAGAGGAAGCATTGACTTTTCAAGTCAACAATCTCGGCAAAAAACTTTGCCGCCTTTTGGTATTCTATGCAAATCCAGCTATCTATTCAAAATGCATCGATGGTGCTTATTCGTCCTCTTTGTCTTCTATAAATAGCCAAACTTCTCTTTCATTCCTCTTTTACCTACAATTGAAAGCGCAAGCGAGAAACCAAAATTCATAAAGAAATTCAAAACTTTTAACTTTCAAGCGTTTGAATCAATATTCAGGTACGATTGCTGCTTTATATCGATTAGTGGATTGAATTAGGTGATTTATTGTAGAAATCACTACTACGGTTTGGTTTGGGTTCCCTCGATTTCAGGTTGACATTTGGGCTTGATTATGGGGCCTCGATGTTTATATTATTAACTAGATTTATAATCGATTGTGATTTGAGGTTAGATTAGTGTTGAATTCCTATGTCGAACAAATGGATTTCAAGTTAATCGATGTTGATACGAAAACTGGTATGTTCTTCGCTTAATGATGTAGAAGATGATTTATTAGATCCTACACCTCATACTATTTTGTCTCATATCAATATTGATGTCATACGACATTGCTATAATATTCAATATTGATTCAATTTTTATGCCGAAATTGATATTTTTTGGTACAGATGTGATATTCGACGTTACTTGAGTTTTCCTATTATTCCATTATTCTTACAGTCGACATTGAGTTTTAGTAAAACTATGGCATGAGACTTTCATATCATTAATTATTAAGTTGATGTGCAGTAATCTACCCACTATTATAAGGAAATTTATATCCAGTTAGATGCGGCATTGTTTAGTTCATTATGAAAGATGTCGTTTATTTTCGATATTAGCTTATGGGTATGGTTTGATACCAGTAGCCTTACTCTTTAATATTATAAATTGAGCTTCGCTCGATATTGTTACTTACGACGCTGCTATTTCAAAACCTTATAAGTTACTTAAACGATTAGTACATCATCGATCTACGTCGTCAGTATTCACTAGTGTCGACAATCTTATTACTCCGACATTGGTTATAACTGCGGCATTCATTATTGTTTAATATAACTTCTACGACGTTTGGTATCGATGTATCTGTTAGATATGGGTCCATTGATGTCGCATTGTTCCTAGGATACCTTTGAGTTAGATTTTATTCAAATTTCATGCAATTTCCTATAACTTACTTTGTTATCACAAATTTAACAGTTATTGCATCTTTGATTTAAATTTCGACATTTGACTACTCAATTAACACCTCGCTGAGCTTTGTATTTTTAATATTCCAATACCATAGCCTAGAGATTAGGTAAATCACTTGAATGCCTTTTAATAATAATCCATTTAACAAGCATTAGCCTTTCTTAGAATTGGAATAATATCATCTGACAAGCAAATGGAAGATCAGAAGGAAACAAAGAAGTCCATCAAATAGACCAGCATAGGCTCCAAGGCTTCACCTTCCAATAGTAAGAAAGGAGATCACCTTCTGAATTCATCATACATTACTACTCAAGCTGAAGTTGACTCCATCTTGGAGCAACTTGGAATCACTGGCGTTGTAGTTATTCCAGCAGGTCCTTCATACAACATTTACAATCCACCGAGAGAATATTTTTCTTTTACCTCGATACACATCTGGCACACGAGCTATCTCCCCTTTCTCGATTTTCTTTTGAGATATTTAGAGCACTTGAAATTGCCCAATCAAGTTGTTGCCAAATTCATATACATATTTAACTTGTCTAGAAGTCTTGGCCCGGGAGATAGGACTTTGAAACGGCCCATATTTTTTATGATTAAACTATTAAATTAAATAAGATTTTGAAATTTAATACTGTGAGAAATTAAAATTTATGATTTAATAATGAGAAAAATAATTAAAATATGATTTAATAATGTTTTTTGAATGTTATTGACAACTATTTTAATGTAATTTCAATCAATTGAAATAATTGTAAAGTTAATTTGATTATAACTGTAAGTTAATAAGGAATAAAATAATTGTTGAAATCAATTGTTGGAATTAATGTAATTAAATATTACAGTTAATATGGTTGAGATGATAACTGTAGAATATGAGTGTAATGCAATGTAAACTAATGTTAATTATATTCATAAGGTAATAGTTGATTCAATAATAAAAAGGTAAATCGAAATAAAAGATTTTAGTTGAAATTAAAATATAATTAACTGAAATTTTATTACAGTTGTAATTGAACGTTGTAATTAGTGCAATATTTAAATACTGAATTTGACATGGAAAAATTTTATTTTAAAAGATTTTTAAATTTCTATGTAATCAAGAATGGTAAATTTGTTAACTTTTTGTAATACCCCAAGATTTTGAGGAAAATTCTTTTAATAAATGATTAAAATTCTGGGGGAAAATCAGAATTATTATATAGGTGGGATTTTCAGTGGTGCAAGGTTGTGTGCATGTGTGCACGTGCACACTAGTTATGGCACTAAGAGAAAATCCAGAATTCCTGAATAATAAAACAAGGAAGGAAAACATTTAGATAAAATGTTTTAAATAAAGAAAATATAGACCTAGACATGAGTATTAAAAATTCCTGAGGATGTGTGTATATAAATATATCTATATATATATGCCTATGTATGACTTGTCTGAAAATTGAGGCAGAAGAGAACATTGACTTATAATGAATAAGTGAAATTTTTATTTGAATAATAGGTGTAGAAATGCACATAAGTATGCACATGTTTTCTGCAAATAAAAGGTTAAAAGTTAAATTAACACCCATAGTTGTATAAATGTATATTTATATCCAGATATTATTTGAGCAGAAAATAAATAAAGGAAGCACTAAAACAGTAAGAACCAAAGTGCAAGAAAGAAAATGTACATAGGCAGAAAATAGAAAGTCACACCATTATCATGTTTGAAGTAAATATAATAAAAATACTTAAAGTTATCACTTTCTGAAAAGAAAGGAAAATAGGCACAATTTAGTCTTGTTTTAAAATATTGGCCGGGATATTAAGGGATTAGGAAGGAGGGAATATGCAATGCCAAATGCATGATTCTGATCTGGGCTAAAATAGGGATTTTGCATCACTCAAAACCCTAGACAGAACCCTTATTTAAACCAAGAGCCCAATCAGAAAACTGCTCTCTCACTAATTAATTAACCTAAGGAAGAAGAGGAAGATAAGGCTAAAGATTTGAAGGGTTTTCTGGTTTAAGTTTGTGTAAGCACTTAGGTGAGTATCCTCACTCATATACATGGCATTAAGACCTGGGATTAGGCAGCCAAGCTTTTATATGTTATATTTTGCATGTTTTGATTTACAAACTATGTTGGCTGCTGATGGTTTCATGAATGTTTGATGAGATATGATCTGCTATGCTGGATGTTTAACTTTGTTGTTCTATTTTCATCTCTGTATATTATACCAAAACCTTAAGGAACATATATCAGAGTATTTGTAACTAGTTTGAATAATGGCTTAAGACAAAGAATGAAAAGATAAAGAAAACTATGAGCTGCATATACATTGGTATGGTGCTGAGGCTTGAAATAATTGGTTAAGGGTGCAATGGAGTTTTTCTCTATAAGTGCTGAGCCCTAAACTAAACAGAAACTTACAAGCCTAAAAACTATGTTTAAACAAGATTGAAAATCTGGCTAAATATAGTTGCTTGAAAAATCAAAATAAACTCAATAGAGCCATGTATTTATTCTCAGTTGCAAACATTCTGGTATATGCTTGAATAGGGTGTTTCTATGATAAATAATGTGAGATAGAATGACTGGGGTGTTATATCTCTAGAAAGTAACCTTTAACTTGCTTGCAATATCATGGCTGCAAGGTAACTAGTATGTTTCATGAGTACAGGTGGTATGTACACCTAGCTATCATTGATAGAATGAACATAAATACACTTAGTGATATAACTAAGGATTTTGTGCCAAGAAGGCTGCTGGAATGCTTGTCCTATTTGAAGTAGACAAGTTGGCACATGGCTTGTTTAAGTCCTGAGATCTTTGTGCCATAATGTTAATTAGTTCATGGCAATGTGTCCCTTTGATTCCTTATAGCAGATGAGGCCAGGAATTTATAAGAAAAAGATAAGGCAACCTAGTAGTTCCAGATAAAAGTTGTTTTATTGCATATGTTTGCTCTTATGTATTGTACATGATAATACCTGTCAAGTATGCAAAGTATATCTATGCTGTATCCTTAGCTTAATATCATGGATATGTTAGAAATGCTCACACCAGATCATAGATCTGACCCTTATTGCTCATGGCACATGGGGGTGTCTCATTTATAATGAGGCAGCCACTAATGCTTTTGCAGGTTATGATGGAGCTAAGTAAGCAAGATTAAAAAGATATGGAATAGAGGATGCTAAGATAATTAGAAATAAAAGCTAAAATGTGTTAATTCATGCATGTATTCCCTGATTAATATGGCTATCTAAATGTATTAAGTAGGAAGAACTTGTAAGAGACATGTGCTATGTTGTTTCTGGTTATTTCTGATTTGGTATGTACTAAGGATATTGATGTTGAACTGATTTGAAAACCTATTTGCTAAAGTTGTTTTGATTTAGAGGTAAAACCTGGATTTTATAAGCATAATCATTTTATGATGATTTCAGTAATCCTGAGTTCTTTCAAAAAGAATATAGATATACAGAAAATAATATTGGGAAAACCAGAAAAGAATTAAACTGCTATATCTTCAATTTATGATATTGACATAAGTCCAGATGCAAGAAAAAGTGTTTATACTTTAAAGATGTATTTTTAAAAGAGAAGTATGATTAGGAAGAATGATATATATCTGATCACAAAATGTCTGATTCATACAAATATATATACATGCTTTTGAAAAGGAAAGGTATCAATGTTTTGTGTATAATCTGGGTTGTAAAAATGCAAACAAAAGAATGGCCAGAGTAACCACATGGTTAGGCATAGGTCAGGCCAAATGCTCCACTTCAGATCAATGAAGCAAGGGAACATATGAGCTCAGTTTTCTGGAAAATGAACAAAGACACTGACATGTACATGTATATCTGTGTACATGTTGAAATTAGGCAAAAATATAGATGTAAATTCTTAAAACAGTTGAAAGAATGGGTTTTAAAAATAGTTATGCAAGAAGAATTGTTTTGTATGTTAGGTTATAGGCAAAAATCAAATATATATGTATAATTATAGGTAGGTATCAGATTTCAGCCATACAGGAGAAAATAAAAAGAAAAACAAAAATTGTGTTTGAACCGACCAGCATAGTACTCGAACTAGTGACCTTGCATGAATAAGTTAGGCGCGTTTCCATTACGCCTAGATGTTGCTTGTGTTCACTTAGGATCCACTTCCTTTTAACCTGAGTTTGATAATATTCAGACTTTAAGACAATCATCTATATTATAGGCTTGCTTTCTACTGATTATTGCTTGGTTATTTCTTAAGTTTAATAACAGTCTAAGGTACATATTCCCAGTGGACACTATAGTCAAAAATCAGGATACATTAAGTTTTAATTTAAAAGGGAATTTATCACACTTTTGCAAATTTAAAAAGGATTTCTACTTATTACCATGCTCTGATTCAAGTAGAATATAACATAGATATCTTCATATATGTATGTTAAAAATGATTTAGAATTAAAACAATATTTCTATATTGTGAAAGATCCTGGATATATTTTTGTTCATTAGAGAAAGAAAAATGACCCTAGGAAATATATTTGTAATAGATGATATATCTATATATCATCTCTAAAAAAAAAAAATCACCAATAAAACTAGTGAGTAAATAGGAGGGTCATTTCATTTGGTATCAGAGCTATGTTTTAATTAACATAGCAAAATGTTTGTATGCTTATGTTTATACTAGGATTGTTTGTATATTTGACTGTTTATAAGTATTCCCTGAATGTATGTATGTGTGTGCATGTGACATACACAATGATTAAATAGGAAAAGATACAATCAATGTAAAATAAAAGCTAGTGTTATAAACTAATAAGATGAAATACATATACTTTTAGAAATATGGTAGGAAGAGGGTCTCATCATCAAGGAGGATCTAGCACACCACAAATGCTTGACATGCAGGAATTTGTGAGAGTTTTGAGAGATGGAATTGGGCACAGACCTGAGAACCCACATGAGGAGCTCTCCAAGTTAGTGAAGACTTATACCAACTTGGGAGGTAAGAGCTTTGAAGGAACTGAAAGTGTAATGGAGATTCAAGCATGGCTGAGGACATTAGAGAGGATCTTCACTGATATGCAACTAGATGACCAAAGGAAGAGGCAAGTGGCCTCAAGGCAATTAAAAGGTGCAGCTTTGAGTTGGTGGGAGGTGATCATAGCTGGCCGGAATGAAAATGATATTAATTGGAATCAATTTAAGGAGATGTTAGAGGCAAGGTTTGTTCCAGCCTCAGCAAAAACCACTTTACTTGAGGAGTTCATCAAACTTAGACAGGGGACTATGAATGTCACAGAATATACCCAGAAGTTTGAGGGATTGTCTACCTATGGGGCAATGTTAGTGGCTGATGAAGCATCCAAAAATGATAGATACATCAAGGGATTGAACCCAGGACTTAGCAGGGCTATACTACCCTATGCTGACAGAACTTTTGATCAAGTGATAGATTTGGCTCTGAAGATTGAGCAGCATGACAAGGAAAGAGATAAGTTCAGGAATTTCAAAAACAATAGTAACAAGAAGAACAAAGGGAAGTACCATCCTTATGATAAGAAGAAAGGAGAGGCAGATGGTAAGAAGGCAGTAGATGCAAAGCCCAATGAAGCCAAAAGAAAAATAGTTTGCAACCATTGTGGGAAAGAAGGCCATATTAAGCCAAGATGCCCAGAGCTTAAAGGGGGAGCTTTCAAATGCTATCTATGTGGGAAGGAAGGGCATATGAAAAGAAATTGCCCAGAAAACAAGCAACAAGGAAAAGTGGCAAACCTGGAAGGTAGGGGCAAGGCCATAATTGAGGCAAATGCTGAAAACCATGGTCAAGTGGAAGGTACACTATTTATTTGTACCATACCTTTAGCTGTAATATATGATACCGGGGCAACCCACTCACTCATTTCCCATGAAATAGTTAAAAGGTTGAAAATGAACTGCAAATTGGTTGAAATACCTCTGTTAATACAAAGCCCTTTAGGAAGTTCTAGTGTATTAGATATGATCTGTGTGGATGTGAATTTGAACATAGGAGGAAACACATTTGTTTCCAATTTATATGTTCTAAATTTCCCAAATATAGGAGTTATATTAGGGGCAGATTGGCTAAGACAATTCAAAGCCATAATTGACCTAGATGCATCCACCATTTCACTACAAAATTCTAAAGGCCAAAGGGTTACAATTCTATGTGAACCTATCAAAGAAAACAGTCTAAATCATTTAATTGAATTAGAAAATAATCCCAAGGAAATAGCTATTAATGAAATCCCCATAGTTAAAAAATACTTGGATGTATTTGGGGAAGTAAAAGGTGTTTCACACCATAGACCTGTTGAATTCCAGATTAACCTTATGCCTGGGGCTAGCCCAGTTATCAAAAAGCCTACAAGGATGGGGCCAAGTGAATTAAAAGAGCTAAAGAACCAGCTGGAAGAATTAGAAGCCAAGGGGTTTATAAGGCCAAGTAATTCATGCTGGGGTGCTCCTGTAGTATTTGTTAAAAAGCATGATGGTACTTTAAGAATGTGTATAGATTACAGAGAATTAAACAAAGTAACCATCAAAAACAAATACCCATTACCCAGGATAGATGATCTCTTTGATCAACTCAGTGGAGCTAAAGTGTTTTCTAGGCTAGACTTGGCATCTGGGTTTCATCAGATGAAGGTTGAGGAATCAAGTATTAAATATACAGCATTCAACACAAGATATGGTTTGTATGAGTTTCTGGTTATGCCATTTGGGCTAACAAATGCCCCTTCTTACTTTGTAGACCTAATGAATAGGATATTCAGAGATTACTTAGACAAGTTTGTTCTGATTTTTATAGATGATATTCTAATCTACTCTAGAACAATAGAGGAACATGAGAACCACTTACATTTGGTCTTATCTAGATTAAGAGAAAAAGATTTGAAAGCAAAATTTTCTAAGTGTGTGTTCTGGCAAGAGGAAGTACACTTTCTTGGACATGTTGTCTCTGCTAGGGGAATTTCTGTAAACCCCAATAAGATAGTAGCAATCCAAGCATGGAAGAAGCCTAACAATGTTAGTGAAGTAAGGTCATTCATGGGGATGGCAGGATACTATAGGAGGTTCATACAAGGATTTTCTAAAATAGCAATGCCACTCACTAACCTGACTAGGAAGAATCAAAAGTTTATATGGACTGATAAGTGTGAACAAGCTTTCACCCAGATCAAGGAGGCTTTGGTAAAATCACCAGTGTTGAGAGTACCAGAAGGCAATGAGGGATTGGTTGTGTATACAGATGCATGTGGGTCAGGGCTAGGGGCTGTGTTGATGCAGCAAGATCAGGTCATAGCCTATGCATCTAGACAACTAAAACCCCATGAAACTAGATATGCAACTCATGATCTTGAGTTGGCAGCAGTAGTATATGCCTTAAAGCTCTGGAGGCATTATTTATTGGGTGCAAAGTTCATTTTATACACTGATCATAAGGCCTTAAAATATCTCTTTTCACAAAAAGATTTAAATATGAGACAACACAGATGGGTTGAATTTCTTGCTGCTTATGACTTAGATATACTTTATACACCAGGCAAGGCTAATAAAGTGGCAGATGCATTGAGTAGGCAGCATGCAAAAATGGCCATGTTAATGATGGAGGAGTTTAGAGATTTGACCATGCTCACTGATTTGGAAATAGATGAGAACAGTGGGATAAGTATGGAGATAATTGAGGAAGAAAAGAGTAAAGGAAGGTTAAGTTTAATTACTTTACAATCAAATTTGGCCTTGAAGGTGGCAAAAATGCAAGAAGAAGATCAAGACTTAGCAGAAAAGAGGTCTCTCCTATTAAAGAAGGAAGAAGTGAAGGATTATCACATAGATGTAAAAGGATACTTAAGGTACAAGGGAAGGATATGTGTCCCAAACATCATAGAATTGAAAAAAGAAATCCTTAATGAGTACCATAGGAGCAAATATTCAATACATCCAGGCAGCACCAAGATGTACCAAAACTTAAAAAGGGACTATTGGTGGAAGGGAATGAAGTCTGATGTAGCCAGATATGTTGCTAAGTGCATGGTTTGTCAACAAATAAAAGCTGAGACCCAAAGACCTTCAGGGTTGTTGCAGCCACTTAGCATACCACAGTGGAAGTGGGAAGACATATCTATGGATTTCATAGATGGTCTTCCTAGATCCAAGAGGGGAAATACAAGTATTTGGGTGATTGTAGATAGGCTGACTAAAGTAGCCCACTTCATACCAGTGAAAGCGGACAGAAATGCACCTAGGTTAGCCCAAACTTTTATGAGAGAAGTGGTAAAATTGCATGGTGTTCCTAAAACTATAGTGAGTGATAGGGATACAATCTTCACTTCAAGGTTCTGGAGGAGCTTCCAAGAAGCTATGGGGAGTGAATTGTGCCTAAGCACTGCTTATCACCCCCAATCAGATGGGCAAACAGAAGTGGTAAACAAGATTTTAGAGGATTTGCTTAGGGCATGTGTGTTAGATTTTGGAGGAAATTGGGAGGACCACCTCCATTTGGCTGAGTTCACATACAATAATAGCCACCAAAGCACAATTGGAATGGCACCCTTTGAAGCCCTATATGGAAAGCCATGTCTATCACCTATGTGTTGGGCTGAGGCAGGAGAGAAAGCTATCCTAGGGCCAGAATATGTCAAAGACATCACAGAGAAAATAGGACTGGTGAGAAAGAGGATGGCAGTAGCTCAAGATAGGCAAAAGAAGTATGCTGATGCAAAGAGGAAGTCAGTGGAATTCAAAGTAGGTGATTATGTCTTCATTAAGGTTTCACCAATGAAGAAAGTCTTGAGATTTGGCAAGCAGGGGAAACTCAGACCCAGATATGTTGGACCATACAAGATTTTGGAAAGGATAGGCTCACTAGCCTATAAGCTGGAGCTTCCCGAGAAGATGAGTGCAATGCACAATGTGTTTCATGTGTCACAACTAAGGAGATGGGTACATGACAAGGAGGAAATCTTAGAAAAGCCTACTGAAGTTCAGATTAATCCAGATCTAATCTATGAGAAAGAGCCAGTGGGAATTGTGGCAAGGGAAGAAAAGAAATTAAGAAACAAGACATTGAAGCTTGTAAAAATTCAATGGAGTATAGATCCTAGTGATTGTACTTGGGAGCTAGAGGATAAAATCAGGATGGATTACCCTAGGCTCTTTGCAAATTTGAAAGGTAAATTCTTAGATTACTAAGAAAATTTGATATGTATGATAGACAGTGACTATTTAAATTGCTCATGCATATTTGAATAATTTTCCTAAGAAAGTAGGAGTACTCAAAGAATATGTTGTAAATTGTGAGGGCACAATTCCTAAAAGGAGGGGTGATTGTAATACCCCAAGATTTTGAGGAAAATTCTTTTAATAAATGATTAAAATTCTGGGGGAAAATCAGAATTATTATATAGGTGGGATTTTCAGTGGTGCAAGGTTGTGTGCATGTGTGCACGTGCACACTAGTTATGGCACTAAGAGAAAATCCAGAATTCCTGAATAATAAAACAAGGAAGGAAAACATTTAGATAAAATGTTTTAAATAAAGAAAATATAGACCTAGACATGAGTATTAAAAATTCCTGAGGATGTGTGTATATAAATATATCTATATATATATATATGCCTATGTATGACTTGTCTGAAAATTGAGGCAGAAGAGAACATTGACTTATAATGAATAAGTGAAATTTTTATTTGAATAATAGGTGTAGAAATGCACATAAGTATGCACATGTTTTCTGCAAATAAAAGGTTAAAAGTTAAATTAACACCCATAGTTGTATAAATGTATATTTATATCCAGATATTATTTGAGCAGAAAATAAATAAAGGAAGCACTAAAACAGTAAGAACCAAAGTGCAAGAAAGAAAATGTACATAGGCAGAAAATAGAAAGTCACACCATTATCATGTTTGAAGTAAATATAATAAAAATACTTAAAGTTATCACTTTCTGAAAAGAAAGGAAAATAGGCACAATTTAGTCTTGTTTTAAAATATTGGCCGGGATATTAAGGGATTAGGAAGGAGGGAATATGCAATGCCAAATGCATGATTCTGATCTGGGCTAAAATAGGGATTTTGCATCACTCAAAACCCTAGACAGAACCCTTATTTAAACCAAGAGCCCAATCAGAAAACTGCTCTCTCACTAATTAATTAACCTAAGGAAGAAGAGGAAGATAAGGCTAAAGATTTGAAGGGTTTTCTGGTTTAAGTTTGTGTAAGCACTTAGGTGAGTATCCTCACTCATATACATGGCATTAAGACCTGGGATTAGGCAGCCAAGCTTTTATATGTTATATTTTGCATGTTTTGATTTACAAACTATGTTGGCTGCTGATGGTTTCATGAATGTTTGATGAGATATGATCTGCTATGCTGGATGTTTAACTTTGTTGTTCTATTTTCATCTCTGTATATTATACCAAAACCTTAAGGAACATATATCAGAGTATTTGTAACTAGTTTGAATAATGGCTTAAGACAAAGAATGAAAAGATAAAGAAAACTATGAGCTGCATATACATTGGTATGGTGCTGAGGCTTGAAATAATTGGTTAAGGGTGCAATGGAGTTTTTCTCTATAAGTGCTGAGCCCTAAACTAAACAGAAACTTACAAGCCTAAAAACTATGTTTAAACAAGATTGAAAATCTGGCTAAATATAGTTGCTTGAAAAATCAAAATAAACTCAATAGAGCCATGTATTTATTCTCAGTTGCAAACATTCTGGTATATGCTTGAATAGGGTGTTTCTATGATAAATAATGTGAGATAGAATGACTGGGGTGTTATATCTCTAGAAAGTAACCTTTAACTTGCTTGCAATATCATGGCTGCAAGGTAACTAGTATGTTTCATGAGTACAGGTGGTATGTACACCTAGCTATCATTGATAGAATGAACATAAATACACTTAGTGATATAACTAAGGATTTTGTGCCAAGAAGGCTGCTGGAATGCTTGTCCTATTTGAAGTAGACAAGTTGGCACATGGCTTGTTTAAGTCCTGAGATCTTTGTGCCATAATGTTAATTAGTTCATGGCAATGTGTCCCTTTGATTCCTTATAGCAGATGAGGCCAGGAATTTATAAGAAAAAGATAAGGCAACCTAGTAGTTCCAGATAAAAGTTGTTTTATTGCATATGTTTGCTCTTATGTATTGTACATGATAATACCTGTCAAGTATGCAAAGTATATCTATGCTGTATCCTTAGCTTAATATCATGGATATGTTAGAAATGCTCACACCAGATCATAGATCTGACCCTTATTGCTCATGGCACATGGGGGTGTCTCATTTATAATGAGGCAGCCACTAATGCTTTTGCAGGTTATGATGGAGCTAAGTAAGCAAGATTAAAAAGATATGGAATAGAGGATGCTAAGATAATTAGAAATAAAAGCTAAAATGTGTTAATTCATGCATGTATTCCCTGATTAATATGGCTATCTAAATGTATTAAGTAGGAAGAACTTGTAAGAGACATGTGCTATGTTGTTTCTGGTTATTTCTGATTTGGTATGTACTAAGGATATTGATGTTGAACTGATTTGAAAACCTATTTGCTAAAGTTGTTTTGATTTAGAGGTAAAACCTGGATTTTATAAGCATAATCATTTTATGATGATTTCAGTAATCCTGAGTTCTTTCAAAAAGAATATAGATATACAGAAAATAATATTGGGAAAACCAGAAAAGAATTAAACTGCTATATCTTCAATTTATGATATTGACATAAGTCCAGATGCAAGAAAAAGTGTTTATACTTTAAAGATGTATTTTTAAAAGAGAAGTATGATTAGGAAGAATGATATATATCTGATCACAAAATGTCTGATTCATACAAATATATATACATGCTTTTGAAAAGGAAAGGTATCAATGTTTTGTGTATAATCTGGGTTGTAAAAATGCAAACAAAAGAATGGCCAGAGTAACCACATGGTTAGGCATAGGTCAGGCCAAATGCTCCACTTCAGATCAATGAAGCAAGGGAACATATGAGCTCAGTTTTCTGGAAAATGAACAAAGACACTGACATGTACATGTATATCTGTGTACATGTTGAAATTAGGCAAAAATATAGATGTAAATTCTTAAAACAGTTGAAAGAATGGGTTTTAAAAATAGTTATGCAAGAAGAATTGTTTTGTATGTTAGGTTATAGGCAAAAATCAAATATATATGTATAATTATAGGTAGGTATCAGATTTCAGCCATACAGGAGAAAATAAAAAGAAAAACAAAAATTGTGTTTGAACCGACCAGCATAGTACTCGAACTAGTGACCTTGCATGAATAAGTTAGGCGCGTTTCCATTACGCCTAGATGTTGCTTGTGTTCACTTAGGATCCACTTCCTTTTAACCTGAGTTTGATAATATTCAGACTTTAAGACAATCATCTATATTATAGGCTTGCTTTCTACTGATTATTGCTTGGTTATTTCTTAAGTTTAATAACAGTCTAAGGTACATATTCCCAGTGGACACTATAGTCAAAAATCAGGATACATTAAGTTTTAATTTAAAAGGGAATTTATCACACTTTTGCAAATTTAAAAAGGATTTCTACTTATTACCATGCTCTGATTCAAGTAGAATATAACATAGATATCTTCATATATGTATGTTAAAAATGATTTAGAATTAAAACAATATTTCTATATTGTGAAAGATCCTGGATATATTTTTGTTCATTAGAGAAAGAAAAATGACCCTGGGAAATATATTTGTAATAGATGATATATCTATATATCATCTCTAAAAAAAAAAATCACCAATAAAACTAGTGAGTAAATAGGAGGGTCATTTCACTTTTAAATGTTAATTTAAAAAGTGATTAAATCAATTTAATAATAATTTATTTAATTAATGTGAAAATAGACATTTTGGCCACTGACTCAGATTTCGACGAAGCCAGTTTCATCGGATCCGTAACAGTGAATTATTGTAGGATTTCAAGTTTCGTAGCGATCAGACTTATCGTTTGATCGTGCGGGCTCAAACGCGTAGAAATCGATTAAAAGAATATAATTGGATTTTAAAAGCTAACTTCTATATACAATGGAATTAGGGTTTGAAACTAGTTCCATTGAGTTTAAAAATATTGAAAACATATAATTTGATATATGGGATGACCTACTTTCGTTTCGAAAACGAAACGGACTTTTCGGGTCGTTGTTATTGTTTTGACCCAAATCGATATGTCCATTCATTTTTATCTATCTTTGTCTATATATAGACTGTTATAAACCCTAGCATCTTCTTTCATTAATTCTCTTGTACGTACAGTTTCTGTTCTCTTCCTCCTTCTCCATGGCTGTCAATCAAACCCTAATTCCCAAAATTCAATTTCAAAATCAAATCGAAATTCAAACTCCTCAAACTATGTCATATTATATATTGTTAGAAAGCTCTCAATGAGCGCAATCTACTACTGCAGTTCGTTTTTGCAATTGAATCACGGCTCGGCCAAAAATCATCGATTTATCCTCGGTCGTTCGTTCTAGGGTTGTCGATCCAACGGTGGATCTTCGTCGAGGGGTCGATCAGAGGTTGCTGGCATGTAGAGGAGGTTGAGGCACGCTCATCTATGCGGTTGGTTCATGCTGGAGGTCGATGATTTTGCCACGATTGGCTGTTGATGCAAGCGGTGGTGGGGCGGCTGTAGGCCACCGGAGACGTGCGCGAGTTGGCCTATGAGGCGGTTGGAGGAGGGAAGCATGGCGGCGGCATCTGATCCAGGTGGTGATGAATGTAGGCGACGGTGTTTGGTCATTTACATGGCGACTGATGTCGAGCGCGACTGTGCTGTAGGTTAGGGTTTGTTGAGGTAAGTGTTTTACGCTTTTGCCCTTAATTATTTTTTTTATTTAAATTTTTATTTTTAAATCTTCTAATGTCAATAACTTTTTCATACGAGCTTGGATTTGGACGCGGTTTTCTCCATTACGATAAAATTCTGGACAATATGGAACCGGTTTAATCGAATTCTAAGGCTGTTCAAATTTTGGGCTTTATTTGGATTTTAAATCGACGAAAAATCAAACGTGAGTAATTTAACCCAATCACGAATACTAAATCGTCTTATGTCAGTTAAATTAAACTTACGATATGATTAAAAATTTATTGATTGTTGTTTGGTGTTTTAAATTGTCATTTAAATTTAATTTGAATTTATATTGAATTAAGTTGCCATTTAAATTAATATTGAATTTTAATTGTTAGTTAAATACCAGATAATGATAACCAGTTAATTGTTATAATTTATTGGTTAAATTGAATGATGATTGTGATGGATGCTTAATTGTTGACGTTTTGGATGATTTGATGTTATGTTTATTTTATATGTTATTATCACACTACAAGTTCCCTTAGTTATTGTTAGGAAAATCACTATGGGTTGAAATTATACATACCCGAACGATCTTATAGATTAGGGAAAAATCGTTATGGATGATAAACCCGAGCGATTTTATGGATTTGAAAAATTGTGATTCGGGATACGGGTTGAAATGATATATATCCAGAAATTTAAATTTATTGCGGGTTGAAATGATATATATCTATATCACTTGACCATAGGATAGAAAATTATATATGGACACCGAATTGGTTAAATTAAATAGTTTAATATCTTGAATTTGGATTTTGATTAAATGCTATTGTTTTAAAGGAAATAAATTATAGATTTATATGAATTTAATTATTTTTCTAATTCAAGCTTTGAAAGTTGAAATTGAAATGGTTAAAAAGAAATTATTTAAGAATTTAATTGGGAATGTAAAGATAAAATCAATATATGACTAATTCGGAAATTTGAATTATTTCAAAGATTTGGATCTTAAAATTTAACAATGAAGTTAATTTGATTTAAGTGGTTTAAATAAGCAATTTGAAATCGGGATTGAAATCGATATGAATTGAAATGGTTTAAAATAAGAATGGAATTGAATTTAAATCATTGAATTGAATTGTTGAATCGAATTTGAAGTTAAAAATGAATGTTTCGGGAATTGAAGTTATTCTGAATTGAAATTGAAATCAAATTGATTTGGAACTAAATCGAAATGGAGTCATTTGAATTGAAAGATTTAAATTGAGTTTTGTTGATTTGAAATCTGGATATGGTCCAGATTTGTTGGTATGGACGAAATTATTTGATTGATACTATTTTCAAATTAAATTATTTTAATATAAGCTGTTTAAAATCTATTATTTTAAAAATTCAGATTACTTAGATTTTCAAAACTATTTTACCATATAAACCATTTCCAATACTCAAACTATTTTATATTAAACTAGTTTACCTGTTTTTAAATCCTTAAACTATTTTAAACTATGTTCGACTATTTAAACTATTTAAACTATTTTCAACTATTTAAACTATTTTCAACTATTTAAACTATTTATAACTATCCAAACTATTTTCTAAAATTCAAGCTGCGCAGAGTTGAATTGTTTATATTTAAATCTTTGATTTAAAGGCGAATGTGGTTAAATGATGTTATAACCTACGTTGGAATTTGAAATGATATTCCTAGTGAAATGACATATTTTGAGTAAATATGATGGTTTTGAAATGAAGGATATTTTAAAGTGAATATGATATTTTGATATCAATTGTGAATCGGTTTTGAAATGTAAAGAACCAACCGGTGTGAAATAAGTGTTTGGTTGTTAAAGAGACCGGTGTCGAATATTGTCATACTCTCTGCCAATAACAAAACCACTTTAACAACTGTGTACGTGGTGGAGAATCCAGAATGAAGTAGGATGGTTTGGCGAACGCTACTAGAATGAAGTAAGAGAACAATGATTGATAGCCTTGACTCATGATTAAAATGACTAAAACGGGAGCTATACCGGGCCAAGAGGGGTCGCTCCCCCTATCGGGCACATTTCTTCGATACCATATCTGTTACTTTGTGATTTGATTGGTGGCCACCCTCGATTTTGATTATGGGAGTGTGTCTCGAGGTAGGCAGTAGTAGCTGCTATGCGTTACCACCAGTCCGGGAGTGCAAAACGGTAGAATCCTACCCTGGGCATTGCCTCGTGTGCCTTATCATATTTATCATGATCGAGCCCACTATGAGTTTGGTTTGTGTCATACACAATGGAGGCCCTCTGATAGCTCTCCAGTTTACGGAGGAATTACGGTACTGTATAGACTATGATGCTTATATAAAAATGTGTTAAGGGAGATATGGGTAACGCCTTAACACTATTTTAATACTTTACTTTACTAATAGACATAGCATATATAGCGTATTCTACTACATATTGATTGTTTAACGGATCCTTGGGAGATGGAACCCGAACATCTCATAAGTTATTGCACGCATGTTATACACTGGATAGGAGGTGTTAAATCCCGTAAACATCTCTGAAGTCGTTACACTCATATTTATTTACTGTTGATTTAACTTACATAAGATCTTTTAGTTCTGACTCGAGTGTTTTGTCTTTTCATTACGCTCGGGCCAGTCTGAGCATTTCAGTGTTGAAGACCTTATTTCTGGAAGACGGAGTTTAGTATTCTATTATTGGTAAATTTTCCGCTGCATCATGTTGTTCCGCTGCATTATTTATTTATTCCTGCTGTATGTATAACTCTGATATATTCTAAAAGTGTAATCAAATTTTATTTGTAAAACAGCTTCATGAACTGTTATTTGATTATTATATTTTGTCATTCCGCTGTGAAATTCTATGTTTTGTTTTTCCTTCTTTTCTCTATTTTTCTTATTTACCCCATTAACAATCCTCCCCTTTGAATGATTTGAGTTGACATGTGTGGTTTATTGTCGATTTAAACCATCCAAAAAGGTAGGTCGCTACCGACTTCCTTCTCTAAATGCTGAGATTCTCCGTTCAATAGCTAGTCCTGCTAAGATTGGTAAGCAGTAAGATCACCCCCTGTATTGGATTCATCCTATACCAAAAAGCTTAATTTTTGAAGGTGTTAACAAGACAAGAGGATGGGAGACACAGTTCTTTTACGTCAAATGCTACTCCAATATTAAATGGACATTTTCTACTGTAGTAAATTTCTTTCTCTAGTAATTTATATTCATTTAATATCCTCTACTAATGAATGTTTTCCTTCAGATCTTGCTCCTAAAACGTTAAGCTCTGCTGATTAAGAAACTGTGTAGTCCCTACCCGGGCGGTAGAAAAGTTTGGGAACAGGCTTAAACTATTAACTCCAGCAAAGCCCCCTTAGTATTCTATTATTTTGGATCACCACAAGATCTTGGGGAAACCTCTGATGGTCAAAGGCAACACTCAAGGAAAATGATCATTGGTAATGGGCAAGTCAAAATCTTTTGCTTCTAATTCTCCAGTTCAGCCTGAGACTCTTGGTAAGATATCATTGCATTTTATATGAAATCTCTTGTGATGCACTCTTATAAGCTTTTCTTCTCAATTTAGGTTCATCTGCCTTAGTAACTGTTTTCAAAAAGAAGGGCACCGCAAGTGATGCTCCCAAAGAAAAGGAAAGTAAAGATGACACTTCTGCCTCAATTTAGGCCCTTAAACCTTAATATTTCAAGGACATCATTACTAGCTCATTCAAGTCTTTAAAGAGGAAACCGAGCGGTTGTTCCATTACCGCCATAATTCCTAGCAAAAAGCCCAAGGTCGGGGGATGCACACCTCTTTTATTGTGGACGAAGAACCATTTATGAATATTGATCCAAGCCCCAAAGTCTTACATCTTAGATCCTGGGGGATAAAGTTCAACAACCAACTAAAGAGGGGCTATCTCAAGACCTACTTCTTCATATTTCTTTCCCAGGTTCTCCCGGGGCTCTGAATCACCTTTGTAAGGAGCTTAGCCTGTGAATCTCTTCATAAGATCTGCTCCCATCTAAGTCTCAGTCTCCAACTCCTTTTAGCAATTTTGAAGACCTTCTTTAATTACTCATTCAGTCTCCATCTTTCATTGCTCTTAAGTCACCATAGTCCTCATCTTATTCTTATTCTCAAGACCATCGATTTACTATCATTAAGTAGTTCTTGTCAGTATGTACATTTTATGTTTAGATTTTTCAGGCTCTTAATCTTTTACATAATATTATGATTCATACATGTTACTCATTTAGGTTGTTAAACATATGTTTCTTCTTCAAGAGGATGTTATAGGATCCTCTAGTGAAATGTTTAAACTTAAGGAGCAAGTTTCTTCGCTCAATGATCGTATAATCGATATCTCAACAGCAAGGACGAGGCTTAAAAGAGAAAGAAAAACTTTCCACCTCACTTAATTCGTAAAGAAACTGTCTTAAGGAGGAAAGAAGTGGCAAACAGGCTTAGAAGATAAAGTGAAAACTTTATAGATAAGCCTTGAGAAGGCTAGTATGAGGGAGGCCCAACTTGTAGAGGAGAATGAGTTTTTAATGGGGAAACTGAGAAGGAAAAGGACTCCCTGAACAAATCCACTGACATCATCAAAGATGTAAAGTACTAGATGTCCCATTTACTTGACATAACTCTCGATACTGATATCAAGAAATCTTACAAGAAGGCACTCTATATAGCATATGCCAACAATCCAGCAATACCAGATCTGGACTTCTCTTCTCTCCCTCCGGCTTGGAATGAAAAGTTTAAGAAGAAATTCAAAGTTGTGTTGGTGAAAGCCTAGGCATCCAAAGAAGAATCCTCTAAGGAGAATGTGGACGTTGATGCCAAGAAACTTCTGACTTTTGACGACCCTCCAGCAAGCGAAGAAACAGAATCTGACGATGAAGGGGAGGAAGATTATGAGCACAAAGGTGATGATGATCATGGTGATGATAATAATAATGATAACGATGACAATGGTGGTGGTGATAGGAATGGTCCTTCTAGACCGTCGGAGGAGAAGGATGGATTGGGATATGCTAACCCAAACTTAGCAGCCCAAAGTACGAATGTCACTGAAATTCCAATTCCCTACCTAAAGAATTTCCTCAAAAAGACATTGTTCCTCAAAGCCACAAACCCAAAGGGAAAGAGTAGATTCCTTCATCTTCAATTCCTCTCTCTCAGGTATGAATCTCCTTACTTGAATGTCTTAAGTTATCAAATAGTTCTTAGTTAATTCGTTAATTATTTTAGTCAAAAAGAAAATCGAAATATCATAATGAAGTGTTGCTCGAAAAGAGACAAATGGAAATAAATCGATTGAATATGGAATTAGATAAACAATTGAAGGAGCATAAGGAATTATTTGAGAATTATAAGAGTCTAACTACAAGTGCATCAAAACTAATATTTTTTTAAAGAAAGGAGGGTTGCTCCACGGATGAAGAAAGCATGCCTTCATCGGGAGAGACTCTTAGTAGACAACACAGAGCTAATGACTCTTTTTTGGATGTTGATTGATGGCAGGAACGCCTTGGAGGAGTTTATTTATAGAGTTTACTCTAGGGGTAAATTCACTGACTTTTCTATTTGGGCAATAACTCCGGGGGTTTGCTTAGGCGCTTCCATCGTAGATACTTGATGAATATTGGTCAGATCCTCATCCCGGGGCATGTTGGAATCTCCCAAGAGTTGCTTTTATTTCTCTTTCTTCTACCTCTCTTCCTCAATAAGAAGAGATTTATTTCTGGACTATATAAGAAATCGATTTTGTATGAACCCGAATGATTGTATAATTGTACTGTAACTCGAGTAGCATATGAACTTTTCATTTTTGTTTCTCCTTTACTTAGCCTAATTTTCCATTTAATATACAGATTAGGGAAACCCTAGATAGTCATGTTCCCATGGAATTTTTAAATAAATTTATCAAGCTAAAGCGGGACTTTAAGGAGAAGTGTCCAATTCTCAAACTTCTCAATTAGCAAAACATTATTTCCTTAGAGATTTACAGGAGGTTTACACATGATTTCCTCAGCTTCGTTTCGAATTCCTGGGCGATGAGAAAGATAAATTTCTTAGCAAAATCCGGACTTATCACGCCAACTTGCTATGTGCTCACACTAGCTCTTCGGTCAAGAAATGGGACTATCATCAATTCCCTCCACTTAATGCCCTAGAAGGGATTAAGATTTCATTTGATTCTACTTTTACCTTGTCAGTTGGGCAATTTGGGAAGGTCAATGTTTGTACCAAAATTGGGCACAACACTCTTCGGATGTGTTTGAAGAGATAAAATGAAGAAAATAAATGTAAAATGAAGCAGATCTAATAAACACACCAATAAACAGATAAGAAAATGCACAGAAACACATGGATTTAGAGTGGTTCGACGAATTGCCTACGTCCACTATGAAATGGCTGATATTTATTGAGCTTTACTCATTGGTTACAAAAGATTACAGCAGTACAACAGAAGTTTAATGGTGATTCCGGCAGAGTATCAGCGTAGAGAAGCCAAAAGTCCCTTTTCTGTTGGTCCAAGGTCATTATTTATAGGTGTAGACAGCAAATATCTCGCCCAGATATCAGAAGACTTTCTCTCACATGGGTGGGTCCACGGGAGCGAGTTCAGGTGATTCCAACTCGATCCGGTAGTGATACGAATTGAATTCGTATCGATCCGCAAATGGTCCTTTGGGGCTGAAATTTGTCAGGTACGGTTTTGAGGTTGTAGGCAAGCTCCTGTGAAAATTTGGTGGCATTTGGACTTGTAGATCTCGAGTTATGTTCGATGCAAGTTTGAATTTGTCGAAGGCTGTCGAGTTCGCATCGCTTCTGTTCGCATCGCTTCTGTTCGCATCGCTTCTGTTCGCATCGCTTCTAAGCACGTGATGTCCGATGACGCGGCGCTAACTTTTAGGATCGATCCACTTTTCATGCCGAGTGATCGAGTCATCCATCTTTACGTGTTTCCTTCGTATCTCTCCCATTCAGGTGCTTCGTGTCAATGTCGTTCGTGTCCATTGATATGGCTTCGTTCGTATCGAGGTGTCTCTTTTTCCTTCGTATCGATGTAAGGCGAATTCATTCGTATCGCTCTAATCTTGTCTCGTTCGTATCGCTCCCTCCAATTCTCATTCGCATCGGTATTCCCAGGTGCTGCTTCGCAACGATCAACATGGATGTCGTTCGTATCGATCCATCGCGTATCATTCACATCGATCCCTGGCCGATCGGAACGAATAGCATGTATAGGTGAATCGATACGAATAAGTTAGTGGATGATGGATGAGAAGCAGGATGAATACACACCGATACAAAGTGAGGCATGTTTGATCAATACGAATGAAACTTCCTTTCATGGATACGAACCTCCACTTACCTTGATGGATATGAATTAGTGTTGCCATAATGGATTCGAATAGTGCTAGTTTTTCTTGATGGATTCGAGTGAAACCGATACGAAGGAGGTGGAATGATGGATACGAATGAGAGCATTGCTTGATTTGTATCGATCATATCTTGAGCATACGAACTCCGATTGACTTGAAATTCGGAACGTTGGCTTTCATAACTTTTATTTTCGTGTCATGTTAATTGTAGCTCGATCCGAACTCGGACAAAATTCATCAATATCCATAGTAGACCTATGTATAATCGGTCTTCGGGACGGACCGTCTTCGGTTTCTAGTCAATTCCTTGGTGTCATGGCCTTGCCAAAAGGTGGGATAACATTTGCCCCCCAAAGTACGTCTTATAAGAACATGACGTGCTTTGAAAAACTGCAATCTTCATTCTGAAAAGTTCTATCCGTTTTGCTGAGTAGTTGTTGTCTTTTCATCGAAAGGTGTAACCTTTGATTGATCTTTAGTAGTACAAATAATGAATTGTTAACTGCCAATTGTTGTACTATGCACTGTTGCGACTGAGTGTTGAATAATAGCAAACTGTTGTTCGTTGTTGTAATTGTCACCAGGTGAGCATTCAACTCCTGTGAGTTTCGAAAATTAAATGTTGATGTATGGCGCATAAAACATATGTTAACCTGACTCTCGTTAGCGTTTGTAGGTTCATGAGTCGTTGTCAGTTTCTTTGCATCGAATTTCGTATCGATCCTCTCCTGAATCGATGTGAAATTCGAGTTGTAACAACGCTTGATGGTTGTTTTTAAAGTATCTCTTCGCATTGATCCTCTCCTGGATCGATGTGAGAAGTTGAAAATTTATCTTCGTATCGATGGTGATTGACACGAATCAGTTGGTTTTTTCTTAAGCATTTCGTATCGATGGATACGAGTTCTGGTGGTCTTCAAAGTGATGGACACGAAGTTGTTACTTCGTACTGATGGAGTCGAACAATCCAAATATGACTTGGTAGTCGCGTTCGCATCGATGAAGGCAGGTGGATACGAACAGCTGTTGCTTTGAGTTGACGTGGAATGGATATGAAAGGACCCTTCCTCGTATCGATGTAGGAGAAATTGCCTTGATGGATACGAACTGAGTTCACTAAAGGCTGGATACGAACCGTTTTTTGTATCGGTTGTGTTGTTGACTGTTTCAACCGATCAGGACCACCGGGAGACGAAGAGTTTTTCTTTCTTTTTGTTTTCCACCTATATAAATACTTTCCACACTTAACTAAATTTCCATTTGCTTTCATATTTTCTCCTACTTTCATACCGATACAGAGACCGAGAAATAAAAACTGCCTTCATCCCCAAATTGATATTGTTCTCTAATCCTTCGAGTTTATACATTGACTTAGGTAATTAATTGAATAAATTGACTTTAACACGACGAGATTCGAGTCTTGGTGCCATTTTGTCCAAGGTCGTGGCCGATTCCAGCATCGTCGATGTTGGAGTTGGGCTGAAGTGAGGCCGAGGAGGTAGTAATGGAGCTTGGGCTGATTGGAGAAGAAGAAGTGTGAAGGGAGACGAAGGTGGCTTTCGTGTCGATGATGGACGAAAGACGAGTTCGTATCGATCTGGATTGAGAGTGAGTTCGTATTGATCTGAGCATAGTGGAACTTCGTATCGAACGAATAGAGTGTTTCGTATCGATTGGTGGTGGTGAACTCTTCGTATCGACATGATTGCAGGCATTCGTATCGATCGATAACCAAATGCATTCGTATCGATATGCCGTGACCAATACGAATTCATGATACCTCGATCGATACGAAGAGTCTATTTTCTCGATTGGTACGAAGTAAGTGATTCTGTATTGATACGAAGTACTGTCGGTTGATCGATACGAAGTGATGTTTTATGATCGATACGAAGTGCACTTCTGGTGATCGATCCAAGTCTAAATCCTGATCGATACGAATACTTCTCGCGTACTTGAACATTTGACTCCAACGAGCTTCTTCCCTGCATTACTGGACTTAACCTTTTCATTGCATATTTGACTGTCTTTCGAAGCTCGTCGATGGAACTGTAACTTGACAAAAAATTTACAAATTTTAACTTGGATCAATCTCCGAAGTCAAAATAGCACGATTGTGAGGGTCAACGATGACGGTCATTCCGATTGGATTTTGAAGTCTTGTCGTTCTAACACTTTCTACATCTTGTAGTCTTTTATTAATTATATACAGCATTGCTCTGCACAACACATTCATGCACTTCACACTGGGGAACACACGAGCTTATTGTCATCTAATGATGGTTTTTACTAAGTTGATTAGTTATGGAACCCGAGAGTTCACAGCAGCAGCAGGTTCAGAGTCCACCTCCTTTGGTAATAGAGATTCCGGCCTTCACGGTCGAAGTCATAAGTCCAGCTCCGGACGAGTTACTAGGAGCAACTTTCATTGGGAGCCCTCAAGATTCTGTTCCATCCAACGTCACCGAAGATATGTTGGGGAGAATTTGCTTAACGCACGGGCTATCACTAAATGACGTTCTGCTACCAGGGCCAAACGACAGGCCACACACTCCCCCGGAAGGGTACACTGCTTTTAACCGATTTTCCTGCATAGCCGAGACACTTCCACCATTCAATCAGTATATCCAGGAGGTGTTATCTTACTTAGGAATTGCTCTGTCACAGTTGCATCCAAATGGATACGCATTGTTGAACAGTTTATTCATTTTTTTATGGAGCATCTCTTACAGCCCCCGACTATGGAGGAAGTCAAATTCTTGTTTAATGCTAAGAGTCGGGGAGATAATCCCTCGTTCACATTCTTAGAGGCGATCAGGAATTGCCAAGTTGTGACTGGAACCTGGACCAGACTTAGCTACTTCAAGACCGAGTGCTTCTATGTTCGGTGCCCGCCAGGGTTTGCCAGACGGTGGCTAGTTAGACGTAAGTGCCACATTTCTCTATTGACTAATGAGATAGTTGTAATCGACGTTGAGTCTAACATTTTCTTTCCTTTACAGCAGCAATTCCACGACCCGAAGGTGCTCGATTTAAAGAAATAGTGTGGATTCTTCAAGAGGTACCGGGCGAGATTAGAGAGATCGACTCGGTACTTACAGATGAAAATTTGAGGGTCGTTGGGCTGATTGATAGAGACCAGAGCATAAGGCCTGAAGGAACTCTTAGGGCAGCTCCGACAAGACGGGCTGGGCGTAAGGCGCCTGGGATTGTTATTATTGGGCAGGGTGTTGAAGAGGATACGGCCACCGAAAACGAACCCATAGCCGGGCACTCAAATAGTCCTCGACATTCAGAGGGAAAGAGAAAAGGCAAGGCGGTTGCTCGTAAGCTTCACAAGTCTTCAAGATGGAAATCCATGGTCATGTCTCTTTCAGCCACCGGTGTTATAATGTCGGAGGCTCCTCCCCTACAAGTGGAGAATCCTTTCGAAGGACTTGCAAACATTCCAATTCCGGACTATGTGTCGCTTCAACAAGATACCGGGTTGGAAGGGCTTCAGAGCACCTTAGATCTAGGCGAGTCGATTCCTTCGAGTATGGCTGACATATCCGGTTGGTCGGGGGGTTTTCACATGCATACACACATTTCACGGCACTACATAATTTCTAATCATAAGCAATTCATTTCTAAGAAATACCAACTCTGTTTTCCTTTCCATTTTACAGGCACGATGTCAAAGCGAGGATATATGCTTGGCAGACTCCATTCTGCACGCCATTCCTCTAGTTCATATTATGAGTCTCGCAGATGTGAGGCCGATAGAGACCACGATCGTGGCTACTCTAGCCAAGAGAGGGAGCGCTATGAGAGGGAGAAAGAGTACAGGCGCCGTTCTCGGTCACGCTCTCCACCACCTAGAGTTCCCACACATCCTTCTGGCTCAGGCAAGCAAACCTATGAATCTTCATGTCAAACAACACCTTCCCAAGCACCAAGGCCTGACCCACAGCGTCGGAGGACCGAAACCGAAATCCTCGTCATTACTGAACAAGATATCATAGAGCCCACTGGGGAAGGAGCGATTAGAATTGCTAAGCTGAAAAAAGATTTTCCACACATTTGTTTTGACGGCTTCGTCTTTCCCCCGCACTTAAAGCGAATTCCTTTCAAGGCAGAACAAACAATGCACGACTATATTCATAATGTCTATGGCCAATACCGGGAATGGATGAAGACCATGGACAAAGTATCAGCGGTGGCCTTTGAGCGGGCGAAGACAATCGAAAAATTAGGGGCTGATCTCACTTAGAAGGACCGCATAATCCAGGTGCTTAACGATGAGAATAAGTCCGCGAGAAATTCAAAGACAGAGGCCAAAAAAAAGGTTGATGAGGCAACTCGACGAATGGAAGAGATGAGGCCGACACACTTAGCCCTGATTGAGGAGATGGAACATTAGACCACCACAGTTATGGCCGAAAGAGACGGGGCGCTTAAAGAGCTTGAAGAGCTTAAAGCCAAATTTTCTAAAATCGTCAAAGAGAAAGACGATGCAAACAAAGCTGCCCAGGAAGCATGTGAACAGGCTGTGGTGCTTAGGGATGAAAGGGATGCGGCAATGCTCAAAGTTCAGGAATCTGAAGCCGGGGTTGAGAATGAGCTTAAAGCGGCAGAGGCTAGGTTGGAGGGTGACATCGAAGATCTTCTTATTACATACAACGCCAATGTGCTGAAGCATCGAAATCTAACCTGGCTCGAAAATTATCCATCCCACCTATACAACGCTTGGTGTCACTTGGTGGAAGATGTAAAAGCAGAGCATCAAGCTGAATCTATCGATGAATTGGAGAATCGGGTGCTGAGTGAGGATGAGAGAAGAGTTCTCCATGACATTACTATCACATTCGAGAAGGAGAAGCTCGGTACTCGGCACCCGGATGTTGGAGAGGGTTCTGGCGTTGAGCATCATGATGCAAGTTCCGAAATTCCTATGCCAGCCCATCCTGAATCCACTCCCACGGTTGATCCTTTATCTGTGCCCGCATACAATCTTGATCAACCACAGTTATCTCTAGCTCATGAGCAGGTCACTGAAGCTGTTCTGGCTCCACCCGCAAGCCATTCTGAGGAAGGTATTCTGAACATCTCTCGCACCTACTCGAAGTAAGGAACTTTGTTCAAAGCAGTTACTAACATCTTTTCCCTTTTCGTTATCCAGCGATAGGAGCCGCACTGGTCGTGCCCCCTATAACTCAAGAGTCGCATCATGAGTAGGAGGCACTTATAACAGAAGTGACCACCACAACGACCACTGCATCAACCGATGGAGCACAGAGGAGCACGTTTACTTTCAATGAGAAGATGATGGAGGAACTTCTTGGCCACCAAAGTGACCCTTTTGCCGATCTGCCATTTGTCATGAGCGGAGGTGCAGCCGTGGTTAGCTCCTCGGGCCCAACCGAAAGCATCCCCACGGACGCTCAAACAATCCATGAAAAAGAGATCAATGGTAAGATGGAAGCGGCCACGTGGGCTAGCAGTGTTGGAGGTGGGATGGTGGGCCCTGGTCTAGCCCCTCTGCAAATGATTTCTCCAGGAGGCATGGTCCTCGACATCGGTGTTCCTCCCTCGCTTTCCAACATCGATCCTACCCTTCCGACTCCGCCTTTAGAAAGTATTCCAATTCATGTGAGTTCGGAGGAAGAGGTTACCATAATTCCCCAGGTTGGAACCAACCACCAAAAGGCAAAGGCTCGAAGAGGCATCCAAGTGGTAGCTCCAGTGGGTCAACGCCGGGGAGGAAGAAGAAGAAAGTGAAAGAACAGGCATGCCTTTTTGCCCCATTTTTGGTAGATAGATAGGAATTTCATTTTGCTTCTTGTAGGCCGTGTATAGATGCGGATTTAGCCCCTCTAGTAGGATTTCTTGGAAAGATTTTTGTACTTATCCTTCTTTTCTAATGAATAGTTAAAATAAAATTCCATTTTGTCTTCAGAACAGTTTGTATCTGTTTGATTAAGTATTTCAGCGTTCGAACTTCCATTCGATGTACTTGTGAAGTTTTAATCTTCGAATCGGACCTGAGTTTAGTCATTAAGTCTTGAAGCCACGACTTCGGGTCATGATCGAACGTTAGGTCGAATTTCAATACTACACTGTCTCGATCAGTAGTCGATACTTAATTTCTGCCCCCAGTCCTGGGGACAAGATGAAAAGATTGGTCAGCAATCACTTTTCGCCTTTAATACATCGAGCTTAACTTTGTGAAACGAGGCTGAAGCAAGACAAGTTTGGGTGGTCAAATCACACTCGCTCATCTATCGGTGACCACATCCATGCTCTTGGGATTGCACTTGTTCGTCGGCGGTCGGTTACGCTCGCTTAAGATTTACAGTTTCGTCCGCACTCTGGGGACTTAGATTGATTCGTGGGTGGTGTGTAATACCCGTTTGATATTTAGAGTTTCGTCCGCACTCTGGGGACTTAGATTGATTCGTGGGTGGTCAGTCACACCTGATTCACGTTTATACTCCGATCCGCACTCTGGGATTTAGAGTTAGTCGATGGGTGATTGGTTACACCCATTTTGATGTTTATACTCCAGTTCGCGCTCTTGGAATCTGGAGTTGATTAACAGACGGTCGATCACATCTGTTTCAAGTTTCAGAATTTAGTTCGCACTCTGGGAACGATGGATCTATCATGATCATGGACGGTCGACTCACATCCACCCTGAGTTAACAAGTGAGGTCGTTAGATGGATGGATCCATCTTCCTCGAACTTGGATTAAACATGGGCGAAGTCGTTAGGTGGACGGGTCCACCCTCTTCGAAACCACATTTGTAAGTTTATACTCCAGCCCGCACTCTGGGAGTCGGAGTTAGTTAGAGGATTGTCATGTATCAATCCTTTTTTGGCTTCAGTGTGATGACTTGCCCCCGAGCTCGAGTTTCACTTAGCAAGTGACCGGTCGTATAACAGTCACTTCCTATTTGAATAAATTCCATCGTAGGATGGAACTTAGCTCTCCGTGCATTGTGATGGTCGTATAACGCATTTTAAAAATCACTGCTCTAGCTTGAAGAGATTGCATTTTATTGCTGAAATAAGAAAATACGGCAAAGTCACTTGCCTTATTACAAATTCAAATTTCGAAATGCATAAAAAAATTGCAAACAAAAAGCAGACTGGATGAATAAATAAAGCCTGTTATATGTTGTAGCGACGAAGACTCTCGCTGTTCCAAGCTCTCGGCAAAGTGAGACCATCAACGGTCGATAATTTAAATGTGACGTCTCCGAGTCTTTATTCAATGACATACGGCCCTTCCCACGTTGGTTTCATATGCGAAGGAACCGGGTAAATTATCTTAAGGATGAGATCATTGAGTTCAAAGGTTCGGGGTCGGACCTTGGCATTGTACAATCGGGCGACTCAACTTCGGTACGCGGCTGCCCTCAAATCAGCCTCTTTTCGCTTCTCATCTAATAAGTCAAGAGATTCGGCAAGTAATATAGCTTTCGTCTTCGGATCATAATATGTCACACGATGAGAAGGTACTTCCATCTCGACTGGAATAACGGCTTTTGAACCGTAGGAAAGAGAGAATGGAGTGTGGCCGGTCATGGATTTGTGGGTTGTCCGATAAGCCCATAAGGCCATAAGGAGTTCATCGACCCATTTGCCCCCAGCCTTTTCCAGTCGTTTCTTTAGAATGGACTTTATAACTTTATTAACGGCTTCAACCTATCCATTCGCTTGAGGGTGTGCAACTGTAGAGAACTTCTTCTGGATGTGAAATCGTTGATAGAAATTCTTAAATTCAACACTGTCGAATTGGGCTCCGTTGTCAGTGATGATGGTGTGTGGGAGACAAAATTGACAGATAATGTTGCGTACAACAAAGTTGATCACTTTCTTTGTTGTGATAGTAGAAAGGGGCTCAGCTTTCGCCAATTTGGTGAAGTAATCAACTGCAACGATGGCGTACTTCACGCCACCTTTAGCTAGAGGTAGGGAACCAATAATATCGATGCCACATACTGCGAATGGCTAGGGACTGACCATCTGAGTTATTTTGGTAGGCGGGGCTCTGGGAATCCGAGCATGCTTCTAACATCTGTCACACTTCCTGGCGTAACCCGATGCGTCGTGATTTACAGTCGGCCAATAATATCCATACCAGGGTACTTTTTGGCAAGAGCTTGCCCTCTAGTGTGATCGCCACATTCTCCTTCGTGTACATCATGCAATACTCGTTTGATTTCATCGTGGACGATACACCGGAGTAAAGGAACGGAGTACCCTTTTCTATACATGACTCCATTCTAAACAGTGAACCGCGAATCCTTTCAAAAAACCTATCTTTTTTCATTCCTGCGCTCTGGTAGGGTCCCATGCTCGAGATAGTTTCTGAACGGAGCCATCGACGACTCCTTACCGAAAGTGACCTCAAATACCCAGTCAGTTTCCATTTGATCAATACTCGGGGAAGATAATGTCTCCACGGAAACGAGTCCCATTTGTTGTGCCTCACCGGTACTGCCTAACTTTGCTAAGGAATCGGCCTTCTGATTACGTTCTCGGGGTATGCAATAGATGGCATAATAGTCGAACTGATCCAATATTACCTGAGCCCGGGCAAGATAAGCAGCCAGCCTTCGGTCTTTGGCCTGGTACTCCCTCCGGACTTGGCACACGACCAATTGTGAATCGCAGTAAATCTCCACAGCAATAATTCTTAAATCTCTAGCAAGCCTTAGCCCGGCGAGCAGGGCTTCGTATTCGGCCTCGTTATTAGTTGTGCGGAAATCGAACTTTAAAGCACAGCGTATAGATCGGCCTTTAGGAGTTTCAATTACAACCCCGGCGCCGAACATCGGTCATTCGATGCACCATCAGTATGCAGCTTCCAAACATATTTAGGAGATTCACTGGTTTCGGGCAAGTCCTCCAGGGTAGTGAATTCAGCGATGAAGTCTGCTAGGACTTGTCCTTGAATGGCTCGCCTCAGTGTGTAGGTGATGTCGAACTGACTCGACTCGATATTCCATTTGAGTAACCTACTAGACGTCTCAGGCCTCGTAAGGACCTGTCGTAACGGCTGGTCGGTGTAAACATTGATAGGATGATCCTGAAAATGTGGACGGAGCTTTCTCGAGGCAATGACAAGACAGTAAGCTAACTTCTCCAGCTTCGGATAATTTCTCTTTGCTCCGGTCAGTCTTTTGCTGATATAATAGACCGGCCGTTGTATCCGGTCCTCCTCCCGAACTAAAGCAGCACCGATTGCATTTTCTGACACCGCCAAGTAAATGTAAAGTTTCTCGTGATTGACAGGCTTTGACAGAATAGGGGGCGTGGACAGATGCTGAACCAGTGCTCGAAATGCATCCTGACATTCTGCAGTCCATTCAAAGTTCTGTTTTCGTTTTCTGATCAGATCGAAAAAGGGAATGCATTTGTCGGTGGATTTTGAAATGAACCTGCTCAGTGCTGCTACCTTCTCGTTGAGGCTCTGAACTTGCTTATAGTCCTTGGAGTCTCGAGATTTTTGATTGCCTAGATTTTCTCAGGATTGGCTTCGATTCCTCGAGCATTGACGATAAATTCAAGGAATTTTCCAGACCTGACCCCAAAGTGACACTTCAACGGGTTGAGTTCCATTATGTACTCTCGGAGGATGTTGAACATCGTTTCCAGGTCTCTGATATGATTGGTGGAGAATCGCGACTTCACAAGCATGTCATCCACATATACCTCCATGGTTCTTTCAATCTGGTTAGCGAACATTCAATTAACTAGCCGTTGGTAGGTTACCCCGGCGTTCTTAAGTCCGAACGGCATCACTTTGTAGCAGTAAAGTTCCAGATCGGTGACGAAGCTGGATGCTCCTGATCGGGTAAGTGCATAGGTATCTGGTTGTAGCCGGAATATGCATCCATGAAAGATAAGAGTTCATGTCCAGCCGTTGAATCTACGAGATGGTCGATTTGGGGAAGTGGAAAAATGTCTTTAGGGAAGGCTTTATTACAGTCTGAATAGTCAATGCACGTTCTCCATTTCCCGTTAGGTTTTCTGGAAAGTACAAGATTGGACACCCATTACGGGTATAACGTATCTCAGATAAACCTGTTCTACCTGAGTTTATCCACCTCTTCCTTAAGGGCGGCAGATCACTCTGGATCCATACCAGACCTTTTTTGCTTGACCGGGACATGCCGTGGGTCAATATTCAATGTGTGGCTCGCGATGTCCGAGGAGATCCCGCACATGTCGAAATGCGCCCAGGCAAACAAGTCGAGGTTTGCCCGAAGAAATTCAACCAATTCCTCCTGCATTTGTTGGCTTGGTTGAGATCCAATCTTTACCATTTTAGAGTTGTCATTATCATCGATCGGAACATCGATCGTTAGCTCTGTCGGGGAAGCCTGACTGTCTTTCGACTTCATAGGATGACCTCCTTCGAAAGCATTCAAAACAATAGGCTCCTGCCCTTTTTAATGCTTTAAAATCTACCTTTCGAAACCTTTCGAATATATTGAAGTATTAGCATTTAACTTTATAAGCTTAGCTTCGAAACCAGTTGAAAGTACCCCTTTCAACACCAATGGAAGTAACCCTTCCGAAATCATTGAAAGTCCCCCTTTCAAAAGCATTGGGTTTATACTTAAAATATTATTTGGGTCAAAGTGAATATAGGCGAAAGCATCTGTTTTGAAACCATCCTTTATCATATAAAAATATTGGGGAAAACTTGATGGCGTCGGCACCGTCTCTTTCAAAAGCATTTAACATCTGGGTAAAATAGCGAAAGGTTCGCGTCGAAACCCCTTTCAAAACCATTGCCTTTGAAACCCCTAACCCCTTTCGAATGGTATAGGAAGTGGCTTTAACTTATAAAGTACCCTTTTGACATCACTGATATCTTCAATACCATCGAAAGACTAAAGTACGGCAGTAGGGTTTCGACTAGGTCAAAATCCCTTCATTCAAAACATTCTTTCATAAACAAAGGAACCCATTCGAAAGCAACCTTAAGATAATGGCAACCCTTTCGAAACCATATGCTTCGACTCTGTCGAAGGCTAAAACAAAACAAAGGTAGTTGCTTTTCTTTTATAAAAAAAAACAAAGGTTTCGACTCCTTCGGAAGCTATGCTTTCGACCCCTTACCTTCTGCCTTCCTCCAATCCATTGCGTGCCATCTATGTGATACCTTGTGTATTGGTTTCGGCTTAATAGGTTTCGACTTGGATGAAGGCGGAAGCTTTTGTGTTGAAAGTTGCCTTCCAAAGTAAACGGAACCAATTTTCTGAGCAAACCTGGTTTAGTTCTTATTAAAGTAATCTTTTCTCTAACTAACCTGCCACGTGTCAACACCAGATTGGTTGCCTTAACTTTTTCAAATTATTTTCTAAAAATATCTGCCGCTAATCTAGATCTAAATCATGGTTAAGTTAATCAATTAAGCCCTTCCACTAAGCAAAACCAATTTTGCAAATAAGTCCCTCTTCTAAAATAATTTATTTTGCATAGCAAATCACTTTGGAAAAATCCCCAAAAATTTCAGAAATTCACTTTAGTCATGTTATCTAACATATCAAAATTCTAGACCCAAATTCTCCATATATTTTCCAAAGTAAATTTATAAACCCAAATAACCATATTTTCCTTTGAAAATTCATAATAGTCTTTCCATAGCTTGGAAAATTATCAAAATTGAAACCCAACTCCAAAATCTTGTTTCCCATAACATAAACTTCTCCCATGGCATTTAATCATCACTAGATCTCGATTTTGACCTAAAACCATACAAATCCTCTTTTAAACATTCTTGTTTAAACCATATAAATTTTAAATCAAGCATATCATCATCCAATATATCATAAAAACAAATTTACCCTTAAATTCGAAATATGATTCAAAACAAAATAGAGATGGAATTATTATTCACCTTAATTTAGATAAGGAGATTGGATTGAGATTGATTTCCCCTAAGCTTGATTCTCTAGCCTTTAATTTGAATTCTTCTTCCTTAATGGTCGGTCGTTCTTTTATCTTTTGATTTGCGTTTTCAAAAATGACGTGAATGGGAAGAAAAATGGTAGGAACGAAAATATATAATGGTAAGGGACATTGAGCGGCAAATTCCTAATATACCCATATGTAATTTGTTTAACCTAAAACCATTCTTTAGCCCATTGATTATTATATTAGGCTCGGCCCTTAATTAATTAACTCAATCCCCTTATCACTTAACATTTACATTATTCTATTTAATTTATCTAATTAAATCTCCTAAATAATGTTATCAAAAATTAGGGGTGTTACAGGCTCCCCTCCTTAAAGAATTTCGTCCTCGAAATTCAGTAAGGATTAAATACCCAACATAGCAATCATCTGTAACAACTCCTAACAACCATACTAGTCTACCTGACTAGGAATTATCTATAAAAATCTAATATAGACATACCCTCAAAGCAGATCGGGATAAGTATCTCAAATCCTGTCATCTGTCTCCCAAGTACAGTCCTTCTCGTTGTCGCTCCACTGAACTTTCACCAACTTGACTGTCTTGTTCCTCAATCTTTTCTCATCTCTTGCAACAACCCAAACTGGTTGTCTAACCAAAGTCAAATCAGGCTCTACTACTAAGTCCTCCAACTCTATCTGAGGAATAGTAGTCTTTGGATCATGCACATACTTGCAAAGATGGAACACATGGAATACATTATGGACACCTTCCATACTGTTCGGCAACTCAACTCTATATGAGAGCTTTCAAATCTTTTCTATAATCTGGAATGGACCAACATACCTCGGTGCCAGTTTCCCTAACTTCCCGAACCGTACCATACCCTTCATCGGTGATACCTTTATGAAAACCCTGTCTCCCACTGAGAACTCTAGGTCTTTACGCCTCTTATCTGCGTAGCTCTTCTACCTGGATTGAGCTTCCTTCATCTGTTCTCGGATTAACTCAATCTTCTCTAACGCCTCCCTTACCAAATCTGGACCTAAGACCAATTTGTCTCCAGTTTCCAACCAACATATAAGGGATTTGCATGGCCTTTCATACAAAGCTTCAAAAGGCGCCATTCCTATACTAGTCTGATAACTATTATTATAGGAAAACTCAACCAAATGTAGGTGATCCTCCCAAGATCCACCAAAATCCAACACACAAGCTCTCAACAAATCCTCGAGCACCTTATTGACTCTCTATGTCTGCCCATCCGTCTGTGGGTAATATGCGGTACTCAACTTGAGCTTAGTGCCTAACACATCCTATAGACTCTTAAAGAAATCACTAGTGAATAAAGCATCTCGGTCGCTGACTATGCTACTAGGAACTCCATGAAGTCTAACTATGTTCTTCATAAACAACTTCGCCAAAACAAGTGACGTCCTGGTCGACTTTACTGGAATGAAATGGGCACTCTTGGTCAACCTGTCCACAATAACCCATATACTTTCATTTCCTCTCTATAACCTTGGCAACTGATCTATAAAATCCATGGATAGCGAATCCCATTTCCAAACTGGAATATCTAGAGGCTGAAGTAACCCACTCGGCTTCTGATGTTCGGCTTTCACTTGTTAACAGTTTACACACTGCCTAACCTACAAGCTAACATCTCTTTTCATGCCTTCCCAATAGAAGCACCTCTTTATATCTTGATATGTCTTGGTCCCTCAAGGATGAATCGTAAACTTGGATCGATGACATTCCTCAAGAACTTCTCTTCTTAAGTTCTCCACATCTGGAACACATAACCATCCCTTCTTTCTCAACCATCCTCTCTGGTTAAGACAAAAATCTTTCAAATCATCGACCTCAGTTCCAACCTTAAGCCTTCTGATCCTCTCGACTAATAATGGATCCTCCTTCTGTTTAGAAGCAATTCTGTCGTTCAACACTGGTCGAACTTCTAAACATGACAACATGGTAGTACTCTGACTAGAACTAGCAATCGATCTTAACTACACACCACAACTGGCCAAAGCTTCTAAATCCATCCATTCTGCCAACATAGCCAACACCACATTCTAATGTCTTCTACTGAGAGCATCCGCTATCTTATTTCCTTTCCCAGGAGTATACTCTATACAAAAACCATAAGCAGCCAAAAACTCCAACTACCTCTATTGTCTCATATTCAACTCTTTCTGAGAGAATAAGTATCTTAAAGAATTATGATCGGTATACAATTTAAATCTCTCCCCCAAGAGATAAAGCCTCCAAATCTTCAAGGAAAAAATCACCGCAGCCAACTCTAAGTCATGAGTAGGATATCTTACTTCGTGCGGTCTAAGCTGGCTAGATGTGTAAGCAATGACTTTGCCCCTCTGCATCAACTCTGCTCCCAATCCAGTCCAACATGCATCAGTGTATACTACCAACCCTTGGTTTCCATATGGAACTACTAACACAGGAGCATTGGTCAACAAATGCTTTAACTTAAGGAATGCTTCCTCACATTTTTCGGACGAAACAAACTTCACATCCTTCCTGGTAAGCTTAGTCAAAGGCGCTGCTATCCACGAGAAATCCTTGATGAATCTCTGGTAATAACCAGCAAGTCCAAGAAAACTTCTGATCTCGGTCATCATCTCTGATCTCTTCCAATTGTTTACAACTTCGATCTTATTTGGATCGACTGACAATCCTTTCTCTGAAACCACATGACCAAGAAACTTAACCTCTTTCTTCCAGAAATGACACTTGGAAAACTTCACCTTTAGCCGATTCTGCTACAGCATCTCTAGCACAACTCTAAGATGATCTTCATGCTCTCTCTCATCCTTAGAGTATACCAAAATGTCATCTATAAACACCAACACGAATCTATCCAAATACTCTCAGAAGACTCGGTTCATCAAATCCATAAAGAAAGCAGGTGCATTCGGCAATCCGAATAGCATTACTAACCATTCGTACGAACCATATCCAGTCTGAAATGCGGTCAAAGGAATATTGTCCTCTGCTACTCTCAACTGATGGAACCCTGTCGCCAAATCCAACTGGGAAAACACTCTAGCTCCACTCAACTGATCAAACAGATCATTTATCCTCGGCAAAAGGTACTTGTTCCTTATCATCGTTTCGTTCAGCTTACGATAGTCGATACACATCCTCAATGACCCATCTAGTTTCTTCACAAATATTGGCTGCTCCCCAAGGCGAACTGCTTGGTCTAACAAAATTCCTTCCTTCTAGATCCACTAGCTGCACCTTCAGTTCCTTCATCTCTGTCGGTGTCATCCTGCTAGGTGGTCTACTTACAGGTTCAGCTCCGGGCACAAGATCTATCTGAAACTCAACAGCTCATTTCGCTAGTTGTCCTGTGACTAGCTCAAGCACATCTGCAAACTCTCTCTTGCAATTCTAACCTGACTTAAATCTTCTCCCACTTCCATTGCACTTAACAAAGCACAACTACTCTGGTCAGAATTCTCTACTGAGAATATAATTCGGTTATGACTATCAGGGTGTCTCAAATATATCTCCCCATTCAGGCAAAATATCCTGGCCCCATACCTTCTCAACCAATCCATACCCAAAATGATTTTGAAATCAACCAAATCATAAACATACAAACTGCATGCAAACTTATGACCTAACAAATCAAGTTCTAACTGGTCACATCTCATCCCCACGGTTGTATACCCTCTTATTGGATTTACAACCTTAAGGAAGTAGCAAGGTATGTGGGTTTTAAGCATAACCTATCAACCAAATGCTGGGATATAAATGAATTTGATGCACCGGTATCAAAAATTATCCTAACTGGTATACTCTGAATCAAAAACGTACCTTCCATCACAGTCTTTCCTTTATCAGCTGTAGTAGGCTTTATTGATGATCCAACAGCAAAGACCTTCCCCTTGTTCGCCCTAACTAGCTATGGACACAGGTTCTTATAATACCCTACTTGATCACAGTTAAAGCATTTCACATTCTTCTTATCTGCAGCCTTCTTTCCCTTTCCTGACTGACGCTCACTTTCATAATAACCCTTCTTGTCACATTTATAGCAAACTAAATCAGCCTTTGCCTTCTTGGCAGCATCCCCTTTCTGGGCTCCCTTCTTCTTAAAAAACTTCCTCTTCTTTCCCCGAGGACCCTGGGATTCAACTGGCTTCTCCCTAGCTGAAACAGCAAGCATCTCTTCATGGCGAATGGCCATCTCCACCACCACATTACAAGGTTCTCGGATATGTGTCATGGTCATTCTAGCAAGCTCAGGTCTCAGTCCTCGAATGAACCTTTCATTCCTTCTGACATCAGTGTCAACCATAGCATATCCATATCGAGATAGCTCATCAAACTTAGCAGCATACTCGATCACTGACATCTCTCTTTGAACTAGATCCATAAACTTCCTCATTAATGCCGACTTAGCAACCACAGATAGAAACCTCTGCTCAAACCTTCTCCTGAAATCATCCCATGTCAGCTCTTCCTCCGGTACCCCAGCGGTCACACTATTCCACCAGTGAAGCGCTGCCCCTTGCAACTACCTAGAGGCCAGCCTTCTCTTTTGCCCATAATCCAAGCCTAAATCAATACATATCTTTTCACAGTGCAAAAGCCAATTCTCAACTTCAACAGCATCCACCATTCCAACAAATGGTTTTCCACCCAGACTAGTGTAGTCTCTGCTTAGCTTAGCATAGTTATTACCCACTGGAGCCACATGATTAGCTCCTCCAACATTACCAGCAACTCCGGCTTGCAAACGATTGGCTAACAACTGATACACCATCCCCACATTTACTGGTGGATTTTCAGCACCTACATTGGCTTTAGCATTTGGATTAGCATTAGCCTGTCGACCTTGATTCCTCCTGGTGTTAGGTTGAGCATTTCCATTTGTTGTGGTGCTTCCTTCACCTAGATTTCCTCTTCCATTTCCTACTTCCATATCTTCTTTCTCGTAAATCTGCATACAAGCCTTAGTAAGATACAGAAGAACGGTCTAAGAGAGAGGGGAACACGTACTTATATATATATATATATATATATCAAATACAAGTACGTTACTATAGCTTGAACCCAAACCCCGATCATAATTTCAAACACATTGGATTATGTTTCAAAAAATTTAGGTTTAATTTTCTTTTAAAGTTTCATAAACCTATGCTCTGATACCAACTTGTAACATCCCCCTACTTGGAGGCCCAAAACTAATGGCTACGGATGCTGTAGTCATCCATAGTTATTAATCCCCGGCAACCAAAAATGGCTGTGTTAGATTCATTGATACATAGAAACACATGAATATGGAAAAAAATTTAAACTTCAAACAAATTCACATATCATTTCAAAATATTTCCAATTCATTTCATAATCCCAAACTCGCAAACCACGTTCAGAGAAATATATTTATCACAACATGCGCCCAAGAGCAACATATGAAGATTACCCCTTGGATGATCAGAGTATATACAGGCAATATAACAACTTTTTCATGACAAACAACACAGTGGAATCAAAAGGAAAGAGAACTCTAGATAGCTATCATGCCTCATGCACGTCTCCAGAAGCTTATTCGTCCTAAGAGGTACCTGAAAACCTCAACTCTCAAACTACTCAAAATCAATTGAGTTCCTGAGAGTTTAAGGGGAAAACATAAACTTCGAGTCAGACATAAAGCCTGGTATGAATAATAGTCTACCATTTCAAATCATTTAGATATCTAGTGAGACCACACCGCTTAGCAGAACGGTTTTTTCCCTCACTAGTATCTCAAAATCTTTATAAAACCATATACTGTGCTCGTGCATCCACAATGGTTAAAACAATTTAAAACAGTATAATATAATGATATGCAAAACAAATCAATTTTGGGTTACTCATCCCCATTCATTTTAGACAATCTGTCTTAATTATAGTTTCTAGAATTACTATTAACCTATTAGTTTTCATGGGCTGACTAATAACCAGTTAAACATTTAAGGACTCCCTGTCCAATTACATAGTTTTCATGGGATCACTATGAACCTATTGGTAACTCCAATATCTTACTCTTATCCTAGTTTTCATGGGTTGACTAGGAACCTAATGGTGACTCCAATATCCTTTCTTCTTACCCTAGTTTTCTGGGCTGACTAGGAACCTGATGACATCTGTCAATATCTCACCGAATTTAGTTTTCATGGGCTAATTACAAACCTACTAGCCCCTGCTACTATCCAATCATAGTTTTCATGGGCTTACTATGAACCTGTCTTTCTAACATCTTCCTTTATACATAGTTTTCATGGGCTAACTATGAACCTATTGGCCCCTGCCAATATCTTTTCCTTTACACAGTTTTCATGGGCTTACTGAGAACCTATTGGCCCCTGCCAATATCTTTCTTTTATATTTTAGCATCCTGTATTCCGTCTTCCTGACCTCTTGGATGCATTTCTACTCATTCATGAGTTTAATCAATTTATATTCACTACTGAGTTAACCTAACTGGTTATTCTATCCTTTATCGTCAAAATGTAGTTATGGGTCCATTATAAAGTGAATATATTCATATTTGAAGAAGCAACATAACAGCATAGCAATACCGCTCTCGTGGGTTTAAAATAAAACATGGTTAATCCCTTTAACCTATTACTTTATCAAAGATAACTTCTTCTTAAAACCATTATAAAAACTCTTTTAATATAGCCATGGGTTTTTCCTTTTAAAAATAGAGTTTGTGTTATAAAACCCTTCCGAAATCATTGAAAGTCCCCCTTTCGAAAGCACTGGTTTTATACTTAAAATATTATTTGGGTCAAAGTGAATTTAGTTGAAAGCATCTGTTTTGAAACTATCCTTTTTCATATAAAAATATTGGGGAAAACTTGATGGTGTCAGCACCATCTCTTTCGAAAGCATTTAATATCTGGGTAAAATAGCGGAAGGTTGGCATCGAAACCCCTTTTGAAACCATTGCCTTCGAAACCCCTAACCCCTTTCGAAAGCTATAGGAAGTGGCTTTAACTTATAAAATAAAGTACCCTTTTGACATCATTTATATCTTCAATACCGTCGAAAGGTTAAAGAACGGCAGCAGGGTTTCGACTAGGTCGGAATCCCTTCTTTCAAAACATTCTTTCATAAACAAAGGAACCCAGTCGAAAGCAACCTTAAGTTAATGGCAACCCATTCGAAACCTTTTAAAAATCTATTTCGAAACCATATGCTTCGACTGTGTTGAAGGCTAAAACAAAACAGAGGCAGGCGCTTTTCTTTTATAAAAACAAACCAAGGTTTTGACTCCTTCGGAAGCTATGCTTTTGACACCTTACCTTCCGCCTTCCTCCAATGCACCGCGTACCATCTATGTGATACCTTGTGTATTGGTTTCGGCTTAATAAGTTTCGACTTGGATGAAGGCGGAAGCTTTTGTGTCAAAAGGTGCCTTCCAAAGTAAATAGAACCAATTTTCTGAGCAAACCTGGTTTAGTTCTTATTGAAGTAATCTTTTCTCTAACTAACCTGCCACGTGTCAACACCAGATTGGTTGCCTTACCTTTTTCAAATTCTTTTCTAAAAATAACTACCGCTAATCTAGATCTAAACCATGGTTAAGTTAATCAATTAAGCCCTTCCACTAAGCAAAACCAATTTTGTAAAGAAGTCCCTCTTCTAAAATAATTTATTTTGCATAGCAAATCACTTTGGAAAAATCCCCAAAAATTCCAGAAATTCACCTTAATCATGTTATCTAACATATCAAAATTCCAGACCCAAATTCTCCATATATTTTCCAAAATAAATTTATAAACCTAAATAACCATATTTTCCTTTGAAAATTCAATAGCCTTTCCATAGCTTGGAAAATTATCAAAACTGAAACCCAACTCCAATATCTTGTTTCTCATAACATAAACTTTTCCCATGGCATTTAATCATTATTAGATCTCGATTTTGACCTAAAACCATACAAATTCTCTTTTAAACATTCTTGTTTAAACCATATAAATTTTAAATCAAGCATATCATCATCCAATATATCATAAAAACGAATTTACCCTTAAATTCGAAAATATATGACACAAAACAAAATAGAGATGGAATTATTATTCACCTTGATTTAGATAAGGAGATTGGATTGAGATTGATTTCCCCTAAGCTTGATTCTCTAGCCTTTAATTTGAATTCTCCTTCCTTAATGGTCGGTCGTTCTTTTATCTTTTGATTTGCGTTTTCAAAAATGATGTGAATGGGAAGAAAAATGGTAGGAACGAAAATATATAAGGGTAAGGGTCATTGGGCGGCAAATTCCTAATATACCCTTATGTAATTTGTTTAACCTAAAACCATTATTTAGCCTATTGATTATTATATTAGGCTCGGCCCTTAATTAATTAATTCAAGTCTCAATCCCCTTATCACTTAACATTTACATTATTTTATTTTATTTATCTAATTAAATCTCCTGAATAATGTAATCAAAAATTAGGAGTGTTACATCCACCGTCAGAAAATCCTTCTGAATAGAACTTCAGAGAACCCTTCTGGTTATATTGTAAATAGAAGACCAGAAAACCATCTAGCGGTTGAAGACCTAGAAAACCCATTTGGAAGTGAAGGAAGACTAGAAAATCCTTATAGTAATTAATAAGTAAGACTAGAAAACCTATCTGGCAACTAAAAATTCCTTTTGCTTTGGAGCATAAACGGCTGATACTTGAGAGATCTCCCTTTAGAAGATTGATTTATTTAGTTTTGGAGCATAAATGACTTGCTTTAGATAGATCTTCCTCTAGAAGATTGATTTTGATCCATTCTTTAGGATAGATTTTAGATTTTCTTTTGAATTTGATTGGCACCATTTTAGGTGATGATCTCAACATGGATTAAACTCTTTATTACCATCTTAGGTGGTGATTTAGATCTGATGTCCAGTGCGTATGGATATCTTTTATTAAGCTGAACCTAAGACATACCTTACCTCCCTCTAGGAGGCGCTTTAGTAAGACCTTTGATGACGGCACTAAAGGTCGGTCCGCTGCTCTGGGTGTTAGCAAAACCAGAGACTTACTTGATATCCCTCTAGGAAACGCTTCAATAAGGCCTTTGATGACGACACTAAAGGCTGGTTCAGCGCACTGTGTAGTTATCTTAAGCAGAATCAGAGACTTATCTCCCTTTTAGGATTTAGTAAGGCCTTTGATAATGGCACTGAAGGCTGGCAGATGCTTTGGTTAGGCCCTTTCGAACGGAACCAAAGGCTTACTCAACCTCCCTCTAGGAGGTGCTTTGACCAGGCCATCTTGGCAGTGACAGGGCTTTTTCCTTAAGAGTTTGTCTTTCTACTTAACCATATAGACACACTTATTTTTTGTAGAAAATCTCCTTTTATTGATAACTTATGTAACACCTTCTTACAGATTCATTGAGATTTCCTTGCCATAGGAAATTGTTGATCAAGCCATCCAAACTTCGACATTGATTTGTATCATTCTCATTAGAGAGATGATAATGCCAGTATAATCCTTCGAGGTTCCATTCATTGTTTTGTCACTTCTTTTGGAAAAGCCAATAGTTAAGTTCATCCGTAGTCAAGAGATAGATATTCTCACAATAAGTAGTAAGGGAGCAATTCTTGGAAAGCCTTAATCTTTTGGAAGATGATTCTTTTTTGGTTCTTTTGATGGGCTCCTTAACTTCTATAACAGACTTTCTCTTCAAAGAGCTTTGAACTTTGTTCAATTTATAGGAATGACCAAGCACATCATCCCATCTCTTAGTGAATTAATCGAAGTCTTTTGTTATTTCTCTTTCAAAAATCATTTCCCTTGCTTGGAGCTGGATTTCTTTTCTCATCTTCATGAAAATGCCACCCTTTTTATTCTGCCTCCCTAGGTTAAAGATTGGTGTTGGCCCTACATGAAATAGATTCAAGCTCCATTTTTCTGGATCATAAGGAGCTATTTGTCTTTTCTTTTCTTCCATGACTTGTAGTGCCATAAGCCTTAATATTTTTTCTTCATGAAGTCGGGGATCATTTGGCCTTGTCATTTAAGGTTCGGTGGATCCTTGTTCAAAGATTTTAACATGTTTAATTTGCATGACCAAGAAAATCTTAGTTGATGCGGTTAAATGGTGTTAAGAATCAATAGTAGGTTAGCTTGGAATAGGAAATTTTTGGTAGGGACAAGTCCATTAAGCCCTATATATGAAAGTTAGGTAGTTTCACTTAGGGTTTTGACAGAGATGGAGTTCAAGCACTCCTTCTAGTACTAAAAATGTTAACGAATTTCTTCGTTAACCAAAAAAAGTGTAAGGAGGGAATCTTGACTAATAACGAAATTTGGAAAACCTAGATTTAACCTCAATGAGTGTTAGCAAAAAGCAACACTTGGTGGAGTTAAGGCTTATGAGGAGTGAACGAGTAAGTTTAGGTCCATGAAGAAGTCATAGGCATAGTCATGTAAAGTCATATGCACTTGAAGTCGGTTTATAAAGCAAACTGTATGCAAAAATAGAAATCAAGAGTATGAGTACTTTTGGAATTCGAAGTAAGCTGTACTTAAGAAATTGCAAGTGCTTTGGAATTCGAAAGTAAGCCATAGTTCAAGAAATCATATTCTTATTCCATATAATGTTGAATGTACAAAGTCCTATGTGCAATAGGCTTCTTGGCGCTAAAATCCCTAAATCGATATAGGGTTATAGAATTTAAAATGTAAGAGAATGAGAAAAGAATTGTTCGCCCTCTACTCCATGCCTTTACGTCCGTATTTATAGGGGTATGGGGTTCAACACAACCACTTAGTACTGCATTCGGTATGCTCCATCTTCGGCATGCATAACCCTCGGCAACCTCAATGGCATCAGGCTTCCATACTTTATATGACCTTTAGCATTCTTTATTGATAATAGACGGTATCAACATGAAGTGGTATCAGAATGAGCAAGCATTGGTAGAGAGCGGTATTGAGATGGATCAACATCGAGAAGTAGCGGCATGACAATTTCCATGAGTATTGATGGCTTCCGGCATTAATACTGCTTTCACAAATGTGCGGCATCCTCTAAAGATTGATTAAATGCACCATCAACAAGATGCAGCACTAATTTTCGGTGGTATTAATAATAGGGTCATTGATTCAATACTAGTGGAGTATCATCGGCTATATGACGACTTCGATAGTAGTGGCATGCGACATCAGTGTATAGCGGCCTTGATAATACAGGACATCAATGATGAGCGATATTGATAAGGTGCGGTATTGTTGAGTTGTGTCGTCCATTTTATCTCCATAGGTGAATGGTAGCGTCGATAGGATATGGCATCAATAGGAGGCAACATCGACAGCCTACGATACCGATCACATTAGGCATCGTTGCTTCCTTGATGAATTTCGCTATTGATTCCATTCGGCATTGCTCAGTGACATAAAAGACTTAGTATTAACCATCCCACCTCATAGATGATATGCGACATCATTAGCGTCCAGTATCCTTAGCTTTATTAATGACATGCGACTTTACATATGATCTTTCACTGATAAGATGTAGCATCGCCGTCTATCATTTTGTCGGCGTTGGTTCACTCCCATTACTTTGGCATTGGTAATTGGTGTAGCATCACAGCTATATTGGTTATTGGATGTGATAGTAATTACAAATAGTTGTAATCGTTTTTTGTACAACAATATAATAAATACATCGTTTCAAATATTCATAGTCAAGATGCATCGGGACTGGATATAAATGCATTTGTTGAGAGTAGAATGCATCTGTTGAGACTAGAGTACGTAAAACTCTCCAAATATTGGGCAGTGTATTATTCATGACCGTTGGAGGTACCAAAAGGCTTACATATTGATAGTTATTGGACAACTATGGAAAGACTCGCTCAATAGTTTTCTATTGGTTGATATAACTAAGGTCAAACAGAAAATATTGATGTGATTAATTTACATGGTTCTTTTGACTTGAGAATACTATTGATCTTCAATATGAAAGCTCCACTTTGATTATAGTCAAACCATGGCATCACGTCCATCAACTGACTAAATTGGATCGAGTCGAAGTATTGGAAGTGAGACACTATTTAAGAGAGGATTTGTCTCTTCAGTTATATAGATTTAGTATCACGGTCAATTGAAGTCAACTCAAGTCAAAATCTCTGGCTAAAGTAATTCGTTTGATTATTATTATTATTAAACAATGGACTTTGTGTTTGTACTATATAGTTGAATATGGACGATATTGGATTTACCATTACCAAATTCCATTTGTCCAAAGTGATATAGTTTTGATGAAGAGAATTGGTGTAAATAATTGTCATTACAGGGTAACGCTTAATAAAGAAAAATTGGATTTTACTGAAACCAAGTAAGCGATAAATTTGACCATAATGTCACACCATCTACTAAGTGACATGTGAAAGCTAATATTTGAAATGTTCAATATTAGCCGCCGACCAAATTTACACCTAAGAGTCACACAACCAAAGCATTAAACATTACCTTTGCCACCAGATTTAATTAATTTATAAATTAATTAAATTAATTAATATTTATGAAATATTAGCTATAAAATTATATTTGATGTATACAGAATAAATTTTAAATAGTGTTTTTTAATAGTTATATATATACTGATCAATATATGATATCAGTATGCGTTTAAATAAGATTTAAAATTGCATTGAATATTGTTTGGGCTTAGACCAGATTAAAGGCTTATATGAGCATGATATTTCTGGCTATATGAGACATGGTTAGGGTAGCCATATGATGGTAATTAAAGAGATTTTGAATGATTAAAAGTGTGGAAATAGTAAGAGAGATATGGGGATAAGATCCACTTTTCACTCTCTTGACTTCCTATTATATGCCACCTCTTTGCATCATTTATTTTGCCTTTTGGCTATCCTTCTTCTCTGAAATTTTAGGCCAGCAAATCCCTTCTTTAAGTCCTAAAAATCTATCGATCATCAATGGTTAGGCAGTTCGGGAGCTAGCAACTTCTGATCTGTGAATGGATTCAAGGGGATCAATTTAACATTTCAACGTGTATGCAAGGGCTTTAGTGAAAGGTTTTAGTTATATCATATTTATATATATTATTTATATAATAGGATGTTAGATTATATTGCAAACCTTGTGTATCGAAATGTTGTTGCAAATTGGTTGGCTGTGTATATTATTATACCTATATCAAATTTAAAAAAAATTATTTTGTATACTTGCTTATTAGATGCTCATGGCCTGCAAATTAAAAAAAGTTTATGTATGAATAATATTATTAAATGATTTAATTAATTAAAATCCATGTTTAAAAGATTATTAATTAAATTCCATGTTTAAAAGATTAATATTATATATCTTATGTATTAAAAAATTTAAGAATTTTGTTCATTGATAAAATGCATTCGACAACAAATAAATAAAAAGCATTTTTTATTTCAAATAAATATATTAAATATTTAGATAACCTAAAATTATTTATGTAATTTAAATATTTGTGTGTATATACATAATTATTACAAATCATAAAATTTTGTGTAAAATATTACGTAATATATATTATACATAACACCTTTCAAAAATAACATTTTATATTTTTTTAGTTTAACACAGATTTTAAATTTTAACATGATTTAAAATGCAAAACCGAAAAAAATTATATGTATGGCCGAATTTGCAAAATTTTAATTATAATTTTTTTTATTTTATTATTTGTATTAATATATATATATAATTGTACATATTTATGTGTATTGTATAAATTAATTTAAAATAAAATAAAATATTATTTTATTAAATTATTCACGACTTTCATATTAAATTATATATAAATATATATTTGTGTGTGTGCGTGTGAAAAATTATTTTATAAATTATTTTAATGATCTAGTTATATATATATATATTTACATACATGCGTACAAATATAAATATATGTATGTATGTATGGATGTGTATATATATTTACATGCATATATATATAAGTATAGATATAATTTTAAATAGTTTATAAATAAATTGTTTATAACCAACATTTAATATATAGATTTTTATTTTTATTTTTAAGTATATATATTATTATGATGCAAATATGTACACATGTAAATAGCAAATCGAAGAGGGGCTAACATATCCATTGTTGTGTTAATCCCAACATCCATACACAGGCTTGTCATGTGGGTAAATGGGTCATCTATAACACAATGCAGAATGAATCTTAAGACTATTTATACACTAGAGGGGGTGAAATGTGTAACGATCCGTAAATTAATCGCTTTGTATTTGAATATTTGAATAATTTTTAAATATTTAAATAATGGATTTTAATAATCAGATAAACATAATTTAAATATTAATTAATGATAATAAAATCATTTTTAAATTTTGTTTACAAAACTAAATAGTTCAAAGAAAAACAGAAAATGTGGCCGAAAACTGTTTTTCAAATTTTCGACGTTTCATTGTATAAAAAGTATTTGAAATGTTGTACACACTTTCTTATATATATGCACACATACACTAATTATATAATATGGGTTAAGATAGTATAATTAGGTTTAATTAAGTTAATTAACTTAAGATAATGATGAAATGACACTATGGCAACTAAATAACAAAAAATAGAAAATAGTCACATCAGGGGAGATAAGATTTGACACTTTGGAAACTCAAATGACAAACATGTTTAAACATGTTTCTTAGCATGTATAAAAGGAGGGAGGCATGGTGATGAGGTGGAAGCATATAAATGGAGGGTAAAGGACGAGGGGTGTTTTGGTAATTTCGCTTATCAACTTTGTATATAAGAACATTTCCTAATTCTTTTCTTATCTTTCTCATTTCTATCTTCTCTTTCAAAACTTCAATTAGGTTCTTTCCTAAGATTTCATGGCTTCTAAATACTTTTAAATTAAAAAAATCATTTCTTTTCACTTCTTCCTTAAGCAAGTTTACTAAAAAAACAACTTCTTTCTCTACTACACTTCTCCTCTTGCCAAAACTCCACAAAACAAAATCCTACACCCCCATATACCCACCATGGCCAAGCCCCACATGCTCTAGGCCGAGCCTAAAAGCCCATTAGAGGTCCACCAAATCAGGTTAAAGCTTAATCCTAGTGATTTCGGAGAGTTAGTGTGATTTCCATTCAAGTTAGTAAGCGTTACGGTGGGTAAAGCTTCCATCTTTGAACCACCAAGTTTAAACTATATCCATGCCTATACTTGTATCTATTGAATGTTTATCATATGGTTGTAATTATGGTTTGGTCGATTTTTGGTTAGTTGCTTGAAAAATAATCGTATTTGAAAGTTAGTAAGCGAACCTTTGGTTATATGTAAATCTAGTAGACAAACTTATGCCATTGTTATTAAATGTTTGATATATGTTATTTTATTGTAAATCATCATGTATTTATGCTCATACCTTGGTTATGTGATGTGTGGTTGTTTTGCAAATGTCATATGCTCGAATTCCAAACCGCCCGTATAGCGATAGTCGCTATATCGGCACTTTCGGAAAAATCACCTTTTATCGAAACCGTTTGGTTTCATTATCGTGCTTGAAATTACTTTACAAGTTAAACAAGTTTTGATTAATGATGTTTCCAGAAATAATTAATTATTTTAATATTCATTATTTAATTTAATTAATTATTTGATTTATTATTTAATTAATAAGGATTAAAGTTAACTAATTAACTTGTTAATGATGTGTTTTAAATCTAACTAATTACTTAGTTGATTATGTTTTAATTTTAATTAATCATTTTATTTAATGATTTTTAAGACTAATTAATCTTTGGGTAATGGTGGATTAAGATTAATTAATATATTAATTAAAGATATTTTAAAATTAATTAACCTTTTTTAATTAACGACTTTTTAAAGGTTAATAAATTTTTTTAACCTTAAATAAATATTTTCTTAAGTAAAGTTTAAATTAATTAATCACTTTTAAATAATGATATTTAATTATTATTTAATTTAAAATTAATTGTCCGGAAGTAGTGGCACAGTGGTAAGATACTCGCTTCCTGGTAAGCAGGTCGCAGGTTCGATTCCCGTCTGCCCTACTCCCATTTCAAGGTGCGGAGGTGGGTCCCCATAAAACTACGTAACATGGTTGGGGGCATCAAATCTCTATGTTGGGCTGGTTGAAAACCCTCCTGTCTGTGGTCGGACCAGGCTAGGGGGAGCTCATCTCATCCCTTCGATTTCATCAAAGCTCTGGGTTGAGTTTTAAAAAAAAATTATATTATTAATTGAATTAATGATGTTTAAAAAGGTAATTTACCCTTTTTAATTAAAGAGCATTAAAGTGAATTTATCAACTTAATTAATGGGGTTTTAAAGTTGATTAATAAGTATAATAAGGATGTTTTAAGTGGATAAATCCGATTTATAATGATGTCTCAAAATTATTAAACTCTTTTAACAAAGTGTTTAAAAGCTAATACTTGTAATGTGAAATCAAGCACGAATTCGGGTTTTTTTAAAAGAAAAAAAGTTTGAATTGTTTATGGAAATGGATTAATTTCCGTAAAGCGATCCATTTGTATGGAAATGATTTATTTGTATAATTAGCACTAATCATCGAAGAGGTAGACTTGTCGCTATTTTGAAAGTCAAGAATAATCGTGAGATATGACTTCGGGGTAACACTACCTTGACTTGTCCGGTATTATTGTTAACCAAGAAATAGTACAAGTTTGAATTCGATGAGTGGTGATAAGTATACAAGACTTAATTTCCATATACGATCGTTTTAAATCCTCGATAGTTGGTTTCCCGGCTATCGGTTACTTCAGCTTCTTTATTATCGTCATTCTAAGATGATGTGTTGCTCCATCGAGCATTAATATCCTTTGTCGAAAATGACTGAATCCAAAGCGCGAGAGGAAGCCAAGCTATGTGGGGTTGCTCCCACTAGGGTACTTTCACATCTCATCTAGATTGGATTCAATAGCGCTATTAGATGTGAAATATTCGGATACTCGGTAAGGTTTGGCGGGGTCCGACTTGGTATTGTCTGAGAAGTGTCACAGAGTATATGAGCTTCTCGGAAGTATATTACTAGAGGTATACTTCAAGGGTGGTGCACCTTCCTAGTCGTTTGTTGGAGATTTTCCTTTCCATATTTGATTCGAAAATTTGAATTTGTTTCCTTAATTTAATCGGGAAGAGTCAACCACTATTCGCGATGTCTAATTATTTATCCATTCTTCACGTTTGGATGTTGATTCATGTGAGGGTAAACCCGTTCTGTGTTCAGCAGTGTGGTCTCATATGTTTGTGTTTAATTGCATACCTTCATTTAAAGTTTTACTCATACCAGACAAATCGTCTGACCCGAGTTGTTTGTTTCTATGAACTCTTGGGTACTCATTTTATTTGATTAATCCGAGAGTAGCAGGTCTTTGTTAGTCTCTTTGAAGACGGCGTCCTAGCAGGAGGCTTTTCATCTTCTTATTCCGATGTACTATGTAGTTTGTGTAAGTGTATTTTGTTTCAGCATTTGTAAAGCCGGGACGTTATAACTGCCTAGGTTGATTTGTAGTACTTTTGTGTAACTCTGATAACTCCCTGTTATGGAGTAACCTGATGTACTATTTCTGTTATGTTTATTTAGCAGTTTTGTTGTGAGGTTTTCTATTCTGCTCTTTTTTTCACCCTATGATGATTTGTCTTTCCGATGCTTGGGCAATGGCACACGAACACCAACGATGTGTTAAGTGTCGTTCCTAGGGGTCAGAAAGATGGGTCATTACAAACTGTGTATTTCAACTACTTAAAACTTACTTATGAATTAAAAATTTTATCTAGTCAAATTGCAAATAGAAACAAATAATCATAGAATAAGTAAGTAGTAATGTAAGATGCAGTAAAATAAATAACACCAGGAATTTTTATACTGGTTCGACCAATCCTACATCCAGTCTTGCACTGCACCATACAGAATTTCACCGATACCACTGTCTTTCCATAGATGGCAAGAACACCTTTACAATCTTGATTTCATGAGCTAAAAGATGCACCCTCTTGATTTACAAGGTTACAAGATCACCCTCTTGATTTTATAGGCTACAAGGACACCTTCTTCTCTTTACAATCAACAGTAGAATATGGCAAATAGTCGTATTTTCAACATAGAATCTTGTAAATTCAGTGTAATGATCCTATAGACCTCTAATAGCAATATATATTTGAATCCTTTGAGGAATAGGAAGAGGTTAGAGAGAGAATGATATGAATTCAGGTATAAATTCTATGATTTTTTATGGTTTGTAAATCCTTGAAGCATTGGAGTGAAAGAGTATGGATTTGTAAAGAAATTGGAAGAATACGTAATGGATCTTTCTCATAAAAGTATCAAAATGAAAGAGTAAGAGAAAGTGAGAATATTTTTTTGTAAAAAAAAATTCTAGAGGCATTATATAGTGGTTGAAGGGACATGTCTATTGGTGATGGGGTGGAGAGAAAATCCCTTTATTTGAATTTTAAAAAATAGAAAAACATTTGATATGCCGACATACTTAGGGGAGATATGTCGACATACATGTGGATATGTCGATATACTTGGGGGGATATGTCGACATACATGTGTTGTTTTTCAGATTTCAAAGTACTTCATATTTATGTATAGTTTGTGATTCGATTGAGGTCAATGATTGATGATATTCAAGTATAATTATCATGGGGTCTTTAACAAAGATTCTATGATTCAAATAAACTGCTCTTCACTTCAAATATCTCTGTCGTTACAGCATTTTCATTTCATTCTTCTTCAATCAGTTTTTTCTTCCATTTGCTCTGATTAATAATCATATATATAATTCATTTATTCTACTGAGCTTTTATTTATCTCTGTAAAATGTCTCCATAGTATATCTAAAAGTACTACATAACTTGGAGATATGTTCATAGTAATATTTATATGGTTATTCATCAAAATCAATACTTAGGGTATAAACATATCAAACCATGTACACATAATTCTATTGTACATGCATGCATACATAATGTATATTTCATACACACATATACAAACAGATATATATATATATAATATAAAACTTTGTTTATAAACTCAAATAAAATATTGATTTTATTTAACATAAAATTTATAAAAGTTTTAAAGGAATTTGACTACATAGACCCATTAAAGATCCAAATAGGTAAAAAAATTGAAATTTACCCAATTACTCCACTGCGGACTGGCTTAATAGCCTATGCGTTCTAAACTAGTTATGTTAGGATTAACTAATTAATCTCACAATCTAGGTAGTAGGGCGTCATGAAAGGTAGTGTTGAAGGATTGGATTTGGGTAATCAAGTGCACTGCCCTACCTAGCTACCGACTTGGCTCGAACAGATATGTGAGCCCAATGGTTGCCACTAATAGAAAAGTCCTAATTTGAATTGGGCCTTGGGCTACTTTTCAAATATAATTGAAAAATAAAAATGTAGATTTTAAATTTAAAATTATATACATACATTCATACATGCATACATACATACATATATATGCTATAAAAGTTATAATATAATGAAATTTTTTTTAAAATGTTTGAAAATAAATATAAAATAATTTTGGAATTAAATTTTATTAATAAGACTAATAAAAGAAATAAATTAATTTAATGAGTTAATTAAACAAAACATATATCCATGTGTGATATATATTGATACATGTTGTATCGTCTTGAAATGTTTAAGACAATACAAGTGTACATGTTTGCATATATAATATAATTTTTGAAATTAATAAAATTTAATTAAAATATTTTAATAAAATTTAATTAAAATATTTTAATAAAATTTAATTAAAATATTTTAATTAAATAAATTAATTAAAATTTAATTAATAAATTAAAATGCATACATACATACATATATATATATATATGGTATATGTATATTACTATAAAGGTTATATTATATAAATATTCAATATAATATGTTAAAATTGAATGATAAACAATTAAGTAAAAAGTTAATTAATTAAAATTAATTACATATGATTTAATTAATATAATTTTATACATGAGTTTATTATATAAGCCAACTAAAATATAAAAGTTATATAATAATGAAATTTTTATAATATGAAGTGTATAAACTAAAGGTGGAACATTATAGGAACCCTAAATAGACTTAAGGAATAAATTGATACGTAAATGTACGTATAGCATGATTACCGATGTGTTTGAAACTTGAATCAGAGGGTATACCATAAGAAATGCATTATTCCATAAGTCAATATCACTCAACATAATATATCAAAGATTATGAATCTTTAATATAAAGTTGTCCTCTACTATTTATACATTAATAACTTAATTGCATACTCTCTAGTTGTTAAGCTTTCCTCAAGCTAGAGAAGTTATGTGTAATATTACTAATGTATAAACTAGACGAGTTAAGATACTCATACATATTTGTTGAGCTTTCCTCCGAAAGTCTGTAGGATCTTTATAAATAATGCAACTTATATATATATATATACGTGTGTATATTACAGACTATGTTAAGAAGAGAATAGTAATTGAATATAAGATAAATAGTAGAAACGATCACACAAGATATTTTATACTGGTTCAGACCTCTTATCCTATGTCCAGTCCTGAAGCTCTCCTTCGGTATTTCCTTTAACCAACTGACCCTCGCTTCGCCCGGGGGAATAGGCTAATACAAAAGTATATCTTTGACAACCTTGTGTTCCGAATAACACGGTTTTTGACTGATACAAATCTTCATATGATGTCCATTGAGTATGTGAATGTGAATGCTTTGAGTTGTAGAAAGTGTTTTAACCAAAATTATATTTTGGTTATAATAGATTGAGAGTATGTAAGCAATGTATGCACAGGAGAGCGATAAGAAATCAAGAGAGAAAAGATTCAATTAATTCAAGTTAGTTTTTCTCTACATCTCAATCAAGGTAATATTTAGAGATTCATGAGGATGCAGATGAAAAGTTGTTACTATTAGATAAGTTCTATTCATTTTAATGGCTGCAACCTTTCAATGAAGGGTAATTTCTTTTTTCTCAACAGAAGTGACTTTTCAAAAATTTGCAGTTTTTCAAATAACAAACGTCTGTGGTAAAACCTCAAACGTCTGTGACTTCAGAAAATAATTACCCGAGGATTGTCACAAACATTTGTGGTTTTATTTTAGTCGTCTGTGGCTTCAGAATTTTATTTTCTCGAGTATTTCCTCAGATATCTGTGATTTTACCTCAGACGTCTGTGGTAGTAAAAGCAGTTTTTTAAATTAAGTTCAATGTATATGAAATCGTGTGTGATCTTGTATGCATATATACTCAAGGAGATCTTAACAATATTTTATCTAAGACTCTTTTACAGTAGAATACCCTTACTAACTATAGTATGGTTGATAGATCCTCGTTTGTCTTCGAGTCTCAATATCTTCGAGCATGATGTCTTCTTGTAGTATATACCTATAATCTTAAATTGTGTGTCTATATATATATCCATACTTTGGTGGACTTGGATTTACGATTTAGCGAAAATTCAAGCCCACTGGGGTGCAGGTTGTTGCATTTTGTATCAGAGCTTAGGTTAGTCGATCTTGAAAAATTAGGAAATGTTGAGTGAACATATTTGTATTTGTCTATAAATATAATATACGTTAAACTCTAATTATCCCAACCATAGAATAGCTACATTTGGAAAATCCCTGAAGCTGGATGGTACATGACTCTCAAATCGGACCTCGATGGCTCAATGATTGTAGATCCCCGTATGATTTTAGGTTGATGATTACAAAAGTAGTTGGTTTCCTGAAAGAAGGCGTGAAGTAGTCACTCAAAGTTAACAGTCGGATTTCTAATATTGGAAAGAAGATAAGTCAACTGAAGAGTAGAAGTTCTAGAGAATCAACATATAGAAATCCATTTTGAGTCCAACCCAATAGAATAATTTTAAAAGTAGAGAAATATATGTGTGTGTATACGAAAAAGTAAGCAAATATTGGACATTAAAATATACAAATATTTAGTTAAATTGAAAAGTTTTCATAAATTTGTATTACAAAAACAATTGGATGAAAAATTATATAGCTTATATAGCTCGCTAGTATCTTTATAAAGAAAGAAAAGTGCAAGTAAAAGTTTTAAGTAGAAGTTAAATTTGGTTAAAATCCAAAATTTCGATAAAGGAAATTTCGTAAAAAGCTATGACATTTGAAAGAAAAAAAGGTAGAGCAATATAGCTCATGAATTTCTATGTAATGGAAATTATTAAGCTATAAAAACATTTTTATCGGTGGACAATAAGAAATGGTACAAGTTTGAAATATGGTAAATAATATGGAAAAGGATATTTAAAACCCTCAAATAAGCCGTAGGTGAACAAATTATAATGGTTCAGTTAAGAAGATAGTTAATAGTGAGAAACGCAATTAGAATTAGTGCAGCTTAGGTAGAGGAAAGTTGAATAGTAATAGCATTGTAAAATATAAAACAATATTAGGAATTTAAAGAAAATAATGTTAGTAATTAGAAATAATGTTAGCATATTATATTAAAAATAATGTTAGGTAATCTAAATTAAAGCAACATAAGAAATTAATGACAGAACAAAGGAAAATGGACATTTTTCATTGTCGTGTGCATTTATTACAAGTATATTTTAAAAGTCCCCCTTACATGATATTAGAGATTCCGCCAAGGACTGAAAGTGGAGATAGTATGAGTGGTAAGAAAATGGTAGAATGAGAGTTGTCCTTATCTACTGCAATTTTTATTGTTTAAAATTTTAAAAAGATGTTCTAGAAATCGTTTGGTGTAACAAATATGTTTTTGAAAGGAAAATTTAATAAATAGTTTGAACCAAAAATCCCAATTTTAAGAAGTAAAAGTTGAAAAGATCGTTGAAAGAAAAGTTGGTTTGAAGAAAAGGAAAAGAAACTTTTTAAAAATTAGATTTGCTAACATTTTCTTTAGATTTAATGAATAAGTTAAATTCAAAATTCCTAAATTCTAAGTTTAAAAGGTTAAGACAATAAGTATTTTTGAATTTATTAAAAGGTTTCTAAGTTGTACTTTTTAAAGAGAAGGGTTTGGGATTATGTATTTCAAAAAATATGAAGTTTATAATTTTTGGACAAAAATGGCGAAGGCCAAACCAAAATTTTAAAAATGGAGTAGATAGGAGTGAGTGCCTAGGTAAAACGGGGTGAATGTTAAGGCTATGAAGAAGATAACAATAACTGATCTTGAAATAGTAATAAAGAAATCCAATAAAGTGTAAATAATAATGGTAAGAACATAAGAATATTTTGTTGGACATTTATGCATGCCATATGAAGGACCCATAAAGGAATGATAAATGGTATTAAAGTACGCTTCTACGAATGCTGGGATATGCTCGTATGGAGGGTCAAGGATAAAGCAAATAAATACCACGTTTTGAGAATGGCATCAAGGAATTTGGATTAAAAGAAGATGATAACAAAGGATTATGAGGTGTAAAGACACATGAAGGATATTGGCAAACTCAAAGTTAAAATATGAGGATTTCAGAAGGATGGCATGTTAGAAAGGTCCATTCAAGTCAGAAATGATAGAGCCACAACATCGTTAGTGGTAGTTGATGTTAAAGGGTGGCTTCCAGTAGTTGTTCTATTTAGATTAGGTTATAAGCATTAGTTGTCTTTATTGGGGGTAAAGGCACGTATAATATTATAGGAAATATTCATTTCTATGTGTTTTTTGTGTGGACTGTTGCGTTATGGGAAATCAATAAAGATAAGGAAATTTCAAAAAAGAAAGTCAGCTAATGCAAAAAAATTGAAAATAGTAGAGGCTGGAAGTTAAGAAATAAATTAAGAAAATTTATTTAATTGACTATTAAAACAGAAACAAAATAAGTGTAAGTCCCAAATCATGAAATAAATTTTAGTTAGCGGTGGACAGTGAAAGGATGATGCGTAGCCATGGGTCAATGTCCATATACCTTAAAGGCTGGAATTTATAATTCAACTTGGTTGTTGGTTGTTATTATAAATAAAAAAAAATTTGAAAATTAAAATTTACCGCGTAAATTAAGAAGAGTCCACTATGGACATTGGACCGTTAACAAAACATCAATTTCTTGAGATGTGAAAAAAAATTGTTTTGAAAAATCTTATACATATGTATACTTTTGAAAAATAAAATATCTCTGCAAAACATTTTGGAAGATTTTTAAGTTTAAATTTTTTATGGATATTTTAAAAAGTAATATAAATATATTTTTGAATTGAAAAGGAAGAAAAAATTAAATTTTGAAAATGCCACATACTTGATATGGCGGAATAGCCGACATGATGGTTAGTATAGATACTGTGTAGTAAAAGTGATAGTAAAATCAAACGGTTAGGGCCAAGGGAAAAGCTATTTTAGCTATGGAGTCGCTTTCTCTTTACCTTGTCGGTAGATGAACTAAATTGGTTCTAAAATAATTTTGTTTCAAAAATTTAAACTTCTAAAATTAAATTTACTTAGGCAGACTATACTTGAAAAAGTTGAAAGAGAATTGGGGGCAAATGAGAAGGTTCCAAAGTAGAGTGAAGAAGGGCATATAACAGAAGGATGGAAATATGGAAAATTTTCAACTAGACCCTTTTCCGATATAAGAATATAGGTTTAGAAAACTGGATTTTCTAAATTTGGATATCAGCAATGGTGTACTAGGATTTTGGATAGAATTAGGTACAAAACTATTTGAACTATATTTTTATTCGTAGAAGCATGGAAAAATTTGGATGAAAAAGCTAGTTTTTGGTTTTCAAAAGCTGCATTCATATAGAACTGCTAATATATTTAGGATGTTTGCACCATATTTTCCAAATGGTTAGAAAATAATGCATTCGTATAGGAGGCGGTTTTAAAATTGCTCAGTTTTCATATCATATATTCTGTAATACACAGTGCATTTGTATACGATTGATTGCAAAATTGTTTGTACGCTAATAGATTGTTAGTTTAGAATGGTTATATGTTACGTTGCATTGTTCGGTCCTTGAGGAATTTCGGGGACGAAATTCTTTTAATGAGGGAGAATGTAACATCCTGTGTGATTTTAATGCTAGTTAATTTAAAAAGAAATGCAATAAATATGTGATAATGTTAAAAATGAAATTTTTGCAAATGTCAAAATTTTGCCGTCGAAACATACACCTTTGGGTTCATGGCGATTTTCTTATCAATTTTATATATAAACTTTTCCGATCAGAGTTCAAACAAAAAAGATATTAATGTTTGAAGTTTTAGTGTCGCAAATAATTATATATGTAAATATGGTAATAAAATCTAATTAGTACCGATTAGTAACGTTAATGGGAACTAAATTTTAACATTAGATTAAAATCTAAGAGGATATGTGTATGTGGAAAAAAATTATTGCAACCGCGTTAAATGAAAAAGAAATAAATGATTGAATAAACAAAGGGAAATAAATTTACCAAATCTAATCAAAGCTGATAATTAACCTTAATAATATCATGGAGTATATGTTAAAAGTGGAAACAAATGATCTAGAACGGAAGAAAAGGAAAACAAATCAAACGAAATCATTTAACATTCATTATTTACCAAATTTACACTGCTCAGGTCGACCCAGGGATTGCTTAGGTCGACCGGTAGCGGTCGACCTGGAGCAATAAGCGGTCGACCTGAGATCTTTAAGTTGTGAATTTGGAACAACCTTAATGGTCCAAATTTAAATCAGTTTAATTGAGCGGTTGGAATTGGTCCGAACCTATGAATATAGACCTAGACCTCATTTCCAACTCATAATTTTCTAACGGGCGCAGAAGCTCTGCCATTTTCTCTTCTCCTTCAAAACTATAAATTGATAGAAATAGTCTAGTATGCAAGTACACACCATTAGAGGATTTTAGAAGATGATAGAGATAGAGAATTGGTTTCAAATTATGTCGCTACAACCAATGTAAATTGTAAATCTGGATTTGAAATTGTAATCAACCTAAATCGCTCCTTTCTAATCCAAAATTCCAATAGATTTTTATGTATATGCTATATATGAATCTAAGTAGGAAGTCAAAGTTGAAATACATATAACAGGGATTATATTCGGTGATTTGGGAACTCTTGGAAATATGAGTGAGAAAAATTGCATGTTTTGTAATAAAATTAGATTTATTCCATTGTAATATATTTCAATTATGCATATTTATAATAGATTTGGATTTAAATTTGTAAGTGCGTAATGGTTAGATTTATATTTGCAAGTGTGTAATGATTATATGTAAATATATTGTTTACGCATAATGAATTTAAATGGAATAGATCTAATTAAAATGATTATGGAATGAATTATAGCAAGATTTGATGAAATTTAGAAACTTGCCTAAATTTATTATTAAATAAATTTTAATGTATTACGTAATGATTAGAATTGTATTTATGCAGCGAATATGAATTGAATTAAAAGAAAAGTTCCTTAAGATTTTAGGGGTTTTAATGATATTTTAATTCATTAGAATTTGGAATGTTGCAGGTAGATTTCTACGTATCAAGTTTAAATAATAGAAAGTGTGATGTTTGAAATGACAAGGAATACACCTAAAAAGAAAGACATGTACAAAATAGGGATATTTACTATATTTTGTATCGTATATTTCAAATAATATAAAGAAAAGATAGTTTTGTGCAATTACAAACACCGCACAAATTTCTCTTTTTGGACAACATATGGAAATTTTTGGTGTTAACATTTTATGATAGAAATGTAGTTTTGACGCATTAAAATGCAGTAAACCCCAAGAGTTAAATAGGAAGATAGGAACGTGATAAGAATATCTTAAGAAGATAAAATGAGAAATACCATTAAAAATTAAAAGTAAATAAACAGGAAATTTGAAGGATAGACAAGGAATAAAAAGATAGAATGGGAAAACGGATAAAAGAATGGAAAATAATATTATGAACTTGATAGGAGGGAAGCGGTAAATAAACTTAAAGTAAGAAAAGAATAAAGGCATACTGAAATAAAGACCTAGGTTCAACTACAAAACTGTAAGGACATGATAATTAAATAAGTATGAAATATGTATAAGGAGCCTCGAATACAAGTCTATGACGGGTGTGAATTATCATATTAAAGTATAGTTAAATGAATAATAGGACCCGTGAAGTACATACATTTGCGAATAGACAAAGGAGTACCCTCAATTGGTAGAGTAGTCTGCTTCAAATATAGTTTGAGGGAGGTATTTCCTTGATTGCATTAGGCAATCTAAACAGGATGATGAGCGGTATCGGACACTATACCGCAAAGGTTGGTACCAAAATTCATGGTAGGGCTCTATAGGGAAATACGTCGTTAGGCCTTAGCGATTAATAGGAAAGAGAGGGTTACACATAACCGGTCTTCGCCGCCTACCAGGGTAGTCCATGTTGGGTTATGCACCGCCATAGTTGTTTGCTAGTTTATTTGTTAGGGCAAGCCTAGTTAACCCAAAAAAGAGTTCTTTTAAAAACGGTTGGGATGGTCCATGGAGCCGAGTCCATAATAGGAAGTAGACAAAGTAGTAAATCCCCAAAAGCAAAATAGATTACGACTGTTGGGCGTGTTCTCACCCAGAAGACCTCGAGACCAAGAAGCTTGATTCATCCATCCAGGCTCGCCTAAACTCATCCGGCATTCTCGTTCTCCAGAGCCCATTCGGCAGTCACTCATCCGGCATTCTCGTCCTCCAGAGCCCATTCGGCATTCTCGTCCTCCAGAGCCCATTCGGCATTCTCGTTCTCCAGAGCCCATTCGGCGGTCTCATGCAACTGCCGAACCAGCTCTTCCCACCATCTACCGGACCAAGCTCTTCCCACCATCTACCGGACCAAGCTCTTCCCACCATCTACCGGACCAAGCTCTTCCCACCATTTACCGGACCAAGCTCCTCCCAGCATCTACCGGACCATACTCCTCTCGGGCCAACAATACCAGGCCAGGTCGCGTCAGCCCAGGCCCACCAGCTGTTATATACATCCATGACCCCTACCCCTAGCCTCACTCTATAAATAGAGGGGCAGGGGTACAACAATGGGGACAAGTTTGAGAGCTCAAGCACGGAGAGAACTTTCAAACAACTTTCTTTTACTTGTATCAAAACTTTGTACTTGTAATCAAAACAAGAGAAGAGAAATAACATATAAAGTGGACGTAGGCACATTCTGGCTGAACCACTATAAATCTGCGTGTCTTTTTACAGTTTAGTCCCTGTTTTTCATATATTTGCATAAATCACCCGAATCACTAAGGACAACATAAGATCTACTAAATCATACAACTTTGAGGTGTTTGTCCATTTTTTGTGCAAACAGTTTTGGTGCTTTCGTTGAGAGCTAGAAGCTCGAAGCTTCAGCTTCATCCGCTTAACAAGTTTTCCTAACAGCATCGTCCACCACTTGGAAAACATGCCTCCCAAACAGAGAAAAGATGTTAACAAAGGAAAAAACATCGCATCCAGCAGTCTTCCAGATCCAGCTGTCACGAATCAAGTAAATCGTCCTCCTCCAGCAACAGTAACAAATGAAGAACAGGCTAACCCAACTACTCCTGCCACAGAACAGCCTGCAGCAATTACTAGAGCAGATCTGGACAGAGTTGTGGTTGAAGTAACTAACCGCTTCACGTCCCAGCAGGAAGCCTTGGTGGACCATCTCATGTCACGCTTAAGGGACGCTGAAGAATCCAACCGCAACACTGAATCATGGGGCGAGTCCCAGTCTGGAGGATCTCAGAGACAACAAAGATCTTCCTTCTTCGAAGGAGCTAACGGCAGGAGTAGCCGTGGTAGGAGCCGAGACCGAGCACAGCCCGAAGTTAGGCCTGAGGAAACGTTTGGTACCGAACCCAACGGGGAAGGTACCGGGCGAAGGTCAACTGTAGCTGAGCCTGTCATGCTGCCTAACCACAGAAACGCCAGTGAACGGGGCCGAGCTAGAGTCCAGCCCGAAGTTGGACCCGAGGAAGTGCTTAGATCAGAACCCAACAGGGGGAGATCATGGCAAGGGCCAATTGTAGCTGACCCAAGCATGCTCCCAGAAGATCAAAGGCAACCACTGGAAAATATGAGGAATGATAGACGATACCATCCCTACAGGTCATCTGGACGGAATCAATCCCACAGAACAGAACCAAACTCATTTCTATCTGCTCCAAGTTCTGATGAAAGGATGGCACGCTTATTCAGAAAGTGTGTCCAACGGGAGCAAAGAGATCGAGGGATAGGCGCTAGGGTAACCAGCCCTTTCGCCCGCAATATCGAAATTGCTATCACCCCCCGAGAATGGAAGATGCCAACAATGGAACCCTACAAAGGAACCTCCGATCCCGTTGTACACTTACAGAGGTACATGCAGCATATGCTCATGAGTGGAGCGACAGAGGGAGTACTGTGCAAATGCTTTCCGCTCTTCTTAGCAGATCTTGCTACCTCCTGGTTCTGTCATCTACCCCAAGGATCCATCATCTCGTGGGAAATGTTGAAAGAAAAATTTATTAGTCAGTTCCGCATTCATGTGGAGCAACCTAAGGACGCTTATTCCTTATCCAGCGTCAAACAGAAACCTGGAGAAAAGCTGCAGCAATACCTAACCAGATTCAACGCCGCAGCAGCCGCAGTCCAAGATGCCGATGAGAAACTTATCCTAATGGCCCTCTACAGTGGTGTGCATCCGGACACTAAATTTGCTAGAAGATTGACAAAAGAAAAACCAGCTACTTTACCCGATTTCTTCCATGAAGCCGAGAAATACATGAGGCTTGAGGATGCTGTCGTTGAGGGGCAGTCAGGACAGCAAAATAAGACAACCCATGGCAACGCCCCTGCTGTGGTAAGGGACGTTCGAAGAAATGATTCCAGAGACAATGCTGGGGGCAAGAAGGGAGAAAAGCGCCTATATCGGCCAGGACCAAGATTCGACACTTACACCCCTTTGAACGAGACCGTCGAAAATATCTTCCTTGCCACCCAAGGCGAAGTTAGATACAAACGCCCACCATACAAGAAAGAATCAGATAATGCACAGAAGTCTGGAAAATTCTGCTGCTTCCACGAATCTCACGGGCATGATACCAACGAATGCCACCATCTCCGAGATCTGATTGAGGAACACATCAGAAGAAAGAAACTGGAACGTTATGTAAAAGGTCAGGACAGGACCCCAGCTCCTGCCAATGAAAACCCAAGGCTACCCTCACCGGGGGCCGATAGAGGAAACCGCAACGCTAGCAGCTCTAGCCAAGAAAAGATAGTGGTCCATACCATCTCAGGAGGGCCACAAATCGCAGACAGAAGTTGGAAAGAGATGGAAAGATACGGAAAGTCGCTTAGAGACAATAAAGACTATGTCAATTCGGTTATAGAAGAGCGCCACCCGAAGCGGAAAGAAAGTAATGACATCACGTTCGATAAGCGTGACCTAGAAGGAAGGCAGTACCCTCACATGGATCCCATGGTCATCTCTGCCCAACTTGGTCCCGCCGAAGTATACCGAATCCTGGTAGACACTGGAAGCTCGGTAAACATCCTGTTCAAACACGCATTCGACAAAATGAAGCTATCAATGAAGGATGTATCCCCCTGCGATAAACCACTACACGGCTTCACTGGAGATGCGAAGATGACCCTCGGGCAACTGGACCTTTTTGTTGAAATTGGAAGCCATCCCCGCTTTGCTGTACGGAAACAAACGTTTGTGCTAATAGAAAACCAGTCGGCCTACAACGCCTTCTTAGGAAGGCCATCCTTGTCTGACTTCCAAATTGTCTTAGCCACATGGTGCCTAAAGATGAAATTCCCAACAGACAATGGAGTAGGGGAAGTGGAAGGAGACCAGGACGTTGCTCGAGACTGCTATGTAACTGAACTTCGCAACAACCACAGGAAGGATAAAGGGAAGGGTGTAGAGATTGCCCTCTGCACAAAAAGCCTAGAAGCATAGCAACTAAAGAAAGCCCCTCCTCTTCGATATACCAGCGACCCTTTCAATGAATTAGACCCTAGGGACAAAGAGGAGGAGGCCACCGCCGAGCCTGCAGAGGCTATGGAGTTTATATCTGTAGACAAGCACGACTCAAGTAGACTATTGAAAATTGGATCCCAACTAAAAGCCGAATTGAAGGAACAGCTCATCGATTTTCTCCGCCACAACTTGGATGTATTCGCTTGGTCACACGCTGACATGACCGGAATCTCCCCCGACATAGCATGCCACGTATTAAACATTGATCCTAACAAGGCGCCTGTAAAACAAAAAAAGAGAAGTATGGGGGCAGAGCGATCAGCAGCCCTCGATGAAGAAGTAAAGAATCTACTCGCCAATGACTTCATACGAGAAGCTGTTTACCCAGAATGGATCGCCAACCCGGTACTGGTAAAGAAGGCTAACGGGAAGTGGCGGACCTGCATCGACTTCTCCAACCTAAACGACGCCTGCCCAAAGGATTGCTTCCCACTTCCCAGAATCGACCAACTTGTAGACAGCATAGCCGGGCACGAGCTCCTATCTTTTATGGACGCGTACTCAGGATATAACCAAATTCCTATGTATGCTCCCGACCAAGACCACACTAGTTTCATCACCGACCAGGGTTTGATGCCTTTCGGACTTAAAAATGCAGGAGCCACCTACCAGCGCCTCGTCAACAAGATGTTTGCAGGGCTAATAGGACAAACTATGGAAGTATATGTGGACGACATGCTGGTGAAATCACGGAAAGCCAAAGATCACGTAAGCCACCTAGGCGAAATGTTCCAGGTACTTCGACAGTATGGAATGAAGTTGAATCCACTAAAGTGCTCCTTCGGAGTGTCATCGGGAAAATTCTTAGGGTTCATCGTCCATGCCCGAGGGATTGAAGCAAACCCTGAACAAGTCCGAGCGCTAAGGGATATCAAGATACCTTCCACCCGAAAGGAAATGCAAAGCCTAAATGGAAAAGTGGCCGCCCTAAGCCGATTCATCTCCAAGGCAACGGACAAGTGCGTCCCCTTTTTTCGAAGCTCTAAAGAAAGATAAAGGAAAGCTCGAATGGACGGACGAATGCTTAACCGCTTTCCTTAACCTAATCGAACACCTCCAGAAACCACCGGTACTCTCGACCCCAAGCGAAGGCGAAGAATTATGCTTATACCTTGCTGTGTCATCTCACGCCCTAAGCGCAGCCTTGGTAAGGGAAGACAACCGCACGCAGCGGCCAGTTTACTTCGTCAGCAAAAGGTTTACTGGGGCAGAAGTTAGATATCCTAAACTTGAGAAGTTAGCATACTGTTTACTAATCACATCACGGAAACTGCGTCACTACTTCCAGTCTCATTCCATCAAAGTTCTGACCGATCAACCACTGAGGCAGGTACTCCATCGTCCCGACACTTCCGGGCGACTACTTAAATGGTGCATTGAGCTGAGTCAATATGATATCACCTATCACCCTCGCACCGCCATCAAGGGACAAGCCATGGCTGATTTCATTGCAGAATTCACTACCAACGAGGATAAGGAGCAATTGGAAATAACAGAAGATATCAAGTGGAATCTCTTTGTGGACGGTGCATCTAACGAACAAGGCTCGGGGGCAGGTGTGGTAATAATCACTCCCAGGGGAAATAAACTGCACTATGCTATAAGGTTGGAGTTCGCTGCCACCAACAACGATGCAGAATATGAAGCAGTGATAGCTGGACTAGAAATTGCCATAGAAATCGGGGCCAATTCTTTGTGTCTTCACAGCGATTCTCAACTTATTGTTAATCAAATCCTAGGAGAATTCCAAGCTCGAGAAGAACGACTCATAGCATATCTAAAGAAGACCAAGTTACTTCTCAGCCGATTGGACCACTACTTAGTCAAACATATCCCTCGGGAGGAGAACCGAGAGGCCGACGAATTAGCAAAGCAAGCAAGTGTGAGAGACATCACCATCTTTGGGGCAGTAACCATCTCAAAGCAACTGGCCCCAAGTTTTGAGCAAGTAAATCTGATAGCTGCAACCGAAGAAGCAACTTGGATGACTCCCATCCGAGACTACCTACAAAGTGGCACTCTACCCAACGGGCGTAACGAAGTCAAGAAAATCTTGAGGAAAGCATCCCGCTACACAATACAAGAAGACATCCTTTATCGGCGTGGATTCTCTAACCCGTTATTAAGGTGTGTCGCCGGGAGAGAAGCCAAGGAAATCTTATCCAACATCCATCAGGGGAGCTGCGGAGATCACACCGGAGGGCAAACATTAGCAAAAAAAGATACTCCGATACGGATATTTCTGGCCCACCTTAAGCAAGGACGCCTTAGATTTCATCAAGAAGTGTGACAGATGCCAGAAATTTGCTAAGATTCCACGGCTACCAACAACTGAGATTACTCAAATGACCAGCCCTTGGCCCTTCGCAATATGGGGAATTGACTTAATCGGCGAGCTACCGATGGGCCGAGGCGGGGCCAAATATGCTATAGTGGCAGTTGATTATTTCACCAAATGGGTGGAAGCGGAACCTCTGAATAAAGTATCTTCAGCAAAAGTTATTAACTTCTTAATCAAAAATGTTCTATGCAGGTACGGAGTCCCGCTCAAAATCATATCAGACAATGGACTTCAGTTTGACAGCGAGGAATTCGCCAACTGGTGCCAAGAACACGGAATTCATAAAAGCTTCTCATCCGTAGCATATCCCCAGGCAAACGGACAAGTCGAAGCAGTCAACAAAATTCTGAAAGCTCTGATCAAAAAGAAGCTCGAAAAGTCAAAGGGCGCTTGGGTGGATGAACTCCCTACGGCACTGTGGGCCTACCGCACATCTTTCAGAACATCAACGGGGCACACTCCTTTCTCTTTGGCATACGGATCGGAGGCTATGCTCCCAGTTGAAACCATTGTGACTTCCCACCGTAGGATCCACTATAACCCGGAAGAGAATGAAGAGCTCCTCCACATGTCTTTGGATCTAGTTGAGGAGAGAAGAAATGATGCAGTCCTTAAAGCAGCAGCCCACAAACAAAAAGTGGCGGCACACTACAACTCCAAAGTCAAGCATCGTACCTTACAAGAAGGGGATCTTGTCCTCAAGCGTATCTTCCCTCGTCCCGGAGCACTAGACCCAATCTGGGATGGACCATATGTAATTCATAAAGATCTCCACAACGGAGCCTATATTTTGTCAACAGTGGACGGAGAGGTGTTCCAAAGGGCATGGAACATCCAACACCTCCGTCGATACTTTTCTTAACTTGTATTGCCCATATGAAGTGAATTAACAAAGAGAATCAGTGGACGTAGGCATTTTCGTGCCGAACCACTTTAAAAAACCTTGTCTCTTTTTTAACTTGTTCCTTTATATCTTGGCTGCTTGTTAACTTTATCCTTTTCTGTTGAACAAAATCCTGAGCATATAGCATTTCTATTCAAAGCACTCCACAACGCAACTTCACCTGGACAAGACCTAGCAGGTACTATGCGAATCTATGCCCTCGCCAATGAGACACTTTTGCTCCGGCATCCCTCTGCTGCGGGTTAACTCATTGCTCACGACGGCCCTCAAAGCCAACTGTAATGAGCCGATTATAAGCCACCGAGAAGGCCGACTATAGCCGAGGCAGCTCATTACGGCGTTAGGCTCGCCGGCAACTGTGAACCGACTATAAGCCCCAACATAAGGTGTGGCCAGCTAGGGGCAGTTCACAGTTGACGATCGGCACCCACGCTAGCCGGCCACGGTAAATCGAATAATACCCACGATTACGGGCCATAATGGCCCGGGTAGTTACTGTGCGCGATCTCGGCTCCGATGTGTCTTAAGTGCGGCTGTGGTAAAAAAGAATTAACTCCCCGCGGAGGCGTAAGATGGGTGACAAATGTCTCCAAGACCCACAGCTAGGGAAAGTGACTACAAAACCCGTTTGCCACGAACTTAAGCACATCGAAGGCCTTCCGTGATTGGAAGTTTTACTATTTCATATATTTCAATTTTACTTAAAAAGCTTTCCTCCTATCCTCTATAACAATCCATAAAGTACAGGATACAGAGTAGGAGATACTCACCAATGGATGCAGAGATTCACAATCGGATGGCAGGGCATTCAACTGCTTTCCATGCTCGGTCATACAAGATATTCGAAACTGCCATCTACAAACAGAACATGAAAGGCAGTATTTTCTTCCTTTATGTGCAAATGCATGACTATAATTTGTTCACACCATACACTAACATCGCAAGTCATGGAATTATGTCTTAAACCAGAACCCGACATCAAACACAATTTAATTACAAGAATATACATAGCTATATTTCTCATACGACATGCCAAAATAACAACAAACATTCAAAAGACGACAAAATCAGCTTAAGTTAAAGAATTACACGTCAAAAATAAGACTATTTATTACAAGTGGCAAAATATTACAACCTAAAGGCTACTTTACTATTTTTCGACTAACGTATACAACACTGTCAAATCCACAAAGAGAGTTTTTCCAGGTATAATCAAGGGGCCGGTTGCAGTGGAGCTTTATCCTTGTCTTGTTGACCCCCTGTCCAGTCAGAAAAAGGATTCATTAGCAATAAGCAACCAAGTTGATGGAGAAACTAAAAAGGGAGACTTACCAGCGCCTGCTTCCTGACTATCCTGATCGTCATCCTCTACCTGCACGCCTACCTCCTCAGCGGCAAGTAACCGCATACCTTCCTTCACCGCCACCTTCTCCTCCTTGGCAAACTGAGCAGTGACCGCATCCATGCTGAAGACCACGCCACCATCTTTATCTGCATCGGCCTTAGCCTCCTCCAAAGCCCGAAGATAGATCTTAGCCATGACCCTAGGATAATCATCCATCCAAGATAGGTTGCCCTGCTTCCAAGTTCGGAAGTACATGTCCTGAAGCATTTCATCCATCATCCCCTCATTCTCCTCAAACTCACTCATCCGGGCCTCGGAAGCCGACAACCTTCCAACAGCAGCATCTCTCTCCAAACGGTATCTCGAGCAGTCAGCCTGAAGGGATTTACGCATCGCCTCCATCTCCTCCTTCAGCCTAACCTGAGCGAGCTCTGCGGCTTCAAGCTTCCCCGACAGCTCCTCTACCCACTCAAGATCCGCCCTCCGAACCTCATCCACTGTCGAGATGGCCATATTTATCTGTTCCTTGCAGGCGGCCTCCATCTTCCGCAGTTCCGCCTTACTAGCCTCCTCCATAGCCTTCCTCAATCGCCCGGAGGCAGCCTCATGCTGAGAAATCTGAATGGCCTGGTCAGCGAGCTGTTTGGCCTGGTCCGAAACCATCAATCTTAGTCGGATGTTGGCACTCCCAATCTCCTCTCCAGCCTTAACCAGCCGGGCATGATGCCCCATCAGCTTCCTAGTCTCCTCCGCCACCCGATCAATACTAGCCTTGGCCTCGTCTCCCATGGTAACTATCCGAGTGGTAAGTAGATCAAGATCTAAGGACTTAGCCTCATCAAGCACCCGCACCATGGGATTGCGGGGAAGAAGGTGCTCACCAGTAACCTCATCAAAGGTAATGTTGTGGAAACTTGGATCCAGATCAGGATGACCCGCAAATGGATTACGAACCAAGTCAGGACGGTTGATATGAGTAACAGAAGGGTTTCCGGACGGGTGCGGAAAAGGTGCAAACTCGCTGTCCTCCTCCGTGATATCATGAAGAGGATGAGCCGGGAGCTGAGGACCGGGCGAAGGTTCGGATAAAGGACGACTCCTCTTTCTCTGCTGAATACCCTCTTCGATAATCCCGAGAAGAGGACGGTAGCCGACTACATCCCCGGAGCGGTGGGTCGAAGGCTTCGGCTTGACAGAAGTTTTGGAAAGCTTGTACTGTTCAAGCATGTGCCGAAAATCTGAGACCTTGGCCGTTTTACCTGCTCCTGATATGAAGAAAAAGTGTCACAAGCATACATTGATCTATAATTCGAGAAAACACGGCAAATTAAAAGGTAATAAGAAAGGAAACACATCTGTGGTTGTACAAACCCTGGGGAGGAGTAGGATACTGCAATAAGTCCTGGATTTCATTCCTGGACGGGAGCGGGTCATAAAATATTCCTAAGTCTCTATCATAAATGGAGCCTGCAGGAATCAAAAGTTCACCTTGAGTCGTCGGAGCCACCTTGGCTGGAATAGTCTGAGGAGGCTCGCTTGCACCAGTTCCAGCCTTGTCAGTTTTCCCAGTTTTCTCTACCAAAGCCGGATCTTCATCCAGCCCCTCGAAGGCCAAGTGGAACGCATCATCCGTCCACTCCTGAATCTCACCCGCTTGCCCAGGAAGCAAGGCCCCGACGCCATCGCCACCTTTATCACCTTCCCGACCGTCTCCACCCTCACCTCTTTCCTCCTCTATGTCTTCCTCCTCCTGGGTAAGTGGGCAATTGCTGGGGGAGGGACCGTCCGACTTCTTGAGTTTCTTACCTCCGACGGCTGGAGGTTTTGTAAAAGGCTTCCTCTTGCTACTCTCTACCGTAACACCTCCCTTAGTCTGAACAGCCACCCTCTCCTCCGCCGTTTCCCTCAGCTTGACTACTGACTGCTGTGGAAGGATTAAGTTATACTCCAGAAGGGTCGCATTTCTGATCAGGAAGGCAGATGATCTATATTTCCCGAGAATAGCTTCTATCTCAGCCGCCGTCTGAATCAGGCGGTCAGTCTCCACAATCGCAAAGCCACCTGTCGCTAGCAAAAATGAGAAAGTATGAGAAGAAGCATCGCAATCGGAATGGAAATTAGAAGTAAAAGCATCAACTTACATCCAGAAGTAAAGCGCCGAATTGAGACGGAGTCGTCCTTGACAAAGAACCATTCCTTCTTGAACATGCTGAATTTGGAATACAGATCCAAGACCGGCTTGAAGGTTACAGCTGACTCCAAGCTAATGTATGGGGACCCCTTCTTATAACCCCTCAGATTATATAGATACCGGATCTCTCGGTTGGAAGGAGCACGACCATACTTCCTCTGAAAAATGACGAAGAGGCTCACCAATATAGCATAGGAGTTGGGTTGAAGCTGGAATGGGGCCACCTTTAGATATGTGAGGAAGCTGGCTATCCAAGCGTTAAGAGGAGGAATGGCACCACACATGCAGTGGTATCGGCTGTAGGCGAAGTACCCTTCAGGAGGGTCATACGGCATAACGTCTCTCCCAGGCAATAGCAAGTGCGCCCTATCGATTCCAAAGGATCGGGAAATGACATCAAGCTGCTCCTCCTTGAGGGAGCTAGGAAAGAAATCGGGCGGGGAGTTCAGAAGTTCCTGAGGGCCGTACCCGTCCACTAGCGATCTCGGGGTTGGTCCGTGACGTTCTTGATTCATCTGAGCTGGGGGCACGGCAGAGGAACCTCCTTCGCCCCCGGATTTCTTCTTGTCTGATCGAGTTTCCGCTTTACGAGACATTATCTGCAAACACAAAGAAGAATGTCGTTAGGCTAAAGGAAGAAAAGAAGCGAGTGTGTGCAGTCTAGAGTTTCACTCATAAATGCTCAAATTCCCATTGTCATTCGGTAAGGTGAAGGTTAAAAGTTCATTCTGTTTTCACGTCACTCGTGTTCATTCGGCATTCACATACGCGAGTTCATTCGGCATTCACATCACTCGTGTTCATTCGGCATTCTCTTCGGGAAAGCCCATTCGGCAGTCTCATCTCGAGGAACTCGTTCGGCACTCTCAACTAATATTCATTCGGTACATATGACACGCGCACTTCATTCGGTGGACACAGACGAAAAACCATTCGGCTAAGGGAAATTGAGTACCTGGTTCGGCAAGCTGAAATGGTTCGGCAGAGGATTAGAATTTGATTCGGCTAGGTGACTAACTTGGTTTGGCTGTTTCGTTCGGTAGAAGGTAATAGAGGCCCTGGGCCCTTACTTATAGACAACTATAGACGACCGGACCAGCTGATTCGGCGAAAGCATCCAAGCTAACGTCATTAGTTTTAAAAAACAAAGCGCGGCACATTCCGGCATATGCCCCACTTTGGGGGGCAAATGTTGGGCGTGTTCTCACCCAGAAGACCTCGAGACCAAGAAGCTTGATTCATCCATCCAGGCTCGCCTAAACTCATCCGGCATTCTCGTTCTCCAGAGCCCATTCGGCAGTCACTCATCCGGCATTCTCGTCCTCCAGAGCCCATTCGGCATTCTCGTCCTCCAGAGCCCATTTGGCATTCTCGTTCTCCAGAGCCCATTCGGCGGTCTCATGCAACTGCCGAACCAGCTCTTCCCACCATCTACCGGACCAAGCTCTTCCCACCATCTACCGGACCAAGCTCTTCCCACCATCTACCGGACCAAGCTCTTCCCACCATTTACCGGACCAAGCTCCTCCCAGCATCTACCGGACCATACTCCTCTCGGGCCAACAATACCAGGCCAGGTCGCGTCAGCCCAGGCCCACCAGCTGTTATATACATCCATGACCCCTACCCCTAGCCTCACTCTATAAATAGAGGGGCAGGGGTACAACAATGGGGACAAGTTTGAGAGCTCAAGCACGGAGAGAACTTTCAAACAACTTTCTTTTACTTGTATCAAAACTTTGTACTTGTACTCAAAACAAGAGAAGAGAAATAACATATAAAGTGGACGTAGGCACATTCTAGCTGAACCACTATAAATCTGCGTGTCTTTTTACAGTTTAGCCCCTGTTTTTCATATATTTGCATAAATCACCCGAATCACTAAGGACAACATAAGATCTACTAAATCATACAACTTTGAGGTGTTTGTCCATTTTTTGTGCAAACAACGACAAAATGTATGAAAAGCCATCATTATGCAATATGGGAGTCCCTCGAGTTATACGGTAATGAGATCGTGATACAGCAAGGCGATGGATCCTAATAAGGTGCTGATTGAGAGATACTAGCGGTGATAGTATTTAGGTTCATTTGGGGACCATGGGATATATATTCGTATATACATAGCTATGATTCTACATATGGTAGATGGGAACGGATCATACACGGATGTGGAGTCTAGACGACTAATTAAATAATAAAAGACAAAACAAGAGATAGAAGACAATCGGCATAAACTAGTGTTATGTACAAAATGTATAATTTACCAATCATCAGAACGTTGTTCTTAACCCCTCCTTATTACAACCCACAAGTTAGTTAGAAGGACAGGTACCGGTGCTTGGCTTGTTCGGTGCTGACAACGGCACTTGACTTTGGAAGTGTCAAACCTTGGTCAGTAATTTATATGACTTATTATATTTTGTTATTCCGCTATAAGTTATATCATTAGTGCTTTGAGTTTTAATTGCAGGATACCAAACCAATGATCCATACTTTGGTGGACTTGGGTTTTTGATTTAGCGAAAATTCAGGCCCACTAGGGTGCGGGTTGTTACAACGAAACTAATCGAAAGAGTCATCAATACACGGGAGTGGATACTTGTTCTTCTTCGTCACATTTTTCAGCTCACAGTAGTCTTCACATAAGCTCAAAGAGCCATCCACCTTAGTGGTGAACACTACAGTACTTCCCACTCAGATTTACTTCGTTGAACGAACCCTCATCACAATAAGTCATTCACTCGCACCTCTATTTCCTTCTGCTATGTCAGCACTGTATGCCTCAATGGCATAACATTCAGTATGACATCCTTCACCAAATATATACGGAACTCGATCTCTCCATGTAGTGGAAATCCGGTCACTTACTCAAATATGTCTGGATACTCCCTTGCTATAGGTACAGTTGACAACTCGTCATACAGGATCTCGAGCAAGAACAGAAAGCTAAACTTCACCTCATCTTCAGCCTGATAGCCTATATCTATTCTACGGCCATCATCTATCCCTATTATCACCAACAGCCTCTAACAATCCACCACTACTCTGTGTTTCTAGAACCAGTCCATACCTAATATAATACCAAACCCCACGAAACCTAAAACAAAGCAATCACAAGTAAACAAACATCCATGACTGATAAGGATAAGTCTCAATTAACCATACAATGGCTAGTCGATCCTCTAACAGGGTCTGTAACAATCAAAGATCGGTTAAATAACCCGTGTATCAATCCCAATCTATCTACCAAATCACTAGATAAGGAGGCATGTGAAGCCCGGGTATCGAATAAAACACGTATAGGTGTATCAAAAATAGAAAGCATACCTTGTATAGCAACGCTCTTCCTCTTCTCCTTCATCGATGGAGTAATCGATGAAGCTAGAATAGCGTTCAAACCGTAAGCAGACACAGTTTGCTTATTCCTCGGTGGTTTTGGACAATCTTTTTTATATGCCCCGGCTTGTTGTAGTTATAGCACTTTTTTCTTTCTGCCTTACAATCTCTGACATGATGGCCCCTCTACCTACAATTGTAACAAGTAGGCTCCCACTTGCCCTTCTTCTGGTCCTGCTTCCTCTTATTGCTGTTCCACTTCTTTTCTCCTTCCCTGCCTACTTATGGTTTTGGTCCATCTTTGGAATCAACAACCGACCTAGACTTCAAATACAGACACTCATGTTGAAGAACCTTCTCCACCGGCATCTCAAGGACTCGTCAATTTGTCCCAACAGCTACTCTCCTAAGAGGTCGTCCAAGCCCATAATAAGGTTCTTGGTCTTCTTAAGTGAAGTATCGATGAAAGATAAACCGTGCTTCGACAGCATGTTGAAATCGATCTGACATAAACATGTCCCCCTATCTCAAATAAGCAAACTTCCAGAAGAGCACCGACTTCTGGGCAGTTGGTACATACTTCTCTTCAAACCTCGCATTGAACTACCCAAGTAATATGATCCTCGAAAGTAGTAACCTTGATTGGCATTCCACCACCCCATAGCTTGCCCCTACAGCTGTCTAGAGACTAGCTTCCTCTTCATTGCATCCTCCAACTTCGTATCCATAAAGATGCATTTGCAAGTATCCAATCGATGATGCACTTCGATGGCTGGTTTTGTTTCAAGAAATAATTTTCCACCTAGAGTAGAACAAGTCTTGGTTAGTTTGGCAAAGTCAGCCTTCGGCGCTTGCACTAGAGCACCACCATCAACAGCCATAGTAGGAGCAGCTTGGGCATTTTGAACCATGTTTTACACCATCTCAACAAACATATTCTGTAAGTCAGGGTTTGCAGCCCCGATCGTGCCCCCTCCACAACTCCAGAAATGGAGTTCCTAGCAGCATTCCTAGTTAACTAGCTCATTAGCTAGAATAAGAATGATCGGTCTCTCTAAAAGGAATAAGTAGTAATCGTGAATGCAATGCGACTTATTATATATATATATATATATATATATATATATAATTTCAAAAATCAAAATATAACAAGTACGCTCTCTCATATATCTCTAGATCCATTCTAAGATGATAGCTCCTTCCTTACCTCTGTTGTATACATGTATCAACTTAGGTCGTCTATGTAACCTAAGCTCCGATACCAAATGTGACGACTGCCCAACACCATGGGTACCAAATCCACTTGTATAACACATTGTGGAGGTACCCGACCGATGTAGGAAGGTGACCAAGAGTGTAAAGTAACGAAAATCCAAACATAGAACCTGTAAAACATCTCACATTGCATAGGTAAAATATAATATAATAACATAGATGTAAAATAAGCGAGATAGTGATATAATCAAATGAACCATAAATAAGAACACCAGAGTGCAACATGTTCACATTATATGAAAACTAAAATAGAAGAGTTTATACATCCTAGATCTCTAAAATATACTCTACAACTGTCTCTATAGTAATATAAGTACTGGTATAGCTCTACAGTACTACACAGCGGAATATAAGCAATAGTAAGCTTCAAGTATAGATATATGAAAGCGTAGCCTCTTGCTCATGCTCTATACAGCTCCATGCGCTATCCATACTTGTTATCACTAATCTACTCGTTTAATTGTACTTGAGATAATAAGAAGTAAAGCATAAAACCTCAAATTGGAATACAGTCTAGTGTGAGCGATACATCATCTCAAAAGCACAATAAAAATCTTATATAGTAAATGAGGGCATAGGGTATGAAGAACCATACATGACATATCCCTACATCCAAAGAGTAAGCATATATCAGTCGATATATTCTAATCTACTATCATTGGTATATAAGTGTACTATAATCGAAGTACAATATCTAGTGTCTAGGTATACGGTCAAAAACACCTAGATCACGTGAAATGCTAGAGTGATAAACAACCATGGCAAGCATAGCATCCGTCAAACAATCCTCACCATCACTCGTGTGCGTTGGATATGATAACTCGTATGGCACAACCGCTAACTAGGGACTCAATAAAATCCAAGTTTCTTTAGAACTCGAACGCATGCCACTTCGTAAGGCTAGAAACCAGGCTCACAATCGCAAAGCCCAAGGCAATTTACTATCGCAAGATCAGAACACGATCGTAAATCCAAATGGGCATCCTACATACCCCTTCTTTACGAGCATACTAGAAATCTCTAAGTTATCAAGGATCATTTTGCACGCATCATAATGGAACTCAATCATTATTCCATCTTGGCTTTCTCTACAGTAGAACACAATCACAAATTCTACTCATGAGCCCTCACGTTTAACTTATCTGTAATGACCCGCAATTTCGTACAATTCGAGCTGACAATAAACCACACATGTTCAACCTGAATTGAACGGAAAGACGGATAGTTAAGGGAAAGAAAGATGAAAGAAGAAGAGAAGAGAAGAAGAGGAGAAAAAGAAACTAAAACAACGCAAAATCTCACAATCGCAGTGGAACAACATATAATATGACATCAATGATCTTTACAAAAGAGAAACTATAATATACATACATCAATCATAGTACAAGGGCAAATACATAATCATCAGCCCGGACAGTTATAACAACCTATCCTCACAAATGCTGATAATTATAATAAGCAATGTAGCGGAAAATAAACATATACGTGAATACGACTTGAAGACCTACAGCTCGTCTTCGGAAGCTCCAAAGCATCCAAACAGAATTTGTAAATATACACGGTCTGACCCGAGCATTGAAAGGGAATAACGTCCGGATCAGTCTGGTAAACTATCGTGAGAAAACACATCTCAATTGAATTCTTTTTTTAAATTATCAAAAACTTTTCTTTTTCAAAACAAAATGTATCTCGTAAGACCACGCCGCACATACATACCGTACGATAACCAAAACTAGGGGTGGGCACGATCGGTTAGCCGACCCTACCAGTTAAATTTTTCGGTTAACCATATAATTAGATTGGTTCAGTTAACCGATTTTCGGTTAATTCTGATATGCTTATACCGACCTACCCGGTTAATTTTAACTGCGGTTAACCGCTCAAGTTAAAGGGTTAAACTTAAACGGTTAACCATTCGATGGTTAACCGTTTAACTTAAGCGGTTAACCATTTAAATTAGGACATAATATAATATATACTACACGGCACACTATAGTAAGCTAGTAACCGTCAAACTATTCATAATTTCATACATAAATATTCTAATACATTATTATAATCATAATGCAATAATCCAATAACTTCATTTATAAATAACTGTGCACCAAGTAATTCATACATAACCATAACCACTAATTCATAGTTTCACACTTCACTCTACAGTTCCCAGAAATAATTCAAAATTTTAAACTCCAAGGTCCAAAAACAAAATACAATAATACAACTTTAAAGTCCAAATAACATGAAGTCATAAACATACAATAGTACTACGATGACAATGAGAATGAAAACACTGATATTAACTTAGTGCATCAGTCTCCATTCTCCAAGAGTTCGAACTACATCAGCAAAATATCGACAATAAGGAAACAGTTTTTGTTTGGATAAAACATTCCAAGGTGAAGATGCAAACAGCAAATGACTTAAGCTCAAAATTCAGATGTGAAAAAGAAAACATATTCGGGTGCAGCTAAACAACTTCATGAAAAATTATTAAAGTGATCAAGGTCAATTCCAGTTACAAGAAAAAATAAGCTACAGGTTCATCTGATAGTTGTGCTATGCAAATCTTCATATTCAGGTGAAGAAGATGTTGATTTCAAATATTTGTCTTCCTTGCCAGCGCATATCTAGAAAATAACAGCTAGGTTTTTATGATCTTTTCATCAAGATAATTTTGTTTAAGAAAGTAACAGTCCAAAGGGGAATTTTCCATATGCATTTATTCTCGTTAACCACTAGGCAGTAGCAAGATATATTCACTGGATGATCTCTCAAAATGTAGTAATTAAAATAGCAGTTTCACACAGGATACGCAAGTGAAAATTAGAAGCCCATACAAATTATGAAAAATTTAATTGCCAAGTGTGCTATGTACAAGTAGGCAATTTTCGGAGCTTTGGATAACTTGACAGAACGCTGAACAACTCATCAGAGTAGAAAATTGTCAATGCGCTAATGTAAACTCAGCGATCCCCCAATTTTATTGAGTTGAAACTAATGGTAACTGATAGAAACTAGTATAAGAAGACCAAAACCAGTGAGCACTCTTACAGGTATTGATTATCTCATATGGTTGTAGTAACATGAACATACCTAAAGTCTATGTATTGAGGTTATGGATTTTCATATATGTCGATACTGCATCAAACTACGTAAACCATGCATTCTTCAACTTTGAAATGAATTTAGATAATCTTGCATGCATATAAACCATGATTATAAAGTCATACTACATCTAAAATGCATTAAGCTGCATGGTATGTTTTAAGTTCACCACAATGAGGTTATCTCACATACCCAAAAATAAGTAGGAAAGAAAGAAAGAAAGAAGAAAAAATGTATGTTTCAACTCGTAAGCATGACTGTACTCCATAATTAAATGTAAACTATCATTGTTTTGATCTAGATTTGATGAATATGACAATCGACCTAGTAAATGGATACAGTAAGAGGTTAGCCACATAATATCATTTGTCCTTTTTTGGGCTCCTAAACTACTTGTCTAAATAAGTATTTGTTGAAGCTTTAAGGGATTGTTTGGCATCAGCTAATAAATACACAAATGAAGTTATTTATGTAACTTGATATGTTCGACAACTTAAAATTTTGAAATAGATGTTACAATGTGCTGGTAAGTCCAAAAGTTTTTTCCAAAGCGGATTAGACTTCACACTCCTCATTGCCAACAATTCATAGACCATACAATTTAAGCATGCATTCAGACTCAAAGTCATAAAACTATTATATCAATCATAACAAACACATCAAATTACAAATCTGTTTATACCAAACAATCAAACCTCGCTGAAGTTATAAACAGGAGTAGTCTCCCTCCCACTATTCTCCTTCGTGACTTCAACATCAGCAGGCACATCCTTTAAAACACTGCAACCTCCGTCAAACGTGAAATCCCGATTCTGCCCCCTCGTCAACCTCGATAAGCCGAGATCCAGAAGCTCCTTTGCAGTAAAGAAGTCTAGTATCGGCCCTAACGTCGAATCCGCATCCTAATGCCTGGATTGAGCTCGATAGCTTCGCAATCACAGCCGTTGCCGCTGCATTTGACATGATTGATTATGATATGGAGAACATATACTTATTACGAATTTAAGTAACTGTTCTGAGGGTTTTTTTTTATTTGATTTGGGTTTCTGAGTTCTAGTTGATTTAAGTACTGAAGTTAAAGGAGATATTAGAATTGATAAACAAAAAAAGAACGCGGTTATGGAGAGTTGACTGGTTTTCTTGAACAGATGGAATCAGATTTGTAAATAAAGAACTTGTTGGAGGGTGCAGAACAAAGATGTACAACTTTCGGTCGATTTGGGCTAACTGGGATTTGGGCTATGACATTAAAAATGGACTTAATTTTTGGTCGGTTAACGGTTAACCGACCGACCAAATTTTGTTAATCGTTAACCGAACCGAAAATGGTCGGTTAACCGATGATGTCGGTTAACCGTATTTGTCGGTTAAGTCGGTTTGGTTGACATCGGTTAAGTCGGTTAAATGTCCACCCCTAACCAAAACATTTCATATCAAATTCTATTATATTATATCAGTGTCTAGTATACAAATAATATTAATCATAGCCGAAATTGTTACATTGATTAAATTCCAACATACTAGTTACAAAGTAGGTTCTGCAAATAAAATGGAAGGCACGTATTGGAGAATGGATTTCCATACAATGGCAGGTAAGGAACTACCTTCCGTACATTACATTTTTAGAGGAGTGTACCGAGGAACAACAACTTCGAAACCTCTGCACCGGCAAGACCGGCCTACCCGCAGACCCATCTGGTGGCGGATGGAACCGAATATGACATCACACCGGTCGTTCCTGACTTATCCGTGGCCACAAGCATACACAATATACCTGAAATATAGATGGTAATCTAGAAAGGTGATAACCATACCATAATGGGAGTAGCCCACTTAACCTAGGGCATGTCCTGTTTAAGCCATTTACGGGTGATGAGGCTTAAGGTAACATTTACCTTTCATATAGCGCATTCCACTTTGAATGCTGCATTACCATTTCCAACAACACACTAATTGATTTTCACAAAAGTACAACCTCTGAGCTCGTAAGTCTCAAAGAAGGGTTAAGTGTAAGAGAGTTACTTCATTCACCACCAAACAGATGTATGTTTGTAAAAGCCAATATTCGTGGTTCTTAGAAATGCAATGTCAGACATTCATCCATACAAGTTGTCCAAGAACAGGACAATTTGAAGGAACTCTGTCCGGAATTACCTCTAGAATTAGTAGCGAGCAGTCCATGCATATCGAAGATTTTCATAACGAAGCACTACTTCCACCGTATATATAATATGCATTACGGGTCTAGTGGAAAGTAGCCTTGCATCATGAAGATCACCATCTTTAAAAACCATCATCCTAACCCTGCAGTTTCAAACGCATACATTGGTCCGAAGTGGTTTTTGGATAAATTTGATCCAGGTCTGTTTGGACCAACAATGATAAGAGGCCATCGACCTCATACGGAAACCAAGTCTCATAGACTTATCACGTTTCCAACTCTCAACCCATCCTTCGGCCAAGAAGGAAGGCTAGTAGATTGGATTACCAAAGTCACTCTACACTACTCGAATCATCATCCTTTACGCCAAACGATATTCAATCCTACTCGGTCAGCTTCATGCTAAGTGCAGGACTAATCAGTTCCCACATCAAGTCAAGGAACTAAAAATGACCAAATTTGATAGTCGGTTATTTAACTATTGAAACAACAAATAAAACATGGCACATAAGCAATCACTAGGCCCATTTAATTAATATTTTATTAATTAAATCAACTTCCAAATATTTATCTCAAAATATCTTCTAAAAAGATATTTTCTCAAAACCATTTCAACTATTCGATATTTGGAAAACATTTCTATATACTTATATGAACGGTATAAGTATATTTAATAATACTACCATTTTGGAGACACACTAAATAGATTTCTATAACCGTATCGTATGCCTCTGGATAGTTGTTAAGTATAAGAAGCAATGCTTCATATACCACTAAGCCTTTAGTACGATCATAAGAACCAATTCGTGCAATTTCACAATGGAAGGTCACAACATAATTTATTGGGTCAAAACGAATGTTTCGTAAAACATCGTTACGACGGTCCAAAAACACAAATATAGGGACTCGATTAATTTTATATATATATATATATATATATATATCCCGTATACTATATAAAACATTTTCTTTCGGAAATCATTTACTATAACAACAGTGTTATAGTGCATGCCTTCCTCACTTTCACGAAATCGTCTATTACAACAATAAATGTTGAAATCTCTGTTTTCGTAAGTTAACATAATTTAAATCACTCTTAAAACTATTGAATTCCATTTGAAATTATTATTTTTGAAACATTCCTTTAAAAGATAAACCACTTTTAAAACGATTAACTCCATATTTAAATCTCAGCATAAATCATTTCTATATTTATAAAACTATGTTTATAAATCTCCTTTTTATTTTATAAACTTATTTTTATAAAATCTGTTTATTTATAAAATCTCTTTATTTATAAAATTCCATTTATAAATCAATTTGTTTATAAATCTCTTTTATTTATAAAACCCATTTATAAATTCTTTTCTAATATTTATAAAAACTCCGTTTATGAATATATTCCTTTATCAATCTAATTTATTTATGAAATCCATTTATAAATCTATTCACAAAATATCAACTACAAATCCATTATATATATATTTATAAATTTCGGTTTTAAAAGAAATTTTTTTATTTATAAAATATCACTTTTATAAATCCTTTATATAAACCATTCGAAAATCTCTCTTTAAAGTATTTCTCAAAACTATGATTTTATAACATCAAAAATCATACGTTTTTATTTATTTAGAATAAATTCATTCCTTTTAATAATTCGATAATAATTATTAAAATTATTTAAAAAAATTCCAAAATCATTTTAAAATTATTTCAATTCACGTTATTTTATAGTATTTCAAAATACTAAAAATAAGGCCCAGTGCTACTATAGCACTAAATAAAGGTAATCATATCAATGTCATCAAATATGGCATCCAAAACATCATATATAATAATATATGAAAAGTAAAATCAACAGTGCAAGGAATCATGTTGGATCTCTCCAACAAGTCCCCCTGCATCATATAAAGTATATAATCATAAAATATAAATCAACCGCTTCGAGGCGGGATCGTATACTGTAACGACCCACTTTTTCGTATAATTTAAACTGACATTTAAACACACTTGTCCAGCCCAAATTGCACGGAAAAGCGGATAGTTAAGAAAAAGAAAGTAGAAAGAAGATAAAAGAAAACCAACAACACAGAATCTCACAGCGGAAACGAATAATCTATAATATAGAAAAAAATCTTTACACAAAACAAAACTGTAATATATATATATATATATGTACAGATATCAATCAGAGTATACTAACTTATTCAACGCGGACAGTTATAACAACCTGTCCTTATAATTGCTGATAACCACAACTAAAATGCAACGAAATTATAATCATCTACGTGAATACGTCTCTGGACCTCCAACTACTCTTCTGAAGCTCCAATATCCATCTAACCTGGAAATATGCTTGGTCTGACCCGTGCACTTAGGAAAAACCATGCCCGGGTCAGTCTGGTAAAACCAGCGTGAGAATTTAAATCACAAGGAATTTTATTCATTATAAATTTCAAAAATCCTTTAAATTCAAAGGTATCTCGTAAGACCACACGGCACATAAACACGGATGGGATTTTACCTTACGATAACCAAAACACTTTTATAGAAAATCTCGTGATATTATAATAGTGTCTAGAGGTCAAAGTAAAATATTAATATAGCTGAAATGTTTGCATCTCACATTTCAACATAGTTGGGCACAATCAAAACCGTACGGCGCTTTTTGGAGAATGGATTCCATACAATGACTAGGCACTGGGGTACCACCTATCACAGTACACATCTAGAAAATGTACCGAGGATCTCGCTGGGATCCCCTGCCAACAAAAGACCGGCCTACCCCTAACCTGGATAGTACCGAATATGTTATCACCCTGGGTCTTCCCACCCTTATCGAGAGCTCTTTCCATGCACTATATCTATCATTTATATATCCGAGGGTATCTAGAAAGGTGATAACATACCCTAATTGGGTGCAACCCACTTAGCCATGCTGCATCTCCCCTGATTTTCAATCATTCCCAATTGATGAGGCTATGATAACCTTTTAAGGAATTTATACTTGGAATGCTCATTGTCCTCTAATGACAATGTGCTAAATACATTCATCTATACAAGTCCGTTCTGGGTCTGAACGAAACCGAATGCACTATTCCAACTACATCCATTTTGGAATCATCCTCAAGATTAGTAGCGATTAGCTCTTAAACTTCAATGCTCCATCTTCAATTCCATGCTCTTGTCTTCAATTTGAAAACGTATTCGTTGGATTGAAGTGGTTTTCAGAAAAATTATCTGATCCCGGTCTCTTCAAAACAACGTTCGATATTTCCGGTAAACTCAACCTCGGTTCTTTAGGAAATAAACAGACGTAAATAAGATCGGAGATCACCTCCAAACCGTTAGTGGACGGATTTCCTTATCATCTTCCTAGAAGAATGAAACGAGTTTATACGTACAGTATAGCACCTTCGACGGTAACTGTACCATATAATTCCCATGTTTCTCCTAGATATTTCCAAAGTTACGTTTTGGTCCAGATTTTGATAGTCGGTTATTTAACTATAAACAAGCAACCATTCACAATAATTTTCCCACTGGAAATTTTAAGCCTCATTTATTTACATTTGAGATCACTTTAAAACTTAATTCATCAAAATGAATAAATTTGCCCGATATTCTTTCCAAAAATTTAAACTTATAAAACAAGTTTGATAGCATTGTTCAATACCATTCATGGATTAGAACCTGCTTAGGTATTTTACTCAACTTAAGTCAAAGAACAATCTTTGTTTCATAATAACCTTTCCATGATTGATTTTGATCTCATTTCCAAAAATCCAAGGTTTAACTTAAGTAAGATAGCCTTTAAGAAGCATTGATATTATTTATAACTTCTATTCCTATCTTACTTCAAAATCTCTTTGAAATCCTTTGTTAACATTTCTTTAAAATCAACCCCACTGATTTTCTATCTCAAATACATCTCCACTTTTTATTCATCACTTGAATGATTTACTTCTTCCATTTAGCCTCTTAAAGATAATTAATAATATTTAAGATAATTAATAACTTTAAAATAAACTTATTATATTACTCATTGGTTGTTAAACAATAATTATTCTTTAACAAAATATTTTTAAATGACTTTAATTATGCATTAAAATAATAATTTAATCAATTTAAAATAACCTTTAAAATAATAATCATATATTCTTAAACAATTCTTTAATAATGTATTAAAAAGGTTATTTACTTTAATCTAACTTGTAATTAAACCAAATAATAAATATGAAAATTACTTTTACAACTTGCATCGATAAATCATTTCTTATTAAGAAGAGGCTTATCCATTCCAATGGTACTTAATCAAGTCACCATTATTTCATAACAATCCAGAATAACAAATTCAAATATTCACATATAGAATCGATCCATTTTAGCAACCAATTTGACATCACATTGCCCAATGTAATTATCAGGATAATAAATAGATGTCCATACATATATGATAGCAGAACAGGGTTTTATTTCCGCTAGTCAATGTCCAAACAAACTTATTCAGTCATAACGGCAAAACGGTGATTTATTCTGCCAACAGAGATCCAATTAAATACAATTAGCGAGACGGTGTTTTATTCCGCTAAACAGATGTCAAATCAACGTAATTAACTTGAATTAACTCATCGTTATTTTTAGCTGGGCAAATAACTTCAATAGATAGGTCATATAGATTTAAACGACTAAAATTCATTTAAATCGGGTAATTTAATTTTGTCCGTTTTAAAATACCGTAAATTTTGACTTATTCAAACTTGACAATATATTATACGACGACGTAATGTTCGTCGATACGAACCTATTGCAAAAAGTTTTGCGTTAATCTAGTTCTGTATTCATAAGTTATGGCATTTTAAATTTTACAAAATATAAATATAATTTAACATTTTTAATTTTTACCCCCCCCCCCCTCATTCTTTTCCCTTTTGGGCCAAAGCCCAACCCAAATCCACCAGACCTGATCCACTTTCCCCTCCTTCCATTTCCTCCTTTCTTTTTCCCTTCTGTCTTCCCTCCCTTACTTTTTATTTTTGCCTGAACTTCTATTTCCAAATCAATCACCAATCCACTTGCCTTGCGTCCAATCCTTCACGCACGCACACTCTACTCGACCCATATGCCATCATCCACCCTTCGCCTTAACCCGAACCCAAGCTTCCTTCTTCCCCAACTCTTACTGCCATGGCCAATTCTCGCGTGCACGTGCACACTCGTCCTGATGCCCACATCACCACCGCAACGCCCCAGACAAATTCCCATTCATCCCCTGACCTCCATCTCCACCTCGTTGAAACTCCAGCGCCCACGAACGAAAATCGAACCCCCAACCCGAACGCCCAAAGAAAACCTGCTTCCTCTTATCTTCGAACTGCTCCCAACCTATGTCACTAATGCACTCGTCGCCGCCACCATTTGAAGCCAAGTCCACGTCGCTTCCTCCTTGACCAGTCCCACGTCCTCCAGTCCCCTCCTCCTTTCCCAAATTGACCGCGTCCAGAGCTCATACCAATCCATCCCAAAACCCTAAATCTTGCTCGCACCTCCAAACCACCATGCTAGAATGAAATCGCCACAGTCGAAACCTTGCCCTCGACCCCACGGCCAACCCAAAGTCGATGACCCGCCGCCTCGTTCAATCCTGACCCCAAATTTATTTATTTTAATGAAAAACAATGAAACACCCCACACCCCTTAATATACCCAAAAGGTCACATTAAAAGGCATGGTGCATTGTAGGTATAAGTGAAACTAACAAAGCCTAAGATTCACAAGACAGAGATAGGTAAAAACAGCGGAAACAATTTAAATAATGACTTATTTAAAACAAAACTTCATAATTGCTTTAAAAACCAAATGAGTCACCAAATAACAAATACATCACGTGTCAAAATACCAAACATATATGTCTTATGAAATCAAAGAAAACCATAGTCTCAAAAATCAGAGTACAACTATTCCCCAACATGTGCCAGTAAAAATAAAGAACCAAAAGCTAAAATAAAAGAAGTGGAAGAACATAGTGGAATCTCCTTCAAAGAAACCTCCAAGCAACTGCAACCTACTATCCTCTTTGTTGATTGCCTATGGGGGGAAAGGGGAAAATGGAGGACTGAGTCAAACTAAAAGTCTGATGAATGATAGTAATTACTAGAATCTTTAAGCAAAGTAAAGATAATAGACTTTACAACAGTTCTAGTATATAAAAGGAAACAAAGAGAATAGGAAGAAATAAAGCTGGAAATAAATACGAGTTAACTAGTACTCAATTAATAAGATAGGTTAACTTTGATTGTTTGCACTTGTCCTTGATAGCTGCTTTGATTAGGCTGAATTCCTAATTCTACCCTTTGATCGGCTTGCTACTCCATAGAATCTACTGTGGACAGGACGTTTCCCTACACAGTAGACTTTGGTGTCTACGAAAGACACACTTACTAAGCGCTTGGAACTCACAATAATTTATGAGCCATCACTGGAAGCCGCACGTGTGACCACCACTAAGCTCGCGTTCCTATTGTTCCCTCTTTTGACCTTTTATTTACCCTAGACAGTATAAGCGTGCCGCTCGCCTCACTTCAGGATTATGTGAAGCACCTCGTCTCACTTCAGGGTTATGTGAAACACCATGTCCATAGAAAAATAGGCGAAATGCTGTCGGTACTGGCCCTTATCAAACAATAATCTAGTTACACCCCTTGTCCAAACCCTCTTGATTTGAACTACCATAGATTGACCGTTTAATGCCACTATAAGCATAAGCGTACCCCTCGCCTCACTTCAGGATTATATGAAGCACCTCGTCTCACTTCAGGATTATGTGAAACACCATAACCATAGAAATATTAGGGGAATGCTATTTGGTATAGGTCCTACTCTTATCTTTGCTTATTAACTTAGATAAATTATTTAAATAAGCCTTTATTTTTATCAATTACTATTATTGCTTATTAATTTATCCTAAGTCTTAAAATAAGCACCATAGTTTCCATAGTTTACCATAGTTTCCATAGTTTATCAATTTATAACTTACGTTATAATCATGATTATTACTTAACCCAAGGTCTAAGTGTGAAAATAAGCTTCTTTCTTCTTTTATTCATTTTAGTTATAATTCTAAGTTATAACTAGGCCAATCTTCTTAATTCAGTCCAATTAATATCATAATTAGGCATAATTTCAGTCCAATTCCAATTGTATTACGGTTTTTATAATTTACATCTTATACTCCATTATTTCAGATTTCTTATAATTTAATCCAATTTCGCGTTAATTCTATTCTAATCTATACGTGAAGAAGGAGGAGGAGGAATAAAAGAAAACTGATAAAAGAAGGAAATCAAAGGCGTAAGAAGAAGATGTAAATAACGCATAAATAACCGTAAATAAATTAAAATACTGTAAATAAACTATAATTAAATGGGAAAAGCTATCATTAACAGAAATAAACTAAAATTAACTGAAAAGAATAGCTAGAAGGAATAGACTGAAAATAATTCTAAAAACTGTAAATAATTACTAAAAAGTTACTCCAAAAATCGTAGTTAAACTACTACTATTGTAAACCCTATTATTTTAAATTACTTAAAATTATAAATAATTACAATCACTCACCTCTGGTCCTTAGCTCTTCCCTTTAGGCCTTCACGGATCCACTTGGGGTTGTTAAATATTTTTATTTAAAACGATTTCCTCCTTGGAAAATTATTCCGCTTAGGGTCCTTCCTGAATAGGTGAACCCAATTGGAGAAAATCTTAGAATGAGAAAGAGTGTTAGGCCTAGGGTTCTATTTATAGGGGTAGAAGTGGATCTTAGACCGTTGGATTTGGGGATTGAATAGGATGCAACCACGTCATAGGCTAAATAGGGGCCATCAGATGCAGAAACGAAAGGACCAGATCGAGTTGAAGAATGCAAAATACGTCACTAACGTTCGAACGAATGAACGTTCATTCGTTCGCTAAAAAAACAAGGCGGGTCGACCTGTTAATTACCACAGACACAATGGTGCAACTCCCGTGGCTCAATTCTGATAATTTCACAAAGTTATTTTATTTTTTAGTTAATTAACGAATTAATTATTACGGTTTAAATTTCGGGTTGTTACATTCTCCCCTCCTTAAGGAATTTCGTCCCAAAATCTCTAAGGATAAAAGAATGTACTAAATGTTTTCATCCAGTTCTACAACCAACTACTCAATCATCAACCATTCATCCATTGTCCTTAAGTTTTTCTAATGCAATTTATGATACTTATGCAATTAGTGTAGTGTAAATGTCCCTAACTAATGCAAAAGATTAGGCGGTCCACTGATTCAGTTCACCTCCTTTTATGCAATCATGTCTATGTCATGTATCCAAATGAATGCGAAAATTTCCTAATGAAAGCTGATACTTCTATATGCATGCTACAAACATCATACAAATGCAACAACCATGTGAAAATCATCCACTTATAGCAACCATGGAAAATAGCATAAAATGTGCGCACATTCATATGCTTTAGTGTCCTAGTTAGGCCGATCCCTATAGAATAATAGTGCCTAGTGTACCTATATGCGTCCATTAGCATCCACTAGCAAACACTTGCAATCACTAGCATACATCATTCATAACATGTTCTATTAACATGTTTACATCAAATCCTACCATCCATGGGTTAAATCCTAAGTTCTACCCTCCCAAAGGATAATAAAGGGAAAGAACCTATTCAAAACTAAAGATGGAAATAGGAAATTCAAAATTTACTATCAAAGAGAGATGTGGATAAGAAGTACGCATGTTCTCCTAATCAATTTAATCTTCTTCGAAGTCTTTTTAACTTCTGTAGACTCTATCCAATACGAAAGCGACTTGCGCGGTCTTCCATAAAGAGCTTTGGAAGGTGTCATTCCAATGCTAGCTTGAGAACTACTATCTTATGCGAATTCCACTAAAGGAAGATGCTTTACCCAAGTTCTTCCAAAATCAGGAATATCCATTCTCAACCATGCGTGCCTTACAATTTTACTAATTCCATTTCACTTTACTGTCTTTTTTAGTCTGCACACATGAATCAACATTCCTAGGTTCTTACTAGTGTCCTATACATTCCACGGGAACTTCTATCATTACTTCCAAAAGCAATCATTGTTATCCCTTACATGGTCTTGCACTTTTTCCGTTACACCTAGGAAATGATTTTTCTATACTCCATATTTATAAGAGTTTGGTTGGGTATTTATCGTTTCAAAAACTAAGACTTCTAAATTTTCAAAACATCAAATCCCAAAATCTTTGTCTTTAAAAAGTGTTATTTTTGAGTTTCTATTAAATTCAAAAATACTTGGTTACTTAACATTATTTCCCAACTTAGAGGGAAAACTTTCAAATTCTAAGTCCAAAACTTATTCCTCGTTTTATTTTAAAGACCTTTTCAGTTTTCTATAAAAATTTGAATTTTCAAATTCTACTTTTATTAAGTTTTTCATTTCCAAAAACTTATTTACTTTTTCACCAAACCATTTTCTTTTAAAATATCTTTAAACTGTTTTTATGTGTTTCAAAACATCTTCTTATTATACCTCATGGTCTCATACCTTAATGTATTGGAACTACTTTCTCAAATGAGAAATTATTAACACTAAAATCTTTTATGAACCTTTTAAAAGAGAATTTCATGTTTATGTGAAATTACAAGGAACTTATTTTATGTTTTTCGAAATAGGCTATACAAAATATGGTGCTTTTCATACCTTGTATATCTCTTTCATGTATTCCTTGTAACTTGCACAAAACATTTTTATTGGTTTCATAGAAAATTATACCATTACTCTTTTCATTCCAATAGATTAAAGTATGTTTATTTTATATTCTTCCATGGTAAATATTTTCTAATATCTAACTTACAAATTTTCGTTTCAAAAAAACTCATCTTCAAAATTGTTTTAATATTCCCATAACTGCAAAAACACTTCCTTATACTTATTAAAAATAATAAGTGTACTTTACAAACCATTTTGTTATATACATAGAAATTACCTTTTAAAATACATTTTTATTTGGGTTAAAATGGATGTTGCGTAAAACACCGTTACTACAACCCAAAAAAATACTAGTGTATGGATTCAAATTAATAAATACTAATAAATCTCAAATACCTATGTAAAAATATTCCTCTTGGGAGTCACTTACTATAACAATAGTGTTATAGCCTATGCTCCTCTTATTTTTCACGAAAACATTTATTACAACAATAAAAGTTGTAATCTAAGTTTTTGATACTTGATACACTCTAGGTTTTTATATTTGAAATCTTTGTTTACATACATAGAAACTAGTGAGTTATATATATATACTCCATAATTCTTCAAAAAGAATTCCAATTTTTCATTATATAAAAACCAACTTAAATTTCATACCATTCTTCAAAAACCCCATATTTATTTTCTAAAAGAAAATGTTAACAATGAAAATTTTCAATTCTAACAATTACATTTTTTCCACTTTTTAAATTTCAAAATTTTCATTTTATTGGGCTTGGCATAAAGTGGATTTTATCCTTACCAACCTAGGAGTACTTTTCTTAAACCTTGGAAATCTCATTTCCTTACTAAAGTCTTTCATTAGATTTATTCTAAGGTACTACCGTTAAATCCACTTATATGAAACAATTATAATTTCTGTAATTATCTATACATGGGTTTTCATCTTTTCTTATCAACTGAACCTATTATACATCCCCCATTCTTTGCCTACCTCTCTTTGGATTTCCACGGTCTGATCCTAAATGTACAAAACCATTTCTTAAATCCCTACCCTGTGTAGACATTCTCTATGCCCCAATAAACGCACTTCAAAAGTGATACTTCAAGAACTCTGTCTTCAGTTGATGAACACGAAGCGTACGAAGAACCCCCTTTAGATGAATAACATGCTCTTTCATACTTCTTGGAAAACACCAAAATGTTAACCACGAATACCACCATGAACTTTATTTTAGGACATCTCTAAAAACTTGGTCCATCAAATCTATAGAATAGGCCAAGACATTGGTTAGCCCAAAAGACATAACCAACCACTCAAAGAATCCATCGGGTGTCCTAAATGCGGTCTTAGCAATGCTGTCATCAGCTACCCTAAGCTGATGAAATCCAATGGCTGGACCAAGCTGAGAAAATACTGAAGAGCTAACTAACTGGTCGAAAAGATTATCTATCTTAGGGAGTGGATAATGGTTCTTCGTTGTGAGCTTATTCAATTCTTTATAGTCAATGCAAAGTTGAAGAGAACCACCTGCTTTGGTAGCGAAGACGACTAGCGCTCCCTATTTCGATATGTTTCTTCTTATGAAACCTTTCTCAAAAGCTCACGGATCTGCTTGCTCAATCCCTTCCTTTCCCTAGGCGCCATATGCCCTACGGGTAATGCTACTGGCTAGCAAAATAAATCATGAAGTCAATATCTCTCTTAGGGGGGTAGTCCCCTAAACTCCTCAAAGATGTCTGGAAATTTTTGACGACGGGAACCGAATCTAACTCTGATGATGATGAATCGAGGGAATAAAGGAAGCTCAACACAACTGACCCTTGCGGGTCGCAAGAAATCTCGAGAGTCCTACTGATGCATGTCTCTAGTCTAACGACTCTCCTCTCGCAATCTAATATAGCTCCATTTGTGGATAGCCAATCCATTCCCAAAATCATCCCATACCCCGAAAATCCCAAAACATAGGCATTACAGTCAAATTATACGCCTAGAATAAAAAATTTCAAAACCCTACAAACTATAGCCAAGAGTGTTGATCCTCCTATGGGGTTTGAAACAAAGATGGGGTCTACTACTAAAGAAATGTCTAAGTGCAAACAATCTACTAGAGAACTAGGGATGAAAGAGTGTAATGCTCTAGAATCGAAAAGAGTCCAAATGGGAAAATCAGAAATAGAAATCAAATTTTCCTACCTTGATTTGGTCTGCTGTTGGAAGGTGATGTACCCAAAGTCTGAATCGGTGCTGCAGGTGCATTCGCTGCCTGCCCAGTTTTCTGAGGACAAATCCTGCTAAAGTGACCAAGCTGCCTACAATTGAAACAACTTCCCTTCATTCTTGCCTTCTTACAGTCTTTTGCGTAATGACCAGTCATTCTACGGCGCTTACATTTTACACTTTTCTTGATTTGCTTCTGAGGTCCTCCCTCTTTCCTCTTGTCCTTATCCTTCCACTACTTCTTAGAGCTTGTAGGAACCTTCTCAAGCTCCCTCTTCTGCTGCCAAGATGTAGGATGAACACTTTGTCGGTCCTCCAAACCTAACAGCCTAAACCTTTGCTCCATATTCTCAGAACTAACCCGCGTCTCCTCAGAATCCTCCATGCCAGAAAATGTTCTGCCTTATATACTAGCGAGTCCTTGCATAGCTCAGAAAAGGGGGCTGATGTGGGTGGATTAAAGGGATTTCCACCTACTGGTGTTGTATTGGGCAATTGCCTTTGCACCTCTGGTACCGTAGCTCTACGGAAACAGTCAACCATTCAATGCAAAGAAAAGAGAATTTAGGCTCGAAAGAAGATTACACTGGGCTTAGAAGGGATTTTTATACAAACTCTTTTATACTTAAAATCTATTTCTAAGAGTTCCTTTCTGAAAAATACTTTTCAAAAGAAGTTATTTTGGAAAATACTTTTACTTTTAAAATAATTTTTTTTTAGGAATCCTACAACCTTGCTCCGATACCAAGTGAAACACCCCACACCCCTTAATATACTCAAAAGAACACATTAAAAGGCATGGTGCGTTGTAGGTATAACTGAAACTAACAGAGACTAAGATTCACAAAATAGAAATAGGTAAAAATAGCGGAAACAATTTAAATAATGACTTATTTAAAACAGAACTTCATAATTGCTTTAAAAACCAAATGAGTCACCAAATACCAAATACATCACGTGTCAAAATACCATACATATATGTCTTATGAAATCAAAGAAAACCATAGTCTCAAAAATCAGAGTACAACTATTCCCCAACATGTGCCAGTAAAAATAAAGAACAAAAAGCTGAAATAAAAGAAGTGGAAGAACATAGTGGAATCTCCTTCAAAGAAACCTCCAAGCAACTGCAAGCTACTATCCTCTTTCTTGATTGCCTATGGGGAGAAAAGGGGAAAATGGAGGAGTGAGTCAGACTAAAAGTCTGATGAATGATAGTAATTACTAGAATCTTTAAGCAAAGTAAAGATAATAGACTTTACAACAGTTCTAGTATATAAAAGGAAACAAAGAGAATAGGAAGAAATAAAGCTGGAAATAAATACGAGTTAACTAGTACTCAATTAATAAGATAGGTTAACTTTGATTGTTTGCACTTGTCCTTGATAGCTGCTTTGATTAGGCTGAATTCCTAATTCTACCCTTTGATCGGCTTGCTACTCCATAGAATCTACTGTGGACAGGACGTTTCCCTACACAGTAGACATTGGTGTCTACGAAAGACACACTTACTAAGCGCTTGGAACTCACAACAATTTATGAGCCATCACTGGAAGCCGCACGTGTGACCACCACTAAGCTCGCATTCCTATTGTTCCCTCTTTTGACCTTTTATTTACCCTAGACAGCATAAGCGTGCACCTCGCCTCACTTCAGGATTATGTGAAGCACCTCGTCTCACTTCAGGGTTATGTGAAACACCGTATCCATATAAAAATAGGGGAAATGCTGTCGGTACCGGTCCCTATCAAACAATAATCTAGTTGCGCCCCTTGTTCAAACCCCCTTGATTTGAACTACCATAGATTTACCGTTTACTACCTCTATAAGCATAAGCGTACCCCTCGCCTCACTTCAGGATTATATGAAGCGCCTCGTCTCACTTCAGGATTATGTGAAACACCGTAACCATAGAAATATTAGGGGAATGCTATTTGGTACAGGTCCTACTCTTATCTTTGCTTATTAACTTAGATAAATTATTTAAATAAGCCTTTATTTTTATCAACTACTATTATTGCTTATAAATTTATCCTAAGTCTTAAAATAAGCACCATAGTTTACCATAGTTTCCATAGTTTATCAATTTATAACTTAGGTTATAAGCATGCTTATTATTTAATCCAAGGTCTAAGTGTGAAAATAAGCTTCTTTCTTCTTTTATTCTTTTTAGTTATAATTCTAAGTTATAACTAGGCCAATCTTCTTAATTCAGTCCAATTAATATCATAATTAGGCATAATTTCAGTCCAATTCCAATTGTATTACAGTTTTTATAATTTACATCTTATACTCCATTATTTCAGATTTCTTATAATATAATCCAATTTCGCGTTAATTCTATTCTAATCTATACGCGAAGAAGAAGGAGGAATAAAAGAAAACTGAAAATAGAAGGAAATCCAAGACGTAAAAAGAAGATGTAAATAACGCACAAATAACAGTAAATAAATTAAAATACTGTAAATAAACTGTAATTAAATGGGAAAAGCTATAATTAAAAGAAATAAACTAAAATTAATTGACAAGAATAGCTAGAAGGAATAGACTGGAAATAATTCTAAAAATTGTAAATAATTACTAAAAAGGTTACTCCAAAAATCGTAGTTAAACTACAACTATTGGAAACCCTATTATTTTAAATTACTTAAAATTCTAAATAATTACAATCACTCACCTCTGGTCCTTAGCTCTTCCCATTAGGCCTTCACGGATCCACTTAGGGTTGTTAAATATTTTTATATAAAACGATTTTCTCCTTGAAAAATTATTCTGCTTAGGGTCCTTTGTAACGCCCCACCTCTATACCCACGCTAACCAAGAACACTACGAGGTAGTGCTGTCAATTAGCACGGAGAATAAGGCTGTGGAGGAGCGACCATCCATGTAACTTCTTTGTGCGAGCACCGATATGTCAGATAGAATAGAATGCATATCTTTTAAGGAGGAAATCTGACATACCGATACAAACTCAAAGCTATCACACGGTGGCTATATATATTCTTCGGTAACAAACATAGAAGTAATCATAACATAATCAGTCACAGACATCCATATCACAAAGGCGGAAAAAGATATGAATATATATATATATCACATGAAAGTGTATATCAGAGTAGTGGTCGGAAAGATCCACGATAATACAAAAGAATAGCAACACGTGCTATACAAAAGAATAAGTACACAACATAGAGTCTATATCTCAAATGTGTACATCCAAAAACTACAATCTATGTAGTTAGCCAAAAGTCAGAATAATCCTAAAGAGAAGTCAAGCAGAAGCACCTGTAACATCTCGGTCTGACCCGAGTATTATTTATAAGAAAATAATAAACGGATCGGTCTAGCTATAAATATCAGGTGATATGGTATAAAGTAAAAGACATGGCATGAATATGTAATAACCATCGTAGCATACTACTATAAGTATGTAATTGAAAATCAACAAGAGATTAATCAATATCACAAGAATCTTCTTAAAGATAAAATAGGGTATCATACCCTAAACTTGTATTCACAACAAGTCAATAACACATGAATTCACCAATGCACAAAAATTGATATCATATCAATGAAAATCACGAAAATTGGTGAAGCACAAAATTCCAGAAATCATCTCAAGAAATCCAGAAAACACATAAAAAGGGGGGAGGCCTAACACATGAACGGGAGCATGAAAACCCACCAACGCGTATAACACATGAACGAGAAGCTATCTCATGGAAGCTATCCATTAAATTTTAACACATGAACGGCCCGAAGACCATGGGGTGCTACCCCATATATGTGATGGCGAAACATCACAAAAGCGGGGTCTGTCTCCCTCGCAGACAAAGAGACATCGCTCAATCGCTAGTCTAAATCACAAAAATGATCGTCATGATCATAAGGAAGTGTCAATTACACTAAGCCAGTAAATATATGAGTTTAGCTTCATGTCCCATAACCACTAGCTTAACTTAAATATTTACGAACAAACTGTAGATCTTCACTAGGAAATTGTCACAAAAGGGTTCAATCGAACAAGTCCAAGAGCTAACCGACGAAGTGAATGTAAGCGTTTCATACCACTCGTTTTACTAAGTCGTTTAATTCGATTTCTCATCCGAGTGAAGCAAAGGCTTGTATATACTAGTAGATTGAAAAACGGTTTGAGAGAACGTGTTTTATATTTAAAATAGTGTTGAAATCATTTTGATGAAAGAGTTTTGATATTCACTACTAGTATTGAAGCCTTCACATTTTTAAAGTAACAAGTCACAAATCGATTGTTGAAACAAATCGCATCACAAAATTTCACATTCGAAGACGTGAGAAAAATCCAAGGAAATCAGTTTCAAAACCATCATAGTAGAAATTCTGTTGAATGTTTTTCAGATAAGATCCCCTACGGAGGGGGTCCAGGGGGGTGGCAACCCCCCAAGGTGGGGGTGCGGGGGCAACACCCCCGCTACGAGGTTCGACCTAGTGAAGCCAAGCGGCCTACGACCTAAAGGTAAAGCGGGCAAGCGACCTAATGGATAGGTGGTCGAGCGACCTAGTGGAATAAAGTGGTACGCGACCTAAAGGGTTCGCGACCTAAGTGGGCACACGACCTAAAGGGTTCACGACCTAAAGTGGGCACGCGACCTAGTGAAGACAAACGACCTAGTGAAGCCAAGCGGCCTACGACCTAAAGGTAAAGCGGGCGAGCGACCTAATGGATAGGTGGTCGAGCGACCTAGTGGAATAAAGTGGTACGCGACCTAAAGGGTTCGCGACCTAAGTGGGCACACGACCTAAAGGGTTCGCGACCTAAAGTGGGCACGCGACCTAAAGGGGTACGCGACCTAAAGGGGCACGCGACCTAAAGGGGTACGCGACCTAAAGTGTTCGCGAGTTAGCATTAAACAAAGCCAAACGACCTAGTAACTTAAATACTCGCGACCTAGCGCGTGAATCGGCCGAGCGACCTATGAGTTTAACGCGCGAGCGACTTAAGGCTTTAACACGCGAGCGACCTAAGGTTTTAGCAAGCGAGCGACCTAACGTTATAAAGGCCAAACGACCTAAGGTTTAACTCGCGAGCGACCTAGGGTGATCGAGCGACCTACGAACTAGGGACGAATGACCTAAGTCCAGAGCAGCTAAAAGTAGGCAGAGTCTTCTCCACGCCAGAGCGACCTATGGCCCAGCGACCTACGACCTAGCGACCTAATTTCGAACGACCTAAGCACGAACAAAAATCTGCAGGGCTAGTCTACGAGGCAGTGCGACCTAAGGGCCAGGATTTGCCAACAACGCTGAAAATTGGAGTTTTTCACCCATTCAATCCAAACCAAAAGCAAACTAAGATGCTAATGCGATAGGGAATCATTCCCAACAGTCCAACGATAGTTATAGGCAAGATGTGAGATTAAAAATCTCACCTTTTCACTAAAATGGATGAAGATGAAGCTTGAAAGCAAGGAGAAGCAATCCAAAGCTTGAATCCAATATCTTCTACTTGAATTCGGAGTTGAATGTTGGATTTGCAATTGAATTTGAGTTTGGAGTTTTAATTTCCCATTCCCTCCACCATTTTTGAAGAAGCTTTAATGTTTTAGTGAAGAGATGAAGTAATGAAGGGAAGAGGGTTGGGCTGAGCTAAAGAAGGTGCAGTCCAAACCAAAGTCACAAGCGGGAAAAAGTAGCGAGAATTTCACTAACTCCAAACATATCGAAGTTTACACTCAAAAAGATCGCAAACGTCATTTTGAACTCAATGAAGGTGGTCTCGAGTCCTAATTTGACCGTATGCAAAAAGTAGCTTTTCGGACTAACATCCGACTAACGATAAAATGTTTAAATAAAATATTTAAATATAAAATCGACAAATATGCGGGTTGTTACTTCCTTCCTGAATAGGTGAACCCAATTGCAGAAAATCTTAGAATGAGAAAAAGTTTTAGGCCTAGGGTTCTATTTATAGGGGTAGAAGTGGATCTTAGACCATTGGATTTGAGGATTAAATAGGATGCAATAACGTCATAGGCTTAATAGGGGCCATAGGATTCGGATGTAGAAATGGAAGGACCAGATCGAGTTGAAGAATGCAAAATACGTCACTAATGTTCGAACGAACGTTTGTTTGTTCGCTAAAGAAACAAGGCGGGTCGACCGGGCGGTCGACCGTCCTTGTGCCCAGGTCGACCTGGCCTATATATATATATATATATATATATATATATATATATATATATATTCTTTTTATTTTGTTTAATTCATATCTCGTTCATTTTAGCTTGGATTCTGACGTTCTATATAAGGAAATCGACTAGAAAATTTCAACGGACACAATGCTGCAACTCCCGTGGCTCAATTCTGATAATGTCACAAATTTATTTTATTATTTAGTTAATTAACGAATTAATTATTATGGTTTAAATTTCGGGTTGTTACAAACGATCAAACTCAAAATTCTTCCAATCTAATACCTTAAAATCATGATTTTTCCACTAAAATTCATGTTTTGATCATACCATCATGGTTGTAACCCTGATTCAATGTTTCGCATAAGTCGAAATTGGCAAAACTTGGGTCATTCAATGTAATTTTGCAATTACACACCCTATATAGAATGTACAGGCTTCAAACTATTTTTAAAGTCATCTGTACTCAAAAACACAGTTTCCCTAGTTTACATTATTAGCAAATTCGAACTAGATTGGGAGATAATGATTTTTAAAGGTTGAGCATGTCTGTATATTTCCACTGTTAAATATAACAGAGTAATGCTAAACACTTTCAGGCAATTCCATTTTAAACTCTCACCTTGATCATTGCTGAAACCTTCCAAACTTCCACTTGAATCTTAGTCTAGGATATACAAATCTTGAAAATCTTGCATTGTCATTGATTTTGACAGAGCAGGTTGCTTTTATTTCTTCACGATATTTTGTTTTACAGGCTTTTGTTTTACAGAGGTTTTTGTTTACAGGTTATTTTCTTCTTTGTTTACAGGTTTCAAACATCTGAAGTATACACACACACCCCTATATATACATGTTCAGACAAGAATGTGATGATGTATTTGTACAGGGTTTTGGGCTCAAGAAGGATTTTCAGATCTTTAAGGTTATGTACAATGTTGATGGATTGAAATGAAGTGTTGGTGGCTGCTGAGGTGACGTTTTGATGGCTAAGATGAAACTTGGTGGCTGAGGTGAAATTTTTGATAGCTGAAATGAAGTTTGAGATGAAATGATATTTCAGTTTTCACATTTTTCTTTGACCAGGAAAAAATTATCTTCCACTTTTATTTGTAAAATTCTTGACCAGGCAATGCATGTGTTTTTATTATTTTTTCTTCATTTTTACTTGTTTACTTTTGGTTGTAAATTTTTGTTGTTTTACTTTTCTTTTCCATTTGATTCCAAAACATGCTTCACTATAATTTGAAGACAATTTCTATAATGGTATTGAACAAAACAATTTTAAGTCTTCATATTCATATTTATTTTATTTATTTTTTTTATTTTTTTTTATTTTTTATTTAGAGATGTAAAATTCAAAGAAATAACATTTTGTTAAAACACTTCTTGTAAAAGATTTCTTATTAAAATGTTTTAAACGACTTTATAAATTTTCTCATTTCCATCACCATATACTTTTCTTATATATTTTCTTCTTTTACACTTACCCTTATATATATTGTATTTAATATACTACATTTATTTAGTTCATATATATTTTACATTCTTCTTTCTTAAACTAATATGTATATACATAAGAAAAATCCAATTTTAAACTCTTTCTATTTATAAAACATTATATTTTCCATAAGCTATATTCATTTCTGTTTCTCCATATATTCTTCTTATTCATTTTTATTAGTTGTTCATTTGTTTTCAATTTATATATAAATTATGTTGTTATGATTATATAAGAAATTCCAAAATAGATCAATTTTCTATTTTATAATTAAAATCTGGAAAATTCCAATTATTATCTTGTTTTAAAACCATATGTTATTTCTAATTGTCATTTACCGAGGATTTTTATTCTGATTAAAAGACCTTATTATTGAATATTTAAAAATAAATATTCATATTCAAGACGACAAAATTCCAGGTCGTTACATTCCTCCCCTCTTAAAAGAATTTCGTCCCCGAAATTACCGTAACCAGGCTAGTAAATATAACTAACCGAATTTTAATTTATTAACGAATTAATAAACATCCATGTCGCAGAAGTTCGATCATATATATTTATATCCCAGAATATCAGTCATACGTGAGTATCATCCAAGATACTTCAATACTACGGTCACCATATACATATACACATTTCTACGAGAAATCTATAACCACTAGCCAGTTATACGCACATATATATCCATGCAAAAGCATCTACTAAGATTCTTCATTAATTTCCAATCCAAACACACATCCATGACGTCTATGGGCTACTAATAGGTCCAATAGGGGCTACATTCTAAGAGAACTAGCCAAACCCAGCTAACTCTCACAGTGGACTCTCTCCATCGGAATCCTCCACTTTGGGTCCCTTCATCTTCCTCGTCCCAGCATCCCTGTCCGGAATCCATACAATCTCCGGGCTTGGTTCCCTCGGTATCAGCATTTCTACCCTAGGCCATGCGTCATCCCTAAGAAGGTCATCTCAATCTGCAAGCGGCTCGCTAATGATCTCGCCCATCTCCCAGATGATAGCATCATCGTTCTCTGATTCGGGCTCCTCTTCGTCTTCTACCTCGGACTCCTCCTCATCTTCTACCATGAATTTCTCCTCCTCTTCTGGGACGGGTTCCACTTCTTCTTCTAACTCCTCCTCTTCCTCAACTTCTTCCTCTAGCGACGGATGGACAAGATCCTCCAGAATCCGGCTAACCAAGCCCTGATCGCCAAGCCTCCTAGCCTTCATAAGTGCTCCTCTAATCACAATGGGAGTTCTCTAAAATCAATTAACAAAAACCAAAGAATGAGATCCTAAGGTTTCCAGGAGTTCACCTATGCTAAATAATACATAATGTACATACTTTAAATAAATCCTCTTTTAAATTACTACCATTTAAAAAATTTACTTAAAGTAATACCATAATCATTTTCCCTCAAAATATGTTTAAAACAATTTCCCGAAATCACTGGATCTCTAAATTCTCAAATATAGATTTTTATAAATCAATTATTATAAAATTAGCTTTTATATATGCCAAAACTTCTTAAAATATTTAATTTAAATCTCTTTTAGTAAACATAATTTACTCAAAATCAAACTTTCCAAAACTCCTATACAAGACCTAGGTTTTCTAAGGGAAGATTCAAGTCAGATGGACAGGCCATAGAGGATACTCATCACTAGATGGTTATGACCAATCAAATCCTAGATGATAAAATATTATCATCACTTATCAAACAACATCTCAAAATATTGTATATTTTGAAAATCATTTCCTTTTATATATAAAATATATCCTTGATAAAATTATTTCATTTACCCTCTTAAAACAATATTGTGTATGTTGGCCTTGTTCAAGTGTTTAGAGATCCCTATCAATACGTTAGCTACTCGTATTGACCAAAATCCATATGCCACTCAACAGATCAATTAGCATAATATAAAACATTTTATATCACTAACAAATACACACTCTCATATATATATATATATATACACTCAGACTCATTCCAGGGTACTACTGACTCTATCTCTAATGAGTAATCCTACCAAAGCTTAGGTATTCGCTCAACCTAAGCTCTGATATCACATTGTAACGACCCACTTTTTCATACAATTTAAACTGACATTTAAACACACTTGTCCAGCCCAAATTGCACGGAAAGGCGGATAGTTAAGAAAAAGAAAGTAGAAAGAAGATAGAAAGAAAACCAACAACACAGAATCTCACAGCAGAAACGAATAATCTATAACATAGAAAAAAAATCTTTATACAAAACAAAACTATAATATATATATATATATATATATCTGTGTGTGTGTGTGTACAGATATCAATCAGAGTATACTAACCTATTCAGCGTGGATAGTTATAACAACATGTCCTTAAAATTGATGATAACCACAACTAAAATGCAACGGAAATATTATCATCTACGTGAAAAGGTCTCTAGACCTCCAGCTCCTCTCATGAAGCTCCAATATCCATCTAACTTGGAAATATGCTCGGTCTGACCCGAGCATTTAGGAAAAACTACGCCCGGGTCAGTCTGGTAAAACCAGCGTGAGAATTTAAATCACAAGGAATTTTATTCATTATAACTTTCAAAAATCCTTTAAAATCAAAGGTATCTCGTAAGACCATACCGCACATAAACACGGACGGGTTTTTACCTTACGATAACCAAAACACATTTATAGAAAATCCCGTGATATTATAATAGTGTCTAGAGGTCAAAGTAAAATATTAATATAGCTGAAATGCTTGCATTTCACATTTCAACATAGTTGGGCACAATCAAAACCGTACGGCGCTTATTGGAGAATGGATTCCATACAATGACTAAGCGATGGGGTACCACCTGTCACAGTACATATCTAGAAAATGTACCGAGGACCTCGCCGAGATCCCCTGCCAACATAAGATCGGCCTACACCTAACCTGGATAGTACCGAATATGCTATCACCCCGGGTGTTCCCACCCTTATCGAGAGCTCTTTCCATGCACCGTATCTATCATTTATATATCCGAGCGTATCTAGAAAGGTGATAACATACCCTAATTGGGTGCGACCTACTTAGCCTTGCTGCATCTCCCCTAGTTTTCAGTCATACCCGGTTGATGAGGCTTGAGGCTACGATTACCTTTTAAGGAATTTATACTTGGAATTCTCATTATCCTCCAACGATAATGTGCTGAAAGCATTCATCCATACAAGTCCGTTTTGGGTCTGAACGAAACCGAAGGCACTATTCCTACTACATCCATTTTGAAATCATCCTCGAGATTAGCCCTTGCACTTCAATGCTCCATCTTCGATTTCATGCTCTTGTCTTCACTTCGAAAACGTATTCGTCGAATCGAAGTGATTTTCGGATAACTTATCTGATCCCGATCTCTTCGAAACAACGTTCGATATTTCCGGTAAACTCAACCCCGGTTCTTCAGGAAATAAATAGACGAAAATAAGATTGGAGATCACCTCCTAACCGTTAGTGGATGGATTTCCTTATCATCGTCCTAGAAGAATGAAACGAGTTTATACGTACAGTATAGCACCTTCGATGGTAATTGTACCATATAATTCTCGTGTTTCTCCTAGATATTTCCAAAGTTACGTTTTGGTCCAGATTTTGATAGTCGGTTATTTAACTATCAACAAGCAACCATTCATAATAATTTTCCCACTAGAAATTCTAAGCCTCATTTATTTACATTTGAGATCACTTTAAAACTTAATTCATCAAAATGAATACATTGGCCCGATATTCTTTCCAAAACTTAAACTTATAAAACAAGTTTGATAGCATTGTTCAATACCATTCATGGATTAGAACCTGCTTAGGTATTTTACTCAACTTAAGTAAAAAAATAATCTTTGTTTCATAATAACCTTTCCATGATTGATTTTGATCTCATTTCCAAAAATCCAAGGTTTAACTTAAGTAAGATAGCCTTTAAGAAGCATTGATATTATTTATAACTTCTATTCCTATCTTACTTCAAAATCTCTTTGAAATCCTTTGTTAACATTTCTTTAAAATCAACCCCGCTGATTTTCTATCTCAAATACATCTCCACTTTTATTCATCACTTGAATGATTTATTTCTTCCATTTAGCCTCTTAAAGATAATTAATATTTAAGATAATTAATAACTTTAAAATAAACTTATTATATTACCACTGGTTGTTAAAAAATAATTATTCTTTAACAAAATATTTTTAAATGACTTTAATTATGCATTAAAACAATAATTTAATCAATTTAAAATAACTTTAAAATAATAATTATATATTCTTAAACAATTCTTTAATGATGTATTAAAAAGGTTATTTACTTTAATATAACTTGTAATTAAACCAAATAATAAATATGCAAATTACTTTTACAACTTGCATCGATAAATCATTTCTTATTAAGAAGAGGCTTATTCATTCCAATGGTACTTAATCAAGTCACCATTATTTCATGACAATCCAGAATAACAGATTCAGATATTCACATATAGAATCGATCCATTTTAACAACCAATTTGACATCACATTGCCCAATATAATTATCAGGATAATAAATAGATGTCCATACAAATATGATAGCAGAACAGGGTTTTATTTCTGCTAGTCAATGTCCAAACATACTTATTCAGTCAAAAGGGCAGAACGGTGATTTATTCTGTCAACAAGGGTCCAATTAAATACAATTAGCGAAACGGTGTTTTATTCCGCTAAACAGATGTCAAATCAACGTAATTAACTTGAATTAACTCATCGTTATTTTTAGCTGGGCAAATAACTTCAATAGATAGGTCATATAGATTTAAACGACTAAAATTCGTTTAAATCGGGTAATTTAATTTCTATCCATTTTAAAATACTGTAAATTTTCACTTATTCAAACTTGAAAATAGATTATACGACGACGTAATGTTCGTCGATACGAACCTGTTGCAAAAAGTTTCGCGTTAATCGGGTTCCGTATTCATAATTTATGGCATTTTAAATTTTACAAAATATAAATATAATTTAACATTTTTAATTTTTTTCACCCCCCCCCCCCCCTCATTCTTTTCCCTTTTTGGCCAAAGCCCAACCCAAATCCACCAGACCCAATCCACTTTCCCCTCCTTCCCTTTCCTCCTTTCCTTTTCCCTTCTGTCTTCCCTCCCTTACTTTTTCTTTTTGCCTAAACTTCTATTTCCAGATCAATCACCAATCCACTTACCTTGCGTCCAATCCTTCACGCACACACACTCTACTCGACCCATATGCCATCAACCACCCTTCGCCTTAACCCGAATCCAAGCCTCCTTCCGCAACTCCTACTGCCATGGCCGCTTCTCGCGTGCATGCCATGCACGTGCACACTCGTCCCAACGCCCACATCACCACCGCGATGCCTCAGACAAACTCCCATTCGTCCCCTGACTTCCATCGCCACCTCGTCGAAATTCCAACACCCACGAACGAAAATTGAGCCCCTAACCTGAACCCCCAAAGAAAACCCGCCTCCTCTTATCATCGACCTGCTCCGAACCTACGCCACTAATCCACTCGCCGCCGACACCATTCGAAGCCTAGTCCACGTCGCTTCCTCCATGCCCAGTCCCACGTCCTCCGGTTCCCTCCTCCTTTCCCAAATTGACCGCGTCCAGAGCCCATACCAATCCATCCCAAAACCCTAAATCTTGCTCGCACCCCCAACCCACCACGCTAAAATGAAATTCCCACGGTCGAAACTTTGCCCTCGACCCTAGGGCCAACCCGAAGTCGACGACCCGCTGCCTCGTTCATCCCCGACCCTAAATATTTTTTTTAATGAAAAACGATCAAACTCAAAATTATTCCAATCTAATACCTTAAAACATGATTTCGCCATTAAAATTCATGTTTTGGTCATGCCACCATGGTTGTAACCCTGATTCAATGTTTCGCATAAGTCGAAACTTGGCAAAACTTGGGTCATTCACTGTAATTTTGGAATTACATACCCTATATAGAATGAACAGGCTTCAAACTATTTTTAAAGTCATCTATACTCAAAAACACACGTTTCTCTAGTTTACATTATTAGCAAATTCAAACTAGATTGGGAGATAATGATTTTTAAAGGTTGAGCATGTCTGTATATTTCCACTGTTAAATATAACAGAGTAATACTAAACACTTTCACGCAATTCCATTTTAAACTCTCACCTTGATCGTTGTTGAAACCTTCCAAACCTCCACTTGAATCTTAGTTTAGGATCTACAAATCTTGAAAATCTTGCATTGTCATTGATTTTGACAGAGCAGGTTGCTTTTCTTTCTTCATGGTATTTTGTTTTACAAGCTTTTGTTTTATAGAGGTTTTTGTTTACAGGTAATTTTCTTTTTTGTCTATAGGTTTCAAACATTTGAAGTACACACACACACACCTATATATACATGTTCAGGCAAGAATGTGATGATGTATTTGTACAGGGTTTTGGGCTCAAGAAGAATTTTCATATCTTTAAGGTTATGTTCAATGTTGATGGATTGAAATGAGGTGTTGGTGGCTTCTGAGGTGAAGTTTTGATGGCTGGGATGAAACTTGGTGGCTGAGGTGAAATTTTTGATAGCTGAAATGAAGTTTGAGATGAAATGATATTTCAGTTTTCACATTTTTCTTTGACTGGGAAAAAATTATTTTCCACTTTTATTTGTAAAATTCCTGACCAGGCAATGCATATGTTTTTATTATTTTTTTCTTCATTTTTACTTGTTTACTTTTGGTTGTAAATTTTTGATGTTTTACTTTTCTCTTCTATTTGATTCCAAAACATGCTTCGCTATAATTTGAAGACAATTTGTAAAGTGGTATTGAACAAAACAATTTTAAGTCTCCATATTCATTTTTATTTTTTTTTATTTTAATATTATTATTATTATTTTATTTAGAGATGTAAAATTCAAAGAAATAACATTTTGTTAAAACACTTCTTGTAAAATATTTCTTATTAAAATGTTTTAAATTACTTTATAAATTTTCTCATTTCCATCACCATATACTTTTCTTATATATTTTCTTTGTAACGCCCCACTCTGAGACCCACTGTAACAAAGAGTATTACGGGAGTAATACCGTCTGTTAAAACGGAGAATAGAGTATAGTGGAAGCGACCATTTGTAATCAAGCTATAACTATCCACTGAATACATCGAAAGGGTGGTATCTATTTTTTTTCAAGTGGTTCGACATATTCAATAAATATTTATAACGAAATTACAATGGCTAAAGATCTATCAGAATAAGCATAGTAATAAAATGATAAAACATCACAGAATAGAATCACATAACAAATATAAAATCCCAGGACAATACATCGTCAATATAGATCCAAATATCATAAGTGGGTACAAAGCCACTGCTCACACATGTGAGTCAAAAATATGTACATATCAAAGTCTGAATAATAACAGAGCAGCGGAATAGCGGACAAATAAAAGCGCTATCTAGCAGCATATCAGATAATGTCCAAGCGGAAGCACAGAAGCTATGTCCAGAGACCTAACCTGAAACAACTCGGTCTGACCCGAGCGAAAAACACTCGGGTCAGGCTAGCTAAACAATCAGTAATAACTGAGATATATAATAATGCGGTACATAAATAAAACAGTACTTTTCCTAAGAAAAGAGTATTTTGGACCACATGAATATAATGACGGTCTCTAATCATCAATCAACAGTAAAAATCTCCAAAGAGAATATCAGCACCAAAGTGTTGAATAAATAAAATCGCCTCATATCATCGGCGTAGCCAAAGCTATATAAAGTTGCCCATAGGCAATAATCCCAAGAGTGACCAGAGTCTGTAATCAATGCCCAAGCAAAGATCGATGCTCCAAAGAGCAATGGGGATATACTGAAAAGTCAATGAAATCAAACACTGAAAAGCAGTGTCCAGAGACACTGTGAATCCACAAGGTAATCGCACTTACATCGTATGGTTCCATAGAACCAACACCGAACGGCGGTACTCGAATGGATATAAAAATCATCAGATAATACAAGTATAACACATGCACCGACCGGAGTCGTTATTGCCAAGTACTGTAGAGTTGTGATCGATCACTCGCACAGATGCGGAACGCGCGAGACGGCAAGATCCTTCCCAGAAGGATAAAGGCCCAGAGGCACATGCCGAAAAAGAAACTGCTCCATAGAACAGGTGTCCAGAGACGGTTGCCCAGAGGCGTGGTGACCCAGAGGTCCAGTACTGGCTGCCCAGAGGCTAATGTGTCACAAACTTCTTGGAGAGGAACCCGTAAAGTGTTAACGATGAGTCCCATACCCCACGTTCGCACTAAACGGTTTACTAACCAATAGCAAGCTCACACTCCAAACAATAAAAAGTCCACCTCGTATCATCGGTAAACTAGACCCAAAGGTCAAAACGATCAATCGAATAGGTCGGGGATTAACCGGAAAGAAAATACACATGGTTCCATAGGCCGGAGATTTCCTAACCGTTTAAGCACCTTTCCACTTCGCTCGACGTGCTAAAAAGTGAGTGTGAGATTTTTATTATAGAAAATAATGGTTCAAACAAAATGGATTTATAATTGATTTTGAGAACACTTTAAAACGGCTTTTGAAAACTCTCCTTTTATGGAGTAAATAATTTACTAATTAAAAATAATATTATATAATAATTTCGAAAGCCATTTCAGAGCGAAAAATCCTTTTAAAACCTTTTCATAAGGCCCGTGTACAAAATCCAGAGACAAATCTCAAAGAAATCGATAAAACCAGAAAATCACTGAAAATATTCTAAGTGTAGGAAAATAGTCCAAAACTGACGCGAACCCAAGTTCGGAAAATTATTCGGACTAGCAGACTGAATCCGAATGGCATGAAAATTAGTAGGAACGTAGTCCGACATTCCTACTTCAGAACGCAAAACGTATTACTCGATTCCGACTTGAAACGAAGGCGTAGTGACGTTCCAAAGTCGGACACAGAAACATGAAATGCACTGTTTTGCACAGCGATCTGGGTTCAACTCTGACAGGAAATTCGAAGGGTCTAATAAACTCAAATGATGACCAAACTTTCCAGATATGGATTTCATAACTCCCTCTTTCCAACGAGACCAAAATCGTCAAATTCCGACTAGCGGCTCAAAAGTTATGACCAAAATAGTTTCAGTTTCATCCACAGAGCTAATATGTGTATCGCTCTCGGGAAGATAGTAGAAAAATCAATTTTTGACCTAGTTAGACTCAAAATTACAGAAAACTCACTGAACAAAAATTGTAGCATATGTTTTAAGCTTTCCGTAACATCCAAAATTATCTAATTCGGATCAAAAACGAGAGAGATACATGCAAAACAATATCAGATTGAAACTCAAGATAACTTGTTAAAGACAGAATTGGTCTTCTGTCTTTGAATGCATTTCAGGTCATCTAAATGGCAAAATTACAGAAAACTCACTGAACAAAAAGTGTTCCTTATTGAATCTAGTTTGCAGCAAAAAAAATCTGACCAAAAAAATATGAGAAATGAATAAGTTATGCCTGATTTCGTTTCAGCTACAATTCCAAAACGAAAATTATAGAAGCATCAAGTAAAAAAAAGGATTTAGCTAGCAATTTTACCTCAACCAATATAGCAAGCAACTTGTGTGCACACCCAAAATGAAAGCAAAGAGGATCAAAGAGCTATGATTCACATGTTACATAATAAAACATGTGTTACTAAATGATTACTGAAATCAAAAATGATTAAATACATATTAGAAAAGGTTTTTAGCAATATACCTCTCACAAAAGCAACAAAGACTACTATAGCATCAACCCAAGTTAGCAAAAGATGATTAGGAGGCTATAAGATCAAAAAAAACACATAAAACATGTGTTACCAATTAAATTTCAGAAATTAGAGAGATATAAAAATGGATTTGAGGTGGGTATTTGCATTACCTTTGCATAGAATAACTTGCATAAGCAAAAACTAGAAGGAGATGATGATAGAGGCCATTTTTGTTATGAAAGCTTTAGGAAATGATTAGGGTTTTGATTAGGGATGAATGAATGAGGTTAGGAGAGTTTGAGATAATTTATAGAGGAGGTTTAGGGTGGGTTATTGGGCTAGGTTTAGTAACCCAATAAGAAGAGAGTTATTTACATGTTTTTCCAAAAATTAGTCTAAGTGTTCATATATGTTTATAAAACTCATTTTTTTCTCTTACCCAAACCCGTTTTAAAACTTCTCTTAAAATATTTAACTTTCCAAAAATAACATTTTATCCTCATTTTAAAATCCCATATTTCCCATTTAATTAAAATAGCCTTTTTCAAATAAATTTTGTTATTCCAAATCCTTTTATGCTTCATTAAAATAAATAAAAATCCTAACTTTTATTTATTAATTGGTAATGCAAATCCTGGGTTGTTACAGACTCCCCCCCTTAAGAAAATTGCGTCCCCGCAATTCCTTAAGATAGATGTCGTCTATAACGTCAAATCCACAAAAGAAGTGATAGAGATAAAATAGAGAATTCTCACCCGTAGAAGAAGATGGGAGAAATCCAGGATAAGAGCGTTCGATAGATTCTCTGGTCTCCCAAGTGCAGTCCTTAGGATTCAGTGACCATTGAATCTTCACGAGTGGGACCTCTTTGTTGCGAAGGCGTCTAACCTCCGAATCAAGCACACGAAGAGGTTGCTGCTCCAAAGATAAATCAGGTAAGATCTCTAAATCAGGCATAGCATGCGGCTCAATGATAGAATCAGGATCGCGGACACACATGCGAAGCTGGGAAACATGGAACACGTCGTGTATTCCAGAGAAGTGAGCTGGTAGAGCCACTCGATAAGCCACGGGGCCAATGCATTCCGTAATAGGAAATGGTCCAACATAACGAGGAGCCAACTTCCTTGTAGAGCTGAAACGCACAACCCCTTTCATAGGAGATATCCGAATAAAGACATGATCACCAATGGAGAACTCAAGAGGCTTCCTACGGTTGTCCGCGTAGGATTTCTAATGGTTTTGCGCCTCTTTCATTCTCTGACGAATAAGAATAATCTTCTCAGAAGATTCCCGAACTGAATCTGGACCAAGAATGAGCTTCTCGCCAGATTCTAACCAACAAGCAGGAGAGCGACATGGCCTTCCGTAGAGAGCCTCGAAAGGTGCCATGCCGATACTAGACTGAAAGCTGTTGTTGTAGGAGAACTCTACAAGCAGTAAGTGATCCTCCCAACTACCTCCGAAATCCAGAATACAACAGCGCTAAAGATCCTCTAAAACACGATTCACCCTCTTCGTCTGACCGTCGGTCTGAGGATGATAAGCAGTTGAGAGATTCAGCTTTGAGCCCAAAGCTGACTGTAGGCACTTCCAGAAGTGACTAGTAAAGATAGTGTCTCGATCACAGACGATAGAGCTAGGAATGCCATAAAGTCGAACGACTTCCTTCACATATAGCTTGGCAAGCTGAGGAGCAGTCCGAGTGGACTTAATAGGAATGAAATGAGCTGATTTGGTCAAGCGATCGACGATGACCCAAATAGAAGTATGGCCTGACCTCAATCGAGGCAGACCGTCAATAAAATCCATGGATATCTGATCCCATTTCCATAATGGATTCTCTAGAGGCTAAAGAAGACCAGATGGACGCTGATGCTCAGCTTTGATCTGTTGACAAGTCATGCAACGGCTGACATAACTTGCAACATCACTCTTCATGCCCTCCCAATAAAATAGGCGACACATGTCGGCATACATCTTACTCGACCCGGGATGTATAGTGTACTTAGTGCGATGACACTCGTCTAGAATGTCGCGCCTAAGTGATAAATCAGATGGTACCAAAATACGGTTCTTCTTGCGAAGACACCGATGAGAATCAATAGAATAATCCGACAATGTCTCATCACTGGATCCCGACTCAAGGAGATGAATATATCGCAACAAATCTGGATCCTACCGCTGAGCATGGGCAATGCGATCCAATAGAATAGGTCGAGCTTCCAAGCTGAATAGCAAGATCTGAGGATCAGAAGATGGAGCTCGATTTCGAATATCATACATAGAAAGAGTCTCAAGAATATCCCACTCGGCAATCATCATAGAAACTACTGCCGAGTGTTTGCGACTGAGTGCATCAGCAACACGATTACCCTTGCCAGGGGTATACTGAATGTCTAAGTCATATGAGGCGAGAAACTCAAGCCATCGCTGCTGCCTCATATTAAGATCCTTCTGACTGAATAAATATTTCAGCGACTTGTGATCGATGTAAAGAGTGAAGCGTTCGCCTAATAAAAAGTGACGCCACGTCTTCAAAGCAAAGACGATAGCTGCCAACTCAAGATCATGAGTCGGATAGCGAACCTCATTCGGACGTAGCTGCCTAGAAGCATAAGCAACTACCCGATCCTTCTGCATAAGCACAGCACCAAGGCCGCTACCACAAGCGTCGGTGTAAACAACAAGATCCTGGTTACTCTCAGGAACCACAAGGATAGGAGCATGAGTGAGAAGTTCCTTCAATCGCTGGAAAGAAACTTCACACTTATAAAACCAAATAAAGAGAACCCCCTTACGAGTCAGAGTCGTGAGGGGAAGTGCAACACGAGAGAAATCCTTGATAAATCGACGGTAATAACCCGCCAGACCAAGGAAGCTGCGAATGTCATGAACGTGCTCGGGCTGCCTCCAATTCTGAATAGCTTCGATCTTGGCAGGATCGACAGAAATACCCTCAGATGATACAATATGGCCCAAGAACTTGACCTTGCTCTCCCAAAAATTGCACTTGGAGAGCTTGGCCTTAAGCTGATGCTGACGAAGAGTATCCAAGACAATCCGCAGATGACGAGCATGCTCTGCCTCGGATCTAGAATAAACAAGAATATCGTCGATGAAAACCAGAACGAATCTATCGATGTATTCCCGGAATACTCGATTCATGAGATCGACGAAGAAAGACGGAGCGTTCGTCAAGTCGAACGGCATGACCAACCACTCAAAAGAACCATAACGAGTGTGAAATGCTGTAAGAGGAATGCTGTCTTCCGCGACTCGTAGCTGATGGAATCCGGTGGCAAGGTCAAGCTGAGAGAAGACCTTCGCACCGCTCAATTGGTCAAACATGTCGTCTATCCGAGGAAGTGGGTAGCGATTTCTGATGGTCAACTCATTGAGCTTGCGATAGTCAATGCAAAGCCTAAGAGAGCCATCAGCCTTCTTAACGAAGACCACAGCAGCACCCCATGGCGAAGAACTGGATCGGATGAACTGCTTCGCTTCAAGCTCAACTAACTGCTTCCTGAGTTCCTCATTCTCCTTACTAGACATTCTTGTAGGAGGATGCCCAACTGGATGAGAGCCTGGGATGAGATCGATGCGGAACTCAAAAGCTCGCTTCGGTGGTAAACTAGATACTGGCTCGAAGATATCGGGGAAATCCCAAACAACTGGAATACGAGATATGTCTACCTCATCATCTCGTGGATCTAGAGAAAATAAAGTAACATCAGAAAGCCCAACTTCTTGAAGAACAATAGCTAACAGAGAGGACGAGTCAGGGTGATGAATGAATAATATCCGCTCCGAACAAATAATTTTGGCGTCGTGCTGAACGAGCCAATCCATGCCAAGAATCATATCAAAGCCCAAATACTCCATAACGTGGAGATTTGCACGGAAAGAAAAGCCACAAAGATCAATATCTATATCCTCACAGAGCAAGCTAAGGGTCGTGGATCCGCCGATGGGATTCACAATCCTTAGTGAAGAAACCAAACAAGTAACATCCAAAGATAAAGTATCAACTAGTTCCTTTGATACGAATGAGTGAGAGGCACCCGTATCAAAAAGAACTCTAATAGATCTACCATGAAATAAAATAGAGCCTTCAAGAACGGAAGGATGTGTACCTTTAGGCTGAGCAGAAGTGGTAGGAGCCTTGGCAGCATTAAGCCTGCCAGGCTTGGCACTAGCTGGAGCAATAGGACAAGCGGAGATCCTGTGTCCCTCCTTCTTGCAGAAGGTGCAATAGAGAGGTTTGGGACACTCTCGAACATATGATCGGTAGATTTAGTTAAGCACGATTCAAAGATAGATAATTCATTAAGGAATATTATGGAATATAATATATTCCTACACATATTCCTAACTTATTTATCTAAAGGTGGATATGTTCAATTTGGATCGTATTATAACGTATTGTACTACGTGTCTGTTCTGTATTTGTTATGCTTAATTCTGATCCTTGGCTCTGATACCAAGCTGTAACGCCCCACTCTGAGACCCACTGTAACAAAGAGTATTACGGGAGTAATACCGTCTGTTAAAGCGAAGAATAGAGTATAGTGGAAGCGACCATTTGTAATCAAGTTATAACTATCTACTGAATACGTCGAAAGGGTGGTATCTATTTTTTTTCAAGTGGTTCGACATATTCAATAAATATTTATAACGAAATTACAATGGCTAAAGATCTATCAGAATAAGCATAGTAATAAAATGATAAAACATTACAGAACAGAATCACATAACAGATATAAAATCCCAGGACAATACATCGTCAATACAGATCCAAATATCATAAGTGGGTACAAAGCCACTGCTCACACATGTGAGTCAAAAATATGTACATATCAAAGTCTGAATAATAACAGAGTAGCGGAATAGCGGACAATTAAAAGCGCTATCTATCAGCATAGCAGATAATGTCCAAAGCGGAAGCACATAAGCTAAGTCCAGAGACCTAACCTGAAACAACTCGGTCTGACCCGAGCGAAAACACTCGGGTCAGGCTAGCTAAACAATCAGTAATAACTGAGATATATAATAATGCGGTACATAAATAAAACTGTACTTTTCCTAAGAGAAGAGTATTTTGGACCACATGAATATAATGACGGTCCCTAATCATCAATCAACAGTAAAAATCTCCAAAGAGAATATCAGCACCAAAGTGTTGAATAAATAAAATCGCCTCATATCATCGGCGTAGCCAAAGCTATAACACGTTGCCCATAGGCAATAATCCCAAGAATGACCATAGTCTGTAATCAATGCCCAAGCAAAGATCGATGCTCCAAAGAGCAATGGGGATATACTGAAAAGTCAATGAAATCAAACACTGAAAAGCAGTGTCCAGAGACACAGTGAATCCACAAGGTAATCGCACTTACATCGTATGGTTCCATAAAACCAACACCGAATGGCGGTACTCGAATGGATATAAAAATCATCAGATAATACAAGTATAGCACGTGCAACGACCGGAGTCGTTATTGCCGAGTACTGTAGAGTTGTGATCGATCACTCGCACAGATGCGAAACGCGCGAGACGGCGAGATCCTTCCCAAAAGGATAAAGGCCCAGAGGAACATGCCAAAAAAGAAACTGCTCCATAGAACAGGTGTCCAGAGACGGTTGCCCAGAGGCGTGGTGACCCAGAGGTCCAGTACTGGCTGCCCAGAGGCTAATGTGTCACAAACTTCTTGGAGAGGAACCCGTAAAGTGTTAACGATGAGTCCCATACCCCACGTTCGCACTAAACGGTTTACTAAACAATAGCAAGCTCACACTCCAAACAATAAAAAGTCCATCTCGTATCATCGGTAAACTAGACCTAAAGGTCAAAACGATCAATCGAATAGGTCGGGGATTAACCGGAAAGAAAATACACACGGTTCCATAGGCCGGAGATTTCCTAACCGTTTAAGCACCTTTCCACTTCGCTCGACGTGCTAAAAAGTGAGTGTGAGATTTTTATTATAGAAAATAATGGTTCGAAACGAATTTATAATTGATTTTGAAAACACTTTAAAACGGCTTTTGAAAACTCTCCTATTATGGAGTAAATAGTTTAATAATTAAAAATAATATTATATAATAATTTCGAAAGCCATTTCGGAGTGAAAAATCCTTTTAAAACCTTTTTATAAGGCCCGTGTACAAAATCCAGAGACAAATCTCAAAGAAATCGATAAAACCAGAAAATCACAGAAAATATTCTAAGTGTTGGAAAATAGTCCAAAACTGACGCGAACCCAAGTTCGGAAAATTATTCGGACCATCAAACTGAATCCGAATGGCATGAAAATTGGTAGGAACGTAGTCCGACATTCCTACTTCAGAACGCAAAAAGAACTACTCGATTCCGACTTGAAACGAAGGCGTAGCGACATTCCAAAGTCGGACACAGAAACATGAAATGCACTGTTTTGCACAGCGATCTGGGTTCAACTCTGACAGGAAATTCGAAGGGTCTAATGAACTCAGATGATGACCAAACTTTCCAGATATGGAGTTCATAACTCCATCTTTCCAACGAGACCAAAATCGTCAAATTCCGACTAGCGGCTCAAAAGTTATGACTAAAATAGTTTCAGTTTCATCCATAGAGCTAATATGTGTATCGCTCTCGGGAAGATAGTAGAAAAATCAATTTTTGACCTAGTTAGACTCAAAATTATAGAAAACTAACTGAACAAAAATTGTATCATATGTTTTAAGCTTTCCGGAACATCCAAAATTATCTAATTCAAATCAAAAACGAGAGAGATACATGCAAAACAATATCAAATTGAAACTCAAGATAACTTGTTAAAGACAGAATTGGTCTTCTGTCTTTGAAAGAATTTCAGGTCATCTAAATGGCAAAATTACAGAAAACTCACTGAACAAAAATTGTAGCATATATTTTAAGCTTTCCGGAACATCTAAAATTATCTAATTCGGATCAAAAACGAGAGAGATACATGCAAAACAATATCAGATTGAAACTCAAAATAACTTGTTAAAGACAGAATTGTTCTTCTGTCTTTGAATGCATTTCAGGTCATCTAAATGGCAAAATTACAGAAATCTCACTGAACAAAAAGTGTTCCTTATTGAATCTAGTTTGCAGCAAAAAAACCTGACCAAAAACGGATGAGAAATGAAGAAGTTATGCCTGATTTCGTTTCAGCTACAATTCCAAAACGAAAATTATAAAAGCATCAAGTAAAAAAAAGAATTTAGCTAGCAATTTTACCTCAACCAATATAGAAAGCAACTTGTGTGCACAACCAAAATGAAAGCAAAGAGGATCAAAGAGCTATGATTCACATGTTACATAATAAAACATGTGTTACTAAATGATTACTGAAATCAAAAGATGATTAAACACATATTAGAAGAGGTTTTTAGCAATATACCTCTCACAAAAACAACAAAGACTACTATAGCATCAACCCAAGTTAGCAAAAGATGATTAGGAGGCTATAAGATCAAAAAAACACATAAAACATGTGTTACCAATTAAATTTCAAAAATTAGAGAGATACAAAAATGGATTTGAGGTGGGTATTTGCATTACCTTTGCATAGAATGACTTGTATAAGCAAAAACTAGAAGGAGATGAAGATAGAGGCCATTTTTGTTATGAAAGCTTTTGGAAATGATTAGGGTTCTGATTAGGGATGAATGAATGAGGTTAGGAGAGTTTGAGATAATTTACAGTGGAGGTTTAGGGTGGGTTATTGGGCTAGGTTTAGTAACCCAATAAGAAGAGAGTTATTTACATGTTTTTCCAAAAATAAGTCTAAGTGTTCATATATGTTTATAAAACTCATTTTTTTCTCTTACCCAAACCCGTTTTAAAACTTCTTATAAAATATTTAACTTTCCAAAAATAACATTTTATCCTCATTTTAAAATCCCATATTTCCCATTTAATTAAAATAGCCTTTTTCAAATAAATTTTGTTATTCCAAATCCTTTTATGCTTCGTTAAAATAAATAAAAATCCTAACTTTTATTTATTAATTGGTAATGCAAATCCCGGGATGTTACAGACTCCCCCCTTAAGAAAATTGCGCCCCCGCAATTCCTTAAGATAGATGTCGTCTATAACGTCAAATCCACAAAAGAAGTGATAGAGATAAAATAGAGAATTCTCACCCGCAGTAGAAGATGGGAGAAAGCCAGGATAAGAGCGTTCGATAGATTCTCTGGTCTCTCAAGTGTAGTCCTTAGGATTCGGTGACCATTGAATCTTCACGAGTGGGACCTCTTTGTTGCGAAGGCGTCTAACCTCTGAATCAAGCACACAAAGAGGTTGCTGCTCCAAAGATAAATCAGGTAAGATCTCTAAATCAGGCACAGCATGCGGCTCAATGATAGAATCAGGATCGCGGACTCACATGCGAAGCTGGGAAACATGGAACACATCGTGTATTCCAGAGAAGTGAACTGGTAGAGCCACTCGATAAGCCACGGGGCCAATGCGTTCCGTAATAGGAAATGGTCCAACATAGCGAGGAGCCAACATCCCTGTAGAGCTGAAACGCACAACCCCTTTCATAAGAGATATCCGAATAAAGACATGATCACCAATGGAGAACTCAAGAGGCTTCCTACGGTTGTCCGCGTAGGATTTTTAACAGTTCTGCACCTCTTTCATTCTCTGACGAATAAGAATAATCTTCTCAGAAGATTCCCGAACTGAATCTGGACCAAGAATGAGCTTCTCGTCAGATTCTAACCAACAAGCAGGAGAGCGACATGGCCTTCCGTAGAGAGCCTCGAAAGGTGCCATGCTGATACTAGACTGAAAGCTGTTGTTGTAGGAGAACTCTACAAGCGGTAAGTGATCCTCCCAACTACCTCCGAAATCCAGAATACAACAACGCAAAAGATCCTCTAAAACACGATTCACCCTCTCCGTCTGACCGTCGGTCTGAGGATGATAAGCAGTCGAGAGATTCAGCTTTGAGCCCAAAGCTGACTGTAGGCACTTCCAGAAGTGACTAGTAAAGATAGTGTCTCGATCAAAGACGATAGAGCTAGGAATGCCATGAAGTCGAACGACTTCCTTCACATATAGCTTGGCAAGCTGAGGAGCAGTCCGAGTGGACTTAATAGGAATGAAATGAGCTGATTTGGTCAAGCGATCGACGATGACCCAAATAGAAGTATGGCCTGACCTCGATCGAGGCAGACCGTCAATGAAATCCATGGATATCTGATACCATTTCCATAATGGATTCTCTAGAGGCTAAAGAAGACCAGATGGATGCTGATGCTCAGCTTTGATCTGTTGACAAGTCATGCAACGGCTGACATAACTTGCAACATTACTCTTCATGCCCTCCCAATAAAATAGGCGACACATGTCGGCATACATCTTACTCGACCCAGGATGTATAGTGTACTTAGTGCGATGACACTCGTCTAGAATGGCGCGCCTAAGTGATAAATCAGATGGTACCAAAATACGGTTCTTCCTGCAAGACACCGATGAGAATCAATAGAATAATCCGACAATGTCTCATCACTGGATCCCGACTCAAGGAGATGAATATATCGCAACAAGTCTGGATCCTGCCGCTGAGCATGGGCAATGTGATCCAATAGAATAGGTCGAGCTTCCAAGCTGAATAGCAAGATCTGAGGATCAGAAGACGGAGCTCGATTTCGAATATCACACATAGAAAGAGTCTCAAGAATATCCCACTCGGCAATCATCATAGAAACTACTGTCGAGTGTTTGCGACTGAGTGCATCAGCAACACGATTACCCTTGCCAGGGGTATACTGAATGTCTAAGTCATATGAGGCGAGAAACTCAAGCCATCGCTGCCTCATATTAAGATCATTCTGACTGAATAAATATTTCAGCGACTTGTGATCGGTGTAAAGAGTAAAGCGTTCGCCTAATAGAAAGTGACGCCATGCCTTCAAAGCAAAGACGATAGCTGCCAACTCAAGATCATGAGTCGGATAGCGAACCTCATTCGGACGTAGCTGCCTAGAAGCATAAGCAACTACCCGATCCTTCTGCATAAGCACAGCACCAAGGCCGCTACCACAAGCGTCGGTGTAAACAACAAGATCTTGGTTACTCTCAGGAACCACAAGGATAGGAGCATGAGTGAGAAGTTCCTTCAATCGCTGGAAAGAAACTTCACACATATCAGACCAAATAAAGCGAACCCCCTTACGAGTCAGAGTCGTGAGGGGAAGTGCAACACGAGAGAAATCCTTGATAAATCGACGGTAATAACCCGCCAGACCAAGGAAGCTGTGAATATCATGAACGTTCTCGGGCTGCCTCCAATTCTGAATAGCTTCGATCTTGGCAGGATCGACAGAAATACCCTCAGATGATACAATATGGCCCAAGAACTTGACCTTGCTCTCCCAAAAATGGCACTTGGAGAGCTTGGCCTTAAGCTGATGCTGACGAAGAGTATCCAAGACGATCCGCAGATGACGAGCATGCTCTGCCTCGGATCTAGAATAAACAAGAATATCGTCGATGAAAATCAGAACGAATCTATCGATGTATTCCCGGAATACTCGATTCATGAGATCAACGAAGAAAGCCGGAGCGTTCGTCAAGCCGAACGGCATGACCAACCACTCAAAAGAACCATAACGAGTGCGAAATGCTGTAAGAGGAATGTTGTCTTCTGCGACTCGTAGCTGATGGAATCCGGTGGCAAGGTCAAGCTGAGAGAAGACCTTCGCACCGCTCAATTGGTCAAACATGTCGTCTATCCGAGGAAGTGGGTAGCGATTTCTGATGGTCAACTCATTGAGCTTGCGATAGTCAATGCAAAGCCTAAGAGAGCCATCAGCCTTCTTAACGAAGACCACAGCAGCACCCCATGGCGAAGAACTGGATCGGATGAACTGCTTTGCTTCAAGCTCAACTAACTGCTTCCTGAGTTCCACATTCTCCTTAGTAGACATTCTCGTAGGAGGACGCCCAACTGGATGAGAGCCTGGGATGAGATCGATGCGGAACTCAAAAGCTCGCTTCGGTGTTAAACTAGATACTGGCTCGAAGATATCGGGGAAATCCCGAACAACTGGAATACGAGATATGTCAACCTCATCATCTCGTGGATCTAGAGAAAATAAAGTAACATCAGAAAGCCCAACTTCTTGAAGAACAATAGCTAACGGAGAGGACGAGTCAGGGTGATGAATGAATAATATCCGCTCCGAACAAATAATTTTGGCGTCGTGCTGAACGAGCCAATCCATGCCAAAAATCATATCAAAGCCCAAATACTCCATAACGTGGAGATTTGCATGGAAAGAAAAGCCACAAAGATCAATATCTATATCCTCACAGAGCAAGCTAAGGGTCGTGGATCCGCCGATGAGATTCACAATCCTTAGTGAAGAAACCAAACAAGTAACATCCAAAGATAAAGTATCAACTAGTTCCTTTGATACGAATGAGTGAGAGGCACCCGTATCAAAAAGAACTCTAATAGATCTACCATGAAATAAAATAGAGCCTTCAAGAATGGAAGGATGTGTACCTTTAGGCTGAGCAGAAGTGGTAGGAGCCTTGGCAGCATTAAGCCTGCCAGGCTTGGCACTAGCTGGAGCAATAGGACAAGCGGAGATCATGTGTCCCTCCTTCTTGCAGAAGGTGCAATAGAGAGGTTTGTGACACTCTCGAACGTATGATCGGTAGATTTAGTTAAGCACGATTCAAAGATAGATAATTCATTAAGGAATATTACGGAATATAATATATTCCTACACATATTCCTAACTTATTTATCTAAAGGTGGATATGTTCAATTTGGATCGTATTATAACGTATTGTACTACGTGTCTGTTCTGTGTTTGTTATGCTTAATTCTGATCCTTGGCTCTGATACCAAGCTGTAACGCCCCACTCTGAGACCCACTGTAACAAAGAGTATTACGGGAGTAATACCGTTTGTTAAAGCGGAGAATAGAGTATAGTGGAAGCGACCATTTGTAATCAAGCTATAACTATCTACTGAAAACGTCGAAAGGGTGGTATCTATTTTTTTTTTCAAGTGGTTCGACATATTCAATAAATATTTATAACGAAATTACAATGGCTAAAGATCTATCAGAATAAGCATAGTAATAAAATGATAAAACATTACAGAACAGAATCACATAACAGATATAAAATCCCAGGACAATACATCGTCAATACAGATCCAAATATCATAAGTGGGTACAAAGCCACTGCTCACACATGTGAGTCAAAAATATGTACATATCAAAGTCTGAATAATAACAGAGTAGCGGAATAGCGGACAAATAAAAGCGCTATCTATCATCATAGCAGATAATGTCCAAAGCGGAAGCACATAAGCTAAGTCCAGAGACCTAACCTGAAACAACTCGGTCTGACCCGAGCGAAAACACTCGGGTCAGGCTAGCTAAACAATCACTAATAACTGAGATATATAATAATGCGGTACATAAATAAAACAGTACTTTTCCTAAGAGAAGAGTATTTTGGACCACATGAATATAATGACGGTCCCTAATCATCAATCAACAGTAAAAATCTCCAAAGAGAATATCAGCACCATAGTGTTGAATAAATAAAATCGCCTCATATCATCGGCGTAACCAAAGCTATAACACGTTGCCCATAGGCAATAATCCCAAGAATGACTAGAGTCTGTAATCAATGCCCAAGCAAAGATCGATGCTCTAAAGAGCAATGGGGATATACTGAAAAGTCAATGAAATCAAACACTGAAAATCAGTGTCTAGAGACACTGTGAATCCACAAGGTAATCGCACTTACATCGTATGGTTCCATAGAACCAACACCGAATGGTGGTACTCGAATGGATATAAAAATCATCAGATAATACAAGTATAGCACGTGCACCGACCGGAGTCGTTATTGCCGAGTACTGTAGAGTTGTGATCGATCACTCGCACATATGCGGAACGCGCGAAACGGCAAGATCCTTCCCAGAAGGATAAAGGCCCAGAGGCACATGCCAAAAAAGAAACTGCTCCATAGAACAGGTGTCCAGAGACGGTTGCCCAGAGGCGTAGTGACCCAGAGGTCCAGTACTGGCTGCCCAGAGGCTAATGTGTCACAAACTTCTTGGAGAGGAACCCGTAAAGTGTTAAGGATGAGTCCCATACCCCACGTTCGCACTAAACAGTTTACTAACCAATATCAAGCTCACACTCCAAACAATAAAAAGTCCACCTCGTATCATCGGTAAACTAGACCCAAAGGTCAAAACGATCAATCGAATAGGTCGGGGATTAACCGGAAAGAAAATACACACGGTTCCATAGGCCGGAGATTTCCTAACCGTTTAAGCACCTTTCCACTTCGCTCGACGTGCTAAAAAGTGAGTGTGAGATTTTTATTATAGAAAATAATGGTTTGAAACGGATTTATAATTGATTTTGAGAACACTTTAAAACGGCTTTTGAAAACTCTCCTATTATGGAGTAAATAGTTTACTAATTAAAAATAATATTATATAATAATTTCGAAAGCCATTTCGGAGCGAAAAATCCTTTTAAAACCTTTTTATAAGGCCCGTGTACAAAATCCAGAGACAAATCTCAAAGAAATCGATAAAACCAGAAAATCACTGAAAATATTCTAAGTGTTGGAAAATAGTCCAAAACTGACACGAACCCAAGTTCGGAAAATTATTCGGACCTGCAGACTGAATCCGAATGGCATGAAAATTGGTAGGAACGTAGTCCGACATTCCACTTCAGAACGCAAAAGGAATTACTCGATTCCGACTTGAAACGAAGGCGTAGCGACGTTCCAAAGTCGGACACAGAAACATGAAATGCACTATTTTGCACAGCGATCTGGGTTCAACTTTGACAGGAAATTCGAAGGGTCTAATTAACTCAGATGATGACCAAACTTTCCAGATATGGAGTTCATAACTCCATCTTTCCAACGAGACCAAAATCGTCAAATTCCGACTAGCGGCTCAAAAGTTATGACCAAAATAGTTTCAGTTTCATCCACAGAGCTAATATGTGTATCGCTCTCGGGAAGACAGTAGAAAAATCAATTTTTGACCTAGTTAGACTCAAAATTACAGAAAACTCACTGAACAAAAATTGTATCATATGTTTTAAGCTTTCCGCAACATCCAAAATTATCTAATTCGGATCAAAAACGAGAGAGATACATGCAAAATAATATCAGATTGAAACTCAAGATAACTTGTTAAAGACAGAATTGGTCTTATGTATTTGAAAGAATTTCAGGTCATATAACTGGCAAAATTACAGAAAACTCACTGAACAAAAATTGTAGCATATGTTTTAAGATTTCCGGAACATCAAAATTATCTAATTCGGATCAAAAACGAGAGAGATACATGCAAAACAATATCAGATTGAAACTCAAGATAACTTGTTAAAGACAGAATTGGTCTTCTGTCTTTGAATGCATTTCAGGTCATCTAAATGGCAAAATTACAGAAATCTCACTGATCAAAAAGTGTTCCTTATAGAATCTAGTTTGCAGCAAAAAAAACCTGACCAAAAACGGATGAGAAATGAAGAAGTTATGCCTGATTTCGTTTCAGCTACAATTCCAAAACGAAAATTATAGAAGCATCAAGTAAAAAAAGGATTTAGCTAGCAATTTTACCTCAACCAATATAGCAAGCAACTTGTGTGCACACCCAAAATGAAAGCAAAGAGGATCAAAGAGCTATGATTCACATGTTACATAATAAAACATGTGTTACTAAATGATTACTGAAATCAAAAGATGATTAAACACATATTAGAAGAGGTTTTTAGCAATATACCTCTCACAAAAGCAACAAAGACTACTATAGCATCAACCCAAGTTAGCAAAAGATGATTAGGAGGCTATAAGATCAAAAAAACACATAAAATATGTGTTACCAATTAAATTTCAGAAATTAGAGAGATATAAAAATGGATTTGAGGTGGGTATTTGCATTACCTTTGCATAGAATGACTTGCACAAGCAAAAACTAGAAGGAGATGAAGATAGAGGCCATTTTTGTTATGAAAGCTTTAGGAAATGATTAGGGTTTTGATTAGGGATGAATGAATGAGGTTAGGAGAGTTTGAGATAATTTATAGAGGAGGTTTAGGGTGGGTTATTGGGCTAGGTTTAGTAACCCAATAAGAAGAGAGTTATTTACATGTTTTTCCAAAAATTAGTCTAAGTGTTCATATATGTTTATAAAACTCATTTTTTTCTCTTACCCAAACCTGTTTTAAAACTTCTCTTAAAATATTTAACTTTCCAAAAATAACATTTTATCCTCATTTTAAAATCTCATATTTCCCATTTAATTAAAATAGCCTTTTTCAAATAAATTTTGTTATTCCAAATCCTTTTATGCTTCATTAAAATAAATAAAAATCCTAGCTTTTATTTATTAATTGGTAATGCAAATCCCGGGTTATTACATTCTTCTTTTACACTTACCCTTATATATATTGTTTTTAATAGACTACATTTATTTAGTTCATATATATTTTACATTCTTCTTTCTTAAACTAATATGTATATAAATAAGAAAAATCCAATTTTAAACTCTTTCTATTTATACAACATTATATTTTCCATAAGCTATATTCATTTTTGTTTCTCCATATATTCTTCTTATTCATTTTATTAGTTGTTCATTTGTTTTCAATTTATATATAAATTTTGTCCTTATGATTATATAAGAAATTCCAAAATAGATCAATTTTCCATTTTATAATTAAAATCTGGAAAATTCCAATTATTATCTTGTTTTTAAACCATATATTATTTCCAATTATCATTTACTGGGGATTTTTTTTCTGATTAAAAGACCTTATTATTGAATATTTAAAAATAAATATTCGTATTCAAGACAATAAAATTTTGGGTCCTTACATATACAAAGGGTCATCCGCTCTTACACGGGAACGTAATAGGGTCTCATCCGCTCCAGAGGCAGGAATATATCCAAACCAACTATAGTAAATCATCCAAACAGTCAACAAACAATCAACAATAAAATTATCCACACTTATGTAGAAATATAAGTGGGGCGGAGAGATGAGTTAAGTCGCTTTGATTCCAGCTGACGCCAAAGCATTCTGGTTTGACTTAAATTGAACAGGCGTTCAGTTTTAACCCAAATTTCTACTAGCTCCAAATCCGTTCAATCTAACTCTATATCGTAGTATTCATTGTGATAAACGCAACGCAACTTGTCGCGTTCGATTTTGACCTCGTATGGACCAGATACGAATTAATGTTTGAGATAATTAAATTTTAATGAACATAGATAAATTTATTTTTATACGTTAATCACCTCGTTATAAACCCAGGCCGCCAATTTAAAATTTCGACGTCGTGCTTTGATCGGTCATCGCCGCCACAATGAGCCACCTACTGCCGCCACAAGCTCGCCGTTGACTCGCCTAGCCTAGCCACGCCTCCTGCCACCGGTCCGACCCCATAACCCACCACCGTTCACTAGAAAATCGAAACCAAACGCTGTCGTTCATCTCCAAATTGTCGCCGCCGCCGCCGCCGTCGAATGCAAGCCAATCCCACCATTCGATGAGCACTTCTTGTCGATATAAACACTTCTCTAGTTAGGGTCGAGGCCTAATTCGGCCTCGTTTGGCTCCAATGAACATGAGCCGTTGGATGAGGGCATAGTTTAATGGCAACCGTGACCTTCTTTAGTTAGGGTTTTGAAAATGAGAAATTTTAAGGTCCTTTTATAGAAAATTTTGATGACATTATTCACACATTAAATTTTCAAAATCAAATCAAGGCGTGCCGCCTGACATTCAATTATATAAGTTAGCTTTTCGATTGTATCCAGAAGTTAGCTTTTCAAAATCAAATTATATTAGTTTAATTTTCTTTAATTACTTCTTGCGTGTTTTGAGCTCGCATGACCAAACGATACGTCCGACCGCCATAAAATTCAACGACATATAATAATTCACTATTAGGATCCGATGAAACTGGTTTCATCAAAATCCGAGACTGTGTCCTGGAAGGCTAATTTCACACGTTAATTAAAACGATTATTATAAAAATATGTCTAATCACTTTCATTCAAATTTAAAATTTTGCTATCTTCATTATTATTTAAATAGAATTTTCAATCAGCTTTCGAAATTATTTTCTTATTCACATGAAATTCAAGATTTAATAATTTAAACAATTCCAAATATTTAAATAACCATTATATTTGAAATTCAAGTTATTTAACTTTTAAAAATAACTTTTCAATATTTAAAATCAATTAAATATTACAAATTCGAATGACTAAAATTCTGGGTTGTTGCATACTTCCCCTTTAAAAGAATTTTGTTCTCAAAATTAACAAGTAAGAAAAATGCCACAATCCCATTAACTTTTCAAAAAAAATTAGTTGAAATAGATTATAAAATTCTTTTAAGCCTTTAAATTTTCAAAATCAATTTGTTGAAATTTTGTTATCACATTTTCTAAATCTCTAAATTCATTCATAATTATTAACTAATATAGTTCCAAGTTATAACATAAAAATAAAATTTTAGTTATCAAATTTTTTTCCAAAATTCCTCAAAATATTTCTAACCCTTTAATTTACAAAAAAATTCGACAGTGTCTCTTTTGCGTTGTTCAATCGGAAAAATTCACAATAAATATAATCACATAATATACATCTCATCTTCAAGGATGATGCATCCCGTAGGGGAAAATATAAAATTACGATATGTAGTCTGAGATGTGTACCTTTTCTTGTATTAGCAAGCATATAAAATCAATATAATGTGGAAGTGAGCTTCAAATTCAAAGCGTACGCCATCCGCACCTACTAATCACTCAACAACCAATGAGAACAAGTATAGGGAAAGTAATATCAATATATAACGTGTACTAATACAATAACTATATGCAAATGTAACAAACGTAACCAAAGAAACCATCAAACAAATAATATCCATCCAATTAAATCATAACCATATCAGTTTATATTTTCCAATGTCAACATTTAATTTATTAAAGCCCATACGATGTACATATATCATCTGTATGCAAAACCATACCTGATCGCTCGCTTAATCACACAATTTCACTCCCGAACTAGTATCGTTCACACGACTACTCTAGTGCGGACTCAGATCCGGTTCTTGATTAGAAATTGTCATTCTCCTTGCATAGCCATATGCTTTGATAGAGAATATCAGAATCAATAAAAAAATCCATATCCATTGTTCACTATCAAGAATCGAGTGAAAAATCCTAACTCGGACCGGTGTAAATCACCTCAAAATCATGTACTCAAATCTAGATCAAATAGTTATGCGAATAAAATGATTTACGTACAAATTACGTATTTATTTCAATTGGTTTTCCTAACTATACCAAATTATTTTTATTCACATTCATTTATTTATATTCATTTTCATTTACATTCATTTATTACTTACTATATTTCTTTCAATAATAATATCACTTAAGAACCATTCTATCAAATTTTACTTAAGTTTATAAACATTTTATACAACACAACTCATTTTTACTTTCACTTTACAACTTAAGTTCATATCCATTTCAAATCAAATTTAATTTCATTTAACTCATTTCATTATTTCACTTCATGTACCTTTACTTGAGTCAAATTTATTTTCAAAATTCATTTTATTTAACTTAACTTAAGTTAAATTTTATTTCATAGTTCAATTTCAAATTTACTTTTCTTAACATTTATAATGAACAAATTTAAAATTTGTTTTAACTTATTGTTCCTCAATTTATATACGAAAACTGATTTCTTATAATTTCAACAAAACACTTAGATAAAAAAATTTAGAATTTAACACTCTATTCTTGTTTCAAATTATTTTGAAATCATATGCGCACACGCACACACATAACTCCTTTGTATATCAAATCAAACTTTGGATTTTAAAATATAAACTTGTTTTACCAAAACACAACTTCAATGGAAGAAATCCATCACTTAGAAACTCAAAAATGAATACTGATGATGCTGCAGTCATCGTCCGAATTATTTCCCAGCGAGTTCAGTGCTTTCTATCCCTTTTAAATCCTTTTAAAAATATTTCTAGTCAAAATACTTTCTAAATAATATCATTATTATTTCTTCAAAACTTTGAAAAACAATTTTCAAAATCAACGGGATTTAAGTTCTCAAATTCTTAGGGCCCATTTGGTTTCATTTTGTATTTTGAGTTTTGTGTTTTCAACTTGCACTAAGAAATAGCAAGAAATAAGAGAAAATATTTATAATTCTTAGTCATTGCGACCACCAACGGACAACGAAGGAGTTGGATTGTTTCCGTTCTTTTGTTTTCTCTCGAAACACGAAAAACAAAATAAACTTGTTTTTTATTTTACATGTTAATTTCATTTTTCAAAATTGTTTGTTTTTCAACAATACATACAACGGACGCACTTTTGTATAGACGAAACCACAAAACTAAAAACGACAAGCCAAACAGGGCCTTAGCTTTTAAATCCTTTTTTTATTTACTAATCATATTTATAAATTTTCCTCATATATAATTCCATTTTGGTTATATTCAACCATTTATTAATTATTTATCTTTGCCTACATTATAATAATAACAACTTTTATTAGACAACAAACAACAAATGATGATAATCAAATATTATCATTCACTAACAACCAAACATACCATATATACTACAATAATTTTTGATAAATTATTCCTTATATATAAAATATAATCATGGTAAAATTATTTCATTTACCCAATTTCAAAACAATGCTATGTCAAATTACTATGTTCAAGTGTGTAGAGATCCCTATCAATAACGTTAATTACTCATATTGACCAGAATCCATAAGTCACTCAACGAATCAATCAACACAATATAAAACTTTTTATATCACTAAAAAATACGTGCTCATGTATATATATACACATATATACATACATACACACACTCAAACTAGTTCTAGGCTGCTACTTACCCTATCTTCAATGAGTACCCAACCAAAGCCTAGGAGTTCACTAAACCTAAGCTTTGATACCAGCTGTAACGACCTACAAATCCGCACAATTCGAGCTAACTATAAATCACACATGTCCAACCTGAATTGAACGAAAAGATGGATAGTACGGGAAAGAAAGGAGAAAGAAGAAGAGAAGGGAAGAAGTAGAGAAAAAGAAACTAAAACAACATAGAATCTCACAATCGTAGCGGAACAACATATAATATAACATCAATGATCTTTACAAAAGAGAAACTATAATATACATACATCAATCACAGTACAACAACAAATCACTAATCATCGGCTTGGATAGTTATAACAACATGTCCTCACAAATGCTGATAATTAAAATAACTAATGCAGTGGAAAATAAACATATACGTGAATACGACTTGAAGACCTCCAGCTCATCTTCGGAAGCTCCAAACTGAATCTGTAAATATACTCGGTCTGATCCAAGAATTGAAAGGGAATAACACCTTGATCAGTCTGGTAAACCAGCGTGAGAAAACACATCTCGATTGATTTTTTTAAAAGTTATCAAAAACTTTTCTTTTTCAAAACAAAAGGTATCTCGTAAGACCACGTCGCACACAAACACGGGTTGTTTTTTAGCTTACGATAACCATAACATTTCATATCAAATTCTGTTATATTATACTAGTGTCTAGTATACAAATAATATTAATCATAGCCGAAATTGCTACATTGATTAAATTCCAGCATACTAGCTATAAAATAGGTTCTACAAACAAAATGGCAGGCATATATTGGAGAACACATTTCCATACAATGGTAGGTAAGGAACTACCTTCGGTACAGTACATTTCTAGAAGAATGTATCGAGGATCAGCAGCTTTGAAACCTTTGCACCTCGCAAGACCGGCCTACCCGCAGGCTCATCTATTGGTGGATAGAACCGAATATGACATCACCTTGGTTGTTCTCGACCTATCCGTGGCCACAAGCATACAAAACATACCTAAAAAATAGAGGGTAATCTAAAAAGGTGATGACTATACCCTGATGGGAGCAACCCACTTAGCCTTACGGCATGCCATGTTTAAGCCATTTCCGCGTGATGAGGATTAAGCTAACATTTACCTTTCACACAGCAAATTCCACTTTGAATGCCACATTGCAATTTCCAACAACACACTAATTGTTTTTCACAAAAGTACAACCTCCAAGCTCGTACGTCTTGGAGAAGGGTGCTAACTGTAAGAGAGTTACTTCCTACACCACCAAACAGATGTATGTTTGTAAAAGTCAATGTACATGGTTCTTAGAAATGCAATGTCAAACATTCGTCTATACAAGTTGTCCAGGAACAGGACAGACCGAAAGAACTCTCCTACCACATCCTGTCAGGAATTACCCCTAGAATTAGTAGCGAGCAGTCCATGCATATCGAATATTTTCATAACGAAGCACTACTACCACCATATATATAATATGCATCGCGAGTCTAGTGGCATGTAGCCCTGCATCATGAAGATCTCCATCTTTAAAACTCATCATCATAACCCTGCACTTTCTAACGCATACATTGGTTCGAATTGGTTTTCGGATAAATCTGATCCCGGTCTCTCCGGACCAACAACGATAAGAGGCCCCCAACCTCATACGGAAACCAAGTCTCATAGACTTATCACGTTTCCAACTCTCAACCTATCCTTCGGCCAAGAAGGAAGTCTAGTAGATTGGATTACCAAAGTCACTCTACACTACTTGAATCATCATCCTTTATGCCAAACGATATTCAAGCCTACTCAGTCGGCTTCGTGCTAAGTGCACGACTAATCGGTTCCCACATTAAGTCAAGGAACCAAAAATGGTCAAATTTATTAGTCGATTATTTAACTATCGAAGAAACAACTAAAATCTAGCACATAAGCAGTCACTAGGCCCATTTAATTAGTCTTTTATTAATTAAATCAATTTCCAAATATTTATCTCAAAATATCTCTTAAAAGGATATTTTCTAAAAACCATTTCAACTATTCGATAACATTTCTTCGTACTTATATCAATAGTATAAGTATATTTAATAACACTACCATTTTGGAGACACACTAAATAGATTTGTATAATCGTACAACTCCCAAGTTAATACGCCTCTGAACGGGTGTTAAGTATAAGAAGCAATGCTTCCTATACCACCAAGCCTTTGGTACGATCATAAGAATTAATTCGTGTATTTCACAACGGAAGGTCAGAACACAATTTATTGGGTCAAAATGAATGTTGCCTAAAACATCGTGATGACAACCCAAAAACACTAGTATAGGGATTTGATTAATTATATATATATATATATATATATATATCCCGTATACTATATAAAACATTTCCTTTCGGAAACCATTTACTATAACAACAGTGTTATAGTCCATGCCTTCTTCACTTTCCCAAAAACATCTATTACAACAATGAATGTTGAAATTTATATTTTCGTCACTTAACACATTTTAAATCGCTTTTAAAACCATAGAATTCCATTTGAAATTATTATTTTCAAAACATTCCTTTAAAAGGTAAACCACTTTTAAAACGATTAATTCCGTATTTAAATCTCAACATAAACCATTTCTATATTTATAAATCTCCTTTCTATTTTATAAAACTTCATTTTTGTAAAATCTCTTTATTTATAAAATTCCATTTATAAATCAATTTCTTTATAAATCTCTTTTATTTATAAAATCCATTTATAAATTCTTTTCTAATATTTATGAAAACTCTATTTATAAATCTATTTCTTTATAAATAATTTATTTATAAAATCAATTTATAAATCTATTCATAGAATATCGATAACAAATCAATTTTATATATATGTACAAATTCCGATTTTAAATCTATTTCTTTATTTATAAAATATCACTTTTATAAACCCTTTATATAATCAATTCGAAAAATCTCTATTTAAAGTATTCCTCAAAACTATGATTTTATAAAATAAAAAATGATACATTTTTATTTATTTAAAATAAATTCATTCCTTTTAATAATTCAATAATAATTATTAAAAATCTATATAAAATTCCAAAATCATTTTAAAATCATATCAATTCAAAATTATTATTTTATAGTATTTCAAAATACTAAAAATAAGGCCTAGTCCTACTATAGCACTAAATAAGGGTAATCATATCTATGTCATCAAATATTGCATCCAAAACATTGTATATCAAAATATATGAAAATTAAAATCTACGATGCGAGGAATCCTATTGGATCCCTCCATCATGTCCTCCTGCATCACATACAGTATATAATCATAAAATATAAATCAACCGCTTCGAGGCGGCATCGTATATAAAGTGTCATCCACTCTTACACGGGAACGTAATAAGGTCTCATCCGCTCCAGGGGCGGTAATATATCTAAACCAAATAAATAAAGTAAATCATCCAAACAGTCAATAAACAATAAATAATAAAATTATCCAACTTATATAGAAATATAAGTGGGCCAGAAAGATGAGTTAACTCACTTTGATTCTAGTTTGTGCCAAAGCATTCCAGGTTGAATTAAAACTGAACAGACGTTCAATTTTAATCAAAATTCCAACTAGCTTCAAATCCATCCAATCCAACTCTATATCGTAGTATTCACTGTAACGAGCGCAACGCAACTTTTCACGTTCGATTTCGACCTCGTATGGACAAGGTATGAATTAATGAACGTCTGAGATAATTAAATTTAGTTAACATAAATAAATTTAGTTTCACATTAATCACCTCATTATAAACCTAGGCCGCCCATTTCAAATTTCGACGTCACGCTATGATCGATCGCCGCTGCCACCACGTGCCACATGTTGTTGCCGCAAGCTCACCGTCGACTCGCCTAGCCCTGCCACGCCTCCTACCACCGGTCCAACCCCATAACCCGCCGTCGTTCCCCAGAAAATCGAACCCAAACGCTGTTTTTCATCTCCAAATTGCCATCGCCGTCGATCACACGCCAATCCAACCGGTCGATGAGCTCCTCTTGTCGAGACGAACACTTTTCCAGTTAAGGTCGATGTCTAATTTGGCCTCGTTTAGCTCCAATGAATGCAGGCCATTGGGTGAGGGCATATGGCAACCCCGTAACCTTCTTTAGTTAGGGTTTTGCAGATGATAAATTTTAAGGTCCTTATATAGAAAATTTTGACGACACTATTCACACGTTAAATTCAGAAAATTTTGACGAACACTATTCATCGGAAGCCAATTCAATCATATTCAGAAATTAGCTTTTCAAAATCGAATTATATTAATTTAATTTTCTTTAATTAATTTATGCGTGTTTCGAGTTCGCACGACCAAACAATACGTCCATCGCCACAAAATTTGAAAATGTATAATAATTCACTATTGTGGATTCAATGAAACTGGTTTCGTCAAAATCCGAGACAGTGTCCCGAAAGGCTAATTTCACACGTTAATTAAAATGATTATTATAAAAATCTGTCTAATCACTTTTATTCAAAATTTAAAAGTTTACTATCTGCATTCTTATTCAAATAGAATTTTAAATTTGCTTTTGGAATCATATTTTTATTCATGTTAAATTCAAGATTTTATAATTTAAACAATTCCAAATATTCAAATAAACATTATACTTGAAATTAATGTTATTTAACTTATAAAATCAACTTTTCAATATTTAAAATCAATTAAATATTCCAAATTCGAATGTCTGAAATTCTGGGTTGCTACATTATCCTTGTGGATCACCATGATGATTCCCATCGTTAAGCCGTCGTCGTTGGAACACCTCTCGACCTCCATTGTAAGTCTATAGCCATCGTACTAAAGTTCTGAAGTTGTCGTCATGTTAAAGTGTCATGCCATCGCTTCACTAGTCGCCACACAAAACACAAAGTTGTCTTGAATTACCCCGGAGTCGTTCGCCTTCGCCCATGAACAAACCCTAAAAGTTCGCCTTCCTGCCCAAGTCACACCATGAAAAACCTAAAGCTACACCTATAAAACTCGAAGCAACTACATCCCTGACTCAAAGCAACCCATAATTCACCATTCCATTTCCCTGCACAGAAACTCCTTGGTCTTATCTCGAAGCCAGACTCCCCTTGCCCCAAAGCCAAACCCAACACGCCATGAAGTAACCCCAAGCACCCTACCTGTTTAGTACCCGAGCATAGTGCCACCGGACATCAAATGTTTTCAGGTCTCTCATAGTACTACCAGACAGCAAATGTTGTCTGGTCTTGCCACCACTGAACAACCAATACCACAGGCAGACTCCTCCCAAACTCAAAGTCAACCCGGAGCAAGCCTACCACCGAGCAAGGACCATCGAACCAAAATGTCGTAGCATCTCCAGATCCTAATTTCACATTGATTTCATCGCTACGCTCTATTCTTCGACCTATGTTCCATCCGTATGCATCGATACGATTCCTAACAACCTTGAGCATATCTATCGAAGTCCAGTTCCATGCTCCTACCTCTAATTCACTCAGATGAGCATTTGCAACTATTCAATCACTGTGCGGCTAAAGAGGTTAGGGGTTATATAATGATGGGGGTGCAAAAAGTTATAGCGGAGATAAAGTAGGGATATGGCAAAAAATAGCGGAGGTGCAAAAAGCTTCAGTAGTTTTAAAACTAAATATTTAAAGTTAATTTATTCCCATGCTCACATCATTTTTGTAGGAAATAGAGATGTTGTTTAACCTTATATAACAAAACTGTTATAACCAAATTTTCCGCAGTCTTTGAACGAACTTAAACGAGCGAACTGGACGAACAAACGATGAAGAAATGACCCAAGGACTTTGGATACACCATAAATAGTCAAGAAAAAGGAAATATAAAAAAATAGTCAAAAAAAGTTAAAATTTTGGGAAGTCGCATTTTTGGTTGGGGTCCTCGGGTCGGTACCGGGTAGAACTCGGGTCGGACACATAAAACTATTAAATCAGACTCCAAGCGATCAGTACCGAGTAGAACTCGGGTCAGACACACACAAATCTCAGGTCGGACTCCAAGTGATCGGTATTGAGTAGAACTTGGGTCGGACAAACAAAATTCCCAAGTAGGACTTATAGCACTTTAACCTTTGGACAATTCTAAGCAAGGCATAAAGAAAACACACAAATCACTCGGGTCGGACACCAAGTCAGGTCAACCCCGACCTTAAGCTCATGAATTTCACTAACATGGTTTTCACCGACATTATTTACTTCAACATGATTAGAACTATCTAGAACGATGATGAAGTAACTCAAGAAATTTTAGAGGCATTGGAGCAAGGAGAACCACTCTATACCAAACACAACCACTCGGTACCGACCTCTTTTTTCTGCATGTGGTTCCTCCAAAACCCTTGTACAAGGAGCACCAGCCCGAGTGATTGTCATGGACTGTTTTTCTCAAGGAATAGAAAAACAACTTTGAGGGTTTTCTAAAGAAAAGCAGACAAGTACAAGCGATATCGGAACCTCTCATAAACAACCCAATCTCAAGGGAAAAGTGTTCGGAATGCAACGGATGGGAAATAGAAGACCAATGGAAAGAACGAGGGGAAGTTTCCCATTGAAAAAACCAATTGGTACATATCAAAACCACTCGGTACGAAGTGGTTTTTATTGGTAAGTGGGCCCGGTTACTTACTTCTCCATACTCGAATCTGGATCTGGACTTGATATTTTGCAGACCTTCGGTTCTGCTAGACGGTTTCCCTATAGATACATCACCTATAGCTTCAGAAAAAGGATTTTTGGCACTTTATTTCTCTTCTTTCTTCTTCTTCTTCTCCAAATAGTCCAAACACTCCTAAATCCGAGATCCACTAGATTGTGGTCGGATTTATATTATAATCATTGTATTCTAGAGAGAATCAATCAAATAATAAGATTAATGTGGATGTAGGCTGGAGTATTTACCAAACCACTATAAAAATTATGTATTTTTATTGTTGTTACATTTATTTCATTAGATCTCGTGCTTTCAATCAATTATGGGGTATTTGTGCCATTTTTAGTGCTAACAAAAACTCAATAATATTTATAGACTAGATTTGGTGACTGCAATAGATTTCTAACTTATATTGAGTACTTATGTCTTAAAATTAGGTCTTTGCCATAACTTTGTTGATTTGGTTTAAAAGAGAACCAGTCAAATCAACCATTGTATATTAATATTGCTAAAGCATGTGCTGAAAAATCTTGATTTAGCGGGTACAGCGGAATATAACAGGGCTTAAAGCAAACCTACCGTTTAATAGCGCTAAATTGAAGTAGTGTAATGGTCGAAGAGCGCTATGTACTATAATAAGGATTTTGTGAGGCTTTAACTAGGCTTTAACTACATAGTTTAATCATATAAATAAACACCATACATGCACAATCAACAACCAAATATACGAATATACAACAAATCATCATATAATGTATCTCTAACATAACCTAACACACATTGAGGAAACTTTACATTAAATTAACATGATCATAGCACTTTAAAACATTTTAAATTCATTTTTACTTCAGGTTTTATTATAAAACAGTCCCAAAACATAGTTTAAGGAGTTTAAAACATGCCAAAACCTATAAATACATATATAATAGGTGAGAGATGATAAATAGCTCACCAAACCCTCCAAAATCCAAGTTTTGCACGTAAATCGAGACAATTTCGAAATGAACAGAAAAGGCTTAATTTTTCTTCCCCAAAAATGTAGATTTGAAAATCTCTAATTAATCCTCATGCTTATCGACCATTAATATATGATTTAGACTTGATTTGGGGGGGGTTTGGTGAAGAATGGGTTAATGGAGGCTTAGATCTATTTGAGAGATGGTAGAATGATTCAGAGATGTTTAATTCAACCAATATAACCCCTAAATCTAAAATGGGTTATTAGGCATCTCCCTAATCTCACTAATTGCCCACTAAGTTGTTCCAAAAAATGTCAAACTTCAAACAGTCATATCTCCTAACCAGAATGTTATAACCACTTTACGAAAAGAAAAAACATTATATTTTTCCAATTGAAGTGGTCTCGAACGCTTATTCGGCTTCTATCAAAAGTTATAGCCATTATAGGTTTTCAGTGATAAAATCGTTCGATAAAATTTCTCGGGGTCAAAAATGTCACCACCCTGCATCCCCTAAAATTATAGTACCATACAACCCAATACGAATCTAAAAATAATATTTTATGACCATCCAATACGTAAAATACGGGCTGTTACAAAAACCGTGGATGGCGAAAGAAGCAACGGGAATTTGGAGAAGGGGTTCATTCAACTTAGCATGAAGCGTCATGGCGATCACTGGCCGCGGCGTGGTCTCGGACGATCTTGACTAAGAGAAGTTTGCTTCATAAAATCCCAGTAATGGTGTCCTATCGATTTGGGGAAGATGATAAAAGAAAGGTAAAATTTCTAATTTAACTCTTTATATTAGTTATAATTAAAATTTCACCCCTATAATTTGCAATCTTTATAACTTTCACATACGAACTCTATTTTACGTACAATTGCAGAATATGGTTCGTAAAAAAATTCTTAACACAATAATATTTTTAACTGTATATTATACACTTTTATATTACATTGATATTTGGATATTGATGTGTGTGTATTAAATAGTTGTTATTATGATATTTATAAATTAACATTGTTGATTGAAATTAATATATTATGACATTATTCATTTGATTCGAATATTTGATATTTGAATTAAGATGGATTATAATCATTTAACTTTACAACATCAATTTAAAAAACTTCAAATAAGAACTACTATTTGAATTTATATTAAAATTATTTAAATAGTTATTATCATTCAAATATTAGTTACAAAAAATTATATATCTTTAATAATAGTTGTAATACCTTTGGCATCACACTTTTTGGTGTCAGCGTGAACTACAAAAAACGCTTCTATACAGATGTTAGTAAATCTTAATCTTAATATTACTTAAAAATATGATCTCATAACTAAACTTTCTTTACAAATTTAGAATGCCACTCTACAACTATTAGCAAATCTTAATATCACTTAAAAATATGATCTATCAAATGAACTTACTTTACAAAATTCATTCTTTATTAATTGATGATATGAATAAAAATTCAAACTAAAAATTAGATGTTGCAACTTAAAAATAAAAATTCAAACTAATTACACATGATCGTCAAGGTGACACTCTACCGCTGAGTTATATCCCTTCCCAGCCCCATCGAGAGATAGAACTAACTAATCCTAAGACAAACGGTCGAGAAACTCAACGCCACTATTCGTGAACAACTTGGAGCCGGGCCTTCTTTTCGCACTATTATGGACAAATTCAACGCAAAAATATGATTGTATTTGTGCAAATCATTTTCTCTTGAATGTGTTAAATTATATACAATTTGTAGAAACATAATTCACATGCAAAGCATGTGGCATAACACTCGTGCGTGTGTGTCTTTGAATAAAAGTTATTCAATTTTACAATGAATTATTTTGTTACACATTTTGAATCAATATAAACATGGCAAATCACATTAATAATAATAATATAATGATAACATAATATAATTTAACAATAAAATTAAAATCACTAAATAAATCATTAAATATGATTCAACGTTATCGACATTATTCATGATAACACCATAAAAATCTAATGCATAATGAATCATTTAAAAGAAAAATCTTGCCCCTTTTACTTTCTATCGGACCTCAAAATGACGAAGTAATGGATGCTAGACTCGAAGGAGGTCCAGTATGAAACATAACCAAAGGAAAATGAAGAAAAAAAAGAAAAAAAACTTGGCTAAGTATATAAATAGGTACCGATCCATGGATAAATCGACAATGATATACCAAATTTCTTAATTTTTCATTCATTTGCGGTGAATGTGTAGAATCAAGTTAAGAAGCATCAATCAGGGAAGAATCAAAAGATGTAGAAGGCAAAATATCTTGAAGGAAGTGGGAGTAATTTCCGCAGGAATCCAACAATTCGGCAATTTTAGCTCTGTAATCTCCTACCTTCTTGGATAATGGATATTGGTCTATGGCAATTTCTAGTGGACCAACAATACTATCTTGCGACTCTATCTAAGGTCCAATAACAATCAATTACACTCATAAAAACGAATTTACATTCAACACAAAAACATTGCTCTTACACATCTTAGAAAAGTGCAATCATCAACAATAAAATTGCTTTAAAGCGAATGCACTTATAGCAAATGCAATATAAATCTCTGGTGTCTTGCTTTTCCACAGTAATTTATGTTTTTACATATTTCTATTTACCTGAAATTATACAATCGGATTTGATGATTTGCAGCCACTGATATTCCCAAATTCAATTAACTGAGGATGTTAGACGTTTCTTTGACCAAATAGAACTATCAATATTATGATATACGTACTGATTAAATCTCACAAGGAACTTGTTGAAGAAAAAAAAAGTTACAGGAATGATTCTTCTGCAACTAAAATAGCAAAAGCGTCTACTATTCAGTAAATAAATTACCCAGAACCGTCTGATAAAACACTAAAGTACAAAATGAAATAAGATATCAAATATTAGAAAGATACATGACGAAAAATAATCTGGACACGCATTATCAATGTCTGGTAGAAAGGCAAAAACCATAATATGGAAGAGGTTTAACTTGTAACAAGAAGCAGAAAAGTTTAGTTCATCTTGTCTATGAATTCATTAATTTTATCTTCGCGGTTGCCGGTATCACCACCATTGTTGAAATGCTTCTTTTTGTAAGGATAAATGCTGTTAGGCTTCTTAAGCTGGAAGGGAAACAGGAATCTGGTAACCTCCTTGAAGTGTGGGCCTACCGAATATATCTCATTCACTAGGTCTTCCAGACAAACTATTCCATATTTTCCAAACATCTGAAACCATAAAAACACTTCAGAAATGGTAACTTCTGTCCAAAATATGATGAATATATTGGAAATTAAAAATGCAGTAAGCAGTAGTTAAAACCATTAAAAGAAGTTTGAGTACAAGGAATGCTGCTTTCATGCATTTAAGCTGATGCTGATGCTGATGCATAGCACAACAGAACAACCTCTATCTCTCTTTTAAGTGAAGAATTTATTTATAGCATTTTTCACCAGTGTTGTTAAGAGTAGTTTCTTTAAGCTAGTCTACCCTTCCCTAATCAAAGATACAAAGGACATAAAAATATCCGTATCCAAATTGTGACATCATATTTTGATCAGCATCTGACTTGGTGTCCAGCTATTTATAGATCTCAGATATAATGTTCTAAATATGAATATTATCAAAGTTCACAAGTTCGTGCATTCTCATTCTGTTTCAGAGTCTATTTCAAACTAATAAAAGATTTCATTCTATGAACTAATAACATGAGAAATGAAAAGGGCAAAACAGTTGAATAATTTGTATAAACTGTAACAAAATTTAGAGGATTGTGTTAGGAAGATGTGCAAAAAAGAAGAGGACATCAAAAGTTTGTGAGTGTTGAACGCTCACCTCACCCCCACTTCGAAAAACAGTTGAATAGTTAATAACTTGCATAATCATAGTTATAAATCATTACAGAAAAACTCACTACAATAAGGGCTTAATTGTTTTAAGCATTGCCATTGATACAACAACAACTAAGCCATTATTTCCAAACAAGTTGGGGTCGGCTAGAGATGGAACCCAAAACTAAATGACAAAGTCAATTTAAAAGTCAATAATAACAATAACAATAAAATAAAGTCAAATAAGTAAATTAATAATAATAATAACTAAGTAAAATAAAAATAAAGATAAATATATATATGTGTGTGTGTATAAACAAAAAAATGATGATAATAATACTAATAGTGATAATGGTACTAATAGTAATATTGGTCAAAGACCAAACGCCACGTCTTAGGCTCATGTTTCCTAGTTGTATAATCTAAAACTTATAAAACTCATAGCTCATGGTTCCGGTACGTAGATCTCTAACTTCCACGCGCTTATGTCCAACACCAACTCAGCTCTTCGGATATACTGCAATCCTTCAAGTCTATTTTTACTACTTCCCCCAATGTCAATCTTGGTCGACCTCTACTTCTCTTCAAGTATTCGACACGGCCTATAATTCCAGCGCGCACAGATGCCTCAGGCGGCCTCCGTTGAAGATGTTCAAACCATCTTAAGCGATGTTGAATTAGCTTCTCCTTGATTGGTGTTACTCCAAATTTATCACGTATATCATCATTTCTAATTCGGTCTCTTCTTGTATGACCGCAGCTCCATTGCAGCATACGCATCTCTGCTACGTTTATCTTCTGGACGTGTTGACTTTTAGTAGGCCAACATTCTCCATCGTACAACATCGCAGGCCTGATTGCCGTTCTGTAGAACTTTCATTTAAGCTTCTGTAGGACTTTCCTGTCACAGAGAATGTCAACGTTTGTCGCCATTTCACTCATCCCGCTCGAATTTTAAAACTAACATCTTCATCAATCTCACCATTATACTGCAATATTGATTCTAAATATCGAAAGGATTCCTTGAAAACCATTCGTCCGTGACATCTCCATCCTCTGACCTGACACCGCTGAACTCGCACTTCATATACTCTATTTTAGTTCTGCTAATCCTAAATCCCTTTGATTCTAAAGTCTGTCTCCACGGCTCCAGTTGTCTATCAACCTCAACCATACTTTCATCAATTAGTACAACATCATCAGCAAATAACATACACCAAGGAATCTCGCCTTGTATACCCTTCGTAAGTTCATTCATCACTAGGGCAAAAATGTAGGACTCAAAGCTGACCCTTGATGTAATCGTATGTTAATGGAAAAGTCACTGGTTTCACCATCGCATGCTCTGACACTAGTCACAACATCATCGTACATATATCCTTTATAAGGGTAATGTACTTTGTTGGGACTCTCTTCTTTTCCAAAGCCCATCACATCACCTTTCGCGGTACTTTGTCATAAGTTTTCTCCAAATCGATAAATACCATGTGTGGATCCTTCTTTTGCTCCCTAAACCTCTTCATAAGTTGTCTTATCAAGAAAATCGTCTCTGTGGTCGACCTTCCAGGCATGAAACCAAATTGGTTTTTTGAAACGCTTGTCATTCTTCTTAATCGATATTCAATGTCTCTCTCCCTAAGCATTGTCGTTGATAATCTTATAATTTTAATCCACTTTAAACTGGATCACTTCAATTATAATTTGATTGTTAAAATACAATCCAAAACTCAACTACATTTTAGTTGAGTCCACACCAAAATAAAAATATATCAATACGCTCCTTTTATCTACAATTCAAATTCTATCATATTTTTCTCAACAAAATATAAAGACAAATCAAAAGAGAAACTGTTTTGTAGGTTTAGATGTAGAAATTTAAGCGTCAATATCAATTTGAAAAAATACAAATTATTATTACTACGAAAAGATAATGAATACATTTACTTCAAAGTTACTGATAATCGGCTTGGAGTAAATTTTCAAGCATAGAAGCATAAAACCATCACAATATGAATCTTTTGAACCAACAATTTACGATTTAGATCCACTTTCAGATTTATATTTTGAATCCCATGCTGAGAACAGACCTTTAAGCGTTTTATTTTAATTTAAAAAAAGGAGTCTATGGTTAATTGTTAGTGTTTGATTGTTTTTTTATACTTTGATCCTTATACGAGTGTCAAAATTACTGAGCATATTGCTATCAACTTCCAAAACAAATGCACGAGAATTTCAGCTACATTTGAAAATTCACTTTACAAGTTTGAAATAGCTCTTACCAAAATTAATCAAACATCAAAATTGTTAGTACATAAGGATTTGGTTTGATGACAACAACTTTAAGAAATCATATAAAATATAAATACTAATGTTTTATCAAGATATATATATATATATATATATATATATTGTGCATGATATTAAACAGGTGTTGATATAAGAAGACTCTATAGTATCAAGTAACGATTGAAGAGTTAAAGATGTTGATATAGAGACTCAAGAAAGAAGACTCATGAGTATTCAAGAGTTCAAAATTCCAAGATATTCCAGATAAGTTATATAGTCTATAATATTTGTTAAAATTTTGATAGCACTTGATCTCTCACATCTCTCTCTATTTGTAAATAAGTTTTTAAATATTCTTTTCAAAACAACTTTCAAATAGTTTTCAATTTCTTATACTTATCATTTTAGTTTTTAATATTTTACCAAGTTATTATGTTTATTAAATTTTGATTTATACCAGTTTGTTTTTCAAAATTATTATCGTATAGTTTTACTTAAGTTGTATTATGATTATAATATATATACATTATATTTAAACATATTTACAAAGTATAAAATTATTTCACAAAGCAATACATTTTCAAAATAATATTTTACAAAATTACAAATAGTATGTCGACATACTCTAACCCTATTTGTCGACATACTAGTCGCGAGTTTCAAAAATCAAATTTTCGAGAGATGTGTCTATTCGTCGTATCTCTTCACGAATGGACATGATTGTTATTCCTCTATAAATACATGTCTTCCGAACGAATTTTTCAATCACTTTTCGTTGTTCTTCTCTCCTCTTATTTTCTAAAACAAATTATAACCATACTCTACCGAATTTCAACCAGAATCAAACTTCATTGCCACTAGTTTGATTTTCTTTCATTTGCTCTTTGATTTCTATTATCTCTCTCACTCCAATCAAGATCTATGTGCTATTCAAGGATTATAGGATCATTTGTAATCAAGATTGAAGTTCTGAGTTTGTAAATCTCTATAAAATCAAACCGATATACTTGCGAGTGTAATTGTAGCCCGTGAAATCAATTGAATGTGCTTATTAGCCCGTGAAATCTAGTGGATGTGCTTGTAGCTCGAAAATCAGTATAAAATTTTGGTGTGTTCTTTCTGCATTTACTGTTTATCCATGTTCTGAATTATCCTCATTATTTTACATATAATTTCAAAAGATTTCAAAAAGATTCATATAAATTAGAAAACATTATACATCCCCCTCTAGTGTTAATTTAGCCTTAATATCATTCTGCAATCTTACATTTGGTATCAACGCGTTGGTTTTCAAAGTTTTCATAATCTGATTTTTGAAAAGTTTACATGGCTACCAACACTGGTAATAGCAATGTTAGTAACACTATTAATACATTGTTAGTAATACATTTGTCGAAGGACAATCTACTGTCAGACCACCACTTTTTAATGGTAGTAAATACACGTACTGGTTATGTAAAATGAAAATTTATTTACAATCAATTGGATTAGATAATATCACACAAACCGAGTACACTGAACCCAAGACAAAATTTGCACAATTTACTGCTGAACAAAAAACAGTTGCACAAAGTAACTCTAAAGCCATGAATATACTGTTTTGTTCACTGGATAGAAATGAATTTAATAGAGTATCTATATGCAAGTCTGCATTTGAAATTTGTAGAACTTTGCAGGTAACACATGAAGGCACAAGTCAAACAAACTAAAATTTCCATGTTAACAAACCAGTTTCAACTATTTAAAATGAGTCCATATCTGATATGTACTGTAGATTTCAAGATATTGTACGCTCATTTATTGCATTGGGTAAAAATTTCTCTGAAGAGAATCAAGTTAGAAAAATCCTCAATTCACTTACTCCTGAATGGGACCAAAAGACACTTGCAATTGAAGAGGCTAATGATATTAGCACAATAAAGATTGAAGAGTTAATTTGCAATTTAATGTCATTTAAAGCACGAATGCAAAGAAGAAGAGAAAGCAAAGCAATAGAGAAGAAATCCATAGCATTCTATGAAATGACGGATAATCTGGATTCAGATGGTGATGATGATGAAGAAATTGCTTTCATGACAAGGAACTTTAGAAAATTCCTGAAATATAGGAAGATGAATAATTTTAAAAGAATGAAAACAAAAATCCTGAAAACGGAAGTGAAAGCAAAAAAGACATCAGATGTTATAACTGCGATGAACATGGTCATTTAAAACGAGACTGCTCGCATCCCGAGAAACTGAAAATCACACCAAACACTGATTCATCTAGAAAACGGTGAAAAGCCTATACTGCAACACTAGATGACTCAGACACATCATCAAGTGAAAATGAATCGGATACGAAAATAGCCAACATATGTTTTACAGCAATACAGAATTCATATATAATTGGTAAAATAGGATCGAAAAAAGTATGCATTTAATATATTAAAAGCTTTATATCATTTGAATTTTTGATTGTTTGCAATATCTTATAGACTAATAATAATATTGGTTAAATAATGTGTGATTTTTATATTTTTATGTTATTATATTTTTGTATATTAAAATAATAAATAATAATATAAAATATATTTAAAATTATTTTTAACTATTTTTATATATTTTTTATGTAAATAATAATAATATAGTTATAAATAGTTGTATATAAATAAAGTAGGATATAATTAAAAACAATTCAATTTTGAAAAATTCAATAGATATGTCGACATACCCCTATAGTATATGTGGACATACATGTCTAGAATTTGAATTTCAAATTCAAAATTTGAACTTTCTCTCCACCTTTTCACCTACCACAATGTTCTGAAAAGGTGCCTCTTGACCAGAGAACGTGTTATTTGATTCTCTACTTATTACTTCTATCTCTAATCATTCAATTCACCTTTTATTTCAAATTCAAACTTTTATTAACTCTCTAATCTCCTCAAATCATTCATCAATGGCATCCTCAAGCACGCCAACATCCATAAGACTCTCTCTTTCAAGATCAATAAGCTATGAAAGCCTATACTAGTTATATGAATTATGGTAAAGTTTCTACTGGAAAGTTTGCAATCTTTAATGATTTTTCTACTTACGAAATTGATACTCTTTGTTCTCAAAATGGAATTCTCGATTTAATTGATGCTTCTCAAAAAGATTTTGTTTGTTATCCACACTTGATCAAAAAAAATTACGCATATTTGAAAGGGAAATTTTATGAAAGTGGAGAAGGAGAAGTATAGAGTAATGTTAAAGAAACTTTAATTGTTTTGAATTGTGAACTTTTGAGTACTATTCTTGGATGCAAATCCATCGAAATGGACCTTTTTGATTTCAAAATTGATGAGGTCATGAAATTTTTTTTTTCATAATATTTTCGAAGGAGATGAAAATTTTGAGTTTAAAAATCGAAATTTTCGTCCAAAAGCTAGAATTCTTAATCATCTTTTGCAACATACTATCAATACTACCACTCCTCGTTCGAGAAATTTCAATAATCCTACATTAAAAGTTTGTAAAACACTCTTTGCCATTTATGGTCAATATGACATAAATTGGGCTCGAGCTATTTTAGATGAATTTTATCTCAAAAATCTTTCCACCCATAAAAACACACTATTTCATAGTATTTACCTTACCCGAATCTTTAACTACTTTGGTGTTGATGTTAAAGGAGAGGAATTTGTCTCTCGTAAAGTGTTTAATCAAGCAAATATAGCTCTTATGAAAATTCCAATTTTCAAGCCATATGAAACACTTGCAGAGAATGAAGAAATACAAGAAAAAAAAGAGGAAGAAAGGGAAGAAATGGATATCGAAGAAGAAGAGGAGGAGGAAACCTCTTTAGAAAGCACTGACTTTCAACCTCGTCCAACCAATCAAGACATTCTCAACAATCAAAAGAAGATTGTTGAAAATCAAAGGATTCTCAAACATTCCATGAGTAAGAAGTTAAACACCATTTCCAACAAAATGGATAAGTCCTTTGAAAAGGTGAAACGCAAGCTTGGAATCTCTTCATCATCCTCTTCATCTACATCTTTCTACTTTGTTTTAGTTATGTTTAAGTACGATTGTACTTGGTTGTTTAAGTTTGAGTTTGATATGGTGTTATGTATCTTTCTTTTCTTAACTATGTAATCTTTGTCTAAGTAGTAATGAAATCCTTGTTTCTTTACTATTTATTATCATCTCTGGAAAGCATAACTAGTATAATCGTATAAGCTAAATATATCGAAATATCAAAACAAAGCAACTTTCTGCATTCGACATACCATGAGTATGTATGTCGACATACAACGGCTCATTTTCAAAAAAAATTGAAAAATGAATGGACAGCAAGTGTCTATTCAATTTCAACGAATTTCAACGATTATAAATACACATTTAAACCAGAAAATCATTACTATTCATTCTCTTTCTTCTTCCTTTACTTTCCTAAACTACAGATCATAAATAATGGCTTCTATTCAAAAATTAACCGAAAACCTCGAACAAACGCTTGAATCCTTCAAAAACATTCTCTTTTTTATCCTGCGGAACCAGAGACACTTAGAATTAAGTCAAATGCATATGATCAAGGAGTAAAAAAACATTTCGATGGATGATTTCAGCTATGAACAAAGAGGAACCAACCGCTAATCCAGAATGCACCATCAACAAAGATGATAAAGATTGGAAGGCTATTAAAACGGATCCAAACTTTGGCACTGATGGATGGGTTGAAGTCCCAAGAAATGTCTGGTTTTAATAGGTTTGATTGTATATAATACTTGAATTAATTTTGTTCGGTTTGTTTGGTTTGAGTGGTTTTGAATTTGGTTGAATTTGAAGTATTGCTTTGTGTGTGATATTATGTATGCTTGAATTGATTAAAATATTGAATGTTGTTTCTTATATATCATTTCTGTCATTTTGCATTTCATGATTATATTACTTATTACTTCTATATGTGTTTATATTATATAATGTTTTAATTAGGGAGAGTTAGAATTAATATTAAGAGTTAAAGTTAGAATTATACTTATAGTTAGTTATTTTTTATTGATGACAAAGGGAAAGAAATATATAAATACTAGACATATATTAAGGTGGAGTTTTATATATTAAACATATATTAAGGGGAAGTTATATTATATTTTATATACAAAGTTGTCATCATCAAAAAGGGAGAGATTGTTAATACTTAAGGATTTGGCTTGGATGATAACTTTAAGAAATCATATAGAATGTAAATACTAATATTTTATCAAGATATATATAGTATATGGTGCAGGATGTTAAACATGTGTTGATAAAAGAGGGTTGTATGGTATCAAGTAAAGATTGAAGAGTTAAAGATGTTGATATAGAGACTTAAGAATGAACACTCGTGAGTATTCAAGAGTTCATTATTCCAAGATATTCCAGATAAGTTATAGAGTCTAGAATATTTGTTAAAATTCTGATAGCACTTGATCTCTCTCTCATTTCTCTTTATTTTTAAATAAGTTTTTAAATATTCTTTTCAAAACAACTTTCAAATAGTTTTCAATTTCTTATACTTATCATTTATAGTTTTCAATTTCTTATACTTATCATTTTAGTTTTTAATATTTTACCAAGTTATTGTTTTTATTAAATTTTGATTTATATTAGTTTATTTTTCAAAATTCTTATCATATAGTTGTACTTTAAGCTTTATAATGTATATATATTATATTTAAACATATTTACAAAGTATAAAATTATTTCACAAAGCAATACATTTTCACAATAGTATTTTAAAATATTTTTCAAAATTACAAAGAGTATGTCGACATACTCTAACCCTATATGTCGACATACTAGCTGTGAGTTTCAAAAATCAAATTTCAAAAGAAGTGTCTATTCGTCATATCTCTTCACGAATGGACATGACCGTTATTTTCTATAAATACATGTCTTCATAACGAATTTTTCAATCACTTTTCATTGTTCTCTCCTCTCTCATTTTCTAAAACAAATTATAACATACTTTGCCGAATTTCAACCAAAATCAAACTTCATTGCCAATAGTTTGATTCTCTACCATTTACTCTCTGATTTCTATCATCTCTCTCACTCCAATCAAGATCTAAGTGTTATTCAAGGATTATATGATCATTTGTAATCAAGATTGAAGTTCTGAGTTTGTAAATCTCTATAAAATCAAACCGATATACTTGTGGGTGTGATTGTAGCCCGTGAAATCAATTGGGTGTGCTTAGTAGCCCGTGAAATCTAATGGGTGTGCTTGTAGCCCGAAAATCAAGCGACTCTACCCAGAGGTCGGAATTCTGAATGGTGTGTCTCGTGGCCTTGAAATCGAGATTGTATTTACATTTACTGGTTGAAAAGAAATCCGTACAAGAAATTGTACGGAACTGTATGTAGGGTAACTCCGAACCAGTATAAAATTTTGGTTTGTTCTTCCATTTTTACTCTTACTGCATTTACTGTTTATCTATGTTTTGTTTCTGTGATTGTTAATTTCGTTATTCTAGGTGAGTGTGCTTGTAGCCTTAAGATTCATATTTAAATTCATTGTTAATTTAATTGTTAATTTCAAATAATTTCAAAACGATTCATATAAATTAGAAAACACTATTCACCCCCTCCCCTCCCCTCTCCTCCAGTGTTAATTTAGCCTTAAGATCCATATTCCACAATCTTACAAAAATAACTTAAAGGTAAGCTTTTCACTGGTATCGTACAACTTTTCTAATGGAAGGACATTATCTTTTTAGAAGATAAAAGCACAAGAGTTAGAAACACAAAGGTGAAGGAAATGTATGTAATGCTATATAAACTAATATGCATGAAAAGGCGAACATTTGAACAGAAAGGTAGCTCTTTAATTCTAGAAATAATTTGTTCATTGAACAATTAAATGTATGAATAAAAGCTAATAAAAAACGTAATGAGAAATAAAGGGTTTCTCCAATAAGAGTACCAAGGACTAATAAATCTGCTTTTTGTATTCTTTTGGGAAACTGATAATTGGTGTCTAGATTTTCAAATCAAGTACTCTAGATCAGCCCTTTAAAGGCCTTACCATTTTAACACTTACCGGTTTGTCGAACAAGAAAACAAATATCATAATTTTAGACGAAAAAAATGAAATTATCAGCAAAATCGAGCATATAAATTGTCAACAAGGCAGAAAACACAAAAACTCAAGATAACCAATAATAAAGAGTGTGGCAAACATAACAACTCAAGATTGTGCATAAAATCTGATAATTGTTGCTTACAGTTTTGCATTAAGTGACAATTATTTTTAGATGCACTACTCTTGAAACAAAAATTATTCCCATGTATTTCATCATAACTAATTTGTTGTTCGATAAACTTTTCGTTGAATCCACACTTGCATATCAAGGGTACACATAAGCCAATATGTAACAAACAGAATAGCCTTAATAACACATGTTATTATAGTATGCAAATGGGAAAACTATAGTAACTAATTGCATAATATATCAACCCTGAATCTCGCATAAAAATAAATTTACCATCGAGTGCTTAGTTACTTGTAGTCGAAGTTTAAAATCTAGTATACCCCGCCCAAGATCACATTTTTTACACCTAGATGAAACGAGACATCAAATCTCATTCATACATTTATTTGACACCTATCTCATTTATCTCAACCAAAATTTGGATTGGAATCTCAATCCAAAATCTCGTCAAAATCATATGTTTTTTTTATTTTTGTATGATCCAAATGATATCATCCTACCCATTTTTATTTAATAACTCCTCTTAACAAACTTTTTATACGGGTAAGTCACAATAAATGGCTTCAATTTTTTCCTTTATCAATGTTCAAATGAGAAGAAAATTTTCAATTACTACCAAAACAATCAAGCGCTACGCACCTTTAGGAAAATTAATCAACTGTTTCTAGTGCCATTATTATTTTTGTTTGCATATTGAGCATGTTGTGGTGTTCCTATGACAATCATTAGACAAAATCAGTTTAGACTTGTAAGTTTATACGATATGGTTTAGCGATGTTTTTTTAAGATATAACATGCCAAACTTAGATGTACACCTACACCCAATTTACACTTATCCCGTGAACGAAGTTTAAGATTTGAAACTTGCTTGTTGTCTAGGTTATGGTTCAAATTGATACGATGGCATCATATCCTAGTAGGTATTGTACTAAGATCAAATAGCAATATAAACAGGATGAAAAATCTTGTAAAAGATTTCTTAACCCTGACGCATTAACAAACTACTACAAATATTCAAAGGAAGATGAGTTACAAACCTCTTCAATAACGTTATTGTTAGTGAGAGGAATCTTTTCCTTCTCGATATTGCCAACGCCCCTCTTATGAATCAATTCTCTAACGCTCTTCAAACTAGGATAACTGTGAATTTCATTCACTTAATAAATGTGTATTCAATTCTATAGCAAACACATAAAATTAGAAGATCGACTACTTCCTTACCCATAAGTAATGAATGGCTCCACGCTCAGTATCTTCTTCAGATTTTGCTCATTGGCCTTCAAAAAAACTCCCGTGAACTTCTGTCTCAGCCTCAGCATGCGCAGGGTTTTCTTAGTGGTAGGATGCATGTCTTTTGAACTGAAAATGGTGAATATATAATTTAATATTAAGTTATACAAAACAATAATATAAGGAAATGGTCATATGATAAATGACATACCCCGCAACACGAATAACAAAGAGTAAGTTAGACTTCACGTTATCTTCAGACAATTTTCGTATTCTCATTCTCAGCTTTGTTCGAACAAAATCCAATTCCTAATAGCACGAAGGGTAACCAAATTCATAAAAAGAAAAGGAAAGAATAGCATTATTAAATTTCTGTGTACCATATAAAAGTATGTGTGGCAAATGAGTTACTTTTTCGCGATATTCCTTAACGAAGTCCTCAGGTCTTCTGATTATAGGTTTGGAAGCATTTACTTTACTTTGTTGAATGTTTTCAAGTCGCAGCTTTCGCTTTAAGGCCCAATCTTCATTATTCTTTCTCTTTTTTAGCACGATCTCGTTGACATATGGGAGCTGTTGTCCTTCCTCTGCCATTAATAAATCTATAAAGAAAAGAAAAGATCAGTGAATAATTTGAAACAGAGTTGCCATGGAATAAGGAAAAAGAAAGACGAGTATCAAACAATTACCTGATAATTTGGACAGTTGATAGTGGCGGAAGCTAGGGTTTGGTTAGGGTTTGAAAGAGAAAGGAAGTAGAAGAGAGAAGATAGACTAGGCCGTAAGCGTTTAACTCAAATGTCCACGCACGCTGCACGGTGCATAAAAATGAAAGATGTGCGGCTAGGTTAAAACAAAAAATCGCAGCACAAACCCTAATATGCGCGGCTGCTGTAAGCAGACAATGGACCTTGGCCCAATTCATTCTTTCATGTTTAGTATTGTAAAATTGTAACAAAATCCCCTGCCCATTTCCATGGCGTAGGTGAGAGACCTTAGGGGATGTCCAATAACCACGATTCGGTCTTAATTATTCAGCCAATAGCGAAGTTCATGCTAAATATTAAGGGTAATATTCCGATTGAGCTTCAGTTTGTTGAAGGGGTTCCGGACGTTTGTTTATTGGATGTCCAAAAACAGACGTGCATTTATTGAACGTCCGGGACATCCAAGACCGGACGTCCATTTAATGAGTGACTGAGCTTGAGCGCCCATTAAATGGATGTTTTATCCTCTCACCTCAATTTCCTCCATCCGACCACAGCAACGGATATAAACGGCTATATTTTCAAATCCGAATCAATTTCAACGGCTATAAACGGCCGTATTTCAGAATTCGACTCTATTTCAATGACTATAAACGGTCTTATTTTAGATAAGTCTATAAATTCAAACCATTTTATCAATATCAAACACACAATTCTTCGACTCTTAAACTATTTTCTGCAATTGCACTGCAAACAAAGTATGTCTCATCCGTTCACATCTTACGGTGAAGCTATTAATATGGATGATTGAAAATTTGATTCACAACCCGATCGAATTGATATTCCTCATAGTGCTCCTCTTTTAAGCTTCCACTCCTCTGCTGCATGGAATAGTGAAGAAGACGGGGATCTTTGTATAATCTACTGTCACTTTTCCAATGATTCGATGAAGGACAACGACCAAAGTGGAGGCACATTTTTGTCAAAAGTAATGAATGCGTACAACCAAAAACATGTTGGGCAGACACAGTCAATGTCTACAATTATTGGTCGATCTGAAAAGATTAATCGACAAACGCAGTTTTATAAAAAAAAGCAAATCCTAGTGAATGAGAGGTTGAAGCAGAGCTGATACATTTCTTAAATATATTCATTTCCAATTTAAATGACCAAAGGACATGGGAAATATCATAAAAAGCCAAGATATAGGAAATATAAAAGAATGAGCGAAAAAGTTAACTTGAGTTTCATAACTTAGTCATGCTAGGTAAACACCGAGTTGAGTCGGAGAAAACAAGCAAAATACCCAGGTCAGACTCGAAGCAAGCAAAGGGAAACTCAAAGCATAATAACCTATGGAAAAACCCAAGTCAAGCCCAAAGCAAACACACAAAACACTTAGGTCGGACTCCAAGCGAGTTCGGCACCGGTCCATGGGCCATGGTTTGTAACTGCTCTATGAAGCTTGGTTCAGAGATTGTCGTGCGATTTTTGTGGGATGACGTGCATGACATGGAGAACGTGTGGAGCAATTTTTGAAGATTAAGTTTTCTCTTATAAATAGAGGTGGAGAGCACTTGAAATAGGACATTCCACTCCTCTTTCATTCTGAAGTTCTAAAACCGACGAGTTGTAAAATTATAACTCTAAAAAATTATTGTGCTGGATTTATACCGAGTTGTGACCACCAAGTTGTAAAAACAACTTTGTAAAAACAGAGAAAAATCAATGGAAAGCAACTAAGTGGATGTAGGCTGGAGTATTTGTTGAACTACTATAATAATCTCATGTTAATTTCTTACTTTTGTCTTCTTTTCTTATCTAATCTTCGTATTTAACTTTTCATTGGGTGTTTGTGCCATTTTTGGCATGAACATTTTAGTGCTTTCATTGAGAGAACTCGGATTTAATAGCTTGAAACTTGAATTTGGAGAAATGACTAACACCAAATAGATTGTTGGAGGAAGCCAACATAAACAAGGGGGTAGCCAGGAGTTGTCTTTAGGATCAAACCCCTCATTCATCTATGTAACAAGAGACGAGATGGAGAGAATGATAAGGGAGATGCATGATAAAATGATATCAAGTCAGGAGGAGATGTTAAATGGATTCTTTAGGAGAATGGAACAGCAGGGAAAAGCCGAAGTTGCTACAGACTAAAACCAAGGGCCATAAGGCAGAACGAACGCACTTGAAAATGAAGCAGAACGAAGTAGAGCAACCCTTGAAGTGGCGCCTCAACTCGATACTGATCCTTGACCATAAGTCGGTACCGATCCAGGAGGACTAGGGGGCATGTTCAACTTGAACTTGGATGAAGATGGAACATGATTGAGGAACAATATTGAGCCATATAACGCGAATCAAAATGCAAACATGCAACCAGAGGAGTATGTGTTGGAACATAGGTTTTGATTGCTGACAAGACACAACAATTCATGAATCTACGACTACGATAACATCCAGACTCATCGGCTCAATATATGGTTTGTATAGTTATATATTTTAACAAGAGTCATCAAACGTGTATATAGAGTCTAGTTTAGTGCTTTGTTAAAATCTTTCCTCAAGAATCATCATTCACATTCAAATAAACTTGCATGCATATTTTAATCAAAATCAAGTTTTCAAAAAATGCATGGAGCGGGGCTCAAACCTGAGTCACTAGTTTGGAAGGCAAGTACTCTAACCAAATGAGCTACCGTAGTTTTTGTTTAACAACAGAATTTAGTCGACTGAATCTGTGCATTGTAACATATATGTGCATGTTTTTAAATTCAATCGACTGAATGGTCAAAGTCAGTCGACTGAATCTTGCAAATGTCATTTTTTTATGAAAAGACACCTCTTTTCTTAATAGTTGTCTTCCTCCCCAAGGGTTGCAACCATTGCTATTCGTAGAGATCTCTTCAACAGCAATTGCAACTTCTTAACTACTATATATATGCATGAATTTCAAGATCAAATCACTTCACTTACTTGCTTATACTTGAATCATATTTTCTGAATTAGCTACTCTCTTGAATTCATACATTCATTGCTTACGTATTCATTTCCATATTCTTCAAGCAATTTGAAACTTCCTAATCTTCATATACACACAACTACACACATCATACTTGAGAAAAAGATTATATGAAGGGTGTACTACAAGTGACAAATCCGTGTTATTAGAACACACAAGGTCAAAAAATCTTTTGTATTTGTTAAAGTTCTGTTATGCTGCTCAAGGGTTGTATAGACCTGTTCCTCCGGGTTAAGTGAGGGTTGTTATTTTAGTGAAGTTCTAGAAGGAGTCTGGGACTGGACGTAGGACGGAGCTCCGAACCAATATAAAAAATTTTGATGTTATTTTTATTATACTGCTCTTATATTCCGCACTATTTATTGTATAGCTATCATCACTATATTCTGTATTATCGTATATCCATATTACACGATCCATAGCGCACTTTCAGTATGTGCCAGAATTTCCTCGTAGGAACGGGGTGCGGAATAAGAGTGTGGAACATAGATTTCCGTTAGACGATAGTGATTGACTTGCTAAAATAGTTAGACAAGCAATGAGAGGTGGACCACCAGACTATAGTCTAGAGGACGTAAACAGATATCCATTCACCCCTGACATCCGGTATGCGAGAAATCCACCCGATTCTAAGCTACCGACATTGGAAATGTACGATGGAAAGACCGATCCAACAATTCATCTGATGAGATACATCCAACATATGGATGTGTTGGGTGCTTCTGAGGAGGTAATGGGATGGTGTTTCCCGTTATATTCGACAGATTTAGCAGCGATGTGATTCAGACAACTGGAGAATGAGTCCATCGACACGTGGACCGAATTAGTGGATAAATTCATGAGACAGTTTAGAGTTTACATTTCACGATCAAAGAATGTGATGACGCTTTCAAGCATGAAACAGAGGGCCGGAGACACCCTAAGAAGTTATTTGACTAGATTTAATGCAGCAGCCGCTATAGTCCAAAAGTCGGACCCATCGATAGTTCCGACGACGGTGATTTTGGGAGTTGCTAACAATATAGATTTTAAAGTTGCTTTGAGAAAAGATCCACTGATGGATCTTATAGAGTTCTACCATGAAGCTGAGAGGTACTTGCGTTAGGAGGATGCTGAAGCTGAAAATATTGAAGTCAATGTTGTCGACGATGGAGAATCGTCCGAAGAAGGATATGGAAAAGACAATGAAAAGCGAAAGGTTGATGATAGCTTCGAAGACCAAAGCACGTGAAGAGGGAACCAAAGTTTTCTTAATATGCAGAACTGACTAAAACCCTAAGAGGATTACCTGGATACCAAAGGACAAATTCCCTATTGGAAACCAATGAAAAGAGAGCCCATGGATATAGAGAAGAGGTCTGGAATTTTTTTCCCATTTCATGAGCTAGATGGGTATGAAATGAATAAATGTAGGCACCTACGGGACCTGATAAAGGAGCATGTTCAGAACAACTGGCTGCAACAATATGTGAAGAGCCAAACTGGAGTGGTGCAGCATGAGTAGCTACCTTCTACAGTGAATGTGTCTGAAAGCGTGTAACAACCCGCATATTTTACGATTGTATATTTAAATGTTTTATTTAAATATAGCATCGTTAGTCGGATTTAAGTCTGAAATGTCACTTTTTGCAAACAGTCGAATTGGGACTCGAGTCCACTTCCATTGAGTCCAAAATGGTGTTTGCGACTTTTTTGAGTATAAACATCGATATGTTTGGAGTTGAGTGAATTTTGCTATTTTTCTATTAAGGCTTTGGGTTTGGGTTTCAGCCCAATAACCTAACAACCAACCCATCTAATACCCTAACTCCCACTCCACTCCTCTTCATTCCTTCATAACATTTCCTAACACTCTAGCTCAAGAGAAATGGGGGAAAAAGATTGGAAATAGAAATTCCAAACCCTAGTTTGATTTGGAAACTCAAGTTCTTACTCCAAAATCAAAGAGAAGCATAGGTAAGCATCCTCTTCTTCTTCTCCATCTCAATCCCTCTTCAATTTTCAGAAATTCCTATAACATAACTTAGGAAAAACTTCATCTTTGATTATAGATTGAAGATTCTAGAGGTGTTGTTGAAGAGAGATCTATCTTTGCTTGTTCTAGGGCTTCTCATCTGTTGTTTGGGTTTAAAAGGTGAGTTTTTGAACTCACATCTACATCTATAGCTTTCATTGTTGTTAGGTATGAATTCCTAACATCTATTCATGTTTATTTGCTTTTGATTTGGATTGATTTGGTGAATTTTCCAATTTTTGGTGTTATGAAGTCAAATCTTTAAAAATTCTATCTTTGATGTTTGAACACGTTTTTGGGGTGTTTCGAAGAGCTGTACAAGGCTGGGTTGTCGCATGGCGTAAATCCTTAGTCTCCGTTGCTCGTCTGTTCGCCTCCGGGTAGAAATTTGCCCCACTTAGGGGCTAGGCTGATGATGCTGAAGAAGCAGGATCAGTCGACTGAACCAGGGGACAGAAAACATATCAGTCGACTGACCTGATGGTTCAGTCGACTGACCTGGAAACCGAAAGTTTCCAGGCATTGTGTCATCCGACTGACCATCTGGTAGCCTATTTTTCGTGGGTTTCCAATTTTAATCGATTCGTATTGATCTGATTTGTCATTATCATTTATTATCGACTTTGATGACTTCTTTTTCGGGATTTTTGAGAATATCCATTTTGATGGATTCGGTATTGATTTTTATGGATTTGATTCACGTCTTCGTATGTGAAATTTTGATGATTGATTGTTTCTACAATAATTTCTACGATTTGTCACTTTAAAAATACAAAGGTTTCTATACTAGTAGTAACTATTCAAACTCTTTCACAAAGATGATTTCAACTCTATTTTTAATACAAAGCTCGTTTATAAAACCGTTTTCCAATCTATTAGTATATACAAACCTTTACCTCATTCGTATGAGAAAATCTAATTAAACGGCTTAGCAAAACAAGTGGTATGAAACGCTTGCGTTTACTTTGTCGGTTAATTTTTGGACTTGTTCGATTGAAAATTTTGTGACAATCTTTGAGTGGAAATCTACAATTTGTTCGTAAATATCTAAGTTAAGCTAGTGGTTATGTGACATGAAGCTAACCTCATTTATTTACTAGCTTAGTGTAATCGACACTTCTTGATGATCGATGATGATCATTTTATGGTTTAGACTAGCGATTTGCGATGTCTCTTTGTCCACGTGGGGGACTGTACCCCGATTTATGGAGCTTCGTCTCATTTTTATAGGCTAGCAACCTATGGTTTTTTTTTAGAGTTTGGTTCATCGGGCGTAACGCTGTAGTAAAGCTGTACTACGTCGTTGTTCCGGTTTATTAGAGTTCGGTTCATCGGGCGTTCGTTGTACTACGTCGTTGTTCCGGATTATATGAGTTTCTGGTTCCTCGGACATTCGATGTACTACGTCGTGGCACTGGCTCTATGGTTAGCGACCATGGGTTAGTGACCCGTTTGTGATGCACACGTTGGTGAGTTTTCATGCTCCCATTTGCGATAGGCCTCCCCCCCTTTGTGGTTTCTGGACTTCTGGTTGTGATTTCTAGAATTTGTGTAATTTTCGTAGTTTGCATTGATAAGCTCTAACAATATTTGTGTTTTGGTGAATAATTTAAAGAATGTGATTCTTTTTGGTGTTTTGAGATGATTTGAGATATTGTATGGTTTTTGTTGTTAATTGATGTATACTTGACTCAGTATGGCATTTTTGTTATCATACGTTTTTGGTCATATCTCTTATCCGATCTCATTTTATCTAATATTTATAGCTAGACTGATCCGTTTATTATTTTCTTTTTAAATAATAATCGGGTCAGACTGAGGTATTTCAGGTGCTCCTGCTTGACTTCTTATCAGGGTCCGTCACCTGACTTTTGGCTAACTACTTTAGCATAGTAGTTTTTGTTAGTATACATTTGAGATGGAGACTCCTTGTTGTATACTTATTCTTTTGTCTAGTACTTGTATCTATTCTTTCGTGATGTAGTGGATCTAGTTTGACCACTATTTTGATGTACACTTCTATGTGTTATATTCATATATGTTTCCGCCTTTGTGATATGAATATCTGCGACTGATTTGTGTTATGTTTATTTCTATATTTGTTTCCGAAGTCCACATAGCCACTATGTGGTAGCTTTGAGTTTGTATTTGATATGTCGGATTTCCTCTTGAAATGAAATATAAGTTATATTATCTGACATATCGGTACTCGCACAAAGCAATTACACAGATGGTCGCTCCTCAACAGCCTTATTCTTCATGCTAGTCGACGGCATTACTCCGTAGTGTCATTGGCTAGTGTGAGTATAGAGGTGGGCGTCACAGCTTGGTATCAGAGCCAAACTTCGGAACAATGTAGAATAATCTAGCAAGGATCATTGTCCTAAGTCTTTCTTAGGAATCGTGCCATAAGATCTAATTCGAGTCTTCGTACCGTTATATCTTATTTCTTTTTATGATGCCTTGTTTTATCAATCAAGTTTGTTTGATATTCATTCTGTGAATAACCTTTTTCCTCTTCTTTCTTTCTTTCTTAGAGAACAGAAATGGTTAGACCAGGTTGTCCCAGCGCCGGTCAATCTAGTGCTACTCCTCAGGATGGAGTATTTATGTCTGCTCAACAACTTTTAGATCTTGTGAACAATACCCAAGCTGCCGGACCCGTTCCAGTGCCTACTCACCCTAAATCCGGGTTTGCACGCTTGTGCAGAGATTATACCGCTTTGGGTGGAAGGCCATTCAAGGGATCCGAAAGTGTTATAGAAATTCAAGCTTGGCTTAGATCATGCGATCGCATCTTTTCCCCCATGGATCTTATTGATTCACTTCGAGTACAAGTGGCTTCTAGCATGCTCCAAGAAAGAGCATTAGATTGGTATGAGCTTTTGATTTCTGAAATTATCGAAGCGGATCTTACTTGGGAGCAATTAGGCATGTCAATGAGTATCCGAATTATCTGAAATCCGTCCGCATCCGTATCCGAAAACATGAAAAATATCCGATATCCGAAAAGCGGATGCGGATATCCGATATCCGAAACATATTTCGGACATGGATACGGATATGGCTGTATCCGTATCCGATAAATATCTGTCCGGTTTGAAATTAAATATATATATATATATATATATATTAATATGTTATTTTATATCCATAAATTTAATATAAACATACTTCATTTTACAAAAATACAACCCATGGTATTTTGCAGGGTAATCTTTTGGTTTTGGAGCATTAACCACTTCATGGAAAAAGAATGCAATATTTTAGGCTATATGTATGTTATGAAGATGATTTTTATGTTTTGGTATTTGTTACAATTAAGAAGATGTGTGATGCATGTTTGCTTTTATGATTTGCTGTGATTGTATTAGCCTATGGATTTTTCGTATGGATTATATTTATATATGCAATATTATTGTATGGATTTTGTGTGATTGGATTAGCTATTGTTAATTTGATGTAATTTATGTATTACAAGGTTTTTTCATCTTTTTTTCAGTCAAAAAAATGAAATATGCATTATATTGATTAATTTTCGGATATTTTCGGATACATTTTAAGGTTCGGATACGGGTATTTTCGGATATCCAAAAATATCTGTATTCGCTAAGCCGGATACAGATATTTTTGGATATCCGAAAATATTCGCGGATACGGATACAGATAATATTCAATGGGTATTCGTGGATATCGGATACGGATTTTCATTTTTGGATACGGATACAGCACTATCCGTATCCGATTACATCCGTTTACAGGCCTAGGAGCAATTCCGGGAAAGATTCGAGTTAAAATTTGTGCCGGAAGCTAAAAAGGTAACTTTAGCCCAACGCTTTATTGACCTTGTTCAAGGTGAATCTTCTGTGACGGATTATGTCGCATCTCTTGAATCTCTCTCTAAATATGGGGTCGAGTATATTAATACTCCATTGAAGAAAAATCAGAGGTTTGTCTATGGGTTGAATAAGAATCTCAAAAAGCCTTTACTTCTGAAATTAGAAGTTTCTTTCGATCAGCTTGTAGATATCGCTCTTCGGCTTGAAGAGGCCGATAGAGAAAGTGATGTTGAAGTTGTGCATGCCAAACAGAACTTCAACAATAACATGAAAAAGCCTATTAAGTTCAAAGGCCCCAATCCCAACAAGAAAGGGAAGCAAGAAACTTCTGTAGCAAAGACTCCTACCTCTAGTCGTGGACGATGCTACAATTGTGGGTCTACGGACCACTATGCAAATGAGTTCCCAAAACCATTTTTTTGTCGTTATCGGGCTATCTTATATCTACATGTCCCATACTCCAAAGTAGGAGTGAGGGAGAGTTGAATGTCGTGCAGGCTCCTAGTGACACTTCTCTTGGTCAAGGTACTTCTCATTCTATCCTTGACGATATTTGTTTTGTGATTATCTTATTCGAGTTCTTTTTGATACGGGTTCATCTCATTATTTTATATCAAAAGAACTTGTTGATTCTTTTTCTTTAAATATTATAGCCTTGATGACTTCTTTGAGAATTGTGAATCCGATTGGTGGATCCGCAACACTCAGTTTACTTTGTGAAAATGTCGAGATTATTCTATGTGATTATTCTTTTCGAGCCGATTTGCATGTTATGCGTTACTTAGGCCTCAAAATTGATTTTTTGGAAAAGGATTGGCTTAATTATTATGAAGCCCATATCCTATGTCCAATGTGGACTATTCATCTTCGACATCTTCAATCTGTTAAGCAGATTTCTTTTGTTCTTGATGATTTTGATTTCCAAAATTTGGTGGTATCATTTTTTCTTTAAGCCTATATAACGAGGAGAATGTTATTTCTCTCATTCAAGTAGTTTGTGAATTTTCCGGTATTTTTGGGCTTGTCTTAGGATTACCACCTAAGCAATCTATTGAGTGGTGCTAAGGTCTTTTCAGTTCGACCTTGCCACCAGTTTTCATCAGCTACGAGCTGCGGAGGGTATCATTCCACTTACCGCATTCCGCACTCGTTATGATTTTTGTGAGTGGTTCGTTATGTCATTCGGATTGACGAACCTTCTACCTTATTTCATCCATCTTATGAATCGAGTATTCTATGAATATCTCGATGAGTTTATCCTTGTATTTATTGATTATGGATGAAAACAACAATTTAAAATTTGCAAATCTTTTTAATAAGATATTTATAAGTATAATTGGATTTTGTTCTTAAACAAGTAAAGAATATTTGTAAAATTTTAAGAGACATGTATATCAAATAGAAGATGATTTTGTGTTGTTTTTCCCATTGAGTGCTTTAAGAATTCTGGTCGATGCGCTTGATCAACGTTATCGATAGGAATATCCTAAACGCTATGATGAGACAGTCAGACACAATAAATTGACTTGTAATAAGTATTTTTTTCTAAAAAGATGATTACACAAAGTTAATTATAATTTTGAAAGTCTTAGCTTTTCGAGAAAGAGGATCGATTAAAGGAACTCTTTTCCGATGCTTTTATTTTTGTGATTCCCAAAGGGAATCAAGACTTTATTGTTTGTACCGATGCTAGTCGTATTGGTTTGGGTGTCGTTCTCATGTAAAAAGGGAACGTGTTATCGTTTATACTTCTATACAATTAAAGCCTACTGAGACTGGATATGCCACTCATGATCTAGTGCTCGCGGCCATTGTTTTCGCTCTTAAAAATTTGGCATCATTATCTTTTGGGAGAGAAATTTGTTCTCTACACCGATCATAAATCTTTGAAATATTTATTTTCTCAAAAGGAACTTAATTTACATCAACAATGTTGGCTTGAGTTCCTTACATCTTATGATCTTGATATTCTTTGTACTCCGGAAAAGGGTAATCGTGTTGCCGATGACCTTAGCCGAAAGCAACAAGCAGTTGTTTCAATGATGATATCCTAATGGAATGATCTCGAGACTTTATCCACCTGTGAGATTCGAGATCGTGAATCCAATTTATGTTCATCTCTTGTTTTGTGTAGCCTTGAGACTCGTCCTTCTCTTTTGGACCGTACCTCTTTTGGCTAAACTCTATGTCAAAGAAATTGTTAAATTGCATAGAGTTCCTACTTCTATTGTTAGCAATCGTGATCCATTATTTTACTAGTGGATTTTGGTAAGGTCTTCAAAAGCTTTGGGAACAAAGCTTAATTCTAGCACCTCTTATCGTCCTCAATCTGATGGACAAATAGAGCGTGTGAATCAAATTCTTGAAGATCTCCTTCGTGCATGTGTTCTTGATTTTGGTGGAAGTTGGGAAGATCATACTTCTCTTGTTGAGTTTTCCTATAATAATAGCTTCCAATCTAGTATTGGTATGACACCTTTAGAGGCACTCTACGAAAGGCCATGCCGATTTCCTTCGTGTTGGCTTGAAGCCGGTGAGAAGCTGGTTTTAGGTCTAGATTTTATTGGTGTTCTTTTGTGTTTCACCTATGAGGGGTGTTGTGCGTTTCAGTCGATCGGGAAAGTTAGCACCTCGATATGTTGGTCCATTTCCCATCACCGAACGTATTGGTTCCGCGGCTTATCACCTTTTATTACCAGCTCAGTTTTCTGCTATTCATGACGTTTTCCACGTCTCTCAACTACGAAAATGCCTTAGGGATTCTGATTCTATTCTTGAGCCCGGTGTTATTGAAAAAATTGAGGTTTCACCAAATTTGACTTATGAGCAACATTCTATTCGTGTCATTACTTCGGAGGTCAAACGCCTTCGAAATAAAGATGTTCTTCTTGTGAAAGTTCAATGGTCCTCAAATCCTAAGGATTGCTCTTGGGAATCTTAAGAATTCATCGAGCAAACACATCCGGACTTGCTTTTTCGTGCTCTTTATGGTGAACTTCTTATTTCAAATTTTCTTTTGTGTTGATATGCTTTTATGGTTGTTACTTTTTATTTTCCTTTTAATTATTACGAGGATGCAATTTCTTTAAGGAGGAGAGTCTATAACAACCCGCATATTTTACGATTGTATTTTTTTTTAGATCATGGGGAACCTTAAGATCATGGTATTCATTGATACTCAGTTAAGTAAACCCCACGCTGTGTGTCTACCCCGCTTTTAATTACGATTGTATATTTAAATGTTTTATTTAAATATAACATCGTTAGTCGGATTTAAGTCCGAAATGTCACTTTTTGCAAACAGTCGAATTGGGACTCGAGTCCACTTCCATTGAATTCAAAATGGCGTTTGCAACTTCTTTGAGTATAACATCGATATGTTTGGAGTTGAGTAAATTTTGCTATTTTTCTATTAGGGCTTTGGGTTTGGATTTCAGCCCAATAACCTAACAACCAACCCATCTAATACCCTAACTCCCACTCCACTCCTCTTCATTCCTTCATAACATTTCCTAACACTCTAGCTCAAGAGAAATGGGGGAAAAAGAATTGGAAATAGAAATTCCAAACCCTAGTTTGATTTGGAAACTCAAGTTCTTGCTCCAAAATCAAAGAGAAGCATAGGTAAGCATCCTCTTCTTCTTCTACATCTCAATCCCTATTCAATTTTCAGAAATTCCTATAACCTAACTTAGGAAAAACTTCATCTTTGATTATAGATTGAAGGTTCTAGAGGTGTTGTTGAAGAGAGATCTATCTTTGCTTGTTCTAGGGCTTCTCATTTGCTGTTTGGGTTTAAAAGGTGAGTTTTTGAACTCACATCTACATCTATAGCTTTCATTGTTGTTAGGTATGAATTCCTAACATCTATTCATGTTCATTTGCTTTTGATTTGGTGAATTTTCCAATTTTTGGTGTTATGAAGTCAAATCTTTAAAAATCCTATCTTTGATGTTTGAACACGTTTTTGGGGTGTTTCGAAGAGCTATACAAGGCTGGGTTGTCGCGTGGCGTAAATCCTTAGTCTCCGTTGCTCGTCCGTTCGCCTCCGGATAAAAATTTGCCCCACTTGGGGGATAGGCTGATGATGCTGAAGAAGCAGGTTCAGTCGACTGAACCAGGAGGTCAGTCTACTGAACCAGGGGACAAAAAACAATCTGTGCCTGTATCAGTCGATTGACCCGATGGTTCAGTCGACTGACCTGGAAACCGAAAGTTTCCAGGCATTGTGTCAGCCGATTGACCATCTGGTTCAGTCGACTGACCTGCTTGTATCAGTACAACTTGCCTATTTTTCATGGGTTTCCAATTTTAATCGATTCGTGTTGATCCGATTTGTCGTTATCATTTATTATCGACTTTGATGACTTCTTTTTCGGGATTTTTGAGAATGTCCATTTTGATGGATTCGGTATCGATTTGTATGGATTTGATTCACGTCTTCGTATGTGAAATTTTGATGATTGATTGTTTCTACAATCATTTCTGTGATTTGTCACTTTAAAAATACAAAGTTTCTATACTAGTAGTAACTATTCAAACTCTTTCACAAAGATGGTTTCAACTCTATTTTTAATACAAAGCTCGTTTATAAAACCGTTTTCCAATCTATTAGTATATACAAACCTTTACCTCATTCGTATGAGAAAATCTAATTAAACGGCTTAGCAAAACAAGTGGTATGAAACGCTTGCGTTTACTTTATCGGTTAATTTTTGGACTTGTTCGATTGAAAATCTTGTGACAATCTTTGAGTGGAAATCTACAATTTGTTCGTAAATATCTAAGTTAAGCTAGTGGTTATGGGACATGAAGCTAAACTCATTTATTTACTAGCTTAGTGTAATCGACACTTCTTGATGATCGATGATGATCATTTTATGGTTTAGACTAGCGATTTACGATGTCTCTTTGTCCACGTGGGGGACTGTACCCCGATTTATGGAGCTTCGTCTCATTTTTATAGGCTAGCGACCTATGGTTTTTTTTGGAGTTCGGTTCATCGGGCGTAACGCTGTACTACGTCGTTGTTCCGGTTTATTGGAGTTCGGTTCATCGGGCGTTCGCTGTACTACGTCGTTGTTCCACATTATATGAGTTTCTGGTTCCTCGGACGTTCGCTGTACTACGTCGTGGCACCGGCTCTTTGGTTAGCGACCATGGGTTAGCGACCTGTTTGTGCGCACGTGTTGGTGAGTTTTCATGCTCCCGTTTGCGATAGGCCTCCCCCTTTGTGGTATCTGGACTTCTGGTTGTGATTTCTAGAATTTGTGTTTCACCAATTTTCGTAGTTTGCATTGATAAGCTCTATCAATATTTGTGTTTTGGTGAATAATTTAAAGAATGTGATTCTTTTTGGTGTTTTGAGATGATTTGAGATATTGTATGGTTTTTGTTGTTAATTGATGTATACTTGACTCAGTATGGCATTTTTGTTATCATACGTTTTTGGTCATATCTCTTATCCGATCTCATTTTATCTAATATTTATAGCTAGACTGATCCGTTTATTATTTTCTTTTTAAATAATACGGGTCAGATCGAGGTATTTCAGGTGCTCCTGCTTGACTTCTTATCAAGGTCCGTCACCTGACTTTTGGCTAACTACTTTAGCATAGTAGTTTTTGTTAGTATACATTTGAGATGGAGACTCCTTATTGTATACTTATTCTTTTGTCTAGTACTTGTATCTATTCTTTCGTGATGCAGTGGATCTAGTTTGACCACTATTTTGATGTACACTTCTATGTGTTATATTCATATATGTTTCCGCCTTTGTGATATGAATATCTGTGACTGATTTGTGTTATGTTTATTTCTATATTTGTTTCCGAAGTCCACATAGCCACTGTGTGGTAGCTTTGAGTTTGTATTTGATATGTCGGATTTCCTCTTGAAACGAAATGTAAGTTATATTATCTGACATATCGGTACTCGCACAAAGCAATTACACAGATGGTCGCTCCTCAACAGCCTTATTCTTCGTGCTAGTCGACGGCATTACCCCGTAGTGTCCTTGGCTAGTGTGAGTATAGAGGTGGGGCGTCACAAAGCGCTTCTTAGATCTTGGCCAAGAATAGTTATTTCGTGATCGGGATGGAAGAGTGTTAGGTTCGATTCTTACACTTTGCTTTTTTCACAAATAATTGATGCAGTATTACAATTAGACTGCTTAGTGTATGGGACCTCGATTGGTCTCCAGATGTTCTCTGAGTTGGATGTTTGGCTGTAGTGCCTTATGATGGATGTTTTGGGATGTTTGCGTGTTGCTTTTGCTTGGATTTTTTGAATGAATATTTGGTTTTGAAAATCACTCAAATGTGGTATCTGATATTGATTTTGAAACACCAACGAAGATTGGTTACCACTTGATATTGATTTATGAACTGATTGGACACAGTTCTCCCGATCGAAGAGATATGGCAATGAAACATAAGAAGTGAGTCACCTCACCGGAGAGTGAGTGGATGGAATTACTTTATTGTTGGTTCCCCTCGCCAAAGAGCAGGCAGATTGTACTCAACATGAATTAACGATCTATAGAGATCGAGGATTAAATTAATAATCCGGGGAGATCGAGGATTAAACTAATGATCCAGAGAAATCGATGATTAAACCGAGGATTCGAAGAGATCGGGAATTGGATTGGTCATTGATTACATGATTTGGAGAGATCGGACACTGACCTGGATATTGATAATGCAATCCGAAGAAATATAAAGCTAGACTTTGGATTTGAATGCCACTTGACTTTGAAATGGTTTATGGCGATTATTAGATTACATCTTTGCCTCAATTCGATCAGACTCATTTATGATGGGATATTGAGTGATTTCGAACGATTTATAGATGATGCTCTGATCGGTGGCAACACACTATCCAGATTGATAACTATAATAACTAAGTGATCGATGAAAGCCATTGCTTCGATTCAATCAGACGTTCTTATAATGGGATACTGGACGATTTATAAGCAACGCTATAACCGATGGCAATGAGCTTCCACAATTATTGACCTTTGATCACCAACCGTATGATTTGTACGTCGTAACTTAGATCCCAGATGGATACAGGATAGCATTGATTTTGATATATGATAGCTACCCCCATACAAACATAAGGTGACTTTGTTTTGTGGTATACGATATATGATACGATAGTTCCAGGAGAACATGGAACGATGTTGATTTGTAACTAACACTCAAGCAAGGACTCGAGTCCTTAGCTATGATGATCTGGAACAACCTTTGATTTACTAGTGAATCCGAAGGAACTAGATGATTCGCTGCAATTTGATTTGTCGTTAGCCAGAAAATTAAACTACTAGCAATTTGCTGACTTCGATATTTGTTCTTTGGCAAAGCATACCTTCCATTCACAAGGCATGCTTTAGGGGCAAGTGTTACGGTCGAATATTTGAAGGTCTTCAAACTGGCATAAACGATTGAATTGTACGAACAACGATGAAGAAATGACCCAATGACTTGGGAAACATCGTAGAAAGACAAAATAAAGGAAATATGCAAAAAAATGACAGAAAAAAGTTAACTTGAGTGTTATAACTCAGTCATGCCAGGTCGGCACCAAGTTGACTCAGAGTAAACAAGCAAAATACCCTAGTCAGACACAAAGCAATCAAAAGAAAACTCAAAAACCAACAACCTCAAGAAAACCCTAAAAGGTATCACCGAATCAAAATTGCTGGTTGCAATACATTGCAGCTGTTGCGAAATTTACTTGTAGTATTGTGCAATACAATATCCAAGATTCATTAGACCATAACTAATAGTAGCAGTAGCAATAGAAAACCAAAGAGCTAACATTAGGAGTGAAAGTGAAAAATAAATCCTGAACAAAATTTTATTATATAAATGTCACATTACGTAGAATTGGTTATGCTCGTATAGTTGAATACAATCCATATCCCAAACTCCAACTAGCATTCTAATTTGTCGACTCCATTGATCTCAACTCCGTATTTCAAGATAGAATCAAACAGAGAACTCACACCTTTCTTATAATAACTTGATTTCTTAAGCTCTTCATTGAATTCGATATCCAGATTTGTGACGCCAATCTGTTTTAGTCTGATTCCAAGCTTTAGCCGAACTTGAGACGCAATCTTACAATCTCAGAGCGTGCGTGGATGGGGAAACCGATTGAGCATTTCCCATGCATCAAAATCGAATTCTTTATCGACGGTCAATGCCATGGCGATTATGGTGTTGCCTTTAGGAAGAGTTACCTGAGTTGTTAATTTCCCGCAGCTTACTATTACCTAGAGAAGATGGTTTGGGGATTCCATGGTAAATTGGAAGAATTGGGCGAAAATATCGTTCTTGTGATAAATATTTGTTTGCTGGGCCTTTATATGACCCCAAATATTACCTACTGCACCAGTTGTATAAATTAAAGATTAACGGTGGGTTCTCAAATAACCACTAGACCAACTTAGTTTAAAAAACAATAGTTTCGTTGAGAATGCATTTTCGGATACTTTTCAAATAAATAAAGTGCAGTGCTAAGGCACAAAAAAGTGATTACGAATATCATTGAAGAAAATAATAAACGCAATAAAATTTGTGTGCTTTCTAATATCAAAGTTTTTTCACACGGCAATCAACCACCATACGAACTCATTTTGCACGACGAACAACCGCAGACCAACACAGTTGTTAACTGGCCTTTTAACCCATGAAAATTCAATAAGAGTTAGAACATTCATACTACACCAGAACAACTCAAGAATCAACCAAAACGACCAGAAAAAGAAGAAGAGAAAGATCCAAGAGGAAAGATGCCAAAATAAGCTAAGGTGATGGATCGCTGGCGATCCATCACCTATGGATTGCTAGTGATCCATAAGGCTTGCTCATGGACCCTCCGAACCTCTTACATCATAATTCATTACCATTTCTATGCATGCTTGTCAAGTTTCATAGCATGTCAAACAATCTAGATCGAGAAGTGAAGACTCATCTAATTCAAGCTGTTTGGGCAGAATCAGCTAACTTAAAATGGACCTACAGAACTCATATGAAGTCGGATTGACTTGAAATTTTGGGAGAACATTTAGAAAACATAGGAGAAGACTCACAAAAAAATGAAGTCATTTTGAGTTGATTTGATGGATCGCTAGCGATTCATCTAGATGGATCGCTAGTGACCCATCTAGAATGGGCCCCACGACTCCAAATTTTTGTGGTGGGTCCCTAACACCCTCTATAGTGTTCCTGCAAAAAACATTTCGATTTCGTTAAGATTTGAGCGAGATATAGATGATTCTTCTGGACTAGATGACCCATGAAGTCAGATGATCAAACTAACTCCAAACGACTTGGTATTTGGACAAAGCACTTAAATAGAAGATAGGAAGAAAAACAAACAAAGATCACTCAAAAATATGCTAAGTGGATGGATAGCTAGCGATCTATCCTCTATGGATAGCTAGTGATCCATCAAGATAAGTCAGACCGCCCTCAAACTTTCCGTGCTCCTTCGTAGCACTAAGTAAAGGCTTCTGGTAGAAAAATATGCTAAGTTGATGGATAACTAGCGATCCATCCCCTATGGATAGCTAGTGATCCATAGAAATGACTCAGATTGATTTTAGATTTTTGATGATGACCTAGCATAACAACTGGACTCTTCTACACTTGGAATTATGGCCCAATACTCACTGAACTTCCCTATAAATACTCACCTATGTGCAACTAGAGATGAATCATTTTTCGAAGAGAGAGCTGCCATTACTCTGCTGGAATTCCTTCACTTTTTCGACTTTCTTCTCCCTTACAATAGTCATCAAGAGAGTTACTGTGATTCTTCAGTCAACCCTTAAACTTCTGACTTATTCTAACTCATTGTAACTTAGATCTAAAGACTAACTAGTTGATATTCAAAGAGATTCGACTAGTATAATCATAATAAAGATTGATTAAAGTGGACGTAGGCCAGAGTCAGCCGAACCACTATAAAAATCATGTGTCTCTTTTTTTACTTCTGCTCTTTATTTTTGTTGTTCGTCTGAGATCCGTGCTACTGATTCTCTACACCGGTGCTTTCACACTTGATCTATGGTGTTGATCCATTTTTTGGGTTAACATTTTGGTGCTTTCACCGAGAACCTTGAAAGAGATCTGAAGAATTGAAGTTTGATTTTAAGATTTAGAGAGATGAGTAGGCATAATACTAGATCTAGAGCTGTAGCAAGTCAACCAGAGCTTGGGGGCAGCCAGGAGGTGTCCTCAATTTCTCATTAACACATCAAAGTGATTAGAGAACAAATGAAAAGAATGATTAAGTAGATGCAAGATGGGATCTTGTCTAGGCAACAAGAGATGATGGATAGCTTCTTTTAGAGGATGGAGCGGTAAGGGATGGCTAGATCTGCAGGGAATTGGAATCAAACTCCAGAGAACGACATAGGAGCTGCCGGAGTTGGATTGGAACAAGATGGAGTCTTGCCCCCATGCCCAGAGCAACCAATACTTGGGGGCAATGCTGGAATCAATAATAGAACCCAATGCAAGAGCATTTGGATTTAGAGCAAAACAAATTGAAATAATGCCCACATGACTTGGAGGCATGACAAATTTGGATCTAGGATAAGCTTTAACGCCTAGAACGGGTGATGTTGGAGCTAGGGTAGCAAATCAAAGTACGAATACACGACTTCATGAGCCGAAACCAGAAACTCATAGATGCAATAGGGGGTAGGTTCGTCCCTTACTCTCTATCTTCTGCTTTTTCTGCCCTCAATAATCTCAGGCCGTTTACACGCGTACAGGATCCCAAACGGTCCCTAGGCATGCTCTGAGTCGGATGCCTGAAATGACTATTTAGGACAATAATAATCTCAGGCCGCTTACACATGTATGGGATCCCGAACGATCCCTAGGCACACTCTGAGTCGGATGCTTGAGATGACTATTTTGGACAATAATGACCTCGGACTGCTTACACGTGTACGAGACCCAGATTGGTCTCTAGGCACGCTCTGAGTCGGATCTCAGAGGTTGCCATTTAGGATTTCTGCTTGTTTTGATTCCTGCTTGTTTGATCTCTGCTTATTTGTTTTGATTTGAATTTTGAAAAATCCACATTGATTGTGATGATTGATATTGATCGCCTTAGAGTTCCACCATGAGACCGGAGTGCAAGGTGCAAGTCCCCTTGCCAAAGAGTGAGTGGATGAACTTGTACGATATTGATCGCCATAGAATCCCGACCGGAGAGACACAAGACCGGAGTGCAAGAAGTAAGTCCCCACACCGGAGAGTGAGCGGGTGGGCTTACTTAATCCCCCTTAACTTAACAAACAAACGATCCGGAAAGATCGTCCCCTTAACTTAAAACATTAAACGATCCGGTGAGATGGCACATTAAACTTAAACGATTAGGAGAGATCGAGCCTTAAAACAAATTTGATTTGGTAAAAGGATTTGAATGCCTTATAAATAGAATAAAATTGATAAATCCTGGATGAACACAGGATGATCTCGATATATGATGTAATTCTGATATATGATGTGATTTTTGATATATAATGTGATTTTGATATATGATATGACAACTCTGAATGAGAAGCAAAATGATAATGATGTAAATCCTGAATGAACATGGGACAATTAGTGATATGTGGTGTAAATGGAGATATGTGATGTAATTGAAAATATGTGATATAATTGGAAGCATGTGATTTAATTAGAGATATGTGATGTAATAACTCCGAATGAAATTAGAATAATTGTGATGTATAGATTACACTTAGGTAGAGTCCAGAGTCTTAGGATGTAACTGGTTTGGAATGACTTGTGATTGGAAAGAGATTCTGAAGGAACTAGATGATTCACTAAGGCTAAAGCAGCTAAAAAGCTCAATTATCGAAGATTGGAGACATGAACTTGTTCTTAAACAAAGCACACCTTTCATTCAAAATGCGTACTTTAGGAGGCAAGTGTAACTGGTTTTTTAACCCATGAAAATTCAATAAAAGTTAAAACATTAAGACTATGCCAGAACAACTCAAGAATCAACCAAAATGACCATAAAAAGAAGAAGAGAAAGACCCAAGAGGAAAGATGCCAAAATAAGCTAAGGTGATGGATCGCTAGCGATCCATCATCTATGGATCGCTAGCGATCCATAAGGCTTACTCATGGACCCTCCAAACTACTTGCATCATAATTCATTACCATTTCTAAGCACGCTTGCCAAGTTTCATAGCATGCCAAATAATCTAGCTCAAGAAGTGAAGACTCATCTGATTCAAGTTGTTTGGCCAAAATCAGCTAACTTAAAATGGACCTGCAGAACTCATACAAAGTTGGATTGACTTGAAATTTTGGGAGAACATTTAGAAAACATAGGAAAAGACTCATAAAAAATGAAGTCATTTTAAGTTGATTTTATGGATCGCTAGCGATCCATCTAGAGTGGGCCCTACCAACCCAAATTTTTATGGTGGGTCCCTAATACCCTCTAGAGTGTTCTTGATAAATTTCATTCAATTTCGTTAAGATTTGAACGAGATATGGATGATTCTTCTGGACCATATGTCCCATGAAGACGGATGATCAAACTAACTCCAAACGACTTGATATTTGGAAAAGGCACTTAAATAGAAGATATGAAGAAAACCAAACAAAGATCACTCAAAATTATGCTAAGTGGATGGATGGCTAGCGATCCATCCCCTATGGATAGGTAGCGATCCATCCAGATAAGTCAGATCACCCTCAAACTTTCCAAATTCCTTCGTAGCACTAAATAAAGGCTTTTGGTAGAAAAATATGCTAAGTTGATGGATTGCTAGCGATCCATACCCTATGGATAGCTAGCGATCCATGTAAATGACTCAGATTGATTTGAGATTTTTGGTGATGACTTGGCATAACAACTGGACTCTTCTACACCTGGAATTATGGCCCAATAATCATTGAACTTCCCTATAAATACTCACATATCTGCAACTAGAGATGGATCTTTTTCCGGAGAGAGAGTTGCCATTACTCTACTGGAATTCCACTTCTTCAACTTTCTTCTCCCTCACAACAGTCATCAAGGAGGTTACTGTGATTCTTCAGTTAACCCTTGAACTTGTGCTTTATTTTAACTCATTGTAACTTAGATCTAAGGACTAACTAGTTGATATCCAGAGAGATCCAACTAGTACAATCATAATAAAGATTGATTAAAGTAGACGTAGGCCAGAGTCAGCCGAACCACTATAAAAATCATGTGTCTATTTTCTTACTTCTGCTCTTTATTTCTGTTGTTCATATGAGATTTATGCTGCCGATTATCTAAACTTGCGCTTTCACACTTGATCCAGGGTGTTGATCCATTTTTTGGGTTAACAACAGTTTTTCACGGCCATCAACCACCGAATTACTGTAGTTTGATGGTTGATGGTCGTGGAAACTGGTGTTGGTCGGCGGTTGTTTGTCGTGCAAAAAAAGTCGAAGTTGATGCCTTTGATAGCCCATTAAAAAGTCTAATATTAGAAAGAGTATATAATAAAATTGTACTGTATTTTTTAGCAATGGTAATCATAAGCACTTTTTATAATTAGGTTCCATTTCCATAAGAGAGGCTGCGATTTTTACGTTGGCTCGCCAAGCCTATCACAACCCTCCTCCTTTATCCTGGCTTGGGACAGGCTGCATAGAAAACTACACAGGTGGAGTTCCATCTCTAGCCGACCCCAACTTGTTCGGGAATAATGGCTTAGTTGTAGTAGTAGTAGGTATTCGTAAGCACTTTTTGAGGTGACCTTAGCATCACACTAAATAAATATATTAAAAATAGTAGTTATTAATAATTATTAATTATTTATAATTAATTATTATTAAATTATAATTCATAATTTGCGATTGATAACTATTACAACCACCTAACGGTAGAAAAACCAACCATATGGTTATATAATTTAAAAAATAAATATTATTTGTTGCAAATTTTTATTAATATAAATCGAACACATAACAATAGCAAGAAAATAGTTTTTAAGGATAGATTAATTGTACCGAAATTAAAATTATTAATGGAATAAAGGGATGATTTTAGCCAAAAATTTACCGTTGAAAATGTCATATTACTAAATCATATGTTGGATTAGATGTAAAATTTAATATTAAAACATTTTCCACCAAAGTGATTATAACATCATGAAACACATTGAACACAATCAAAACAATAAATAAACATATAATGTGTGACGGCTAAAATAGTTTATATAGTTTCTATAATGAACAAAAGAATTACAACCATGATACCAAAAAGCCTTTTGTCAACATTTGCTTTATAACATGTTCATTATAAAATGGAAAGTAAAATAATTGAAGAAAGTACAAAAGAAAATGGCTAAACTAATCAAGGAACTCTGATTCAAGTAGTTAGAGGTACGACGCTTTAAATAAAGATTATAGAGGTCATGAGTTGAAGCTCCTAAGACATCATAATGAGTACTTTACTTGAATTAAGCATCAATCTTGCTATGAAAAAAGGGTAAACAAACAATTAGGGCAATTATATCATCTTATTCATAATCTTAAATTCAATCATCAAAAATATAGAACACATAAATCTTAAAATCATATTTTTAAACTTTATTATTTAAATAAATTATCTTAGTATCAAAAATGTAAAACACATTCATAAATCTAATATATTTATATATATAATCAATTATTTTAATAAATTATCTAAAACTACCATTGCTAAAGCTGTATACAACTTTAGGTGGCTATGCTGATGAACCTACTATGCATGAAGAACGTTGGCAATAAAGTATCATGCGATGCCCAAAAATATTAGAAGTTAAAATAGTCAAACAAGAATTTTATTTTACTCTCGGCTACAAAAAAGACAGGAAAGGTGAACCAAACAAACCGGTTAAAAGATTAACCAGAATACGATACCGTGAACACTATTAACCTATATGTTTGTTCATTTTAGATAATATTTAAAGTTAAAATTTATGAAGAAAGGAATTGTTGGAGATATTGTTCGGTACATAAATTAAAACAAAACACAGTAAATAATATTGACAGTGCTTGTATTGATGAATGTGGCAAATGCAATTTTTAAAGGTTCAAATTAGGTACAACTTCGCCATCAAATTTCAGTTGATTATCCACGCTTGCGAATTCCTTATAAACTGGAAACTGTGGTTTCTCATGGAGATCATTGTACCTGAGGAAAGTTTCCAATAACTTTTGCTTTAGTTGATCTAGAAAGAAATATATCCAACAAAGATAACTCAATCGAAACATATATTCTACATGGATGTCAATAACATTTGAATGTACTGCGCATATACCATAGGATTCTTCACCCTGGCTTAGTTTATCTACCTCAGTTAGCTTGTAAGTAAAATTTTCTACTAAATTAGGAAACAAATATTCATAACAAAGTAAAATTATAGGCAAAACTTTTTATCCACCCAGCGAAGCTCAAATAAAGGACAAAGTACTAGAGGCAAGCTCTTCAAGATGTCACGTATGGTTTATCTAAAACTTGAAGCCCAACAAAATGTCAGCTCAAATAACGTTTATCTAAACTGGTATCCCAGTGACTGTAAATAGAAAACAGTAAAGTTGTAAGGCCCGAATAGTAAGTACAAAATAAGGTCCGAATATTATCACATCGCTGCCCTTCGCTACACAGTTTGAAATATACATTGCTCGTCAATTTCGCTCTATTTCCGCACTTCCCTGGCTATTGTTTTCGAACCCTGTAGCATAAACCAATAGAAAATATTTTGAATTTTAAAACCAAATAAAAAGTAGGTTGAAGAAGAAATAAGGGGTGAATTTGCATATGATTGTTAGCGCCAAAATTGGTCACTAACACCCAAATCCAGATGAAAGCACCAACCAACAATCACAGATAGAATGCATGTAGAGAATAATAATGTAAAGAACAGTAAAAACAGAGGATTTATAGTGGTTCGGCTGACTGTGGCCTACGTCCACTCCAGAAATTTCCTTTTTATTGATATCAAAGTCAATTACATTTACAATCCAGAGTTTTTAGAACCACAATGGCAGAGCAGCCTTAGTATAGAAGGTGAAGGGAGACAGAATGGAGAGAGATCCCTTTTCTGGAACCCCACATGTTGTATTTATAGGCAAACCCTGAGTTATTGGGCTTCCTGAGTAATCCGGGCCCATCAAAGCCATAGCCGAACCATACTCAACACTGTGACCGACCCAGCCAAGCCGATCCACATCCCCCGGGCATGACTCGAAGCAGTCCTATCCAAGACTTGGAGTAAACTTGCCTGCGACTCGAAGCAACCAAGTGTCGAACCTCCTTCCTTAAAACACCAACCTCCTGCTATGCCGACCTACCCACTACGGCCGAACCACTAAAATGCCGAACCATATGTGCCAAACCACCTCCGACCGTACGACATTAGCTTCCTTCCTTTGTCCAATCCACTTAACCATGCCGAACGACCTACGCCGAGCCACATTGACCGAACCACCTTGATGCCGATCCACTTTTCCACGACCGACCCAGAACACCACACCGAACCACATCATCCAGACCGATCCACACCCCCAAGACCGATCCATAGCGTGCTGAACCACCTTCAATCGCTGATCCATCTTCCATCATACCGACCCACATCCTAGGAGCCGAACCACAAAGACTCGAAGCAAGGAGCTAAGCGACACCGAGCGACACCCCGAGCAACCAGTCGATCCACTTGATACTCCATCGAGCTACCCGAGTGATGATCCGAAGTCACATGCCTCAGGACTCGAAGTTGCTGAGCGACAACCCAGGCCGAACCACCATTTAGCTAAGCTAAGCCACTTATGCCGAACCACCTTCCATGCCTATCGAACGACCTCGACTCAAAGTATTCCTCCAAAAGACTTGAAGCTCAACTCCATACGACTTGAAGCGAGTCCAAGGCGAGTCGAGACTCGTCGAAACCTAAGCTGCAAGTATTCAATAGCCTTCGCCCATCGACTATGCTGAATCCCGACTGCATAATCATGATTACCATCCATGATTGATTGTCTATCCATCCAATTGACTAAAACCCATCGTACTCCAGTCTCGACAACCGAGCAACCAGTTTAGTTAAATCCGCTTGTCTACGACCTTGCCAAAAGGCGGGTTAACAATGATTATCATCAAATAATACGATCATGAAACCTGAAGAGACCAACAATATTTCTAGGTGAAATCTAGGTAAATACCAGTTACATTTCATTCAAAAAATTTATTTTATGCGACCTAAAACCATTTATATGTGTTACGTGATCTAATAAATGCCCAGGGGTTGCAACCTGATTGGAAAAGTAGTCGATATAGACTAACTGTATTTGAAAAGAGTAAGGTAACACGCTCGGCTTGGGAGTTTATTTTCTACTGGTTTTGAACGGCTCTATATTTCAGGCGTTAACATAACCATTGCCTGTAAGATTTTTTCCAAACCGATTGTTGTTAGTTATAAAGCTGGTGATAACCGATGCAGTGTAATTTTGATGGCAATTCTCAACTCATCAAATCGAGGTCTTTTGAGGGGTTATAATTTTTTTTCCATTATACCCCACTAATTATATTGTAAAATTAATCTTTATAAAACTAAAGATAAATATAAGGATATATATGTAATGTCATTTTAGTGGAAAACTCTCAAAACCGATTATGTTAAACTCTCAAGCATGTATTGATCGGCTGTAGCAACACTTCATGTAAACCAATCAAAACCGCTGCAATCATTGACGGTCAAAACCAATACTTTCAAAACCTCTCATAACCAGTACCACAATACTCCCAAGTGGAGTCAAACCAACACAAATATAATCTTAATAGATATAACATCTTAGTAGTTATTATTATATAAATAGTTGAAGTACAAGAGATGATATACAATCAAATAGTAGGGGCCACTACAAGAAAATAAGCTATTTATACCACTCAATCATAGTGTTTCCACCTGTAATGCTATTATACCCATACAAAATAAAACCTTCAGAGTACAAAATGTTGTACATTTCCTGTTTAGGTACGAGTTAATATTAAATTTCGCTTAACGCTATACATTTCACTTAGAACGTACGAAATAAAAAATTATAAGCGGGTTCTTTTCTTTCCCCCCCCCCCCCCCCGTTTACCTCCTAAAATTTCATTTCCCACCTATCTTTTTTGTCTTCCTCTTTTAATCACCGCAACTATGCAACTCGTAAAAAAGTCAAATTCGTTGCAAATTTCATGCCCTAGCTTTCTCATCTTCGATTGCAACTATCCCGATCTCAATAGGACAAACCCTGGTTTCGTTCTCGGCGATTTTAGGTAATACATATTCTATAAAATTTGCTTCTTCTGTTGGGTATTTTCTTTAAACCCGTTGCTTCTGAATCACTATGTAGAACATAAAAGAAATTCAGTTGAGTATTTTGATTATTGGTTTTTTGACGTATAAACTTAACAAGATATGTATGTACAAATTTGAGTTGAGTATTTTCATTGATTTTCATGAATTAATTCTTCATACATAACCATTATTTTAACTATTTTCATGAATTAATTCTTCATAAATTGAGATGGGTATGTGAAGAGTGGGACGTTGAAAAGGTTAAGGGTGTTTAGGGTAGGGGACAGGTTGAGGATAAATCCGAGGATAGTGATGCCAATATGGGGGTAGGGGAGGGGGCCGAGGCCAGGCCCGGGGATAGCCTGTATTGTCATTTTCACATCCAATTCCACCCCAATGACAGTAGATGCTCCTCCTCCATTAACACTGAATCGATTGTTTTAAAATATGAGTTAGTAAACGAATTCGATAAATCAACCAAATGAGGATAAAAATTAGACAGAACTATGAATTTAGAATTTTGCACCTATAGGTTTTCTCATTTCCATGCTCCATTGTAGCCGCCTGGTCTGCAGCTTTGGATTTCTCAAGGCAAAACAATCTTCTGTCAACTTAACTGTTGAGACTTGGTTTTGATTCATGACACAAAGCTATCACTACGACATATAGATTTGACGACTGCTACGACAAAAAGAGAATATATACCACACGGAGAGAAGACTTCAAAACCAGTGCTTCAATTATATTATTTTGTTTTTGAGTCTTAGGTCAATGTTGTTAAAATCTCTCCTCCGTTACGTATATATTAGCTTATATATTTAGTAATTCTATTCCCAAATATTTTATACATATATAAGCATATATTAAATTATAAAAGTGTTTAAAGTTATATATATATATATATTTCTATACCTGCATAAACTGTGCATATTGCACAGATTTTACCAGGTCAGTCGACTGACCCAGAGGTTTAGTCGACTGACACTGGAAAATCTGTACAACATGCATATGTGCACAGATATACGGATATATATTTAAAAATTCGTTTGAATCGACTGACCCAGAGGCTCAGTTGACTAAATTTCTACAACAGCTACTTTTTGAAAGGACATGACTTTTTGTGAAGAGTTACGAACCTCTACGAAAAGATTTGGACGCAACACTTCAATTGAAACTCTTCACCAACAGTCGCTGCCTTCTAACCCTTATAAATACATACTTCAACTTGATTCCAAATCACTGAATTACAACCGAATTTTCTTATCTTTCTAATCTATCTCTCATGAATCTATTTGCTATAATACTTTCAGTTATTATGCAATAAAGCAATATTATACCTTTCTATTCTTCATAAACTTCAAATATATATATTTATACTCGAGGAAAAGATTATAGGAAGGGTGTACTACAAGTGACAAATCCGTGTTATTAGAACACACAAAGTCAAAACAATCTTTTGTATTTGTTGAAGTCCTGTTCTGCTGCTCAGGCGTGTGAAGTCCTCTTTGGCTACTAAGGCAAAATCCTGTTCCGCTGCTCAGGTCCCTATTCGGCTGCTCAGAGGTTGTATATACCTGTTCCTCCGAGTTAAGTGAGGGTTAATAGTGAAATTCCAGAAGGAGTCTGGGACTAGACGTAGGACGGTGCTCTGAACTAGTATAAAAATCCCTGGTGTTATCTTTTATTTTACTGCATTTATATTTTGCATTATTTACTATATAACTATCATCAGTATACTCTATCGTATTTCCATATTACACGATCCGGAGCATACTTTCATTTGGTATCAGAGTAAGGTCATCACATAACCGTAACACAGTTATCTGATAATCTAATAATATAGAAACTAACACTAGCACTAGCATTAATACTAGCTTCATAGAAGGACAATCCACTGTACGTCCACCACTATTTAATGGCATAAATTATAACTATTGGGCCACACGAATGAGAATATATATGCAAGCAAATGGTTTTGATTCATGGAATATAACTCAGATGGAATATATTATTCCTACTGAAGAGTATTCTACTTGGTCAAATACACAGAAACTAGATGCCACAGCTAACGCAAAAGCCATGAATATGTTGTTTTGCTTTAGATAAAAATGAGTTTAATCGTGTTAGCATGTGCAACACTGCATATGAAATATGGCGTACACTCAAGATTACACATGAAGGAACTAACAAGGTCAAACAAAGCAAGATATCTATGCTTAAAAGTCAATTTCAAAACTTTAGAATGAAAGACAATGAATCTATAAACGATGTGTATTCAAGATTTCAAGATATCTATCATTCATTAGTAGGACTAGGAGAAAAATATTCAGATTTTCATATCGTGTCCAAAATTCTTAACTCTTTAATGAATGAACGGGAAAGAAAAGTTCTCGCAATTGAAGAAGCAAATGATATTTCCAAAATAACTCCGGAAGAGTTAATAGGAAATCTAATGTCTTATGAAGTGAATTTGCAGGCTAAACGAGTTCAAGTTCAAGATAAAAAGAATATAACATTCCATGTAGAACAAGAAGAATCAGATTCAGACAAAGACGACCTAGCCTTTATTGCCAAAAATTTCAAGAAAATTTTGAAATATAGAAAAGGAAACAGATATAATGGCAAGAGAAGCTCAAACAGCAATAAACCACCATCTTCATCAGTATTGGAGTGCTTTAACTGTCACAAAAAGGGGCATATACAGAAGGATTGTCCGGATCAAAAGAAAGAATATCGCAATAAAAGGAAGGACAAGTTCAGAAGGAAAGCTTTCTCAGTTACATGGGATGATTCAGACTCCTCTTCCTCATTAGAAAGCGAGAGTAACAGTGATAATGAACAAGCCAATGTATGCTTTATGGCCAAAGATAATGAGGTTAGTGATTTAACTTTCGATGATATGATAGAAATAAATTCTGAATTATTAGATACTTTAAAAAGTCTCAAAAGAAAATATAAAGAGGTTGTAGAAAATCAGAACAAGGCATAATTCGAAAGAGATATGCTTAAAGATGAGAAGAAAATATTGGAAGAAGAACTTGAGAAAACTCAAGAATCACTTTCAAATGTTAATTCTCAACTTATATAATTGAGTCAAGAAATTGAAACTCAAAAAGAAAAGAATGATGGTCTTGTTTCTGAAAATCATGTTTTAAAAACTAATATTAAAATGGTTGAACTAGAAAATTCAAGTCTAAAGACCAAACTAGAAGGAATCACTAAAAACGTTTCAAATTTTAATAAAGGAAGAGAAAATTTATCTAGACTTATTGAGAATTCACAACCTGTTAACAATAAAAATGGTTTAGGATATAAGAAGATAGTCAAGAATTCACAATCTAATAATTTAAACAAAGTTAACTATGATAAAACACCCACATCTTCAAAAAGACTAGTTTCTAAAACTATAAATATATGGGTACCTAAAACTAATAACAAGCTAATAAAAAGGTATATTAGTTCATTTATAGAAGATGTTCATAATAATAAAAATTATATTTATAAAAGGGATACTAAACGCACTTGGGTTTGGTTTCCTAAGACCTAACTCTTAGGACCCTATTAAAAAGGTGGGTACCAACGTTATCTCATATTTTTTTCAGGTCCCACTAAAGAAAAGAGGAAAATGGATACTCGATAGTGGTTGCTCAAAACATATGACAGGAGACAAAGATATGCTGATAAATATTACATACTCAGATGGAGGTTCTGTCACTTTTGGAGATAATTCCAAGGGCTATATCATCGGCAAAGGCGATATTTCAAAGTTTTTCCCAACCCGTCTTCACTTGGTCTTCCTCCTCCGATGATCAAGCAAGTAGTAGTGAAGATGGTGGAGATGGAGGGGATAGTGGTGGTCAGACATCACATAGTGGTAGGGGTAAGCAACCAATGACATAAGATGTTTTCTTTTTATATAAATATTAGTATTTATTTTGTATGGCTTGTACTAAATAGCCATTCTATCTATATTTTTTCAAAGACTCTTGTTTATGGAAGTTTAATGTATGAATGGTTGTTTCTTTCATCATATCTATGGCATTATGGCTTCATACTTTTATATTCATTATTCCTTTTTGTCGATGACAAAGGGGGAGAGATATTATTACTAACATTGAGAATGCAGGATATAGAGTGTCAAAGATTCATGGGGAGTAAGTATTTATATTATATATACAGTCGAAATCTATATTTATTTACAGGTTGTCATCAATCAAAAAGGGGGGAATGTTGAGACTTGGTTTTGATTCATGACATAAAGCTATCACTACGACATACAGATTTGACGACTGCTACGACAAAAAGAGAATATATACTACAAGGAGACAAGACTTCAAAACTAGTGCATCAATTATATTATTTTGTTTTTGAGTCTTAGGTCAATGTTGTTAAAATCTCTCCTCGGTTACGTATATATTATGTTATATATTTAATCATTCTATTCCCAAATATTTTATACATATATAAGCATATATTAAATTATAAAAGTGTTTAAAGTTACATATATATTTCTATACCTGTATAAACTGTGCATATTGCATAGATTTTACCAGGTCAGTCGACTGACTCAGAGGTTCAGTCGACTGACATTGGAAAATCTGTACAACATGCATATGTGCATAGATATACAGATATATATTTAAAAATTCATTTGAATATTCAGTCGACTGACCTAGAGGCTCAGTTGACTGAATTTCTACAACAACTACATTTTGAAAGGACACGACTTTTTGTGAAGAGTTACGAACCTCTACGAAAAGATTTGGACGCAACACTTCAATCGAAACTCTTCACCAACAGTCGCTGCTTTCTAACCCTTATAAATACATACTTCAACTTGATTCCAAATCACTGAATTACAACCGAATTTTCTTATCTTTCTAATCTATCTCTCATGAATCTATTTGCTATAATACTTTCAGTTATTATGCAATAAAGCAATATTATACCTTTCTATTCTTCATAAACTTCAAATATATATATTTATACTCGAGGAAAAGATTATAGGAAGGGTGTACTACAAGTGACAAATCCGTGTTATTAGAACACACAAAGTCAAAACAATCTTTTGTATTTGTTGAAGTCCCGTTCTGCTGCTCAGGCGTGTGAAGTCCTCTTCGGCTGCTGAGGCGAAATCTTGTTCCGCTGCTCAGGTCCTTGTTCGGCTGCTCAAGGGTTGTATATACCTGTTCCTCCGGGTTAAGTGAGGGTTAATAGTGAAATTGCAGAAGGAGTCTGGGACTGGACGTAAGACGGTGCTCCGAACCAGTATAAAAATCTCTGGTGTTATCTTTTATTTTACTGCATTTATATTTCGCATTATTTACTATATAACTATCATCAGTATACTCTATCTTATTTCCATATTACACGACCCATAACATACTTTCATTAACAACTCAAGACTAATATTGTAGTTTTCCCCTTATCAAATTAGAATCTTAAAAGACATAGATATTCAATATTATTTTCTTTTTATTATCTAAAAGGTAATGAATTCTAGTTATCTATAGGGAAAAGAATAGTATGACCCACTTAAGGGTAGGAAGTAACCAATCATGTTTGAGTTTGCATTCTAGTTATATATGACCAACTTAAGTGTTAAATTTTGGTGATACAAAATCACAAATAGAGAGAAATAAATATGCAAAAGAAAGAAAGAGAAGATTTTGTTTTTCCTAATTAATAGACATATTTGAGTATGTTTATTTCTCTCTCTAATTGGCTAATCAAATTATTTTTTGCCATCTAATGTTAACTTGGGCATTAAGTAATTGATTATATAAATAGAGACTAGAAGAGAGTGCAAAAGTGTAGTGGAAAATCTATTTGCTAATTCTCCTTTCTCCATCTTTGTTCTTCTTCTCCAACTATTTTAGCCATATAGATATTTGCTCCCTTTCTCAATTTGGTTATTGATTCAATGGTATTTTGTTTATTTTAGCTTTGTTCCATTAATTGTAAACAAAATTTTGGTGAATCAATAAAGTGGGTGGTTGGGTGAAATATTTTGTGTTATTGTGTTTTGATTTCAATTCAGTCTTGTTTTCAATCCAAGTTATCTCTTTGTGATTTGTGACAAAGATCCGTTGATAAAAGCTTCCGTAAAGCGCTACTATTTTCATAACAGTTTGGTATCGGAGCACAGATCATCGCAAAGCTTAGAGTAATTTTGGTTTGAAAAATTATTGATGTTGGATATGATTTCCTTTTCAAAGATGGCTATTTTGGATGAGAAAAATTGGGATATTTGGAAGCCTAAGATGGAGGATGTTCTGTACCTTAATGACCTTCACGATCCGATTGATGGAGATGGAAAGAATCCCTCTGATGTAGATGAGTGAAAATGGAAGAAGATGGATAAGAAGGCGATTGCTTTGGTTCGTCGGTATCTTGATGATTCAGTTTTCCATCATGTGGCTAGTTGTGAATCCGTGAAGGCTTTGTGGGAAAAGTTGGTATCTTTGTATGAGTCAAAGAGTGCTACTAGTAAGGCTTTTCTGGTTCGAAAGTTGGTACAACTGAGATTAGATGAAGAGAAGTCTGTTGCAGAGCATTTGAATGAATTTCAAGATGTAATAAATCAATTGTCAAATATGAAGGTTAATTTTGATGATGAGTTACAGACTCTTTTATTGATGAGTTTGCTTTCAGAAAGTTGGGAAACTTTGGTTGTTTCATTGAGTAATTCCAATGCTAATGGAACTATCTCTCTGGAAACTGTTCGAAGCAGTCTTTTGAATGAGGAACTTAGAAGAAAAGGTCAGGTATGAAACCAATTCAAAGTGAGGCTATGGTGGCAAAGGACTCAAAGAAAGATGCAATTTGGAAGAAGAAGGACACTAATGGTAAAGCTGTTATCACTTGTCATTATTGTAATAAGAAAGGTCACATACGCAACAAGTGTTATGCTTATAAAAGAGATCAGAAAATGACTACGTATGGTGATACTAGTAGTGATGCACATGTAGGTTTTGCTGAAGGTACCGATAGTGATGCTTCTTGTGATGTCCTCTTTAGTGAAAATAAGCCTTAGAAGATGGATTCGGGAGCCAGTTTTCACATTTGTAGAGATGTGAATTGTTTTTCTTCTTATGAGAAGAGTGTCGACATGATTAAGACAACTAATGAAGAAGAGCTATCGATTTGTGGTATTGGATCTATCCGATTTCGTATGCATGACGGTGTGGTTAGAGAAGTCTCTGGAGTCCGACATGTACCCACTTGTTTGCATAATATTATTTCTCTCGAACAGTTGGATCGCCGTGGTTGCACTTATGAGACTCAAGGTGGAGTTTTGAGAGTGAAGAAAGGTGGTCGTGTAAGGATGAGAGGAGTATTGAAAGAAGGAAACCTTTATAGCTTGATTGGTTCTGTAGTCGAAAATGGAAAGCGAGTGATGGTTGAAGGACCTAGTCCACAGCAAGGTGGAGAGGTTAATGTGATCACTGCTTATGATTCTAGCATTCATGATCATATTTTAGACAGGGGTCTTCATGTTGATGATGCTCGAGGGATCGATAGTGATGACGTAACGAGCTCAGATCGAGTGATAGACGGGTGTCGAATTGCAAAATCCACAAAGACAAAACGGAGATCTTTGTGGTATTACAAACGTTTTTGAGACCGAATTTGTGAGGTGCACCTCATGTGGGAGATGCATCACTTGCAAGCAGTGGTTGAGGTTTGTAATTTAGTGTGGTTGAGATATGGAGATTCGTGATAGATCTAGATATGACATGCTTGATATGTTGGAGATATGTGATATTGCATCAAGGTGGAGTGTTAAATTTTGGTGATACAAAATCACAAATAGAGAGAACTAAATATGCAAAAGAAAGAGAAGATTTTGCTTTTCCTAATTAATAGACATATTTGAGTATGCTTATTTCTCTCTCTAATTGGCTAATCAAATTATTTTTTGTCATCTAATGTTAACTTGGGCATTAAGTAATTGATTATATAAATAGAAACTAGAAGAGAGTGCAAAAGTGTGGTGGAAAATCTATTTGCTAATTCTCCCTTCTCCATCTTTGTTCTTCTTCTCCAACTATTTTGGCCATATAGATATTTTCTCCCTTTCTCAATTTGGTTATTGATTTAATGATATTTTGTTTATTTTAGCTTTGTTCTATTAGTTGTAAGCAAAATTTTGGTGAATCAATAAAGTGGGTGGTTGGGTGGAATATTTTGTGTTATTGCGTTTTGATTTCAATTCCATCTTGTTTTCAGTCCAAGTTATCACTTTGTGATTTGGGTGACAAAGATCCGTTGATAAAAGCTTCCGTAAAGCGCTACTATTTTCATAACATTAAGCGTATGTATATTTTTATATATGTAAAGTTGTCTAGACATGTGTAGCCAGATTCTGTTCATTCTTAAATTCTTTCTTTTGGACTTATTCTTTTGAAACTTTAGGTAGAAAGAGATGCACAACCAAGAGAATGTGAATTATGGTTTTGCATTTAGATGCCCAGTTTGTATTTAAATCTAAGAGTATTATGGTAACAATAAATTTTCAATTACCATGCTATTACCAATCTCCAATTTGATCTGGTATACTAGCACAATCAGTCTGAACCAATTATAATTAAATTGGTCATGTGCATGTACATATACCACACACTAATTTTGCATTTGCAACAAGCTCAAAAGTCTAGCAGTTTGCATAACGAGATTCATTGACATCCAGTTTCACCAACTACAACACCAAAGAGGTAGATATTTAAGTGTTATGATACTGATATACACGTACCTTGCAAATTATTCATTTTTTTTCCTGAACTGTTTATCACTTTAATTGATAGAACGCCTTTCATATCTGTTGTGTTTCCTTATCACTGTATGTTTTTTTATTATACAGTAGGACATGCGTATTTGCACGCGCTGACTTGTTTCTGACGCAAAATTTGTGTGCATCTACATTGCTTCCATAATCTTGCGTGCAGTTGCGTGCTCTGGACTTTTAGGGATGGGTCGATAATAGTACATATAAAGTTGATTTGCTCTATCAAATGCATCTTCTAACCATACACTATGCTGCAAGACAATAAAATTAAAAGAACAAGTGGATAAACTTTAGAAATGCATACGGCAAAGTTAGAATGATAAATGTAACCCAGAATGTATTGTAGCAATATATTGTATTACTCAAACATGGGTTACAGGCTTTGTATACAGACCAGCCCACTACTGTGTTATTACACTTATATAAACTGATGTAATAGTGTACACAATGTACTACTGAAAGAAAGAAATAATACTCTCTGTTACAAGCTATCATACAGTATCTCTATTCTCATAATTTCATCATTCTTGCTACCAAAACTGTTTCGTCAATTATGAGAGAAAGTTATTATGGTATCAGAGCAATTGAAATCTGTCAAACGACAGTAATTCGAAATTAAATCATCCTCGGTTCCTCATCAGAGAATCATCGCATCATCACTGAGCCATCCAAGGAGGTGTCAGAGAGTTATCATCATCCACCATCCTGGTTGCTATCAGGTTATTGCTATCTCATCATCTGAGGGTTAAAGCTTACCCATCCCCGTATCAAGAATTCCCTGTAAAAGTGCCTCGCCAAGATTCTTGAATCAAGAACATCGGCTGCACCATCAGATCAATAGTATCAGATAATCTCAACTGCACTTCCTTATAATCCACCATGGCAGGAGATGATGACACTACATCATCAGCAACCAGTGGAGTGAAGAATCAGGAAGGGTCAGGATCAAGAAACCAAGATTCGTCAAATACTGGAACAAATTCCTGCAAGAACATAAAGCCAAAGAACAATTTAGTACCAACAACAGTTGATGAAAATAATTTCATGTTATGGAAGTATCAAGTTGAAACTAGCATAAGAGGGTATGGACTGGAAGACTTTCTCTATGGAACTGCTACTGTACCAGCAATGATGATAACTGATAGCACATGAGAGAGGATCATCAACAAAGAATTCATCAATCATCAGAGACAAGACAGTCTACTGGCCGCATGGCTACTTTCATCCATCAGTTCAGACCTAATGTCACAGATTGTTGGATGTAAAACATCATTCGAAATATGGTCTGCAATACAACAAAACTTCAATACACAATCAGTTGCAAGAATTATGTATTACAAGAGACAATTGCAGAATCTCAAGAAAGAAAACATGTCAATGAGAGAATATCTGACTAAGGCAAAATCATATTATGACATTCTTGACACAGCTGGACATAAAGTATCAAAGACTGAGCAGATACTAACCATCTTAAATGGTCTGGATAGTGAATATGAATCTGTAGTAGCAATCATTTCATCGCAACAAGATCTACCTAACATGCAGTATGTCAATTCAACACTGTTAGCTCATGAAGGAAGAATTGAACAAAGAAAAGAAAATAACACAGAATTATCTCTCAATTATGCCTCAAATTCAAGAAACAGAAGTCAAGGGAGGAAACAAGAGAATCAGAATACTAGACAAGACAATTTCAATCAGAGCAACAATACTGCTCAGAGAGATAGAGGAAGAAATGGAAGATGGAATAACAATAGAACAAGATGTCAGATTTGTGAAAAACCAGGACATACAGCCAGACAATGTTACTTCAGACTCAACACTGATTACTACCCAAATCAACAAAATCAGTCAAATCAGAGAAATCTAAACTCCAGTGCAAATGTAGCACATATTGATCAAAGGCAAGGCAGTCATACAGAAAGCTTAAGAACTCAAAACTTAAACTCAGAAAGACTTACCAGATCTGAGGAGATAGCTGAAGAAGAATGGTATCCAGATTCAGGTGCAATGAATCACCTCACAAACAATTTGCAAAATCTCAATCTTGGCAAAAAAGAATACATAGGTATGCACTCTATTCTTATGGGAAATGGTGAAGCTCTAAAAATCACACATGTTGGAACCAACAGTGTTCCAGGTAAAAGAATTCTTTACCTTAATAACCTATTGAGAGTACCACAGATCAAGAAAAATCTATTGAGTGTATCTCAATTTTCCAATGATAATAATGTATATTTTGAGTTTCACCCTAAATTCTGTCTAGTTAAGGATCTACTAAGTCAAAACATATTGTTACAGGGTAAACTGGACAAGGGATTGTACAAATTCAACCTTGGGAATACAAGAAAGAGCAACTTTAGAAATATGCATTGTAACAGTACAGAGTCTCATGTTACAAATAATCAAGAAGTATTTACTCATTGGCATTATAAACTAGGACATCCCAATGTAAACACTGTAAAACAAGTACTTTTGAGTAATAATATCTCTGTTGATGTTTCTCTGCCATTTGTATGTACTTATTGTCAACTAGGCAAGAGCCACAAATTACCATTTGCAGATTCAACAACAGTTATAAGCAAACCACTACAAGTGATTGCTACAGATTTATGGGGTCCAGCCCCTATAAATTCAGATTATGGCTACATGTACTATATATCATTTGTTGACTTATTCTCTAGATATACATGGATATATTTCTTAAAGTCAAAATCAGATACACAAAAGGCTGTAATACAGTTTATAACTCAAGTAGAGAAACAACTGTGTAATGAAGTCAAAACTATACAAACAGATGGTGGGAGTGAATATAAGCCATTAAAGGAATATTTCCAGAAAAGGGGCATCATTCACAAAACAACTTGCCCACATACATCTGAGCAAAATGGAATAGTAGAAAGAAAACATAGACACATAGTAGAAACTGGTTTAACTTTACTGGCTCAGGCATCTTTACCTATGAAATTCTGGCCAGAAGCCTTTAATACTGCTGTATATTTAATTAACAGACTTCCTACTAAAGTTCTTAAGCATCTAATTCCCATAGAAGTACTATTTGGGGTGAAACCAGATTATAAAAGTCTAAAGACCTTTGGCTGTTTGTGTTTTCCCTTTCTCAGACCATATAACAAACACAAATTCAGTCTCAGGTCTACCCCATGCACCTTTATAGGGTATGGAAATAATCAAAAAGGGTACAGATGCTTAAACAATGATGGTAGGATCTATGTTTCAAGACATATGGTATTTAATGAGACTATTTTTCCTTTTGCAGATACAAATGTACAGACAACCAAGAAAATTCACAGTAAAAATAGCTTTTCAATACCTTCTATACCCAGTGTATCTGAATGGAACAAATCTGATGAAAGTGTGCAGAGAGATCAAGGATCACAACACACTTTACCCAGCAATGATACTGGATCAGGTCATGATTCACCTTAATCTTCCAGCTCCTTCCATAATGCAAGTCAAAAGAGTAATGTCAATCCAGATCAAGGAGAATCCTTCCCATCAATGTCTCAACATATTAATGAGAACACACATATTCAAGAGCCATTACCTGAGATGTCAAGACACCATATGATTACAAGATCAAAAAGTGGAATATTCAAACCAAAAACATACTATGTGCAACTTGATACAATTGAGCCAAGAAACTACAGTGAAGCCATTACAAACAACAACTGGAAGCAAGTCATGGACAATGAATATGATGCTCTTATCAAAAATAAGACTTGGAGTCTAGTACCACCACCCAAAGACAACAACATAGTAGGATGTAAATGGACCTACAAAGTCAAAAGAAATCCAGATGGAAGTATTGCAAAATTCAAAGCAAGACTGGTAGCTAAGGGGCATAACCAGCAATATGGGTTTGATTTCAATGAAACATTCTCACCTGTTGTCAAGCCAACCACGATAAGGATTATTTTAACCATAGCTCTTCACAGAAGATGGAAGGTCAGGCAACTAGATGTAAATAATGCATTTCTTAATGGAGACTTACAAGAGAATGTATATATGGAGCAACCAGAGGGTTACAAAAAAGGGGGCAATAACAATCTAGTATGCAAATTACACAAGGCCATTTATGGATTGAAGCAAGCCCCACGTGTATGGAATGAAAAACTTAAGTCAACACTAATAGACTTAGGATTCACTCCAACAAGGTTAGACAGCTCTCTATACATGCAATACAAACAAGAAAAGGTCACATATATTTTGGTATATGTAGACGACACATCATCACTGGTAATGATAATCAAATAATAAATCAGACAGTCAACCATCTTAACAAAATGTTCTCTATAAAAGATTTAGATGACTTACATTACTTCCTCGGTGTTGAAGTCATCAGAAAATCAGATTCAGAAATGTTCCTATGTCAGAAACGATATATACAGGATTTACTAAAACGAGCAAATATGGATCAGGCAAAGCAACTTCCCACTCCTATGACCAGTAATCTCAGACTGTCAAGAGACACAAGAGAAGCCATAACAAATGAAAAACAATACAGAAGTATTATAGGAGCACTACAATACATCACAATAACCAGACCAGACCTAAGCTATAGTGTAAACAAAGTCTGCCAATTCATGCATAACCCACTTAGTCATCATTGGAAAGCAGTAAAGCGAATATTAAGATACCCGAGAGGAACTATGAGTCATGGTCTACATCTCAACAATGAAAAGGATTTGAACATACAAGCTTACAGTGATGCAGATTGGGCCTCAGATCCAGACGATAGGAGATCGACCATAGGATTCTGCATCTACTTTGGTCGCAACCCGATTTCCTGAAGCTCAAAGAAACAGGCTTCAATTTCACGCTCCAGTACCGAAGCTGAGTACAGAGCAATTGCCAGCACTACAGCCGAGATCACCTGGATCATGTCACTACTCACTGAAATTCGAATCAATCCCACAAATACTCCGATAATCTGGTGCGATAATCTAAGCTCAGTGTCACTTTCATCGAATCCAGTTCAGCACACACGAATGAAGCACATCGAAGTAGATCTGCACTTCATTCGTGAAAAAGTTCTAGAAGGAAAACTGAGAGTCAATCATGTACCAGCTCAGTTCCAAAGAGCCGATATACTAACAAAGCCTCTCTCGACGAAGAATTTCACTCGATTGAAGATGGATTTAAGAGTTGAAGATGGTGACACTAAAATGGGGACGAAGAAGGAAACCCTAGATGAAACTGAAGGGGGGAGTTAGAATGATAAATGTAACGCAGAATGTATTGTAGCAATACATTGTATTACTCAAACATGGGTTACGGGCTTTGTATACATACCAGCCCACTACCGTGCTATTACACTTATATAAACTGATGTAATAGTGTACACAATGTACTACTGAAAGAAAGAAATAAAACTCTCTGTTACAAGCTATCATAAAGTATCTCTATTCTCATAATTTCATCATTCTTGCTACCAAAACTGTTTCATCAATTCTGAGAGAAAGTTATTAGGCAAATGTTTTTATAATTATTGGTTATAAAAGCAGTAATTATAAATGCAGCGAGGATAAGATAGTTGTTGTTACTTGCTTCTTTTCACATACTTGAGTGTTTATAAGAAAACAACAAATTTACTCTCCTTTGTTTCTCTCTTATCACGTAATTTTATCAGGAATTACTGCTGAAGGAAAGTCTTAGACGCTGTGGAATAATTTTTAGTTTTAAATACGCTTAGTTTTATTAAGTGACGTCTATAACAAAAAAAAAAGGCTCTGAAGTAACTTCTAACTCCTATCAAGGAAGCTAAAATTTAGCTATACAGTATATTCACCTCTATCGTTAAGAAGTTTGAAAGGCAAGTTTAATAACATTATAAGTAAATAAATTAACTTTTTTGTTTAATGTAATTTATAAGAATGTAAGTCGCTACTGTTTCCAGCGGTATATAAGTTTGGTCTTCCAATATGTTACCACATCATAGTTGTGATCACAATCTAATTCACCTAATCATTGTGGGTGGGATGAGTTCGACATTAAATATGGATGCCTCAACAATGAAGACCACAACAAAATGCATATAGTAAGACAAGCATAATCAGAACTAGGCCCTTGGTGCATTTATGCACAAAATCTGAGATGTATGAAGATTCCCGTATAATTTTGCATTTCCGCCTCAAGGTAGAAATGGTTTTGGTTTGATTGTTGAAGTATATATGTGCATAAATTTTCCATAGGCTATAACATATGAGCAGTTTGATATGGTTAAGTGTTTGAGATTAAGTGTGTTACGTGTTGCATCTACACGAGTTGAAGTGTCAAAGTGGCTAAAGTAATGGTATGTTATCCGGCCTGCTAATTGTGCCACTTAATGGTAAAAGTGGATTTTAGCTTTAATTGCCACTTAATTTTTTAGGCAAATTATTTGCTTGAACTATAACTATATTTCTTATTATTGTTTCTATTTTAGCAATCAACTAAAACAAATAAATTATGACATAATGAATGAGAGCTTTTCAATCTGCAGTACAAACCATTTCAGTAATCAACTAAAATAATTATTAGCTAGGAAACATGACAGGTAAAAACCGTTGCAACTTAAGTGGTCTGACTATGCAGTTGTGCACGCTGCTTTGAGTGATATGAAGTTACGATGTCCGAGGTTTTCCATACATGCTTCTCGTTGTTGCTACTTCATCGCAAACAGCAAAATACATTCCTGTATACTCAGTGTAATTTCTCTCTTCCTTGCTCACCATGCATCAGCAACACCATGAGCATTTATTTGCTTTCAGGCATATCAATCAGTTGCACACAGATCATCATGTATCATAAGGATACATGCATACCATCAACTTGTATCACCTGTTAGCTGCACCAAAAACATCATGTGCTAGCTAAACCATTTCCATACACTCCTATCATTCAAGAATATGTGGTTGTATTCAGCCTCTCAGCATTAACCCGATTGTTTTCTCCAGTAGACTGCTAATTCAGCAGGCTGCGTTAGTAATCTAATTAACTTCTACCTACATATTCATTGCCAGGCAATTCACAGCGATGCACAATCAAATTTAGTTAGCATATCCATATACTTATTAGCCATTATACACTAATGTCATCTTTACTTTGGGACTTCATCCCTGGAGCTTCATCGTCCATTCTGCTGAAGACTTATCGTCTATTTTTGCTATAGACTACTTTGTTTTATCGGCAGTTCCAAGACAATTTGCTGCTGCATTGCCTTAGTCTTGTCGCAGCTGTTTCAGCCTACCCATGGTTCAGATGCTTTGGCCTTATCATTGCTATTGTTGTTTTATCCCCTACTCTTGGTTCGGACTGTTACATATCAGATATACTTGAGCTTGGCGAGAAGTTTTTGTGGGTGGATTTTCATTAGGAGGAGAACTTGTATGGGTTTGCTTGAAATATTTACCTCGGAGGCTTTCAGGTGCAACTTTGATAGCACCAGCTTCAAACTACCAGTGGCCTAGTTTTCTATCAATTTATCAATCCATGCTATCAACCAACAACTTAAACCAGATCGATGGACTTATAGAGTTGCTCATTATGCTCCTTGGTTGACTTATTGGTGGAATTCTTAGAAGTGGTACCCTTATTCTAGTATTTTCGCTCAATGTATTAAGATTATATCACATGATGACTTGAAGTTCTGTCCATCTATATCAAACCAGGACAAAGTAGGGATCAAGTAGGGGCGACAAGGAGAGTTTGAATCATCCACCGCGACTTAAGCATGGCATTAGAAAGATGGGAGTTTGAACTAATGGATCTCGAAAATCCATTCCCAAATAACCAAGGTGTTGTTCACTTATATCAAGGAGATGGAAGTTAGAAATGATATCTACCCCTCTTGTGTGTTTCATAAGTCAGAAAATCTCTGGGATTTAGTACCATGAAGTCCCAAATGCTGGGCATATGTTTCTGCTAGGGGATGGGGTCTGTATTGTTGAAGGTAAACATTATGTGATTGAGCTTGTGTTTAAATTTATATTCGGGAAGGAATACTTATATTTTTGGTTAAAAAATAAAAATAAAAGAAAAAAGAATACTAAATAAGTTGGAGTACCTTTACACGTGTGATAATTTTTTACTTTTTATTTGTAAAGAAGCAAATAAAGCATTCAAATTGGAGCCCTACATTATCTAAACTAGTATAACCGCACAACGGTGGGGAAACCGACCGTTGTGTTATTTGATTTGAATTAAAAACGTTTTATTTAATGTTTTTCTTTATTGCAAATTTGATAAAAAAATTAAATGCATTTTAAAAAAAATAAAAATAATTGAAACTGTGTAAATTAAATTATATCAATGATTGAAAATGTAGATTAACTTGATACTAAGGTTGTGCAATTAATGTATTGATATGAACTACCCACAAACACAGACATATATGTATCAAGAAGGTTCAATATACACTTAATTTTGAGCTTATTTGTAAGTCTAACGTATTAATGAATTTGAGAAAAAAAAATCAAAAAAATGTCACCGTAATATACATCATCATATTTTTCACTAACTAATTAAAGAAGACTACTAATGCAAAAATTGATTTAGTAAATAAATCTCATATTATCGAACTACAATGTTTAAATAAATTACCTAAAAATATCATTATTATATGAAAAACTAACAGTGCTGAAGTAAAAACAAGAAATAAACTAAAATTACTGAAACAAAAAAAACTAAACTTTGGATTCTGCGATACTGTTGTCATTTGTGTGTTGATTGTCTTCCTCAATTTTCTTCTTGCTCATTCTTATGCTTTTATCCATATGCTTCATTTTTACTAGTTTGGAGCTGCTTTGTTAAATATAGTTCTATGCTTATAGATTGCTTCAGATTTCATATATTTGCTCTTAGTTGTTTTGTTATTAACTATTCTTGATCATTCATTTGTAATATATTTCTGTTCTTGAATTTGTCAATATTGATATTTCTTGATCTATATTTTGTTGTTCTCATATATATCATTTTATCAATATTTTATCGGTTATACAATCCTGCCAGTAAATTGCTATTCCAATTAGTTTTGATAAATTCATCTTATGATTCTCTGTTGTGTACATCTTTAATCCAAAAAGTCTGTTGTTACTTGCATATGTTTTTTTTGCATTTGATGTAGGTATGTGCAACTGTCTGTGTCAATTCTCTTGTACATGTTCTTCCTCTGTGTGTACATAACACAAATTTGACTTTTGCCCTTTTCAATTTACAAATATACGTACAACTTCTCTGGTCTTGATTTTATTTCACTGTTATCATTCTTCTTCACTGCCAAATTACATCAAAATCATCAACTCCATTTCCCAATTTTTATATCACTCCATTTTTTTTCTTCTGTAAATACAACTGCCGCATATCAGTTCCACTTCAGCAAACACCCTATTCATCATCAGTAAATTCACCATTCCATCATGAGCAAAGATCCAGAGCCACCATGTTCTTCCAAGTTTCCAATTTCCATGTAAAAACTTAAAATCATGATTTTGATCAAGACTCATTTGGCCTTTAGGAAGTTTTTCCTTCTAAAGTCTGTACAAACACATGACAGGTTGCTTTTTTTTCACTATGCTTTAATTTATGTTTGACGTGTTGAATCACCGGTCTTTCTCGTAAACATGTTAGATTGTTGAATTTTTTGTTGCAGTTCAAAATGATGTTATATATTTTTCTACAGTTACTTTTATAATTGAACTAAATATTTACGTATTTCAATGCAGGCTCTCTTCAGAGCTCTCAAAACAAAGCATGCCACACCTAAGTATGGACTTATTTTCCATGCATCTCTTGTTGGTCAAGCAGCTCCTAAAATCAAGGGTAAAATTTCTCGGTCTCTTGCAGCTAAAACTGCTCTAGCTATTCGATGTGATGCTCTCATGATCCATTAAGGATAGCACAGCCAAGCTCCTTGACAATGACTCCACCTCAACATCTGCCTTAGCTGCCTTTAGATAAAACATATAATTATTTCAAAAAAAAACATATGAAGAAATAATACATCTGTTTCATAAGCCATACTACCTTGTCCATCATAGAATCAAAATTTCCTTCAGTTCAGCTGCTTGTGAGCTGCCTTCAGTTCTAGCACCGTTGTTTTCAAAATTTTCAACAGTTTGAATTGCAATGTTTTTGGATGCTTGTGGGTTGTCTTCATGACGAACATTGTTGTCTGACTCAATATGCTCATCTCTAGCATTGGACCACTTGGGTGCGGATTCAGATTCCTCTATTTCTTTTTGTATTTGAGCAAGATTCTTTTGTTTTATAGCCCTTGTCCTATTCATTTTCTGCAAAAAAAAGGAGACTGATTAAAACCTAAACGGAATATCAATAGCTAAACCCTTAGCTTTGATGGATCAACAAAGGTTCAAAGAAGTCGACACTAAGACGTATGCTGTAGTTAGCAATTTCCAAATCCATTTGGATAGATGCATCATTAAGCTCATATGAACTGAAAATAAACCAGACCACCTTGTACAACCAAGCATGTCTGTGATGCATCAAAATCCATTGAACATACTGGACTTTACACAAATTTATAAACAACTTATGCTCTGCTGATTTCTTAGTCAGTATAAACCTAGCCGAGGAACAATCAGTTATGCTATCATATTAAGTCTTGCGTCCCCTGTTCTGTTGGCCGAAATTGGACTTTCGTTGTGAAAATGAACAATGAATTACATTTAGTACACCATTTGACTTGGAAGTTCAGAATACAAGAGTTGACAATAATAAGAAATAAAAAACTAAAATGAACCATAAATATAATAGCAGAAAATAGGTAGTTGTTATTCATTGAAAAAATAGGTAATTTTATAACAAAAATAATTATAGCAACAATCACTATAGAAGCATCAGAGTTCTTTCCGGTAGCCGAGGGTAAGTTGTCCATATTTCTTTCATTAATTCATCAAATAGTAGAAAAACAAAAATAATTATATCAACAATCACTACCGAATTATAGCCACAATCACTACAGAAGCATAAGAGAAGCGGGTTTATCAATCTCTTGCAAGGGAATAAGCTTATATTTGGTTAAGGGAGAAATAAAGAGGAGAGGCAACAATCACTACCGAATTATAGCAACAATCACTACAGAAGCATCAGAATTCTTTCCGGTAGCCGAGGGTAAGTTGTGCATATTTCTTTCATTAATTCATCAAATAGCAGAAAAACAAAAATAATTATATCAATAATCACTACCGAAGCATCCCAGTAATTCATCAAATAGCAGAAAAACAAAAATATTTATATCAAAAATCACTACCGAACAATCACTACTGAAGCATCCCATTAATTCATCAAATAGCAGAAAAACAAAAAAAATTATATCAAAATTAACTACCAAAGCATCCAAATTCACTATCGAAGCATCCAAAATCAAAATTAATATATCAAAAATCACTGTCGAAGCATCCAAAATCTCTATTGACGCATCCCAAATCGAAAATAATTATAAAAGAAAACAATTATCTGGAGCAAGACGAGAGTTGCAGCCGAACAATTAGGGGAGAGATTGGAGAGGAATCAGGGGAGACTGGAGAGGAGTATCGTTCGAGAAGAGAAGCGGGTTTATCAATCTCTGGCAGGGGAATAGGCTTATATTTGGTTAAGGGAGAAATAAAGAGAAGAGGGAAGGGGAAAATTGATCGGAGAAAACGGGGACGAAAGTTTCAAAGTGAGAATACGTGGTCAGGATTAGAAAATTTGGGGGAGAAGCACACGGAGAAACAAAAATGAAACATTGGGAATGTTTTTTTGACTTCAGAAAAATTGATTTTCATCGGTGGAAGTAAGCAAACCTCCCTACGGTCGGTTTGACTAGTATAACTGCACAACAGTGAAAAACCGACCGTTTTGGTTGTATAATTAAAAAAAATTATTGTTTGCATTTCTTCATATTACATGACCTAAAAAAGATACTTAATTATGACTGAGATTGGATTCAGCCTACAGATATGCCATCAAAGCAGTTATTGCTCTACAATAAACTATATAGGTCATACAGGGCTCCATGCATTTTTCACTATGTAAAGGCAAATTTATCCGACCCTAAAATGTTCATTTGGTTGGAATTTTTGTTTTAATTATATATTTGGAATATTTTTGTCGAACCTAAAACTTATGGAGGCTTAAGAGTGTACTGCTCTAGAGCAAATGCAGTTTGAAATACACCATCTTTATGTGGTGTTTTAGGACTTTTTATGACAGCAGTGCAATAAATATTCGAATTATCACACATCAATTGAATAATTGGATCAAATACCCTTTTAAATTTGTATTTATTTGTATAACAGTATTCCTTCGAAGACTATTTTCTTAAGAGTATTTGCTCTTGATGCCCACATATCTTTCTACCAAGATTACGATGGATGTGCTAGTGGAAGAATGGAGCTTCAAAATTCCAAGCCATGAAAGTTCCACCTGCTTCTTAAGTTACTTGTTTTTTTGGAGATCAAGAGCTCAATTAGGATAGTTAGCTGGACATCACATCCAACTCTACTTAAGCAATAGACATTCATTCATGATCTTCTAACCATTTGGTAAATTAAAGAAATAAGTATGATGTGTTGCTGTTACTACAGTATGTTGGATAATTTCAAAAGTAATTGAAAATAAAAAGCAATGGTAGATAGCATGAATAATGTCATGGATGAACAGTTATCATTTGGAATTTTTTTCGATTTGGTCTTGTTTTTAAACTTATTATCGCAAATAGCCCAGTTTTAAAACTAATATCAAATATAGCCTTGTTTTGAAGAATACACTGGCTTATTTTCAAAAGTCGCCAGTGTAAATTATTTTTTTTTGTAAAAAAATACACTGGCTCCTTTTTAAAAGTCGCCAGTGTTAAAAAAAAGTTTTAGAAAAAAACACTAGCGACTTTTCAAAAGTCGTGAGAAAAAAAATTAACACTGGCGACTTTTGAAAAGAAGCCGGTGTATTTTTCAAAACAGAGCTATATTTGATATTAGTTTTAAAACTGGGATATTTGCGATAATAAGTTTAAAAACAAGGCCAAATCGAAAAAAAATCCTTATCATTTTATTTCACATTTCCACTATGGTAGGGAAAATATCACTTATCAGCAACATAAATGTCAACATCCAGAACATTAGTAATGCACTTACTCCAAACCCGAGAACTAGGAATAGTATTGAAAATGAAATGAAAAACAGAAGTGAAACCAAGATAAGTTTACGGGGATGCACCACCTTATGTATAAATATGAAAGATGGAACATTAGTCCGTTGGAAGAATGGAGACAGAAGTTCAAACAAAACACTCTTGTGTAACTGAAATTAGAGATTTTAATCACATTGTTTACATATCAAAATTAAAAACATAGAAAAATGAAAGAAGAAACTCGTTTATTTTATACCTAGAAGTTGCAAAAGCATAAATGGCAACATCAACAATTAAGAAATAGTCATTAAAGCAAATTTCTCTACAATAGAGATGATACATACATATACACGTAGACACAAATGTGTGTGTATCTCTACACACATATGTATATGTATATGTATAGAACATATATTTACTGATATAAAATACTGTTTATTCATAGTTGTTACCATAAAAACTAAATAACTCCATCCTTATCCTAATAAAAAGTGGAAAGTAATATTTATTTCTAATTTTACGTATGTAAATGAGTAAACCAACATGTAACAAGCAAGAACAACTAAGCCACATTAAATATATTTTAGTACTCGTTTAAACAACAGTTCTTCATATACGAATGGTTAAACTCAATGTACTTGGCCCAGTAAGGCTTGTGTTTTGTCATTGCCAACTCCAAAACCATGGCTCAATATTTTTGAGATTGCATATTCAACATTAACTCTAAACAAGAGTATGACACGGAGATAAAAGATTATTCATGCAACTTTTATAAAAAAAAACCATTGTAATTATTCAAAACAAATAACCATATGTTATGACATGAAAATATAGTACTTCAGTTAACCAAATGAAAAAAAATATTTTTAGATACTGTACTTGTATGAATGCAGCTTGTGGTATAAAAAATTCATCTCTAAACAAAGTCTCTTGTATGAAATTCGGAAAAGTGTATGAATATTCTTTAAGTAAATTTTTATGAGCATGTAACAGTTGTATGTTTCAAATCTAGATTGAAAGATAACAATAAAAATGAAAATAAGCACTTATTATCGGTTATGCTACCCCAAATTTTATCACCATTCCTACATTAATTTTTTTATGTGCAATATAGATTTTATCACCATTTCTCCAATAGTTTTCGCAGCAAATGCAGCCTGCATATAGTCCATCCGCAAACTCTCAAGCCATCCAGTTGACCTTTATTTTCAAATTATTAAGATTTTGCTGTTGCTTTTTCCAGTTTATACGTGCTAATATTTACAATACCGCAAAAAAATAAGTGTGAAAATCTATGCATTTCCAACAGCATATACCAATAATAGTACATTAATAGACTGTTAAAGAAATTCATTGGGGTGTAAAGTATAGTTTCATAGAAATTTTAAGTTTTTGGTCCTCTCTTGCAAATGCCATTCTACAAAAGATGAATTTAGAGCGCTTTTTCTCAATCTTCATTACTTCATAATATCTCAAACAAGAACCTCATGTGACAGTTATTTTAAAATGTTAAATTTTGATCTTTATAATAATAACTAAAAAGGGATATGTTTGTCATTATTTTGTATCTCTTTAGTACCAGATACCAGATATCATGAAGGTACTTGAGATTCATTGCTTCCTATGACTTATTTAGTACAGCCATCTCCTATGACACAACCGAACCATTATGAGGGTTTATTGCAAAGCTGTTGCTATTAACACAACAATATTTTCACTATAGAAGTTGAAGCCTGCTTTATGTAACGCGAAAATTGGTTCTACTACATCTCTAAATAGTTGCCGAAAACCGAACTAGTTTACAAACACTCAATAAAAGATTAAATCAATATACATAACAAAAATACAAAATTATACAAGAAAATCATCTCCAAAATAGGAATTGGCAAAAAATAAAAATATCAATACAAAAATTCAGTACCTAAAGATTTGGCAGAGCTAAGGCAAGGAGTTGGGGCAGAGCAAAGAAACAGAGGTGCGATGGAGGATTTGGGAGGTGCAGCAACGCTGTAAATGGGTGGAGGCGTAGTATAGCTATCTCCTATGACCAAACCGAACCATTATTGGACGGGGCTAAATCCCAGTCTAGTTACAACAGCATGCTTCTCCGACCATTCAACCAAATTAGTCAAAATTTTGCTTCTAGCCTAAAACAGTAGCTTGTTGCATTAAAATAATTTGAGATTTAGGGTTTTAGATTTGTTGATTTGAGAATCGGATCTAATTAATTTCAAAATTTGAAGGGGAGAGACGAGGAAAAAGGTAAACATTTAGAATGCGAAGAAAAGGGCGAAATTAAAGTATTCGGGGAAACAGCGGTGAGTTAACAGAGTGAAAGAAGTCCAGCAGAGATTAGTGCTGGCGGATGATTAATGGAAAAAATGAAGAAAAGCAAAGGGCTAATTATAAGCAGCGAAACGAGGAAGGAAAGCAGCGGAGAGAAGAAGGGGGCTGAATATTTTGGCTTCAGAAAAATTGATTTTGACTAGTAGAAGTAGGCAAACCTCCCTAACGGTCGGTTTGATTAAGCTACTCTTCTCGTCAAGTCATTATATAAACGACCCCCTATTGAATGACATATTAACTGGTAATTTAGCATGCTTCAATATACCTGCGATTATGGGTGTTATTTGGTTCAATAGTTGTAACGCTAATATTGTCTACTTTACAGTTGTATAAAAGAGTAATGTTTCTTGATAACAAGGTACATAAGTTGACAAATTACAAAAGCAAAAAGTGCATATACATTCTTGGTAAACAGTACTAACCAACTTCTTCCTTTTTTTTGAAGTAGGTACTAACCAACCTATGTCTTCTCACACACAAATAGCTTCTTCTATAGTGAGTCTGACTAAGGTACAAAATCCATATTTGTTCTACACTCAGATCCAATTATTGACTTTGTGCTAAATTTTGCTCATCTTTAAACCCAGTGCTTTTCAATTGGAGTAGATTTAAGGTCTTGAGACGTTTGAAGCATGATTGCATATTAGATATGGAATCACACTTTACCCAATCATGTCCATGGATTGCAATTTTTGATTGCAGTGAGTCACTTGTCTCTAACTTGGAGAATAAATTCACGCCTTGTCTTCCGTTCTGAAGGTTAACCTATAGTTAAAGTACCAAAATACGTTAAATATAAAATGAGAGACCAGGAAACTTGCATATCCTTAAGAGTAAATTTCATTTTTAACTTCTCCATATTAGACAGCATATTAGGCAGTTTCCAGTTAGTTTTGTTCAACTGTTATGATTTGTTAATAATCATATACATTTCGTGCTGATAATGTACGCATGCAGAAGAATAAATGGAGTAAATTATTTTTTCATCTAAATAGACTATGGATGATTTTTAATGTTAAGATGATTTTCTTGTCGATAGAATTTTCCCATTATTAAATTGAATTAAAATAAGATGGAAGTAACATGTTAACGAACAAAATAAAATAAAAGTACAGTAACATGTTGATAGTTAATTTAAGGAACAACATGTTTTGATAAAAAAGACGACTTTTAGGCGGTTAAGAAACTGTAACAACCCTCAGTACTCGACAAAATTCAAGGAACAACATGTTGGGGAAAATCCTTTCAGATGATCAGTCCAACGAAATAAAAACCCAATGCAGCGGAAAACAACTGGATTGCGATTGTAGTGAGACGAAACAAACAGAGATAAACACCAAAACAGACAGTCACAGATCTATGCAATGCAGAAAAATAAATAACACCAGTATTTATAGTCGTTCCACTACCGTGAGGCAGTGTACGTTCACTTGGTGAGATGAGATTTTATTAATCACCAAAAGATTAGAGTTACAAGATTAATTCACTTTTGGAGGCTATACATAAAAAGAATCAACAATACAGACAAAATTCTGCAGAGTTTCAACTCTCTAGGATGGCTGCCATTGTTGTCCAGAAGCTCCACTATTTATATAGTGCAGATATGAGGTAGGGTAGATACTATATAGCAGCCCTGAGGTTTGATTCGACACATCTGGTTCGACATCACTTTGGTTCGGTCAACTTGGTTCGATGTCCATCTAGTTCGGCATTCAATGACCGATCGACAAATCTGAACTGGCACTTAATTTGGTTCGGTATGCATACATCTGGTTCAGCTACGTTTTGGAGCGGCATCAACATACCGAACGAAATATTTGGTTCGGTCATTCACTTCAACACCGCTCCACAAATTCATCTTCACCGAAACCTTATTCCCCGAACGAAATACTGGAGCGGTGCTCCTTGCTTCTCACTGAACCAAAGATATGGTTTGGCATGCTCTTCAACATCACCGCTCTGAAGCCCTAGCTCTATCATGTTTCCACCAACCGAGCTCACCACCACCGGACAAGAAATCTCGTCCGGTCCTCCACTCCACCGCTCCAGATTTGGAGCAGCAGCTGATCTTCCACCGCCGAACCAAACTTTTGGTTCGGCAAGCCCTAGCTCTGAATTTAGGGCTTCGCGAATTCCTTCACTTCATCAACGACGATGTCGAGCTTATCCTCCGACTATTATGGAATCAAGGTAACAATTCCAACAATCTCCACCTTGTTGCCTTATTCCGTACAAGTCATTCAAATCCATCTACACCTTTATGCTCCAAGCAATGGATACTTACCCAATGAGCTTCGGCAATACCATCACCCATTACACTTTGTCGACGAACTCCAGCAAGGCCACCGCCCGTCAACAAAGTGTTCGAAGTACCCAGTCCGTGTAGAACCTATCAATCTCCATCATGAAAATAAACGTCTCCATAAACCATCTCAACTCTCCCCCAGTGCCACCCTGTTGGCACCTAGCACTTCATTAAGCGAATCAAGTCCGAGCAATGCTCGAACTTAGCAATAGGCAACGATTTGGTAAACATGTCTGCTGCATTCTCCTTTATGTGAACCTTCTGAAGACGAACTAGCTTCTCTTCACTCATCGAGACAAGAAACGACTCTCTCACCTCAATATGCTTCGTCCTCGAGCTGAATGCCAGATTTTCAACTAAGTGGATTGCACTCTGACTGTCACAGTACACATCCATACCTTCGTATTCGAAGCCCAAATCACACAACAGTCACCTCAAATAAAGCGCCTCCTTAGCTGCTTCAACCGCAGCTATGAGCTCCGCCTCTGTAGTGGACAAAGCCACAATCGTCTGCAACTTCTCTTTCCAACTGATCGTTGTCCCACCAATGGTGAACACATATCCGGAAGTTGACTTCCTTCAATCTCTATCACCGGCATAGTCGGAATCACAAAATCCAACCAAGCTGAAATCTCTTCCTCTGCCGCCAAAGACAAGTTCATGGTTTGGAGTTCCTCTAAAGTATCTGAAGATACACTTCACTGCTTCCCAAGGCGTCTTTCCTGGATTTTCCATGAACCTACTCACGAATCCAACCGCCTATGCAATGTCAGGCCTAGTGCAGACCATGGCATACATCAAGCTGCCAACTGCACTTGCATATGGGACCTTCATCATATAGCCTTGTCCTTTTCCGAGATCGAAGAGCTTTAACTAGAAAGCTGTATGTGTAAAGGCGTGGGTGTGCTGATTGCCTTTTCCCCTTCCATGCTAAACTAAGCAAGCAACTTTCGAATGTACTCCTTTTGAGTGAGGCTCAAAAGTCCTAGCTTTCTATCCATTTAGATTTCCATACCCAAAATTTTCTTTGCATCCCCAAGGTCTTTCATTTCGAATTCCGGTTTTAGCTTTCGCTTTAAACTATCGATTTCAGCCTTATCCTTGGAAGCAATCAACACATCATCCACGTACAAGAGTAAGTACACCCATCTACCATTCTTTAAATGCTTGAAGTACACACAAGCGCCTTTAATGCTACGATCAAAACCAAGTGAAAGCATAAAAGAGTCAAACCTCTTGTACCATTGTCTAGGCGACTGCCTAAGTCCATACAATGACTTCTTCAATTTGCAAACCTAATTTTCTTTTCCATCTACAACAAATCCTTCTGGCTGCTTCATGTAGATGGTCTCGTCCAAGTCTCAGTGCAAGAAAGCAGTTTTCACGTCCAGTTGCTCTAGCTCCAAGTCATGAGCTACGACGATAACGAGCAAAATGCGGATGGACGTATGCCTCACTACTGGAGAGAATATCTCATCATACTCTAATCCCTTTCTTTGTGAAAACCCTTTAGCAACTAGTCTAGCATTGTATCTCACATCATCCTTCACCTTGAACACCTACTTGCAACATATGGCTCGATTTCCTTGATGAGGTGGTACCAAATCCCAAATCTTGTTCTTCTTCAACGACTCTAACTCCTCTTCCATAGCGCACATCCACTTCGAAATGTCACATGACTTCAAAGCTTCATCAAGGTCAAGCGGCTCCTCATGAACCACATGTATGGCATAGTCAAACTGATCACCAAGGCTAAGGTTTGCAAACTGCCAATCATCATACCTTCGGGCGGCCTAATAGTCCTACGACTGACCCGGGCAGGGACTGCTTTTCCTAAACTCCTTTCAGCTCCACCTTAAACTGAACTTCCTCTAGATTTCATGCACATCACTAGCACTACTAGAAGGTACCTATGGACTATCCTGTGATGTTTCATCAACTGCGTTTTTCTCGACAGCATCAACAATAACTCTACTATTTGGCTGGAACACGAGAACTTCTTCTATGATATCCCGGAATTTTAGGCAATATCAATTTAATAATCTGTATTAAAAATTAAATTGATTTGATAATTATTGTTAAATAAGAGTTGGATTGATTTAATAATCCAGATTTAATAAATATTTAATTTGTAGATTTCATCTTTTAAAAAACTAATTAAATTGTTTTCTATTTATAATGTATATATAATTGTATATGTTGTTAATAGAAAAGCTTTGGATTAAATTTAACAAATAAAACATAATTTTCAATTTCTAATATATTTTGGTAATTTGGGAATTATAATTAAATTTAAAATAAAGATATTCAAAGATTAATCAAATAATTAACTATATAGTTTTAAAATACTTAAGGAAAATGTATAATGGTTTAAATTATGTTATAACTTAAGTTTAAATAATAAATAAGGATTTGTTTTATTTCTTTTTAAATATAGCTTGATAAAGAGATAATTTCTTTTATAAATTAGTTAAAATTGATAAATGTGTTATTTCCAATAATATTAACATTCTATTGTTTTTACAAATGGATTTTTAATATAAATAGAATTGTTATTTCAAATTGAATTTTGTATATATAACTTGATTTTAAAATTTGATTTTAAAATTTGATTTGGATTTGAATTTAAAGTTTTGAAATTCAAAAAGATAGATATTTAAATTGTTTTGGATTTTAAAATATTGGTATAAACTTTTATTTATAAATATAATTGGGTTATTTATTTTATAATTTATCTACATATAAATAAGTACATATTAACTAATTAATTAAGCCTAAGGTTATACTAATCTTATATTAACATTTAATCACAAATCATAATTAATTTAAGTGACATGTGTTAATTTATAAGCATGCCAATATGACAAATGTCAAGTTTCTAATTTTAATTTCTTTTATTTTTATTAAACCATTTTTCAGCCTATTTATAAACCTATGCTCCTCATCTTCATTTTTTTTATTCTTCTATCCTCTCAAATTCAAAAACTAAGAAACCTTCACCCTGTAAAATTTCCCAGAATTAAAATCTGAAATCAACATTCACAAACCAGATTTCGGTAATTCATTTTTCAACTTCAAAAGCAATCCCTATAACCATTATCAAGATCAAAATCAAAGCTTGTAGACTATTTTCTTCAAACCTGAGAATAACAATGTCTGCAAGCATTTTCTTCAACTTAAATCAAAACAGTCTCATCTCTTCATCAAGTCTCAATAACAAGAATTCAAGTTTTCAAATCAAAGCCTGCATTCATCTTCAACCTGAGATGAACCAGCCTGCATGCAACTGCAGTTTTAAATCAAGCCTGTTTCTTTTCAAACCTGGAAATTAAAGAAGTCTACATCTTTTTCAAACAAGCATGCATGCGGTTTTCAAAGGCAAAAGCATATCAAGTTTAAAAGTATCATAAGCTTTTCAAATTAAAGCTGGAAGCTCTGTCTCTGTTTTGCCTGGTGAGTAACATTACTATTTCTAAAAGTTTAGGTTATGAATAAGATTGCATGTTAAATTCTTGTGATAAATATGTATTGTTTGTATGTGCAAGTTAAAATTTGTTGTGAGAACAATGGATGAATTGTATGCATGTATGATATTGTTCCCTGTTCTGTTTTGTTGCCCAGACTCCAGGATTCCTTTTAAATCTCTTACTAATTGATCTAGTTCTTGTTAGGACTAAACTTATAAACAAAAGTTGTGATTATCATAGAAGAATGTTTAAAAAAATTTAGTTAAGTCAAACTTTAAACCAAGTATCTCTGTAAAACAAAAACAACAAGTGCATGTATATATAAGTGAAAACCCAAACATTGAAATTCGTAAATCCAGGATTATAAATGGAATGTATAAGCTATAACATGATTTTTAGTATTAAAATCACAATTTTTAGTTTAGAATTGAAGGTGCAGTTCTGGTTTAAGTTAAAAATGAATTTTTGGTAACTCTGTTGATCTCAGTGAATTTGGGATGTTGATTTCTTCAAGAATGGTAGTGGGATGATCAGGGATGGTAGGAAAATTATTGGAAAATGGATTAATGCATTGATGCAGTGGTGATTTAGGATTAAAGATTTTAACCCTAGTTTCTTTAGTTGATTAGAAATTGATCACCGCGAACCCTATGAATGATCGAGTTCTTCCAGATTCAAGTAGGTGATTGATGGGGTATGGAAGAGTTCTTGGCCGGAGGTGAAGCCACTCTGGTGATCAGAGGCGAGAGATTTTGGTGATTTCCAGTTCGACTTTTTTTTCCAGATTTGAGCTCATAAGCTCGATTATGATTTTGGGTTTCTGCAGTTTATTTGATGGTCAGAACTGAGATGAGGGATGATCGCCGACTTGCGCGTGTTGTCGCGAGTGGTCGGAGTTGACGGCGGAGTTGGTGCAGGTGCACGGAGTACTTGGTGTGTCAGTTGTGTTTTGGGGGAGAAGGGGTACTCGTGTTTGGTTCGGGTTAATTCTTGTTTTGCTCGAGGTATTTGGATGTTGGACTCGAAGTATTTTAGTGTGGGCTCGAGTAAATAGTTGTTGCCAGGTTTTTTTTAAAACCTGTCTGTTTAAATTTTAAACTGGATTTAGAAATGTGAAGCAAGATTTAAACCAGTTTTAAATCAAGTTTTAAACCTGGATTCAAATTTAATTTGTATCCTAGTTTTGAAATAAATAAGTTTTTATAAAATTTAAATTGTTTAAAACAACTTTAAATGTTTAAAGTATAATTTAAAATGTTTTGAATTTAAATGAATTTGGTTTACAAACTCTTAAGAAATTTCTTTATAAATGGTAAATGTTTCTTTAACATTTGATTTAAAAAGGTTTTAAAATTGGTTTAATTTTGTTAAAGTTTAAATTTGTAGTTAGGGATTATAGATTAGAGTATTAATTAATGGTTAGGAATTAATTAATAAGTAATTAAATATTAATTAAGTTATGGTTAACACTTAATTAATTTAGTAATTAGAGATTAATAAAATGGTTATTAAGATTTATTAATTTAGAATTAATAATAATTAATATAAGTTAATTACTTAAGGAAAGTAATTAAATAATAGTTAATGAGGTCATTAACTATGGATTATTAAATAATTAATTAATAGGATTAATTTAATAGTTAATTAGATTAATTAATTTAAAGATAATCAATTATAGAATTTGTTTAAATGTAATTACTTATTGGAAGTAATTAAGAATTAATTACTTATTGTAATTAATTGAAGTTAATTTGATTTAGTTAAATTAATTAATTAAGTTTAATTAATTTAGAATAATCAAGAGATGATTTGATAATAATTACTTAATGTAATTATTAAAGTAAGATTATTTAGGGAGTAAATAATAGATAATTACTGGAAGTAATTAGTTGAATAAAGGATTTTATTAATAGAAGTAATTTGAGTTAATTACTTTGAATAATTAATCAAGGGATTAATTAAGAAATTAATTAAGGAGTAATTAATTTAGTTAATGAAAGTAATTAAGGGTAATTAATTACTGATTAAAGATTAATTGAGGGTGATTAATAAATGTTGTTTAATTAAAGGTTAATTACTTAATTTAATTAAGTAATTAATAATTAAGTTGTAATTAAGGATCATTAATTAATATAATTAATGATGTAATTAAGATTGGTTAATTAAGTAATAATTAATAAATGAAGTAATTAATCAATGTAATTAATTAAGGATTAATGTAATTAATTATAGTTGATTAAGTTAATTAATTTTAGTTAATTAATTAATGATATAATTAAAGGTTAATTACTATAAGTGGTTAAGGATAATTAATTTAAGTAATTAATTAAAGATAAATTACTTGGATGTAATTAAAAGATAATTAATCAAGATGATTAATTGAAATGAATTATTAGAGGATAATTAATTAATTGATTGTAATTAATTAATGATTAAGTAAGAAGGATTTATAAAATGAAGTAATTAATTTAATTCAATTTAAATTAAGATGATATAAATCATTACTTATGGATGGATGATAATACTGAATGCTTTGCATTGATTGATATCTCTGATGAGATATATGCTGTATGATATGGATGTTAGTTGAATTGTGATGATAATATGGATTATCTGATAATGTTGATTATCTGTTGTGAATTATCTTTCTTTGTGTATAAAGATAATTGAATTGAATTGTTTTAACTTTAAAACAACTTGGCCTTAAAAGATACGCTTTGGATTTCGATGAGACCGGGATCGGGTTTCCGTATACCGGATTTCCAGGTCTGGAGACCCGAATACCACATCGATCCAAATTAACGATAGGTCGTGAATCAAGTGAAGATGAAGATTCAGAGTGCAAGGGTTATTGTCGTTAACTCTGAGGGTGATTCCAAAACGAGTGTAACGAGATAATGCCTTCGGTTTCGTTCGAACCCGGAACGAACTTGTATGGATTGAATGCTTTCAGCACATCGTCAGGTGGACGATGAGCATTCTAAGATAGATGTGTTCTTTTTAAAGGTAATCGTGACCTCAAGCCTCACAAACCGGGAATGGCTAAAACAGGGGAGGTGCAGCAAGGTTAGTGGGTAGCACCCAAGTAGGACAAGGTTACCTCTGTCTAGATGTCCCTTTCTATTTTCGACTTAGTGGTGCGGTTGCTGATCCCAACCGTGAGGTATCTTGTGCGGGAATTATCCAGTAAGGGATGTTCCGACCTTGTGTTGCAGGGGATTGGGAGTGATCCTCGGTACGGTGATCTAGGCCACGTACTGTGACGGGCGGTACCCCGGTAGCCCTGCCATTGTATGGAATCCAAACTCCAATAAGTGCCGTACGTATTAGTTGTGCCCAACTATGTTGAAATGTGAGATGTAAGCATTTCAGCTATTTCTGTATTTTACTTGAAAACCCTAGACCCTATTATAATACAATCGAATTTCCTATCAAATGTTTTGGTTAGCGTAAGGTAAAAACTTACCCATGTTTATTTGTGGGGAGTCTTACGTGATACCTTTTCTTTCAAAAGGTTTTGAAGTTAAACAAGTTTAACCTGTTACTCACACCAGACCCATGTCTGACCCAAGTTGTTTATTTCTGTTTTATAAACTCTTGGGTACTCAAATTTTTACGAGTAGCCAAGGGATTCAGGTTAGCCTTGACGAATTGTGGAGGAGCAATGGAGCAGGAGGCTTCGGCGTTGTAGATAGATAGTAGTTTCCGCTGTGTTGATTTTGTATTGATCTCTGTATTGTTTTGAGAGGTAATAACTAGACAGATGTTTATAACTGTCTAGTATGTGATGTGTAATCTGTGTAACTCTGATAAGTGTTGTATATGATACTATGTAATAGTTATATGATATATTATATTTTGTTCCGTTTCCGCTGTGAGTATTTGTGTTGTTTTCTTTCTCTTTCTCTTCTTTTCTATTTCTCACCCCTTTCTTTCTTACTGTCGATGCGACTTTCCGGGAGTGGAAAGCCGGGTCGTCACATGTGGTATCAGAGCGGTAGGTTGAGTGAATACCTAGGCTCTGAAGTGGTGTCTATCTTGAGAGCGCGTAATTGTTAGTTATATAAAAATGATTTTATATTGTGTTAATTGATCGGTTGAGTGGTATATGGATTCTGGTCAATACGAGTAGCTAACGTTATTGATAGGGATCTCTAAACACTTAAACCAGGCCAACGGACACAATATTGTTTTAAAGAGGTAAATGAAATAATTTTACCCAGAAATAATTTCTATATAAAAAGTATCATTTTAAATATATATATATTTCTACCTATTTGTTGGGTTACCTGTTCGGGTTTTCCAATATAAGTTATAAAGGTAGATGGGGTAGTGGTGTGTGAAACACGACTACCAATGGTTGGAGTTTAAATGTTGAGGTTGGAAGTGTATTTGTCGAGACTGTAGACCCAATACCGACTCGAGTAAGCTTTGCTGTGGTGAAGGATTTCATCGATCTCCGAAGGAAACTGTAATGGTTCGGAGTTTATCTTTGAAGTTTGGATGAGTAAGGTTGGATCTGTCAATGAGGCAGAAGTGAGTGATGGTACCTTGATACCTCAGATAATAGTAGCTGTATGATGAGATACAGTGACGATGGATGTTCCCGAAGATGTTTTATTTGGAACAAGATTAAGGAAGTGTGAATGCTTTGGTGTTGTGGCTGAGTTCAGCATGGTGTTTCTGTTTGGTTTGGAGTTCGAATTTCTCAAAGATCTTTGGAGTAGGAAGTCCTTGGCATCAGTGTCAGCAGTGCAGCTCGGAGTATTCCGTGATGGCAGGAAGTTTTCTGGATGAGCAGTTTTTCTGGAAGTGAAGTTCAGAAGCAGCAGAGTGGATCCATTTCTTAGATGGATTGGATAAATAAGTGTAAGCTGTTCTGATTTTTAATTTTTAAAAGAGAGAACAGTCTGTTGGAATTAGGATGGGTTGATCGCAAAAGTGACTTGCGATTGTCTGAGTGTTCTCCTGGGTTGTCAGAGTTTTTCTGGATGTTTTCAGAGAAGTCAGGAGTTGTCCGCATTTGAAGGTTGAGTTTTCTTATCGACTTGGATTCCAAGAGTGATACCGATGGTTCAGTCTAGTTGAAGGATGTTTTCCTAGAGATAGAGTTTGGTGAAGCAGCTCAAGTTTTGCTGGAGTATCTGAGTTTTCTTTATGGATCAGTGAACCTTATTTCTGGAATGAGTTGTCCAGTCTGTGCTTGTGTCCTACCTCATATCAGAGTTGAACAGCGAAAGCAGTTTGGAGTGTATCTCTGGATGGGAGAAGTAAGTTTGGATCTCTTCTGTGTTCTGACCTGGATAAGTATTTGGTCTTCTGAATTGAATTGTCAGTTTGGATAACTGGAATTCATTGTGTTTTACGTATCTCCGAGGGAATACGTATTTGATCTATCTCTGGTTTTAGAATCTGCAGTTTGGGAAGTTTGGTAGTTGAGTCAGACTCGTCTGTAGTCTGATAGTCTGTTTAGTTCTGTAGATCTAGATGTGTAGGAGATCTATAGCTTAATAGTTTAGATTGTTTGTAGAGCGAGTATTCCGGTATATATATATACTTGGGGAAAACTCGAGGAATTTTATCTAGAATTTAGTCTAGATAGTTAGAATTGTTTGATTGGATGATTTGGTTGCTATGGTTGCTAGCATATGGATGATAGTATATGCTTGTGTTTTAAATTAAAATCTTTAATAAGATTATTAAAACCTTTGTTTAAATTTCGGGGACGAAATTCTTTTAAGGGGGGAGGAATGTGATATCCCGGAATTTTAGGCAATATCAATTTAATAATCTGTATTAAAAATTAAATTGATTTGATAATTATTGTTAAATAAGAGTTGGATTGATTTAATAATCCAGATTTAATAAATATTTAATTTGTAGATTTCATCTTTTAAAAAACTAATTAAATTGTTTTCTATTTATAATGTATATATAATTGTATATGTTGTTAATAGAAAAGCTTTGGATTAAATTTAACAAATAAAACATAATTTTCAATTTCTAATATATTTTGGTAATTTGGGAATTATAATTAAATTTAAAATAAAGATTTTCAAAGATTAATCAAATAATTAACTATATAGTTTTAAAATACTTAAGGAAAATGTATAATGGTTTAAATTATGTTATAACTTAAGTTTAAATAATAAATAAGGATTTGTTTTATTTCTTTTTAAATATAGCTTGATAAAGAGATAATTTCTTTTATAAATTAGTTAAAATTGATAAATGTGTTATTTCCAATAATATTAACATTCTATTGTTTTTACAAATGGATTTTTAATATAAATAGAATTGTTATTTCAAATTGAATTTTGTATATATAACTTGATTTTAAAATTTGATTTTAAAATTTGATTTGGATTTGAATTTAAAGTTTTGAAATTCAAAAAGATAGATATTTAAATTGTTTTGGATTTTAAAATATTGGTATAAACTTTTATTTATAAATATAATTGGGTTATTTATTTTATAATTTATCTACATATAAATAAGTACATATTAACTAATTAATTAAGCCTAAGGTTATACTAATCTTATATTAACATTTAATCACAAATCATAATTAATTTAAGTGACATGTGTTAATTTATAAGCATGCCAATATGACAAATGTCAAGTTTCTAATTTTAATTTCTTTTATTTTTATTAAACCATTTTTCAGCCTATTTATAAACCTATGCTCCTCATCTTCATTTTTTTTATTCTTCTATCCTCTCAAATTCAAAAACTAAGAAACCTTCACCCTGTAAAATTTCCCAGAATTAAAATCTGAAATCAACATTCACAAACCAGATTTCGGTAATTCATTTTTCAACTTCAAAAGCAATCCCTATAACCATTATCAAGATCAAAATCAAAGCTTGTAGACTATTTTCTTCAAACCTGAGAATAACAATGTCTGCAAGCATTTTCTTCAACTTAAATCAAAACAGTCTCATCTCTTCATCAAGTCTCAATAACAAGAATTCAAGTTTTCAAATCAAAGCCTGCATTCATCTTCAACCTGAGATGAACCAGCCTGCATGCAACTGCAGTTTTAAATCAAGCCTGTTTCTTTTCAAACCTGGAAATTAAAGAAGTCTACATCTTTTTCAAACAAGCATGCATGCGGTTTTCAAAGGCAAAAGCATATCAAGTTTAAAAGTATCATAAGCTTTTCAAATTAAAGCTGGAAGCTCTGTCTCTGTTTTGCCTGGTGAGTAACATTACTATTTCTAAAAGTTTAGGTTATGAATAAGATTGCATGTTAAATTCTTGTGATAAATATGTATTGTTTGTATGTGCAAGTTAAAATTTGTTGTGAGAACAATGGATGAATTGTATGCATGTATGATATTGTTCCCTGTTCTGTTTTGTTGCCCAGACTCCAGGATTCCTTTTAAATCTCTTACTAATTGATCTAGTTCTTGTTAGGACTAAACTTATAAACAAAAGTTGTGATTATCATAGAAGAATGTTTAAAAAAATTTAGTTAAGTCAAACTTTAAACCAAGTATCTCTGTAAAACAAAAACAACAAGTGCATGTATATATAAGTGAAAACCCAAACATTGAAATTCGTAAATCCAGGATTATAAATGGAATGTATAAGCTATAACATGATTTTTAGTATTAAAATCACAATTTTTAGTTTAGAATTGAAGGTGCAGTTCTGGTTTAAGTTAAAAATGAATTTTTGGTAACTCTGTTGATCTCAGTGAATTTGGGATGTTGATTTCTTCAAGAATGGTAGTGGGATGATCAGGGATGGTAGGAAAATTATTGGAAAATGGATTAATGCATTGATGCAGTGGTGATTTAGGATTAAAGATTTTAACCCTAGTTTCTTTAGTTGATTAGAAATTGATCACCGCGAACCCTATGAATGATCGAGTTCTTCCAGATTCAAGTAGGTGATTGATGGGGTATGGAAGAGTTCTTGGCCGGAGGTGAAGCCACTCTGGTGATCAGAGGCGAGAGATTTTGGTGATTTCCAGTTCGACTTTTTTTTCCAGATTTGAGCTCATAAGCTCGATTGTGATTTTGGGTTTCTGCAGTTTATTTGATGGTCAGAACTGAGATGAGGGATGATCGCCGACTTGCGCGTGTTGTCGCGAGTGGTCGGAGTTGACGGCGGAGTTGGTGCAGGTGCACGGAGTACTTGGTGTGTCAGTTGTGTTTTGGGGGAGAAGGGGTACTCGTGTTTGGTTCGGGTTAATTCTTGTTTTGCTCGAGGTATTTGGATGTTGGACTCGAAGTATTTTAGTGTGGGCTCGAGTAAATAGTTGTTGCCAGGTTTTTTTTAAAACCTGTCTGTTTAAATTTTAAACTGGATTTAGAAATGTGAAGCAAGATTTAAACCAGTTTTAAATCAAGTTTTAAACCTGGATTCAAATTTAATTTGTATCCTAGTTTTGAAATAAATAAGTTTTTATAAAATTTAAATTGTTTAAAACAACTTTAAATGTTTAAAGTATAATTTAAAATGTTTTGAATTTAAATGAATTTGGTTTACAAACTCTTAAGAAATTTCTTTATAAATGGTAAATGTTTCTTTAACATTTGATTTAAAAAGGTTTTAAAATTGGTTTAATTTTGTTAAAGTTTAAATTTGTAGTTAGGGATTATAGATTAGAGTATTAATTAATGGTTAGGAATTAATTAATAAGTAATTAAATATTAATTAAGTTATGGTTAACACTTAATTAATTTAGTAATTAGAGATTAATAAAATGGTTATTAAGATTTATTAATTTAGAATTAATAATAATTAATATAAGTTAATTACTTAAGGAAAGTAATTAAATAATAGTTAATGAGGTCATTAACTATGGATTATTAAATAATTAATTAATAGGATTAATTTAATAGTTAATTAGATTAATTAATTTAAAGATAATCAATTATAGAATTTGTTTAAATGTAATTACTTATTGGAAGTAATTAAGAATTAATTACTTATTGTAATTAATTGAAGTTAATTTGATTTAGTTAAATTAATTAATTAAGTTTAATTAATTTAGAATAATCAAGAGATGATTTGATAATAATTACTTAATGTAATTATTAAAGTAAGATTATTTAGGGAGTAAATAATAGATAATTACTAGAAGTAATTAGTTGAATAAAGGATTTTATTAATAGAAGTAATTTGAGTTAATTACTTTGAATAATTAATCAAGGGATTAATTAAGAAATTAATTAAGGAGTAATTAATTTAGTTAATGAAAGTAATTAAGGGTAATTAATTACTGATTAAAGATTAATTGAGGGTGATTAATAAATGTTGTTTAATTAAAGGTTAATTACTTAATTTAATTAAGTAATTAATAATTAAGTTGTAATTAAGGATCATTAATTAATATAATTAATGATGTAATTAAGATTGGTTAATTAAGTAATAATTAATAAATGAAGTAATTAATCAATGTAATTAATTAAGGATTAATGTAATTAATTATAGTTGATTAAGTTAATTAATTTTAGTTAATTAATTAATGATATAATTAAAGGTTAATTACTATAAGTGGTTAAGGATAATTAATTTAAGTAATTAATTAAAGATAAATTACTTGGATGTAATTAAAAGATAATTAATCAAGATGATTAATTGAAATGAATTATTAGAGGATAATTAATTAATTGATTGTAATTAATTAATGATTAAGTAAGAAGGATTTATAAAATGAAGTAATTAATTTAATTCAATTTAAATTAAGATGATATAAATCATTACTTATGGATGGATGATAATACTGAATGCTTTGCATTGATTGATATCTCTGATGAGATATATGCTGTATGATATGGATGTTAGTTGAATTGTGATGATAATATGGATTATCTGATAATGTTGATTATCTGTTGTGAATTATCTTTCTTTGTGTATAAAGATAATTGAATTGAATTGTTTTAACTTTAAAACAACTTGGCCTTAAAAGATACGCTTTGGATTTCGATGAGACCGGGATCGGGTTTCCGTATACCGGATTTCCAGGTCTGGAGACCCGAATACCACATCGATCCAAATTAACGATAGGTCGTGAATCAAGTGAAGATGAAGATTCAGAGTGCAAGGGTTATTGTCGTTAACTCTGAGGGTGATTCCAAAACGAGTGTAACGAGATAATGCCTTCGGTTTCGTTCGAACCCGGAACGAACTTGTATGGATTGAATGCTTTCAGCACATCGTCAGGTGGACGATGAGCATTCTAAGATAGATGTGTTCTTTTTAAAGGTAATCGTGACCTCAAGCCTCACAAACCGGGAATGGCTAAAACAGGGGAGGTGCAGCAAGGTTAGTGGGTAGCACCCAAGTAGGACAAGGTTACCTCTGTCTAGATGTCCCTTTCTATTTTCGACTTAGTGGTGCGGTTGCTGATCCCAACCGTGAGGTATCTTGTGCGGGAATTATCCAGTAAGGGATGTTCCGACCTTGTGTTGCAGGGGATTGGGAGTGATCCTCGGTACGGTGATCTAGGCCACGTACTGTGACGGGCGGTACCCCGGTAGCCCTGCCATTGTATGGAATCCAAACTCCAATAAGTGCCGTACGTATTAGTTGTGCCCAACTATGTTGAAATGTGAGATGTAAGCATTTCAGCTATTTCTGTATTTTACTTGAAAACCCTAGACCCTATTATAATACAATCGAATTTCCTATCAAATGTTTTGGTTAGCGTAAGGTAAAAACTTACCCATGTTTATTTGTGGGGAGTCTTACGTGATACCTTTTCTTTCAAAAGGTTTTGAAGTTAAACAAGTTTAACCTGTTACTCACACCAGACCCATGTCTGACCCAAGTTGTTTATTTCTGTTTTATAAACTCTTGGGTACTCAAATTTTTACGAGTAGCCAAGGGATTCAGGTTAGCCTTGACGAATTGTGGAGGAGCAATGGAGCAGGAGGCTTCGGCGTTGTAGATAGATAGTAGTTTCCGCTGTGTTGATTTTGTATTGATCTCTGTATTGTTTTGAGAGGTAATAACTAGACAGATGTTTATAACTGTCTAGTATGTGATGTGTAATCTGTGTAACTCTGATAAGTGTTGTATATGATACTATGTAATAGTTATATGATATATTATATTTTGTTCCGTTTCCGCTGTGAGTATTTGTGTTGTTTTCTTTCTCTTTCTCTTCTTTTCTATTTCTCACCCCTTTCTTTCTTACTGTCGATGCGACTTTCCGGGAGTGGAAAGCCGGGTCGTCACATCTTCCATCTCCTTAGGCCTATCAGAATCTTCTGGTGTGGTAGGTAGCTTCTCCTTTGGATTGAACATAGCAAACTCATAAAAAGTAACATGTCTGGAATGAACAATTTTCCAATCAACAGGGCCCCAAATTCGATACCCTTTGATACCATCGGTGTATTCCATTAGTATGCTCTTGTATGCTCTAGCCTCCAACTTGTCATCACCTGTATGGTGAATGCACACAGGACAACCAAAAATTTAGAAGTAACCAAGATACACTGCTTTACCTCTCCACTTTTCCTCTAAAATCTTCCCATCTATGGCTGAGCACGGAATTCAATTTATGATATGCACCGCAGTTGATAATGCCTCAGCCCAAAAGCCTCTAGACAAGTTCGTCATCAATCTCAAGCAACGAGCCTTCTCTAGTAGAGTCCCTTTCATCCTTTCTGCAACCCCATTGGATTGCGGATCGCCGGGTATAGTGAAATGTCTCTGAATGCAATGCTGTCTACAAAAGTCGAGGTACTCCCTAGAGACAAATTCATTGCCATTATCAGATCTCAGTACCTTCAACCTAGAACCAGATTGGTTCTCAACAAGCACTTTCCTATCTTTGAACTTCTCAAAGCTCTCTGATTTGGCCTTCATCACATACACCCATACTTTTCGAGAAAAGTCATCAATGAAAGAGATAAAATACTTTGCTCCTCCAAGAGAAGGAGTAGCAACTGGTCCCCAGACATCTGTATGCACATACTTAAGTTCTCGTCTCGATCTATGGAGTTCAACTCCAAAAAATACTTTAGTTTGCTTGCCTAACACACACTCCTGACAAAAGTCCATCTTGTCGAAGCTTTCTCCTTTGATTATCTTCCATCTTCGAAGCAACTCTAAGCTCTTCTCTGAAATATGACCCAACTTGAGATGCCAAAGCTTTATGACATCCAATGCACGAGAACTATCTACTCCAACACACAACTCCAAGAATTGTGATTCCTTTAAGCAAATACAGATTTCGGAACACATCTCCTTTCATAAGAACTAGTGCACCTCTGAAAACCTTCAGACTATCATTCTCGATAGTTACCTTGCATCCCAAAGATGCCAATTGTCCTAAAGAAATCAAGGACTTCCAAAGACCTGAAACATACCGGACACTTGTCAAAGTGCGTATCACTCCGTCAAATATCCTGATCCTCACCGTACCTTCACCCATTGCTCTACAACTAGCATCATTACCCATAAGAATAGAGCTTCCTTCTCGTCCAACGAAAGAACTGAAGTAATCCTTATTAGGCGTCATATGGAAAAACGCCCCCGAGTCCAACACCCAATGGTCTGAGACAGCCGACACTACTACAGCCAACACATCGTCAGATACAGACTTCTCCACCGCAAGTAATGAAGATACATCTTCTTCCTTCTTCTTCAAATCTAGACAATCATTTTTTCAATGACCATGTTTCTTGCAGATAATGCACTTCCCGTCCTTAGACTTTCCTCTCTTGCCATTACCGGGCTTCCTGGACTTAGAACGCCCTCTAGAGTGCCAATTCTTCTTATCATCTCTTCCTTTTTCAACAAACAGGCCGTGACTACTACTTCCACCTCTACTTGCTTCACTTATCTCCTTAATCTGATCTCTCAAGCCTTTAGATAGAAGACCTGACTTCACATCTTCTACTGTCAATGTGTCTCTAGCGAAGATAAAGCTATCAGCGAAACCTGTGTATCGCTCCAGAGGAGAACACAAAAGAATCATTGTCGTTTGCTCATCATCCATCTTTAAGTCAACAGTCTTCATCTTCATCATGGGATCATCAAAGAAATTAAGATGTTCCTTCACTGAAGTACCCTCTCTCATCCACATGGTGAAAAATGTCTTCAGTAATATCAGACGGTTAGTCAGAGATTTCTTCAAGTAGAGATTTTCTAACTTGGTCCAAATGCCCCCAGCGGTGATTTCACTGCTAATCTTTGAGATAACATACTCTCTCATAGCTAGTTGTAAAGTAGTAAACGTCCATTTCTCCATCTCCTTTCTTTCCGCGACTGAGATGTCAGCCGTCAACTCCTCAAGGGCAAACACTACTGGATGAACTTCATTCCTTATTAGAACAACCTTCATCCTCCATTGCCACTTCTCGAAGTCTTTATCCCCATTCCATTTCTCAATTGCCAACTGTGATCCTGACGTGATATGCATCCCTCTAGAATAAGGTCTTGTAACAACTGGAGTCGCTTCATCTTCTGCCATAGCGTCTAACACTCCTCAATCAACCTTGCAGCTCTGATACCAGACTGTTGGGGAAAATCCCTTCAGATGATCAGTCTAAGAAAATAAAAATCCAATGCAGCGGAAAACAACTGGATCGTGATTGTAGTGGGACGAAACAAAAAAAGATAAACACCAGAACAGACAGTCACAGATCTATGCAATGCAGAAAAATAAATAACACCAGTATTTATAGTGGTTTTACTACCGCGAGGCAGTATACATCCACTTGGGTAGAGGAGATTTTATTAATCACTGAAATATTAGAGTTACAACATTGATTCACTTTTGGAGGCTATACATAAGGAGAATTAACAATACAGACAAAATTCTGCAGAGTTTCAGCTCTCTAGAATGACTGTTTGTTGTTCAGAAGCTCCACTATTTATAGAATGAAGATATGAGGAGGGGTAGCTGCTATATAGCAGCCCTGAAGTTTGGTTCGGCACATTGGTTCGGCATCTCTTTGGTTCGGTCAACATGGTTAGGTGTCCATCTGGTTCGGCATTCAATGACCGAACGAGAAATCTGAACCGACACTTAATTTGGTTCGGTATGCACACATCTGGTTCGGCTACGTTTTGGAGCGGCATCAGCATACCGAGCGAAATATTTGGTTTGGTCATTCACTTCAACAATGCTCCTTAAAATTCATCTTCACCGAAACCCTATTCCCCGAACGAAATACTGGAGCGGTGCTCCTTGCTTCTCACCGAACCAAAGATATGGTTCGGCATGCTCTTCAACATCACCGCTCCGAAGCCCTAGCTCCATCATGTCTCCATCGACCGAGCTCACCACCACCAGATAAGAAATATCGCCCGGTCCTCCACCACTCCAGATTTGGAGCGGCAACTGCTCCTCCACTGCCGAACCAAACTTTTGGCTCGGCAAGCCCTAGCTCCGAATTTATGGCTTTGCGAATTCCTCCTCCGCTTCATCGATGACGATGTCGAGCTTATCCTCCAGCTACTATGGAATCAAAGTAACAATTCCAACACAACATTACATTTAAACCGTTCATTTTTTTTTATTTTTTTTATTTGGAGATTCCTATATCAACCACTAATGACCTCCAGATTAAAGCACATGAAACATTAAATTCTAAAATTATGTTACTAAAGTGCCTAAGGATGTGGATATCATTCACATTTAGTATTGAAGATCAACATTACATAATTTATACTCAATGCTACATAGAATTGAGAATACTCATTTAAGGCAGGTTTTTATGCATGAAGATATGTAAGGAAAAGTTTTTATCTAGAATTTAATATCTTAATGTTAATTTTAATATATGTATATGTATATATATATGCGCGCGTGAGCGTGCGTGAGCGCGCGTGCGCGCGTGTGTGTGTGTCAATATTGGATTAAAAGAAAATATGAATACATTTCCATATACATTTAAGCTGATATCCATAGGTTGAGGGGTACTACATAAAGGGGTGAGTTATTTACAGATTATCTAAGTTGGTTTTTTAGCATGTGGTTAATTTAGTAATATACTTCTTATTATTAACAAAGTGTTCTATTCATAGGAATAAGGTTTCATATATTCTAGAATGTGTGAATATTGGAGTAGGATATTGAAATTATAAAAATGATGCACCAGTGCTGCATACATGCTCATGAATCAACATGTGAATGAATATATTAGAAGAACATCATTTTTTTTTGTTTCAAAACAAAAGTATGTGTCAGATGGTCAACTTATAAGAAGCAAACGTATTATATTATGATGATAACATGTACTGATTGGCCTTTACTTTCAATTGAAATCTGCACCCAATAATAACTATTTTTTTTTCAAACATGTAACACATTGTAGGCTTGCATATCTAGTAGATTGCTCTGTAAATGGACTGAGAGAGCACTGAAGAATTGAGTGTGCAGGCTATGAAACTGTTGCGAGGTGCAAAACAACATGCATGGATCAGAAGTGGCTGCATATAGAGAGGGCGCAGATATCGAAGGAGTGAGTGAAGGTGCATGCTTTGAAGCTGAACGTGGATACATGCACAGTTAAGAGCTACATAATGAGTGATGTTTAAATACCGTGCATGCTGAGTGGCCTAATGGAGCTTTTGTAAACTCCAGCTGCCAATTGCCTAACAAATGAGGGAGAGTGGCATGGGACTAACAATGTAGTCAGAGAATCAGGACAGTTGCTGCAGTCTGAGTTAGGGTGAAGACAACTGCTTGGAAAGGGTTGTTGCATTTGGGGAGGACACTGGAGCTTCTGCTTGGGTACCCTGCTTGCTATTTAAATATTGTAACAATCTATTGCTACGAGCCTTCGTTCCCACTAAGTAATCGTAGAGTATAATGATGTTTTCCGTATATTCTATCAATATTGTGAAAGTCTGCAACTTTTTTTTCTATCAGTATTTTAAAGCCACTAGCGTTATTTGGCCAATTATCACAAGTCACTATGTTTTGTTTCTACTTTGAAAATTGGTTGATTGTGTCTGTGAGGCTTAATCCCAATTGTAAGCTACCTACCATATTTGCTAGTGATCACCAACTTGATTCAAGGCATTTAAATTCATCGTCCAAAGGTCTTACAGCATTACCAGTAGTCTTTGACTCTTGTTACTATATAAAACCAACTTGTCTTAATTTTGCCCCAGTCATATACTATTGTTTCAGGTTAAATAACCAACTGAACTCAGATCTGTTTCATCTAAATAAAGTACTTTCATACTATTTGTTTTTATAACTCAAGAATGCTTAGATTAGTAAAATACTTCTAAAACTGCCATTTCTACATTGCATACATACAGGGATATGGTATGTTTTAGTCTTCTAGAAAATACAACGGATACCTCAACTAAAAGTTCAAGCATGCGTCTTAATAATATTTCACTTAATGCATTCATGCTATGAACATAAGTTGGTAACTGAATATAATTCACTTGGTTGGCCTGTGAAAGAAGCTTTGGCTCGGATGCTTCTTTATATGTTTGTACATACTGCGCACATTGCCCAATATGTTAATTGTTTTTGTTTCATAACTCATTAAATCCAACCACACCATCTGCACACGTGACAAAGTCACCAACACTAAGTTTATGCACAAACTGCAATCCTGACTATATCTAACTATATTTGAATAGTAAGCTAAGACATCACTCTAATGCAGGTCCTATTGGTAGAGTCGTAATAAAATCTTGTAAAAATGCTTTAACATCGCATACACTGGTGAATGACTTGCTTGCTGAAGGAAAAAGCAACTTTAATACTCCAACACCAAGGACACAGTCAGACCATCATATAGTTTGGATTTGAATGCAGAAGTGGGCTGAAAGCGCGATTGCTGAATTCTATATATCACTAGTAAGCCTTTATTTTGCATTTTGTAATCTGGATACGATATTTTTGTATTTTGAAAGTAGAAAGCCAAAATGACATTGGTATTTGAGATGTGGAAATCATTATTCATACTCTATTTGCGGAACGTTTTAAACTTTGAGTTGAACAAAGATGATGAATTATGTGTGTGTTTTGGAAATCATTGTTTATGTTAGGTTGTACTTGGTTTGTTTTAAGAATTTTAATATTAAAAGTGCATGAAAATCATAATTTTCTATTAGTAACACATATAAGTGTTACCGATATATGGATTGCCAATGCTTATAAGTGTTATTGCAGTGATGATATTAGCACTTATAAGTGTTACTAAAATTATTCCTAACACTTATAAGTGTTAGAAATTGTCTGTTTTGGTGCAGTGATGTTTAGTTAAAATGTTATTCTAAGAACTGGCTTCTATGGGTTTAACCCAGGTTTTCTCCATAGTTCTCATTGGTTTTTACCGCTTTGATGCAAGTGGCAGCTTTTTGCTCTTTCGGACAGGATCATCTGTTGGTCTATAATTAACCGCAGTTTAATCCTGGCCCAGTTCGGTTTCCATAACCAGGTATAAACCCAATATTCCTATTTTTCGCTTGCTTTGGGCAAATATAAAACATTGATTGAGGCCTAAGAGTATATGTATGTACGATACCCACATCCACCTATTATATATCCTAATGCAACAAGTTGCTGATTAATAGAGCATGACTTAATTCCAATTTTACTGATCCATATTCTATAAATGAAGCGTATATAATTGCATCATGAAGCTTGCTTAATTATAACTTATTCTTACAATCCTTTATTTCCGAGTATGCAGTGGCTTAAGGGCAATTTGTGAAAAGGTCTCCTTCTATTGGCTATTACTATCCCAGAAATGGAGGTATGAGAAACATCACTATCAACAATAATCATAGAGCGCAGTTTGGTTGACAGTGTGATGCTTGCGACTATCCTTGGTTATATGTATAAATCAAAAACCTTTTCTGAATGCCAAACCTTAACTGTCTATCTTTCTACAGCATATCGTGTGGCCATTTATTTTGAAGATGATTATTCCAGAAGTATACAAATGCAGTTGCTGTGGTAAGTTCCCACTTTTTCCTCTCCTCTGGAAACTCTAGTGCAGCCATAAATTCCTATACTTGCATAAAGTAATTCATCCTGGCACCCTCTCTAACTATCAGAATTGAAATATGTCAAGGAAATGGGGTACTGAAAGGATTTATGCCCTTAAGGCAATGCTGGCCTTTGGAATTTTGTTCGAAATTATTTTGAGTTGGCTTGAAAAATCAGAAAAAAGTATGTTTCAGCAACAACCAGAAGAAGAATGATTTGCCGACAATCAGTTGGAGCTAGAAACGAAATTTAAGCTCTTGGTCAAGACAAATTAGACGATTCCATCTTATTTTTATTAATTAAAGAATTTTTTTGTCGATGAAATTTGAACCCTGAATATACAATGAATTAAGTAAAAAAAAAACTCAAAAAGAAAATTGTAGCTCTTAGATCGAATTAGGTGTTTCTGATTTATATTTTACAGAATATGACATATGGATGACTAGAGACCTTGATATGAAAATACTTTTCTCTGCATATAACTAATTTTATATATTGAAAGTCAAAGCTCTCAGAATGGATTAAATGATTTCGCTTTATACCTTATATTATTGAAAAAACGTGATCAATGAATTCAAATCTAGGCTATTCTTGAAAATATAGTGAATGAATGAAAAAACTTAAAATGAAAACTAAAACCATCAATTATCAAAAAGAGTAGATGTGTTAATTTATTTTTGATCATTAAATTTTGTTATTACAATTTATTATTTTTTGTACTATAATTTACGTTTAGTTTTAATTTTGTCCATTCTTATTACATATATAAAATATTTACAAAAATTGAGGGCAGGGGATTCAAATCTAAACCATTATTGAAAATATAGTGAAGCAAGGAAAGAACATAAAATGGAAACTCTAGCTTTCGGAACTAATAGATATTTAGATTATTTTATCATTATATTTTGATATTATCATTTATGCTATAGTAAACTACAAGTTTAATTTTTGTTCATTCTTATGACTTATATTATATGAAAAAATTACAAATAAGGTTTGGGGACTCGAATTCATGTCTAAATAGAAATCGTGAATGAATAAGATATCTAAAGTGAAAAAGTGAGGTCAAACGGTTTAAGTGATTCGGAAATATATTAGAAAAATGAGATCAATGCGATTCAAACTCCAGCGTGGCTTGAAAATAGAGAGAATTAAGGAGAAAAGAGCTTTAAATGAGAAATAAAGCTCTTCAAATGATTTGGTTCATTCTACTTTATATATTAGAATACATTTTTCTTTAGGATAATAACTGTAAATGCGAATCCTTCAGTTCATAGCTGAATCTTTACACGCGCGCTCGCACACACTTTCTCCTCCTCCTCATCCTCTCTTTCCCAGCTCGACCTTTGTTTTCCACTATATAAAACCATCAACTTTTCTATTATCACTGCATTTGCATGTTTGCAAGTGCATAGCTGAGTTATTTAGGCATAGATCGCCACAAAAATATGTAGTGCTTACTCAGTTTAGCTTTACTCAGTTTAGCTCTTGTTTGCACAAAAAATGGACAAACACCTCAAAGTTGTATGATTTAGTAGATCTTATGTTGTTCTTAGTGATTTGGGTGACTTATGCAAATATATGAAAAGCAGGGGCTAAACTGTAAAAAGACACACAGATTTATAGTGGTTCGGCCAGAACGTGCCTACATCCACTTTATATGTTATTTCTCCTTTAGATCTCAGATTACAAGTACAAAGCTCTGGTACAAGTATCTAAAAGTGTTTGAAAGTTCCTTCCGGGCTTGAGCTCTCAAACTTGTCCCCCATTGTTGTACCCCTGCCCCTCTATTTATAGAGTGAGGCTGGGGGTAGGGGTCTTGGATGTAGATAGCTGCTAGTGGGCTTGGCCTGATGCAATCTGGCCTGGCAGTGTTGGTCCGGTATTCCTTGGTTCGGTGGTACGTTGGTTCGGCAGGCATGGGGAGTAGCTTGGTTCGGCAGGTATGGGGAGTAGCTTGGTTCGGCAGGTATGGGGAGTTAGCTTGGTTCGGCAGACATGGGGAGTAGCTTGGTTCGGCAGGTATGGGGAGGTAGCTTGGTTCGGCAGACATGGGGAGTAGCTTGGTTCGGCAGGTATGGGGAGGTAGCTTGGTTCGGCAGTGAGATGCCGAATGAACTTCTATGTTCTGGGAGTGCCGAATGAGCTATTGTACTGGGAATGCCGGATGAACTATAGGCATCTTGAATGTCGAATGATATTGGGAAGGTGAATGCCGAATGACCTTGGTGATGATACGCTTGCTGGCTGCTTCTTCTTGGTTCAGTCGTGGAGGAAACGCACCCAACACTGATATTCCAGTTTTGACCAAAAATTGGGATAACACTTTGCCCCCCAAAACATGACTTGCGGTAGGAAGACGTGTTTTGTAATGCCATGAGCTGGATGTTCGTATCCTGTTAACAACCTGCAAAGAGTTTGATAGTTTTATATGGCCCCAAATGACGACCGTTCGGGATCGAGCTACTTGGGATGAAGCGCGGCCGTTCATGGTCAAGCGCCTAACTTCAAATGACGACCGTTCGCGATCGAGTCATTTGAGGTGAAGTGCGACCGTTCGCGGTCAAGCGTCTAAATCCATGCGACGATCGTTCGAGACCGAGTCATTTGTGGTGGAATGTGATCGTTCACGGTCAAGCGCTTTACTTCAAATGACGACCGTTCGGGGTCGAGTCATTCGAGGTAAAGTGCGACCGAGCCCGGTCAGAAGGCGGACCTCGAATGGCGACCGTTCGTGACCAAGCCCTTGGGGCGAAATGTGACCGTTCGCGGTCAAGCGCCTTACTTCGAATGACGATCGTTCGAGATCGAGCCATTCGTGGTAAGGTGCGACTGTTGGCGGTCAGGGGGTGGACCTCAAATGGCGACCGTTCGCGATCGAGCCACTTGTGGCGAGATGAGTTGTGCCGTTCGAGGCGAGTTTGTGACTGTTCGAAGTCGGGTGCCGTTCGAGGCGAGTTGTGACCGCTCGAGGTCGGGTGCCGTTCGCGGCGAATTGTGACCGTTCGCGGTCGGGGTGCCGTTCGAGGCGAGTTGTGACCGTTCGAGGTCGGGTGCCGTTCGCGGCGAATTGTGACCGTTCGCGGTCGGGGTGCCGTTCGAGGCGAGTTGATGTGTGCCCGGGGGGGACTTAATACCATCCAAACCAGATTCACGTTCGGGTGAGTTTCTGGATTGTCTGTTGTGGCGGTTTATCACTATCTCAGAGCATGCCTAGGGATCGTTCGCGATCCCGTACATGTGTAAGTAGCTTAGCCATTTTAGAATTATCAAAACCAAATATCCATTCAACTGATGAAATTTAAAATAGAAATGTTCAGCAAAGTCAAATCCAAATTTAAGAAATAAAGAACAAAAGCAAAGTAGTGACGTCGGAGTGCAAACGCCTATATCGATGTGGTTTATAGTTGTATCAGAGCATGCCTGAGGATCGTTCGTGGTCCTGTACATGTGTAAACAACTTAACCGTATCAGTGTGGAGTTTGCTGCTCGTTCGTCGTTATCTCGATCAACGGATAATAAGATGACATCTCGATCCTGAGCCGTCTTCAGTTGGTGCGGGCGGTGGTCGTTCTTGTCCCACCGTTGTGGCCCTCCTTCTCACATATTGTGATAGCAAACCATTCCGAATATGCCCCTCTACCTCATCCTTCAGATGCCTGCAATTGTTGGTATGATGACCATTCAGGTCGTGGAACAAGCAATATCTGTCTGATTTCCTTTCGTTAATAGTCGGATCCCTTCGCATTGGCCTACGGTAGGGAACCTGCTCTCTTGTATCTTGATAGATTCGCTCCAAACTCTCATTCAGCTCGGAGTAAGTGGTGAATCGCGACTCTTTCCGTGGCCGCTTTGACCTGTCATCATTATCCTCAGCCTTTCTCTTTCCTTTACCAGTCTCCGCACCCCTTCCAGGTGGGTTTCCGCTCTTGATTGCGTAAACGTCAACTTCTTCCTTTCTTTCTGCACTAGCATCTTCCAAACGCAGAAACTTTTCAGCCTCGTGATAGAACTCTCCCAGATTCATAGGCGGATCTTTAGTTAACGAATTCTTGAACTCCGTACTATCAGCTATTCCAGATACAGCCGCCATCATGACCATAGATGGATCTGGTCGATCCACTGATGCTGCTGCCGCATTAAATCGTGTTAGAAAACTCCTCAAAGTCTCTCCAGTTTTCTGCTTCAAGGTTGCCAAAGTCATCACATTCTTGGGTCTTGCAATATGAACCCTGAATTGCCTCATGAATCTCTCAGTTAAATCTGCCCACGTTCCTATGGAGCCGCTTTCCAGTTGTCTGAACCACAACGCCGCAATATCTGCCAAGTACAATGGAAAGCACCGGGCCATAACCTCCTCTGATGCCCCCAGCACTTCCATATGCCTTATATATTTTGTCAGATGAACCGTGGGGTCTGTCCTTCCATTATACATATCCAATGATGGTAGCTTAAAATCTGGTGGGTTCCTAGCTCGCCTGATTGTTGTGGTAAAAGGACTCCTATTCACATCCTCCAGGTCCCTATTCACTAGTCCGCCTCTCATGGCCCGTCTGACCATCTCCGCCAGTCTGTCACTATCTCCAAGTTGTAGTCCTCGTTCACTGCCTTCGACCTGCCCCCTGAGTCCGTGGGAGCTTTCAGGTGTATGCCCCTCTGGCGGAGCGTTCATTCTTCTATGGTTACCAGGTTGTTCGGATGCCCCCGTCTCTCTCGTCGGGATTGGATCAACATGTTCTGCGTGTGTGTACCCTAGCTCTGGTGCTACGCCAGATGGCCCTGCTCCGTTCTGAACTCCAGTTGCGCCTTGGTTCCGTGCTCCAAGTTGCCCAATCTGTTGAAGCAAGTTCTGGATCATCTCTTCTTGTCTTCTCATCATGGCCTCCATCTCATCCCTGGTGATGAAGACTGAAGCTTGGTTTGCTCCTGAGGAAGCCTCTTGACTCCCTTCCTGTTGACTTTGCTCTGGCCTCGGCCTTCTGCTTGATTGTCTTGCCATGATTCTCCCAATCTGAATCTATTCAGCTTCCAAGCGGTAGAATCCTTGAGTTTAACTTCTCAGTGAAAGCACCAAAAATGTTTGCACAAAAAATGGACAAACACCTCAAAGTTGTATGATTTAGTAGATCTTATGTTGTTCTTAGTGATTTGGGTGACTTATGCAAATATATGAAAAGCAGGGGCTAAACTGTAAAAAGACACACAGATTTATAGTGGTTCGGCCAGAACGTGCCTACATCCACTTTATATGTTATTTCTCCTTTAGATCTCAGATTACAAGTACAAAGCTCTGGTACAAGTATCTAAAAGTGTTTGAAAGTTCCTTCCGGGCTTGAGCTCTCAAACTTGTCCCCCATTGTTGTACCCCTGCCCCTCTATTTATAGAGTGAGGCTGGGGGTAGGGGTCTTGGATGTAGATAGCTGCTAGTGGGCTTGGCCTGATGCAATCTGGCCTGGCAGTGTTGGTCCGGTATTCCTTGGTTCGGTGGTACGTTGGTTCGGCAGGCATGGGGAGTAGCTTGGTTCGGCAGGTATGGGGAGTAGCTTGGTTCGGCAGGTATGGGGAGTTAGCTTGGTTCGGCAGACATGGGGAGTAGCTTGGTTCGGCAGGTATGGGGAGGTAGCTTGGTTCGGCAGACATGGGGAGTAGCTTGGTTCGGCAGGTATGGGGAGGTAGCTTGGTTCGGCAGTGAGATGCCGAATGAACTTCTATGTTCTGGGAGTGCCGAATGAGCTATTGTACTGGGAATGCCGGATGAACTATAGGCATCTTGAATGTCGAATGATATTGGGAAGGTGAATGCCGAATGACCTTGGTGATGATACGCTTGCTGGCTGCTTCTTCTTGGTTCAGTCGTGGAGGAAACGCACCCAACACTGATATTCCAGTTTTGACCAAAAATTGGGATAACAGCTCTTGGAATGATCTCCCTAGCCCTGAGGTAGGCATATATTCACATGTCATTTGAAGCCCACTGTTGTGCTATTTTTTAACCGTTCTACCTTATAATCGTGTAGGACCTTTTTGCACGACTGTTTGTACTGATGCATAATCAAAGTTTTATATATATATATTTTGGTTTACACTACCGATTGTTTTGAACTTGATCAATTTGTCTAAGTATTAATATACAACAGCAAGCTTAATTTTAAAAGATGCAGGTTTTGTGCTGCTTGGGGTCACTATATCCAAAGAATCCTAGCATATTTTGGCAAGATGAAGTATTGCAATCTTAAGGTATTTCTTTTACATGTTTATATCGATAAATATAATATTTTATTTTGTAACCACTTTTTGGCACATCTGATTTTTGTGTATTACAAGAATAAACATAGGCCGATCCCATAATGCCTAATTTTAGACATTTCTTGTTTGTTTTGTTTATGTGATGATATTTCCTTATAGCAGTTGAAATATAAACTATGGTCATACTTTTATTATCTACATACACTATTTTGACTAGTTTGTAAATGTTTTTTTTGGGCATAAGCCTTTAAACTTCATCAGTAGCGTACTACGTTGCACTTCATAGACAACACTAATGCAGTTTGCAAACATCTGTCAATGGTTTATCTATGCTTCTCAACAAATAATAGATAGTATTTTGGTGGTGTCGCATATATAAACATGAAATCACTTTTACTTTGGTGTATCCAATATCCAGCTTATGCATTTTGTTATAATTATAGAGTAGTGTTATTCAGACCAGAAAATACTTGATGTCATTTGGCACTTGAAGTTTGGTACGATCTTCAGTGCATATTTTGTTGTCAATAAGACTGCTCTAAGTATAAATATGTCCATTTATTTCATGCAGGTTGACTGAACTGTGTTCAGGAATCAAAATTCAAGACAAAACAATGCTTTACTTTGTTATTGCAGTATATTTTCGAAGCCTAGAGTCCGTGACAGTAGCAAGTTGTCCAATAATTGAAAGAATTATCTTTCTTAGCGATCATTTTAGTTTTCATTTTTAATAACCTAGATGTGTTTGTAGTTATTGTGATGATTGTCAAATTATGGGTTTTTTTGTGAAAACAGGACACGGGTAAGCCGAAAATAGTCAATATGTTTGCCTATATTGTTGTAATTTAGCATCTTTGACACCTAAATCTGTTCGATTGTATGGCATGTATTTCGTGTATTACTAACATCTTGATTGCTTGATATTGCAGATGTCATAGAGAATATCAAAAGCAAAGCAAGATGAAATCAATTATTTGATTGGTCTACAAGTAAGTTATTGATGCAAATATGTATGAAATATCATGTATGGATATGGAAAAAGTTGTTTGAACAATGAAATATCATGTTTTAATTTACATATTTTTTGTCTATGAAAATCCGTTATACTTATAAGCAAAGAAGAAATGGGTAAATGGATATTATAAGTGGAAAAGCTAAAACAACAGTAATTTTTTTTTGTAAATTGATCTATATTTAATAGCGTTTCATAAACGCTGTCGTTATAAGCAACCTCTTACACGTTATAGAAATGTTACATAACAAACGCTGTAGAAATGTTACATAACAAAAATTATAGAAAATGCTATAGAAATGTCACATAGCGTTTTCTTAATAGCATTGCACAAATGTTGTAGAAAATTAATTTTTCATAGCGTTTTTGCTCCCGTTATTTAAAGTTTGAGGTCTACCATAGCATGTCGTTCCCTAACATTCTCTGAAATGCTATAGTAAAGTAAAATAGCTTTTTTAAAACGCTATTAAAGCCTAGTTTGTAGTGGGTTTTAGTGAGAAATGGATTATGTGGATTTCGAGTATTCTATCTTCGAGTAAATATTATATTTTTGCGAATGGCGTAGCAGGAAAAACTATAAGCTCTAAGAGAGGATTGAGACAAGATAACCCTCTCTCTCCTCTACTTTTTGATCATGCTGCTGATGTGTTTACACAAATCTTGAAAGTTTGTTGCAGTGATGGTATTCTTAAAAGTTTCGGTAGTGAGTATATAATGGGTAGCATCAATTCTTTGCACTATGCTGATGATACTATCATATTCAGCGAACCTAATTGTAAGTATACAGCAGCTTTAAAATTTATTTTATCTGCACTCGAAAGTTTGTCTGGTCTACAAATAAATTTTCATAAATGCTCGGTTATGGTTTTGGGTAGCGATGCTGGGATGGTTAAAAAGACCACTGGAATGCTAAACTGTAAGATATGTGAATTTCCTTTGAGTTATCTTGAATTCTAGATGGAATGAATGTTCTTTATCTAAAGCTGGTAGACTAATTTTAGTCAATTCAGTCATCTCTGCTATTCCTTTATATTGGGTTTCATTGTATAAGTGTCCTATTTGGGTAAATAAGAAGATTGATGGTATAGAAGGAATTTTCTGGACTGGGGGAGGGAAACTAAAGTTTTGAGCTACTTAATAGCTTGGGAACAATTTATGTAAATCTTATGATCAAGAGGGTCTTGGTATTATAAATTTGTTGGATATGAATACTTCTCTGCTCTATAATTGGTTATGGGACATGTTGGGCTCAAGCGATGCTTTATGAAAAGAGCGGATATTGAAAACTCAATATGATGGAGATTTTTCTTGGCATGTTGATAGTAGAAAATGTTCTAAATTTTAGAAAGATATTTCAAGTTTCTCACAACTGTTTAAAATTGGATTAGACATAGAAGTAAATAATGGTTGCAATGCTGCTTTTTGGTTGGATAACTGGTTATTGCCCGTTCCATTAGCTATTGAATTCAACCTGCTTTTTGAATTAATAGTAGATCAAAAAATCATGGTGGCAAGAATGTATGATGAGCAGGCTATTAGTTTTAAGTGGATGCTTTCTTTTAATTAAATTATTGAGGGTCGAGCTCTTATTCAATTATTGAATTTCATTCATCTTTGGAAGGCAAAGAGTTAAATAAAGAAAAAGACATATTTAGTTGGCTGTTGAATAGCAAAAAGAAATATAAAATTAGCAGCATGTATAGATAAAGAAGATTTACTGGATTTGATAATATGTGGAGAGTTAAAGTCATATTTGGAAAGGTTAAGGTTCATATGTGGATTCTCATTCATGGTAACCTAAATTCTTTGAGGATGCTAAAGAGGAAAGGAATGCAAGTTGTAGAGAAATGTGTGTTTTATGGTGAAGAAAGAGAATTATGAACATCTTTTTTGTGATTGTGACACTGCTTTCTATGTTTGGACCAAATGCTTAGTTCAATTGGATATTAACCTAGAATGGAGTGGCTTCATTCGAAATCAGTACTATTATTGGACTGACATTTATGTTAACCTTGTTAACAATCATATGCTTTCCAAGTTTATATTGCTAAACTTTGCTTTCTATTGGTTATTATGGAATGAGAGAAACAAAAGGTGCTTTAAAGGGGTTGCAGCAAGTTTGAATAGCATTTTGTTTCACATTCTTAAGTCTTTTTATATTTGGGTAAGAGTGGATAAGTGGAACTTTTCAGATTATCTAGAGAAGATTATTGGAGCTCGGGTGCATAGAAGAAGGAGCAATGTGCAGTAAAAGTTGGAGTTGCTGTTGAAGTTCTTTTGTAGAAGATGGAAGCTTTTTGATGTTGCTTGTTTGGTATTTTCAGTTGTGTTGATGTTTGTATATATGTTTTCTTTTTGGTCTTCTACGTGAGATAGAACTATGTAGTGTTGCGGTTTGATGTTGTTCAAGTTGTATGGTGGTCTGGGTATATACTTTGCTTTGTTTGTTGATATGGGTTATGTTTATGTTGTGGTGTGTGGTGTTTTGTTGTTGAACCTTGTATTTTATTTTTATGTGTAGTTAAATATGGCGTGGCATAGCCATGACCATTTCTATCAAAAACAAATGTAACGATCCTAAATTTTAATTTAATTTAAATTGATAATTAAATGAATTTTTGAATAAAAATTTGTAAAATTAATTATAAATGGAAGCGAGTTTCCCCGATTCAAATAGAAAATATATTAAGTCATATGAATTTAAAAGATTTGTATATATGTGAATATATATGTATATGGATATATATGAGTAAATTTGAATTTATATATATATATATATATATATATATATATATGTATATATTGGATTTGAAATAAAATCTTATAATAAATAGTTTTAAAAATAAATATAGAGAATATATATATATATGATGAATTATAAATTATGAAGTAAATAAAATTATACGAATTTCAAATAACATATAAACTATAAAAATAAATATTGTAAAATAAAATACAACCATGCTATACTTACAAAATAAGTACTTAAATATTTGATAATTTAAGTTAAAATAAAAGAGGAATAAAAATAAGCAAATAAAATAAGACAATGGAAATTAATAAAGTACATAAGCAAGACAAAGATAAGGAACATAAACAAAGCAAAGAAAATAAAATATCTGTGTACAAATAAACAAAGTATATAGGAAAAAAAATCAACATACAAAAAGGCTGCCAGGTAAGTAAGAATATGTATAAGTATGGAGACATATACCTTGGCATTAAATGCAATATCATCTCAGCCGAGATGTAGGCAAGTATAATATGTTGCCTGTAAAATAGGAATGCAAGACAATAATAATATGAAACATAAAGGACAAGCAATTAATGCCACATCTTCAGCCATACCCTATTGTATATACAAAACAATATAATTAACCTAATACATACCTTGCTGTCACAAACAAGAAAATATAATATCAACCTGTACACAACTTCTCTTTTCTATATAGATCACTTCTTATTTCTATTCGTTCATATCAAAACATAGCAAGCATTTTTACATCTGAAGCATCATATACAAACTAAAACAAAAAGATTCAACTTTAACATACAAATCAACAAGCCAGAGATTAAAGAAGAAGTTCCAGTTTGCAGTTTAAACAAGTTTGTTTCAACTCTGTTCTTTCTCCTGAAAACTGTGAGTAACTTCACCTTTAAACTTTAAGTATAATTTCTGGTTGCAAGTCATTGCTCTGTCCATTTCTTAATCAAATGAGCAAACTTTAAATTTTTAAACTAATTCTTTGACTCTGTTATCTGTGATGATGATTTGAAATTAATTGTGAAATATTAACATGCATGCAAATTTGTATGTTGTTATATGCTGAGGAAAATATGCATGTTCAAGCTACAGGCACATTTGTCTCTGTTCATTCCCAGGTTGTTAAAACCTGTTAAAATTTCAATTCCTCTTTATTTGATCCTTATCTGAGTTTATGATCTGAACAAAATTTGTTTGTTTAGCCTTGGGTTGAAGTTTTAAAATATATTTGAGTGCATGTAAGGTAAGTTTTTCTGGAAATGTTAAAAGCAACAGGAAAACTAAAACCTGTTGAATAATTTGGTTTTCATAATCTTTGAATTTGTTTACATTAATTGAAATGCTTTAGAAAACAATGAATTTAGAAAGCAAAATCAAAAATTTTAAATCAGTATTTACTGAGAAATTGTGAAATGAACAATTTTGGGGTTTTTGTTAAATTCCGATGATCGGAATCATTTTGGATCTCGAGATTAAGGTAGTAGCTTGGTGGAGGATTGTAGATCATCAGAAAAATAATCGATTTTTTTTTAATTGTTGTGGTAGCCATTTGAGGTCGAAATAGGGTTTAAGAACTGGGGTAAGTTGAAGTTGCTTTTCGAATTCGAGTGATGCAAATGATTGACCGGAGTGGACCGGACTTCGAGGAAAGACGAGTGGGATGGTGGAGCAGCTGTAGGAGGTGATCGCAAGACCTCCGGTGGCCAGTGGTGGCCACGCGGGGTGGATTTGGATGAATTGGGTTAGTTTCCAGTTCGAGTGTAATACTCAAATCGCGAACCACGGCGATGTAGTGGGTTCTGGAGGGTTAGCTGGCTTGCGATGGTCATGGTCGACTTGGTGTTGGTGGCGAAGTCGATCAGAGTTCGCCAGAACTCCAGTGCATGTGCACGCGCGTATCAATGTATCTGGGAGTATTGTGGAGTTTGGGGAAGAAAGGTTTAACTCGGAGTCGATCTCAGGGAGTTCGTATGCTGGCTCGAGAATGGTATCGGGTTTTACTCGCGTATGTTTTTAAAAAGGGTTAACAGTTTAAAAAATTTAAACAGAGAAAATGGTATCGGGTTGATTAGGGGGGAACTCGAAGCAGGGAGCATTTGGACTCGGGAAGGACTCGAGTAAGTCTCGGGTTAGATATAGAAACAGTTTCAGTCTTGAAACAAAACATAGATTTTTAGAAAACTTTTTAACCCAAGTTTTAAATAAATAGTTTTGACTTAAGTTTTGATTAATAAAGATTTAATGATGATTTATTTATGAGTTGGATTAATGAAGTAATTAAAGGGTTAAAATCATTAATGAAGAATTATTAATTAAATATAAATTAGATTAAAAATTGATTAAAGTGATTAATGTTAATAATTTATTGGATTTATTAATTTAAATAATCAATTATAAATTGTTTAAATACTTAATGAAAGTAATTAGGAATTAATCATTTATTGTAATTGATTTTTGGGATATTTTGATTAATTAAAGTTAATTAATTTAGTCTAATTAATTTAAGAAAATCAATTGATAATTGGATAAGTGTAATTACTTAGTTGAATTAATGGAGATAATTACTTAAGGAAGTAATAAATGATAACTACTAGAATGTAATTAGTGAAGATGATTTATAAATGAAGTAATTTGGGTAATTACTTTTGTAATAAATTAAGGGGTTAATTAATTATGAAATTAGTTTAATGGTTGACGTAATAAATATGATAAATCAAGAAAATTAATTAAGATGGTTGATAAATAAATTTATATCAAATGATTTGTAATTAATTAATCAGAATTTGATAATTAATTCATAAGTAATTAATTTACTTGGAAATAAATTGAATCAATTAGGATTAAACAATTAATTAATCCTGTTTATAAATGATTATTGAATGCTTGACTTTACTTATGAATGATTGCATTGTAAGGGATACCTTGAATTGTTGTGCTATATGATCTGTGATATTTTTTGAGCTGTGTGTAATTTATTCAATTATTTGTGATACACCTGTTATTATCTGTGAATCTGTGAATGAGCGATAAGCGTTATAGTTATACGCTTATCAACTATATTTATGTGTTTTAATCTGTTATGATTGAATGATGTTGCACTATTGAGTAAAAACCCTGGACCACACCATACACACAAATATGGATTTCACGTGGAAATCGATTAAGTCATAGATTTTGAAATAGTTTAAAAGTTGAATATTTAAAACCAAATGTTTTGGAAATGGATTGGGTTTAAATGTGAAAAGCTTTTGAAATGGAATTTCAAAGATGAAATTTATTTTGAATAACTTGATAAAGTTTTGAAGTTTAAATAATTTGATTTAAACTTAAATTCAAGATTTGAAATTGAATTCTATGATTTGAAACTAGGGATTAAAGATGTTTATATATGGGTTAAACTATTTTAAAAATATTGATTTGGGAATGTGAATATAATTCAAGGGCTTTACCTCGTGCAAAATAAAATTGGATTTTTCTGAAACGAAAACTATTTGTTTTCAAATAATAACAGCTTTCATATAAGAAGTGAACTTCCAATTTGTGTTGAAAGGTTTCAAATTTAAAATGAAATTGAAATTTTTTGAAAGGCTATGAATGAATCTTTGGGAACGAGTTTGAAAGCTATAAGTTAAATCTTTTTATTTAAAGATTTTAAATGAGTTAATCCATTCGAAATGGAAATTGTTTTGAAACCTATGAATAGATCTTTATGAAACAAAGTAAACTTTGTGAAATGAATCTTTTCGTTTAAAAGATTTAAGAATGGTAATTTGTTTAACCATTTAAAAGAAAGATTTGGGTAATAAGTTGTGACTTAATTGAAATCCCATATCCATATGTTTTAAATATTGCGCTCACTATTCGGTTTAGCCGGGAGAGGACCTTTGTGTCATATAGCCCGTTCCGAATGATGATACGTCGTATATGGATTGCATTTGAAGACCGGTGGTGAAGACCGGATATTTTCGAAAATGAAAGGACAACTCGTCGAATGTCTCTGCATCGACTGGTCCCCGGTATAGAGATTTGATCACCCTTTGTGATGGGAAGTACGGACGTGATTAGAAAATTATCCGGATTTGCAAGGGCTTCTTTGGAAGTGCCTTCGGTTCTGTTCGAACCCGGAACAGACTTGTATGGTTACATGCCTGACATTACACTTTGAGATATAAAGCCGATTTCTTTCAATTACATTTTTGTTGGTGGCGGAGAATTTATTCTCTTAGCTTAACACCCTTCTCTGAGACATACGAGCTCAGAGGTTATGTAGTTGAAGGTTATCAGCGATATATTCCCAATTTGGTAATGTGACATGCTGAGTGTTGTTGTGTGATGATCATTGTTTGATCATTTGTGATATGATCATTTGTTTGATCATTTATCTTTGTGATCATTACTTTGATCATCTGTTGACCCAAAGCATGGCTTTGTGAAAAGCGTAGCTTTGTGGACGAGACTTCGTCGAACCTCACGACCCGGTATGGTCAAAACAGGAATCATGGCAGCAAGGTTATTTGAGGGTAGCTCCCTCTGAGGGTATGTCCATTTTCTTCTGGATTATAAGTGGTATCATGGTATGGAGCCCAGATACTTACTTTGTGGTTGCTGCGAATCTTTACTTTGTGATTGCTTTGTGGTTGTTGGATTAGAGGTACCTCGGATAAAGGTCGCTAACGACTGGGAGGTGGCATACTCGTGTCAGTAGTTACCCAGCTAGGGGTAACCCGACCTTGTGTAGCAGAGATCCGGTTAGGATCCAGGAACGTCGCTCCAGAGGCGTTCTATTTTACTTGGGAAGTTCCTTTGCCCGACCATTTATTGGAAATCCATCTTCCAATACGAACTTTGTACGGTATTAGTTGTAGAACCTGCCATTTACGTACGGTGGTCACCACTGTTTAGATGGTAGCTATAGTAGGCATACGATAATGGTCGTATGTTGGCTAAGATTGATATTCTATTTTCGAAATACTTTTTCCACTATGCACTAATAATATTATCAAAAATGATTTGTTTTGCGTAGTAAGCATCTTTGACTTTCATAAGGAGAAATCTCCTCCAATTCTGCGTTTGCATTGTGTGTGTGGCGGGAGGCCTTATGGTAGTTTCATTTTCCAAAAGCATTGCGAATTGACTTTAAAAATTCTCTTGTTGTTCGTTTTTAAAGATAAAATGTTTTTGTTGCTCACACCAGTCCCATGACTGATCCAGAGTTTATTGTTTCTTTCCTAAACTTTGGGTGCTCAAAATTTTTCTACACGGGCAGTCTAGAGTTGGGTTTTTCAGATAGTCAGGTTCATTAGATTATCTTGAGCTAGTTCAGTCTTTGGATATGGACTGCACTTGCTTATCTTTGTGCATCGTTATTGAGAGTTCAAGCTATTTATGGATTGGCGTTTTGAAGATGGAGATTATCCGCTGCTGGTGTTATCGTTTTCTTTTCCGCTGCTATTTCTTGTATCATATCTCTGATGTATATAGATATTCATTGTATTATCATTGTATCTAGATATTGTATCAGATTTTGTATATCTATATTCTTTTCTTTTCCGCTGTGTTATTTACTTAACTGTGTTATAAGCTCCGGCGACTCGGATTTGAACGGTCGAATCTATGGCATTCGAGTACGATGTAAAGTATGGATGTCGATTTTCGAGCGCGAAAAATCCGTGACGTTACATTTGGTATCAGAGCTAAGGTAAAACTTTAGCTCAGGAGTATAACACATTAAGTAGCTCGTTAGAGATAGGGTGAAGTATCCCTAGAATGAGTGTATCCCTAAGATATCCGCCTGAATGTCTCAGTAAATTCTCTTGCTATCCACTGATAGTGAGTATGAGTGTAAGAAGAGGACGAGATAGGGGACATGGGAATACGACTATAAATGGTCAATACCCTACAATAGTGGAAACAATCTTTCTCTATCAATTTCCTTTGTTTCGTTTCCAAATTCTTTTGATTTCTTCGTACCAGCTACAAGAAGAAGTTTCGGTGTGATGATGGTTCTACGAATCGTTGTAGAAAATCCTTACTTAGTATATTCATCGTTTTCTTATCAGCTTTTCATTTTTTAAACTTTAATGAATTTGGAATTTGAAATTTGAAATAGGAAATTCTAAATAAATTGGAAATTTAGAATTAATTGAAAATTTTAAATTGTTGATATTCTGCTTTGATGAGCTAAATACAAAATGGATATACAGTTTGATCTGGAAAGATATTTCTCTATCTTTGATCTATCTGTGTTATTTTTCGTGCCTGTAAATTTCGAGGATGAAATTCTTTTAAGGAGGGAAGTTGTAACGACCCTAGATTTTAATTTAATTTAAATTGATAATTAAATAAATTTTTGAATAAAAATTTGTAAAATTAATTAGAAATGGAAGCGAGTTTCCCCGATTCAAATAGAAAATATATTAAGTCATATGAATTTAAAAGATTTGTATATATGTGAATATATATGTATATGGATATATATGAGTAAATTTGAATTAATTTATATATATATGTATATATTGGATTTGAAATAAAATCTTATAATAAATGGTTTTAAAAATAAATATAGAGAATATATATATGATGATGAATTATAAATTATGAAGTAAATAAAATTATACGAATTTCAAATAACATATAAACTATACAAATAAATATTGTAAAATAAAATACAACCATGCTATACTTACAAAATAAGTACTTAAATATTTGATAATTTAAGTTAAAATAAAAGAGGAATAAAAATAAGCAAATAAAATAAGACAATGGAAATTAATAAAGTACATAAGCAAGACAAAGATAAGGAACATAAACAAAGCAAAGAAAATAAAATATCTTTGTACAAATAAACAAAGTATATAGGAAAAAAATCAACATACAAAAAGGCTGCCAGGTAAGTAAGAATATGTATAAGTATGGAGACATATACCTTGGCATTAAATGCAATATCATCTCAGCCGAGATGTAGGCAAGTATAATATGTTGCCTGTAAAATAGGAATGCAAGACAATAATAATATGAAACATAAAGGACAAGCAATTAATGCCACATCTTCAGCCATACCCTATTGTATATACAAAACAATATAATTAACCTAATACATACCTTTCTGTCACAAACAAGAAAATATAATATCAACCTATACACAACTTCTCTTTTCTATATAGATCACTTCTTATTTCTATTCGTTCATATCAAAACATAGCAAGCATTTTTACATCTGAAGCATCATATACAAACTAAAACAAAAAGATTCAACTTTAACATACAAATCAATAAGCCAGAGATTAAAGAAGAAGTTTCAGTTTGCAGTTTAAACAAGTTTGTTTCAACTCTGTTCTTTCTCCTGAAAACTGTGAGTAACTTCACCTTTAAACTTTAAGTATAATTTCTGGTTGCAAGTCATTGCTCTGTCCATTTCTTAATCAAATGAGCAAACTTTAAATTTTTAAACTAATTCTTTGACTCTGTTATCTGTGATGATGATTTGAAATTAATTGTGAAATATTAACATGCATGCAAATTTGTATATTGTTATAGGCTGAGGAAAATATGCATGTTCAAGCTACAGGCACATTTGTCTCTGTTCATTCCCAGGTTGTTAAAACCTGTTAAAATTTTAATTCCTCTTTATTTAATCCTTATCTGAGTTTATGATCTGAACAAAATTTGTTTGTTTAGCCTTGGGTTGAAGTTTTAAAATATATTTGAGTGCATGTAAGGTAAGTTTTTCTGGAAATGTTAAAAGCAACAGGCAAACTAAAACCTGTTGAATAATTTGGTTTTCATAATCTTTGAATTTGTTTACATTAATTGAAATGCTTTAGAAAACAATGAATTTAGAAAGCAAAATCAAAATTTTTAAATCAGTATTTACTGAGAAATTGTGAAATGAACAATTTTGGGGTTTTTGTTAAATTCTGATGATCAGAATCATTTTGGATCTCGAGATTAAGGTAGTAGCTTGGTGGAGGATTGTAGATCATCAGAAAAATAATCGAATTTTTTTAATTGTTGTGGTAGCCATTTGAGGTCGAAATAGGGTTTAAGAACTGGGGTAAGTTGAAGTTGCTTTTCGAATTCGAGTGATGCAAATGATTGATCGGAGTAGACCGGACTTCGAGGAAAGACGAGTGGGATGGTGGAGCAGCAGTAGGAGGTGATCGCAAGACCTCCGGTGGCCAGTGGTGGCCACGCGGGGTGGATTTGGATGAATTGGGTTAGTTTCCAGTTCGAGTGTAATACTCAACTCGCGAACCACGGCGATGTAGTGGGTTCTGGAGGGTTAGCTGCTTGCGATGGTCATGGTCGACTTGGTGTTGGTGGCGAAGTCGATCAGAGTTCGCCGGAACTCCGGTACATGTGCACGCGCGTATCAATGTATCTGGGAGTATTGTGGAGTTTGGGGAAGAAAGGTTTAACTCGGAGTCGATCTCGGGGAGTTCGAATGCTGGCTCGAGAATGGTATCGGGTTTTACTCGCGTATGTTTTTAAAAAGGGTTAACAGTTTAAAAAATTTAAACAGAGAAAATGGTATCGGGTAGATTCGGGGGGAACTCGAAGCAGGGAGCATTTGGACTCGGGAAGGACTTGAGTAAGTCTCGGGTTAGATATAGAAACAGTTTCAGTCTTGAAACAAAACATAGATTTTTAGAAAACTTTTTAACCCAAGTTTTAAATAAATAGTTTTGACTTAAGTTTTGATTAATAAAGATTTAATGATGATTTATTTATGATTTGGATTAATGAAGTAATTAAAGGGTTAAAATCATTAATGAAGAATTATTAATTAAATATAAATTAGATTAAAAATTGATTAAAGTGATTAATGTTAATAATTTATTGGATTTATTAATTTAAATAATCAATTATAAATTGTTTAAATACTTAATGAAAGTAATTAGGAATTAATCACTTATTGTAATTGATTTTTGGGATATTTTGATTAATTAAAGTTAATTAATTTAGTCTAATTAATTTAAGAAAATCAATTGATAATTGGATAGGTGTAATTACTTAGTTGAATTAATGGAGATAATTACTTAAGGAAGTAATAAATGATAATTACTAGAATGTAATTAGTGAAGATGATTTATAAATGAAGTAATTTGGGTAATTACTTTTGTAATAAATTAAGGGGTTAATTAATTATGAAATTAGTTTAATGGTTGACGTAATAAATATGGTAAATCAAGAAAATTAATTAAGATGGTTGATAAATAAATTTATATCAAATGATTTGTAATTAATTAATCAGAATTTGATAATTAATTCATAAGTAATTAATTTACTTGGAAATAAATTGAATCAATTAGGATTAAACAATTAATTAATCCTGTTTATAAATGATTATTGAATGCTTGACTTTACTTATGAATGATTGCATTGTAAGGGATACCTTGAATTGTTGTGCTATCTGATCTGTGATATTTTTTGAGCTGTGTGTAATTTATTCAATTATTTGTGATACACCTGTTATTATCTGTGAACCTGTGAATGAGCGATAAGCGTTATAGTTATATCGCTTATCAACTATATTTCTGTGTTTTAATCTGTTATGATTGAATGATGTTGCACTATTGAGTAAAAACCCTGGACCACACCATACACACAAATATGGATTTCACGGGGAAATCGATTAAGTCATAGATTTTGAAATAGTTTAAAAGTTGAATATTTAAAACCAAATGTTTTGGAAATGGATTGGGTTTAAATGTGAAAAGCTTTTGAAATGGAATTTCAAAGATGAAATTTATTTTGAATAACTTGATAAAGTTTTGAAGTTTAAATAATTTGATTTAAACTTAAATTCAAGATTTGAAATTGAATTCTATGATTTGAAACTAGGGATTAAAGATGTTTATATATGGGTTAAACTATTTTAAAAATATTGATTTGGGAATGTGAATATAATTCAAGGGCTTTACCTCATGCAAAATAAAATTGGATTTTTCTGAAACGAAAACTATTTGTTTTCAAATAATAACAGCTTTCATATAAGAAGTGAACTTCCAATTTGTGTTGAAAGGTTTCAAATTTAAAATGAAATTGAATTTTTTTGAAAGGCTATGAATGAATCATTGGGAACGAGTTTGGAAGCTATAAGTTAAATCATTTTATTTAAAGATTTTAAATGAGTTAATCCATTCGAAATGGAAATTGTTTTGAAACCTATGAATAGATCTTTATGAAACGAAGTAAACTTTGTGAAATGAATCTTTTCGTTTAAAAGATTTAAGAATGGTAATTTGTTTAACCATTTAAAAGAAAGGTTTGGGTAATAAGTTGTGACTTAATTGAAATCCCATATCCATATGTTTTAAATATTGCGCTCACTATTCGGTTTAGCCCAGAGAGGACCTTTGTGTCATATAGCCCATTCCGAATGATGATACGTCGTATATGGATCGCATTTGAAGACCGGTGGTGAAGACCGGATATTTTCGAAAATGAAAGGACAACTCGTCGAATGTCTCTGCATCGACTGGTCCCCGGTATAGAGATTTGATCACCCTTTGTGATGGGAAGTCCGGACGTGATTAGAAAATTATCCGGATTTGCAAGGGCTTCTTTGGAAGTGCCTTCGGTTCTGTTCGAACCCGGAACAGACTTGTATGGTTACATGCCTGACATTACACTTTGAGATATAAAGCCGATTTCTTTGTAATACATTTCTGTTGGTGGCGGAGAATTTATTCTCTTAGCTTAACACCCTTCTTTGAGACATACGAGCTCAGAGGTTATGTAGTTGAAGGTTATCAGCGATATATTCCCAATTTGGTAATGTGACATGCTGAGTGTTGCTGTGTGATGATCATTGTTTGATCATTTGTGATATGATCATTTGTTTGATCATTTATCTTTGTGATCATTACTTTGATCATCTGTTGACCCAAAGCATGGCTTTGTGAAAAGCGTAGCTTTGTGGACGAGACTTCGTCGAACCTCACGATCCGGTATGGTCAAAACAGGAATCGTGGCAGCAAGGTTATTTGAGGGTAGCTCCCTTTGAGGGTATGTCCATTTTCTTCTGGATTATAAATGGTATCATGGTATGGAGCCCAGATACTTACTTTGTGGTTGCTGCGAATCTATTACTTTGTGATTGCTTTGTGGTTGTTGGATTAGAGGTACCTCGGATAAAGGTCGCTAACGACCGGGAGGTGGCATACTCGTGTCAGTAGTTACCCAGCTAGGGGTAACCCGGCCTTGTGTAGCAGAGATCCGGTTAGGATTCGGGAACGTCGCTCCAGAGGCGTTCTATTTTACTTGGGAAGTTCCTTTGCCTGACCATTTGTTGGAAATCCATCTTCCAATACGAACTTTGTGCGGTATTAGTTGTAGAACCTGCCATTTACGTACGGTGGTCACCACTGTTTAGATGGTAGCTATAGTAGGCATACGATAATGGTCGTATGTTGGCTAAGATTGATATTCTATTTTTGAAATACTTTTTCCACTATGCACTAATAATAATATCAAAAATGATTTGTTTTGCGTAGTAAGCATCTTTGACTATCATAAGGAGAAATCTCCTCCAATTCTGCGTTTGCATTGTGTGTGTGGCGGGAGGCCTTATGGTAGTTTCATTTTCCAAAAGCATTGCGAATTGACTTTAAAAATTCTCTTGTTGTTCGTTTTTAAAGATAAAATGTTTTTGTTGCTCACACTAGTCCCATGACTGATCCGAAGTTTATTGTTTCTTTCCTAAACTCTGGGTGCTCAAAATTTTTCTACACGGGCAGTCTAGAGTTGGGTTTTTCAGATAGTCAGGTTCAGTAGATTATCTGGAGCTAGTTCAGTCTTTGGATATGGACTGCACTTGCTTATCTTTGTGCATCGTTATTGAGAGTTCAAGCTATTTCTGGATTGGCGCTTTGAAGATGGAGATTATCCGTTGCTGGTGTTATCGTTTTCTTTTCCGCTGCTATTTCTTGTATCATATCTCTGATGTATATAGATATTCATTGTATCATCATTGTATCTAGATATTGTATCAGATGTTGTATATCTATATTCTTTTCTTTTCCGCTGTGTTATTTACTTAACTGTGTTATAAGCTCCGGCGATTCGGATTTGAATGGTCGAATCTATGGCATTCGAGTACGATGTAAAGTATGGATGTCGATTTTCGAGCGCGAAAAATCTGTGACGTTACAACAAATAAAATCAAACAACTACAAAAAGATTAGAAGATAGAAACCACATATCTTAAATGACTATAGGGAATTCAAAGTCAGCAAATGACTAGGGTTAAGTTATATATATGAGCGTTCAATGACACCCTATTTTGCAACACCCTTAGTAGTGCCCTGATTTCGACCATATTCCACTTTAAAAAATAGTATGACATGGAAAAGAGAAAAAAATGCTATTATTTAAATCAGAATGTCTAGTGTAAATCAGAAGGCCACAAGGGAGTCATTGAACGCTTCTTGTATATATATATATATATATATGTGTGTGTGTGTGTGTGTGTGTGTTTTCTTTTTTTTGAGCTCATCCCCATTCCTCAAGTACTCTCCAGGATCAACCTAACAACAATTGCATATAGTGTTTTAAAGACCCAACCCAACCTTAGTTCGACCCTGGTTAACCTTCAACCACTACAACAAACGGGACTTTTTTTAGCGTTTAAAAACCACTATTAAAACTTTCTACAGCGTTTCTATAAACGCCATATATCAACATGTTGTAATAAGTCCGAGAGATACAATAGCGTTTCCAAATTGCCATGAAAAATGGACTTTTAACAGCGTTTTTGTTGCCATCTTAGACAGGTCGTATTGGTGCAACTACTTTTCTATAGCGTTTGAAGCTCGTTGTAGAAAATCTTTTATGACGCATTTGAAACGCTATTAAAAAATTATAAATTTTTTCTTTTCATAGCCTAGTTAAAACGGTGTAAAAAGTATAAAAGCTTTAAAAAAAAAAATCTTTTCATAGCCCAGTTAAAACGCTATAAAAAGTTTTCATAGCCTACTTAGAACGCCATAAAAAGCTTAAAAGCGTTAAAAAAAAATTCTTTTCATAGCCTAGTTAAAACGCTATAAAAAACTTTCCATGGCATTTTTTTATTGCCCTATAAATTCAAGCTTACAATTTTCAGTTACCAAGCTTATTTCAACTAAGATATTATACTAATTCATAAAACCACACTTATCACATTGTAATGTACGTAATCAAACGGAGTCATAAGCCAAACCATAAAATATATATATATATCCATAATATTTCATATATGGACTATTAAACATAAAAATATTTATGACAAAAAGTAACAATACATACAACTATAGCTAATCAAAATGATGCTTATTAAAAACAAGAGTGCGACATCATGTAGCTAACCAAAATGATACATACACTGACCGACTTGAAGGAAAAAGAGTGCGACATCATGCAGCAACCTCAAAAGCATCATACGACACCTGTCAAAAAGAAGCACATACGTGTGTATGTTAGTCACAAATGATAAGAAACTTTATGAATCAATCTTAAGGGGTAGCTTGCTGTTTCTCTGTAATATAGTGCATGGGAAAAAAGAAAACCCAACTACACTCGTTTTGATTTGCTTGCTTAATTTTTCTTCTTCATAGATTAAGTTCAACCAGAACCGTACTTGACAGACCCTAGCCCATGCAATACTCCATTACTGTTTTTTGTTTTCATATGGTTTGTTAGTACTATTGTCATGTAATATTGTCAAAGGCAGGTAATCCCTGACTTTCATATTGCACATGTAGATACATATGTAGATACTTTACTGGGAATGTTGATCTCATAATTTTTTGTCTGAATGTTTCTTCTCTTAATTTGCATGTTTCAGGGTTGGACACAGTCCTATTGCATACTTGTTTAGATATTTGTAGGTTGCAACTATTTTATTTCCCTTAAACAAAAGGACAGTAACTTACATCCTAATAAACTCCTCAGAAAATGCCATGAACTCTAGTTGACATAAACTTCTTGTACTTACCATTGAGATTTCTAACTGTCTTATTGGATTTTTTTTAATTTTTGAAGTCCATACATATACAAATCTACGAATTGGATTTCATTTTTTCATGGTTCCGTGTGCAAAGCATAACCCAGCTCAAATGAACTCTATAGACACAAAATCAACTCTGCTGCATAGGTTAACATCAAGTGTACCTTTAAATTCAGGGACGTATGTTTTCCTCAATGGTAAGATATGCCACTCATGCTGACTTCACAATTCCAGCATCTCTTTGCCTATGTTAATGAACTAATCGGTATTAACATCTGCGTAAGCATTTTATGTTGAAGTATTTTACAGTTTTTATAACATTTCATACCAAATATGTGCCTCCCACCATCATTTACACTGACTATAACCTTCCTTTACCTGAAGAAAAATCAGACATAGATATTACTTTAAACATAAAATAGTTTATTCAAAGAAAACCGAAATAACAAGTTATATATACATTATAGTAGAAAACCAGTGCAAGTGAATATATATCGAACATAGTTAAAAAAGTTAGCTTCTTAAATTATTATAAAACTTAATTAACTTAGTTACTTATTTTAAATTTAGTTAATTTATTATCATTATTATATTATTATTTTATTACTACTTCTATTATTATATTATATTATTATTCTTCTTTTAAATTTACTTAGTTTTTATAAATGTAATTAATTTTTATAAAACATAACTAACTTAGTTAACTTTTATAAAAATTAGTCAATTCCATACAATATTAAAAAAGAAAAAATAATATAATAATTTAGAATGAATAAATTTTGGGTTCCTAGATACATTTGTCCTGCAACCTGTGATGCTGTTGCACATGCACATAATTTAAATTTATAATGAACAAATTTTCAATAGAGAAATTTGGATATACGATCAGACTTTAGTATAAAGTTAAAATAATTTACCATTCTAGTGAAATAATCTAGTAAATATTTTACATAGATAAAGGAGTGGATATGGTAACCTACCAACTGTGTTGAGTTCAGTTTCAAATTCTTTCAAGTTATGATGGCTGTATATTCTCTTTATGGCAAGTCTCTTTGAGTTCTTCATCACACACTTGATATGGTGCTTGAAGCGCCGTAACCAATGATATACGTTTCACTTAAATTCTCAATGATCGACATTATATCCTCATACGTGTAAATTGCCATGTCCATTTGAAGAACAACCAACTTTGGTGGACCTGTGTAAAAAAATTCTTAATGAAGAGACAAAAATCAGACTTCTATTGTAACAAAAAAAGCTTGCATTCCTCATGAAAATGTATGACTACACACCCTGTACTGTTCTGTTTGAGCCTTTCATAAAGGGATACAATTGATTAAACTTGTATATTGCTATAAAGAGCATTATTAGAAGAGCAATAGAACCAGTGACACCAATAGCAACTCTTGAAAAAGAAACTGTAAAAAACACATGGAGATAGTTTCTGGATATTTACAAACCTTTCATGAAGAGATCAACAAACTTTTTGTATTACCTTTTGTTTTTGGATATCCACAAGATTCTTTCAAGTTATCAAACAACATAGGATTGCCTACAAAGCTACAATAACCATATTTGCATCTTTCACTTCCTTATTCTATATTCTGGAAATCACTCGAGAGGACTATAGCTTTCCTTTCATGCCCAGTGGAGTTCTGATACCAGTTTGTTGAGACTGAGAACAAAATGAAAAAAAATAAAAAATAGAGAACTCAAACACAAAAACTGCAGTTAATAACTTAATCTTTATTAAATAACAGTGGCTATTATATAACCTTACATGAAAAAACAGAATAGCTAGAAAACAGCCCACAACAACATTAACATGGTAAATGTAACAGTGATCAAAACAAATGTAACGACCCGTAAATTTCAACTGTTTTAATAACGTAATTAGTTGAAATTTTATGAAATTTTAAACGGTAAAATTTTGAAATATAAATTTGATATTTGGAATGCGTCTAGTTAAACATAGCAACCGGTAAATTTTCGTCCGAAAATACGAAAATTTATTTCGCGCGTAAATTCACTTTAATTTAATCAGTTAAAAAGCGATGAAAATAAAATGTTTCCGAAACCTAAATATTTTTACATAGAAAAATTCTAAACCATCTTCTGATCAAGATGTCAGTTTGTCGTTTTCCAAATTCGGACATCTATTACTCCGTCGATCTTATTTTCAGCAAAATAGCAGCATTTTTCACCAATATAAATTTTTGACCGGATGGTCGTATCACTGAGATCTGTGTGCCGTTCCATTCGTCGCGTCGTGCTGATCACCGTAATATATTCCTTTCCGTGATTCGGCATCCGGTTCGCGGTGGAATCGACGAAACAAAACTTCAGTACCGGTACACATTTTAAACTCTTGAGTTCCTTGACCCTTCATTTTCGTATCGTTAAAACAAACAGTCACTACTAACCATCTGTTTATATTCCCAAAAATTTTTAATTCCTTTTGCCAGTTCATTGATCTTTTCAATTCCTTTGTATCGGTTCGTTTTACACTATTGAAAGGGAGAAAGAAAATATGTATTATCTTTCGTTCATTAAAACTGTTCCTCCTTCCTTCACTAGTGCACGCCTCACCAACATCACCACGTAGCCACTCTCTTCCATGCCGAGTCCTGTAGCAACCTCCGAACACACACCCCACACGACATGCCACACGAAATCACCCACCAGGTTCGACCGTGTGCCACCGCCCACTTGTTCATCCACCACCTGCTCTGGCCTCGCCACCTTCCTCTTGGCCAGCAATCGATAGTTGCTCCTCCGCCTAGCACCCTAGCAGCCCTACCCTCCATCGCTCACCGCTGAGGTTCACCTGCAGTCCCACTCTTTGCCTCGTCCACCTCAACATCTCAGCCACCATGCCATCCATAGGCCACAACAACCCGAGCCTCCACCTTGCCAACCTCTCCATCAACACCACATGAAACCCCACCACAGAGACACCCTCCACCTCTGATCCGTTCACCTTTTGTCTCGCCCGACCGCCTCCTCCTGCTCTGCCTCGTTCTTCCCGTCCAGATCCGCACGAGCCTCCTTTCTTCTAGTAAATGGTACGTTTTATATTTTATTCTATTATAGTATGGTATATTATATTATCAGTTTGTATGTTAAGTTTTATTATATAAAGTATAATAGTTTACTTAATGATATAGGCATACAATATAAAGTATATAGAGGAGTTAGTCTGTTATACGTGTATGTAGGTGTATAGGAGTCGGTTTATATATATCCAGTTCGAATATGTTATGTCTATGTTAGTTTCGAAATACATAATGGTGTTTTGGAAAAAGAAGTATATCTGCATGTGGAAGCTTTTAAATATACATAGTAGAGTTATGAAAAGTTATGTGCTGTTTTATATGTGTTATGTGTTTTAGTATATACCTATACACTTTGTTGTTAGGTAGCGTGTTAATTGTTTATGAAAAGCGGAGAATTTGTTGAATTTAAAATTTTTATCTAGCATATTTAAATATTTTATACGTATATAATATTTTACATATTAAGCAGAGACTGTGCGTTGGTACATTTCAGATTTTGAAGTATATTTATATTATATTTGAAGTATTAGAATATATGATGCTGTATATGTATATTTGTCTATACATATATATGATGTCTGTTTTATATATTAGTATTGATATATTTTAATAACATATATTTCTAGTATATATCTATAACATGTAACTGATTTGATATATAAAAGTATATATATATAGTTTACAGTAAGACTGCTATATGAGATGATTTGATAATAGTCTGTTTGTTTTAAAGGTTTCAGTATACAAGTGTTATATACTTTATTATATTTTGGTTATATGCAAAATCTTTCAAATTCTTATATATGGGTTTACTAGTGTTTTGTAAGTGTTTGATTGAATTTATATGGCATAGTCCATTATATATATATATTTTACAAACTAAGTTTTACTCATTTATATTGACTTTGAATGTATATGTATGTATTTCTATCTGTTGTATATAGACATGTGTATTATTTCTCCTGTTGTATATGAGTTCATTTAGGAGCCGTTGATTTTGTGTACTCTTTTGTCTGTAGTTTATACACATAATGTATATATGTTTTAAGTGTTGATTTAAGGTCTGCATTTAATTTTTGAAGTCTGCACGTTTGTTATGTATATAGATAAGTGTATATAAATTCATGCCTATGTTGCCGTATATTTTGAAAGAGTATATATGATATTAAATGAATATTGATTTTTATAATATATATAAAAGGTTACTTTTATAAAGATTTAAAGTTTAGATGGTGTTTGGACATTGGTTTGAAATATGGGTTTATATAATATAATAGTATTCATTTCAACCTTATGTATATATGATGATTAATTTTATTTATTTGTTTTAAACTAAATATTGATTTCATATATATTTAGTTAATTTATATTAACTGATTCAATAGTTCTCTTCGATTTCCCCTTATCAGCCTTGTCCGTCGTGCCCATTTTCTGCATCAAATCTTGTCCATCCAGCGTTGGTTTGGATCTCGTGGCTCATTTCATTGTCCATCTCTCTAACCTCAAAAGGTGAGAACTCACTCACGATTAACGTTCTTTTATTTATTAGATTTGATTTCAATTGAAACGACAATTGAAATATGCTGCTGTTAGTTAATTACACTGTTTTATATGTTATTACCTGTATCAGTTCACCTGTGACATCTGACACCATTATCTGTTAATTATTTATGCGATGATAATACAGTTCGGCTGATAATTGATTGATTGTTGATGTTTATATTGGATGTTAAATTGTTAATGTTAAAATGATAAATAGTATGCAATTGAAATTGATATAGAATAGTTAAATGTTAAATTTGATTAAATGACATTTGTATAATATGACCCATTTAACTGTCAAAATTTATTGACATGTAGGATTTGTTTAATTACACTTTGAACCACTGAATGTATGTTGTTAAATTGATGATGTATAAAATTGTAAATAGATGACAAGTGAAGAACCGTAATGTAATAATCTTTAATCTACATGAAATGATAGTGTAGATTCTAGAAATAATTATATTAATTCGTACAAATAACAATGCGAATTAATACGGTTATTTCGGGATTATTTGAATTGATTATTGGATTGATATTGATTGCTGTTTTTGCTTGTTTATTTACTTTGACACCATCCCAGTTATCACACTGCAAGTTCCCTTTATGTTTGATTTTGAATTGATTTGGAATCGGGTTGAAATGATAAATACCCAAATTGAACTTCGACCTAGGATAGAGAATTAAATAAAACCCGATTGGTCAAATAATTTGATTTAAAAATAAAATGAAGATTTTATTTGAATAAACAATATGGTTTTGAAATGAAGTTGAAATTTGAATTTTAATGAAAGGAAAATGTTAATATTTAATAATTTGAAACAAAATATTAACAATGTAATTGATGAACGAATGTTATTTAATTTGAGAAATGATTGAATTAAGTTTGAAATTATAATTAAGTTTGAAATTATTAAACTTTGAAATGATTTTAATAATTAAGTTGAAATTATAATTAAGTTTGAAATTATTAAACTTTGAAATTATTTAATAATTAGGTTTTGAATTATTTAATAATTAAATAAGATTGAATTATTTAATGATTAAATTGAATTGAACTCTTTTATAAGAAAAATTGAACTTTTGAATAAGTGAATTTTATTTCGTAAATAATTGAAATTGAGTTTCTCTATTAATTAAGTTTTGGAAAATTATTTAAGTAAGTAAATAAGTGAAATTGAATTTCTTTAACAAGAAATGAAAATGTGATATTTTTGGAATTAATGTAAGACTTGTAATTGAAAGAAATGATTTGACGAATTTAATTTAATTCAAATTGTAAGTTTTGATTTAATGAAGTTAAACTTAAGAAATTGATTTAATGAATTGGAAATTTAATAAAAATTGTGTTGAATGATAAAGTAACTTAACGAATATTGAATGAAATCGATAAATGAGTTTAAATTTATTTGAATGTTAAATTAAATTAATTTAATGATTTCGGAATGAAACTTATATACGAACTTGAATCAATATTTGAATGGTTTTAAATAGATATTGAAATTGAATTATAATATTTTGAAATGGTAATTGGGAAGTTTTATAACGTAAATTTTGGAAATTGATTTCGAAAGACAAATGAAATGTTGATTTACGAATTCTAATTGAATTGAAATTGATTTGGTTTTTGAAATATATTAAATGACCAATCGGTGTAATAATTACGAAAGTTATTAAAGAGACCGGAATCAATGATGGATATACTCTCTATCTGAACCGAAACCACTTTAATAACTATACGCGGAGTGATGATCCAGAATGAAGTGGTTGGAATGATGTACGTGTTGACTGAAGAAAGAGAACGATAATGGATAGCCTTGACACTTGTGTCAAATTGGAAATGACTAAAACAGGAGCTGTGCCGGGCCAATGGAGGATTAGCTACCTCAAGTGGACACACTTCTTCGAACTACTCATTACATGTTGTCGATTGGTGCACCCTTGATTTTGGGAGTGTTGTTTCACGGTGTTGCGGGCGCTGCGGCGTTGCGTTCTCACCAGTCCGGATCAGGAGAACGGTAGTATCACTACCTTGGGTATTGCCTCATGTGCCTTGTCATACTTGTATTCCATTTATGCGCGACCACTACGATTTTGATTTGTACCTTTAGTATATGGATTGCCCTCTGGTGACTTCCGGTTTTGGGGAAACTACGGTCTTGTATATGATTTTGGGAATAAAAATGTGTTAAGGGTGGAATGGGCCATGACTTAACACTATTTTGATATCTTATTATTACTGATAGACATTATCTACTTAGCGTATATTACTACCTAGTAGATAGTTTAACGGATCCTTAAAGGATGGTTATTCCAAACATTCTTTGAGTTACTTGTATTTCAATTTGCTATTTCACTTGAGTTGGATTTATTAATATAAGAATGTTAATCCTGACTCGAGTGTTTTGTATTTTGCTTTACGCTCGGGTCAGACTGAGTGGTCCAGTATTCGAGACTCACCTTTGGAGTTGGAGCTTTACTGAAGATCCAGCTATCTATCCAGCTTTCTGATATTCGATGATTCCAGTGATGTATTCTGCTTTGTATCTGATGTATCATATTACTCTTCCGTTGTATCTGGTTTAACTCTGATGTAACTTATATATTTATATAGTAGCTTCATGAACTACTATCTCTTTTATTTCCGCTGCAAATTATTACTCTGTGTCTGTGTTCTGTGATTATTTATTTACTGTATATGTTCAGTTTTGCCAAATTTAAATTAACAACGCGGTATTTTGAGCAATTCAACTCTGGCATGAGTGTCTACCTATACACTTATAATGGACGCGAATGGTCCAAAATTCTGGGTCGTTACAACAAAATCCCCGAAGGAAGTGTCAAAGCTGCAAACAACTTCCTAAGGAATTGGGGCTTCATTTAGACTGAGCAATAAATCAAATCTTCTTCATCTTCAATATCCCCAGAATAAAAAATACGATAGTCCAAAATAGTAAAAAATAAATAAATAAACCCTTTGGGCGATTTTAAAGTACATTTTTCTTCTTACGACTTTCATGAAGTGGTCTAAAAAGGAAAGTGGAAATTTCACATAGGTTATTTGTGAGTTGTGAGAGTTTAAACAGTAGACTTGCTTGTTTAAATGAGCATTCGCAATCACCTAAAGTTAATACAGATTTATGATGAGAATTTCAAAGGATAAGAAAATCAGAAACAATTGCAGTAGTTTATTTTCCCCTCAATAAGATACGTAATTATCAAATTTGAATGCATAAGTCGTAAAACTATTAGATGTTAATGCAAATATTCTTTTTGTTCAAATCTTATTATGCAGCCTCCTTTTCGAACTTTTTACAGACACGTTTAGTTTGGGCATAGAATTTTAGTTTAATTAAGCTTAAGCGTACATTATGAATTTTCAGTTTTAACATTACTTTGATGGGAGAGCATATGGTTGTTGTTGAATAATTTTTTTGTTTCCCATAAAAACATTTATTTCACATTAATTGATGATTTTTGTCGATCGGGAGTCTTAGAAACTGCAGTTTGCAAGGGGTTGTTCCTGATCTTAGTGGGATACGTCGACTTGGTTACTTGAGAGTTGTTTGATAGTACTATATATGAGTTGGATAGCCGAACACAAATAAAATTAATTTTGTTTCATTTATGGGTAAACTTCATTTCTCTTCTACTATTAATTGTTGATGCATTATAAAATTGTGAGTTTGATGTTTCAGAGATCTTAACGGGAACCTTCTGACTGGACCCATACCATCAAATAAACTTTCAAATAATATTACAACTATGTAAGTATGAATTGCAACATTACAATTTGTAATGACCATGTCAGTGAAATTATATTGCTCTTTTGGGAAATTCACTTTTAGTTATTTCATTAATTTTACTTTTGACGTTGCAGTGACTTGTCAAACAATTCTCTCACTGGACATATTCCTTCAAACTTTTCAGGCCTTCCTAATACAACCGTGTGAATCTGCATGTCAAATATAAGATAAATAGTTATAATCCTATTCATACTAATTTATTATACATGATCACAGGTTCAATTAATACTTGCCTGTAAGAAACTCCCTATTAGTTTTTCACTTTCACGCTCAAAAATAGAACATGCCTTCACATACATAAAAATCATTTTAGGATGTAAGATTAAATCAACTTACAGAGTGGTTTGGATGCAGGCCAACTAAAGAAGACTGATCTTGATACTGAAAAAGCAAAAGTCCACATTTGGGAACTTGGCAATTAATTCATGTTATTATCTCTTGTTCCAATTTTGATATAAATAAAAAGTTTATTATCTCTTATTCCAGTTTTGATATACATAAAAGGTAAGTACATTGCAATGACGCAAGTGAGGAGAAGTGTCAATCTGCACAAATATAAAATAGAAGTATCTCAAAAAATAAAAAAATAAAAAAAGGAAAAAAGGAAAAAATTGAACACTAGGGGTTAAGTGTATTTTCATAACCATATAAGATATATAAAATGACAAAAATAATTTGATATCTATAAGTAATCAACCTACAATTTGCTGCATACCAGTATTACTACGCTGTCAGCCCACCATAATATTCTGCTTGAAGGTTGTGACAGCAGATTGGAGGTATCTATTTTAAGGGCAGATTTATTATTTGTTTTAGTTTCTTTTTCCCACCTTTCTATTCAAATAGTGTTTTTCAGCTATTTTGAACAACTAGCACTAATTAGTAGCAGACATGTCATTGGCCCAAATGGATCAGATTTTGGTCTGTATAAAGAGATTAACAATGTCAGTTTGTGATACTTCATGAGATTCTTGAGTTTTAAAATGAAATAGTATTGTAGTAATGAACATGAAGCGTAGTCATTAAATAAAGTTAATTTCTATGTAACATAGGGTATCTCAAACAATAAGATGCATCATTCCCTGGTCAACTCATAAGTATAGCCAATTGGCCTTTTTTCCCCTTACTTGACAAAGAAAGCAACTTCTAAATATTTGGACACTTCATCAGTATTTGCATTATGTTTTGAGAATTTGATTGTAGCCACATGGGTAAGAAGCTCCTTAATTCTTTGCTTGCCCATAAGTTTAGTATTTTTTCCTCTTAGGTCCCAACCTAAATTTAAGCAGACCCAACTTTACTAAGATAAAGTTGAATTAGAACATGTTTATATATTATTTAAATCAAAAGAATTAAGGGTTCCATATAAGGCATCATCTTCAAGAGTATGTGTAGAAAATGAGTTTATAAATAAAGTTTTGGTATAAGGAACCATCTTTAAGAATAACCAAGCAATTATTCAATAAATAAAAATGCTAATAAGTGCAAATAAAGTAACATAAAGATATGCAATATGCTACTTTCTCAAAATTAAGGGTGTGAGTTAAACTAACATCTGCCTATTTAATACGTTAATAACTATTGTTGAATAACATATTAGATGAAACAGACCAATATATAAATCCACCAAAGCTGATAAAAGTTGTAGGAATGCTTAGCTTTCCTCTGTTTTTTCTTTTGCATATAACAGTTATCAATTAAGAAATAGTTTAGCCATTAAATTTTATTTGATCAGGTTGACGACAACATCCTAGACAATTGACCTAACCAAATACGTAAATAACGATTGTATCCCTACCACCTCGCCTATTGTTACCTTGAAAGTATTCTTAGTAAATAAGAATTCAGTATCAACTCACATACAGACTAAAATAGAAAAACATACTAAATAAAAGAAAACTAAATAACTTGCAAATAAGAATTCATTTAAACAAAAGCTTGTGAGAAAGAGATCTAGAGAGGATTATTAGGATATGCATTTGCTGCCTTGATGGTTACTTCGTCTGTCTGAAGTCTCTCATTTCTATGACTAATGACACTTAAAGTTCATTCATTAATTTAAAAAGAACAACAGTCAATAATTCACACGTATCAGGAAAAGGTTAGAAAGGCACAAAATCATTGAAGCTTAGCCTTTGGAAATCAAACCAGTAAACACTGAAGAATTGTAAGAATATTATTGTTATGAATAAAAACAGCAGACCATAGCACGAAATTGAATTGTCTACGTCAAACTTACCTCTTGCAACATTGAATAATTTTGAAACAGCCTGGTAGGAAATCCATGATAAGTGCGACACCAACAACTAAAATTCAAAATCGAATCAAGTTCAAAATTAGTTAGACATCCCGTAGAACAAAAAAGTATAAACAGTAATCATAATCAAATTTGTCTCAAATTAAAATCATGGTAAATAAATAAAAACTAACCATAAATTGAGAATCGCAAGCAACTAGGGCTAGAGTTCACTTGTCCAGAGGATTGCTCATTGATGAAGGCGACTTAGGCGAGAAAAGCACAGCAACAAAGGGGTAGACTGTCCAGAGCAGCGACAAAGGGGTAGACTGTCCAGAGTAGCAACAAGTGAATTGGGAATTTGTTTCTTAGGGTTCTAATTGAGAGGCGGGAATGGAAAAGCAAACGCGGAAGCAAAAAAATAATTGGAAAGAAGCGGCCTAAAAATTATATCGTATGCCTGAACATAAATGTTGAAGTCTTATTGATTTACAACATGGTTCAACGCCATGTATATTTTCTTGTACTTCATACGGAAGCAATAATTGCAACCAACAATTAAACGCTGTTACAAGTTGCCATCTATAACCCGTTTTCTTGTAGTGAACATTGAAATGCTACGGCTCTGAAAATGATATAACCTTGCATGTGCATGAACCGGCGGTTTAACCTCAAAATCCTGAAAAAACCTCTGGACCGACCCTATTTACTCCACAGTTCTTCGAATTTGAGGAAAAATTATTGCTTCATTCTTTATATTTTCACATAATTAATTTAACAAATAATTTTATAACCTTAGCGACTAAATTATTGAATTATCTTATCAATTTTGGATAACATAATACATTATTAGTGCATATTTTATGAATTATCGATGAACTGAACCTTTTTCATCTTATAAAGTAAGAAAATTTACAATTTTACGCTAAAAAGGTATATATAATTATTCCAATTAATATTTTTTATGGCATATTTAAAAATAATTATTTTAAATTTCAACATATTAATTATGATCGGTTATATTTTAACATTAATTGAAATAATTTACATTTAAATCAATAAACTAAAAATTACAATCAACGTGGTTCTTACGATCTAATCGGTTGAACCACCAGAACCTTTGACCTTACACTAACACGGTTTAACTCACGGTTCGATCTTCTAAACTATGATTGCATGTGCTTTGGCTATTCTACACTCAAGGGTGCTTCTAGCAGCCACACCGAACACACTATCACATGCGTTTGTGTTCTCGGTCAGCCTGGATAACCCACCTTTTAGAACCGAATTTCCATATGAGAACTGCATATCTGCCATGATCTTTAGCCACACCTTGTTCCTTGCATGTTCTGATATCAAATCCAATCAATTGCTTGTTAGTCAAAACTATCCTGAGGTTATAATAGTTGCTTGTTAGTCAAAACTATCCTGAAATTATAATCAATCAATTTTATCACTATTACCGTATGCGATAACCCACTCCATGTACCCAACACCTACAACTTCATTACTACCCATTTGTATATCTGATAAGACAAACCTACACTTGATAATATCTCATAATATATTGGAAGATTATTTGAACATATAGTAGTGCAAATCTACACAATGACTGCTAGCACATGAGAATTCTTGTCTTGTTATAATATAGATGCGGAAGTGAAGATATAACTAGGATGATGTTAGCATTTCTAAAGAATATTGCTCAACCCAAATAGTTATTCTCACTCATCAGCTAAATGATAGATTTAAAAATAAATTCGTGAAATAAACTACAAGACTTGGGCATTTCATCAAATTTTGAAGGAGAACTTTTTTGTCTATCATTTTTAGTATCAGTTAGGTTTCCTTCAAAGAATTATGTTGACTCACAATAATATGTCAATAGCCATCGGTTCCATGATCAGCTGAATATCGGCTACCAAAAGCAGATATTTACATAGCCTTACCAATGACTGATTTGGCAAACATATAGAATTTAATGTAGTTAAATTAAGAGCCTACCCTGCATTTGATTGGTTAAGTAGCCTTAAGGAATTATTTTGACTTGCTAAAAGATGTCGAAAATTCAACGATCACCTACAATATGGGAATTCACGAGCAGATATGTAAGTAGCTTAATGGACAAAGGATTTTGCAAATACAACGCTGAATCATATACTAAGACATTATTGCATTCAATTCTGTTATTAAGAATAAGTAGAACTTTAATCCAACTATGACATAAATAACAATATAACACCCGTTGTCTACTATAAGTGCAAATCAATTTTGTCCGAAGCCCAAAAAATATATTCATGTGTCATGCAAATTTTCCTCCGTCTTCTTCTTCTCGTATATCTGCAAAATTCCTCCATCCCTTTCTACTCTTGAACTCCTCTTTAAGATCGAAACACCTTATCCATCAGTCAGCACCTCACAAACCTAATCGCAACTAACCACAAACCCTACCAGAATCACAAACCTAATTTTTATATGACTACGAATTTGAGCATGATGATTGATACTGCAACTCATCGCAAATCCCAATCGCAACTCATCGCATCGCAACTGTTGAAAATTAAACTTGACTTTGGGCTAGATAATTGGACTTAATTTGGGTCACAAATAAAGAAGTAAAGCTAAAAGAGAATTCTAGAGAAAGTTAGAAAGAAACATCTAGATAGAATTATCTAGATATATGTTGTCATGGTAGAAGAGGTTCTAGAATTTTCCATTCTCAAATTGTAATAAAATAACTAGAATCTAGAGTTTTCTTATCTAAAGATATTTTGTATGAAAGTTATAGAAAACTCTAGAGAATAGTTGTATACCGTAGGATCAACCACATCTCCACCGTTCATTTGAGAGAATTACTATAAATAGGAGTGGTGTATCTCAATTGTAAGCAAGCAAAAAATTGTAAGCAAAAGTTTGTAATAAAGTACAACTTTCTCCTTTAAAAATCAATCTCTCATTTCACACTTGCTATCCAATTAATCTTCAACTTGAAAAATTTCTAACATTGGTATCGGAGCAAGGTTCTTAGTCAAGAAAATATGGCAAGCGGCATGACACCATTTCAAGTTCCATTACTAAAGAAGGAGTACTATGATAATTGGAGTATTCGCATGAAGGCATTGCTCAGTTCACAAGATGTGTGAGATATCGTTGAAAATGGGGATATTGAACCCGTCGATATCACCACCTTATCCCAAACTCAAAGGGATAATTTGAAGGATTCAAGAAAGAAGGATCGTAAGGCTCTTACTCTCATTCATCAAGGCTTGGATGAATCTATGTTTGAGAAGGTAGCAAGTGCGCAAAGTAGTAAGGAAGCATGGGAGATTTTGGAGAATGCATTCAAAGGCATCGATACAGTGAAGAAGATAAGACTACAAACTATGCGAGGTGAGTTTGAAGCTTTATATATGAAATCAACCGAATCGATTGATGATTATTTTTCACGAGTTTTGGCATTAGTAAATCAAGTGAAAAGATATGGTGAAAAATTGGAGGACTCTAGAGTGGTCGAGAAAATTCTACGATCTTTAGATTCAAAATTCGATTACATAGTTGTTGCTATTGAAGAATCTAAAGATCTAGAATCCATTACCGTTGATCAACTCATGGGATCACTTCAAGCCTATGAAGAAAAATTAAAGAAAAGGGTTAAAGAAGAGCCATTGGAGCAAGCTCTTCAAACCAAACTCACCTTAAACGAGAATGAAACATTTAGAAATATAAGAAGTCATAGCCAAAGAGGAAGAGGTCGAGGTCAAAGCTGTGGAAGAGGTGGTTACAAATTTTTCAATAAAGAGGAGAGAAGCCAAAACGCATATGCTACAGGAGGTCGAGGAAGAGGAGGAAACATGAAACAAAATGGAAGACCAAGGTATGATAAAACACAAATTAAGTGTTATAATTGTGATAAATTTGGGCATTTTGCTTCCGAATGTAGATCTACTTCTAATAAAGTTCTAGAGAGATCTAACTTTGCTAAAGAAGAGGAAGAATATTCTACACTACTTTTGGCACAAAAGGGAGATGCGTGTGGTGATAACAATACATGGTATTTGGATACGGGGGCTAGCAATCATATGTGTGGAAGAAGGAACATGTTCACGGAGCTTGATGAATCAGTAAGTGGAAACATTTATTTTGGTGATGAATCTAAAATTCCGGTTAAGGGAAAAGGAAAAATATCAATTTGCTTAAAAAATGGAAAACATGATTTTATCTCTAACGTATATTATGTGCCTAATATGAAAAGTAACATTCTAAGCTTGGGACAACTTTTAGAAAAGGGATACGACATTCATATGAAAGATCATAGCCTTCTCATGAAAGATACTAAAGGAAATCTGGTTGCTAAAGTAGAAATGTCAAAAAATAGAATGTTTCCGCTCCATATTTCAAATAATATTACCAAATGTTTAAAAGCATGCTATAATGATTCATCATGGCTTTGGCACTTAAGATTTGGACATCTTAATTTTGGGGGTTTAAAGTTGTTAAAGAATAAAAACATGGTGAAAGGTTTACCACGAATCGATCATATGAATCAACTATGCGAAGGATGCTTATTTGGAAAACAACCAAGGAAAAGTTTTCCAAAAGAATCCAACACAAGGGCTAAAGAACCACTAGAATTAATTCACACCGATATTTGTGGTCCAATAAAACCGTGCTCACTTGGAAAAAGTAATTACTTTTCTTTGTTTATTGATGATTATAGTAGAAAAACTTGGGCCTATTTCCTTAAACAAAAGTCCGATGTATTTGATGCCTTTAAGAAATTTAAAGCTTTTGTAGAAAATGAAAGTGGTTATAAGATAAAAGCCATGAGGTCCGACCGAGGTGGAGAATTTACCTCTAAAGAATTTGAGAAATTTTGTGAAGAAAATGGAATTCACCGTCCCTTAACCATCCCGTATACTCCACAACAAAACGGGGTCGTAGAAAGGAAGAATAGATCTCTACTTAATATGGCCCGGAGTATGTTGAAAAGTAAGAGAATTCCAAAAGAATTTTGGGCCGAAGCCGTTGAATGTGCAGTGTATTTAGCTAATCGCTCTCCAACTCGAAGTGTGTGGAACAAAACCCCCGAAGAAGCTTGGTGTGGAAGAAAACCATGTATAACACATTTGAGAGTATTTGGAAGCCTAGCATATGCCCATGTGCCGGATCAAAGGTGTCCCAAATTGGATGATAAAAGTGAAAAATATATATTCATTGGCTATGACTCAAGGTCAAAAGGGTATAAGTTATATAATCCTATAAATGGAAAAGTTGTTGTTAGTCGAGATGTGGAGTTTGATGAAGAAAACACTTGGGATTGGAGCACACAAGAAGTTGATTATAATTTCCTTCCCTTTTACGAAGAAGAAGAAAGCAGTGATGTGCAAGAAGAGCCGACTAGTCCAACACCGTCATCTCCATCAAGCACTCATCAAGAAACTCCACAAGAAGAAAGCTCAAGTGAAAGGATGCCACGCATGAGATCTTTACAAGAACTATACGAGGTAACGCCACTTTGTGATAATATTACTTTATTTTGTCTTTTTGCAAATTGTGAGCTAATAGATTTCGAAGAAGCAAAACAAGACAAAAGATGGAGGAGTGCTATGGATGAAGAAATCAAAGCTATTGAGAAAAATGATACATGGGAGATGGCTGATTTACCTAAAGGACACAAAGCTATTGGAGTAAAATGGGTATACAAAGTAAAGAAGAACGCTAAAGGAGAAGTTGAAAGGTACAAAGCTAGATTGGTAGCCAAAGGATACAAGCAAAGAGCAGGTATAGATTATGATGAGGTATTTGCTCCCGTTGCCCGTTTAGAAACTATAAGGTTATTAATTTCTTTAGCGGCTCAAAACAAATGAAAAATATATCAAATGGATGTGAAATCGGCTTTCTTGAATGGTACTATAGAAGAAGAAGTTTATTTGGAGCAGCCACTTGGTTATAAAATTAAAGGACATGAAGATAAAGTTTTAAAATTGAAAAAGGCACTTTATGGTTTGAAACAAGCCCCTAGAGCATGGAATACTAGAATTGATAAATATTTTCTAGAAAATAACTTTATAAAATGCCCCCATGAACATGCTCTTTACATAAAAACAAATCAAAGTGGAGATATCTTGATTGTATGTTTGTATGTGGATGACTTAATCTTTACCGGAAATAATCCAAAAGCATTTGAAAATTTTAAGAAGGAGATGAGTTTAGAGTTTGAGATGACCGATATTGGACTAATGTCATATTATCTTGGTATCCAAGTGATTCAAAGCGAGCACGGCATATTTATTTCACAGGAAGCATATGCAAAGGAAATATTGAAGAAATTTAAGATGGATGGAAGTAAACCAGTTAATACCCCAATAGAATGTGGAACAAAGCTCTCAAAATATACCAAAGAAGAAGATGTGTATCCCACATTATTCAAGAGTTTGGTTGGTAGCTTAAGATACCTCACATGCACAAGACCCGATATACTTTATGGTGTTGGACTCATTAGCCGCTATATGGAAGCTCCTACAACATCACACTTGAAGACTGCAAAAAGGATTCTTCGATACATCAAAGGTACCATTGATTTTGGTTTGTTATACTCAAGTTCTAATAATTTCAAGTTGATTGGTTACAGTGACAGCGATTGGGCTGGAGATGTTGATGATCGTAAAAGTATGACTGGATTTGTCTTCTTCATGGGAGATACAGCCTTCACCTGGAGCTCAAAAAAGCAACCAATTGTGACGCTTTCCACTTGTGAAGCTGAGTATGTTGCTGCTTCAACTTGTGTTCGTCATGCTATTTGGCTTCGAGATCTATTGATGGAGTTGCATATACCACAACACAATGCAACATAAATTTACATGGATAATAAGTCAACTATCGCTCTAGCCAAGAATCCCGTCTTCCATGAACGAAGTTCACACATCGATACACATTATCACTTTATTCGAGAGCGGATTGCAAAAAAGGAAGTACAAGCAAAGTTTATTAACTCAAAAGAGCAAGTAGAAGACATTTTTACAAAGGCATTAAAGAATGAAGACTTTCAAAGACTGCGGAAGATACTTGGAGTGACAAAGTCAAGTTTACGGGAAGATGTTGAAAATTAAACTTGACTTTAGGCTAGATTATTGGACTTAATTTGGGCCACAAATAAAGAAGTAAAGCTAAAAGAGAATTCTAGAGAAAGTCAGAAAGAAACATCTAGATAGAATTATCTTGATATATGTTGTCATGGTAGAAGAGGTTCTAGAATTTTCCATTTTCAAATTGTAATAAAATAACTAGAATCTAGAGTTTTCTTATCTAAAGATATTTTGTATGGAAGTTATAGAAAACTCTAGAGAATAGTTGTATACCGTAGGATCAACCACATCTCCACCGTTCATTTGAGATGTGAATTACTATAAATAGGAGTGGTGTATCTCAATTGTAAGCAAGCAAAAAATTGTAAGCAAAAGTTTGTAATAAAGTACAACTTTCTCCTTTAAAAATCAATCTCTCATTTCACACTTGCTATCCAATTAATCTTCAACTTGAAAAATTGCTAACAGCAACCCTAATTGCAACTCCTCGCATCGCAAATCCTAATCGCAACTCATCGCTAATCCCAACTCGAGCCATTATTTGATACTGCATGCTTAAGATATGCCTTTAGTTTGGTTGAATCCTGTATCACTAAAATTTAACATCATTCTTCGTTAATTTATTGTTTTCAGTTATTTAGGATTTGGTATTTCCTAACTTGTGATCAATTTAAAAGCAAATTCATGTAATTTAGTGAAGTTCAATATTATGTGATCCTTTCCATGTCATTGAACCCTCCAAATTTTTTTGTCGATGCTTACAACTGTTATGTTAAATAATAAAATTTAAATAGAGCAATAGCTTTGACCATTGTGTGGAAGTTGTTTTATTATACACATCAATTATTTTATGAGTACATGTCAGTATTTTATTTTTAAAATAATAAGTTTAAAATTTTGATTTTGTTTGTCAAAAGTTTGTGCCTTTCTCAAAAAAATTGAAAATAGACTTTTTTTTTCAAAAAAATTTGTTGTTAAATCAGGGAAACGAATGTAAATCAAACTGTCCTTTAAAAGGTCATTGTTTTCAAAATTGAAATTGTTAGATGTAATTCAACGTGGACGTGATATTGGTGAAAATAGCATATTTTATGAAAATTATTATATCTCATTTGCATTTGAAATCATCATCATTATCTTTAGCCGCAATCATTATCAAATATTTGAATTTTTGAATTGTGATTATCAAATGGATATCGGATTTTTGGATATTCAGCTACAGTTTATAGATGTGAGTAAACAAGTATTCTTTTTGATGAATAAGAAATATTTGATAAAAGTTACAATATTGTGTTAAATAGAAAATGACAATAATAGAAAAAAGTGTTTTACCACAAGTTTGCATTACAAATGCAATAAAACCTTAAATATCAATTATTTATTATTGTATAACCTATGGTACATAAAAAAATAAGCTTGACATAACTGGATGAATGTATCTTGTGAATGTTGCAAGTTATTTTTGTTAAATTTTGGTGATATGAAAACACAAATAGAAGGAAACAAATATGTAAAAGAAAGAAAGAGAATTTTTTGTTTTTCCTAATTAATAAGCATATTTGGTTATGTTTATTTCTCTCTCTAACTGGCTAATCGATTTATTTTTTTCCATATAATATTAACTTGGGCATTAAGTAATTGATGTTATAAATAGAGCCAAGAGGAGAGAGTGGAAAAGTATTTGGTATTTCTCTCTTCTTCCATCTTTGTTCTTCTTCAAACACTAAGAAGCCGTTGTTATAGAGATTAAGACTCCTTCTCAATTAGGTTATTGATTCTATTTTTGTTTTGTTTACTTATATTCTCAACTGTAAAAAATTGTTTTTTAAGAATCAATATAAATTGTTGTTGGGTGAAATCTTGTGTGTTGCTCTCTTGATTTCTTTGTGTTTTAAGATCTATCTTCACCATTGTTTATCTTTAAATATTATTATTTTCATCCAATATTTATCCTTTTGTACTTGGATGATATAAGAATCTGGGATAGACTTCAGCAATAATTTTATCCTTTGTTAGGTTTTACGCAACAAAAATTATAACAATTTGGTATCGGAGCTAGATCATCGCAAGGCTAAGGGTAATTTTGGATTTATATAATTGTTGAGATGTTAGATTTAATTTCCTTATCGAAGATTGCTCTTCTAAATGGAAAAACTTAGGGTACTTGAAAGTCTAAGATGGATGATATTTTATATCTCAACGATCTTCATGAGCCAATTGAAGATGATGGAAAGAGACCCTCAACTATAGAGGAGGGTAAATGGAAGAAGATGGACAAGAAGGTAATTGCTTCAATTCGTCAGTATCTTGATGATTCAGTTTTCCACCATGTGGCTGAATCCGTGAAGGCTTCGTAGGACAAGTTGGTATCTTTGTATGAGTCAAAAAGTGCTACCAGTAAGGTTTTTCTTGTTCGAAAATTGGTTCAGTTGAGGCTGGATGGAGAGAAGTCTGTAGCAGAGCATTTGAACGAATTTCAAGATTTAATAAATTAGCTGTCAAGTATAGATGTCAAATTTGATGATAGATTACAAGCTCTTTTGTTCATCGGTTCGCTTTCAGAAAGTTGGGAAACATTGATTGTGTAATTAAGTAACTCCAATGCTAATGGAACTATCTCATTGAATACTATCCGGAATATTTCTTGAATGAAGAACTTAGAAGGAAATGGTCAATCTTGAAATTAGTTGAAGATGAGGCTATGGTAGCCAGGGATTCAAAGTGGGATACAAAACCGAAGAAAAAAGTAGCTAATGGTAAAGGTATATCGAAAAGTATCTTCTGCTATTATTGTCATAAAAAAGGACATATGCACAACATGTGTGAAGTGTATAAAAGGGATCAAAAGAAGGCTATACATAGTGACAGTGATAGTGATACACGGGCGGACATAGCTGAAGGTAGCAACAGTGATACTTCTTGTGATGTCCTCATTAATGATGTTAAGCCTTGGAAGATGGATTCAGATGCTAGTTTTCACATATATAGTGATGTGAGGTGTTTTTCTTCTTATAAGAAGACCGTCGACATGATTAGGAACACCAATGAAGTAGAGCTACCAGTTTGTGGTATTGGATCTATCCGATTTTGTATGCATGATGGTGTGGTTAGAAAAGTCTCGAGCGTGAGGCATGTTCCTACTACTTCGCATAATCTCATTTCTCTTGGTCAATTGGACTGTCGTGGTTACACTTATGAGACTCGAGGTGGAGTTTTGAGAGTAAAGAAGGGTTGTCATATTGTGATGTATAGAGGTATATTAAATGATGGAAACCTTTATAGATTGGTTGGTCATGTGGTCAATAATAGAAAGCAAGTGACAGTTGAAGAGCCTAGTCCATAGGTAGGTGGTGAGGTAAAGGTGTGCGCTGCTTTTGATGGACAAGTTGGTAGTCACATTTTCGACATGAGTCTTCATTTTAATGATGCTCGAGGTATTAATAGTGATCGTGTGGAGATCTCAGGTGAAGTGGTGGACGGGTGTCGAGTTGGAAAATCCACGAAGACTTTATGGGGGTCTTTGTGGTATTACAAACGCTTTTGAGGCTAAATTGTATGGTGTATCTCATGGTGAGGGATGCATCACTTGTAGATGGTAGTAGCGGTTTGTGATTTGGTATAATTAAGAAGAAATAAGTGGTGACTGATCTAAAGGTGGTAGGCTTGTGTGTTTTATTTAATGAGGCCACATTCTTATTTTTCTCTTTGAAGATACGATTTGATTGAAGGTGGAGATCGAGGATGTGTTGGAGATATATGATTTTGCATCAAGGTGGAGTGTTAAATTTTGGTGATACAAAATCACAAATAGAAGTAAACAAATATGCAAAAGAAAGAGAAAATTTTGTTTTTCCTAATTAATAGGCATATTTGGTCATGTTTATTTCTTTCTCCAATTGGCTAATCAATTTATTTTTTGCCATATAATATTTTCTTGGGCATTAAGTAATTGATGTTATAAATAAAGCCAGAAGAGAGACTGGAAAAGTGTGAAAAAGTATTTGGTGTTTCTCTCTTCTTCCCTTTTTGTTCTTCTTCTCCCAATGCTAAGAAACCATTGTTATAGAGATCAAGACTCCTTCTTAATTAGGTTATTGATTCTATTTTTTTTCTTCTTTTATTCGGCGGGTTAATTCTAAACAATTGTTTTTAAGAATCAATATAAATGGTTATTGGATGGAATCTTGTGTGTTGCTCTCTTGATTTCTTTGTGTTTTAGATCTATTTTCACCCTTGTTTATCTTCAAATATTATTATTTTCATCCAACATTATCCCTTTGTATTTGGATGATATAAGATTCTACGATAGGCTTCCGCAACAGTTGTATTCTTTGTTAGGTTTTGCGCAACAAAAATCATAACAATTTTCTGTCTTCTTATATTATACATTAAGCATGTTTGATTCATATTCTAAAATGTTGCCTGGTTCATGCCAATCCCGGACTTAACCTAATTAAATCCACTCATGTGCATGCATAGAATGGGACATCATCGCTACAATGATAGAATTTTGTTGAAGGATCCAAACAAAGTTTGATGGATTTGACAATATGATCTAATTTATAAGATTTTGGACATAAGAGGATCATTGGAATGTGTCAATAAATAAATTTGGTACAGATAAAGTGTGGTTTGGTAACTTTTTGATTTCATGTAATTACGCTGTAACTAGTATATTGAATGTCCATGTAGATGTAAGTTAACATTATTTAGGGGATGCTGTAAAGCTTCATGTGTCTGTCATTCTTAGATGTAACTGTAAGTTGACATTATTTAGAGGATGATGTAAAGCTTCATGTGTCTGTCATTCTTAGATGTAGCTATAAGTTGACATTATTTAGAGGATGTTGTAAAGCTTCATGCATCTATCATTCGTAGTATGTCTGTTTTTTTATGTTTTAAGCATCTTGTTGTACGCTGTTGGCATGCTAATTCACAAAAAAAGCACTCTATTCATGCAACGAGAGGAAACACGGAAGCAATTTATTCAAATCTATCTTAGAAATAATATAATATTATAAATGCCAAAAGAATGTACAAGTAGTTATAGTTTAGTCCTTATTGACCTACATCTGCCCAATCAGCAAAAAATATTGTAGTAGAGAAGTTACTGAAACGTATAATTTATCTCTAGCTGGAAAATAAGATCTAAACCAACAATACTGGAAAATTATAAATATTCATAACACTAATAAATATTTATTCATCACTCCGTTTTCAACGTTTTCTAGTTATACTATTCATATATTATGTGATTTTATATGTTTTCAAAGGTCAAATTTCAGATTTTGAATATTCATACATTTGAAACTTAAATTAATTCTTTTTTAGTTTATTCTATAAAATTGAAGTTAGTAGTTTTTTTCTTATTGAAAATGCGGTTTCGTCTCGATTTCCACTTAAGCCAAAACAGAATGAATGGATGTACCAAGATAGTTGTTTTGTTATAGCATTAAGGTAATAGTGCCGGTAATCTTTTCTTAATCCAATCCCCGAGGCCATGTCAAACTTGGTAACTTAAAATGCAAGTGAAGATTTTCTGTATGACTTGAGCAACTATTATACACTTTAGGTAGTCATTTGAATCATGTATTGGTTTCTTATCTTCCATTTTATCATTGCTTGAGATACAAGAAAAAGAATGAGAAAAGTGAAGTCCTAAACTGTATGGATTATTCTTTTTTTTATGAAATAGGTAAACACAAAAGGCCCAAGGCCCATATAATAAACTAGGTAATATAACCCTACTCGAAACCACACATAATCACCTTACACTCAGATGAAAACCTAACCGAAATTATTTGCTACTCTCGACTTCACTTGAGAAAAAATACTCAGCCCTAGAAAATTAGGGATCTAAGCGATTGCTTTTGAAACCCCTCTTCTTGGCCAATTGATTGTTTCAAGGAGGTTTCCAAGACAAGTCTTCTCTTCATTGTCTCTACTTCCTCTAACTTGAGGATCTGATGGATTTTTTCTAGGGTTATTATAAGTATCATATTCGGTTAAAAGAAACTCCTTTTTCTTTCGAAACTTGCTACTTTTTCAGTCAATATGCATGGGGAATGGTGAGTCAATTAATATTACTCACACTGGTAATGCTTGTATTAATGGTACACGACAATTATTTCTAAATAATTTATTAAGAATGCCAAAAATAAAGAAAAATCTTATGAGTGTGTCACAGTTTGCAAAAGACAATAATGTATATTTTGAATTTTATCCAGATTACTGCTTAGTTAAAGACATACCGACTAATGAAATCTTTTGCAGGGTGAAGCAGTCAAGGGATTGTATAGATTCAATCTTAAGAACATTAGCAAGTTTGAAAGAAATCAGAAGTGTTGTAATGTGATTGAAATTGTTCAGTCAGAAAAGGATAGAAGTGTGTTTGATTTGTGGCACTATAAACTTGGTCATCCAAACACAAATGTTGTGAAACAAGTACTTGAAGAAAATAAAATTGTATTTGATGATATTCATCTGCCATATGTGTGCATTTACTATCAAATGGGTAAAAGTCATAGATTACCTTTTAATGACTCTTTAACCAAGTATTCAAAACCTTTAGAATTGGTTGCCACCGATCTGTGGGGACCTACCCCAATTTATTCAGATTATGGTTATAGATATTATATATCCTTTATTGATGCATACTCTAGATATACATGGATATACTTTCTGAAAGCTAAGTCTGAAACTTATAATGCAGTAGTACACTTCATATCCTTAGCTGGAAAAAAATGGTAATCAAGTTAAAATTATCCAGTCTGATGGAGGCACTGAGTACAAAACCCTCAGTAATTTTTTCAATAAGAAAGGAATAGTTCACAGAACTACTTGTCCCTATACATCAGAACAAAATGGTCTAATAGAGAGAAAGCACAGACCATTGTTGAGACAGGGTTAACACTACTTGCACAAGCATCATTACCATTGAAATTCTGGCTTGATTCCTTTAACACTACTATTTACTTAATTAATAGACTTCCTACAAAAGTTCACAAAGGAATCAGTCCATTAGAAAATTTATTGGGTGTTAAACCAGACTATCAAAGTCTACTTTTTTTGGATGCCTGTGCTTTCTCTATACAAGACCATACAATAATAATAAATTGCATTTCAGGGCAAAACCATGTACTTTTATAGGGTATGGATCAAATAAAAAAGGTTACAAATGTCTTGATGACAGTGGCAAGGTTATCATTAGTAGACATGTTATGTTTAATGAACATATTTTTCCTTTTAGCAATGCAGGTATAAAAACAACTCAAAAGATACATAACTCAAGAGTTTCTATACCTAGTATACCTGTGTACAGTGATGATCTTCAACCTGAGGTAATTGAAAGGATTGCTGGAGTCCATGATCCACAACTCACTATGTCCAATCAACCAGGTCATGAATCGATGGATTCATCCAGCCATCTCAGTCAAACTCCTGCACATTCAAAGGATCAAACACAGCCAGCAAATGAAAGAGAGCCAGCCAACTCATAAATACAATCAGAGAATAATAATGATCAAAGAAGTATATAAACATCACCACATGCTAGAATTGGTCATCAAATGGTTACAAGATCAAAAGGTGGAATCTTTAAACCAAAACTATATATTGTTGCATCAAGTTCTGAGGAACCAGAAACTTTTGAACAAGCTGCAAAAGACAAATACTGGAAGGCAGCAATGGATGAGGAATACAATGCTCTAATAAAGAACAAAATATGGGATCTTGTATGTCCACCAGATAATAAGAATGTCATAGGGTGCAAGTGGACATACAAATTAAAAAAGAATCCTGAAGGAACAGTGTCAAGACACAAAGCAAGACTAGTAGCAAAGGGCTACAAACAACAATATAGGTTTGATTTCAATGAAACCTTCTCCCTTGTGGTTAAACCAATCACCATAAGAATTATTTTAAGTATTGCTCTATACAATCAGTGGAACATCAGACAATTTGATGTCAACAATGCATTTTTAAATGGGACATTACGGGAAGAAATATATATGAAGCAACCACAGGGATACAGGCAAAACCCAAATCATGCGTGCAAGCTAAAAAAGGCTATATATGGCCTTAAATAGGCTCCAAGGGTCTGGTTTGATAAACTGAAAGCTACACTGACTCAACTTGGCTATCAGTCTACCAAATCAGACAACTCTCTGTTCATTAAAATTAACAATAAAGTCAGTGTCTATGTTCTAACATATGTTGATGATCTTGTCATTACAGGAAATGATGACGGTGAAATCAAATATCTTGCTCAATATCTAGACAAGGAGTTCTCTATCAAGGACTTGGGTTCACTGAACTACTTCCTTCGTATAGAAGTCAAGGGAAAATCAAAGTCAGAAATTATCCTCAGTCAAAGGAAATACGGTCTGGAGCTACTGACCAAAACTAAGATGGACAATGCCAAACCTCAACCTACCCCAATGATAAGCTATCAACATCTATCTAAAAACAGGGGAGAATACATAACAAACACTAAACAATACAGAAGTCTTGTTGGTGATTTACAATATTTAACAATTACAAGGCCAGACATCTCTTTTAGCGTTAACAAAATTTGTCAATTTATGCAGGAACCAAGAGATGATCATTGGAAAGCAGTAAAAAGAATTTTGAGATACATAAAGGGAACAACAAATTATGGATTATCTTTGAAGAAATGCAACAATCTCAATATAACCGGCTACACTGATGCTGATTGGGGAACAGACCCGGATGACCAAAGGTCACCTACAGGGTATTGCATATATATAGGTGATAATCCAGTCTCGTGGTGCTCAAAGAAGCAATCTACCATCTCCAGATCCATCACAGAGGCTGAATACAGGAGCGTTGCAAAGTGCTACAGCGAAAATCATGTGGATACACTACTTATTGAACAAGTTAAACATTAAACTACAAGCCAAACCGACATTATGGCGCGACAATCAAAGCACAGTCTACATGTCAGCTAATCCAATACTACATTCGAGAATGAAGCATATTGAGATAGACCTTTTACTTCTTCAGAGAACAAATACAAAAAGGAATTTTGCATGTAAATCACTTACCATCTGCTTACTAGAGAGCTGACACTCTTACCAAGGCCTTGTCGAAGCAAAACTTCATCTGATACAGGAATTAATTGAAGGTGATAGCAATCTCCGCTGGTTCGAGCAAAACAGAAGAAGTTTTATAGCATCAACGAGGATAGTTGACAGTTTTGGCAAAGTTCAGCAGATATACCAACAAGGCCAGCAAAAAGATGAACAACGATGTAGAAAAAGCTTCGCATGACAATGAAATTGCTCAGATCTATGTGAAAAAGCCTAGTATATTGATGAATTGACCCAGATCTGAGCAAATATCACTTAGATTTGAGGAAATATGATGAATTTTGTGAGGCAGTGTGAGGAGAAGAGGGTCGCCATGAAAACCCTAATGTCGGTTTGAGGGGAAGTGTTAAGAAATGAAGTATACGAGACTGTTTTGTTATCTCGTTTGGTTGTATAATAGAAGTAAGTAAGTAGCGGGTCTGGGCTGAGTAAGGTTGTGTAACGGCCCAATAGCATAAAATCAGCAATTATATGAGTGTAACTGATACACAGAATGTATCACTTGTATCAGTATTCTCAAACAACAATTCAATACAAAATTTCAATCAGTTTTTCATCTCTTTGCAATCTGAATCAGAAATCCAAAAACCAATATCAATCATTATATCAAATTCTAACAAAGCACAGCCTTGATTTGAGTAAGTAGGGTTTGTGATAAGTAATTCGGAAGATTTCATCTATGGGATTTCGGTTTTAAGTAGCAGTTTGACCAAAAACAGGTTTTAAATCTGCAATGATAGAATGCAGATGTACGAAGAAGTTATTTAGTAGACACACGAGGAAGATAAAGCTGCGTAAGACAACATTCATGTTTTATGGGCTTCCGACTAATTTATTTTGGCTCCTGCGTTAGGCAAACCTCCATAACGATCGGTTTGATTATAAACTAGTACACCATACAACGGTAGGGAAACCGACAGTTTAATTTTATAATTTGAAAACAAAATTATTGTATTTTCAATAAAATGCACTATCCAATTCACCATTTACACTATTTAGTTAGCCATTTGTATTTAAATAACTTGGAAAGAGGAAGCTCTGCATGCAGATAATATTACACAACTAGTCAAAATTATCATTATTATCCAAGTAACCTCTTATAGAACTATGCATTATGCATCTTTATCGATTTCCAAAAACATTGCAACTTATTCAAATTTGAGTAATTAAGCATATCAACACAAGGAACTACCTATTTATTCTTCTCAAAAGCAACAACATAAGCTTTTTTTAGGGTCATAGAATAGTCTAGGAGCTGCTTTCATATATTAGGTGGTATAATATAACGTTTTGAAGTATATCTTTAGTGTTAATGGGAGTTTATTCCAAGGTATTGAATACGTGTTTCCAATTACCACCATGTTATAAATGTATACATTCTTTTAGAAGCAAAGGCTTTTAGAGGAGATTACACAATATATTATAAAATAAATTTATTGATTGTCGGTAAATTTTGCATCTTCCATTGTCACATGGTCAAAGTAATGGAGTAAATAAAGTAGAATGGTAGCATGAATAGAATGAAAAATCACCTGGCTAGTTCAGCATGGTTCGAAGAGTAATCCATAATCAAGGTAGACATGCCTATTGATTTCACCTCTTTGATACTTTCACTTTTCATTACATGGAAATTAAGAAGGTAATTGCAAAAGCTGTCATAATCATCATCTTCAGGTATTTATTCGAGTAATAAAGTAAAGAAATGCCATATAAAATATCTCTCACTTCACTACAACATGCTTCTTCCCAATCATTATGGATAGAACCTCTCTTGCTTTATTTGCTTAATCCTTTTCAAGCAAGCTTTGGACATCCTAAGTATATCAGAATCTAACGAGCACCCATATTTCTCCTTGGGCACAAATAACTCATCAAAGTCCGTCCAGAAACCTTCTTTGATAAAATATTTCATCATGATCTTATATGTTATAGCATCTGGCACCAATTCCGGAAGAAAACTATTCTTAAGCAGATCCTTAGTTTCTTTAATTTAACCAATTGTATTGAGAACCTCAATGTCATTCCTATACTTCTGAATTTTATCACATTGATACATGTACACTACTTCTTCAGTGCATTGATTATTGCAAAGTCCTTTCAAAATTATACGGGTTGAATTGATATCTAAGAATAAGCTGTGCCCTCAACCAACTTCTCCTAAAATTTTCCTATATTAAAAACTTTTCCAGCGTGATTTAACCCAACAAATATATCATTATAGATCACGCTTGTTTTCTCCATACCATTTTGTTGCCATTTCTTCGAGCAATCCAAGGGCAATATAGATTTTCCAAACTTTAACATGATAATTGATAAGCATCTAATACGTATACTCGTTATTCATAGCTTTAGCTAGTAAATGACAATAAATTCTCACAGGGTTTCGATAAAAAGTATATATGTGTTTGTATGTGTTTGTTAAAACAGTTCATCAATATAAATGGTATAAAAACCATAATATTATAATATTTGCAAGATTAATTAACAACAAAAATTAATATTTGTTTACTTTGCTGAAGCAATCTGATACGGATACTCCTATTGTGCAAAGGTCTAGACGCACAATTAGTATGCCAGCAAGATATAGAGCATGAATATTGGACCTTCCAGCCTACTAACGTTCAAAAGGAAAGCAAAAGTTGACAGAGAGAAAAGCCGCTGCTTATAAAATCTTTTATTTCTTTATTTAGCAAAAATAGAAAGTTAGTTACAACTTTTATATTAGCCAGCAATGTAGTGCCATTTGTCATCACAATATCCAATCAACTGTAATGGCCTTTCTATAAAATAGGCCACTGTTAATGAATGAAGGAGAAAAATTTGCATGGAAACTTCTCATCTTGTCTCATTTCTTTTTATCTTCTCTGTGCCACCAGTACCCTATCATTTGGTGCTTTCACCTTACTCTCCTCTCCTCCCCTTACCTATTTCCTCCTCTACTTCATATTTCCACAACAACCATGACACATCTTGATGATACTTGCCAACAACCAGACCATCAGCAACAAACTATGAATAGCATATATACAAACCACCCAACAAAATCAAATCTCCAACACTGAATCTACCCTCCAACAACACAATGACTCCCTCCAACAAATCTCTAAAAGCCTTGCCGATCTCCACCTCAAGTTAGCCTCAACATCAAACCAATCACCTTCCTCCATAACCTCCATCAATACACCAAACCCAAACCCACGCATACCCTTACTACCTAACCCACATTCCCCATCCACACGACCACCCAAATGCGAACAAACCACTTTCGATGGTTTAAACCCATTCGATTGGCTATTCCAAGCCGAACGATTTTTCACCTACCACACCACTCCGGAAAACCAACGCATCAACCTAGCTAGCTTCTACATGACCGGCCAAGCGTTAAATTAGTTTCAATGGATGCATCATTACCAATAACTATCCATTTGGTCTACCCTCGCCAAAGCCTTAGAACAACGTTTCGGTCCATCCTCACTCATTAACCCACAAACTACCCTATTGAAGCTCCGCTAAACCACAACCGTCAAAGAATACCAATCCCTATTCGAAAACACTAGCAACCGTATCACTAACCTACCCCCGATGCCATCCTCAGCTATTTCATTTATGGCCTCAAAACCTACATAAAAAATGAACTCCTCCTTCTCCGACCAATTACCATTTCCGATGCCATAGACCTTGCCAAACTAGTCGAAAGTAAGCTAAACGATAACCGACCCAATTTCCTTCGCAGAAACCCATACCGCAACAGTAACCCAACTCTTCACTCCCAACCACCTATCCCACCTCCGACCCAAAACACTAACCAAAACTATCCCATCAAACGCCTAACCCTAGCCGAAGTGCAACGCCAAGCACAGGGACTATGCTATAACAGCGATGAGAAGTACCACCTAGGCCATCGATGCAAATCGCGTCAACTCTTCCTACTGGTACCAGAAGATGAAAACGACACCAACATATCCCCAGTAGGCCCAGATCTACCACCAGACGAACCACCACAGATAACATTTCACGCCCTCCTGGGATCCAAAAACCCATCCTCAATTCGACTGCCAGCGACCATCAACAACTGCCAAATCTCCATCCTGGTCGACTCTGGAAGCTCACATAACTTCATCCACGAATCGCGCGCTTTCTTAGACTCCACTGGGACCGCCATCGACTATTCTCCGTCACCGTCGGCAACGGCAAACGACTTCGCCGCGACGGCATCTGCAAAAACATGCTGGTTCAAATTGGGGGTAATGATTTTTTTATTGATTTTTATTTACTGGAATTTGCGGGCTCTGATGGAGTTTTAGGAGTGCAGTGGCTTAGTAAGCTTGTCCAACAGCAACTGACTATAATATGCACACCATCTCTTTTACCCATAACCAGAAATTTATCACCCTGCAAGGCCTTCACTCTCCACTAAGCCCAACCCAAATATCCCTTCACCAACTAAAAAGGCTCCAATCCACATCTTCCATCACCTGTTATCTTCACTTACAATTAGATCCACCAACTTCCATAAGCCTACATAACCCATTCAAAAATACCCATCCTCAAATAAAATTTGTACTCTCCAAATTCACCCACCTCTTTGCCAAACCAACAAACCGTCCCCCACACTTCGACCTCGACCATCATATAAACCTTCAACACAATACCCAACCAATCAATGTCAAACCATATCGATACCCATACTTCCAAAAAAATGAGATTGAAACCCAAGTCCGCGACATGCTAAACTCCAAAATCATACAACCATCCACAAGCTCTTTCTCTTCACCTGTCCTTCTCGTTAAAAAGAAAGATGGTTCATGGCGATTTTGTGTAGATTATAGAGCACTTAATGTCATCACTATTAAAGACCGATTTCCCATACCTACGGTCGATGAATTATTGGATGAGTTACGTGGTTCAATTTATTTCACCAAACTTGATCTATGTAGTGGATATTTCCAAATCCAAGTTCACCCAACGGATGTGCACAAAACGACATTTCGTATGCACGACGGCCATTATGAGTTCCTTGTCATGCCATTCGGTATTACCAATGCCCCTTCAACTTTCCAAGCCACGATGAATCACATATTTCGTCCTCACCTTCGCAAGTTTATCTTGATCTTTTTTGATGACATTTTGATCTATAGTAACTCATGGGCTTCCCATCTTACACACTTGGAAACCGCTTTGACAATATTGACTAACCACCAATTCTTTGGTAATATTTCTAAATGTAATTTTGGCCTCAACGAACTCGAGTACTTGGGTCACATCTCGTCTAACGGAGTTCGTGTCGACTCCAAAAAAATTGAGGCAACCTACAATGGTCCATACCTACTTCTATAACAATGATACGGAGATTTTTAGGTTTAATGGGTTATTATCGTCGCTTTGTAAAGAAATATGCCCATTTAGCAAGCCCACTTTCTGATCTATTAAAAAAGGATGCAGCAACTACTTTTACTTGGACCCCACAGTCCATTGAAGCCTTCATCTCCTTACAATCAGCACTTACCATAGCCTCCATTCTCAAACTCCTAGACTTCACCAAACCATTTTAGATCTCTACCAATGAGTCAAGCACGGAAGTCGGCGCCGTTATGGAACAATCCAAACATCCCATTGCTTATTACAGTAAACGGCTTCCTCCATCACTGCCCAAAGCTTTGACTTATGCACGCGAGATGTATGCGGTGACAACAACAATACAGAAATGGCAGCACTACCTATTGGGCCGAAAATCCATGAATCGTACCGACCACCGGAGTCTGCATTAGCTGCTGACCCAGACGATTCAAACCTCCGATCAACAGAAGTGGCTTATCAAGCTGCTAGGTTTCGATTTAACCATAGAGTACAAACCTAGCTCTGAAAATAGAGTTGCAGACAGCTTGTCAAGATGGACGACAGAAGCCTTGCTACTAGCTTTCTCCTCCCCTCAATTTTTTTTCACTAACGACCTAAATCAAGCAATACAAAGCGATGACCATGCTTAGAAATTAATTCGACGGATCCAGGAAGACCCCGCACTAGCTACTAAATTCTCTTACAGAGATGGACTAATTTTTCACGGCAAACAGCTGTTCGTCCCTCGCAACAGTGAACTTTAGCATAAACTAATCTCTACTTATCACTGCTCGAAGTGTAACGACCCTGAATTTTTGACATTTGAAATGTGAATATTTAATTGAGTTTAAATATTCGAATGATAATTTAATTTGAAATTCAAATATCAGAATGAATTTGGCGATTAAATTATTGAATTTAATTATTCAAACTGGGTAAAAATTTGTATCTTCAGTTTTAAGCTGATTAAAAATATTTTCAAGGCTTGGAAAATCTATATTGATAATTCTGAAGGTACTGGAACTTTCAGAATTGAATTCGAAACTGTTTTGTTCAGATTTGAAATTTTGTTGTTTAAATTGAATTTGAAAATAGCATTCTGGGGCACAGTCTCGGAATTCGACGAAACCAGTTCCATTGGATCCGTAATATTGTATTATTATCGGATTTCAATTTTCGTAGTGATTGGAGTTGTTGTGTGAGCGTGCGATAAGCAAACGCGCTGAAATTAAATTGAAAATTCAATATAATAACTGGTCCAAAAAGCTATCTTCTCCATACGATCGAATTTGGACTCGAAACCTGTTCCATTGTGTTCGGAATAGGCGTATAACATTACGAATGCCTAGCGGCACGTCTCGATTGGAAGTCGATATTGTGAGTTGCGATTTTCGAGACGATTTGAATTTAATATATATATTTATTTATACCAGTCAGTTTCAGCTGAATTTCCATCACATCTGAACTTTTCGAATTACTGTAGCAAATTGATTTTTGCACACTATTGTTCCATCTTGTTCCCTTTATTTCGTTTCACAGCAGCACACATCATCATTTCGTTCAGAAGAAAAATAAATGGCCGAACAAATAAAACTAAATCCCTCTCGTTCAAAAATCAAAACCACTCTTCCTTTCCACCTTCATTCGAATTCGTTCGAATATAAGAAAAAAAATGGCGTTTGAAAGAAAATAAATAAACCCAGATCCACGAATTCAAAAGTGAGGCTCGACCACAATGTCGATCAATCTGGGGATCGCAATTTTTCAAATAGGCGAGTTCGTCGTCGCGACTTCAAGTCTTGGTAGCTGCAGTTTCGCAAAGAAGGGGGAGCAGCGGCGTCGAAGTCTCGTCTGTCGAAGGCATCGCGAGGCTCGCATGCACAAGTGGAGGAGTCGTAGTAGTTTTGGATTGTAGAAGGAGGCGATCTTGTCGAAGTCGACTTCGATTTCTGGGAAGGGTTTCGAAACGGTGGAGCGAGGTGATCTTTGGTGGCGTCGTACGTGTAAGTGCGTGCTCGCTCGTTTGTGTGGCGACCACGTTCGAGTCTGGTGGTTGCGAATTCTTCAGTGAAGGTAAAATGTTTACCTTTAGTTCACTGTAATAGATGCATATCTGAACTTTTACAGAAAAATATAAATAAAAGAAAAAAATGTATATACAGATCGATTTGATTTTAAATGCAGTTAGAAATTTTATTTTACAGAAAGGTGAAATTCTGTTTTTTTATAAATAATATAACACTGTAAGAATTTAAAGTAAGATAAAAGATTTCTGTTTTAATTTAAAGGTGATAAATAAGTACATAGCTTCAAAAGAAAATAATTAGTTTAAATGAAATCATTTGTTTAAATTAAAATTGTAAAATGGCAGATTTAATTATTCGATTTATTTCGAATGTTAATAAAATTGTATAAATTGTTTATACAAGGTCTATAGATCGTGAAAAACAAACTGGAATGGAAAATGGATTGCAAATTAAAGCGAAGGCGAGATCTTCTCACTCAAATTGAAAGTTGGATTTGCAGTTATTGATTGATTGCTCTTTGGATGTGATATTAGATATAGTAGGATATATCTATATATATAACAATATATATATTGTCATATGTATATATTGGTGATTGATTTTCCCGCATTATATAGCGGATGAGACCCTATTGCGCCGCATAATAGCGGATGATATTTTATAAATCCCATATACTGCGATATTCCACCTCGAAGTGGAATTAGTATTGTGCTAACATCTGTGGATGCAGGGAAACATGTTGGAGGGATCCAACAGGATTCCTCAAACATTTGAATTTATTTCATATGTTGTGTGATTGATTATTTATAATCTGTGTATGATTATATCTGTGATTGAATTTGTTGAAGGCTAAAATTTAGCCGAATGTATTTTTGGTATCGTTGGATACCAAAAATAAATGAAATTGGATTTTTGAACTTAAATTGGAAATTTTAAATAAATTCTTTTGAAAGAATTGGTGGAATTTAAAAGAAGGATTTTAAAAGCGTAAAGTTGATTTTTATAATCTTGTCGAATTATTTTTCAAAATATGGGAAAAGATTTTTTTATAAATGGATTTTGAATAATATTATTCGAAAGATGGAAAATTTATTTAAAATGGAATTTTAAATGGTTTGGAAGAGATAAAGGAATTTATTTTAAAAATGTGATAAATTTGTTTGAAATCCAATTGATAAATGATTTGGTATTTGAAATTAAATCTTTGAGAAATCGATATGAAAATTTATTTGATGTTAAATGAAAAATTGATTTGTGTTGAAATAAATTGAAGTCAATTTGTAAAATGATTTGGGATTTGGAAATAAAATTAGAAATCAATTTGTAATTGATTTGGGGTTGAAATAAATTTAGAAATCAATTTGAAATTGATTTGGTGTTTGAAAGTGAATATTTGGAAAACGATTTGAAAGTCGTGTATAAGTGAACATTTGAAAATTTAAATTCACAATGGAATTTATAAAGGAAAGGGAAATGGGGTTTAAAAATAAATATTGATTTATTTTTAAAGTGTGGAAAATATGATTTGAAATCGGTTTTCAAAGTGATGAAGTGTGGAAATAAATTTACAGATTTGGAATGTAAATTTGAAATAAATCGATAAGGATTTATTCAATTGGTTTAAATGGTCCATTTTGTGATTTGAAATTGGTTTTCAAATGTTGAAGTGTGGAAAATATATATCTTGTAAAGATATTTTGAAAATAAATAATTTGGGAAAAATTATTTAAATCGGATGATTGTTGTGATATGTTGTTGATAGTTAAAATAACCGACATCAATATTGCCTTTGAAATGGCATTTGATTTGTTTTTAAAACAAACGCTCACTATTCGGGTTAGCCGGGAAAAGACCTTTGTGTCATATAACCCATTTCGAATTAGTGATTCGACGATATGGATCGTATCGAAGACCGGTGGTGAAGATCGGATATTTTCGAAAATGAAAGGACAACCTGTCGAATGTCTCTGCACCGAGTTGCTCCGGTATAGAGATTTATATCACTCTTTTTGTGATGGGAAGTCCGGACGTGATTAGTGAATATCCGGATTGCAAGGGCTTCTTTGGAAGTGCCTTCGGTTCCGTTCGATCCCGGAACGGACTTGTATGGATGTGTGTCTGACGTTACACTTTGAGATGTAAAGCTGGTTTCTATCAAATACATTTCTGTTGGTGGCGGAGAATTTATTCTCTTAGCTTAACACCCTTCTCTGAGACGTACGAGCTCAGAGGTTATGTAGTTGATGGTTACTAGTGATACATTCCTAATTTGGTAATGTGGCACACGAAGTGCTGTTGATCATTTGTTGATCAAAGCGTGGCTTTATGAAAAAACGTGGCTTTGTGAAAAAGTGTGGCTTTGTAAAAAAGCGTGGCTTCGTCGAGCCTCACAACCCGGTAATGGTCAAAACAGGAATGTTGCGACAAAGGTTGGTAGGGGTAGCGCCCCTAGGGTATGCTATTTCCTTCTGGATAAAAGGTGATATCATGGTATGGAGGCCAGATATTTTACCTATGTTGATGCTGCACAGTTATTATACTTTGTGGTTGTTGCTTTGTGATTGAGGATCCTCGGATAAAGGTCGGTGACGACCGGGGGATGGCATAGCTCGTGTGTTAGTTACCTAGTTACAGCTCGGTTAGAGCGTGAGGTAGCGTCGGCCTTGTGTTTGCAGAGATCCGGTTAGGTTCTCAGGGCGTCTTTCCAGAGGCGTTTCTATTTCGGTGTAAGGAAGTTCCTTTGCCTGACCATTTGTTGGAAATCCAAAGAAACAATACGAACCCTGTACGGTTTTTAGTTGTATTACCTGTTATGGAATGTGGCGGTAACCTGCTATTGAACGTAGTAGCTATAGTAGGCATACAACAATGGTTATATGCTGGCTAAGATTGATATTATACTTTCGAAATGTTTTCCATGCTAGACATTAATAATAATATCAACTGATTTTGCATAGTAAGCATTTTTGACTATCATAAGGAGAAATCTCCTCCAATTCTGCGTTTGCATTGTGTGTGTGGCGGGAGGCCTTATGGTAGTTTCATTTTCCAAAAGCATTGCGAATTTTTTTTATTTTCTTTATGAAAATAACTGTTTTACGATCTCACACCAGTCACCATGACTGACTCGGAGTTTATTGTTCCCTTTCTAAACTCTGGGTGCCCATAATTTTCCACACGGGCAGCCTAGAGTTATGTTATCAGGATATTCTGGATATTCTGGAGCTTTGGAGATGAGCTGGATGGCGAAGCGTACTACCGTATTTGTTTATTTATTCCGCTGTGTATTCTGTATGTATGAGGACAAGTTTATATAACTGTCCATTGTTGTATTGAGTTGTATATTGACTCTGATTGATGTATGTATAAACTATATAGTCTTTTGTTTAAAGATTATTGATTTATCTATTGTATATTATTCCGTTGCGAATGTGAGATTCTGATATTGTTTCCGTTTCTGTTTATATGTTCTTTCTTTCCTTCCGTCTTCTTCTACCTCTTCTTTTTAACCCTAATGGTTCGGTTTTCCGGCATTCGATTGTGCGGCATTTGATACAGTGGACGTATTGATGTCGACTTTCGAGCGTCGAAAAATCGTACCGTTACAAGTGGTATCGGAGCAGCCGGTTAAGCGACAACCCTGACTCTGTTGGGTGTTACTCATTAGAGATAGAGTCAGTAGTACTCTAGAATGAGTGTGAGTGTAATAATAGATACGAGTGCGTATTTGTTAGTGAATACAAAATTTGTTTTGTATTGTGTTGACTTATCGGTTGATTGTTTATAGATTCTGGTCGGTGCAGTCTGGCCAACTGTAATCGATAGGGGTTTCTAAACTCTTAAACAAGATAAACTGACACGGTATTGTTTTAAATGGGGTAAATGAAATAATTTTGCCCAAAACTATTTTTGTGTAGAAAAGAAATCATTTTCTATGAAATATTATAGTATATGGATGCTTGGTTGTTAGAAAGATAATATTGAATTATTATCATTGTTATATGGAAATTGAATAAGAAATAATGGTATAACCAAAGATTTGGAAATAAATTCATTTGACAAATGAAATTTATAAATATGAATTGAAAGTATAAGAAATAAATCCATATACAACTGAAATTGGTAATGTGAATTTATAAATGAGTTTTATAAAATGAATTGGGAATTGAATAATGAAATGAGATTTGATTTGAATCAAGTTGAATAAAAATCCAAACTTGGAAAATAAAATAAAATAAAGTGGATTGAATTCAAGTAAGCAAACTTGATAATTTATTAATTCATGAAATAAATGAATTGAAAGTTGAATTGGTTAAATTAAAGTTGAATTGTGAGCTAAATTTAAAACGGTTTGAATTTGCATATAAATTCAAGTAAGTAGTAAGAAATAAATTGAAATTTCCTTGTTATTGATAAAATGAATTCGAGAAGAATTGAATATGGAATTTGAAATTTAAAATGGATGAGTGAATATACTAATTGAATTTAAATTAGTAAATGGAATAGATTTGATAAATGGAAAAATCAAATCAAAAGAATTAAATTGGAAATTGTTTACAAGGAAATGAACTTGAGTTTTGAAGTGAAATACTTAAGTAAATATTGAATAAATGCTCGACTTAAGAGAAATTTTGTGAAATGGTTTCAAATGAAATGAATGTGAATATGGAATGTAAATTAAATTGATTTTGGAATCAATTGAAATTGATATGAATTCGTTTCGTTTAAAAATGAATTGAATGTAAGAAAATAAGTTGTAAACCACTTGAATTAAATGGAGATGGTATGTGAATTGGTCGTAAGCGATTTAAAATTGTATCGAAACCATATAAATTGCTTATGGGATTTATTTTGAATGCATTGCTTATGAAATCTATATATTCACTATTGAAAATAAGTGAAATGTAAATGAATTTCCTATATATGTCACTTACGTGTTTAATTTGAGTAAGTACAGGTTTTTGGAAGCCGTTTGGCTGCATTTTGGGTTGCGCAAATGCTTAAAAATAACCGCTTTGCTTAAAATGCTAATAAAGGTACGCCTACGCAATACAAAATAGGAAATATGAACTGTTTTTGCTTTTCCGACCGAGTGGGTCGATGTATATATATTCATATCTTTTGTCATATTGCAAAAGCTCCTCCGTACAAAGGAGACTCCGCCAAAATTTTTCGAAAATTTTGGGAGATAGGAAAAATTTGGAATTTTTGAAAATTTTCACTTAACGACAAGTGATTTCGAATCGAATTTGAGATAAAGGTAAATGAAATTCAATATTCAGAAATAGAAAATGAATCGAATTCAAGTAAAATTCGAAATGAAAATCTGAATGGAAAATTTGGAAATATAAGTATTGAGATTTGAAATGAATTCCAAATAGAATCGAAATTGTCAATTGAATTCAAATGGAATCAAAAATGCAAAGTTAAATGGAAATGAATATATAAATTTGTTTGTGAAGTGAAAATAAATATAAGAAGTACGTAAATACTTATATTGAACTTAAGGAATGAAAGGTGAAATTCTCAAGTAAAATGGGTATTTGGAAATCCAATAAGTGAATGAAATTTTAACTTGAATGTTGTAATTGGACATTATTGTTCAGTAAAATATACAGGGATTGTAAAGGCTAAGGAAAATGGAATTGGATTTTGATTTCGAAGATGAATTTGAATTTCTCAATAAGAGGTATGTATTTAAATTTCAGTATGAAATTTGACTGACTTTCTGATTTTGCCACTTGGCATTTTGTTTTCTTTTGGGATTTGAGAGTCCGTAGGGACATTTTGTAGTCGTACCGTGTTAGCCGCGCAAAGGAGACGCTGGCGAAATTTTGAGAAAATTTAGAGAGTTAGAAAATTTTGAATTCAAAATTTGAATTTGAATTTAAATTTAAATTGTTAAGACAACCATATTATTTGGAACTTATGGTTGATTTTGGAAAGTTAGTTAAAGTGATAACGAATCTTTAATAAAAAGATTTGGGTTTGAAAATTTGATAAAACTATTTGGTTTTGGTAAAATAGTAAACGGGAATTGGAGCATTTTTCTTAACTTGTAATTTCGGGACGAAATTCTTTTAAGGGGGGAAGATTATAACGACCCTGAATTTTTGACATTTGAAATGTGAATATTTAATTGAGTTTAAATATTCGAATGATAATTTAATTTGAAATTCAAATATCAGAATGAATTTGGCGATTAAATTATTGAATTTAATTATTGAAACTGGGTAAAAATTTGTATCTTCAGTTTTAAGCTGATTAAAAATATTTTCAAGGCTTGGAAAATCTATATTGATAATTCTGAAGGTACTGGAACTTTCAGAATTGAATTTGAAACTGTTTTGTTCAGTTTTGAAATTTTGTTGTTTAAATTGAATTTGAAAATAGCATTTCGAGGCACAGTCTCGGAATTCAACGAAACCAGTTCCATTGGATCCGTAATATTGTATTATTATCGGATATCAATTTTCGTAGTGATTGGAGTTGTTGTGTGAGCGTGCGATAAGCAAACACGCTGAAATTAAATTGAAAATTCAATATAATAACTGGTCCAAAAAGCTATCTTCTCCATACGATCGAATTTGGACTCGAAACCTTTTCCATTGTGTTCGGAATAGGTGTATAACATTACGAACGCCTAGCGGCACGTCTCGATTGGAAGTCGATATTGTGAGTTGCGATTTTCGAGACGATTTGAATTTAATATATATATTTATTTATACCAGTCAGTTTCAGCTGAATTTCCATCACATCTGAACTTTTTCGAATTACTGTAGCAAATTGATTTTTGCACGCTAATGTTCCATCTTGTTCCCTTTATTTTGTTTCACAGCAGCACACTTCATCATTTCGTTCAGAAGAAAAATAAATGGCCGAACAAATAAAACTAAATCCCTCTCGTTCAAAAATCAAAACCACTCTTCCTTTCCACCTTCATTCGAATTCGTTCGAATATAAGAAAAAAAAAATGGCGTCTGAAAGAAAATAAATAAACCCAGATCCACGAATTCAAAATTGAGGCTCGACCACAATGTCGATCAATCTGGGGATCGCAATTTTTCAAATAGGCGAGTTCGTCGTCGCGACTTCAAGTCTTGGTAGCTGCAATTTCGCGAAGAAGGGGGAGCGGCGGCGTCGAAGTCTCGTCTGTCAAAGGCGTCGCGAGGCTCGCGTGCACAAGGGGAGGAGTCGCAGTAGTTTTGGATTGTAGAAGGAGGCGATCTTGTCGAAGTCAATTTCGATTTCTGGGAAGGGTTTCGAAACGGTGGAGCGAGGCGATCTTTGGTGGCATCGTACGTGTAAGCGCGTGCTCGCGAGTTCGTGTGGTGACCGTGTTCGAGTCTGGTGGTCGCGAATTCTTCAGTGAAGGTAAAATGTTTACCTCTAGTTCACTGTAATAGATGCATATCTGAACTTTTATAGAAAAATATAAATAAAAGAAAAAAATGTATATACAGATCGATTTGATTTTAAATGCAGTTAGAAAATTTATTTTACAACAAGGTGAAATTCTGTTTTTTTATAAATAATATAACATTGTAAGAATTTAAAGTAAGATAAAAGATTTCTATTTTAATTTAAAGGTGATAAATAAGTACATAGCTTCAAAAGAAAATAATTAGTTTAAATGAAATCATTTGTTTAAATTAAAATTGTAAAATGGTAGATTTAATTATTCGATTTATTTCGAATGTTAATAAAATTGTATAAATTGTTTATACAAGATCTATAGATCGTGAAAAACAAACTGGAATGGAAAATGGATTGCAAATTAAAGCGAAGGTGAGATCTTCTCACTCAAATTGAAAGTTGGATTTGCAGTTATTGATTGATTGCTGTTTGGATGTGATATTAGATATAGTAGGATATATCTATATATATAGCAATATATATATATATATATATATATATATTGGCATATGTATATATTGGTGATTGATTTTCCCGCATTATATAGCGGATGAGACCCTATTGCGCCGCATAATAGCGGATGATATTTTATAAATCCCATATACTGCGATATTCCACCTCGAAGTGGAATTGGTATTGTGCTAACATCTGTGGATGCAGGGAAACAGGTTGGAGGGATCCAACAGGATTCCTCAAACATTTGAATTTATTTCATATGTTGTGTGATTGATTATTTATAATCTGTGTATGATTATATCTGTGATTGAATTTGTTGAAGGCTAAAATTTAGCCGAATGTATTTTTGGTATCGTTGGATACCAAAAATAAATGAAATTGGATTTTTGAACTTAAATTGGAAATTTTAAATAAATTCTTTTGAAAGAATTGGTGGAATTTAAAAGAAGGATTTTAAAAGCGTAAAGTTGATTTTTATAATCTTGTCGAATTATTTTCCAAAATATGGGAAAAGATTTTTTTATAAATGGATTTTGAATAATATTATTCGAAAGATGGAAAATTTATTTAAAATGGAATTTTAAATGGTTTGGAAGAGATAAAGGAATTTATTTTAAAAAGGTGATAAATTTGTTTGAAATCCAATTGATAAATGATTTGGTATTTGAAATTAAATCTTTGAGAAATCGATATGAAAATTTATTTGATGTTAAATGAAAAATTGATTTGTGTTGAAATAAATTGGAAGTCGATTTGTAAAATGATTTGGGATTTGGAAATAAAATTAGAAATTTGTAATTGATTTGGGGTTGAAATAAATTTAGAAATCAATTTGAAATTTATTTGGTGTTTGAAAGTGAATATTTGGAAAACGATTTGAAAATCGTGTATATGTGAACATTTGAAAATTTAAATTCACAATGGAATTTATAAAGGAAAGGGAAATGGGTTTTAAAAATAAATATTGATTTATTTTTAAAGTGTGGAAAATATGATTTGAAATCGGTTTTCAAAGTGATGAAGTGTGGAAATAAATTTACAGATTTGGAATGTAAATTTGAAATAAATCGATAAGGATTTATTCAATTGGTTTAAATGGACCATTTTGTGATTTGAAATTGGTTTTCAAATGTTGAAGTGTGGAAAATATATATCTTGTAAAGATATTTTGAAAATAAATAATTTGGGAAAAATTATTTAAATCGGATGATTGTTGTGATATGTTGTTGATAGTTAAAATAACCAACTATCAATATTTGCCTTTGAAATGGCATTTGATTTGATTTTAAAACAAACGCTCACTATTCGGGTTAGCCGGGAAAAGACCTTTGTGTCATATAACCCATTCCGAATTAGTGATACGACGATATGGATCGTATCGAAGACCGGTGGTGAAGACCAGATATTTTCGAAAATGAAAGGACAACTTGTCGAATGTCTCTGCACCGAGTTGCTCCGGTATAGAGATTTATATCACTCTTTTTGTGATGGGAAGTCCGGACGTGATTAGTGAATATCCGGATTGCAAGGGTTTCTTTGGAAGTGCCTTCGGTTCCGTTCGATCCCGGAACGGACTTGTATGGATGTGTGTCTGACGTTACACTTTGAGATGTAAAGCTGGTTTCTATCAAATACATTTCTGTTGGTGGCGGAGAATTTATTCTCTTAGCTTAACACCATTCTCTGAGACATACGAGCTCAAAGGTTATGTAGTTGATGGTTACTAGTGATACATTCCCAATTTGGTAATGTGGCACACGAAGTGCTGTTGATCATTTGTTGATCAAAGCGTTGCTTTGTGAAAAAGCGTGGCTTTGTGAAATAACGTGGCTTTGTGAAAAAGCGTGGCTTTGTGAAAAAGCGTGGCTTCGTCGAGCCTCACAACCCGGTAATGGTCGAAACAGGAATGTTGCGACAAAGGTTTGTAGGGGTAGCGCCCCTAGGGTATGCCATTTCCTTCTGGATAAAAGGTGATATCATGGTATGGAGCCTAGATATTTTACCTATGTTGATGCTGCACAGTTATTATACTTTGTGGTTGTTGCTTTGTGATTGAGGATCCTCGGATAAAGGTCGGTGACGACCGGGGGATGGCATAGCTCGTGTGTTAGTTACCTAGTTACAGCTTGGTTAGAGCGTGAGGTAGCGTCAACCTTGTGTTTGCAGAGATCCGGTTAGGTTCTCGGGGCGTCTTTCCAAAGGCGTTCTATTTCGGTGTAAGGAAGTTCTTTTGCCTGACCATTTGTTGGAAATCCAAAGAAACAATACGAACCCTGTACGGTTTTTAGTTGTATTACCTGCTATGGAATGTGGCGGTAACCTGCTATTGAACGTAGTAGCTATAGTAGGCATACAACAATGATTGTATGCTGGCTAAGATTGATATTATACTTTCGAAATGTTTTCCACGCTAGACATTAATAATAATATCAACTGATTTTGCGTAGTAAGCATTTTTGACTATCATAAGGAGAAATCTCCTCCAATTCTGCGTTTGCATTGTGTATGTGGCGGGAGTCCTTATGGTAGTTTTATTTTCCAAAAGCATTGCGAATTTGTTTTATTTTCTTTATAAAAATAGCTGTTTTACGATCTCACGCCAGTCACCATGACTGACTCGAAGTTTATTGTTCCCTTTCTAAACTCTGGGTGCCCATAATTTTCCACACGGGCAGCCTAGAGTTATGTTATCAGGATATTCTGGAGCTTTGGAGATGAGCTGGATGGCGAAGCATACTACCGTACTTGTTTATTTATTCCGCTGTGTATTATGTATGTACGAGGACAAGTTTATATAACTGTCCATTGTTGTATTGAGTTGTATATTGACTCTGATTGATGTATGTATAAACTGATATATTCTTTTGTTTAAAGATTATTGATTTATCTATTGTATATTATTCCGCTGCGAATGTGAGATTCTGATATTGTTTCCGTTTCTGTTTATCTGTTCTTTCTTTCCTTCCGTCTTCTTCTACCTCTTCTTTTTAACCCTAATGGTTCGGTTTTCCGGCATTCGATTGTGCGGCATTTGATACAGTGGACGTATTGATGTCGACTTTCGAGCGTCGAAAAATCGTACCGTTACACGAAGATAGGGGGCCATTGTAGAATTAAAGGTACGACATCCCGCCTTTTTAGTAATTTCTATTCGCACAATCTATTCAAAACTGTTAAAAACTATATTGCTCAATGTTCCATTTGCTTACAAACTAAGTCTGATACTTCACCACCAAAGGGGATTCTCCAACCACTACTTATCCCATCTCAGATTTGGGAAGATATTTCTATGGACTTCATAACTCATCTACCCACATCAGTCGGCAAAACTTGCATTTGGATAATTATTGATCGCCTTTCCAAATATGCGCACTTCTGTGCACTACCCGTTGCCGTGACCGCCCCACAACTGGCAGCCCACTTCATCCAAGAATATGTTAAGTTGCATGGATTTCCCCGCTCAATTTCCTTCGACCGTGACTATTTAATTATCAGCCAATTTTGGTGCGAATTATTCCATTTACATCGTACCGAACTCCGCCTAAGTAGTGCCTACCACCCGCAAACGGACGGCGAAACGGAAGTGGTTAACCGCTGCCTCAAAACCTATCTCCGTGCAATGACCAACGATTATCCCAAGAAATGGACAAAATACTTACCATGGGCGGAATGATGGTATAACACGTGTAAACATTCATCTATTGGAATGTCACCATTCCAAGCGGTTTATGGTCGCCCACCACCGGTCATTTCCGACTACATCATTGGCACCTCTACCCTCCAAGAACTAGAAGAATGGGCCATGACTCGGGATCAAATCCCACACACAATCAAAATGAACTTACAACGAGCTCAAGCCTGCATGAAAAATCAAGCAGATAAACATAGGCAAGATAAGCAATTTCCGGTTGGCTCATGGGTCTTCATTAAACTTCAACCATAGACAATGCTCCCTCCGCTCTCCACAACACAAATTATCGAAATGCTACTTTGGTCCTTTTCAAATCATTGAAAAGATTGGATTGGTAGCATATCATCTCCTCCTACCACACGAAGCTCGCATACACCCCGTCTTCCATATCTCCGTCCTCAAACTTTGCCCCAACCCTCAAGCAATAACCCCTACACCACTACCACAAGAATTCATAACTCCACATGACCTTGAGGACAAGGTCGATTCTCAAGGGGAGGGTACTGGTATGGATACTCCTATTGTGCAAAGACCTAGACACAAAATTACTGTGCCAGCAAGATACAGAGCATGAATATTGGACCTTCCAGCCTACTAACGTTCAAAAGGAAAGCAAAAGTTGACAGACAGAAAAGCTGCTGCTTATAAATCTTTTATTTATTTATTTAGCAAAAATAGAAAGTTAGTTACAACTTTTATATTAGCCAGCAATGTAGTGCCATTTGGCATCACAATATCCAATCAACTATAATGGCCTTTCTATAAAATAGGCCACTGTTAATGAATGAAGGAGAAAAATTTGCATGAAAACTTCTCATCTTGTCTCTATTTCTTCTTATCTTTTCCGTGCTTGCACCAGTACCCTACCACAATCATGTGAATTGAATTAGGGAAAGATACATAGGCTATGAAATTTATAGCATGTGACAAAAACACGGTTAAATAGTTTATATTAGAATTTATAGCATGCTTAAGAATCTGTTAGGTAGAGAATTTTAGAAAAAAAATTAATTGATAACCAAATAGTTTCCATAACTATTAATCAAGGACATCATGTAGAATTTTTTTGCATAGTCTAATGCCAGTGCTTTATGCAGATATAGTAGTTCATAAAAGAACTCTTATGATGAAGAACTAAGTGGTAAACAAAAATTTGCATAAGTTGTCATTTTAAAAAACATACAATTGATATATAATAATCCATGGAAAAGGTTATTGAAGCAAAACACTTACTAGTCTGATTAGCTAAGAGGAAGCCAGACCCCAAGCAATAACACAAAACCTGAAACGAAAAAAATAGAGATGCTGGGTAAGTCGATCAGCATACCAATAGCATATTAGGGGTTCTCATTTAGCATTTCTAATCGAGAATTTCCAATTAGTTGATAAAATTTGAATCATGGATACCGTAAGTTTTTATATTCAACCATCCAATAGATGTGAATACTCTAAATTTATGATTTTGGCCAAAAATGAATGATAATTTAGAACATAATTAGTTTTCTTAATGATTCAAAGGCATAAACTTTTGTTATACTTATTATTATTGTCGATATAATTTGTTGGTTATATTAAATTAATATTTCAGACATGAATTGATAGACTAAAAGGGATTTCCAAATCGTATGCCTATCTTAATGAGAATTAGATGGAAGGTACATTCTGTAGCAGAAGGCCCTATTTTCAAAACCCTGTGTTAGAGGCAATGTCATTTCCATCTCGCACTTCCAAATCTCCCTATCTTTTCAAATACGTATCACAAACATATTCCATATCGAAGAGTAGCAAATGTCTTTTATCACAAACATACACCTTGATTTAAGAATTCACATATACTAATTATTAATTCACTATCAAACCTGGCGTAGCAAATTTTCAGTATAATGATGAAAAATATGTTGGAATTCCTAATACTAAATTGAATGAAAATAACATAGTCCCACATCGCCAAAATTGCAAAACCATTCTAGTATATTAATAGCTTTGCAATGAAGGGGTTGGGGTCTTGGGGCACCCAAATGTTTGCTTCGTTGTGGGGAGGGAGATCATGCATCACCACCACACACGTGCGCACGCCGCCGCCGTCCGTCCGACTGAACTGAACCGGGCGAACAGACACAAACATATTCCATACGAGATGTTGGGCTCGTTGTGAAGGGCTTGGGTGTGGATCTGTTCGGAAGCGGACACGGATTGACTGAAGAGGCACGGGCGAATAAATGCGAGTAGTAGGCGGGTGCGACCCGACTGAAGATGCGTGGGCAAACAGAAGCAGGTGCGACGCGAGCGGATGCGAGTAGCAGGCGGGTGCGACCTGTTAACAAACAGTAGCAGTTAAAAAGGCAACGGGTGCGACCCGTCAAGCGGACGAAATTATAAATAGGAGAGAATAATGATCACATTCTCATTCGATTTCAATTTTTATTTCTTCTGCCTCTTCTTCTCTACTGCTCTATATAATAAATCACAGAGTTGACATACTCATTACAATCTCGTGCAGATTACGTCTGTTGTACCTTGGGAGAATTTGAATAAAAATTCTTAAGGAAATTGTTTCGACAAGCCTCAGACGGAATTTCCTTAGTTAACCAGTCAGGTTCTAGTCTATTTGTATATTCTTATACATCATTCTTTTATCTTTCCGGTTTCTACGTTGTGTTGTTTTTTACAATAGTATAACGTTGTTGTTGTAATTTAACTACAACATACCTATTGCTTAAATTAGCTAATACATACTTCCAGAGTAGTGGAAATCTGATTGATAAACTTGTGAGACGAGTTTATATTTGATTATTCTCTGTTTTGGTATACTAGACGTATAACAAAATATTCATTGCAAACTAGATGCCTACTTAAAGGAGGAAAAAAAATATAAATAATTGCAAATGGTTTTCATTGAAGTATTAGTGTAAACCAAAAAACATGTAAACTGTTGAACTGGAAATGTAGAGAGTACAATGTAAATCACCGAGTTAAGGAAAAAATATTCTCAAAATTTGTGGTTAAAAAATTTCCATATTTAACAAAAAAGGTGTTATTTGTCTTTGGCACTAAGAACTCAATGTTGGGCGTTCATCAATTGGTATGTTGTAAACTCAACATGGTATAGGAAATGATGAATTCAAAAAACAAATTCCAATGGTGTTTCTCATATCAAGCCAGTAATGAATCCAAAATCACAGTACAATCTCAAATCCAAAATCACAGCTAAGCAAATCAGTAATGAATCCAAAATCATAGTATAATCTCAAATCAAATTAAAGTTAGTCGTAGCGTCAAATAAATTTTCATAAAGCAACAATTGCGATCTTTATATTTTACTCAACTAAAATAAGAAGCAAGGAATACAGTAAATTTGGAAAGAGAGGTGTTGAAAAGACATTATCAAGTGCTTATTTTTTCCTCTGACAAACCAAGAGGATCTGGCGTTTTATGAACTTGACTATCAAATTCATTATGTAACATAAACTTAACTTCAATAAAAAGATAATGTCTAAAATGATCAAACTAATTTAATATTGTGATTAACCAAAATAAATGATAAATAGGAAATTATTTTTTTGGTAGCAATACCCTTTCACACTAAACATTAAGCACCTTGAGTGCATTGTTAAACCCCTCATTTTGTTAGTTAATAAAAATGGTAAGGAATAAAGTAAATTTGAAAATGAGGGAGTTGAAAAGATATTGTCCTTTTTTTAGCAGTGAATCAATGCAAAGTACCAAATTTTAAACTTTGAGTTGTCACCTAGACAATGCAAGGGCCTATGAAATCATGTAAATTTGGCTATTAAATTCATTATGTGTTTGTTGCTAGTAACTTATCTTCAGTAAACAAACAAGGATCAAAATAATCAAACAATTTCACAATAAAATTAAACTAACCTGAATTAGGTGCATTGTTAAACATCTCATTTCTTTGTTTAATACTCTTTATTTAAACAAGATTAAAGGTGCAATATTTAAAGTTATACCTTTATATCAAACACAATAAAATGAAATAAGTAAAATGAATTGAAAAGTACAAAGAAATACTCCTTGTATAATTTTTCTGTTTAGACGTTCAACTAATTTTTCTGTTTAGACGTTCAAAGATCACATCTTGATATTATAAACAGAAGAGGGTAAAAATAAATCAAACCCCCGTTTATATAAAAAACACAATGATGCTAATCCTTAGAAACCTAATCCTAAATTAAATTATCAAAATAATAGTATTGGATACCCGATTGCAATGGGTGGTGGTGTGGCGGTGTCATCCGGCCTTTAGACCCAGCTATACTCAGACTGACTAAACAAGTTAGACGAGACGATCATCGAGGAAGACATCCCGGAGAGATGATTATTAGGCTCAGAGATCAAGCGCAGGCAATGATATGAAGCGACGATTAAACGAGGTCAAGAGATGGACTCTCTAGAATATTCTAAGTATGGAATAATGCTTCCTCTAGGCGGGGGATCGGTACCTATCCCTTTCCGTGGGGATCGGTACATATCATCAATTTTTGTCCCAAACTTGGTAAGATTGATATAGAATGACAAGGAAGGTCCCATGAGGCTACATTTCGAGTATCGAGTCGTTTAGAGTTCGTATGCTCAAATATGGGCAAATTACTTCACCTATTAAAAGGGATAGGTATAAAAGGAATCGTCCATATTCAGCTTTCACTACATATTACAACAATGATCGGTCAATAACTCAAAATCTACATATGCTATCAACATGAAACTTGGAGTATAAGCTAATTAGAACATTTAAAACACTCCACAGGGATTACATGGCATTTGGAGCAAGTTGGAGGGATCGGTACCTATCCCTCTAGAGGTATCAACAGAAATCAGAATTCAAGCAACACTACTTCACGGAAAATGCAATATCTCACAAACCGTACGTCGGAATTGCACGAAATTTGGGGAGCAAGTAGCTAACATCATAGGGCATCCCTCATAGAGATAGCAGCTCATTTGGATGCATTAATAGGAATTAGAACCGATCCCTATTGTGGGTCCCAAGGGTCCTGCAAATTTTTGGGTAGCCTCGTCTTGGTCTCTCGAACCTTCTGTCAAAATTTCAGTCCGATCTGTGCATATATTCCCCTATAAATACAGCAGGCATGACGTCAGAAAAGAGATCTTGCTTTCTCTGCGGAGGTTCTGCCATTTTTATTCTTCACTTTTGTACTAATGGATCCAGTTGATCCAAACATTCTTGTAATCATAATCAAGTGAAAGATCATTAAAAATATGAAGTAGACGTAGATCAAGATTGCCGAACCACTATAAAAATCTGTGTTTTTCTTTATGATTTTGTTTTGTTTTAATTTCATTCTTCATTTAATCTCTACTGGATTCTATTGGGTTTTGATGCCCATTTTTGACGTCCACAGGCGGGTAGCGGCCAACCGATAGGGAAGCTCGCGGGGACATTTGCTGAGGCGGATGTGACGCATGGGAGGAGGGTTAGGATGCAACACGTTGAGAGGCAACTTGGTGTGTTTGATGGTGGGAGAAGGGTCATGATACGGCGCCACATTATGATTTGGGAATTGAGTAGGTAGTGTTTTCAATGCGAAAGGGATGTTAATTTGGTATGTGATGAGAGATTCATAATTGGATGGGACAACGAAAAAAGAAGATTTGAGCGAGAAGAAACAGGAGATTTGAGCAAGAAGAAACATAAAAGAAAAAGTATTTTTTCAAACATGCGGAGGCAAGTTCCACCTGTTTTGGCTACAGACTAAGGTACCATTCTTATGACGAACTGGGCAAACGAAGTTGGCGTTTGCGTCCGACGCATCGAAGGTGGATCCCACGAGTTTGCCCAGTTCGACTTAACCGTTATAGGGGAGCCGTTCGCGTCCGACGCGACTCGGACGCAAATGACTCCCCTACAAAAGCCATATTTTCCCCATCTCTTATATAATCTCCCCTCCTCTACCACTCTCCATACCCACTTTCAATTCACAATCTAAAAATTCACTAATCCAAGCTTTCGTCGTCACAGCACCGTATTTCGGTAATTTTATTTCTGTTTTTGTTCATTTCGCTTATTTTCTTTTCTTGTTTTTCTGGTTTTTTGAGATGTTTTGTCTCAGAAATGGCCGAACAAAATGTACCAAGAAATTCCCGCCGTAGCCCAAGAGTTTGGTCCGCTCATGCATATTCTAAATTTTTACGAATAACTGCCGAAGCTTATCAAGCTGCCTGTAAATCCAAAAAAGGAATCCATAAGAAGATAATGGCAGAACTGAATGAGACTTTAGTGGGTGTTCCGAACGAAGCACTATTCATTGTCGAACAAATTACGGCCAAATATGACTCGCTGAAGAAGAAATGAGCGGTTTGGTGCAATTTGAGAAATAAAACGGGCGTAGGATGGGATAATGTTCGAGGAACGATTAGTGGAAGCGAACATTTGTGGATCGATCGCATGAGGGTAATACTTTTTATCTTTTTTGTTTTCTAATTTATCGTAACTAATTTATGTTTCTTTTAAATTTTAGAAGTTTGGAAACTCGGTTTTGAAGTATAGGAGACAACTGATAGAGAATTTGAACAAACTCGAACAAATTTTTGGTAATAGTATTGCAACTGGTGCCGATGCTTTCACTCCTAGCACTACCAAAGGTCTCAACGCGCAACAGTCAGCCCGTTCTCCTCCTTAAGAAGACATCACAAACACTTATTTTAACAATACATGGGGAACAAAAGGTTTTCAAGTCACACTTAAAGAAATCAACACGCAACAGTCGTTTCAACAACCTACACAAACACGTGGCGTAGGTTCTTTTTCCAGGTCTCGATCAAGCAGAAGAAGATGGACGGAGAACGAGGAAAAAATGGATGCAGATGTATGAAAAACATAAAAACAAGAAATATTGTTCTGACATAGATAGTCCATCCTCTAATCCATCCACTAATGCTAGTAGCTCCCCTTATGCTAATGCAAGCCCACGGTCCACTACCCCATGTTTGAATTTGAAGGCTACAATTGAGCGTGTGAAGAAATTTGAAGATATTCAACTTTCCAAAGCAATTTCACTACTTCAAATTAAGGACAACAAAGATATGCTCACACTTTTGGAAGATGATGAAGCCCGAGAATGGTTGCGGTGCGAGATCGACAAATGCAATCATACAATCAGATACCAACAGTATATGATGTCTTCGCCACCACCTGCCTTTCCAGCTGCATTTCCACCTACCTATCCACCACAATACCCACCACAGTAGTTTGTATTTGTAGATTCTGCTTTGTATTTCGTATTTTGTATTCTACATTTTGAATTCTGAACTATGTATTCAGTATTATGTATTATGTATTTGGTATATATCTATTTTATTTAAAAATAATTAACACAAATAAAATAATAATATAAATAATAATTTTGCCCTTTCGCGTTGCCCCTTTTGAAAAAAGAAAGCATTTCCCTTTCGCGAACTTACCCATTTCCCAGCCCCTTTCGTTTGCTCTTTTAATTTGCCCCTTTCGTTTAAGAAAAGAACACACCCTAATTTTCATCCCTGCAAACCTCCATAACTGTTAGAATATCACAACTACTCATTAAATTACAACAATAAGATTGAATCATTATTCAAACATGCAACGCGCTTTCCGTTCATAGCTCCTTTGGAATTTCGAAAGGCCAATAACAGTATCATACCTAAATTTACCGTGCACAACATTAAAGTCTAGCAATTTAATAATGTATTTTGATTATACGGACACTTTATAACACCTATTGCAGACAAATATTTACTTGGTTCTAGGATTTTTTTCGTCCACCATTCTGCAGGAAATGTTGTTCGGATCATATTCCATCGACATTTGGCCCAAATAGGAAGATGTATGGTATGGAATTCGAGATGTTCCTTCAAATTCTCCTACTTTGGTAACAGATTCATTAAAGAATTCTTCCAAGTTATTATTAAATGGCACATTTACATTTTGAGATTCACTATCATTACGCTCGGAAGAGGGATCAATATCACGCGAATGGTTCATAGCGTAATTCATTACATTTTTCAAATGGTTCATGCTGTAATTCAAATCAAATATTTGCGCCGTTCAAAAATATTTGAGAGTTAGAGTATGAAATTGTATTCCATTTGAAAAATTGAAAAGAAATACTCAATTTATATTAATAAACAAAACTTAAAGATTACATTTAATATGGCATATTTTAGGCTGGATGTAAGCTTTAGGTATTTCTCGAACCTTGCATTTTTTTGTTTGGACGATGATCAATAGCCGAAGACATAAGAATTACCTCTTATGTGCCTTCACTTAGATCGGACGTAACGTCCACCCACCACCCAGTTGGGTCGGACCATGTAGTGTGTCCAAGAACATAAGGAAAAGTGGGAACAACTTATTTTCATTTGCATGTTCTTAATTCTCGTCCTTTCTTGATTCTCCTCCTTTCTAATGTTAGAAGAAAAGATTTAATTTTAGAAAGAAAATGAAAAAAACGTTAGTTATTTGGTACAAGATGGTTCGCTTGATTCTATCGTAATTTTTCTCTCCTTTTTCTATATTTCTTTGACTTTGTAGTGAGAATTAGTGTGGAGGCAAAAAATAAGATGGTCTATGTCTTGAATCTCTTTTATTAATAATGAAAGTTCAATCAATATGATTTTCACCGTTTCTTTTTGAAATTCCAAAAATATCATAGATAACAGCTCTGTTCCGATCGCGCATAATAAAGAATAGGTTTTATTCTTAGATTCCTTCCCTTTTCTTGCATTTAACCCTTTAAATCCACTAACTCGGTCTGTAAACAAAGAAATAAAGGAAGTACTATGAGTTTTTTTTGCAACCATTGCGATGGTGATTAGATTCATGAGATCACATAGTGATAGAGTTAAGGGTATTCTTTAGGAGAAATTCTGTAAATTACAGTAAATTATTAACTTTGTAATAAAATCTCATACAAAATAAAAGGCGTTTCTCTTTATATTATACACTTGAAATAATGTCTTATATTAATTATTTGATTAACAGTATATTTAATAGAATACCAATAAATGGTGTAGTTTGTAGCGATAATTACGATGTGTTGTAACCATGACCAATTTACCACACTATAATAAATGCATCATTTTAAATATTCCTAGTCATGATTTATTGAGACTAGATATCGATACATCCGTTATGACTAGAGTACATAACGCTCTCCAAATGTTGGATAGTTTATTACTTGTGCCCGTTGGGGGTGCTAAGGGTGATAGTTATTGGGTAACTATGGGATGCCTCGTTCAATAACTTTTTGTTGGTTAATATAACTAAGATCAAACAGAAAATATCGAAGTGACAATATTACATAGTTCTCTCGACTTGAAAAATCTATTGAACTTTAGTATGGAAACTGTGCTTTGATTATAGTTAAATCATGACAAGACATCCATCGAACGACTATAGTTGGATCAAGTAGAAATATTGAAAGTGAAACATTATTCAATAGAGAATTGTTTCCTCGGTTATATGATGTTAGTATTATGGTCAAGTGAAACCAACTCAAATTAAAAAGTCTTTGGTCAGAGCAGTTCAGTTAATAATAGTTGTTATTATTGAACCAAGAAATTTGCGTTTGGACCATAAAATTGAACGTTGACGATATTAGAATTTTGACTATTACCAAATTTCATAAGTCCTAATATGATAAAGTTTTGACGAAGAGAATTGGTTTATATAATTGTCACTACCGGATACCGCTTAAAATTAGTGAAATTTGATTTTACCGAAGCTATGTAAGCGATAAATTTAGCCATAATGTCACACCGCTAGCTAAGATGACGTGTGAACGTTAATATTCAAAATGTTTGATATTAATCGTTGATCGAACTTACACCTATGAGTCACAGAAACGAAATGTTGAATACTCCAACTACCACCTGTTATAATTAAACTATAATTATTTTAAATTAATTAATTTTTGTGAAATAATTATTATAATATTTTATTTGATATGCGTTCAACACAGTGCGAATATAAAAGTAGTTTACACATGTATCGATATATAACATCGACGTACATTTAAACTATATTTAAATGTATTTTATTTGAATGGGCTTGAAGTGATTTGGAGGCCTATAAAAGGGGCAAGGATGGCTGGTCATGGATACAAGAATATGGGGGTTGGATTTGATTCAAAAGGGATTTGAATTGGTAGAGATATTTGTGGATCCAAATCTACTTTTAGCTCCTCTCTTTCTCTACTACTTAAATTGTGTTAATCCCTCATTTGAGTTCTCTCTCTTTTGCTCTAACCTCTCTCATTTCTGACCGCGTATACCCCCTCACCTCCTCCATCGATTCATGCATCAAAAACATAAATTCAAATAAAACCCAGACATCGACATGCAGTGCTTTCGGTCTGGTAGCTCTCCTTGGAAGAATTTGAATTCATATTTTAGCAGGGTCCGTCGATTCAGCATTCAATGTTTACTAATTAGGCTATAGTCAAGCTAACTTATCTATTTACAATTATTATATTTATTTGATAATTATCCTAAATTATGTATACTTAGATTAGATCCTGTAATCATGAATCCCTATATATGTGTGCTGTAACTGTTGGATGTGAATATATATGTATTGTGATTAAATACACACACACATATGTGCATATATTTTTCTCATCCAACATAATAATTAATTTTTGAATTTAAATGATAATTTTAAAAATTATTTTAAAACAAAATTTGATTTTTAAACTATAATGTAAAAATATATTAGATATAAAATTTTGTTAAATCACATACATACAAGCATTTCTGAAAACACACACACACACACACACACACATATACACACACACATATTATTTTAAACTACTAGTATAAACTGCACGTACGTGCATCTAGTAGCTAGAGCGGATATGTGTTGTAAGTGCAAATTTTTTTTTAATCACAGCACTTTTATTTCAACTTGTTTTGTTGGTGGTGTCGGTGGTAAATTGGGAGTAAAATTCCGTTGATAGGTCGTTGAGAAGGGATAGTGGTGGATGTTGCAAACTAATGGTTGGTTTCCGTTGATGGATAAGGGTATTTTTGGGATTTCAAAAAGACACCGTGGAAATGCTAGTCATTGAATTCTCTTTACTAGTAGTAAAGATATGTAAATATATATAAATTATTTGTTTTAAAATACAATTACATATTACTTTAATATATATATATATATGTGGTAAGGCAGCCGATTTTATAAGGGACCGTCCACTTTTATTTATTACCAACAAATCAAACATTAGTACAAGAGTAAGGCAGCATGTCTCAACTACTAATGAAAAGGGAAAATATAAAACAAGAGTTAGGAAAAAAGTGCCTAAGCTACTATAAATGACTAAAGGCTAGTCCTCCTCAGAGGAGGAGGTACCACTTCCATCATCCTTAGAGTCTGGGCCAATCACATGCAGAAATCCCATGAAAAGAGACACAATATTCGAAACATAACCAAAGTAATCCTACAAAGATAAATTTCCCACCCAACTAACATCTTCAAGAACAGTCCTATTCCTAACACTATGATCACCATCAATGGTAAGAACAAGGCCATCCTTATCTATAGAATAATAAAGACTAGTTTCACGTATATCTTCACTAACAAACATATGGAATTCATTTCGAACTGGGTCATAACACATCACAGACAACTCATGGATTCACGACTTCTCAAAAGAATTCCACTCAATAATATAAGCCTGGGCAACACTAGAAGACACACGATCATCAGTAGCATCGGAAGGAATAATCATATAGGAAACAACATCTTCGGATGTAGAGGTGGCAGGACGAGGCATGGTCACAGGTGGAACAATAACAGCTTCAGAAATAGGTGTAATAGCAGAAGGGCTAACATGCAGGTCTACAACAATGGCAGTGTAGTTCCTAACCTTAGGTACCCATTTCCACACATGGGGACGAGTTAGCAGAATTTTGGGTGGAAGAGGACCCTCTATGGACGAACCCGAGGGCTTGCATGAGACGACAAGGTGGCCAAAAGAAAGACAAATGGAACAAATATCAGGCACCCAACCATATCTAACACGAAATTTCGCAACATGGCCAATAGCAAGCTAAACTCTAATCGAAGAATGTAGCTGCTTTTCATGGGTTATTTCAATTAGCGCCTTAGCATAAACCAATCTTTCGTGGACAACTGTAGTAGAGTCAAAACATTTCAATTTACCAATCTTGCATGCTAACCAATTCAATCCCACCAACGGTTGTAAAACAGACGGAATGTGAGTAAAGTATGCCTAAACAGAAAAGGACATGACCTGGTCTCTAGCGAAACCACGGTAGGAGACCAACACTTATGTATGCATATATATATATATATTATAAGTATGTGTATATATATATTAATATACACCAATTATTCTTATGATTGTGATATAGATTTCAATTTTTTTAACATTTTCTTACAAAAATGATTTATAAAAAAAACATAATTCAAAAAACATAAATGATTTTAAAAGAAAATTAGATTTTGTCACGTTATTTTTAAGCTGAAAATATATATGAATTTATATTTCTCTATTGTAAAAAACCTTCTAGGCTCCCGCCTAGGCCCGGCCTAGGCATTAGGCTAGCCTTACCATCTAGATATTTGCCTAGTCCGCATAGATGAGACTTATTGCATTATTTAAGTATATAAACAAGTTTATAGGCACCATTTATGCACCAAATTAGGCTTGATGCCTCTTATAAGCATCAAAATGTTTGTTTCAGATGGTTTTGTTTCCATGGTTGCTTCCAAACCCATCCAAATCCATGATATCCCATTGTGGATCAACTAATACTAAAAAGAATTTTAAACTTTTATCTAAAATGCATGAGTTTATCAAAAATTCCTAGCTTCGATTAATTCTTGCTTAGGCGATTAATCCCTAGTCCATGCTTACCGCCTAACATTCCCTAGCGATTTTTACAACCTTGATACACACACATGCATAATTTTATTCATTTACATTTAAATATATAATGTTATTTTATATTTAAAACTTAAATATTAATTTATATATATACATATTCCAAAAAAATTAATTTCGTTTGTTTATATATATATATATATCTAAATATAAATTATTGATTTAAATTTGAAATTGGGAAACATTTAAAAATCTAAATTTAGATCTGATATCTGAAATTTGAAATTAAAATTTTGATTTTGATTTACAATTATTAATATTTGTATTTACAAATATTACTATTTGACAATATTATATACATATATATATAAACACATTATAAATATATTTTTATATACATTAATATATATATATGTATATATATATCAAATAATGGATATGTATACGGAGGGCTAATATGTCCATTATTTTGTAAATCCCAGCACTGGTATACAAATATGTTAAACACGTACACTATATATGTTGCACGTGCATTTACACACGTTTATATATGATACGCATGTTTATATTATATAACAAAAAATATAATGTGAAAATAAATTTTATTTACAAACTAATTAAAATAATGATTTTATTAAAAACTAATTTAGATCAGATTTAAATAAATTTAGACCTCATAGGCCCAACAAGGTCCAAAATGGCAAAAAAATTTAAAATTTCCCCCGTTAACCCCCTACTTGCTATCACAGATCCAACAAACATAATCTAGTTGTTAATCGTAGGCTAGTATAATTCTGTATTATTTGATGAAATATAAAGTTTAGGAGATATGTCACGTCTTAGGGTTACAATACCCAAAGCTATATATAGATATGTCACGTCATAAATCTGCATCAATATGCAAGCAACTAGATGATGACACATGTTCAAACCTTAGCCCAACAAGTTGGCCAATTCAGAAATCCAAATCAAAAGTCCTACACCGATAACAAAGCTACAAGTGGCCTAAAAATACAAAGCACGGATCCATATAAAGTGAACTCAAACTCTGAAAGACTGAGAGCGTACTGCTATAATCATTTTTACTTGTTTTAACTTTACTTAAGCTTTTTCAAAAAGATCATTAATGGTGGACGGTGCCAACTTGACCTTGTAAAGTCATTTTCGGCTTAATTGACAGAAACAAAGGAACATGCCAACAGTGGACATAGGGACATGCTCCTGAACTATTATAAACCCTTGCGTCTTTACTTTACTACACTCTTCTTTTAGAACTTTAGGTCTAGGCTTTGCCTTTGACCATATAACTCTCTTTGAAACCGCTACTTCTGGAGCTCACCTTTGGAACTTTGGGCGTTGGACTTTGACTAAAAATCAGTCTAATATTTTTTGGTGCTAGAAGAAGGGTCATCCAATCTCTGTTCCTGCACACTAAGATCCCATCAAGGATTTTTTTTTAAATTCTCCCGCTGCAGACTGGGCCAGTTGCAACATCACGTACCAGTAGCTAGTCGACAAGATGTTTGTGTTAGCCTTAATTTAACACTCCAAACCGATAGAAAAAGTAAAAAACTAGAAGAGCAAAAAAGGAAAGTAAGAAAGAGAACATAAAAATTTTACAATGGCTAGGCAAATCGTTGGCCTACGTCCACTTTATTGTATTTATTGATTACTTTATGCTAAAATTACCAAGTCTATAAAGGAATTTAAAGAATCAATCTCTAAATACGAAATGAAAGCCCCTCCCTTAACCAAAGTTAATAAAGTTGCCAAAAAAGTCCGTTTCTAGTTGAAGATGGTGGTTATTTATAGTTGATTTGGGCAGTTCTAAGCCTAAAAACTAATCTGATCTAGCTTGAAATTATCAGTCGACGAGATCTGCAATATCATGAGAAAAACTAGGTCAATTTTTGACCAAATATCATGGCACGATGGATTGGTATCGATCCATGACCTTGGTTTAAATCTTGTATTTCACACCAAAAATGCCTTAGTCTTCATGCTTTTGAACTTCAAGGTTAAATTGGTCCTTGTAATGGATCAGTACTGATCCATCCCCTATGACCAAGACTTATTTTTTTCTTCAAATTGACATAGATGTTCATAATGATAGAATTAAGGGCATGCCATAAGGGAAATTCTGCAATTTATTGCAAATTAATTAACTCTGTAATCAATTTTCATTTGTAATAAAGTTGTTTTTTGTTTTTTTTGTTTTCTTTTTGCATAGGTAAGCAGGGTGTTATTCTGGTCCCCTACTAGCTCTTATTATAGATTAGAAAAACAAGACAACATTACAAAGCATAAGAAAAAAAACCTTGACAACATAACAAAGTAGACAAGGAACAAAAAAACAGATGGTAAAATTAAAATGGAATAGGCCTTCATAGGCACGTATCAGTGCACTATCCAGGATGTAGTATTTGTTGTTTGCTGTTTTTTCCTCCACCAATGCATGCTGAGAGCAATCTCATAATTCATTTCACTCAAAATATCTAATGGCGAGCGCTCCTTTAAATCAAATATATGCATATTCCTCTCTCTCCAGATAACTCATACGAAGATTTTAACAGCACATAGGAGGGTTCTAGACTTCCTATACTTTCGTTTCGTTTGTCTATAGATTCTTCTCCATTCATAAGTATGATTGTTTTGTGGCAGTGGTAATTGTAAGTTGGATAAACAGTCCTTCCATGCAGCATGAATAAAATGGCACTCAAAGAAAAGATGTGGGATTGTTTCAGGATCTGTTTTACAGAAAGCACATGTATTATCAGGTATATGAGCAAGTTCATATAACCTGAATTTGGTCAGTAAGGCGGCTTTGTGGATTTTTCAGAGAAGTAAGTTGTCTCTTGTTTGTCTTCTGTACACCAGGTTCTGCTGTACCAGTTGTTTTTTTACCAGAGTTGTGTGTTGATTCAAGGCTCTATATACTAGTCTTATCGAGTGTTGCTTATGTTGAGTAGCCCACAGAAGGCATTGCATCTCGGCTTTTTGATAGTTCTGCTTGATTGTCTTCCAAAGCTGGTTGATGTAAAGGTTGCTCGAGCTACGTAATATGATTGCATCATTGACATAGTATGTGTTTACCTGGGCACTATTAGGAATGCCAGTCAGACATCTAAGATCATAACCCATATTCAGATGAAGCATTAGTCCCATGTCACCCCATGGATCATGCCAAAAAGAGCATTTGTTGTGTGGCGAAGTTGTGTTGATAACATATAGATGCAAGGTGGTACGTAGGTTTAGGAAACTTCGAAAAAGCCATCTTGAGTTTTGAGGTGTGTCCATGGTCCAGAAATGTTCATTTCAAAGGTAGTTGCTCTTCATCCACTTAACTAGGTTGGTGTTTTTTTGGTTGAGAAGTGCATCAATGTGTTTGGAGGCAGCTGCTATATTCCACAGACGTAAATTCGGTATACCAAGACCTCCATATTGTTTAGGTTTGCATATTTTCTGGAATGTTATTGGAACTAATTTTTTGGAGTAGCAGTCACCATGCCATAGGAAGTGGTTGAGAGAAGAATTTATCATGCCGAAAAGTTTCTTAGGTAAGATGAACATCCTGGACTAGTATGTAGTAATGCCAAAAGCAATGGCAGTAACAATGGTGAGTCTGCCAGCCTATGATAGAAGGGAACATGGCCAAGTGGTAAGCTTTGAGATAATGGCTTCATACATAGGCAAGCACGGGGAGGCAGTGATTTTGGGAGTGGTGAATGGTATACCAAGGTAGACAGAGTTGGAAGGCATTGGATTAAGGGTAGATAGGGCGATAATGCAATCACGGTCAAATTCATTAAGCCTAGCAAATAGGATATGAGATTTTGATTTGTTGATGTAGAGGCTAGTCATAGTGTGAAACAACTGCAGGCTGCAAAGGCTAGAGTTAATGGAGTAGGTTGTAGGCTTGGCAAAGATGACTAAATCATCGGCAAACATGAGAGAGGTGATCATGGGATTTCTGCATTGGGGTGTAGGGAGAAATCCTTATGAATAACCGATTGTTTGATCAAACAGTTAAGGGATTCCATCACCTTAATGAATAGATAGGTAGATAGCGGGTCACCTTGCCTTATGCCTTTAGAAGAAGAGAAATATCCAGTAACAAATCCATTAAAGACAAGGGAGAATTTAGCAGATGAGATACAAGTGTAGATCCAAGCAATGCACGGCTCAGGGAAGTTCATAGTACATAGGATGGCAGCAATAGATATCCATGAGATAGAGTCAAAAGCCTTTTGTATGTCTAGTTTGAGCATACATCTAAGAGAGATGTTGGCAGTGTTATATGCTCTAAGGAGTTCGTGTGTCAGGAGGATGTTGTCTGAAATGTTTCTCGAGGACAGAAAGGCAGTTTGGTTTTGATCAATAATTCTAGAGAGGGGAGGCTTAATTCTTGTGGCTATGATCTTGGTGATGCACTTGTATATTACAGAACAACATGCTATCGGTCTATAGTGATCAACAGTTGATGGGTTTTTGATTTTGGGTAGCATGGATAGATTTGTAGATTTAATACCATTGAGAAGTTCATTAGTTTTGAAGAAATAGTGGATGGCTTCGCAAAATATTGGGGCAATTTGAATCCAAGTATGTTTATAGAAGTGTGTATTAACGCCATCAGGGCCACCAGTGCTTGTAGAGTTAAGGCTAAAAAGTGCAGCTATAATTTTGGCATCAAAAATAGAGGTGATGATGTCGCAGGCCTTTGAATTGCTGATCCTTGACAGGCCAAGGGATGGAATGGTTGAAATGTCAATTGGGGATGTTGTATCATTTAGAGAGTGATGGAAGTAATCCACAAATGCTTCTTTAATTTCATGTACATCAGTGTGGTCTACACCATGTCTGTCAATGATATTAACAATTTTTTATTTGGAGTGTTTTATCTTCAGTGCAGTGTGAAAGAAAGTGGTGTTTCTATCACCATCAAAATGGTAGTCTTTCCCAAGCTTCTGTTTAATCATCTCTAGTTCATCCTCCATGGCAGCAGCAAGTTTGATTGATTGATAGTTCATGTTTAAGTGTTGAAAGTTGTTGGTTGTCAGGTTGAGCAAGCATTTGTGTTTGTGTAGTCTGGAGTTGTTCTCTAATATTTGAGATGATTTTCGATCCCTTTCCTAAGGTGGCAGTGGCCCACAGTCTGATTTTCTTCTTGCGGTTTTTCAGCTTCTCCCACAGCACATACATCGGGTTACCATGAGTTGGTATGTTCCATCCCTATAGGAAAACCTTTTCAAAATCCATATGCTCAGTCCAAAAGTTAAAAATTTTAAATGGGGGAAAATTAGTCATGGGTTTGGCACCCCATTTGGCTATGATAAGGCAGTGATCAGCGATGAGTAGGGGGTGACATGGGAGTGTAATGAAGGCCAGGTAGACATAGCAAGGTGTTTATAGAAACAGTGATCAAGAGTAAAAAAGGTTCTAAGACCCAAGTGTTCCTTATTATTCCATGTGTAAGAAGGGCCAGTGGTGGGTGTAGGAAGGATGGCAGCTGTGGATATAGTTTGATTGAGTGGAGAGATGTCATGCAGGGAGAGGGGAGTGCTACCATGTTTCTGCTGTGAGAGGTACATGCAGTTAAAATCTCCCAGAAGTACCCACAGGACTGGTACTGGATTGAGGTTGCTAATGTGGTGAAGCATGGTGCATCTGTGGTTAAAGTTATTAAAGGCATAAACAAAGGTGATATAGAAATTGGTGGAAGTCTGGATATGGGTACAATAGATATGGATGAATTGGTCAGTTGAGAGGATCGTAGAGGTAGAAAAAATGGATGGGTTCCAAAGAACCATGACGAGACCATAAGGGGTAGCATCAAGATTGCTGGTGTATCTCCAGGAAGAATTGATGTATGTACAGGCCTTGTCAGTTTTTTGTTTATCTAGCTTAGTCTATAGTATAGCAATCATGGCAAGATTGTGTTCTATTATGATATTTTGGATCTCCTTTTGTTTTAAAGTCAGGTTAGCACCCCTGACATTCCATGCATAAATGTTTTCTAACATAGGGGGATTTTTTGTTGCTTCTTTCCAGTCTTACCGGATCTAGTTATCCTGGAAGACGAGCTTGTATATTTATTATTGCATGTTTCATCTTCAGAATTTTGTGTTTCCATGATATCTTGATCTGTTGCTTGTTGTTTGTCTTTGTGTTTATCTTTCAAGGCTTTATTCTTCTTTGCTTTTTGGTTAGCTATGATAGAGTTTCTTGCTGGGTTTAGTTCAAAGAAGAGATGTGAACTAGGAGATGGTGAGGAGTGATTAATGGAGAATAGTAGGGGCGAGGAGGGGGGAAGAAACTGTAGCAGGGTTAGTTGGGGTGTTGAGATGTTCAGAGAGGATTATGTTTTAATCTTGGAAAGTGGAAGGTGTGATGATCTTATTTAGGATGAGTTCGGTGGTGATAGGCATGGGAAGTTGAATGTGGGGAAAGATGGTGTAGCAGGAGTAATAGAAGTGTTAGTAGAATTGGTTGAAAGTGAGAAGGGGTGGTAAGGGAGTTCTATGATCAGAGAGCACAGTGTTGTTAGTGTGTTGGTGAGTGGAGTTGTGGTTTGGATCAATTGATGGGTTATGCATGTCCGTGAACGTGCACGTAGTATCATAAAGGGGTGCAAAGCTGTTATGGAGTGTGGGGGGAGGGGTTTGGAGTGGTTTGGTTGGTCAAAGAAACAGTAGATGTTGAAGCAGAGGCAAATGCATGGGTTTGGGGAGGAAGTATTGGTTGTGCAACATCAGTGGAGTGGGCGGTGGTGGGCCTGAAAATGGGTGGTTTAGAGTGAGTATGTTTGCGAGCAGTGGAGTTTCTTGGAGTCATAAAATCTGTTGCACCGAGTTTTGTATGCAGCTGCACCAGGTCAGGGAAGGGTGGCTTAGAGTTGGGATATATGTGACCAATGGAGTGTCTTGGAGTCGAATGTGCAGTTGCATTGGGTTTAGTAAGCTGCTGCACCGGGTTAGGGAAAGTATTTGAAAGTTGATGCCCAGAAAGCTGATCAGCAGTAGTGTATTGTTTTGAGAGGAAGGTTGTGTGTGAACATGGTTTTATGAGACTTTATGTCAGTAAGACCAAATGATTTGTAAGTGGTGCAAATGTGTGGTAACCAGCCATATGATACATCTACAAAATTTACATTATCACCTTCACCAATATAGATTTGCTTAGGTAGTTCTTTGCTAGCATCAATTTCAATAAGACGTTTTGCATAGCCAAGTCTTGTCATTCTTTCTGTAGTTTCATTGTAACAAATTAAATCACCCAAGTGGCAAGCTAACCAGTTGATTCCTAATAGTGTCCAAGTGAGTAGTGGGATGTTGTTAAATTGCACCTATGTTGGAATCTTTTTAATGTACGATGGAATATTACCAAATGTAGGTGTCCAGTTCGCAACAATAAACATCTTGCCTCTAATGAAGAGTGGATCATTTTGAAGTATCAGTTGGCGATCCTCATATACTGAGAAGTCAAAATAGTAGTGTGCATTATCTCTTCTGACAGTATAGGTACCTTTGAGCTTCCAAGCACAATTGAGGTGATTAATAACAGTGGTGAAAGACAAGCTATCATCAAGGAAGAAACCAACCAACCAAACTCCAGAAGCTTTTACCTTCTTCAACAATGAGCGGCGGAACAAGCAGCAGTTGGCCAGTGTATTCCAGGTCGAACCTAACAGGCAAGTATTTACCAGCGTTCATAGGCTTGGCTTTGAAGAGGGAAGACCAAAGGGAGGGGGTAGAGCCAAGGGGTTCAAGATAGTGTTGATAGATTGGGTGTTGGTGCTAGGGGGACTTGGCAGAACAGTGGTAGGGCGGGTGGTTTGACAGGTGGGTTAATGAGGTGTGGTAGGATGATGAGGATAATTTTTTGAAGGAGGAGGGAGATACGGAGGGTGGATGGACAGGTCGGAGACGGCATAGGTAGGGGGAGCAGAGAGGGTACGATAGATAGTTGGTTTGGTACAATGGTTAGGAATGGAGGGTGTGGGTAGAAAAGATGATAGGTCAATGATGGGGACGTGGGTATGGAAAGGGGAAGGGGGCATCATATGCTTTTTTTGTTATATATTTGTTATAAATAATTGAATATTTAATTAAAATATATTTAACATAAAATCCATAAACGGTGTGTTTGTGATAGTAATTACAAATAGTTGTAATCATGAGTATTATATCGCACTATAATAAATGAAAGTGACTAAGGATCATGTAATATGAAATATTAACTAAACTATTTACTTGTGCAGAATATAAATATAAAAGTAATAAAGTAAATGACATAAGATATTTTCATACTGGTTCGAACTTCTCGTTCTACGTCTAGTCCCATACTCCTTATGGATTTAATCGATACCCCCATTTAACCCGGAGGAACAGGTACTACATTGCTTGAGCAACTGAACATGATTTCAACCGCCTAGACAATTGAATAGGACTTCAACCGCCTAAGGATACTACAACAGGCCTTCAACTATAAATAGCATAAATGTATTTTACTGAGTATCTCTTGAATAGCACCGATAAGTCAATAATGTACACCCTTCCTGTAATCTTCTACTTTGTGGTATATCGTATAGTTTGTGAAGAAAGGAAGTAATTTTGATCACAAGAAAATATTCTTGAATGATCATGTTGTTGAAACTGGACTAGCCCGCAGTGGAAGTTATGGGTGAATTTCAAAAAATTTACCCTATTGGATCTTTTATTGAGCCTATGAAGTCCAGCTGAATTAGAATATTTCTAAATTTCTTTTAAATAAAATCATTTATTTTATTTAAATTCAAATATATTAATATATGAAATATTATTTGATTTAGTTTATACATAAATGTATCATATACATATATGTGTGAGTGCATATGTAACATAATAATATGTGAAAGGTATAATATGCCCATATGTAGATGTTGAGATTTACATCGCAACAGACATATTACTCATTTTTTTATGTCATGTATGTTGTCCAAATATGTGCATGTATACGTGTTACAATACACACACACACATATGTATGTATAAATATATTATATATAATATATGAACATAAAACATTTATATGTAGATAAATAAATATACATATATATATATATAGAAAGAGAGAGAGAAATTATTAAAAATTATTTATAATTCAAAATTAACTTAGTTTTCAAAAATAATAATTTTAGTATTTTAATTTGTATATATTATGAATAAAATAATGTTTTCATCCATAAATAATTAACATAAAATAATCTATTGATGAAAATTCAAATTTTACAATTTTCAAAAATCTAGGATCATAAAATAGAGCTGGAAAAATCTGGAGATTTTTCATAGTTGAAATATTATTTTTAATAACAAATACATTGATTTCGGCAATAATTATTTAATATAAAATAATATATTATAAAAAAATTCAGATTTTGAAATCTTAGAAATTCAAGCATATGAATAAAAGGTTACAAAAAATTTTGAAGAATTTTTCAATTAAATTATTACTTTTAATAAATCATAAACAGTTTTTCTGAAATAATATTAATTATTAAAAATAATAAACTTTATTGAAAAATTCCTGAATTTTTTATATGTTTCTAAAATGATATAATATTTTTTAAAATATAAAATTGAATTTTTAATGTAATAATTAGTTTATATATAATAAATAATTCAAAAATTCAATAAATGTTAATTTAAAAATATGAATATATGTATGATAATTAATTTTCGAATTTTTTAATTCATATTATATATAAATTATTGCACTAAAATTTTCAAATCATATATATATATATATGCATATATGCTATTATGAGAGAGAAATATACACTAATATATATATATATATATGAATTTATTAATAAATATATAAAAAACAATTATTAATGACAAAAATTGATTTTGTACAGTAAACAACATTTGTATATACATAAATCAAATAGTATAATAAACAAATTATGCACATAACCAAACTAATTTGTGATAACCACATCTACTTACAAAAACCTCACCTAACTAAACATATAGTAGCAATATATTTAAACAGATATGAAATTGCTCATTATAGGATCATAGAATATAATTTAATTACTGTAATATGAATTAAAATTACCAATTTAATGATGCCTTTGAATTCACATTGAAGCAATGAATTCCCTTCTTTTTACCGTTCTTTATTTGTCAGATTGCAAGTCCGGAATCACCGACCTCTAACTATCGAATAGTATTATTTTAATTTGAAATATATTTGAGAATTTTGGAGTGGATTGAGAGCTATGTTTTTAACCAGCAATGTAGAAGGTAATGGCGGCCAAAAAGGTTAGTAATTGTTTTTAGATATATATATATATATATATATATATATGGTTGTATTCAAGAGAAACAAGGAAAACCTGTTTACCCATTCTCACTTTATCTCAACCTATTATCTTCAAGCCAATTCCCTATGCTTTAGCCACCCCTAGACCTTCCCAAAACCAAAAATTTTCATCCCCAATGATGGGCCTTAAACCCATCCAAGCTCAAGCCAAAATACTATGCAATTAAATCTAATTTAATCGCCTACCAATATTGTATATCGATCAATATATTTATAACTGTTATAAATATATATAACATTATTTATTTCTCAAATCATATTCAAATTTTATAATTAATATTTCATAAATATTAATTAATTTAATTAATTTATAACAATTATAAACTAATTAAATCGTTTGGTCTTAAAGGAATTCATCATTTCGGCTATGTATCTCTTTGGTGTAAATTTGGTCAGCGATTAACATCGAACTATTCTAATGTTAACGTTCACATGTCACTTAGCAGGTGGTGTGACATTATGGCCAAATTTATCGCTTACTCTTTTTCGGTAAAATCCAATTTTAGTTTAATAAGCGTTACCTGGTTGTGACATTTTTTTACACTAATTCTCTTCGTCAAAACTATATCACTTTGGACTTATGGAATTTGGTAATGGTCAAAATTCCAACCTCATCCACATTCAACTTTATAGTCTAAATACAAAGTCCTTGGTTCAATAATAACAATTATTATTAACCAAAATGCTCTGGCTAGAGACTTTGACTTTGAGTTGACTTGAGTAGACTATGATACTAACCGCATATAACCGAGGAGGCAAATCCTATCTTGAATAGTGCTTCACTTCCAATACTTCCACTCGATCCAACTATAGTCACTCGATGGATGCCATGTCATGATTTGGCTATAATCAAAGCGGAGCTTTCATATTGAAGATCCACAGTATTCTCAAGTCGAGAGAACTGTGTAAATCAGTCACGTCGATATTTTTTGTTTGACCTTAGTTATATTAACCAATAGAAAACTATCAAGTGAGTCGTTCCATAGTTATCCAATAACTATTAAAACGTAATCCCTAGGTGACCCCGGCAGTCATGAGTAATACACTGCCCAACATTTGAAGAGCGTTACATACTCCAGTCTCAACGGATACATCAATATCCAGTCTCGATGTATTTTGACTAGGAACATTTAAAATGGTATATTTGTTTCGTTGTGATAAATTACTCACGGTTACAACGCTTTGTAACCACTATCACAAAATATACCATTTATGAAATTTTCTTTTAAATATACTTTTAATTAAGTTAATTAATTAATATAATCACATTATATCAAGTATATAATAGGAAGAAAATACCTTTTATTTTGAACAAGATTGGTCAATGAGTTAGATATATATAACAAATTAGATAATTGCCCCTAGGGCATACCCCTAACTGTATCAATCTCTCACTTGCACTTAGGGTCAATTATGGAACCTAATTCCAACTTCTCTAATCAGTTTTCTCAAACCAATTAGGCCAGTCCCTTAGTGAATAGGTATGCTATTATGTTTTAGTTATCTACTTTGTCGATTAACTCTCTAACACTGATAAACTTCCTTTATCATGTGGAACGATTTGAAGTATGTCTTTCGACTTCTAGTGAGCTTTAAATTCTATCATGACCAATTTCATGACATTGTTATCTTATAACAATATTATGGGATTCTCAACATTTGGAATCACCTTTGGCTCAATTATAAATTTGTGCATTTATATTTATATACATTGGTTTATTGTAGCGCTATTCAAGTTAATGTTCTCAACATTTCATTGAATCGACCACAATCACTTTTATTTTGAAACATTTTCAAATTAAATATTTTAACTTGAATTTTATCATTGACATGTGATACTCAATATCACTTATAAAAGTTTGTGTCCAAACATTCCATCATAACGAGTTCGTTGTTTCTATAAATAATTATCTAGTATTTCATAAATACGTGAGAACACCTCAAACAACCATTTAGTGATGTCGATTTGGATTTTATATTTTCTCCATGTATCAAATACACAAACAAAACACAATATCATACACAACATAACCTGCATGATAATTCCTATTGCTAATGCATAAGAAATCCAACTTACATGTTCTCTTTTTAATAGGGTGCTCTTGTATATCGTTTTGGGACAATCCCTATATCTTTTATACTCACCATAAAAGACATCATTTACAATCCAAAATCGAGTATTAAAACAACTAAAGTTGATTTTAATACAAGAATATTGTTAAAATCAACAACGTGTTGTTTACTTATAGTTTAGAATTATCAATGTACCTTTAACGTTCTTTCTTATGAACACACGCTTCCTCTACACTTTGATTGAAAATCAAACTATTTGATATTTCTGTTAAAATACTTATTCAATCTTGATGTTTATAAATGATACATTCATATCATTTCTTGGATCATATCTAAAGACTCACAAACCCAATATCGCTCTCACTGACTTCGAGGCACTTTTGGTTAATATGTGTAAACGGCTTACTCTAAATCATTATTTAGAATTTTCCGTTTTAATACATAAGTACCAAACACCAAGCCTTATCGAGTGATAATTTTGTGAGTAAATCTGAATTAACTTGAACATGTTGAATTTCGAATCTATTATGCTAATTTCAATAATTGAAATTTGAGATATTATTCTTATCAACGTTGCTTATTTAATTCCAACCACGTTAGTCTTTCCCATAAAGACACTATCTCGGCCGATGGATCACATCCCTTTGGTTACGACCACCAAAATCATATTTTGATAGCGTACTTGGAGTTCTTTCAGATTTGTGCATCATACCATATATGGTCACAATCTTAATGGTTTAATTGAACAACCGAGGGTAATGTATATTTTCGACATTAATAAGACCTCATAGTTTCTCTTCGATGTACGAGAATACTTATTAGACATTCTAATGCTATGTGTTTATTTAGGTAAGTTAATTTCACTTCATCTCATATAATCAGTTCTATCTATGGATCAGATCCAATTCCATTTAACTACCAAAAATTTCTCAAAGAAATTCCTTCACAATGAAGTTGATATATCGTGAAACAACAATTGTTTCTTAGTGCAAATAGAATCGGGATTCATAAACGCTTTATGAATCTTTTTATTTTTAAAACTGATTTTAGTTTACGAAAATTATGTTCAAAACATAAATATGTCATTTGATGACAGGCTTTTCCAAAAAAACTTTTTGGAGATTTATACAAGATCCCTCATGAACAATTATTATGTGCAATCTTTCGACTCGCACAATCTGCCAACTCCTTGGTCTAGGATATATTGGGATTTTTACAAACCCTTATCTCGTATGATTTTGTAAACTGTTGTTTAGATGAAATAATATCAACCTTGTGTACTAATCTTAAGTACATGACCTTATAGAAAGAAACTAACTCAACTTCACTCACAAATAATCGTAAATTGTCCAGCAATGTCTAATTACTCCTTATCGATGCATCATTATGTATCACATGGAGGAATGATTTTGAGATTGAATCTATATTCATTTTTAGGTTCGTTTGGAACTCTTTCCAATATACTCACTTATTTGACCAAATAAAATCATTTTATTCTATTGCGTGTTATTTTATTTACTTTTTTTTTATATTCTATGATTTTATCATAAAATTACTACATGTGTATCTAATACACATGTTCATGTTGGTAATAAATCATTGATGAATACAACAAAGTATGCGGAACCCTTTTGGTATTAATAGACTTGTGATTGCATACATCAATATTTATTAATTCAAATAGTTCATCAACTCTTATGATTCTCCCACTGAATGGGTGCATAGCCATTAATTATTTGAGATATAATTAACCTGTATCATATGATTCATAATCATATAGTAAAATTATTTCTCAAAACTACAGCTTAGTCTATAATTCCAAAACAGCTGTAAATTATATTAGATACATATGTATTTTTATTGCATCACTTTTACTATGAAAACAAATTCCATAATATAGTTCTATTTCATAATGAATATTCATATTGAAATGTAGTTATATCTATTTTTCAGTCAATACCAAAAATAAACGTTATTTCACAAATAATGTTCTGTACATTTTACGAAAACAATTTTCGTAATTAGATGCAATCATTAGGTGCTATATGGCATGCTCCCACTATTTCCGCCATTATTATAATAGCGTACTAAATTGAGAGGTCCACCATTCACTTAATAATGTTAATATTGTTTACTTATTTCATATGCTACAACTAGTTTATAGAGGAGAGTTCTTTGATCAAATATCTTGAACTCAACGAAATAAATGTTACAGAAAACAATTTTCTATATGAAAATACATTTCGAAATATAAATCATATTTCATATTCCAATATTAAGTATCAGTTATTATTACAATTCTTGTTTCCAATGTTTCTCTATGAAGCAGAAGTGACTATTCATTCTCTTCATTCCAACTTTACCTTAAATTACATCTATTCTTATACATTCGTTTTTCTTTCAAATGGTCAAACTATTCACAAGAAAACCTTACTACAATATCAAAACAAACCTTTTACAAAAGCGCATTTGATTATTCTTAACATTTAAGACATCAAATATGTTGCACTTTATATAAACCTATCAAGATGACATTTCAACGATTGATTTCTTAGATGTACCTCGTAGTTTATGGTCTTGTGTTACATTAACACAATATGATCCTTTTGAAATCATTCAATTTGAATACATGATCTTAAAATACTGTTTATTGGCTTACTTCGAATGAACTAACTTCATCGAAATATTGTACCCCATAAACTATAACTATTCACCACATAACATTTATATGTGAAGGTACATGGATCAAATATCCATAGTCTTGAATTTCATTTAGAGTTCAAAAACTCATAAAATGAAATACACGGTCTAAACCAAATAAACATATAAGTGACCAACTTACGAATGTATTAAGTAGTTGAAATTGGGCACTTGCATGGGTATAGAAACATTTTTTTTTTGAAAAAGGGGTTCATTTATTAATTACTATTAAATACAGGTACATGCATTTGTACAATGCAGTAACTCAAATACACAAACGCTTATAATCACAGACCCTATATCCATCAATTTGCCTAATCCAGCCCGAATACTGAAGCCTAAAATTGACCTATTAAAACATGGTACATTCCTATACATATCACAACCATAATCCACATAAAAACACTACTATGTACAACGTACAAACAAAATCCAAGCCCATTAAGTAACGTTGCCCGTTTGAACCACATCCTTCTCGTGAAGCTTGCTTACCGTTACCTTATCAACTCTGTGAGAGAAAAGTTCTCACGATGTCCTGCCATCACGGGTGGAAACCAAGTTCTTTTTTTAAAAAACTTAGTCTGAGCCGCCATTGACATGATCATAATTGAGTGCAAAACTCCCGTTGGTATGATTTCGTATCTATAGCATAAAGCAGCATCCATATCTTTCCTGTAAAGTCCTATAGACTGCATATGTCAAACTCAAAAATCAGGGTACCAATCAGAATCACAGTTTGCAAACCCATAAGTTCTAATACCATTGCATATATAGTACTCTAGCCATTATTCCAGATGCGAGAACATATCATGAAATAGTAGGCACTATAAATTCGAAATTGATGTGCCTATCAAAAAACTACCATGCCAAAGAATAAGAACGGTGGATCACTTCGAACTATCGCAATTTTCCCTCATCGTTTGATACTCCTTCCAAACTTAACAAAAATTGAAACCATTTATTTCCTTTATGATGAGTGCGAATATTAGATAAAGTCGATGATAAAAGACCTACGCAGCCCTGGATGTGATTTGGTTGTCCTTCTCGCCAGATCTAAGAGCCGTGAGTCTGAGGCCAGTGGTACGCCAGATCTTACCTGATATTCAACCACCAAAAGTTGATTAAATTGCTCAAATTTTCGTAGTTTGTAAGAGTACAGCCTTCAAAATTGAAAACCACTTGATCTAAAAAACTATTCCGACAAACTTGATCTGCACAAAACAACTGTCGAACCATAAATCGAATCGATGATGAAAGGAAAATTGGTGTCGATAACGTTTAAATCAGGTTACTCCTCCAGATTTGAACAACCGCCTTCATGTGGCCAAATCTACACCTAATCATTCGAACAAGTAAATCGACGGTTGTGATGTAGGCGAATCAAGAATTATCGAACAGATTTTGAATCCGTGTGAATACACGCCGTTGGAAGAATACGCTTTTAATTTCAAATGGGCTGGCAGATTTTACAATCCCCAAATTTGATGAACATGATAAAACACAGATCCCATTTATTATTGTCCCCCAAAATCTGAAACTCGATTTGAATAAAAATGTCGGAACCTCGAGTTTGAAATTTGGTACAAGAAAAAATGGTTACAGGTGAAGAAAAGTAGAAGGGATCAAGTTCCCGATGTTAGAAAACAGATTGCCTTTCTCTCCGCCATGGGAGAGAAAAACCGCTTTTTATATGCACAAGTTATTGGGTATAGAAACATTATATAACGTGCAATTAGAATTATTAGTAATTATATATTATATTAATGTTTGTCAACTTTCAATTCAGTTTATTTATATATGTTAATTAACAAACGTTTTATCAATCATATTAAATGCAAAAATTTATCATGGTAGATAATTATAACATTATATAGCATATGTTCTTACAATATTAGAAAGGTTAAATGTTACAATTTCATTTTTCTAATAAGGCTTCCACTAGTCTTTTATATTTCTCCAAACCTTAAGATGAAACATAGAAGTCTTACAACTTCACTAGTGGGTGTTAGGACTCGTTTGTTTTGGTATTCTAACCTTGAGTTAGCTCAACAAATCATAGCCCCACAAACGATGGATAACTCCTTATTTGTTGTATCATATACAACTCCTAACCCATTTTTCCTTTTTCTAATCTCATTTCGACCTTGAGTTTTCTCAACAAATAGGAAGGGATTATTCACTCTTACCTACCATATCGTGATGGCCTCAGTATAATATATGTACCTTGAGCTTGCTCAACAAATACATATAGTTATCTTACTTCATCTGTTCAATATATTAATAATACTACACATAACATTCCTATCTTGAGTTTGCTCAACAACTTAGGAGTATGTAAGTAATTTATTAATATATATATATATGGTAGAGGACAACATTATATTTAAGATTCATAATCTTCAAATATATATCGAGTGATATCGACTTATAGAATAATATATTTCTTATGAAATACCCTAGCGATTCAAGTGCCAGACACATCAGAAATCACGTACATGTACATTTTCATATGTATTTATTTCTCAAGTCGATTTGGGTTTCTTTAATGTTCCACATTTAGTTTATACACATATCATATAAGTTTTATTGTTATATAACTTTTATATTTCATATTACTTATATGATAGCCTTATGTATAATATATCACTAATTAAATCTTATCTATTAATCAATTAACTCTTTAATTAATTATAAATTAGTATTCCAATACAACTTTTATATTGGACATATCTACTGTACCATTTATAGTGTATACTATAACCTTTATAGTGTAACACACATATATCATATATATGTGTATTTTATTTAATTAATTAATCTTTAATTAATTTATTCAATTAAACATTTTTTATTAAAATTTATTAATTTCAAAATTTATCTGGTATACATACATGTATACTTATGTTACCTTAAACATTTTAAAATAACATAACATATATCAATATATATGATACATGCATATATGCATTAATTAATTAACATATTTAATTAATCTTATTAATAAATTTAAAATTTGAAATTATTATATAAATATTTTCAAACATTTTGAAAACTTATGTAGTATTATAATTTTTATAATAAACATGTTTTATTTTAAATTTAAAATCTTTAACATTAATTTTTAAAACGATTTTGAAAATTAGCCCAAGGCCCAAATTAAGTTGGGCCTTTTCTATTAGGAGCAATCTTTGGGCTCACTTCACCTTTCGGGCCAGGACGGTAACCAGGTAGTACAAGGTACTTGATTACCTAATTCCAATCCTAGACATTACCTTTTTTAGACACCGTACTAAGTGGGCAAGCTTAATTAGTTAGCCCTAATATGACTAATTTAGACCGCATGGGCTATTAGGCTCCGATACCATTGTTGGAACTGGACTAGCCCGCAACGGAAGTTATGGGTGAATTTCAAATTTTTTACCCTATTGGATCTTTTATTGGGCCTATGATGTCTAACTGAATTAGAACATTTCTAACTTTCATTTAAATAAAATCACTTATTTTATTTAAATTCAAATATATTAAGATATAAATTAATTTTATTTGATTTAGTTTATACATAAATGTATCATATACATATATGTGTGAGTGCATGTGTAACATAATAATCCATGAAAGGTATAATATGCCCATATGTAGATGTTGGGATTTACATCGCAACAGACATATTAGCTCATTTTGTATATCATGTATGTTGTCCAAATATGTACATGTATATGTGTTACAATATATATATATATATATATATAATATAATATATGAACATAAAACATTTATATATAGATAAATATATATAGAATGAGAGAGAACAATTATTAAAAATTATTTATAATACAAAATTAACTTAGTTTTGCAAACATAATAATTTTTGTATTTTAGTTTGTATATATTATGAATAAAATAATGTTTACATACATAAATAATTAACATAAAATAATCTGCTGATGAAAATTCTAATTTTACAATTTTCAAAAATCAATAATCATAAAATAGAGCTTAGGAAAAATCTGGAGATTTTTCAAAGTTGAAATATTATTTTTAAAAACAAATACATTTATTTCAGCAATAATTATTTAATATAAAATAATATATTATTAAAACTTCAAATTTTAAAATTTTAGAAATTCTAGGATCATGAATGAAAGTTTACAAAAAAATTTAAAGAAATTTTCATTTAAATTATTATTTTTAATAAATCATAAACAGTTTTTGAGAAATAATATTAATTATTAAAAATAATAAAATTAATTAAAAATTCCTAAATTTTTTATATATGTTTTTGAAATGATATAATATTTAAAAAAATATATAATTCAATTTTTAATGTAATATTTATTTTATATATAATAAACAATTCAAAATTTCAATAAATGTTGATTTAAAAATATAAATATATGTATGATAATTAATTTTTGAATTTGTAAATTCATATTATATATAAATAAGTGTACTAAATTTTTTAAATCATATATATATCTTATATATGCATATATGCTATTATGAGAGAGAAATATACAATAATATAAATATTTGAATTTATTAATAAATATATATAAAACAATTATTAATGGAAAAAATTGATTTTGTACAGTAAACAAAATTTGTCTATACATAAATCAAATTGTATAATAAACAAATTATGCACATAACCAAATTGATTTGTGACAACCACATCTACTTACATAAATCTCACCTAACTAAACATATAGTAGCAATATATTTAAATAGATATGAAATTGCTCATTATATGATCACAGAATATAATTTAATTACTATAATATTAATTAAAATTACCAATTTAATGATGTCTTTGAATTCACGTTGAAGCAATGACTTCCCTTCCTTTTACTGTTCTTGATTCGTCAGATTGCAAGTCTGAAATCACCGACCTCTAACTATCGAATAATATTATTTTAATTTGAAATATATTTGAGAATTTTGGAGTGGATTGAGAGCTATGTTCTAAACCAGTAATGTAGAAGGTAATGGTGGCCAAAAAGGTTAGTAATTGTTTTTAAAGATACATACATACATACATCATATATATATAGAGTTGTATTAGAAAGAAATGCGGAAAACCTTTTTACCCATTCTCACTTTATCTCAACCCATTATCTCCAAGCCAATTACTTATGTTTTAGCCACCCCTGGACCTTCCCAAAACCGAAATTTTGCAGCCCCAATGATGGGCCTTAAACCCATCTAAGCCCAAGCCAAAATACTATGCAATTAAATCTAATTTAATCGCTTGTCGATATTGTATATCGATCGATATATTTATAACCGTTATAAATATATATAACATCATTTATTTCTTAAATCATATTCAAATTTATAATTAATATTTCATAAATAATAATTAATTTATAACTATTATAAACTAATTAAATCGTCCGGTCTTAAGGGAATTCATTATTTCGGTTGTGTAACTCTTAGGTGTAAATTTGGTCAGGGATTAACATCGAACTATTCTAATGTTAACGTTCACATGTCACTTAGCAGGTAGTGTGACATTATGGCCAAATTTATCGCTTACTCATTTTCGATAAAATCCAATTTTAGTCTAATAAACATTACCCGGGTGTGACATTTGTTTACACCAATTCTCTTCTTCAAAACTATATCACTTTGAACTTATGAAATTTGGTAATGGTCAAAATTCCAACCTCATCCACATTCAACTTTATAGTCTAAATACAAAGTCCTTGGTTCAATAATAACAATTATTATTAACCAAAATGCTCTGGCCAAAGACTTTGACTTTGAGTTGACTTGAGTAGACTGTGATATTATCCGCATATAACCAAGGAGGCGAATCCTCTCTTGAATAGTGCTTCACTTTCAATACTTCCACTCGATCCAACTATAGTCACTCGATGGACGCCATGTCATTGGCTATAATCAAAGCGGAGCTTTCATATTGAAGATCCATAGTATTCTCAAGTCGAGGGAACTGTTTAAATCAGTCACATCGATATTTTCTATTTGACCTTAGTTATATTAACCAATAGAAAACTATCGAGTGAGTCGTTCCATAGTTATCCAATAACTATTAGTACGTAAACCCTAGGTGCCCCCAGCAGTCATGAGTAATACACTGCCCAATATTTGGAGAGCGTTACATACTCCAGTCTCAACGGATACATCGATATCTAGTCTCGATGCATCTTGACTAGGAACATTTAAAATGGTATATTTGTTTCATTGTGATAAATTACTCACGGTTACAACACTTTGTAACTACTATCACAAAATATACCATTTATGAATTTTTCTTTTAAATATACTTCTAATTAAGTTAATTAATTAATATAATCACATCATATCAAGTATATAATAGGAAGAAAAAACCTTTTATTTTGAACAAGATTGGTCAACGAGTTAGATATATGTAACAAATTACATAATTGCCCCTAGGGCATACTTCTAACTCTACCACATGTGATAAAAACATAAAGCAGTTTGGAATTGAATGCTTGAGAGTTTAATAGTAAATATAGAGAGAATTGCAAATAGAATTGATTATAAAAACAGTGAAATAGTTTGCATTATATAGAGTTTAAGTTGCAATCATTCGTGAATAGAAATGGTGAAAAGTTAGGACTGCAACTTTCGATTTAAGAGATGTAACCCTTCATGAAGAAGATGTACCCTTTAAGAAAACTAGCCATTATATAGGTTCAGCTGGCTAAACAGAGTGTGGCAGCCGGTTGAATCGACGATTTTGAAATCGGTAAGGAAATATTTCATTATAGGAAGTTTTTAACCGGCTGAATATAGTCATTCCGTTGGATGAATATTCAAAGATATTCATGTGTACATGCACAGATTCAGTCAATTGATCTAGGTGGTTCAGCTGGCTTAATTTCAATTTTGCTATGATGTTTTTGATAATTCAATTTCTGAAAAATCGTATGTGTATATATATACCACATAGAAGAGATTTTAACAACTTTATACCTCTAGTTATAGACACCATGACTGATAGTACTTTGTAGCGTCAATTTGGTCTTCATTTTGATATAATTTTCTCTTTGTAAAGTTGATATCATTTCCTGTAAAAGTGGTTAGTATATATAATATATACTTGTATAGTTGTCGCTATTAAAACATCAAAATATAAGGTTCTAAGATTCTCTCCCTTTTTGATGATGACAACTATTTAAGTTCAATTTTAAATTGAGTTATTCTCCCCCTAACTTGATACTCCCCATATCGATATAGCCTTACTTTATTCTCCCCCTTTATCATCAACAAAAGGAAATAGATATCAATAGGAGAAATAGAAAGTTTATAAAAATAAACAATTTACGAGAAGCAGTTAGACTCAAAACATCATAGAACATATAATCATCACATCACCTAAAACATCACAGATCAGAGGATAGAAAACATCACAGACATGTCACGAAAATACCATGCATAATAACATGACGAATAAATATTTAACATAACATCACAGAAACATAATGATCAAGTCATCACAAACATTACGACACAAATTATTTTTAAATAGTTAAACACAAAACATAAATAAGAGTCATAATAAGCTGATAATAGAAACATACAAAACTCTTGGCTTTCAGAGTTACCTTCTTCGTCTCCGTCTTCCTCTTCAGAAGTTTTCCAAGTGAAAGGAGCCATATTTTCAGTAACTCCTGTTGATGAAGTAGGAGGAATGACGGATGTGGACAAAGAGAATGAAATCTCATCCCAAGTCTTGTTTAAGAAGCCTTTGATGGAATTGAGCTTTTTGTTGGTAATTTTGGTTAAACAATGATCAAGCCTACTTTGGTTTCAGGATAAGGTAACAAAAGCTTGTTTGGAAGGGGCATCCACATCGATTCCTTCAATTTCATTATCATCTCCTTGAGCTTGCGGTCCTTGGGAGAAGGAACCAACGCTAGTGGCATGGGGTTGTGCAATACCTTGGTCACGGTTTGCAACCCATTGTAGAAAGGTAATTATGTCATCACTTGTAGCACATTTTGGAAGACCCATGAGACTTAATGTTTTGCAGTTGAGTTCGCTTATTGTTGTGAACTTGGAATTTGGTATAACTGCTCCAAAATTTTGCAAGATATGCATAATATATGCTCCATAATGAATTGTTTTGCAATTTCTTCTATGGTTAATGTTTTCAAATTTTTCTATAATTATCTTACCTCAAGTTATAGGTTGACATGAGTAAATCGCATACAGAGCTTGAAAATCCCTTTTATAAACTTATTCGTAGCTACCATTTCGAAGGTTGAAGTGATCGGATAAGAGTACGATGAATTAACCTAGCTTTTGGACGCAGTGCACTAGATAAATCGGTCATATTGTTGGATAGAAATTTATGTGACACTTCATCTCGATGAAACATGTCAACTTCAATTTCATCAATATTTAAGCCTTGAGGTGGACATCTTAAAATGTGTCCTAAACGTTGCAAGGGAAGATAAATCTTAACACCACATACCATAGTCCAAATACAATCGGTTTTATTTTGTGGATTTTGAGGATCTAAATTCATGTCTGCAAAGAAAAGTTTAATTAAAAGAGGGTAAATCTTGACATTTTTAGCATCATACCCTAATAGAGAATCAAAATTATTTGCCTCTACGATATCACGAATTCCATATCCATTGAAATCAACGAATTTCATAAAAGCTCCTCCAAAGATTTTCAAATTATTCATGTTATTGAATCTTGTGACAGCGGTATCATCATAAAGCCATGCCCTGATTTGGTCTTGAGATGGGCCAGCAGAAGTGGAGGCTTGTCTTGCTCTTTTGGGTCTTGGAGCCATTGTTTGATTTGAAGAGAGATTTGATGGTAAAAAAATGATTTTTAGATTTAAGAAGAATGGGATTTTGCTTGCTGAAATGAAGAGTGATGAGGAAATAAAGGGTTGAGTAAATATATTGGTTGATGGAGTATTGGATAGGTGCCTTAAAAGATGCGCCAGTTATAAAAAAAACTAAAATTCGATGTATCAATCAGCTGGTAAAAGCAATTCAACCGTCCGAATGATTATAAAAACAATGAAATAGCTTGCTTTATATAGAGTTTAATAGTTGCAATCATTCGTGAAAAGAAATGGTGAAAAGTTAGGACTGCAACTTTTGATTTAAGAGATGTAACCATTCATGAAAAGGAGGTATCCTATTAGAAAACTAGCCGTTATATAGATCATCCGATTGAACAGAGTCTGGCAGCCATCTGAATCAACAATTTTGAAATCAGCAAGGAAATAATTCATTTTAGGCAGTTTTCAGTCGATTGAATATAGTCATTCAGTCGGTTGAATACTTAAAGATATTCATGTGTACCCAAATTCAGTCGGCTGACCTAGGTGGTTCAGCCGACTGAATTTCAAGTTTGTTGTGATGTTTTTGAAAATTCAAATTCTAAAAAATCATATGTGTACATATATATATATATATATACCACATAGAAGAGATTTTAACAACTTTACACCTCTAGACATAGACACTATGGCTGATAGTACTTTGTAGCATCAATTTGGTTTTCATTTTGATATAATAGTCTCTTTGTAAAGTTGATATCATTTCCTGCAAAAGTGGTTAGTATATTCAATATATACTTGTATAGTTGTCACTATCAAAACATCAAAATATAAGGTTCTAACAATAAACACATCATTTTAAATATTCCTAGTCAAGATACATCAAGATTGGATATCGATGCATCCATTGAGAATAGAGTACGTAACGCTCTCCAAATATTAGGCAAGTATTACTCATTACTGTTAGGGGCACCAAGAAGTTACATACTGATAGTTATTGGATAACTATGGAATGACTCATTCGATAGTTTTCTATTGGTTAACATAACTAAGTTCAAACGTAAAATATTGATGTGACTAATTTACACAGTTTTCTCGACTTGAGAATACTGTTGACTTTCAATTTGAAAGCTCCGCTTTGATATAGTCAAATCATGGCACGATATCTATTGAGTGACTATAGTTGTGTCGAGTGGAAATATTAGAAGCGAAAAACTATTCAAAAGAGGATTTGCCTCCTCCGTTATATGGGTTAGTATCACGGTCAACTCAAAATCAAAATCTTGGCCAGAGTAGTTCCACTAATTGTAATTGTTATTATTGAACCAAGGACTTTATATTTGGAATATAGAGTTAATATGAACGATATTGGAATTTTGACCATTATCAATACTAAGAGTCCAAAATGATATAGTTTTGACGAAGAGAATTGGTGAAAATAATAGTCACAACCGGGTAACAAAGTAAAATTGGATTTTACCAAAACCAAGTAAGTAATAAATTTGGCCAAAATGTCGCATCACCTGCTAAGTGATGTGTGAACATAAATATTCGGATATTTCGATATTAATTGCTAACCAGATTTACACCTAAAGAGTCACACAACTGAATCGTTGAAAATCCTTGACCACATAATTTAATTAGATCATAATTGTTATAAATTAATTAATATTTATGAAATATTAGTTAACAAATTTTGTTTTGATTTGATGAACAAATATTATTAAATATATTTATAATAGTTATAAGTATATTAATCAATATATGATATCGATACACGTTTAAATTGGATTTAAATACAAAATATCTTGTTCGAGCTTTAAATGGGTTTGAATCCCATATAGAGGGACATTTGGTTCGACAATGGTAGTGCTAGATGGGGGCAGCTTTGTGTGTTGGCTAGATGGGCTAGATTTGTAAGGATAAATGAGAGAGAATTGATAAGAGATCTAGATCCTAACTTGTCTCCATTCCTTCTCTATATAAGAATCTCAACACATACTTATTGGAAACCTTTTAGAAGCCTTCATACCCCCTCACTTCTGGCTGATCCCATCATCCCCTCTCTTCCATCATCACAAGCTCAAATAAAATAAAATACATTTGATAGCCGGTGGTCTTTAATTCGTGAGATAGCACCTTCAGACTTAGAATTTGATTTAGAAGCTCATTTCAATGCTTCAAGGTGTGAATTTTTGGTTTTGGTGTAAGGTAATGATCTGATTTATAATTATATTCCATTGGATTAATATTTATATATCGTACTCTGCAATATTAGTTAGGTGGAGATACTATTATATCAATATATTATCACAATCGGGTTGGTTATATGTTTATATACTTATATAAAAAAAATTGTCATGCATCTACTTATAACATGCATGGCTCAAAAATAAAAAATAAGAAAACAATTCTTCATTATTTTATTAATTTAATATATATTATTTAATTATGTACAAGCTTTATAATTTAAATTCTATATTCTATTTTATACAAAATATGATTTTATAATTTATATATATAGTTTCATACATATAATGCTTTCGTTCAAAATAATTTTTATTATTATTTATATATTATTTTTAAATATTATTTAAACCAATATCTAAATTAATTTTATTTATATATTTATGTATTATGTAATATGTTTTAATTTTATATAGTAAGATTATCACCTAATATGCTTTCGATAGAAAAATAAAGAAAACATATTTATATACATATATATATATGTATATATGTATAATTTATTATTTTAAATTCGGTTGAAATTTAAAAATTGTTTTTAAATTATAAAATTATATACTAAATATTTGAATAACAAATTATCACTTAGATTTTTCCTAAAAATTCAAATTCAAAATTATATTTTGAATATATTTTTATCTAATTTTTAACGCTTATACGTATGGATATTTATTTAAAATATAAATATTTTAATTAAAAAAAATTCAATATCTGCCATATGCATTATCAAGTATATACACTATAAGAGAACAGGCAACGACGACTAGCAGGTGTCAGTGGATGTCGCTAGCCGTCGGAAATGCCGTCGGAATACGGACCACGACTTCCATCCGTTTCCGACGGCTTCGACGACATAATAGCGACGACCATCGACGGCTGTTCCGATGGATTTTTCGATGGCGACGACATCCACATGGCATGGTAATTTTCCACTAAGCCGCCTGGAGCCGTCGCTAGCTATCGGAATATTCATCCAGATTACCATCGTAAGCCATCACTTGCCGTCGGTAAAAGTGGCCAATAGGTCGTCGGGAGCCGTAGGTAGCCGTCGGTAATCTGGGCAAATTTTTTTCTGCAGCACAGCTTCGCTTCCATACCAATATCAATATATTACTCATCAAAATCAATATATAAGCCATATATATAAGCTATAATCAATATCAATATCAATATAAAACTCAAACATCATAATATCAAATGCAAACATACATCCAACATCAAACTCCAATATTTACAAAACAAATCTTCCATCATCACTCTCACCCATCCAACTTCAATATTTACATCCAATGTCAAACTCCACATATCAACTCCACAAATCAACCAATAAATCAACCACCAAATCAATGTCAAACACCACATGTTCATAAATTAACCTCACCATCACTCAATGTTTATATACACAAACTACATCCAACACCACATGTCCATAAAAAACTGCAAATCGTACCTCAAGACTCATCGTCGGCTCCGGAACCACCGGACGAAGGGAATGTACCATGACGCTCCATATACTCGGCCAAACACTGGTTGAGCTGCTCCATTTGCACTGCTTGGAGGCAGTCCTGCTCCTGCAGCTGCGCAATCTGTTGTCTAAGCTCATTAATCTCCGCGTTGTCTTGAGCCTTTTGGTAAGCCATTTGTGATGTCCGAGCCTACAAAACAAGTCGAAATATGTTTAAGTTATTACATAACTTTCATAAAAATTAAGCAAATTTTACAACGTAGTTAATTTTTATAAATTACCGATTGGTTGTCGTAGCCGTAGCGTCTATTTCTCTGGGTCGGGTCCATAACAGAGTCAAATATCGCGTCCTCCTCATCAGTGGTCAACTGCTCCCGTCCGGAATGCTCAAGCATTTGCGCACGTGCCTGCATAAATTTTTCCTGCAATGCAAAATTAAATACAAATAAATATTACATGACATTATTATAATATTTTATAATTAATTAATTAAAATGATCATTATTAATAACTTATAACTCAAAATATACTTATATGTGCGGCGTACGCTCTATCATCCTCATGCCAGGCATACGACACTGATCCCTCGTCGACTGTCTGCCTAACAGCATGGGTATGCTCAAACACGTCCATATACGAGATGGGACCCCCTCCCCTGTGCTCTTTCCTGCAATAATTGGTGTATATTATTATTGTTCATACAAATTTATACTAAAAATGTAATAACTGTCCGTAGTTACACTTAATTAATTTACCAGGTCCTCACGATGGTGCTGAAATGATTTTTTGCCACCACGGCGTGTGATAGGATTTTTCTACCTGTTTGCAGAGTTCCTGTCCGACTCCGTCTGCAAATTAAAAATTAAGATTATATTTTACAGGTATAAATTATGTATTCTATACTGAATAAATTAATGTGATATCTGATAGACTTACCTTGAATTTGTCGCTACCCCACCATGCGACCCAAGCATCCCAGACACTGGCGCCCATCCATTGTGGCTTCTTTCAGGATTTTCTTCTGCTATACATCGTATCCCTAAAATTCTTTGCCACTTTTGAGTTCCAGTGGCACTAGCAAAGGGACACGTCCTCCTCTTGTAAGTCTACTGCCCCTATATATATGTTGAAAATATATAAGCTATACATTTATACTTAGTCAACAAATTGTAAAGTGATTATATATAATGGTATATAATTTTACACTTACCAAGAAGTCCTGCCATATGCTCTCCTGTACATGGTCCAAGATCCTGCTCCACTTCGACCAGCATGCAGACATGCGACTAATACGCTTGCTTTGATATGCTGAGCACAATGTTAGAAGGCTCAAGCTTAAAACCCCTGCATTAAATATGATACAGACAAATCATGATTAATATATCATACAAAATATTTATAATGCTGAAGTAAATTTAATACTTACGAGTCATCGGCTTTCGATAGTAATCTAACTACCGTATGCGGCACCTCCCGTGAAGGTCCGCTGCCATCACCACCGCGACATGTCCCTCTCTAAGACCCCGTAACGACCGCAAATTTATCACTTTGATAAATTATATTTATTTTTAAATCTATTCAAATAAAAGTTTGATAATACAAAAAAAATATTGTTTTGAGTGGCAATGAATAATAATAAGCCTATTTTGAATAAATATTTACAAAAATATTTTCCTTGAAATTTAAATCGATAAAATGGCCGAAAACCCTTTTATCGAAAACTAGCTCTATGATCGTAAAACTCATGCACGGAGCTGAATATATACACTTATTTTTATAATTAAACAATAATATGAAATAAAATTAATTATTTTATTTTTGGAAATAAAGTGTATTTAAGACATCATCAATGATGGTCTTATTTTTAATAATTGATTTATTTAATTTAATTGAGATTTAATGATTTAATAATTATTATAATTATATAAGTATTTTTTTTAAAATGATAATAACTCATTTTTATTAGTTATAAAGTAATAATGAATTTATAATGGTTCTATAAAGTTATAAAAGTAATTTGAAATTATAAGGAAAATCGATATCGCTTTATCGATATAATAGAGATTTCTGTAAATAATGTTAATGTTAATTTATATGATTTTATAAATGAAATATGATCATTTTAATTAGTTAAAATTGATAAGAAATTTATTTTCAAATTTTTTTACGTTTATATGTAATTTAAAATATAAGTGAAAATGTGACTGGAATCGGTTTCCCAATTTTCAACGGTTTGACGAACGAAAGTTGTTTTAAATCGTTGCAACCTTGTTTTTGTGTCATGTGCACATATACAACATACACATACATGCCCTAACATGCACACGAACATATATACACATACAAATAAACATACACACACACACACATATATATATATAAACATATATAGGAAAAATCTAAGATGTTTTAGAAGCTTAACCCATAAGCTTTCTTTAAGTCAACAATCTCACATCAAAGTACACACTTGAGTACACACACATGGGGGGTTATGATGGTGGATGTTGGCAGCCGAAATGATGGATGGAAAGTGGGCATATGGGTGATGGAGATGGAGCATGTGATGATGAGGAGGGGGATGATCTAAAGGTAGATATTTTCCTCATTCTCTTTTCCTATAAATAGCCCCTTCACAGCTCATTTTTTCATCCTCCATAACTTCATCATATCTGAATGAAATGAGAAAATTCATTTTTTCAAACCATTCAAAATTTGAGTGGCTACAATTTTCTAGTTGACCACTTCTTCCCATTGTAAGTTTAACTATGCTCAAATCCCACTTCTTTCCATTGCATTTTCGGGCCCAGAATTTTAGTTCCGAGAATGTCCTCTATTCTTTTGATCATATTTTCATGATAACTAATCGAAATCGAGTGTTTCTTTTTATCAAATTGTAGACAAAAGAATTTTCAAGAACTTTCCTTTAGACCACTTTACATAATTCTTTGAGTAACATGTCCAAAAATTAGTTAGAAGTCGACCCATTTTCAGGTGTGATTTTTGTAAATCCGAGAATGCCTCTTCTTCATTTGACCATATCTCATTCAAAAGTAAACCAAATTGGATGATTCCTTTTATGAAACCGTAGATAAAATAATTTTCTACAACTTTTATGTTGACATCTTTTCCAAATTCAAAGAGTGGAATGTCCAAAAATCCAAGATAAAATGACCTTTTTCGGTCTATTTAGTGAATTCATGGTCAAAGCTTTACCACTTCTCTTCCATACTTTTGGCCATCCTCTTCCAGTATTGACCGGGCCTTCTCAAGAGTATAAGGACCAATTCCAAAAGCTTTCATGCAATCGTAGCGGAGATATTGTCCGTTTAGCGAAGTTAGGAAGCAATGATGGTGAGAAACTCTTAGTTATACTATATTTTTGGATGATGATACGGTGTTTGCAATGGATGTTAATATGCTTTGATCATCAAGTTTGGTTATTTAATATGAATGTTGAATATATATGCAAGTCACGGAAATCCACGTTGATAAGCATAAAGGAAATCACTTTCCTTTATTTAATGAATTGGTATATATGGAATGTTAAACCTCTTTAAAAAGGTTTAAAAATGAGTTTGAAATGTTTTATAAATATATGAAAGTGTTTTAGTGAAGTTTGAAAGGTAATTGAAAATTTAGTCAAAATTAGGCGCGTCGCGTAAAGACAGTTCGCGATTTCGCACCATAAAAGTCAAACGAGTGTATAGAATGGAATATAGCTCAGAATTCTTCGAGATAAGAATTTTCCAAACTATTATATCCATAGTTTTCAAATAAAAAAGATAATTGAGATTTCGATAAATATAGTTTAAAATATGAGTAAAACAAGTTTCTGGAAAAAATCACGGTTTTGCAGTTCGTAATCCATAACCGGATTCTTTGAAAATGATATTTTAAAATTGTTAAAAAATATGAAATAAATTCTAAAAATCTTTTAAAACACTTTAAAAGTGATTTGAGTTCTAAAAATGAAATTTCAAATGATAAAAAGTCATTTTGATCAATATAGCTTAAAAAGCACTTTCCGCGGCACTTTTCCTCAGCACTTTTTTATAACTTTTGAAATATAGTTTTAAACGCAACCGTTCTTTTCCAAATCTTTTGTAAATGTTTTCAAATGATTAATAAAGTATTTTAAAGGTAATTTGAAGAATTTATAGAATGGTTAAATATTAAATGATTTAGTGTCGATCAAATAACTTGACCGCCTTACGGGTGCCAAAGAGATAGCGTCTAGGCTTGGGTTTGGAAAAACAGTTTCCTACTCACCCTGGCTATCCGAACTGGTCCGACAGATGGGATAGTAAATTTGATTTATTCAGACCAAAATTTTCCAAGGTATAAAGGATGTGATTTTCCGTATAAACAACTTGGATTTTATGGAGAAATCTTCTTGTACTCGGTGTTAAAGCTCGAAGAGGGAACTTGTACCATTCATGGAATTTAATAGGTGATTTCATTGTTATTCTTCCATAGTACTTGTTGAATACGAGGATTGATATTGAGTAGAATTGGATGATTTCTATATTTTATGCTCATTTAATATTTATTGGTTTTGGATTAACATCCTATATAACGTGGTTTTAACTTAATCAAAATTTTGAGTTTTGAATTAAGAAAGTTATGTTAAGATTTAAAAGAAATGATTTGGAAATATTTTCCTAAGTGAAAAATAAAATGATTTTCGAATTATTCCTAGTTTAAAAAGATTTAAAGTAATCAAAGGATTTGATAAGAGGATTTTAATGATTCCGTATATACCGAAAAGAATGTTTTAGAAATATATATCTCCAGAAGAGATTTTGATAAAAAGAACTTAATCAATTAAAGAATGATTCCCTATTCACGGAACATCTTTTTATCGATGATTGGTTAAAAGGAACCGGGGTCGGATTTGGGTAATTCCTATCCGAAGACCACTTCAAACCAATTTACGTATTCGAAGTAAAGACATGGATATGATTTGGAAGATGGAATGTAGGGCTACTTGTCACTGACCCTCGAGGGAAATTTCCCATATCATATTCTGTGGCAGTAGTTCTTCATTTAAGACCTTCGATGCAAGGACTTCTCGCTATTAATCCTATGGGTAACTCCCGACAGGATGTGGTAGGAGAGTGCCTTCGGTTTGTCCTATTCTTAGGAAACTTGTATGGACGAATGTCTGATGTTGCATTTCTAGTTACATAAATTAATCTCTATGAACATATCATCTGTTTGATGGCGGAGAAGGCAACTTCTCTTAGCTTAACACCCTTTCCTGAGACGTACGAGCTCAGGAGTTATACGTTTGTAGAAATCAGTTATGTGATCATGGAATGGCATTGTGGCATTCATAGTAGAATGTGCTATGTGAAATCTAATCATTACCTCGAACCTCATCACCCCAAAATGGCTTAAACAGGGCATGCCGTGAGGCTATATGGGTCGCGCCTATAAGGGTATGGTCATCAACCTTCTAGATTAGTCTTTATATGTCGAGTATGTTGTGTATGTTGTAGTCACGGATAGGTTGCATACGATTGGGGTGATGTCATATTCAGTTCTATCTGCCACCAAGTTGGGTCTATGGGTAGGCGGGACTTGCCAGGTGCAGAGGTTTCAAAAGTCGTTGATCCACGGTATATCCCTTTAGAGGTGTACTATATGGAAGGTAGTTCCTTACCTGCCGTTGTATGGAAATCTATTCTCAAATCAGTGCCTTTGGATTTGATTGTAGAACCTACTTTGTAGTTGGTATGTTGGAATTTAATCAATGTAACAATTTCGGCTAAGATTCATAAGTAGTATTTTCAAAAGAATGTCATTAGAAATAATATTCCCAGATTTTGCGTAGCAAATGGTTTGGTTATCATAAAATAAAAACTCGTTCCGTGTTTATGCGTGGCGTGGTCTTATGAGATACATTTGTTTTCAAACACTTGTATTTTGAGTTTCTCACACCAGTCCCATGACTGACCTGGAGTTTATTTTCTTTCCCCTTAAACTCTGGATGCCTTATTTTTCCAGACAGCCTAGTAGTCAGGTTTAACTAGAAGAAATCTGGAAGAGCTTGGAGCATGGAGTTAGAAGATTTTTCAGTAGAGTATTACCTCTTTTTCACCATACTTGTGTACTATTGAATTCCGCATTTGTAAGAACATATAATTATAACTGTCCATGTTTAACTCTGATAAATGTATTTAAAATTTTCACTGTAAAGATATATATATTGAAATAATATATGTTATTCCATTCGTGTATGATTCTGTTCCATCTTTATTTTCTTCGTACTCCATGATAATTTACCTCTCCGGCACTTGGATTTGCGGAACGTGAATACAGAGGATGTATTAGTATCGATTTCTGAGGGTCGAGGAGGCGGGTCGTCACACTTGAGCATGAAACACATATACCCCATCTCTTCCGTTAGCCAAGTTCTCATCACTTGTACTCCCATTGATGTAAATGCAAACAAATGGTTATAAGCTCATATGTTTTTTTCTGAAGTGTTTCCCTTCATCTGATTGTCGATCTAAAACTCAAAGACCTCATCCGGTGATGAAATTGACTGTAAAATTATTTTTCAATTTAAGCAGCAAAAACTATTTGATTCTCGATAGAAGAGTTTTGCTTGACACTATCTACATATCCTTGATTGTGGCAAATAGAACTTTTGAAAACCAAAATGATCTGTAAAGCTTCTTGCACAGTTATGTCTTGCGGTAACACTTTGACATGGTTGACCAACTCTATTTGTTCTTATGTCTCTATTCAAGTCATCTTTATGTTCAGACGGAAATGTACTAACGTCTTCCTGTTCCTCATTGTTTATTGGTCCACTTAGATCTTGATCTGCTTAAAATTTTGATAAGTAAATTTCATATGATTTTTAACCTGAAACTCACACATTATTTTGCTAGTTAAGGAATAAATAATAGGAAGTGACTCGATAATTTACATGAGTGATAAATTTAATATGACTTGGGTTTTATAAATAATAGTTTGATTATATTAATTAACATATATTGATAAGAAACTACTTGTACATCTTGTTTGTGTATGCATATGTATATTGGTATCATAAACTTTAGTAAATTTAACTTTTACTGTTCTCACAATATAACACGGTGAGTTATAAGGAATAGGCCTCTAAAGTAATACCTTGCATATTGTGAGAGCAAGATATTAAAAAAGAACTTCCAATTCTACTTGTTTGCGATGCATCATCATTGATATTTTTTTCGACTCTTGTAGATTTCCTAGTATGGTAATTAGTACAATATTATTCACATTCTGCTTTTTGGTCTTCTTCAGTCATTAACTTTTTTCTTTCCCTATTGCGAATGTGACGGCGTTCTAATTGCCTTTCCCTTTGTTCAGAACTTAATTTAGAAGACATTGTCCTTTTCTTTTAGCCTTGGTTTGAGCCTGCAATAATGCTTCTTGGTGACTTCTCTCAATGATTCTAGGGCTTTTACGCTATATTAAGGATGCTTGAGTACATTGTATTGCTTGATGTTGGTTTCTCTCAATAATTCTCGGACTTCTACGGGGTAGTAAGGGCGGTATGCAGTTGGATTCAATTTGGTGATATTGAACTCTATCGATAATTTCCACCCTTTGTAAGTCGAGGACTTAGTTAGCTTCTATTGTTTGATGTTAGTTCTCTCGCTGATTCTAGGACTTCTGCATGGTTTTGACTTAGCTTCCATGAGTTGATGATGAAAATGCACAAAGTTAAAAGTGGAATTTGTTTGACCTATAATCCTAGAAAAAAATACTCAATTTGTATTATAAGTGAACATCACCATTTAGCCTTAAGAGCTAAGTCGCATGCTTATTACGAAAACTAAAATACTTAATAAGTAATAATATGTTTCATAGTAACAGTTGGAACATGCTTTACGACATGTAGTTGGAGTAGAAAATAAATTGTAAAAGAATTTTTCATAGAAAGGGAAGTAACTGTAGTTAACAAAAAAATTATTTAACAAAAAAAATTATTTAACTTATATTAAGCAATTAGTAGGTGGAACATGTTATTATGAATAGAATAAAAATACATATCTTCCACAAACATCATCGTATGTAATGTTTGGATAAGCTAAATGAATACGAGATATTAACAAACAAAGTTGCTTTCATTATTCAATTTTTAACAAATTTAAAATTTGAACGCATACCTCTTGAGTAACAATCAAATTTGAGCGATGAAGATGGAAAAATTCTTCCGATAATATACATTGCAAAACAAATAAATTGAAAGTAAGAATTAAAAAAGAAACAAATGCAATAGAACTTACATATAAATATATTTCAATCATAAGAAGAATAAGTTTTTTAACAATGCAATAATAATCAAGTGTAAGCACTATCCTAGAATTTTTAATCCCAACTCATGTATGATATAATTAAATGTAAACGAGGATGCACGTTAAAAAAGTATAGCTGTTTTCGGTAAATGAAAGATATTTGGTTGCCTTGTTTACTGATGTTCAAATGCCTTTGTTAAAATGTGTATAACATCTCACATCTGCCTAAAACAAATTAAAGCCTTTGGGACTAAATGCATTAATTTTGACAACACTTCAATTCTTTCTCTTGTACGCATAACTTTGCATCCAAGGGGTATTTTGTTGTTGTATTTTCTAAAATAAATTAAAGTCTTTTGGGACTAATGGCTTTAATTTGTCATTGTATTTGTTAAAATTATACTTAATGCTTATTTTCAAATAAACATTATATTCATTTCTAAATTTAAGTAAATGCAATTTTGTGTGTACTTTGTAATTTCTTATAATATCATCCTTTAAGAAGTATCATGGAAAAATTCTTCCATATTTAGAAAAATTCAATCATCGAAAGTTTCATAGAAAAATCGTACTAAAAACTGAAATAGTATGCTCAAAATCAAAATAATTATTTGTACATCAGCTGATTAAATAGTATGTTAAAAACATAAGAAGCTACATCACTAAATCATTTTGATATTAAACTGTCTTTTACCTAACTCAGAAATAAAGATGTTAACACCCTAACACACAAACAACATAAACATAACATGGTTTACAAATTATATCATAATAACTTCTACCTAGGAGAAGCCTTACCTTTATAAAAATTGATTGTAAATCTTGCATTGAAATATAAGTGCCAAGCTTTGTTTATACCTATGTCAACTTCAAGTCATAATATGTTCCTATTAATATGTACAGACTACAAGATAAGGAAAATATCAACTTAAACTCCTTCGAAAAAGAAGAACAATCGTAGTATAAATGTATGCATAGATGTGCAAACATATAAGAAGAAAAATTACCGTGTTTGGGATATTGGTGGAGAAGATGAAAAATGATCTTGAAGGAAGATATGAAGTTAAAATAGAATCTATAAAAGTCATTAATTAGTAATTATGTACTAACTTAACCAAATTCAGTAGTTAAATCTGTTAGCACCAAAATTGGTCACTAACACCCTTGAATAGAATTGTGTAGAGAGATTAATGAAGAAAATAAATTAAAGCAGAAAAGTAACACAGTTGAATGCAAAAGGAATAACAAAAAATAAGAACACCAGATTTATAGTGGTACAACGTAATTATCTACGTCCACTCTGAATATAATCTTCATTACTTTTCCAATCACTTGAGTACAGATACAATCCGTAAACAAGCAACTTGAGTACAAATTTTAACAGTAAAGAAGTGAGTACAGAAAATGGCAGAGTATCTCTGGAGTTCTCGAAAAAAGGTCCCTCCAACTGTGACCCCCGCCCCTCTATTTATAGACGAAGATAGGCTGGTTCCCCTGTGTAGGCCCATGACCAAGGTAGCTCGGCCCACAGGAGTTAATTCAAATTGATTGACCGGGCAATGCCGAACCACGTGTTGCCGATCCTCTATGACCGAACCGGAGTCGTCTCGTAGTTGACTCGAAGCAAGTTCTCAAGGGACCAGGAGCAACTTGGGCTGTATCTCGAAACAAAACAATGTCGATCGCATCACCTTGCTGTAGACCCCAAAAATATGCTAAATCCCTTGTTGTGCATCGAACCAGGTATGCCGATCTATATGCGCCGACCCATTAAGGCCAAACCATATCTGGCCGACCCACCTTAACATTTATACCATGATCGAACGATACATGATGACTAATATAAGCCGAACCACTTATAGCCAATCCATATGATCTAACCTCTCCAAGGCGAACCATCTAAACCGAACCTCCTCAACATCCCAATCACATCAAGATAGACCCCAATGTAGTCTTTCATTATAGCCGACCTACTTTGACCAAACCATTGTTGCTGAATCGACCTAGTGCATATAGCCGATCGAGAATAACCGACCGAGAACAGCCGAACCGCACTCCAAGTACCGACCCATCATCTATCACACATCGACCCCTATTCATTGAGGCTGACTCAGAATAATCGCCATTATGACTCGAAGTGGACCAATCCTTGACGTTATGCTCGCTTACATTCAATTATAAGTTCTGCATCCTCCGTTTTGTAGCCGGGCCAAGGTGTCGGGTAACGTTTGCCCCCCCCAAAGTACGTCTTGTTGCGTACATGACGTGCTTTGAATCCAAGCAAATTAAAGTCTCCATAAAGAAATCCATCATGTTCCCTGAATAGTCGTTATCCTTCAATTTCATCCTCCCAAAGTGTCGTATCCCTCTTTGGTTGTCTTGACACTTGGTCGATTCCCAATAGTATAAATCCGGGATTGCATTCCATCAGTGGCCATCCATGTCCGGTTCTACATGACTAGTAAGCTTTGGCTGTCTTATCTAGTCTTTTCTTTAATAAATCCAAGCGAAAAATCAATTTCTATCGATTTCAAGAAATCAAATTTTTTGAATATACACGTACACGTTTGGGTACATATTTTTGCCATTGTTTCCCGGATGCGTTTTACATGCTCATGAGTCGTCACGGATTTCTTCTCGTGTGATTGCAATTCAATTACAATTCCTTGTTTATATTTTTTTGGTGAAATAAGGGTTGTAATCAGCCACTCGATGAGAGGGACTCCAAGTTCTTCATGGATGACGACCTTAGAGCTGTAAGTAAGGGTGAATGGAGTATGGCAAGTTGCGGACTCGCAGTGGTTCTGCAAGCCAATAATGCTACTGGGAGCTTATTCACCCATTTACCTCTAGCCTTTTCTGAACCTCTTTTCAGAATAGACTTTATGATTTCGTTCACAACTTCAACCTATCCATTTGCTTAAGGGCGAGCAAATACTGCAAATTTCTTTTCAATATGATGCCGGCAGTAGAAGTTTTGAAATTTAGCGTTGTCGAATTGGGCTTCATTACCAGTTATAATGGTTCGTGGAAGGTTATAATGATAGATGTCATTCCAGATAATGAATTTGATTATTTTCTTTGTCTTGGTCGTGGTTTAAGGTTCTGCTTCTGCCCATTTGGTGAAGTAATCAACTGCTACGATGACATATCTCGCAGCACTTTTAGGATCGGCAAGAAGACGATGATGTCAATGCCCCCAAGTGGAAAACGGCTATGTACTAGCCATTTGAGTCATTTCCATCGGCCGGGCTCTCGGATTTTTTTTGCAAACATCTTGCACTCGTCGCGTTATCTAGCATGATCAATCGCATCTTGATTGATAGTTGGCCAGTAATACCCATAGCAGAGTATTTCTTTGTCAGGGTTTGCCCCCTGATGTAATCCTCACATTCTTCTTCATAGACTTCGCTCAAGGCTTATTTGATATCATCATAGGTGATACACCGAAGCATAGGAATGGATAAACTCCTTTCTACACATGACTTCTTCATGGATGATTTGGCGTAAAGCTTTGAGGAGTATTTATCGTTTTCCATTCCTCCGTTCAGTAAGAATTCCTCATTGTAGATAGTCTTTGATAGGAGTCAACCATGACCCCTTTTCTGTCTTTGTCTCCAAGATCTAGCCGATCTCTATCCTTCAATGCTTGGAATATTAAGTATTTCAATCGAAACAAAGTATGTCCGTTGCGCATCCCTGAAACTGGCCAACTTGGCTAGTGACTTGACTCTTTTCATTTCGTTCGTTGAAAATGTGTGTAATGATGCAATACGTGAAGTCGGCTAGTAGCTCTTGGACCCGGGCGAGATTAGGAGCAAGACAATGCCCCCGACAAGATTAACTACCCCAACTTTGCATACTACCAATCAAGAATCACAAAAGATATGTAAAGTTTCCACTTTAAGTTCTCTATCAAGTTTGAGGCTGGCGGTCGAGGCTTCATACTAAGCATCGTTGTTTGTTACAAGGAAATCGAGTTTTAGGACGTAGCAGATTGATCGTTCCTCAGGAGTCATTAACACGACCCTTGCGCCATAACACTGATCATTGGATGCTCCAGTCGCGTACATTTTCCATCTGTTAGTTGGTTCTCCACTACTCTTCGAGTAGTCGTCTGATACAGTGAATTCAGATATGAGGTTTGCTAACTTCCGTCCTCGGATAGATCTTCGAGGGAAATAAGTGATATCGAATTGGCTTAGCTCGATATTCTATTTAAGTAGTCTTTCAAACGTCTCAGGTCGTTGTATGACCTGTCATAATGGTTGTTTGGCATAGACATTAATGGGGTGAGCCTAAAAGTAAGAGCGGAGCTTTCATGATGAAATCAATAGACATTACGCTAGCTTTTGTAGCTTCGGGTCGATATTCAATGCATAGCACGCAATAGTCGGTGAAATCACACACGCATGTCAGAATAGGTCCAAGGGAACATATCATCATTTATTCAGAGAAATCCAACTAATTCTTTTATCATCATTGCACTGAGCTGTGATCCGATCTTCAACACCTGTGAAGGGTCGCTATGGCTGATTGTAATGTCAACTGTCAGCTTAGCGGGTGCAATCTCGGATTCTTTGAGTTCAGATGTAACTATTTTGCGTAACATTCAATGTGAAATATGGTTGGGATGGTCAATGTTGATGGTTACTATGCTCGAATCCTAGAGTCTTGTCATGAGTTATTAAGTCTGATAGTGAAGGGCTCTGAATGCTCTGATCGATTATCTGCAAATGGCCAAAGATCAGGCTTAGAAGCACGTTGAAGAAAATGTCGAGTAGGAGTTAGCCTCGAGTTGCGTGAAGCTGCATAGCTGGATCTTGCTTTGAGTTTGAATCTGCTTGTATATTCGAGTAACGGGCTTTCCATTCAACGCACTCATGATCCTTTACCCGTCCTTCGGGTTGGAGTGATAGTCAGTTGCCCACGAGCTTAGGCATCGATTTAATGATTCTATCTCTAGGCATTCTTTCGATCGTAGCCTTGAGTAGTTATAAAAACTATATATAAGTTTCAATATTGAGCTATCGTAGCCAGTTATTGGATGATCACGCTTTTGCTCCCAGTTTCGGGTTGATAAATGTACTACGTGGATGGTTAAGTCTCGTCCTAGCTATGTTTATATTCCCACCTAAACTCCAAGGACATAGAGTTGATCGGTGAATAGTCGGTTCACATTCATCTTGCTTCTCACTCGTGCCCCCAAATCTGGGGCATATACCGATAAGTAGGAAGGCCAGTCATGCCCACTTTAGCTTTACTCTCTTTCCCGTTGAATCATGGAATCAGGTCAGTTGATGGGAGGCTGAGTCTTGCTTATCCTGGATTGTATTGTGGTTTTTCATTCCAAGGGGAATACTTCAATGCTTCGTCAGTTTCTAGGCGTAAGTTGGGTACTGGACGGTCAGCCACGTCCACTTTGGTTCACGTTCTGTAATCAGATCTCGGGGTAAAGTTGGCTAAAGTGCAGTCTGGTCATGCTCATCCAGTTTCATACTCCTCTTGATGGATCTAAGGAGGGTGCTAGAGAATTAATGACCAAGTCTTCGTGGTTTACTCTCCTTTCCACACTCTAGTGGTCATAGTTTTTCAAGGGACATTCTGGTCACATTCATATGTGCTTGGTGCGGATCAATATTAACTCTCGATCTGAGGTATGATATAGTCCGTCGCCCGTAGCTTTGGATGCCTTTTCGATTGGTTCTGTATTGAGGCCTCCTTGCAGTTGTTGCCTTAAGTTGTAAAGAACGCCAAGCTAAAGATATAATGAGCTGTCATATTTAGCTTTTAGTGATTTGTACTCCTGCTCCCAGCATTGATTTGGCCAGGACACAAGTCGGATGGTCGAAGTCCATCCTTAGCGAGTTAATACTCCTCCTGCCGATTTCAGGTCGAAGTTTGCGAAATAGAGAACGGTCGGAATCCTCTCATCTATTTATCGATGTTTATACGCCACTCTGCATTCTGGTGACTTAGAGTTACTCTTCCCCCGGTCGAATCGCGTCCATTTGTGTTCATGCTTCGGTCCACGCTCCGAGGATTTAGAGATTTGTCGAACGGTTTATGCTCTAGTCCATAGTTTGGGACGTAGAGATTTTTTCCAAGTCATTTATACTCTAGTCCACGCTTTGGGGACTCAGAGTACTCTAGTCCGCTTCAGGGACTTAGAGGTTTTCTCAAATTGTTTATCCTCTAGTCTGCTTCAGGGACTTAGAGATTTTTGTCAAGTCGTTTATACTCTAGTCCACGCTCTGGGGACTCAGAGTACTCTAGTCCGCTTTAGGGACTTAGAGATTTTCGTCAAGTCATTTATACTCCAGTCCACGCTCTGGGGACTCAGAGTACTCTAGTCCGCTTCAGGGACGTAGAAATTTTTGTCAATTCATTTATACTCTAGTTTCCGCTCTAGGGACTCAGAGTACTCTAGTCCGCTTCAAGGACTTAGAGATTTTTCTCAAGTCATTAATACTCTAGTCCGCGCTCTGGGGACTCAGAGTACTCTAGTCCGCTTCAGGGACCTAGAGATTTTTCTCAAGTCGTTTATACTCTAGTCCACGCTCTGGGGACTCAGAGTACTCTAGTCCGCTTCAGGGACCTAGAGATTTTCGTCAAGTCACTTATACTTTAGTCCATGCTCTGGGGACTCAGAGTACTCTAGTTCGCTTCAGGGACGTAGAATTTTTCTCAAGTCATTTATACTCTAGTCCGCGCTCTGGGGACTCAGAGTACTCTAGTCCGCTTCTGGGACTTAGAGATTTTTCTCAAGTCATTTATACTCTAGTCTGCGCTTTGGGGACTCAGAGTACTCTAGTCCGCTTCAGGGACTTAGAGATTTTTCTCAAGCCGTTTATACTTTAGTCCGCGCTCTGGGTACTCAGAGTACTCTAGTCTACTTCAGGGACTTAGAGATTTTCATCAAATCATTTATACTCTAGTCCACGCTCTAGGGACTCAGAGTACTCTAGTCCGCTTCAGGGACTTAGAGATTTTTCTCAGGTCGTTTATACTCTAGTCCGCGCTTTGGGGACTCAGAGTACTTTAGTCTGCTTCAGGGACTTAGAGATTTTCGTCAAGTTGTTTATACTCTAGTCCGCACTCTGGGGACTCAGAGCACTCTAGTCCGCTTCAGGGATGTAGAGATTTTTCTCAAGTCGTTTATACTCTAGTCCACGCTCTGGAGACTCAGAATAGTCTAGTCCGCTTCAGGGACTTAGAAATTTTTCTCAAGTCGTTTATACTCTAGTTCGCGCTCTGGGGACTCAGAGTACTCTAGTCCGCTTCAGGGACATAGAGATTTTTCTCAAGTCGTTTATACTCTAGTTCCCGCTCTAGGACTCAGAGTACTCTAGTCTGCTTCAGGGACTTAGAGATTTTTCTCAAGTTGTTTATACTCTAGTCCGTGCTCTGGGGACTCAGAGTACTCTAGTCCACTTCAGGGACTTATAGATTTTTGTCAAGTCATTTATACTCTAGTCCGCGCTCTGGGGACTCAGAGTACTTTAGTCCGCTTCAGGGACGTAGAGATTTTTGTCAATTCATTTATACACTAGTCCACGCTCTGGGAACTCAGAGTACTCTAGTCCGCTTCAGGAACTTAGAGATTTTTCTCAAGTCGTTTATACTCTAGTCCGCTTCAGGGACTTAGATATTTTCTTCAAGTCATTTATACTATAATCTGCGCTCTAGGGACTCAAGGTACTCTAGTCTGCTTCAGGGACTTAGAGATTTTTCTTAAGTCGTTTATACTCTAGTCCACGCTCTGAGGACTTAGAGTACTCTAGTCCGCTTCAGGGAGTTAGAGATTTTTGTCAACTCATTTATACTCTAGTCCGTGCTCTGGGGACTCAGAGTACTCTAGTCCGCTTTAGGGACTTAGAGATTTTTCTCAAGTTGTTTATACTCTAGTCCGCGCTCTGGGGACTCAGAGTACTCTAATCCGCTTCAAGGACTTAGAGATTTTCGTCAAGTCATTTATACTTTAGTCCGCTATGACGCCCCACCTCTATACCCACGCTAGCCAAGGACACTACGAGGTAATGCCGTCAACTAGCACGGAGAATAAGGCTGTTGAGGAGCGACCATCTGTATAATTTCTTTGTGCGAGTACCGATATGCCAGATAAAAATATAACTTTTCATCTCAAGAGGAATCTGACATACCGATACAAACTCAAAGCTACTACACAGTGGCTATATGGGCTTCAGAAACAAATATAGAAATAAACATAACACAAATCAGTCATAGGCAATTCATATCACAAAGGCGGAAATAGATATGAATATAACACATGAAAGTGTACATCAGAGTAGTGGTCAAATAAGAAGCACAATAACACAAAAGAATAGATACAAGTGCTAGCCAAAAGAATATGTATACATCAAGGAGTCTAATCTCAAATGTATACAACAAAAACTACTAAACTAGAGTAGTTATCCAAAAGTCAGATGATGGTTCCAGGTAGGAATTCATGAGGAAGCACCTGTAAAATCTCAGTCTGACCCGAGTATTATTTAAGAAGAAAATAATAAACGGATCAGTCTAGCTATAAATATCAGATAAAGTGATATAGAATAAGAGATATGACAAAAAACGTATGATAACCATAAAGCAATACTGTGATAAGTATATAATCGAAAATCAATCCAGAGATTAATCAATATCACAAGAATCTTCTCAAAGATAAATAAGAATGTCATATTCTTAATTTAATTCACCAAGCCACAATAAATGACATACATATCAATGCCAACTGAAAAAGGTGGTGAAACATAAACCCCAGAAATCAATAATTAGAAATCCAGAAATCACAAGAAAAGGATGGCCAATCCCATAAACTAAACATCGACGCACCTAGAAAGATACACCCCATGTAAAGTCTAGCATCGATACACCTAGAAAGATGCATCCCATGCAAAGTCGAACATCGACGCACCTAGAAAGATACGCCCCATGCTCTAGCATCGACGCACCTAGAAAGATACGCCCCATGCATAAATAAACATCGACGCACCTAGAAAGATTCGCCCCATGTAATGTCTAACATCGATGCACCTAGAAAGATACACCCCATGCAAAGTCGAACATCGACGCACCTAGAAAGATACGACCCATGCATAGACGAACATCGACGCACCTAAATAGATACGCCCGATGCCCCGACTTATTGAGCCGATTGCTCCACGAAGTAAATAAACATCGACGCACCTAAATAGGTACGACCCATGCGAGAAATAAACATCGACGTACCTAAATAGGTACGACCCATGCGAGAAATAAACATTGACGTACCTAAATAGGTATGACCCATGCGAGAAGTGAGACGAAGCTCAATAAAACGAGCAACGGTCCTCCACGTGGACAAAGAGACATCACACATTGCTAGTCTAAACCATAAAGTGATCATCATCGATCATCAAGAAGTGTCAATCACACCAAGCTAGTAAATATATGAGTTTAGCTTCATGTCCCATAACCACTTGCTTAACTTAAATATTTACGAACAAGTTGTAGGTCTTCACTAGAAAATTGTCACAAAAGGGTTCAATCGAACAAGTCCAAGAGCTAACCGACAAAGTGAACGCAAGCGTTTCATACCACTCGTTTTACTAAGTCGTTTAAGTCGATTTCTCATCCGAGTGAAGTAAAGGCTTGTATATACTAGTAGATTAGAAAACAGTTTGATAAACGAGTTTGGTATTAAAAATAGAGTTGAAAACGTTTTGATGAAAGGATTTTGATATTTACTACTAGTATTAAAACCTTCAAATCTTTAGAGTGACAAGTCACAAAACGATTGTTGAAACAAATCGAATCACATAAAATTCACATTCGAAGACGTGAGAAAAATCCAAAGAAATCAATTCCCAAAACCATCAAAGGAAGAAGTTCTGTTGAATGTTTTTCGGATAAGATCCCCTACGAAGGGGAGTACGGGGTACGACCTAGTGAAGGCAAGCGATCAAGCATGATATGGCAAAACTGGGAATTTCCAAACGTCTGAGGGGTTGGTCCAGACGTCTGGATTTAGTCTCTGGAAATATTCCAGAAAACGATCCAGACGTCTGAAACCTAGAATCAGACGTCTGAAGGCATTCAGACATCTGGGGAAAAGTCCAGACGTCTGGATTTGGTTTCTGGGAATATCCCAGAAAACCAACCAGACATTTGAAAACATAAATCAGACGTTTGACATCTTTTCAGACGTCTGGAACAATAGTTCAGACGTCTGAAATTAGTCACTGCTCTTTTTATTTTTCTGCCGTATGTTATTTTTCACCAGGAGGCAAAACCAGACGTCTGGCATTGACCTCCAGACGTCTGAACACCCAATCTGGGTAGAAATTTACCTAGGCCAAGATGGCCAAAACGTTATCGGAAGCGATCGAGCAAGCAATGACAACTAAGGATTTACGTCTAGCGACAACCCGGCCTTAAAGGCTGCTCGATACACTCTTAATATCAATGTCCAAATGTCCATAGAAGGATTTTCATAAAATTGGACCAAAACACCAAAATTGGAGAATTCGCAAAACCAATTCAAATCACAACAAGTGAACACGAAATAGATGATAGGAATTCATACCTAACAACAAAGATATATATAGACAAAGATGTGAGATAAAAATCTCACCTTTTACACGAAACAATGAAGAGGAAGCTATAGAGCAAGGCAAGAACAATCACACTTCAATTCCAACCCAACAAGCTTGAATCTAAGCTTAAAAGAGAAACATTTCCTAAATTAGGTTTAGAAAATTTCTGAAATTAAATGGAGAAAGAGTTGGAGATGATGAAGAGGATGGCTTACCAAAGTTTCTTCTTGAATTTGGAGGTAGAAGCTTGAATTTGCAATTGAACTAGGGCTTGGGGTTTTAATTTCCCATTCCTCTCCCCATTTTCAGTTTTGATGAGTGTTTAAGAAAATAGAAGTGAAGTGAGGAGGAGAGGAGAGGGGCTGAACTAGGCTATATGATCATTTGGGTGAAACCCAAGCCCAAAAGCCCAATAGAAAATAGCAAAAATCAACATACTCCAAACATATCGAAGCTTATACTCAAAAAGATCGCAAACGGCATTTTGAACTCAATGGAAGTGGTCTCGAGTCCTAATTCGACTATTTGCAAAAAGTAGCTTTTCGGACTAAAATCCGACTAACGATGAAATATTTAAATAAAATATTTAAATATAAAATCGATAAATACGCGGGTTGTTACATCCGCGCTCTGGGGACTCAGAGTACTCTAGTCCGCTTCAGGGACATACGGATTTTTCTCAAGTCGTTTACACTTTAGTCCGTGCTCTAGGGTCTCAGAGTACTCTAATCCACTTCAGGGACTTAGAGATTTTTCTCAAATCGTTTATACTCTAGTCCGCGCTCGGGGGACTCAGAGTACTCTAGTCCGCTTCAGGGACTTAGAGATTTTTCTCAAGTCATTTATACTATAGTCCACGCTCTAGGGACTTAGAGTACTCTAATCCGCTTCAGGGATTTAGAGATTTTCGTCAAGTCTTTTATACTCTAGTCCGGGCTTTAGGGACTCAGAGTACTCTAGTCCGCTTCAGGGAGTTAGAGATTTTTGTCAACTCATTTATACTCTAGTTCGCGCTTTGGGGACTCAGAGCACTCTAGGGACTTGGAGATTTTTTGTTGAGAGCAGTCGTATTTCCACCCGTTTGATTTGTATTTCATTTACTGTATCGAGGCTAATGTTGTCGAATGAATGATCGAACCGCGTTTGCTCATGGAATGGGACTTTGCCCCCAGCATCAAGGACGAAACTTGAAAAATGGACGGTCGGTTCTCGTCTGCTTGGTGATTGTAGCTCTTCCAATCAAGTCAAGGAAGGTGGTATCTGATAGATGGTTGGATCACATCCATGCTGGGGTTGGATAATCAAGTCTCGCACAATTTGCTTCGTATCTCTTTCTAGAAAACAAGGATAATGGATTATTGAGTAGACAAAGTAAGTTGCATATGTTTTAAGGTACAGTCGTGTCCATGTATTGAGAGCGATGGTTGACGAGTAGGCAGTCCATCACAGCTACTTCAAATCGGCTTTCGAACTACCTTTTGTGTTCAGGGTAGGATTTGATGTGTAGATGATCAAATCGCGTCCACTCTAGATAGATCCCGGCGTCACTAAGTTTCAGGAGAGGCATTTGTATTTTGTCGAACTTTGTTTTATGACTCGATTTGGGTGGATGATCGGGCCATATTCATTCCAAGCCTTGCTTAGGTGTCCAAGTCAAATGTGGAAGTCGATGAACGGATGGTCGATCATGTTCGCTTTGTATTAGGCTCTGACCATGACGAGCTTTTCAATCTCTAGTCCTTGGCCCCAAATCAAAGGCACATGGTTGATGATGAGCGATCAAATCATGCTCGACTTGATGGAATTCCACAAGTCCGATCAAGGTCTGCGTGGATTGGTTGGCGGCCAACTCTAAGTACTTGGTCACCTGCATCGTGGATTAGTAGACTCTCTCGAGGTTGGTTATCAGTATCACTCTGAGTTGCGAGTCTCAAAGTAGAGGCTATCGGTTGAATCTTTCAAAGAGCATATGGGTCGAATTTTGAGATCTTGTTTTGTCTACTAGAATCAAAGTCCTTAGCTAACGGGCCTGCATTGTTATTTTTCCTAGCCTGCTCCACTCCTCACTTTGGTTTTGATTCATTTTGTAATAGAAACGATCCATGGTCGTAGGAGGCTCTCCAACTAACTAGCTGCCAAAATATATCTGAAGGCCGACTCCCCTCAAACACGATCAATATGATATCCTTGTTAGCATTTGGAACAAATTGCTTGGAGTCAAACTTTGGTTTGCTTGGAGTCACTAAATTCGAAGTGCTGGGTCAGTGAAGAATGGTGCTTGGAGTCATCTTGGCGTTTTCCTAGAGTCATATCATCTATGTTCTCCAACCTTTGGTAGTATCGTTTGAGTAGCGGTTGCTTGTCTGTTTCCTGGTTGCCATTCAAAAGCTGTCGCTTGATCCTCTATGCCCTGGTCAGTCATAGGATGTAAGGGAAGTGGATAGAATGTTCCTTCATTAGGTTAAGTTTTGAATTCACTATGCGGAGGCACTGCGCTGCGGCTAGTTTTTCTTAGATTTGGGTCGTACCTGAAAAAGTTTTTTTGAAAATAGGGGTCGTACCCGATCCATATTTTTTTTGGGTATAAGGACCGGTCAGATGGTTTTTTGAGAGAGGGATCAGTATACAGTAGAGGGATCGGTATACATGCGATCGGGTAACACTGGGTCGGTAACACTGGGTCGGTATACTCTGCGTCAGTATACACTGGGTCGGTAACACTGGGTCGGTATACTCTGGGTCGGTATACATTAGGTCGGTAACACTGGGTCGGTAACACTGGGTCGGTATACACCGGGTCGATATACATTGGGTCGGTAACGCCGGGTTGGTATACACTGGGTCGGTATAAACTGGGTCGGTAACACTGGGTCGTTCGGTGCATGTGGTTCTTGAAGCGACCGACGCATACGATTTTTGGAGTGATCGGTATATAAGCTTTTCAGAGGGATCAGTATGTAAGCTTTTTTTTGTGAGGGGTCGGATATCTGCATTGAGTGAGAGGTCGGCTATATGAGAGATTGGTTGAATTGCCTTCAGAGAGGGGTCGACCTTCATATAACTCCAGTGCAAACTTCAACATCCAATCCCAAATACTTGCGTACATCAGTGAATCCAATCCCATGGCTAATAGCTTCCTTTAGATCTCTTTCAAATCTGAGTAGAATAGGAAGTTTGATGGTAAACAACTGGATCTATCTCACGAATATGGAAATCCACTAGTAGACGATGAGATCCAATCAAGCTGAGAATTCAATTCTCAGTGAAAGCACCAAAATTGGTCACTAACACCCTAGAGTAGATTTGTGTAGCGAGATAAATAAAGAAAGTAAATTGAAACAGAGGAATAACACAATTGAATGCAAAAAGAATAACAAAAAACAAGAACACCATATTTATAGTGGTTCAGCATAGTTGGCTACGTCCACTCTGAATAAAATCTTCATTACTTTTCCAATCACTTGAGTACATATACAATCCGTAAACAAACAACTTGAGTACAAATTTTAATAGAAAAGAAGCTAGTACAGAAAATGGCAGAGTATCATTGGAGTTCTCGAAAAAAGGTCCCTCCAACTGTGACTCATGCCCCTCTATTTATAGACGAAGATAGGCTGGTTCCCCTGTGCAGGCCCATGACTAAGGTAATTCGCCCCACTAGCGTTAATTCAAATTGACCGACCCATGCAATGCCGAACCAGTTTGGCTGAACCACGTGTTGCCGACCCTCTATGGTCGAACCGAGGTCGTCTCGTAGCTGACTCGAAGCAAGTTCTCAAGGGACCCGGAGCAACTTGTGGTGTATCTCGAAGCAAAACAATGTCGATCGCATCACCTTGCTGTAGACCCCAAAAATATGTTAACTCCTTTGTTGTGCACCGAACCAGGTATGCCGATCCATGTACGCCGACCCATTAAGGCTGAACCATATCTGGCCGACCCACCTTAACTTTTCTACCATGACCGAACGATACATGCCAACCCATATAAGCCAAACCACTTATAGTCGATCCACATGATCTGACCTCTCCAAGGCAAACCATCCAAACCGAACCTCCTAAACATCCCGATCACATCAAGACCGACCCTAATGTAGTCTTTTATTATAGTCGACCTACTTTGACCAAACCATTGTTGCTGACTCGACCTAGTGCATATAGCCGATCGAGAATAACCGACCGAGAACAGGCGAACCGCACTCCAAGTACCGACCCATCATCCATCACACATCGACTCCTATTCATCGAGGCCGACTTAGAATAATCGCCATTATGACTCGAAGTGGACCAATCCTTGACGTTACTCTTGCTTACGTTCAATTATAAGTTCTGCAGCCTCTGTGCCGGGCCAAGGTGCCGAATAACAAAATCAAAATCAGGTAAGAGTATAAGTGCATAGTAGTAGTGAATCAATACGCTCAAGGTAAAACATTAAGAATACTACCAAATTATATGTTATATGTGTTTAATTTAAATACTACCAAATTGTAAAATTTTAAATAGCTCAAGAAAAAACATTAAAATTAAAGCCAATAGTCATTAATTAGTGTTCTCCACTAATTGAACAATTAAATAATGATTCCATACGTGAACCTTGAATAAAAAACGTGCTCACCAGTATGCTAAAGCTGAATCTAACACGTAAATAATTTTCATGGAAAGTAAAACCAAATCAGTGGCATTGAATAGCACTCACGCGAAACCAAATTGATGACATTTAAAAAATATTGTAATTAATGCTCAAGTTGCAACAAATATTCATGAAAGTAGTTAGTGGAGAAATGAAAAGCATACCGACAACAAATGAAGAGAAATTAAAATAAACGAAGAGTGTACTAAAAATATTTGATATTTTAAGTATAGAAATGGCATTTATATTAGGGTTGTTGATGGGATTGTGCGTTATATTCCGTTGAATGTTATTTTTTGTAGCTTATAGACATGTAAAACATCAATTAATCAGCCTTCCATACAACCAAACATCGGTACCCTCCAAAACATTTTTTCAAATTAATTTCTACAAGTAAGAATAGCCCTTTTGACTGGTGTTTTAGAACATATGCATCAAATGTTGATATTTGTATGTTCTACATTCATGTAAAACTAAGAAATACTTTTTAACAGTTTTAATTGCTGAAATACAAGGACAAATACTCCTACAAAGAATATTGATAAAACATACGCACGATACAGATAGAAATATACATTAAAATTTTAGGAATACACCTGTTTGGTTTATCAATGAAAGTTCTGTATTAAATACGTCTTGCTGCTTTAAATTGATTCATTTAGTGTAACGGTATTGGATTCCAAATCCAACCAAGAATATCGTTCAACCAAAACAGGAAGATAGAATGAATTCAAGAAGCTCAACCCCTATGGCCTTTTCTTTGAAGTACCATAATGGGAAAGGAGGGTCCATAAATATTGAACATCAGGGCACAGTCTTTAAAACCATCACTGTCTTTCTTATAGAAGAGCTTAACTATTTTAGAGATTAAATGTACAAATGATTTGTTGATTCATTATTTACTTCAAACTACATATTTAAACTTGTCTAATTTTACAACCTAATTCAACTCTTGTTTTTTGACTGTGTGCGTATTGAACTTAACGAAGTCCCCCAGTCTGTAAACTGCGTCAACTGAAAACCCATTCCACGAATTCGGACAACCTCCAGATACCGCATAACCAAACATTACAAACACTGTAATCCACCAAGATGTGTTCAAAGTTAATGCAAGTGCAGTAACTCCATATTTCAACTTGCCAACAAATAACCAAGTCATCAATATGGAAAAAATAATCCAATAGCTGGTCCAAATGTATTAACGGCATTCTTTTTTTGCCACTGCGAAAACCTTTATAGTGGAAACCGCTCTACAAATCAGAAATGTAGTGGAATGAACCACATGCATGATTCTTCTGTTCGATTTGCTAATTTTGAAGGTTGGCTGACATGATCTTTCTTCTTGATAGTGTTTCTTGGTCCAGCCATAGATTAAACTGTAATTTTATTAGGTTTCAGGAAATAACAGGAAGGGAAAGAACAGAGATATTGAATGAGAGGGAAAATAAAATTTGAAAAATATAAAGAAATGACACGGCTTCAAAAGAAACAAATTTCACTCCTTCACACCTTACAACTCACACCTGATACATATTTATAGGATAATTGAATGAACAATTCCAGGCTACCCATTATCACTACACAATACAAACTTATCCAAATACCAGCCCAGCCCTGTACACATGCACACTGTGCAACCGTGCACGTGCACAACAATTTTCCAAAATTTACAAACAACTTGACACTGCTGAGCTTGATCGGACCTCTACTCTTCTGACTTGCCTCTGGTGTTCCTCTGCAGCATTCTCTGATGAATTTTCTGACGACATTAGGCTGGAGTCTGCTGCATGCCTGGAACCTGATGTCTGATGCAACTTGTGGCTGTGACATCTCCCCTTCCCTTGAATAATGGACCTTGTCTCAAGATCCAGAGTAGGAAATTTTCCAACCATTTCCCAATATTCTTCCCACGTGGCTTCCTCCTCAGGTTGTCCTTTCCACTTCACCAGTATTTCCACTACAGGCCTGTTATTCTTTGGCACAATTCTTCTATCCAAAAAATTTTCTGGCTCCTTAACAATCTCTTCAACAAATGATGGCACATCCTCTTGGATTATCACTCCTTGCCCCACCTTTTTTTAAGCTGTGACACATGAAAAACAGAATGAATTTTGACAGTAGGTGGCAACTTCAACCTATATGCAACTTCCCCAATCTTTTCTTCAATCTCATAGGGACCATAGAATTTAGGAGAGAGCTTGTGAGTCTTATAATTTTTAGCAGTGATCTGTTTGTAAGGTTGTAACCGTAAATAGACCCAATCTCCAACTTGGAAACTCCTCTCTGATCTTCTCAAGTCCGCATATCTTTTCATTCTATTTCTGGCTGATACCAGGCTGTCTTTTAACATTTGAATAACTATATCTCTAGAAAATAGTTCCTCCTCAACTTGTTGGACTTTAGCAGTATTAGGAATATAGGTTAATAGTGTAGGTGGTGGCACTCCATACACAGCTTGGAAGGAAGTAGTGTTAGTAGATGTTCTCCATGTGGTATTGTACCAATACTCAGCCAATGTAAGCCACTTAGACCATTCATGCGGTTTATGACATACAAAGCACCTTAAATACCCTTCCATTATTTTATTGACCACCTCAGTTTGCCCATCCGTTTGTGGATGATAGGCAGAATTGAGTTTTAGTGAACAACCTTGCAGCTTAAATAACTCTTGCCAGAATGAACTTGTAAATAGGGTATCTCCTCACTGATTATAGAGGAAGGCAGGCCATGTAGTTTAAATACTCCATTGAAAAATGTTTGAGCTACATCCTTGGCAGAATATGGGTGTGACAGTGGAAAGAAATGAGCATACTTGGACAATCTATCAACTACAACATATATAACCGTATACTTCTGGCTTTTTGGCAAATCAGTAACAAAATCCATGCTTATATCTGTCCAAATCTTCTCGGGTATTGGCAAGGGTTGTAACAATCCTGGTATATTTACATTTTCTGCTTTATTCCTTTGGCAAATCTCACATTCTCTGACAAACTGTTCCACATTCTTCCTCATTCTCTTCCAATAAAAAACTGGTTTTATTCTCTTTAATGTTCCTTTCATTCCCGAATGGCCTCCCAATGGTGTAGAGTGAAATTCATTCAGCAATATCTGAATAAGAGCATGATTATGGTGATCAATCAATATCCTTCCCTTGTAAAAAACCAGGTGATCAACTATCTTATATTTAGTGGATGGTTTGCTTCCGTCCTCAATTTGCTTAATGAGCTCTGTATAAAAGGTAGTATTGGCAAGTGTACCTTTCAGTTCCTGTAACCAGTCAGGTTGCACATATGAAAGAGAATGATTTTTTGTGTCATTGCAATCATTATCTCCCTCTCTTCTTGATAAGGCATCAGCCACAATATTCTCCCTTCCACTCTTGAACTCAACCACATAATCAAATCCATGCAATTTAGCCAACCATTTGGCTTGAATTCCAGTGTGTAATTTCTGTGTCAACAAATATTTTAAGCTCTGATGGTCAGTTCTTATGATGAATTGTCTTCCAAGCAGGTACTGTGACCATTTCTTGGTAGCCAGGATCAAAGCAAGCAACTCTTTTTCATATGTAGACTAGTGTAGTGTTCTTCCATGTAAGGCTTTATTTAAGAAGGCTATAGGGCCTTTATTTTGTAGTAGGACTACTCCAACTCCAACCCCACTTGCATCACATTCTACTATAAATTTCTGATCAAAGTCTGGCATGCATAGTACTGGAGGATTAGTAAGACACTGCTTTAGGTGTTCCATAGCTTCCGTGGCTTTATCATTCCAATTAAAAGCATCCTTCTTTAGCAAGTCAGTGAGGGGTCTTGCAATCACCCCATAATTTTTTATAAACTTTCTATAATACCCTGTAAGCCCTAGGAACCCCCTCGATGCTCTAAGATTGGCAGGAAGAGGCCACTGTCTAATAGCTTCCACCTTGCTGGGGTCTACAACTAACCCATCACCTGATATAACATGCCCCAAATATTCAATTGATTCATTAACAAATGTGCATTTCGACAATTTGATAACCAGTGAGTTGTCCTTCAGCACCTGCAATGTCAGCTTGAGATGATTTAAGTGATCACTAATGGTCCGGTTGTAAACCAGAATATCATCAAAAAACACAAGTACAAATTTCCTTAAATAGGGCTTAAATATGGTGTTCATCAAAGATTGAAAAGTGGAGGGTGCATTTGACAACCCAAAGGGCATGACAGTGAATTCATAATGGCCTTCATGGGTTTTGAAGGCTGTTTTATGTATATCCTCCTCATTCATTCTGATTTGATAATAGCCAGACCTCAAATCCAATTTTGAAAAATATTTTGAACCATGTAACTCATCAAATAAGTCATATACTAGTGGTATTGGAAACTTGTCTTTTATTGTAATTTTATTCAAGCTCCTGTAATCAACACATAACCTCCAGGAACCATCCTTCTTTCTGACCATGACCACGGGAGAGGAATAAGCACTGTAACTAGGTCTGATCACTCCCGAATCCAACATGTCTTGTATGATCTTTTCTAACTCATTCTTAATGTGAAAGGAGTGCCTGTAAGGTTTGAGACAAATGGGTTTGGAGCCTTATAGCAAGGGAATTTTATGGTCTTGTGATCTTTTTGGTGGCAGGCGCGTGAGTGGGTTAATGACTTCTGGGTACTGGTGGAGAATGGTAGCTATAGTAGGTGGTATGGGTGATGGGTCTGAAATTTCATGAATCACTTCATTCGCACACAGCATCACGGTTAATTGTCCTTCATTACTCTCCTTGCTGAATATCTTTTGGTTAACTAGCTTCACATCACCAGGTTGAATCCCCTTCCAAACATACTCCCTGCCCATGTAAGTGAATTTTATCTGCATCTCATTGAAGTTCAAAGTGATTTCACCCAAGGTTTTCATCCACTGTGCACCTAATACCACTTGACATCCATCCAATGGCAAAAGTAGTAAGTCAATTGGTAGGCTGCAACCTTGACATTTAAGAATAATTTGCTTACAGATTCCTGATCCCTGTAATCTATCCCCATTAGCTATCACCACATCATACATTTTTGAATCATCCATAGATAACCCTAGTTTTTTGGCCAATGCTACATCAATAAAGTTATGGGTGGACCCTGAGTCTATCAAAATCTGCACCTGTTTGCCTTGAATCATTCTAGTAATTCCGATAGTGTGTGAAGTAGGAATTCCATACATAGCATGGTAGGTAATGGCCGGGTCTCTCTTCACTTTCTTCTACTTCTTGCCCTTCTACAGTATTGGTCTCGAAATTTTCATCATTTTCTTCTTCTCTGTCTAACTCCATAACCCCTTCAAGAATATATACATGCTTGTTCTTGCATTGGTGGCCTACATGCCACTTCTCATCACACCCATAACATAAATTTTTTCTCCTTTTTTCAAGTATCTCTTCAGGTGTCAAACCCTTAATTCTAGCAGGTTCATTCAGTGCAATTCTCCTTGCTGGATTCTGGTAGGTAGAAGAGGAATTAGGAATGGTTTTCGAAGGATTACCTCTGGCATTGGAATTGGGATAGGAATAATTTAGGGTTCTTGTGGCCTTCTTGGTGCTTTTATATCTTCCTTCAAAAATTTTAGCTAACTTCACAGCTTCTTTAAAACAAGTTGGCCTTGAAGCCTCAACATCATACCTGATTTCATCTTTAAGACCATCCATAAATTTGTCAAAAACATAATCGGGGTGTAAATGATCAAGTAAACCTTGTAGTAATTCGAATTTGGTAAGGTAAGCCTGTACTGATGTTAGTTGTTTCAAGTTTGCAAAGGCACCGAACGGTTTCCTCAATTCAGGGGGAGCAAATCTTATAATGATCTCTTCTTTCAAAACGTTCCACTGCATATAGTTCTTGACATTCTTTGACAACCATTTAAACCACTTTTGAGCATCTTGATTAAGGTGAAATGAACATGTAGGAACCCATTCAGATTCGGGAGATTGGTGATACCTGAAAATTTGTTCTACTTGCTCCAACCATTCCATCACTGTTTCATCGCCAGAATATGTAGGGAACTCTAGTTTAATGGTGGAGTGTCGGAGTAGCTTGTTGGTAGATGGTATATTTATGGTCTGTTCAGGATTCAAACTCAAGTCAGAGGGGTTTCTTGATGTATTTCTCTGGAATGGAGGTATATAGGGTTGGGATTTTGATTGATGCGAGGGTTGTGGAGATAAGTTTTGATTGCTCTTTATTCCTTGTAACACTTCATTTAGGGTTTCTGTGATTTGATCCATCTTAAGATTTATTACGTGAGTTGTATCTTGCAAGCTTTGATGGAGTCCTTGATGAGAATTATGCAGTTCTTGATGGGCTTCTTGAAGCTGGGTTAAGATTTGATTGGTTCTCTCATTAATATGCTCTTGCCGCTGCCATAGCTCACCTTCATCATCCAGATCAGGCATTGATAGATGACTGTCATCTTGATTATCATTTTCTGGATCGTTATGTTGATGAGGAGGTGGGTCATCAACTTGCTCTGATACCACTTTGACATGATCTTTCTTCTTGATAGTGTTTCTTGGTCCAGCCATAGATTAAACTGTAATTTTATTAGGGTTCAGGAAATAACAGGAAGGGAAAGAACAGAGATATTGAATGAGAGGGAAAATAAAATTTGAAAAATATAAAGAAATGACACAGTTTCAAAAGAAACAAATTTCACTCCTTCACACCTTACAACTCACACCTGATACATATTTATAGGATAATTGAATGAACAATTCCAGGCTACCCATTATCACTACACAATACAAACTTATCCAAATACCAGCCCAGCCCTGTACACATGCACACTGTGCAACCGTGCACGTGCACAACAATTTTTTCAAATTTACAAACAACTTGACACTGCTGAGCTTGATCGGACCTCTACTCTTGATGCAGCTCAGCCCAGAGGAGAAGGCATAAGTCGGTCACGACTTAAGGGAGCGCCACAAGATAACAAAGGCCTAGGTCGGTTACGACCTAAAGGGAAGATTATAAGTCGTACACGACTTAGTTGGAAGCCAGAGAAAGAGAGGACGATGAGTTCGCGACCTAACGAAGGCTTAAAGTCGTATCAACGACCTAGTGTGACCCGACAACGACTTAAAGAAAATCTCTGCGAGTTAACAAGTCCTTTGAGTCGTCTGAACGACCTAACGAGTCATGCTTTAAGTCGCGAAACACCGGATGCTGTTGATTCAACTACCGAGTTAATTTCTACCGTTGATCTTAGGTTGGTGATATGGGATGCGCATGTTTTAAGTCGCGAAGCACGGGATGCCGTTGATGTGTCTGCCGAGTTAACCTCTGCCCTTGATTCCCTTTAAACGTTGATTTGGAATACCGCTAAGGTTTTAAGTCGCAGAAACTTGTAACCGAAGATCTTGATGCCGCGTCCATCTGAACCGTTGATTCTTGAAGCTGTGAAGAAACTGTTGTTAGGTCGCTGCCGACCTATGCTAAGTCGCGTACATTCTTAGGCCGAATCATTATAGGTCGTAGGTCGCTCTCGACCTAAGTACTTGTATTTTCTGTTGTATTTTGTCTAAGTTGTGTCGCTGTGTTGTACTGTTATGTCGTAGGTCGTCTGGGTTCATAGGTCGACTATTGTTAAGTCGGAACCGACCTAAATACTTGTAATATTTTTAAGCTTTTTCTGAACTGTGTTGTAAATAGTATGCGACTTATGTTAGGTCGGAGATGTGATAAGTCGGTTGCCGACTTATGACTTGTACTTTTTCTGTGTTGGTATGTTGTAGCCTATAAATAGGCAAGTGAAGTCATTTGTAAAAGTTGTTGAATATTGAATAAAATTCTCTTTGATTGCTTTGTGCTTTCATTCAAATTGGTAGTTGAGTGTAATCTCCTATCTCCTCTTTCGGATAATCGAGTGCGCTCGATTCAACGATTGTAGAAGCCGATTCGCGGAATCAAGTGCGCTTGATCAACGCTTGAAGAATTGAAGATCTTCGAACCCGGTATCGTGCGCGATCAACGAGTTCAGGATAGCTAGAATTCGGTATCTTCGGATCAACGAATTTGGGCATTTCAGCATCTTCCAATTCACCGATTGCTACATTCAACGATCTACATCATTTTTGAATTATCCGCTGCGTCAGTATTTGGTATCAGAGCTTGTTCTAGCCAATCATAGCTAGATCGAGACTTGGAGCCTAATCATTTGAAGAGTTTTAAAGTTTGAAGAGAAGCCGAGTTTGAAGTGTTGAGACACGGCCGAGAGGAAGAAGTTGTTCGCATTGTTTGAAGATTGAAGTTCGGATTTGCATTGGAGGCCGAAACTTTGTCCATCGTGTTCATCGCGATTTGCTACAAAGTGGAAGTTTTCGATCCGTTTCATTTTGGATCAAAATCCGGAAAGTGTTTGAATTTGAAGTGTTGAAGAATTTGTGAAGTTTTCAAGTATGCCGCCAAGAAGAGCTAATCGCCACCAAAACGTAGAAGCTTTGTATCGAAGAGAAGAAGCTGATGAGATGGAGCAAAGAATCAATGAGAATTTTAGTGAAAAGCTTAACGAAGGAATTGGCCGGTTAGAGAGGCTTATGACGGAGATGAATCAAAATCGGAGAAGGGTTTCACCAGAATCTAATCATGGAGGTAGTAGAGTCTCACCGCATTCTAATCGTGACCGAAGTGTTGAAAATGATCAAGGGCGTGGGAGAAACGTGAATGATCGAGAACGGAGGAACGTAGATAGAAGGGATGATGGTGGAAGGCGTAATGGTAGTAGAGATGTTGGTGGTCAGAATCGACATCGTTATGCATCTGATTTTGAAGAGGAGTATGATGGTGGTAGTGTTCAAGGAAGAGGTCAAGGAAGAAACTATTCTGAGTATGATCATAAATGGGAGTCGGGAATGAAGACAGAGATTCCTGAATTCAAGGGTGGTATGCAAGCAGAGGAGTTTCTAGATTGGGTAGCTAATGTTGAGGAAATTTTTGACTTCAAAGAAGTTCCAGAACATCGTAGAGTGAAGTTGGTTGCTACGAGGCTGAGAGGTAGAGCTTTGGCATGGTGGCAGCAAACCAAGCTTACACGTGAACGTATGGGGAAGTCAAAAGTTGAATCTTGGGAGAAGATGAAGAAATTGATGAAAGCAACGTTCTTACCATACAATTATCAGTCTTTGATGTATCAACGTTTGCAAAACTTGAGGCAGGGCACAAAGACAGTTAATGATTACGCAGATGAGTTTTACCAGCTTATTGCGAGGAATGATATTATGGAAACGGAAGAGCAGCTGACATCTAGATTCATTGGGGGATTGAGAATGCAGATTCAGGATATGGTTAATATGTTCGATCCAAGATCTGTAGCGGAAGCACATCAGAAAGCGTTGGCTTGGGAGAAACAGGGTAGACGAGGAAGTGGTGTGTTTACTAATTCTAGCAATCAAGCAAAGAATGTTGGAGGAAGTTCTAATGTTTCCAAACCTATCAGTAGACCAGTGTTGAAGGAGGTTGAGAAGGCAAAGGTTAACAATGGTTTCAAATGTTACAATTGTCAGGAATTGGGTCATAAAAGCAGTGAGTGTCCAAAGCCAAAGAAGAGAACCATGATTGTAGAAGTTGACGATGAGGATGTTGATGGGGATTGTTCTAGTCCAGTTGAGGAGGATGAGCAGGACATTGCGTCAGGAGACGAAGGTTGTAACCTAATGCTGAGGAGATCGTGTTTAACACCGAAACAGGAAGAAGCTAGTTGGTTGAGGAGTAACATCTTTCAGTCAACATGTACTATTCTGGGGAAGGTGTGTAAGTTTGTGATCGACGCAGGAAGCTGTGATAATATTATTTCAACCGAAGCTGTGACGAAGTTGAAATTGAAGACAGAGAAACATCCGAGTCCATACAAGTTAGCATGGTTGAGAAAAGGAGGAGAAGTGAAAGTGGATAGACGAGTTCGTGTACCATTCTCTATTGGGAAGAAATACAAAGATGAAATATGGTGTGATGTAGTAGAGATGGATGTATGCCACTTATTATTGGGAAGACCATGGCAATATGATCGAGCAGTACTACATGACGGTCGGACCAATAACTACAGTTTTATGTTTAAAGGCACGAAGATTATCTTAGTTCCGAAGAAGAGATCACAAGAAGAAAGTAAGTCAGAAGAAATTGAAGAGCTGAAAACTTTATTGACTTTAAAGGAGTTTGTTAAAGAAGTTGAAGAAGAGCCAGAAGTATTCTTGTTGATTGGGCGTGAGAGCAGTGAAGAAGTTGAAATTCCAGAAGAAGTTAAACCAGTTTTGAAAGAATTTGACGATGTATTTCCAGAAGAGTTACCAACGGAATTGCCACCGTTGAGGGATATACAACATCAGATAGATCTTGTTCCAGGTGCTGTATTGCCACACCGACCACATTATCGAATGAGCCCGAAGGAACATGAAGAGTTGCGAAGGCAGGTAGAGGAATTGCTTGAACAGGGGCGTGTGCAGGAGAGTCTAAGTCCTTGTGCTGTACCAGCTTTATTGGTACCCAAGAAGGATGGGACGTGGAGGATGTGCACTGACAGTCGAGCATTGAATAAGATCACTGTGAGATATAGATTTCCAATGCCGAGGTTGGATGACTTGTTGGATCAGATAAGCGGAGCTACTATCTTTTCGAAGATTGATTTGAAGAGCGGATATCATCAAATTCGTATCAGACCAGGAGATGAGTGGAAGACTGCTTTTAAAACCAGGGAGGGTCTATACGAATGGTTGGTCATGCCGTTTGGCTTATCAAATGCACCAAGTACTTTCATGAGGGTGATGAATCAGATTTTTCGACCGTTCATTGGAAAATTTGTGGTGGTGTATTTCAATGATATTTTGATTTACAGCGGGAGTCCAGAGGAACATTTGAATCATCTTAGAGAAGTGCTGATGGTATTGCGACAAGAACAATTCTATGCTGCAACGAAGAAATGCGTGTTCATGACGCATAGTGTTTTATTTCTGGGGTATGTTGTTTCAGAGAAAGGAATACAGGTTGACCAAAGTAAAGTTGAGGCGATCAGAAATTGGCCACAACCCAAGACGATAACGGAAGTTCGTAGTTTTCACGGGTTGGCTTCATTTTATCGGAGGTTTATTCCACACTTTAGTAGTGTGATGGCACCTGTTACAGATTGCATGAAAGGTAAACAGTTTGCATGGACAGAAGAAGCAGGGAGTGCTTTTGGGAAGATCAAGGAATTGCTGACGACTGCACCAATTCTAGTGTTACCAGATTTTTAGTTAGTGTTTGAACTACATACTGATGCATCCAAGGTTGGGATTGGAGGGGTGTTGAGTCAGAAGGGACGTCCAATTGCATATTTCAGTGAGAAATTGTCAGGAGCGAAGATGCGTTACAGTACATATGATGTGGAATTCTATGCTGTTGTACAATCTATTAAACACTGGAGACACTATCTATTTCAGAAGGAGTTCGTTCTGTATACTGATCATGAAGCATTGAAGCATTTACAAGGGCAAGACAAGATTTCAGCAAGACATGCATCGTGGATTGCCTATCTGCAACAGTTTACTTTTGTCGTTAAGCACAAGTCCGGGGTAACCAATCGTGTGGCTGATGCTTTGAGCAGAAGGAGTCATTTGTTGACGACAATGAAAGTGGAAGTGACAGGGTTTGAAATATTGCCAGAACTGATTGAAGAAGATCCTTACTTTGTGAAACTTGTTAAAAAAGTAAAGGAAGGAAGCACTGATGAATTTGTGATGGTAGATGGTTTTCTTTTTAAAGGAAGTCGATTATGCATACCGGAGGGTAGTTTGAGAATGAAGATTATCAAGGAGTTACACGAAGAAGGGCATGTTGGAAGAGACCGTATCTTACAATTAATTTCACAATCCTACTTTTGGCCATCGATGAGGAAAGAAGTGGAGAGGTTTGTGGAGCGTTGTCATATTTGTCAGGTTTCGAAAGGAACTGCGACTAATGCTGGTTTATATATGCCATTACCTGTACCAAGTAAACCATGGGTTGATGTGAGTATGGACTTCGTGTTGGGATTACCGAGGACACAGCGTGGTAACGATTCCATATATGTAGTGGTGGACAGATTTTCGAAGATGGCGCATTTTATTGCTTGTAAGAAGATGGCGGATGCTGTTCATGTTGCTCAGTTGTTTTTCAGGGAGATCTATCGACTTCATGGATTGCCAGAATCTATTGTGTCGGATAGAGATACTCGATTTCTGAGTCACTTTTGGTTAAGTTTGTGGAAGATGGTGGGAACGAAGCTGAAGTTCAGTAGTGCTTATCATCCGCAAACGGATGGACAGACTGAAGTGGTTAACAGATCTTTGGGAAACTTGTTGAGGTGTCTTGTTCAAGATAATCTGAAGAGTTGGGATGTGAAGTTATGTCAGGCAGAATTTGCCCATAATCATGCTGTAAATCGAAGTACTGGGTTCAGTCCGTTCCAGATTGTTTATTCAAGCTTACCGAAAGGACCGTTGGATTTAACAACGATACCACACTCAAAGGGGACAATTAAGAAAGCTGCTGATTTTGTTGAAGGGCTGACGGAGTGTCATAAAATCGTTCAAGAACGATTAGAGAAAGCAAATGAGAAGTATAAGCGTTCTGCAGATCTGAAACGAAGGAATGTTGAATTTCATGAAGGTGATTTGGTTTATGCAGTGTTGACGAAAGATCGTTTTCCGGTGGGAACGTACAATAAATTGAAAGCACGAAAGATTGGTCCAGTTGAAATTTTAAAGAAAATCAATGAAAATGCTTATAAACTGAAGCTGCCAGATGATGTGTACACGTCTGACGTATTCAATGTCAAACACCTCGTACCATATCACGGGGATGAATTTGTTATGGATGAAGAATTTACAAATTCGCGGTCGAATTTTTCTCAACCTAGGGAGGATGATGCAGCTCAGCCCAGAGGAGAAGGCATAAGTCGGTCACGACTTAAGGGAGCGCCACAAGATAACAAAGGCCTAGGTCGGTTACGACCTAAAGGGAAGATTATAAGTCGTACACGACTTAGTTGGAAGCCAGAGAAAGAGAGGACGATGAGTTCGCGACCTAACGAAGGCTTAAAGTCGTATCAACGACCTAGTGTGACCCGACAACGACTTAAAGAAAATCTCTGCGAGTTAACAAGTCCTTTGAGTCGTCTGAACGACCTAACAAGTCATGCTTTAAGTCGCGAAACACCGGATGCTGTTGATTCAACTGCCGAGTTAATTTCTACCGTTGATCTTAGGTCGCTGATATGGGATGCGCATGTTTTAAGTCGCGAAGCACGGGATGCCGTTGATGTGTCTGCCGAGTTAACCTCTGCCCTTGATTCCCTTTAAACGTTGATTTGGAATACCGCTAAGGTTTTAAGTCGCAGAAACTTGTAACCGAAGATCTTGATGCCGCGTCCATCTGAACCGTTGATTCTTGAAGCTGTGAAGAAACTGTTGTTAGGTCGCTGCCGACCTATGCTAAGTCGCGTATATTCTTAGGCCGAATCATTATAGGTCGTAGGTCGCTCTCGACCTAAGTACTTGTATTTTCTGTTGTATTTTGTCTAAGTTGTGTCGCTGTGTTGTACTGTTATGTCGTAGGTCGTCTGGGTTCATAGGTCGACTATTGTTAAGTCGGAACCGACCTAAATACTTGTAATATTTTTAAGCTTTTTCTGAACTGTGTTGTAAATAGTATGCGACTTATGTTAGGTCGGAGATGTGATAAGTCGGTTGCCGACTTATGACTTGTACTTTTTCTGTGTTGGTATGTTGTAGCCTATAAATAGGCAAGTGAAGTCATTTGTAAAAGTTGTTGAATATTGAATAAAATTCTCTTTGATTGCTTTGTGCTTTCATTCAAATTGGTAGTTGAGTGTAATCTCCTATCTCCTCTTTCGGATAATCGAGTGCGCTCGATTCAACGATTGTAGAAGCCGATTCGCGGAATCAAGTGCGCTTGATCAACGCTTGAAGAATTGAAGATCTTCGAACCCGGTATCGTGCGCGATCAACGAGTTCAGGATAGCTAGAATTCGGTATCTTCGGATCAACGAATTTGGGCATTTCAGCATCTTCCAATTCACCGATTGCTACATTCAACGATCTACATCATTTTTGAATTATCCGCTGCGTCAACTCTTCTGACTTGCCTCTGGTGTTCCTCTGCAGCATTCTCTGATGAATTTTCTGACGACATTAGGCTGGAGTCTGCTGCATGCTTGGAACCTGATGTCTGATGCAACTTGTGGCTGTGACATTGGCCAAATAAAATATGTATTGGATTTGCATAGAGATATACTGGAAGACCTAAAATTTCACAAAGTAAAAGAACAATCCAAGATCTTGTATGTATAACAAATTTTATTCTATGAATCACAAATCAAGTGGAAAAATTATCTTCTACGTTGTAGATCCATAAATCAGATCAAACAGAACCAAAAAAATAATGAGCAACAATGTCAAAAGTTGTATGGATCTATAACAAAATTTATTTCATGAGACATGAATCAGATCAGAGATATCATGTTCAACATTTAGAGATTAGATCAATGAGAGCAAAGAACAGTGAGTGACTGTTGTCAAAAAGTGACAGTAATCGAAGCGTGAAAACATTTCATTCAAACTATAAACATTGCATAGAATTATACCTTGCAAAAAAACAAAAGGAAAGAGAAATCGGCTGCTACCTAAGCTATCTCTTGCAGCTCATCCAATTGCCTGTTGGGATGCTATGTCGCTCGTGATGCCGCGGTTCCTAATTCCCAGGCAAGAGAAATCGATTGTGGGGAGAGGTTGGTTAGTTTTAATGAATCAGATGATGGTGGATTCTTTAATCGAGGATTCTAAGGAATTGGATTTAGGAATATGGATGAATTTTGGAAGGAACATAATTTGGTTTCATGAGTGGAGAATGAAAATGGGAGGTACGGATACGGGCCCGAAAAATATAAGATGATGTCGAATTTCAAAAAGGCACCATATAATAGAACGTAGTGGAATGAATTTTCTTTATTAGTATATATATATATATATATATATTTAAAAAATTATATATATAGTGCTTTCAGTTTTATAGTAAAGAAAAGTTAATATAGTTTTATAAATGTTCTAAACATACTTATATAATTATATATTTATTTAATGTTAAAATTCTAGGTATATAAATATAAATATTTATAAAATTATTCATACATACATACATATATATTTATTTATAATATTTTGTATATATAAATTAAGTATATAAACATATAGTGGGACAATATATTTGTATGCTAGATGAGCTAACATATCTGTTGCGGTGCAAATCCAAGCACTTATACATGGACATGTTATATCTTTCCCGGTTTGCTATGATACACACACATATATGTATGCATATATGTATGTATGTATGATACATGTATATGTATAATATAATATTAATTACATAATATAAAATTATATTATAAATTTAAATAACAGGAAATTATTGTCAAGGACAAAATTTCTCAGCGTTTTTGCCTCAAGGACAGGCCTTCAATATTTTATCCTGAAGGACAACTTTCTTTAGGTATCAGTTTTTAGTCATTGATGGCAGTTTTAGGTATCAGTTTGTAGTTATCGGTAGCAGTTTTTAGCTTGGTAGCAGTTTTGTTGTCCTTATGAATAATTTTGAAAAATGTGTCCTTATGAATAATTTTTAGAAGAATGTTTGTCTTTGTGGTAAAAATATTGAGGTTGTGTCCTTGAGGCAAAAAATATACAATCTTTGTCCTTTAAATTAATTCCCCCTTTAAATAACAGGAAATTATTGTCAAGGACAAAATTTCTCAGCGTTTTTGCCTCAAGGACAGGCCTTCAATATTTTATCCTGAAGGACAACTTTCTTTAGGTATCAGTTTTTAGTCATTGATGGCAGTTTTAGGTATCAGTTTGTAGTTATCGGTAGCAGTTTTTAGGTATCAGTTTTTAGCTTGGTAGCAGTTTTGTTGTCCTTATGAATAATTTTGAAAAATGTGTCCTTATGAATAATTTTTAGAAGAATGTTTGTCCTTGTGGTAAAAATATTGAGGTTGTGTCCTTGAGGCAAAAAATATATAAATCTTTGTCCTTTAAATTAATTCCCCCTTTAAATAAACTAATGATTTTATTTAAAAGAAATTTTGAAATTTTCTAAATAAATTAGACTTCATAGTCCCAATAAAGATCCAAAATGATAAATTTTTCGATATCCACCCATTACTTCTATTGCAAACTAGTCCAGTTCCAACACATAATACAAGAGCTTAAGGGAAAATATGTCTTTTTGATGTATTAGTACCGTTCAATCCATGGATATGGACTTAGACAAATTTTTGCCTATTTCTTCCTTTGATATTGTAGTTGATCATTTTCAAGTCCAAAATCCATTCCTTCATCATTCCGAAGGCTAGTTCCATCAAAATGTTCCTTGGATAAAATACTGGATAAAACTTGCCCCCCAATTATGCTTCTATGAATACAAAGCATGTATTGAGTCGATATAAGCAACCAAATCCAGATTTGCAAAACCGCTTCTGTTACTCGATACGTTTTGCACGGAACATTGCATCTTCATTAATAATTTCGGTACATGGTTTCCAAATAGGAGTCAGCTCACATCTTTTCGAAAAATATAAATATTGGAGTCTACCATGTAGAGACTTCGTTTATTACTAAGAGTCATTCTAGTTTATGGTCAGGTCGATATCTTCATCCTTTTCTAATTTTTTATTTATAAGTAACTAGCTGATGGATTAGTATCGTCCATGCATGGATCAGTACTGATCCATGCTTTGACTTTAGTATATAACCAATACTTAACCATTTTTTCATTTTCTCATTTTCATTAGCAAACAATACTTTCTCTCTTCCAACAATCCAGATCTCGTGCTTCCTCTCTAACGTCGACAAGCTTCATCACTCAACTTGAGATCTCAACAATTCATAGTCGATCCAAGGTGGGTTTTCCCTCGACGCAGTCGATCCATCACTAACTAGCTTTCTCAGCACCATGCTCCCCCTTTCAAACTATCATTGCCTTTGCCATGCCTCTCACTCCTTCGCCATTGATCACTACCCTAGCCATTGCCATAGCCAATTCATTCACTCCCATCGATTTTGATTGCCTTGGGTGACAAGGTGATGATTATGGTGATAATGGATGAGTTGGTGAAGCGCTGATTCATTGATGGAAATGGGCGAAGCACTTGTGCTTGGCAATGGATCAGATTGAGTTGGTCTTAAATTTAACTTTATGAGATTGCATTCTCTTGTTAACCAACTCGAGCATTGACACATCTCGGGAGACGAGTCTCATCGACACTTGACTTTTTCAAGCAAGAACCTTAAATCCATTAAGATTGCACTACCTCTCTAGGATTTCATTATCGAGAGTTTGAGTTCCATTGAGATCCACCCGGTGTTGTTAACGTAATTCCTACATTAATGGGTATAATCTGACACACGGTTCCATCGCATGTCGGAGCTTGTTAGTCAGCACAAGCAGGACTTCTACATGGAGTGTTTCTGTACACCATGCTAAAGATACATGATACACACAATGCATAGGAATTACTTCCCCTGGTCGATGTATAAAATCTGATGGTTCGACGCACATCAACATTCATTGGGTACTAAATATCGACCAAACACGTTGATGAAACACTTATAAAATCAGTTATAGAAACTGAAATAAAGATTATTTGACCACGCTCATCATGAAAGATTTTAGTTTATTATGGAATCCAATAGATGCTCTCTGGTTATATCTACCATCGAGTAGCCTCTTCAACATCTACACCATCGACGATCGCTTCTAGCACGACACTGGTTTCTACTCCTATAACTTCCGAGTCTCATAGACCTTGCCACCGTTGTGGGGCCCCAATTAACATGGCTTCACTAGTGATTATCGAAAAGCCACATAGGGAGATCCCTCCCGATGCTAACCTGGAAGGAGTTATTGTTGGAACTAGGCCAGTCGGAAGTGGGTGAAATATGTAGATTTCAAAAAAAAAATCTATATTGAATCTATTGGGCCAATAAAGTCGAAAGGATTATACTAGGTCCAATATAGTTTTAAATAAAATCATATTTTTTAAATTCATTGTATATATTTGTTAATTAAACATGTTAACATTTCAATTAAATGTTTTATTAGGAATGCATCAATATACATAATACAACATAAATGAGCTAATATAAACATGTGTATAAGAGTGTGTGTACGTGTGTATGTATGTAAGTATGTATGTACATCTAGATATTGGAATTTTTATCTATTATGCATATGTGTGTGTAATTAGGTATACATATTACATTCTGACATGCATATCGAGAATATAAATGCCAAAGTGTATACATATGTTTGGGGATACTGCAGTGCATGTATATGGTTAGAATGCACATATTAGCAGTGCCATATGCATATAATTTAAACATATATATACATATATGTAATCTTTGTTGCCACTTATATTTTATATTTACATATATGGAAAGGTATAAAAATAATTCATATAAAGAGATAATTAATGTAAGAGTAAATTAGAAGAGTGAAGATGGAAAGATAATTTATGTTGCAATTAAATCTCATCAATCTAAGTTAAAAGGAAATAATTATATAGTGTAATTCTACTTTACTTTTCTTGTACAATCACCAATTAAACAATTGATTTAATACCATATAGAATTTCAAACTTAATTGCAGCAAACATCCAAACCAATTAAAAATAAAAGAAGTTATGTTATATCTAAATATGAAAAGACATATAATTAACATAAATAAAATTAAAAATTTTATAATTTAATTTATTGAACCTAATGATATAATTAGATATGGAATATAATCTTAACCCGCTTTTTAGCAAAGCAGATTTCAATTGGACTTAGTAGATTCAAACGAAGATAAAACGACTTGAAACTTAGCAGACACACCCAAATGGACAAAAGGAGTAGCTCGAGAAAATTTGAAGCCAAAATAGGCTGAGTACATAACTCGGTGCCGCCCAATAACTCGGTACCGAGTTATCATACCTTATCACCACAGTCTCCAACTTTGCACAGTGATTCTCTAGCCCTTGTATGCAAGCCCAAGCAATTTCATAAAGTTCTGGATGACCTACCTCAAAAATTGAAGTGTTAGCTCTAGTAAACTGCCGAACAAACCAAGTTATGGAGGAACAACCATCAAAAATATCTATTGGGCTATGAAAACACAAGGGGAACTCCAAAACGAAGTGGGAAACACAATGCAAGAAAGTTGGCTGAGTTTCCCCTAAGGTGATAACTCGACGCCGAGTTATCACCTTAACTCGTATGTACCTCAATTTCCTTATATTGCTTCGGGCTGATACCGGGACCTCACCAGTAATAAGCTTCTGATCTAATACGACTGCTATCCCTATAAATATAATACATAGAGCAACTAAAACAGGGGCTATAGATTCTCAGACCGTGGAGACTCTGCTATTTCTTTACCTCTAACATCTCCTTCATTAAAGTCACCTAGGAAACAATTATTTGTTGTTCTAAGACTTAGATTAGAAAATTCCTAGTACTAGCGGCTCGCAAACAACCTAGAAACTCCATTGTAAATCTAAGATCCATTAGATTATGGTCGGATCTAAGAAAACTAGTTGTAATCCAGAGAGAGAATAACTAATAAAACGGATTGAAGTGGACCTAGGCCGGAGATTAAGTTGAAACCCTATAAAAACTTCAATGTGTTCTTGTCCAATTTCTACATTTTCTTTTAATTTTATTTGAACCGGTGCTTTCATCTTGATTCTGGGTGTTGATCCAATTTTTGGGTTAACATTTTGGTGCTTTCACTGAGAATAAAGTTAGTTTTGAAAACTTGAAGCTTGAATCTGAGATTTGGGGAAGATAAAGAGACATAATTCTAAATCTAAAATCGGAACAAGTCAACCAAAGCCTAGGGGTAGCCAGGAGGTGTCCTCAAATTCTCATCAATCCATCTACGTGACCAGAGAAGAGATGGAGATAATGATGAAGGAGATACAGGATGGAGTGATAACTAGACAACATGATATGCTTGAAGGATTTTTCCAAAGGATAGGACAACAAGGAATAGCTGGAGCTGCTAGAATTCAGATCCAGGGACCAAAAACCAATGTAGGAGCTTTTGGAATTGTAGCGAAGCAAACTGAAACAATGCCCCCATGACCCGTGGGCATAATCGATTTGAATTTAGGATGAGCATTAATGCTTGGAATGGGCAATGCTGGAGCCGGAGTGGCAAATCGGAATACGAATGCTTGATAGCAGGAGCTGGAACCAGATGGTCATCGTTGGAACGAGGGGTAGAATGAAGTTATACTTCCATTGGATGACAACCCCGTGATCGAGATGGATTGGAGTCAGGTTCGATTCCTTTACCCCGATGTTAAATTAATGATCTAGTATAACCTCAAGCTGCTTACATGTGTATGGGATCCCGAATGGTCCATGGGCACGCTTTGAGTTGGATGCCTGAGATGACTATTCAGGACGATAATAACCTTGGACCATTTACATATGTACGAGGTCCAGATTAGTCTCTAGGAATGCCTTGAGTCGGATGTTTGGGATGAACACTTAGGATTTCTACTTATTTGACTTTTGAAAAATCCACAGTGAATGTGATGACTGATATTGCTCGCTTTTAAGTCATATCCGAAGAGACGGGACCAAAGTGCAAGGTGCAAGATCCCTTGCCAGAGAGCGAGTGGATGGGCTTGAACAAAAAGTAAGTCCCCTCGTCGGAGAGTGAGTGGATCGGCTTGCTTGGTCGTTGGGCTTCTTTTGTCGGAGAGCAAACGGTCTCAACAAAGATCCGGAGAGATAAAAATCCTAGATTGGGCAATAAACGATTTGAAAAGATCGTTTCCTCAACTTAAACGATAAACGATCCTGTGGGATCATCCCCTCAACTTAAATGATAAATGATCCGTAGAGATCGTCCCCTTAACTTAAACATAAAACGATCCAGAGAGATTGCATATTAAACTGAATATGAAATGTCCGGAGAGATCGCATATTAAACTGAATATAAAATAATTCGGAGAGATCCAACGCTAGAATGGATGTAGATTTAATAAAAGGATTTGAACGCCTTGTAATTTGAATAAAACAGATAAATCCCAGATGAACAGAGGACGATTTTGATATGCGATGTAATAACTCCGAATGAAATCGAAATGATGATGATGCATAAACTACACTCAAGCAGTGTCTAGAGTCCTAGGCTATACTGGGTTTGGAACGACCCATGATTGACAAGAGGATCCGAAGGAACTGGACGATTCACCAAGATTGAAGCAGCTGGAGAGATCATCTATTGAAGATTGATTACTAGAACTTGTTCTTGAGCAAAGCACACCTTACTTTCAGAAGGCGTACTTTGAGGGACAAGTGCTAACCCGCTTTTGAGTAAAGCAGATTTTAGTTGGACTCAGGAGATCAAAAGAAGACGAAATGACTTAAAACTTGGCAAACACCCAAATAGAAAAAGGGAGTAGCTCCAAAAAGTTGAAGTCAAAATAAGTTAAGTACATAATGCGGTGTCGAGTTATCCCTATAACTTGGTACCAAGTTATCATGCTTATCACCACAATCTCCAACTTAAGTGATTCTCTAGCCCTTGTATGCAAGCCCAAGCGATTTCATAAAGTTCTGGACGGCGTACCTCAAGAATTGAAGAGTTAGCTCCAGTAAACTGCCGAATAAACCAAGTTATAAAGGAACGACCATCAAAATAAGCTATTGGACTATGAAAACAAAAGGGGAACTCCAAAATGAAGTAGAAAACATGATGCAAGAAAGTTGGTAGAATTTCCCCTAAGGGGATAACTCGACACAGAGTTATGGGGATAACTCGGTATCGAGTTATCACCTTAACTTCTGTGTACCCCAATTTTCTCATATTACTTCGGCCTAATACCTGGACCACTCTGGTAATATGCATCCGATCCAATATGACTGCTACCTCTATAAATACAAACCATAGAGCAACTAAAACAAGGGCTGGATTCTCGGACCATGGAGACTGCTATTTTTCACCTCTAATCTCTCCTCCAATAAAGTCACCTAAGAAACAATTATTTGTTGTTCTAGGACTTAGATCAGCAAATTCCTAGTACTAGTGACTCACAAACAACCTAGAAACTTCATTGTAAATCTTAAATCCACTAGATTGTGGTCAGATCTAAGAAAAGTAGTTGTAATCCAAAGAGAGAAGAACTAATAAAAATTGATTGAAGTGGACAAAGGTCGGAGATTACATCGAACTAGTATAAAAACTTCTGGGTGTTCTTATTTTCTTTCTGATTTTTCTTTTTCTTTTATCCGAACTGGTGCTTTCATCTCGATTATGGGTGTTGATCCAATTTTGGGTTAACACGTAACTTTATATTTAGGTACATACATATATGTAATGAACTGAAATTTAATTTTGGCATATGAAACTAAATTAATCTAAAACAAATCAACTAGTAAAATTTAGTTTAATACTGGTTTACAATTTCAAGGTATGAAGATGACTTGATTAATTTACACACACACACATATATTATACACACACACACATAATTTCATGTTTAAATTTACTAAAATTTGATCCATGATTAAGAGGAATAAGCGTGACAACAAGAGTAATTTATTAAAACAAAGAAGGTTTACAACAACACACAATATGATAACTGATAAGATGATTTATTTTAGATCTCAAATGAAATAAAGCATAAATTATTTGGTTAAACAAATCATTAACTAATAATAAAAAAAGATTCAACAAACTAATTCTACAACAGCTAGTTATTTCAGATCCAATTAAATCATATATTCAAAATCATACACAAATAGAACTCACAGTCAATCGCAATACATAGAATAATTTTAAAATTGATTTTAACAAGTGGCTACAATTTACATATGTGTGAAAACTTTATTTTAAATATCAGCATTCGCACGTCACAAGATTCAAAGGTGCCTTTTAACTAGTGGTGTATCACTCAAAGGTGTGAAATCGATCGACGATTAATATTGAACAATTAAAATATCAACGTTCACATGTCACCTTAGCTAGTTGTATGAAAGTTGGGCCGAATTCATCGTTTATGGGTCTTTTCGATAAATCAAATTTCACAAACACTTAAGCGGTACCTTTTATTGACAATTATTTACACCAATTCCCTTCGTCAAAATTATATCACATTAGGACTTATGGAATTTGGTTTTGGTCAAAATTCCAACATTTTCCACAATCAACTTTGTAAGTGTAACTACAAAATCCTTAGTTTAATAATAAAAATTATTATTAACCATATGTTCTAGCCAAATACTTTGACTTTGAGTTGTCTTAAGTTAACCCCGTGATACTAACTCCATATAACCAAGGAGACAAATTCTCTCTTAGATAGTATTTCACTTCTATCGCTTCCACTCGACCCAAATATAGTTGTTTGATGGACGTCATGTCACGATTTAACTGTAATCAAAGTGGATTTTCCACATTTAAGCTCGACTGTATTCTCAAGTCTAGGAAATTGCGTTAAATTTTCACATCAATTTTCTTATTTGACCTTAGCTATATTAACCAACAGAGAACTATTGAGTGACTCATTCCATAGTTATCGACTAACTATCATTACGTAACCCCTTGGTGCTTCCCAACAGCCATGAGTAATACACTGCCCAACGTTTGGAGAGTGTTGCGTACTCTAGTCTCAACGGATGTATCGATATCCAGTCTCAATACATCTTGATTAGGAATATTTAAAACAGTAAGTTTATTTTATTATGATAAATCAGTCTTGATACATCTTGATTGGGAATATTTAAAATGGTATGTTTATTTTATTGTGATAAATCACTCATGATTATAACATATTATAACTCCTATCACAGAACATACCATTTATGGACTTTCAATATTAAATATACTTTTAATTAAATAAATAATTAATATAACACATTATATCAAGTATATAATAGAAAGAAAACACCTTTTATTTTGAACAAGATTGCTTGTCGAGTTAGATATATGTAAACAACTACATAATTGCCCTTAAGGCATACTCCTAACTCTATCAAGCTACCAATTGCACTTGGGGTCAATTATGGAAGCTTATTCCAACTTCATCGATCGGTTTTCTAAAAAACAATCGGATAAGTCCCTTTCGGAATGGGTATGCTACGATATTTTAATTATATACTATGTCAATCAACTCTCTCTGATGCTGATAAATTGCCTTTATCATGTGCAACTATTCAGAATATGTCGCTTGACTTATAGTGAGCTCTTGGTTCTTTTACAGAATGTACCACAACATAGTTATCAAATAACAATGTCATGGGATTTGGAACTTTTGGAATCACCTTTAGCTCGATTATAAATTTATGCATTTATTTATAATTCTTGTACTATAGTAGCCTTCGGTTGAATTAGCTACTACTTATTGTTTTGAACAATTCCAACTTAAACTTCTCAGTTAAAGTTTAAACATGAATTTAATTTACATACTACACTCGATAGAACTTATGATGTTTGAGTCTGAACACTCCTTCATAAGGAGTTCTTTGTTTCTGTAAACAATTCTCTAGTATTTTGTGAATACTCGAGAACACTCTAAACTACCATTTAGTGATCTTAATTTGGATTTAATATTTGCATCATGCATCAAATATATAAGCAAGATACGATATTGTTGGCAGTACAACATGTATGGTAATTCTTATTGTCAATACATAAGGAATCCATCTTACATGTTCCATTTTAAGCATTTTAATATGCTGTCTTTGCATATTGTTTGGGACATTCCCAACATCCTTTTTACTTATTATAAACGATATACTTTACAAATCTAATATCAAGCATTAAACAACAAGACTATTACTGATTTTAACATAAGTACATCGTTAACAATCAGTAGTATGTTGTTTACTTATAATTTTAGAAATATCTATGTACCTTTTATTATTCTTTCTTATGGACACACGCTTCCTCTGCATTTTGACTGAAAATCAAAGTATTCGATATTTATATCAAAATATTTATTCAATTATGATGCTTACAGAATGATACTTTCATATCATTTCTTGGATCATCCGAAAAACCCACAAACTCAATATCGCTTCCACCGGCTTTAAGACACTTTAAATGTTATGTGCAAACAATCTATTCTAAATCATTATTTAGAATTTTCCATTTCAACACATATGTACCAAAACAAAAAGTCATACCAAGCGATAATTTTATGAGTAAAATCCGAATCATCTTGGGCACAATCAATGACGTATATGTTACGTTAATTTCAATAATTGAATATTATGATTTTATTCTTATCAATGTTGCTCACTATATTCTAACCGCATTAGTCTTTCTCTTAAAGACACATTTGCGACCGATAAATCATATTCCTTCGGATACAACTATCAAATCACATTTTGATAATGCACTTGAAATCCTTTTAGAACTATGCATTGTACCATATGGTAGAGACAATACTCTTAATGGTTTAATTGACTACTAAGAATTATTTATTTTGACATTGATAACAAACTCATAGTTTCTCTTCAATTTGAAAGAATATTTAATAGACATTCTAATGCACAGTGTTCATTTAGGTTTGGTTAATTTCATTTCATTCCTCGTAATCAGATTTATTCTAGGATCGTATCCAAAATCTATTTTACTACCAATGATTTCTAAAAGCATAAACATTTTATGAATTGCCTTATATTAAACTGATTTGATTTTAGTTTACGAAACTTATGTTCAAATTATAAATTGGTCATCCAATGACAATCGTTTCTGAAATCCTTTTGGGGTGATTCATACAAGATCCCTCACGTACAATTATTACGTGCAGTCTTTGACTTGCACAGCCTGCCAACTCCTTGGCCTAGAATATTTTAAGGTTTCCTATAAACGATCATCTTGTATGATTTTGTAAACCATTCTTTATCTGAAATTAATTTTAACCTTATATATGTGACGACCCGCCCTTCTCGACCCTCGAAAATCGACACAAAATACTCAACAGTATAATATGCCGACGATCGAATGCCGGAAAAGACAGATTGTCAAAGAATAAGAAAGTAGATAGAAGAAGAAAGAACCAACCAAATCAGAATCTCACAATCGCAGCGGGTAAAATATAATATATAGAACAGATCTTTACACAAATGAAAACTATATCTTTTTATATACAATACATCATCATCAGAGTATATCAATACAACCAACCATAGCCAGTCAAACAATCTCAACAATCACAGCAGCGGAATAATACAAGTACGAGAAATACGTCTCGGACTCCAGCTCCTCTCCTGAGCTCCATAGCAAAAATACTGAAATATACTCGGTCTGACCCGAGCATTATAATAAAATAAAACCCGAGTCAGTCTGGAATACCAGCGCATCATAAATACACCCAATTGATTATTAAAGTTTCAAAATCCTTTGGAAACAAAAGCATCTCGTAAGACCACGCCACAAATAAACATGTCGGGTTTTTACCTTACGATAGCTAAAACACTTTTTATAGCAATCCTCTGATATTATAATAGTGTCTAGATACAAATACTTATTAAAATAGCTGAAATTGTTACATGATTAAATTCCAGCATACTAGGTATACAAACAAAACTCGTACAAGGTACGTAGGGAAAATGGATTTCCAACTAATGACTAGGCACTGGGGTACCACCTGTCACAGTACGTGGCCTAGATCACAGTACCGAGGAGTACGCCCGCTCCCCTGCAACACAAGACCGGAATCATCCCTTACTGGATAATTCCAAGTAAAATCACCCCACGGTTGTGATCAGCAACCGCACCACTAAGCCGAAATAAAAGGGACATCTAGACAGGGATGACCTTACTCTCAAGTGGGGGCTACCCACGAAGCCTTGCTGCATATCCCCTGATTTTCAGTCATTCCCGGTTGATGAGGCTTGAGGCTTAGCATTACCTTTACAGAACATTTCACTTTGAATGCCCATCGTCCACCTGACGATGTCACGAAAGCATTCGTCCATACAAGTCCGTCCCGGGTCCGAACGGAACCGAAGGCACTACTCCTACTACATCCATTTTGGAAATATCCTCAGGATTAGTAGCGACTAGCCCTTGCACTTCACAGCTCCATCTTCGACTCCGAACACGTTACACGAAACGTACAAACCGGATCGAAGTGGTATTCGAGTCTCCAGACCTAGAATCCCGGTATACGGAAACCCGATCCCGGTCTCTTCGAAACGATCAGCGCATTTGGCCAATATTGATAGTCGGTGATTTAACTATCAATTAATGTTCACAAACATCCATACACATCCATCACACAATAAATAATTTCCATATTATTTATTTTCTTCTAATATCTTTCAAAGAGATATTTTCACATTTTCAAAACTCGTTTGAAAACAATTTTCCAAACTCTTCCTTTACAAGGTAAATCTTTTACCCTTTATTCCCATCGGGAATAACCAAGTATAAAACAATTTGCATTTAAAACAGTTAAAATACTTTATACTGAAATATACTTTAATATATGAAAATTACTTCTATTTATTTACTCAAAATATAAATTTAAAATATGTGAAGAAAACTAGTCATTAACACATAAACTTTGATTTAAAAATAAGGGTTTTAGTTTCACTAAATTCAAAATAGCGTTATAAGAAGAAAAAATGCTAATTTTAACAACTTAAGCTAAAACCAACTTTTAAATAAATCCATTTGTAAAAATAATTGCTAATATACTCCCAAATTATTACGGTATTAAAAATTATTAATTTATTTCTTTAAAAATAACGATTTCTTTAAAATACTTTTAAAACGATTTAAAACTTAACCTTAGTTAAATAAAATCTTTTTATAAACATTTACTTGGTTTTCCCAGGGAAACACTTTCCCGTTTCTAAACATTCCAAAGTACTCTTTCATATAAATCCACTGATTTATTTCAAGTCAATTATGTTTTACAACATAAATCCCAAATCCCATATTTAACTATAACTTCATCCGAAGTTCACACCCAATTTCCCATATCCGGAAATTCATTTTTAAATCATAGTTTAAAACATTTTAAATTAAACATTTTTGGTGAATTTCCAATGGAAGCCAAATTTCCAATTCACTTAATTAAATTCCAATGAAATACGGCATTTCAAAACATTCTATTTTTCATTTGAACTTGTTAATTTATAGTTGGAAACTCCATTTAACATATTTTTAATTTCCGGATAACATTAGCCATTATTAAAATAAACATCGTTATTTTAAACAATTTATATTTTCATAAATTTAATTTCCAGAAAACTATACTTTCCATTTACCCATTTCATAAACTTCCCATTATATTCAAAATCCCAATTTGACCCAATTTACATTTTTCTTTTCAAATCCGATTTCAAATTTTATTCTTTGAAATTCTAAATTTAACAATTCATTTTATTTCGTAAAAACACAATTTATCCATTTATAATTAAATTCGGTGATTATACTTTATACAACAATTTCACAGTACAATTAAACTTCCAGATTTATCAATCACAACATATAAACAGGTATGACTATCAACTATAAATAATTGCTACATTTTGAGGAATCCAGTTGGATCCCTCCAACCTGTTTCTTCCTGCATCACAAATGTTAGCACATCACAATATAAATATCAATCCAGACAGATAAACACAAATATAGAAAATCAACCACACAAATATTTAAATATCAATTATTTATAATGTCTAGCATCCAGATGTGAGTGAGAATAACTCACCTTGAGTTTTTGGCGAGCGTTCGGAATTTTGAATTAAACCGGACGACGTCCGATTTAACTTAAATTTCTGCTTGCCCGGAATGACTCCGGATCTGCACCATCACGTAGCGCTTGTCTCTGCGATTCTAACGCATCCAGCTTTGTCCGAATCTGAGATCGTATGAGTTCGATATGAATTTACAAAGTTTTGATAACGATTTAACAACAAATTCTTTTTTTATAACAATTACCAAACGCGGACGTTCCTTCTTCCCGCTCCTCTCTAACTCACGCAACATCTACAGGTCGCGAAACCCATCAACTCGCGAACTAGGGTTCGAGACCGCTCCCTCCACGTTCACTTCGAGTTCGATCAGGACCTACCACCGTGAAGGGCGCCACGACCTCTACACTCGACCCAAGTGCGGTGGCACTCAGTCGCCCCTCCAGCGCACCACACGGAAGAGAACGGCGGCATCCTCGACGACGAAATCTCCCCCTCCGATGTTCGAAACACAATCGCCACCGTTGGTATCGTAGAGCTCGAAGAGTACTACAATTCTCCAGTTGAAGATTTTAGACGAAAGTGTTTAGATTTGGAGAAAAATTGCAACCAAAATTGAAGCATTTCAGCCATTGGTTGATAAAAGTGGCGGCCTGAGGATAATAGCTAGGGTTTGGCAAATAAAATGAATATATATATTATGATTTAATATTATTTAATTAATAAAATATCTCAATTTAACCGCCTATGCAAACGAACTCCAAATCTCATGTTCCGACAGGCTATCCTGGGGTTTTTCTGCGTTCCGGACACAATGGAACAGGTTTCGTAAGCTAATTCGATCGTATGCGCGAGATACGGAATAAAACGATCAATTTAAAATTATATCGGTTAAATCGATTTCGATGCATTTCGAGCCACCACGGTCAAACAACAACTCCGATCGCTACGAAAATTTAAATCCGATAATAACTAACTATTACGGATCCAATGGAACTGGTTTCGTCGAATTCCGATACTGTGCCCCGGAAGGCTATTTTAACTCGTCTATTAAATCAGGCGATTTTCAAAATTTACGGAAACGCTTTAAAATTCACTTTAAAAATTTTTATTAACTTAAAAATAAACCATATAAAATTTAAATCACATAAAAAATCATTCTGGCTCATTCTAGACCAAAATCTGATTAAATTGCATTTTAATAATATTAAATTCATTTTTAAATTGATATAAAATCCCAAATATAAATTTACCAACTTTACAATTCATCTAAAATTCCCACCACACTATTTACTCTCAATTAACTCAAAATAAATTTTAAACCCATTTTTATCACTATTTATATTCAGATTTACCCTTATCTCAATTCCGAATATTTAAATTATTATTTCCCCATAAATCAAATTCAACGGAATCACTAAAATTAACATTATAGCTTATTTTATTGATTGCATCTGATTCCCTCCATTTCAAAATCAATTAAATATCCACGTTAAACATTTAAAATGAATTAAATGTTCATAAATCCAACAGCTAAAATCTGGGATGTTACATTCCTCCCCCCTTATAAAAATTTCGTCCCCGAAATTTGCTAAGGTAGAAAATACTCTCCAACCTATTTACTTCCCAATTTGCTTAGTTAAAAGCTTATATTCACTTTCCAAAAAGTTTCAGCTCCATTTCAAAAACCATTTGCTTTATTTACTCTAAAGCCTTTATCTTAACACTCGCTTTCAAAATAACTTTACTTATTAATAAATTTTCCCAAAAATCCCAAAAATTTTCTAACTCCCAAAATTTCTGAAAAATTTTGGCGGAGTCTCCTTTGCACGGAGGAGCTTCTGCGATATCGCAGGATACACAAATATATATACATCGGCTCACATGGCCGGAAACCAAAATATATCACAATATATATATCATTTCCCAATTATATTTGCGTAGGCGTACCTCTTAGCAAATTTTTAAAAGCAAGCGGCTAATATCTCGCATATACGCGCTCCAACTCTCTCGAACGCCTCCCGCACCTGTACTATACTCAACAAACTCATCAAATTTCAAAGATAAGAACATTTCATTAGCATTTCCAATATAAATGCAAGCTAACCATCTTTATAAACCAATTTCACAATGCTGACATCATTTTACTCGCTTTACAAACTCAAATTTCATAGTTTAACAATGTCACTATATTTTCAACAATCCAAAGATTTCAATCACCTTTAAATTTTCTTATTCAAGTCCAAGCTTCATTTTATTTCTCTTGAATGCTTTAAATTCAAGTTCACCATATACAATTCATATTTATTTCACCCAATTCATTTCCACTTCAATATGATTACATATGCCTTCCTTACATTTCTTTATTTCAACTTACATTCCCAATTTGATTTACAATCAAATTTTATTTTAAACTTGAAACATTTGCATTTCAGTTATGATCCATTTCCATTCATATGCAAACATTACTCATTAAGAGGTCAATTCATTCCTATTGATTCAAAATCAATTTCATTTGCTATTCTTAACCAATTCACTTGCATTCATATACAAAACTCTTTGAATTGGGTTCCCATTCATATCAATTTATTCACAATTCAATTCCAATTGCTTTTTAAACAACTCAATTCTGAATATATGCAAATTTTCACGCCATTCAAGCAAAAATTATTGTCACTTAAGCTTATCACCATTCAAAATTAATTTCAACTTGGATGTGTATTAATTTTATTCAATTTTTGCATTGTTCACAATCCAAGTATTTTCTTTTCCGAATGCAATTGTTAAATTCAATATTTCCTTTACATTTTAATCTCATTAACTAATTCAAATTTACATTAATATCATTCATTCCTGAGTTATTTACAACTCTTATATTTTTAACTCATCACATTAATTAATTTAAAACTCATTTCACTTGCATTTCAGTTTATTTCCTAACAATTCCATTCAAGATTACTCAATAAAGCTTATACTTAATCATTTGTTTTAGTTCTCTCAAGTATCCACACATTTCCATTTCTTCTTGAATCAATTTTATTTTATTTTCATTTGATTCTCCTTCAAATCAAATTTCAATTCATTTATAAATCTAAATGCTCTTTGTTTATTTATCCAATCCATGTACAAATTTATTTTATTAACAAAGAGACCATTTAAATTATTTCTCTCATTTGAATTTTATTTACAATTCAAACCATCACTATTATAAGCTAATTACATTATTCATTCTCACTTCCAACATTTATTGCCAAACTTAAATTCCATCCCAAAACTGGATTTTATTAACCTTTCAAATTTTGACCAAACTATCAAAATCCTATTTATTGCAATACAAATTCCATTTAATTTAGCTTACACAAGATTTATTTCCAAACAATCATTTTGGATTTAGTTGAGTAAACATTTACTTCATTCAACATCACTTCAACTAAATTAAATTTCCATTAAAATCAATTCTTATCCCATTTTAATTCAAGGTTAACTAAATTATATATGCATTTTCAATTTAATTCCTTTCCAGAATTAATTCAAATTCATCTAAATTTTATTTAGCCCACCTGAATTTAAACCATTTCCTTTACTACTTTAAATAAGAATTAAATTACATTCATTCTTATTCATAACACAACAGAAATATTAATATTCAGCTTAATTCCATCTTGGTCGAAGTTAAACCAAATTTAATTTAATCTTAATTCTCCATATCCAAGTTCAACTTATTTACTAACTTCAGTTCACTTACCTCTTTTATATTTTATAATTGTTTCACCTTACTTTGCATTCCATTTAAAATTTAGTTCGAATTCACCATTCCACTTAACCATTTTTATTTGTGGTTATAATTCCATTTTACTTGAGTTAAAATTAAATCTTCCATTCTCAAGTTCTCCAACTTATTTACTTGTAAGTTTATATTGCTCATTTCAAACCAATCCACATTTTTATAATCACAATGTCAAATTTTAACACTTAATAGCTTAAGAATATGAATTCATTTGCACAATCATAAGCATTTACATTTCACCGTTATCTCAACTTCCATTTAATTCCAATTCATTTAGATTTAATTCAATTTCAAATTCTTAATTTTATTTAACTTATCATAAGTTAAATCCAGGTATATTCCATTCACCTTCATTTATTCAAAGTAAATTTACATTCCATATATACTCATTTCTTCTTTAAATCAACTTTCCTTTATAAGTTATATAGTTGAATCATTTCAACTTTCACATTTTTATTTTAAAATAGAATTCCCAGAATTCAGTTTACCCGGATTTATTTCAAAACCAATTTGAAATAAAAATCAACACATTTCTCTTTTGATATTCAAATCAAATACCAAATTCCAAAACAAACTGCTTTTACCAAACAATTTTCCTTTTGAAAATTCCAAAATCACTTGTTTCCCAAACAAGTCCAAACAATGTCATAACCAACTATTTTGGTAGCAATCCATCACTTTAGAAGCTCGAAAATGAATTCTAATGATGTGGCCAGCATCATCAGGATTATTTTCCAACGACTGAAGTGAGTTCGATGCTTTCCACTTCCAAAATTCACCTCAAAACAATTTCTATTCAAAAATATTTCCCCAAAATATACTCCATTCTTACAAATGCTTTTGAAAACATTTCTATTTCCACAAAGTCAAACTCCCAAAACTTTGTTTAATTCCATTTGAAATCCCTTTCAAAATTTCCGGGGTCAAAATTCTAGTTTAAATCAAATTTTAATTTTTACTTTTCTTATTTAAAACATATCCAGTCAATTCGATTTGGTTATAAACCATTTTAATATTTTAACTTCTTATTTTCTTATATATATCATTTCAAATTTTAGATCATGTTTTAATTTCTTATTTGATTATAGAAGAAACAACCAAACAAGCATCCAATATATATAATTTAGAAAACTATTTCTTTATATCAAAATATAATTTTGGGTAAAATTATTTCATTTACCCACTTTAAAAACAATACTATGTCGGTTTATCTTGTTTAAGAGTTTAGAAACCCCTATCGATACGGTTGTACTTCCCGCACCGACCAGAATTCATAAACACTCAACCGATAAATCAACACAGTATAAAAACAATTTTATATCCACTAACAGGTACGGTCTCATAGCTATTATTACACTTAGCTCATTATAGAGTACTTCTGACTCTATTTAAAATGAGTAATTTTCCCACCAAAGCCTAGGTTGTCGCCAACCTATGCTCTGATACCACTGTGACGACCCGCCCTTCTCGACCCTCGAAAATCGACACAAAATACTCAACAGTATAATATGCCGACGATCGAATGCCGGAAAAGACAGATTGTAAAAGAATAAGAAAGTAGATAGAAGAAGAAAGAACCAACCAAATCAGAATCTCACAATCGCAGCGGGTAAAATATAATATATAGAACAGATCTTTACACAAATAAAAACTATATCTTTTTATATACAATACATCATCATCAGAGTATATCAATACAACCAACCATAGCCAGTCAAACAATCTCAACAATCACAGCAGCGGAATAATACAAGTACGAGAAATACGTCTCGGACTCCAGCTCCATAGCAAAAATCCTGAAATATACTCGGTCTGACCCGAGCATTATAATAAAATAACACCCGAGTCAGTCTGGAATACCAGCGCATCATAAATACACCCAATTGATTATTAAAGTTTCAAAATCCTTTGGAAACAAAAGCATCTCGTAAGACCACGCCACAAATAAACATGTCGGGTTTTTACCTTACGATAGCTAAAACACTTTTTATAGCAATCCTCTGATATTATAATAGTGTCTAGATACAAATACTTATTAAAATAGCTGAAATTGTTACATGATTAAATTCCAGCATACTAGGTATACAAACAAAACTCGTACAAGGTACGTAGGGAAAATGGATTTCCAACGAATGACTAGGCACTGGGGTACCACCTGTCACAGTACGTGGCCTAGATCACAGTACCGAGGAGTACGCCCGCTCCCCTGCAACACAAGACCGGAATCATCCCTTACTGGATAATTCCAAGTAAAATCACCCCACGGTTGTGATCAGCAACCGCACCACTAAGCCGAAATAAAAGGGACATCTAGACAGGGATGACCTTACTCTCAAGTGGGGGCTACCCACGAAGCCTTGCTGCATATCCCCTGATTTTCAGTCATTCCTGGTTGATGAGGCTTGAGGCTTAGCGTTACCTTTACAGAACATTTCACTTTGAATGCCCATTGTCCACCTGACGATGTCACGAAAGCATTCGTCCATACAAGTCCGTCCCGGGTCCGAACGGAACCGAAGGCACTACTCCTACTACATCCATTTTGGAAATATCCTCAGGATTAGTAGCGACTAGCCCTTGCACTTCACAGCTCCATCTTCGACTCCGAACACGTTACACGAAACGTACAAACCGGATCGAACTGGTATTCGAGTCTCCAGACCTAGAATCCCGGTATACGGAAACCCGATCCCGGTCTCTTCGAAACGATCAGCGCATTTGGCCAATATTGATAGTCGGTGATTTAACTATCAATTAATGTTCACAAACATCCATACACATCCATCACACAATAAATAATTTCCATATTATTTATTTGCTTCTAATATCTTTCAAAGAGATATTTTCACATTTTCAAAACTCGTTTGAAAACAATTTTCCAAACTCTTCCTTTACAAGGTAAATCTTTTACCCTTTATTCCCATCGGGAATAACCAAGTATAAAACAATTTGCATTTAAAACAGTTAAAATACTTTATACTGAAATATACTTTAATATATGAAAATTACTTCTATTTATTTACTCAAAATATAAATTTAAAATATGTGAAGAAAACTAGTCATTAACACATAAACTTTGATTTAAAAATAAGGGTTTTAGTTTCACTAAATTCAAAATAGCGTTATAAGAAGAAAAAATGCTAATTTTAACAACTTAAGCTAAAACCAACTTTTAAATAAATCCATTTGTAAAAATAATTGCTAATATACTCCCAAATTATTACGGTATTAAAAATTATTAATTTATTTCTTTAAAAATAACGATATCTTTAAAATACTTTTAAAACGATTTAAAACTTAACCTTAGTTAAATAAAATCTTTTTATAAACATTTACTTGGTTTTCCCAGGGAAACACTTTCCCGTTTCTAAACATTCCAAAGTACTCTTTCATATAAATCCACTGATTTATTTCAAGTCAATTATGTTTTACAACATAAATCCCAAATCCCATATTTAACTATAACTTCATCCGAAGTTCACACCCAATTTCCCATATCCGGAAATTCATTTTTAAATCATAGTTTAAAACATTTTAAATTAAACATTTTTGGTGAATTTCCAATGGAAGCCAAATTTCCAATTCACTTAATTAAATTCCAATGAAATACGGCATTTCAAAACATTCTATTTTTCATTTGAACTTGTTAATTTATAGTTGGAAACTCCATTTAACATATTTTTAATTTCCGGATAACATTAGCCATTATTAAAATAAACATCGTTATTTTAAACAATTTATAATTTCATAAATTTAATTTCCAGAAAACTATACTTTCCATTTACCCATTTCATAAACTTCCCATTATATTCAAAATCCCAATTTGACCCAATTTACATTTTTCTTTTCAAATTCGATTTCAAATTTTATTCTTTGAAATTCTAAATTTAACAATTCATTTTATTTCGTAAAAACACAATTTATCCATTTATAATTAAATTCTGTGATTATACTTTATACAACAATTTCACAGTACAATTAAACTTCCAGATTTATCAATCACAACATATAAACAGGTATGACTATCAACTATAAATAATTGCTACATTTTGAGGAATCCAGTTGGATCCCTCCAACCTGTTTCTTCCTGCATCACAAATGTTAGAACATCACAATATAAATATCAATCCAGACAGATAAACACAAATATAGAAAATCAACCACACAAATATTTAAATATCAATTATTTATAATGTCTAGCATCCAGATGTGAGTGAGAATAACTCACCTTGAGTTTTTGGCGAGCGTTCGGAATTTTGAATTAAACCGGACGACGTCCGATTTAACTTAAATTTCTGCTTGCCCGGAATGACTCCGGATCTGCACCATCACGTAGCGCTTGTCTCTGCGATTCTAACGCATCCAGCTTTGTCCGAATCTGAGATCGTATGAGTTCGATATGAATTTACAAAGTTTTGATAACGATTTAACAACAAATTCTTTTTTTTTTATAACAATTACCAAACGCGGACGTTCCTTCTTCCCGCTCCTCTCTAACTCACGCAACATCTACAGGTCGCGAAACCCATCAACTCGCGAACTAGGGTTCGAGACCGCTCCCTCCACGTTCACTTCGAGTTCGATCAGGACCTACCACCGTGAAGGGCGCCACGACCTCTACACTCGACCCAAGTGCGGTGGCACTCGGTCGCCCCTCCAGCGCACCACACGGAAGAGAACGGCGGCATCCTCGACGACGAAATCTCCCCCTCCGATGTTCGAAACACAATCGCCACCGTTGGTATCGTAGAGCTCGAAGAGTACTACAATTCTCCAGTTGAAGATTTTAGACGAAAGTGTTTAGATTTGGAGAAAAATTGCAACCAAAATTGAAGCATTTCGGCCATTGGTTGATAAAAGTGGCGGCCTGAGGATAATAGCTAGGGTTTGGCAAATAAAATGAATATATATATATATATATATTATGATTTAATATTATTTAATTAATAAAATATCTCAATTTAACCGCCTATGCAAACGAACTCCAAATCTCATGTTCCGACAGGCTATCCTGGGGTTTTTCTGCGTTCCGGACACAATGGAACAGGTTTCGTAAGCTAATTCGATCGTATGCGCGAGATACGGAATAAAACGATCAATTTAAAATTATATCGGTTAAATCGATTTCGATGCATTTCGAGCCACCACGGTCAAACAACAACTCTGATCGCTACGAAAATTGAAATCCGATAATAACTAACTATTACGGATCCAATGGAACTGGTTTCGTCGAATTCCGAGACTGTGCCCCGGAAGGCTATTTTAACTCGTCTATTAAATCAGGCGATTTTCAAAATTTACGGAAACGCTTTAAAATTCACTTTAAAAATTTTTATTAACTTAAAAATAAACCATATAAAATTTAAATCACATAAAAAATCATTCTGGCTCATTCTAGACCAAAATCTGATTAAATTGCATTTTAATAATATTAAATTCATTTTTAAATTGATATAAAATCCCAAATATAAATTTACCAACTTTACAATTCATCTAAAATTCCCACCACACTATTTACTCTCAATTAACTCAAAATAAATTTTAAACCCATTTTTATCACTATTTATATTCAGATTTACCCTTATCTCAATTCTGAATATTTAAATTATTATTTCCCCATAAATCAAATTCAACGGAATCACTAAAATTAAAATTATAGCTTATTTTATTGATTGCATCTGATTCCCTCCATTTCAAAATCAATTAAATATCCACGTTAAACATTTAAAATGAATTAAATGTTCATAAATCCAACAGCTAAAATCTGGGATGTTACAATATACTACTCCTAGGTACACGACCTTACAGAAAGAATTTAACTCAACTTCATTCGCAATTAATCAAACTTTGTTCGACAAAGTTCAATTATCCTTATCAATACATCATTATGTATAATAGGAAGGAGTGACTTTTGAGATTGAATCTTTATTCATTTTTAAGTACGTTCATAACTCTTTTCAATATACTCACCTATTCGATCAAATCGAATCATTTTATTTTCTATCGCACATTATTATATTTACTTCTATTTTATATTCTATGAACCCATCATTAACATATCACATGCGTATCATATACATATGTTTGTGTTTGTGACAATTCATCAGTGAATACGACAAAGTACATGAAACTGTTTTGGAACTTTTGATTTCATACATCTATATGTATCAATCTGTAGAGTTCATCAACTCCTATAATGCTTCCACTGAATGGGTGCTTTGCCCTTAATTGTCTAAGATATAATCACTAGTACCATATGATTCATAATCATATAATCATAAATTATTTTTTGAAAATGTGACTTAGCCCATAATTCTAAAATAATTGCAAGTAAATTTAGATACTTCTGTATTTTTCAATGCATCACAAATACCGCCATTATAGTTTTGTTTTATAATGATTATTCATAATATTCATATTGAAATAAAACTGTATCTAATTTTTCTAGTCAATACTGAAAAATTATTATTATTTCGTAAATAATGTTTGGTATGTTTTACGAAAATAATTTTCGTAACATGATGCGACCAATAAGTGCTATATGTCATGCTCCCACTATTTTTACTATTACTACAATAGCATACGAAATATGAAGGTCGACCACTTAATGTAGGCTATTTATTCCATCTACTATAACCATTTTACAGTCGAGAGTTTTTCGATCAAATATCTTGAACTTAACAGAATAAACTTCATAGAAAACAATTTTCTACATAAAAAATACATTTTGGAATAAAAATCATATTTCTTATTCCAATGTAAAGTATCAATTATTATTTTATAATTCTCATTTACGATGTTTCTTCATGAAGCAGAAGTAGCCATTTACTCTCTTCATCCCAACCGTGCCTTAAGTTACATCTACCTCTGTACATTCGTTTTCTTTTCTATATGGTTGAACCATTCAAAAGGTAGCCCTATCTCCACAAACATAAAGAACTCTTTACAAAAATGCATTCAGTAATCCTTAACATTTAAAGATATTGAATAAGTTGCATTTTACGTAAATTGATCAAACTGACTTTTCAGTGATCAAACTCTTAGATCGATCCTGTAGCTCTTGGTCTAGTGTTACATTTAACATGACAAGATCATCATTGTAATCAATCATATTGGATACATGATCTCACATTATGGTTTACATACTTATTTAGAATGAACTGATTTTATCGAAGTTTCTTACATTACTAATTGCGACTGTGCACCTTATAACATTTATATGTGAACGAAATACATATCAGACATCCATATTCAAGTATCTATTAAATAATAGTAAAGCGGAAGAATTTGAAACTCTCTCATTAATTATAGGAATTATCTCTATTCTCCTTAATTCTCTCCGAGTCCAAGGAATTATCTCTATTCTCCTTAATTCTCTCCAAGTCCAGAGATTTTATTTTCAAAATCCTATGATCTATCACTTTACCATTATTCTACTAAACTGCTCACTCTATTTTACGTTCAAATACCTACTTTAAAAAAAATCTATAATTGTTTACAAACCTTTCATGGTTCTCTATTAATTTTTTACATTAAAATCCACACGTTTAAATTAATTATATAATCTAAAATTTAAACTAATTGTTAAACTTAGTCAACTAATATTTATTAATAAACCTAAAAGATGAAAGTTTCAACATGCATACTACATGCACATCAATAAATTGGTTAACAAAATCATTTAGATGTAAGTATATATAAATCACATAACATAAATTATACACGTTAATCACAATAATAAATTCATTTAATAAATGAATTTATCATACATTGCACTGTAAAATTCTATTAACTTCAAATACCTAAATTTTAATTTTTTTTACAGTTACGTTGAAACTCTTCTCAATTATCTTCTAATACTTTACATTCAAGTCCATATATTTAACTAATTTTGTAATTGTAAATTTAAACTACTTAAATAAATATGATTAATTAATATTCACTAATCCATGTAATAAATCCTAAAAATACGAGAATTTCAATACATACAACATTCATATATATGGAAAGAATGATAAAATATTTCTTCTTTATTCGGATATATAAAGATATTTAAGCCACGTAACATAAAATGTATACATAAATAATGAAAACTCTTTTAATTTTTGATTCATTTATCTCAAAAAATTATTGTACATTACATTACATAATTTCATTTTGAACAACCAATAAAAGATAAATTTATATTTTATAATATTATGATGTGAACGTACAGATTACACTAATATTAGATTATATAAACATTGTCACTTTTAATACGTTAACAAACCATACCCAGCCTATAACTCAACTAAATGGTACATACCATTATTTTGCAATTGTTAAAGTTGAAAGCATGATCCTTCTATAACAGTAAGAACTATATAGTTAATTACAAGGATAAAATTATTTTAAAATGGAAACTAAATATGGATAAAATTTCACATGTAGATAAGCTAACCATAAGACCAATGCTCTTCTCAATTACAAATATGTACAAAGTTCTTCTCAATTTTTTTCATTTTTTGTACATTCAACATCTTATATTTAATTAGTTATGTTGATCATTAATTCAAATTATTTAAATAAATTCAATTATTTAATGCACATTAATCCATTTGTAATCTTTTATAAAGGATGACAATTCAATATATATACATATATACATATATACATATATACATATACAATAATTATATTAATAAACTGGTAAAGTTACTTATTCCCTCATACATATAACAAAATGTCACATAACATAAATTATTTACGTACACAATATTAACAATTTTAATTTATAATTTTTTTGAGTTAGAACATTAATTTTTACAAAGATATGTAGTTAGTGAGGATTGAACACTCAACTTTATATCCGAGCGTTGTATGTCATTTTAATTTATGATTAATATATAACAATAAATTTATCATATATTGCATAATAAAATTTATTTCTACAATAACTAAAATATAAATACTATTTTTTAATAACATCATCGTGTGCAACGCATGAGTTACACACTAGTTATTTCTAGAGTTCGAAACTCATAAAGGACAATACACAGTCTTGAAAAAATAAACATGTAAATGACCAATTACGAATGTATTTAGTAGTTGTAACATTTGACACTTGCATAGGGCCTGAAATAATAACATGCAAATAATATTTATTGGTAAGTATATTTTACATTTCTATTTTTCCATCATCAATTCAGTACATTCATATATTTTAATTGATAAATATTTTATCAATTATATTAATTGCACAAATTTATCAATGGAGAATATTATAACTTTATACAACATATGTTCTTACAATATTAGTGGTAGAGTTAGGGGTATGCCCTAGGTGCAATTATGTAATTTTTTACACACACACACACAGATATATATATATATATATATATATATATAACCTAACCAATCTTGTTCGAAATAATAGGTGTTTTCTTTCTATTATATAGTTGATTATATTAATTAATTAATTTAATTAAAAGCATATTTAAAAAAATCCATAAATGATATGTTTTGTGATAGTAGTTACAAAGTGTTTGTAACCGTGAGTAATTTATCACAATGAAAATAAATATATCATTTTATATAGTCCTAGTCAAAGTGTATCGAGACTGGATATCGGTACATCCATCGAGAATAGAGTACGTAACGCTCTCTAAATGTTGGGCAGTGTATTACTCATAGTTGCTGGGGCACCAAAGGGTTACGTACTTATAGTTATTGGATAACTATGGAATGACTCACTCGATAGTTTTCTGTTTGTTAATATAACTAAGGTCAAATAGAAAATATTGATTTGACAAAATTACATAGTTCTCTTGACTTAAGAATATCGTTGATCTTCAATGTGGAAGCTCCACTTTGATTATAGTTAAATCATGGCATGAAGTCCATCGAATGACTATAGTTGGGTCGAGTAGAAGCATTGGAAGCCAAACGCTATTCAAGAGAGAATTTGTCTCCTCGGTTATATGAGGTTAGATCACAATCAACCGAAGTCTACTCAAAGTCAAAGTCTCTGACCAGATCATTTGGGCTAATAATAATTGTTATTATTGAACCAAGAACTTTGTGGTTGGGTTATAGAGTTAAATGTGGATGATATTGGAATTTTGACCATTATCAAGTTTCATAAGTCCAAAGTAATATAGTTTTGACGAAGAGAATTGGTGTAAATAAAAGTCACAATCGGGTAGCGCTTAACAAAGTAAAATTAGATTTTACTGAAACCAGGTAAGCAATAAATTTGGTCAAAATATCACACCACTTACTAAGTGATGTGTGAACGTTCATATTGGAATTGCGATATTAATCGCTGACCAAATTTACACCTAAGGAGACAAATGACCAAAACGATGAATATTCCTTTGACCAAATGATTTAATTAATTTGTAATTGTTATAAATTAATTAATATTTGTGAAATATTAATTATAAAAATTTGATTTTGATTTGTTGAACAAATATTATTAAATATATTTATAATAGTTATATATATATATATTAATCGGTATGCGATATCGATAAACGTAAAATTGAATTTAACTGCATAATATTTTGTTCGGGCTCTAAATAGGTGCTCAAATATGGTGTAATAGGTGCGGCCTATTGAGGGTTAGAGAGTTTTGAAATGGATAGCTAAGATGGAAGGAGAACGCGTAAAAGATTAGATCCAAACTTTTCTCCTTCTCTTCCTCTATATAAAGTTCTCTACCCTCATCTTTTGGAAGCCTCTCTCCATTTTTGGACGACTTCTCTCCTCCATCCTTCTTTCATATCAAGTTCAAATCAAATCAGATTCAGTGCTAATCGATAGTTGGTGGTCAACGGTTCGAAGACTAGTAATCTGCTAAATTAGAACTAGTTCGAGGATCAGATCTCATCGTTTCAAGGTGTGCTTTGGCTATAAGGTACATTCATAACATTTTAATAAATATTAATCTACATGTATAAATTATAAAATCTGTTTATATTTTATAAAATTATATTAATACATATTATACTCTAGGTACAAATTATAAAAAAAAACATTTTTTAATATTTTTAGATAAACCAAAAATAGATTTAAATTGTTTTTAAATTATAAAATTATATAATAAATTTTCAAATTATAAAATTTTCGTTTAAAATGTTACTAGGAATTTAAAATTCAAATTTAATTTTGAAAAATATATTTTAATGATTTTTAAATAATTTTTTATATGGTTTCATTTATTTTATATTTTATAAAATATAAAATAAATGAAAAATATTCGAGCAATGCGTAAGATCAGGTGGTTATATTTTTAAATATAAATTATTTTTTTTGAATTTTATATCAGTATTTAATATATATATATATATATAACGCTAAAAAAACACAAAATCACAAACAACATCACAACGACATCCAGATATTAGCCGTTGCTCCTTCTCTTCAACAGCTACATTATTTTTCACGCTCTCCAACTGCAAAAGAGAAACCCAAGCAGTAACCTGTAACCAGGGTTTCTAAAAATCATTCATCACTTCTTTCTGCTACTGTTTCGATTGCTACGTAAGAGCCATCTGCACGATTGCTTATCTCTATTAAGGTTTACAGAACAATTTAATTCATTCAGTTTGCAAATCTTCGTATCCCTTGACTGGTTTATCCCTAATTTCAAAATCAGTCTTTCGTATGATAATTTTTTGTGTTAATCTTACTAGTTTTTGTTCTATATTATTATTGCATATTCATCAAATTTTAGTATTGCTACAATATAGTTTGATGGATGTAAATCTTAGTTGTCAAATTAGACTGAATATTTAACAAAGTTATCATGATGTAGTCATTAATTCAATTTCAAAGAATGATCGTTCTTTGTTCATTAAACTTTAACATTTTAATACAATTGTATGATAAATATAACTCATTTTTGTCAAATTTTAATGCAATATTGAACACAGTAATTTTACGTGAATTAGTCGTCAGTTTAACTCGATCAAAGGTTATTCCTTATTTTCTTGAAACGGTGTTCAATGTATTCTCATTTTCCATCTAATTGATATGTAAAATTTTGTTTGGCTTTTAGTGACAAGCATGATGAGTTGGTCATTCATGGTGTCTTAGAGGAATCAACCAATGATGATATCTATAGAGGGTGCAAAGAATAAATGATACTAACATCATCGGTTCTTCTTTATCACCAAACAAAAACATTGATATTTTGATGCAACCGTGTATTGGGATTAGTTTCGATAGGCTTAGAGGAGGCGAAAAACTATTATATTGAGGACGATCGACAAAAAGGTTTTGCTATTCATGTTCGATCATCAAATAAAACTATTCCTCACGTTAATAAAGTTACTTCGGTCATTTTAGTTTGTTGACGATAAGGGACTCTTCACAAAAATGATAAAGTAATCGGAATAGATCATATATCTAGAAGCACCAACATGATCAGATGTGGATGTCACGCGAAGATGCGAATTCTTTATAGTCGGTAACAAAGTCTAGTGATGATCATAATCATTCATTTGCATCTCCTATAAAAAGAGTCCAACTACGAACTAACATGAATATGTCATCTGCTGCAAAAGACTTGACTGAGGTATTTCATCAATAAAATTTACCAATAGCTAAAATTCCTGCAATTTTTGGTGGAATAAATGTGGGATTCAAACAAAAAGATCGTTATAACCATTTAAAGTCAACTAAACTTAAAGATTTAGAAACAGGGGATGCACAATATGTGTTGAGATATTTTCAAGTGAGACAGAGAGAATTCGTAATTTTTTTATGCAATTCAACTTAATGGACAAGGCTGTGCTGCAAATTTTTCCTGGGTGGATGCACGTTCTACCAACATTTCGGAGATATGGTTACATTTGATACTGCATTTAGAACAAATAAATATCTAATGCCATTTGCTCCATTTGCTGGTGTAAATGATCATTATCAAACAATACAGCTTGGATATGCACTTTATGCGATGAAACCGAACCTACATTTTACTGGTTGTTTACAACCTGGCTTGAAGCAATGGGAGGTCGTCATCCAAACTCAACAATTACCGATCAAGATCACGTAATGGGTGTAACTATTCAAAAGGTATTTCCAACTACTCGACATCATTTATGCCTTTAATTAGCAAATTAGGAAAAATTTTGGAGAAAATTAACCTCATATATATAGCAAAAACTCTCCTTTCAAGAAAGATCTTAAAATTTGTTTAAATTTCACGTATTCAATTGCTGATTCTGAAGATAAGTGGAAATCATTAATACAAAAATACTAGTGTGAAGCACGTCATCGAAATTTTGTTTAGTAGTATGTTTTCTTATTTTTGTCATATGAAGATGAAAGTGTACAGTTGTTACAGATTATTTTGATTGGTTTATTTGTTGAACACTGTTATGTGATCTTTGGCCAAACCATCCTACAACCGAATCAACGCATCTCCGAGCGATGCCGAACCAAAAACTTCACCGAGCCACTGCCGGATCAGGGGCCTACCGAACCATCTAGAACTCCACTGCCGAACCATCCCCTATCACCGAGTCACCGGACCAACAGCAATACCGGACCAACTCACTTCCACCATGCTCCTACCGGACCATGCTCCTACCGGACCAACAGCAATACCGGACCAACTCACTTCCACCATGCTCCTACCGGACCAACTCACTTCAACTCCATCCTACCGAACCAGCTGCCACCGGACCGAGACGTTTCGAACCATGCTCCTTCCGGACCAAGAATACCAGGCCAGGTCGCGTCATCCCAGGCCCACCAGCTGTTATATACATCCATGACCCCTACCCCCAGCCTCACTCTATAAATAGAGGGAAAGGGGTACAACAATAGGGGACAAGTTTGAGAGCTCAAGCACGGAGAGAACTTTCAAACAACTTTCTTTTACTTGTATCAAAGCTTTGTACTTGTAATCAAAAGAAGAGAAGAGAAATAACATATAAAGTGGACGTAGGCACATTCTGGCTGAACCACTATAAATCTACGTGTCTTTTTTACAGTTTAGCCCCTGTTTTTCATATATTTGCATAAATCACCCAAATCACTAAGAACAACATAAGATCTACTAAATCATACAACTTTGAGGTGTTTGTCCATTTTTTGTGCAAACATTTTTGGTGCTTTCACAGAGAACTAGAAGCTCGAAGCTTCAGCTTCATCCACTTAACAGTTTTCCTAACAGCATCGTTCGCTACTTGGAAAACATGCCTCCCAAACAGAGAAAAGATGTTAACAAAGGAAAAAACATCGCATCCAGCAGTCTTCCAGATCCAGCTGTCACGAATCAAGTAAATCGTCCTCCTCCGGCAGCAGTAACAAATGAAGAACAGGCTAACCCAACCACTCCTGCCACAGAACAGCCTGCAGCCATTACTAGGGCAGATTTGGATAGAGTTGTGGTTGAAGTAACTAACCGCTTCACATCCCAGCAGGAAGCCTTGGTGGACTATCTCATGTCACGCTTAAGGGACGCTGAAGAATCCAACCGCAACACTGAATCATGGGGCGAGTCCCAGTCTGGAGGATCTCAGAGACAACAAAGATCTTCCTTCTTCGAAGGAGCTAACGACAGAAGTAGCCATGGTAGGAGCCGAGACCGAGCACAGCCCGAAGTTAGGCCTGAGGAAACGTTTGATACCGAACCCAACGGGGGAGGTACCGGACGGAGGTCAACTGTAGCTGAGCCTGTCATACTGCCTAACCACGGAAACGCCAGTGAACGGGGCCGAGCTAGAGTCCAGCCCAAAGTTGGACCCGAGGAAGTGCTTAGATCAGAACCCGGCAGGGGAAGATCAAGGCAAGGGCCAACTGTAGCTGACCCTAGCATGCTCCCAGAAGATCAAAGGCAGCCACTGGAAAATATGAGGAATGATAGACGATACCATCCCTACAGGTCATCTGGACGGAATCAATCCCACAGAACAGAACCAAACTCATTTCTATCTGCTCCAAATTCTGATGAAAGGATGGCACGCTTATTCAGAGAGTGTGTCCAACGGGAGCAAAGAGATCGAGGGATAGGCGCTAGGGTAACCAGCCCTTTCGCCCGCAATATCGAAATTGCTATCACCCCCCGAGAATGGAAGATGCCAACAATTGAACCGTACAAAGGAACCTCCGACCCCGTTGTACACTTACAGAGGTACACGCAGCATATGCTCATGAGTGAGGCGACAGAGGGAGTACTGTGCAAATGCTTTCCGCTCTTCTTAGCAGATCTTGCTACCTCCTGGTTCTGTCATCTACCCCAGGGATCCATCAGCTCGTGGGAAATGTTGAAAGAAAAATTTATCAGTCAGTTCCGCATTCATGTGGAGCAACCTAAGGACGCTTATTCCTTATCCAGCGTCAAACAGAAACCTGGAGAGAAGCTGCAGCAATACCTAACCAGATTCAACGCCGCAGCAGCCGCAGTCCAAGATGCCGATGAGAAGCTTATCCTAATGGCCCTCTGTAGTGGTGTGCATCCGGACACTAAATTTGCTAGAAGGTTGACAAAAGAAAAACCAGCTACTTTACCCGATTTCTTCCATGAAGCCGGGAAATACATGAGGTTTGAGGATGCTACCGTTGAGGGGCAGACAGGACAGCAAAATAGGACAACCCATAGCAACGCCCCTGCTGTGGCAAGGGACGTTTGAAGAAATGATTCCAGAGACAATGTTGGGGGCAAGAAGGGAGAAAAGCGCCTATATCGGCCAGGACCGAGATTCGACACTTACACTCCTTTGAACGAGACCGTCGAAAATATCTTCCTTGCCACCCAAGGCGAAGTTAGATACAAACGCCCACCATACAAGAAGGAATCAGATAACGCACAGAAGTCTGGAAAGTTCTGCCGCTTCCACGAATCTCACGGGCATGATACCAACGAATGTCATCATCTCCGAGATCTGATTGAGGAACACATCAGAAGAAAGAAACTGGAACGTTATGTAAAAAGTCAGGACGGGACTCCAGCTCCTGCCAATGAAAACCCAAGGCTACCCTCACCGGACGCCGGCAGAGGAAACCGCAACGCTAGCAGCTCCAGCCAAGAAAAGATAGTGGTCCATACCATCTCAGAAGGACCGCACATCGCAGACAGAAGCTGGAAAGAGATGGAGAGATATGGAAAGTCGCTTAGAGACAATAAAGACTGTGTCAATTCGGTTATAGAAGAGCGCCACCCGAAGCAGAAAGAAAGTGATGACATCACATTTGGTAAGCGTGACCTAGAAGGAAGGCAATACCCTCACATGGATCCCATGATTATCTCTGCCCGACTCGGTCCCGCCGAAGTTTACTGAATCCTGGTAGACACTGGAAGCTCAGTAAACATCCTGTTCAAACACGCATTCGACAAGATGAAGCTATCAATGAAGGATGTATCTCCCTGCGATAAACCACTACACGGTTTCACTGGAGATGCGAAGATGCCTCTCGGGCAACTGGACCTCTTTGTTGAGATTGGAAGCCATCCCCGCTCTGTTGTACGGAAACAGACATTTGTGCTAATAGGAAACCATTCGGTCTACAACGCCTTCTTAGGAAGGCCAGCCTTGTCTGACTTCCAAATTGTCCTAGCCCCATGGTGCCTGAAGATGAAATTTCCAACGGACAATGGAGTAGGGGAAGTAGAAGGAGACCAGGACGTTTCTCGAGACTGCTATGTGACTGAACTTCGCAACAACCACAGGAAGGATAAAGGGAAGGGTGTAGAGATTGCCCTCTGCACGAAAAGTCTAGAAGCATAGCAACTAAAGAAAGCCCCTCCTCTTCGATATACCAGCGACCCTTTCAACGAATTAGACCCTAGGGACAAAGAGGAGGAGGCCACCGCCGAGCCTGCAGAGGCTATGGAGTTTATATCTGTAGAAAAGCACGACTCAAGTAGACTATTGAAAATTGGGTCCCGACTAAAAGCCGAATTAAAGGAACAACTCATCGATTTTCTCCGCTACAACTTGGATGTATTCGCGTGGTCACACGCTGACATGACCGGAATCTCCCCTGATATAGCATGCCACATATTAAACATTGATCCTACCAAGGCGCCCGTAAAACAAAGAAAGAGAAGTATGGGGGTAGAACGATCAGCAGCCCTCGATGAAGAAGTAAAGAATCTACTCGCCAATGACTTCATACGAGAAGCTATTTACCTGGAATGGATCGCCAACCCGGTACTGGTAAAGAAGGCTAATGGGAAGTGGCGAACCTGCATTGACTTTTCCAACCTAAACGACGCCTGCCCAAAGGATTGCTTCCCACTTCCCCGAATCGATCAACTTGTAGACATCACAGCCGGGCACGAGCTCCTATCTTTTATGGAAGCATACTCAGGATATAACCAAATCCCTATGCATTCTCCCGACCAAGACCACACTAGTTTCATCACCGACCGGGGTTTATACTGCTATAAGGTAATGCCTTTCGGACTTAAAAATGCAGGAGCCACCTACCAACGCCTTGTCAACAAGATGTTTGCAGGGCTAATAGGACAAACTATGGAAGTATATGTGGATGACATGCTAGTAAAGTCAAGGAAAGCCAAAGATCACGTAAGCCACCTAGGCGAGATGTTCCAGGTACTTCGACAGTATGGAATGAAGTTGAATCCACTAAAGTGCTCCTTCGGAGTGTCGTCAGGGAAGTTCTTAGGATTCATCGTCCATGCCAGAGGGATTGAAGCAAATCCTGAACAAGTCCGAGCGCTAAGGGTTATCAAGATACCTTCCACTCGGAAGGAAATGCAAAGTTTGAATGGAAAAGTGGCTGCCCTAAGCCGATTCATCTCCAAGGCAACGGACAAATGCGTTCCCTTCTTCGAAGCTCTAAAGAAAAACAAAGGAAAGTTCGAATGGACTGACGAATGCTTAACCGCTTTCCTTAACTTAATCGAACACCTCCAGAAACCACCGGTACTCTCGACTCCAAGCGAAGGCGAAGAATTATACCTATACCTTGCTGTGTCATCTCACGCCCTAAGCGCTGCCTTGGTAAGGGAAGACAAACGCACGCAGCGGCCAGTTTACTTCGTCAGCAAAAGTTTTACGGGGGCAGAAGTCAGATATCCTAAACTTGAGAAGCTAGCATATTGTTTACTAATCACGTCACGGAAACTGCGTCACTACTTCCAGTCCCATTCCATCAAAGTTCTGACCGATCAACCACTGAGGCAGGTACTCCATCGGTCCGACACTTTTGGGCGACTACTTAAATGGTGCATTGAACTAAGTCAGTATGATATCACCTATCACCCTCGCACCGCCATCAAGGGACAAGCTATGGCCGACTTCATTGCAGAATTCACTACCAACGAAGATAAGGAGCAATTGGAAATAGCAAAAGACATCAAGTGGAATCTCTTTGTGGATGGCGCATCGAACGAACAAGGCTCGGGGGCAGGTGTGGTAATAATCACTCCCAGGGGAAACAAGCTGCACTATGCTATAAGGTTGGAGTTCGCTGCCACCAACAACGATGCAGAATATGAAGCAGTAATAGCCGGACTAGAACTTGCCATAGAAATCGGAGCCAATTCTTTGTGTCTTCACAACGATTCTCAACTTATTGTTAATCAAATACTAGGAGAATTCCAAGCTCGAGAAGAACGACTCATAGCATATTTAAAGAAGACCAAGTTACTTCTCAACCGATTGGACCACTACTTAGTCAAACACATCCCTCGGGAAGAGAATCAAGAGGCCGACGAATTGGCAAAGCGAGCAAGTGAAAGAGACGTCGCCATCTTCGGGACAGTAACCATCTCAAAGCAACTGACCCCAAGTTTTGAGCAAGTGAATCTGATAGCTGCAAACGATGAAGCAACTTGGATGACTCCCATCCGAGACTACCTACAAAGTGGCACACTACCCCACGGGCGTAACGAAGCCAAGAAAATCTTGAGGAAAGCATCCCGCTACACAATGCAAGAAGACATCCTCTATCGGCACGGATTCTCTAACCCATTATTAAGGTGTGTCGCCGGGAGGGAAGCCAAGGAAATCTTGTCCAACATCCATCAGGGGAGCTGCGGAGATCACACCGGAGGGCAAACATTAGCAAAAAAGATACTCCGATATGGATATTTCTGGCCCACCTTAAGCAAGGACGCCCTAGATTTCGTCAAAAAGTGTGACAGATGTCAGATGTTTGCTAAGATTCCGCGGCTACCAACAACTGAGATTACTCAAATGACCTGCCCTTGGCCCTTCGCAATATGGGGAATTGACTTAATCGGCGAGCTACCAATGGGCCGAGGCGGGGCCAAATATGCTATAGTGGCAGTCGACTATTTCACCAAATGGGTGGAAGCGGAACCCCTGAATAAAGTATCTTCAGCAAAAGTTATTAACTTCTTGATCAAAAATGTCCTGTGCAGGTACGGAGTCCCACTCAAAATCATATCAGACAATGGGCTTCAGTTTGACAGCGAGGAATTCGCCAACTGGTGCCAAGAGCACGGAATTCACAAAAGCTTCTCATCCGTAGCGTATCCCCAGGCCAACGGACAAGTCGAAGCCGTCAACAAAATTCTGAAAACTCTAATAAAAAAGAAGCTCGAAAAGTCAAAGGGCGCTTAGGTGGATGAACTCCCTACGGCACTGTGGGCCTACCGCACATCTTTCAGAACATCAACGGGGCACACTCCTTTCTCTTTGGCATACGGATCGGAGGCTATGCTCCCGGTTGAAACCATTGTGCCTTCCCACCGTAGGATCCACTATAACCCAGAAGAGAATGAAGAACTCCTCCACATGTCTTTGGATCTAGTTGAGGAGAGAAGAAATGATGCAGTCCTTAAAACAGCAGCCCACAAACAAAAAGTGGCGGCACAATACAACTCCAAAGTCAAGCATCGTACCTTGCAAGAAGGGGATCTTGTCCTCAAGCGAATCTTCCCTCGTCCCGGAGCACTAGACCCAATCTGGGATGGACCATATGTAATTCATAAAGATCTCCACAACGGAGCCTATATTTTGTCAACAGTGGACGGAGAGGTGTTCCAGAGGGCATGGAACATCCAACACCTCCGTCGATACTTTTCTTAACTTGTATTGCCCGTATGAAGTGAATTAACAAAGAGAATCAGTGGACGTAGGCATTTTCATGCCGAACCACTTTTAAAAACCTTGTCTCTTTTTTAGCTTGTTCCTTTGTATCTTGGCTGCTTGTTAACTTTATCCTTTTCTGTTGAACAAAATCCTGAGCATATAGCATTTCTATTCAAAGCACTTCACAACGCAACTTCACCTGGACAAGACCTAAACAGGTACTATGCGAATCTATGCCCTCGCCAATGAGACACTTTTGCTCCGGCATCCCTCTGCTGCGGGTTAACTCATTGCTCGCGACGGCCCTCAAAGCCAACTGTAATGAGCTGATTATAAGCCACCGAGAAGGCCGACTATAGCCGAGGCAGCTCATTACGGCGTTAGGCTCGCCGGCGACTGTGAACCGACTATAAGCCCCAACATAAGGTGTGGCCAGCCAGGGGCAATTCACAGTTGACGATCGGCACCCACGCTAGCCGGCCATAGTAAATCGAATAATACCCACGATTGTGGGCCATAATGGCCCGGGTAGTTACTGTGCGCGATCTCGGCTCCGATGTGTCTTAAGTGCGGCTGTGGTAAAAAAGAATTAACTCCCCGCGGAGGCGTAAGATGGGTGACAAATGTCTCCAAGACCCACAGCTAGGGAAAGTGACTACAAAACCCGTTTGCCACGAACTTAAGCACATCGAAGGCCTTCCGTGATTGGAAGTTTTACTTTTTCACATATTTCAATTTTACTTAAGAAACTTCACTCCTATCCTCTATAACAATCCCTAAAGTACAGGATACATAGTAGGAGATACTCGCCAATGGGTGTAGGGACTCACAATTGGATGGCAGGGCATTCAACTGCGTTCCTTGCTCGGTCATACGAGATATTCCAGACTACCATCTACAATTAGAACATGGAAGGCGGTATTCTCTTCTTTTGAAAAAATACTTGACTATAATTTGTTCACACCACACGCTAACATTGCAAGTCATGAAATTATGTTTTAAACAAGAACCTGACGTCAAACACAATTTAGCTACATAGCTATATTTCTTATACGACATGTCAAAATAGCAACAAACATTCAGAAGACGACAAAATCAGCTTAAGTCAAAGAATTACACGTCAAGAATAGAGCTATTTATTACAAGTAGCAAAATATTACAACCTAAAAGTTACTTTACTGTTTTAAAGACTAACATATGCAACCCTGTCAAATCCACAAAAAGAGTTTTTCCAGGTATAATCAAGGGGCCGGCTGCATTGGAGTTTTATCCTTGTCCTGTTGCCCACCTGTCCAGACAGAGAAAGGATTCATTAGTGAGAAGCAACCAAGTTAATGGAGAAACTAAAAAAGGAAGACTTACCAGCACCTGCTTCTTGGCCATCCTGGTCGTCATCCTCTACTTGCACACCTGCCTCCTCAGCAGCAAGCAACCGCATACCCTCCTTCACCGCCACCTTCTACTCCTTGGTAAACTGGGCAGTGACCACATCCATGCTAAAGGCCACGCCACCCTCTTTATCCGCATCCGCTTTAGCCTCCTCCAGAGCCCGAAGATAAACCTTAGCCATGACCCTAGGATAATCATCCATCCAGGATAGGTTGCCCTGCTTCCAGGTTCGGAAGTACATGTCCTGAAGCATTTCATCCATCATCCCCTCATTCTCCTCAAACTCCCTCATCCGGGCCTCGTAAGCCGACAACCTTTCAACGGCAGCATCTCTCTCTGATCGGTATCTCGAGCAGTCAACCAGAAGGGATTCCCGCATTGCCTCCATCTCCTCCCTCAACTTGGCTTGAGCAAGCTCTGCAGCCTCAAGTTTCCCGGACAACTCCTCTACCTGCTCAAGATCCGCTTTCCGAACCTCGTCCACCGTGGAAATAGCCATGTCGATCCGTTCTTTGCAAGTAGCTTCCATTTTCCGCAGTTCGGCCCGGCTGGCCTCTTCCATGGTTTTCTTTAGTCGTCCAGAAGCAGCCTCATGCTGAGAAATCTGAATGGCCTGATCAGCGAGCTGTTTGGCCTGATCCGAAACCACCAATCGTAGTCGGATGTTGGCACTCCCAATCTCCTCTCCAGCCTTAACCAGCCGGGCATGATGCCCCATCAGCTTCCTAGTCTCCTCCGCCACCCGATCAAAATTAGTCTTGGCCTCGTCTCCCGTGGTAATTATCCTAGTAAGTAAATCGAGATCTAAGGACTTAGCATCGTCAAGCACCCGTACCATGGGATTGCGGGGAAGAAGGTGCTCACCGGTAACCTCGTCAAAAGTAATATCATGGGAACTTGGATCCAGGTCAGGATGACCCGCAAATGGATTCCGAACCAAGTCAGGACGATCAATCCGAGTGACGGTAGGATTTTCAGACAGGTGCGGAGAGAGTGCGAACTCAGTAGCCTCCTCTGTGATATCATGAAGGGGCTGAATTGGGGGCTGGGGACCGAGTGAAGGTTTGGATAAGGGATGACTCCTCTTTCTCTTCTGAATACCCTCTTCAATAACCCCGAGAAGAGGACGGTAGTCGACTACATCCCCGGAACGGTGGGTCGGAGTCTTCGGCTTGGCGGAAGCTTTGGAGAGCTTGTATTGTTCAAGCCTGTGCCGAAGGTCTGAGGCCTTGGCCGTTTTACCTGCTCTTGATATAAAGAACAAGTGTCACAAGCCTACATTGATCCATAATTCAAGAAACGCGGTAAATTAAAAGTTAAAAGAAGAAAGGAAACACATCTATTATACAAACCCTGGGGAGGAGTAGGATACTGCAATGAGTCCTGGATTTCATTCCAGGACGGGAGCGGATCATAAAATATTCCTAAGTCCCTATCATAAATGGAGCCTGTAGGAGTCAAAATTTAACCTTGAGTCATCGAAGCCACCTTGGCTGGAGTAGTCAGAGAAGATTCGCCTGCACCGGTCCCGGCCTTGTCAACTTTCCCAGATTTCTCTACCAAAGCCGTTTCTCCGTCCAGCCCCTCAAAAGCCTGACGGAATGCATCATCCGTCCACTCCTGAATCTCACCAGCCTGCCAAGGGAGCAAGGCCCCGATGCCATCGCCACCATCATCACCTTCCCGACCATCTCCACCCTCACCTCTTTCGTCCTCTACGTCTTCCTCCCCCTGGGTAAGTGGACAATTGCTGGGGGAAGGACCGTCCGACTTCTTAAGTTTCTTACCTCCGACGGCTGGAGGTTTTGGGAAAGGTTTTCTCTTGTCACTCTCTATCGTGACACCTCCTTTAGCCTGAGCAGCCGCCCTCTCCTCCGCCGTTTCCCTCAGCTTGACTACTGACTGCTGTGGAAGGATCAAGTTACACTCCAGAAGGGTCGCGTTTCTGATCAGGTAGGCAGCTGATCTATCTCTCCCAGGGATAGCTTCTATCTCAGCCGCCGTCTGAACCAGGCGATCAGTCTCCACAACTGCAAAGCCACCTGTCGCTAGCAAAAATGAAAATGTATGAGAAGAAGCATCGCAACCAGAATGGAAATTATAAATAAAGCATCGACTTACATCCAGAAGTAAAACGCCGAATAGAAACAGAGTCGTCCCTGACGAAGAACCACTCCTTCTTGAACATGCTGAATTTGGAATACAGATCCAAGACCGGCTTGAAGGTCACAGCTGACTCCAAGCTGATGTATGGGGACCCCTTCTTATAGCCCCTCAGATTATACAAGTACCGGATCTCCCGGTTGGAAGGAGCACGACCATACTTCCTCTGGAAGATGACGAAGAGGCTCACCAGTATAGCATAGGAGTTGGGTTGAAGCTGGAATGGGGCCACCTTTAGATATGTAAGGAAGCTGGCTATCCAAGCATTAAGAGGCGGAATGGCACCACACATGCAGTGGTATCTGCTGTAGGCAAAGTACCCTTCGGGAGGGTCATATGGCATAACTTCTCTCCCTGGCAACAGCATGCGCGCTCTATCGATTCCAAAAGAACGGGAGATGACATCAAGCTGCTCTTCCTTAAGGGAGCTGGGAAAGCAATCGGGCGGGGAGTTTAGAAGCTCCTGAGGGTCGTACCCGTCCACTAGTGATCTCGGGGTAGATCCGTGACGTTCCGGTCCTGGCTGAGCGGGGGCACTGCGGAAGATTCTCCTTCGCCCTGGGACTTCTTTTTATTCGAGCGAGTTTCTGCTTTTCGAGACATTTATCTGCAACATAAAAAGCGTGCTGTTAGAACGGAGGATGTAAACAAGTAAATGCAAAGGTTCATTCGATATTATAGTATAGAAGTCCATTCGGTAGTACAGTATGAAAGTTCATTCGGTATTATAGTATAGAAGTCCATTCGGTAGTGCAGTATGAAAGTTCATTCGGTATTATAGTATAGAAGTTCATTCGGTATTATAGTATAGAAGTCCATTCGGTAGTACAGTACGAAGGTTCATTCGGTATTATAATATAAAAGTTCATCCGGCAGTAAAAAAGTCACACCTGGTTCGGCTAACACAACTGATTCGGCAAAGGGTAGGAATTTTGATTCGGCAATCAGTCGGTTCGGCTATCTCAGACAGTAAGGAAACAACGGTGGCATAGCTCCCATATTTATAGGCAAAGGAGAGGCCACCGAACCAATCCATTCGACACGCAGGACCGAACAAGGACGACCAGGCTTAAACAAAGCATGCCCTGTGCATACACACGCCCTACTTTGGGGGGCAAGTGTTATGTGATCTTTGGCCAAACCATCCTACAACCGAATCAACGCATCTCCGAGCGATGCCGAACCAAAAACTTCACCGAGCCACTGCCGGATCAGGGGCCTACCGAACCATCTAGAACTCCACTGCCGAACCATCCCCTATCACCGAGTCACCGGACCAACAGCAATACCGGACCAACTCACTTCCACCATGCTCCTACCGAACCATGCTCCTACCGGACCAACTCACTTCAACTCCATCCTACCGAACCAGCTGCCACCGGACTGAGACGTTCCGAACCATGCTCCTTCCGGACCAACAATACCAGACCAGGTCGCGTCAGCCTAGACCCACCAGCTGTTATATACATCCATGATCCCTACCCCCAACCTCACTCTATAAATAGAGGGGCAGGGGTACAACAATGGGGGACAAGTTTGAGAGCTCAAGCACGGAGAGAACTTTCAAACAACTTTCTTTTACTTGTATTAAAGCTTTGTACTTGTAATCAAAAGAAGAGAAGAGAATTAACATATAAAGTGGACGTATGCACATTCTGGCTGAACCACTATAAATCTGCGTGTCTTTTTTACAGTTTAGCCCATGTTTTTCATATATTTGCATAAATCACCCAAATCACTAAGAACAACATAAGATCTACTAAATCATACAACTTTGAGGTGTTTGTCCATTTTTTGTGCAAACAAACACCAATGAAAAATGTTTATCAATTAATCCGCTTGAGTAATCTTAAAGCATACATGGCATAACAATTTTTTTAAAGTCCTTACTTGATAGCATTACATTACGAAGCATGCTTATTAATTTAAACGATGCATAAGTTCAAAATGATTATATACGTATGCACGTTGTTATAAATTCTAGTTAGTAGAAAATTATGATAAAGAAAAATCAAGACTTAATTCAAGTTAGTATTAATATGAAAGTATAGTTGGTTCAGTATTTTGAAAATCTCCATGTCTTGTAAATTGATTTATCTTTCAGCAAGCACTTTTATGTATACAAAAGGTTTCAAAATCCAATATGCAATTGATGGTAGGACAAAGTATTGAGCTTAAACATGAAGAAATTTCAAAGATAAAATAATCCAAGATATGCCTAAATTCTCTGAGCCTTCTTCGAACTTTAAAGGTTACAAAAATAAAGCCAAATTCAAAGACAATACATTAATAACTAATGATAAATTTATAATGAATTACATTTATAGATTTACTGTACACGCACACGCTCTTTGTTAACTGTATTAGCGGCCTTACCCTTTATCCTTTATGTGCTGAGGTCAATTTTGGCAATCATAAATCTAGTTCATTCTTTACATAAGGGAAATAATCAAGGACAAACAACCTTAGTAATATATTACTATTAATAAATGTAGCGTACCTTCTGTACCGTAGACTGGGAAAACAATTGCACAATTGATTTATGTCTTTGTTTCTAAATTGTATATGTAGTAGAGAACTTCAGAAATTCGAACATGAAAACAATTACATAATTTTCAGTGGTGTCATAAACTTCAACTTATTTCAATATAGTTGATACACACTTAGCTTATGGATTTATTTTAGAAACATAATGACTAAGTTTCTACAACTATACTAACCCAGTAATAAGAAGGAAGAGTAACGTAAGCAATTATCAAAAAGTTACTTGAATGGTTAGAATAAAGAAAAATTTCTATAAAGGTCTTCTTTTATTGAATCGAAGATAATTCATCAGTAGGAGGTTGTTGCTGGAAAAGGGCAGCATGAACATCACATAACACGTAAAAATCCTCCCCCCATATTAAACAATCCAACTCTATGTCAATAAAGTGGCTTGCCAATGTTCCTGAATTCCTTTTCTTCACATTTATAGCTGTCCTCGTTCCATATCTGATACCTATTTACATAGGAAAAACCAGTGATTAGTACATTTAAATAGTTGTCCTACAAAGGGTACTTCTTTCAAACTTTTATACACTAAGCTATAATTAATTAAATACGATAACTTCATCAAGCGCATGATACATAGAAGACATAGGTGCATCAACGTCTTCATCAACAATCATATTGCAGCCTTATCAAATCTCAAACGTTTAGCTTTTTGTAATGGCAGCTTGATTTTGAAATTATAATCCGTAATTTATGCCAAGATCAAAAGTTGGTGTTTGTTTTTGAATTAAAGAAGTGAAGTTTTAAAGTGAATTTTACACTTTGAACAAATATGAACATAAGAATGATTCAAACCAAAATGAAGTACTTAAAAAAAACCTTCGACCGATATTGTCCATCGTGTAATAAATCATATTGAAATCCATGCATATGATATAAGGGTTGGTAATATACTAAACTTAAATAACGTTGATGATACCCTCCATTTAAAAAATATAGTGAAATAACCAGATCAATGGATACCCAAATTTTCGAAATATGCCCACATGCGTATTATCAAAAAAACGACTAAATATACGATATCTAGAAAAATGGATACAAATGGGGATACAAATGCATCCTCATTCGAAAATTATCCATTCAGTTTTCATTAAAGTTATAGTTAATGTTATACAAATTTCAGTACAATGAAATATATGTATTTTTTGTTTTTTTTCAATTAATAGGTCATATTATATTCATTTAATGCATACTAACTATTCAAAACAATTTATTATGATCATATTTGTTTATATTTCATATTTTTATAAGCAATGAGATTGACTAAAATTTATGTTAAACCAATTTTTTTTATTTATGTTTCTTGATTAATCGATCAATATCCGATATCCGTCCATTCGGGTATCCAATATTAAAAATGATTTTGAAAATGAATGCGAATATGAAGTTATCCACATCCGAAAGTGTACGTTGACGGACCTATATAGAAATCCATGCAAGATATAAGGGTTGGTAATATACAAAACTTAAAATAATGCCGATGTGTCAAGTAGCATTTATCCAAAGTTAGTGTTGTCACTGGATTGTAGTAATAATGAATTTTTAGTAACTACAGTCATCTCAATTAAAAATCACATGGGTCTAAATAAAGAAATATAGCATATCATTACAGTTAGAGCAGACAGTAAAGCATTGTTGAAGTACAATGAATTTAGTCCTTGGGGTATTTGATGAATTTAACTTTTCATTTAACAATCTTATATGCTCAAATGTTTAAAGTAACTTAAAATTTGATAAATAAATTTTGTATATGCGAAAATCCGGATGCAGCAAGTTCAAGTACTCAAAAATGCCATCTTGTTTTAAGTATGATAATTACTTCGTTTATCTAAATTTATCGAATAGTGTATTAACATTAAATATACTTACCAAAAAGGAATTCCAACATGTAAGGTCCTTAAAAAAATGATCTAATTGCAAATAGTTTAAAATTAATTATTCAAAAAATGTTAAAGATCTGAATGACCTTGACATGATGTCAGATTGCTTCGATGATCTGAATTTGCTCAATTTTATTTTACATTTTCCATTATGAATAATCTTAAATATGATTTTGATTTAAATGTAATCCATAGAGGGACTTTTGTAATGGTCTCGCTGAAAAGAAGTTTATTGTTACATTACATACAATTTCAAAATTTATAGATTGTACCGGGAAATATTAAGGATGTAGGAGAAAAATAATCATCTGGTCCGGGAGGTTTGTTAATAAGTCCTTCAACATGGAGATAGACATGAGAACGATTACCTTAGTCATCAGTGATGAAGTAATGTTGGACCAAGTTCATCTTGGTGCATGTATGCACTTTCCAGTTTCCATCTTTAAGCTGATTAAAAGAGGATAAAAAATGTGTTATTTTCAGGTAAGAAAAATATTGCTCAGTTATTAAAATCAAATCGTTAATGGTATTCAACGAAGGTAAAAAAAAGCACTCAAACTGTTACTAATCATGAACAGGAAATACAAATTAACTTCAAGTGCATGTGTCATGTGAGTTGCATGTTATAAAATAAAGGAAAACACTGTAGCAAATATGATTTTCACATAGATAACGAATATTGTTAACTACGGTTTGAATTAAATGGAATTTTAGTTAAGCTTTCAAATGTAGTTGTAATATGAATATTGTCGGTAATACAAATTAAATTGTAAATAGACACAGAACACTTCAAAATACATTGAACATTTAACTTATAACATTCAGTCTAACAGGTTAATGCTATTAATAATGTAATTCACACAGCATCCGAAAATGCCTCAAAGTTAGTACTTTTTAACAAACCAACGTATCACACATTCAATAAAAAACCAATTTTTATTTCATAACTAATAACTAAGTTTAAGAATATGCCAACAAACTAAAATAAAAAATCTTTTAATAAAAATCAATAATGATATTAGAACAGAACATGAGAACTCACCCATCCAAGTGGAAACCCACAAAATCAACCATCAAAGCAAATTTAACTTAGGAGCCCATGCTTTCACTCCCAAGCTGGATGCTCCCACTATTGTCTCTAAATCTTTCTACAATCCATTCAACACAGAAATGAAATTAGAAAACAAAAACACTTAAAAGAATCAAAATAAATTATGTTCAGAGTATTTCGAATAATAGAATATTATAAGAAATAGAGTTTAGCGCCTCTATAGTTGGAAATTCAATATTTTCTCATTGAAAAATGCAAACTACATAGAAATAAGGAGAACACATGCATGTACATAAACATGCGTGCATGTACGCCAACACACATGCATGTACATAAACATGCATGCATGTACGTCAACACACACGCATGCACGCACACTCACACAAAGTGAGCATCAAATGTTTAATTGATTTGACATAAGTGTCTTTCAATTTATGATAAGAGGACGTTTTGGATTATAACACTTATGTAATAAATGATTTTGAAAGTTATTGAAAGAAACGCATGGTTGGATGAACTCTTTAAAACAAACTTTCCTAACAATTCAATGCGGGGAAGAACTTAAATGTAATATCTGTAATTTTATTTCACATGAACTATAAAACTTATATATCTCAAGGAAAAAACATCATTGTGATGAAAACCTTGCACTTACCATCGCAATATGATGACTAACAACTATTTTCATTTACATTATATGCTAACCAATTGCTAGGATGAAACTCATTTTTTCATAAGTTGATGCCATTGGAAATCTGTGTTCCATATCTAAATGCATAAAGTAGTAGCATAGTATTTAAACAGGCAAGTAGAATTTAAGAAAGATGTTCTACTGTTAAAAAAGAGTTACCAGTAATAAGAAATAAAAGTGGAAAAGAGAGCGTAATTGATGGCAAAAGCATTTTAGGAAATAATTAAACTTCAACTCAATATTATTTTTAGCATTTATGGTATGTGGTGAAGGAAGAATCGGTCTCTGGTTAAAATTATGCTAAATTTGATTTATTTATTTCTGCAATTGTTAACAAAAGTTCAATCAATCATATATTTATAATGCTTAAATAATGCTATCAAAGATCATGAACATAATAAAAGAGAGAGAGGAAGAAAGAGAAGAAGAAAGTTAATTGATAAATGTGGATTTCATGTACTAATATATTTAATAAAAATCATTTTGGCTTACCAATATTTAGTAAATTAAAGGAATAACATTACTAAATCGTGTCATCATTACTGATACCGATAGAAATAAAGAAACTGATATTTAAGATGAACTATTAAAATAAATAAATATAATTATATCAAACCTGCAATAAATGATGATCATATGTATAGAAAGAAAATAAGAAAATAATCCCAATACAATTTATGGAATACAAATGCCAGTCACTTTTGCTTAATTCTTGGTGGATAACAACTGAAGAATAGCTATCACAATGTCTAATGGGCTTCACATTGAAAAAAATTTCTTGACAAAGATTTTATCATTTGCATTCCAAATAAGATGAAAATCATGTGGACCAGCAGAAAAAGATGCTCAGATGTTGGACAAATTGATGATATTAAGATATTTCTTACTTCATATATATACACAATCTAGAATATCTAAGTGCTGGAAATTATTACTAAGTTGGTCATCATTTTTTTCCAAAATGTACTGCAAAAATCGTACAATAGTGATACCCAAATGTCAATTGCAAGAACCTAAATTGTTTATTCTGCCTACATTTCATATAAAGTACCAAAACCATTATAACTTAATCTTGCTAACATATATTTATGACATTAAGAGCCTTTTAATTAATAATTAATTTTTAAACCTTATATAACTATATTATATAGACATTTTTGGGTGATCACAATTCTTGGATTTTATACCATCATCCAGGCACACGATATGAAGGTAAATATGGTCATGAGAAATACCTTAACCTGGAATACAATATTGAATGAATACAAAAGGCAAGGTATAAATAAAGTCGGAGGAGAAAAAATTACATTTTAGGGCATAACTCAATTGCAAAATAAACGTTGCAAAGGATTTATGGCATATTAAAAGAGATTTAATTTAAAACAAACATACCCAAAATGAAATAAAATTAGAAACTAAACGAACTTTGAGGTCTAATGTGAAGGGGAATAAGAGGCAACTAATCATCAAGGTAACAAAGGAAAAAGCGATATACCAATAAAATAAATCTGTAACTAAAAGCAAATCAAGGAAAAGAATAAGGATGAAAATTAATTATAACACAATCAAACCTCCGATTTTTTGGAATAGGGAGATGAAGGAGTTGATCTAGAACTGGATTTTTAGTCGACAAAGAGAAGAGAACGGTTGACAGAGCGAGGCGCCTGAAGTTATCGGCCATTAAGATTGTGGTTTTCATCAAGGGAAAATGGAATGGGGATGTTAATGTCGAGGGTTTGAAAGGTATAGGGAAGAAGTGGAGAGTTGGGTACGAATAAAAATAAATAACTGCGATCGTTCATTTCACAAAATATTTAGAGGGCTTATGTGCTGCTGAATCCTAACTCAGTAATAATAGTATAGTATAAATGAATCGCAAAATAATGGTTGGCTGCGAAAAAATTTTGAACAGCGTGAGTCTTGGGTACCTGTGTTTCATCGTTCTACTTTCTATGCCAGAATGAATACTACAAGCCGTAGTGAGGGGATTAATAGTATTTTTTAATACATTTGTCTCAACCAAAATAAATCTAAAGGAATTTGTTAGTAGATATGATTAAGCATTGCAAAAAATTATCCAAAGAGAAGTTGATGAGGATTTTGTTTCCGAGCACAAAAATAGAAGTATTGATGAAAACAACTTGATTTTGAAGCATGCTACAAGCATATATACCCGAAATATGTTTGATAAGTTTGTGAAGAACTAAAAGATTCCATTCATTTCAGATCTATTGAGAATGAACCTAGCGAAGAAATGACATCGTATATTGTGTCTTCCAAAGCCGGTGAGTACGAGGGTTTTGTTGTGAAAATGAATGTATGCACATACAATGGTTTTTTTTTATCAATATCAATTATTTGAGTTTAAAGGATTAGCATGTAGGCATATATTAAAAATCCTCATCAAACTTGAATTTGATGAAATACCTTCTCAGTTTATTTTAAAAAGGTGGGCAAAACGAGCTAACTCATTTAGGGTTATGGATGATTTTATGTATGAAGGTCAATCCAATTCCAGTTCCAGTGAAGCATTTCGACTTCGTCATATATGCTAAAGAGCAACGCAACTTTCATGCATTGCATCAAAATATGAAATATTATACAAAGTAGTGATGAATGGAATTTAAGAACTTTTTACAAAAACATGTGATGAAAAAACCAAACTAGATGAAAGACAAGCCAAAGAACGACGGTCGGATCAAACTCCCCATCTCTAGCACGTGGTGTACGCATATGGGTTGGCACACTTTGTTGTAACAAAAGAAATCCCAATGTTACGTGCCTGATAACCCATATTTATATACTACTTCTTCATGTTATTTAGCGACGTGAGACTTTTTCCAATCTGAACCGTCGTTCCTCCATTAAACATGCGAGACAACCCTAACACAAACTCCTTTGATAATTCAAGATCCTCATATTTCACAAGCAAAGGAAAGACCGAGGAACGATAAAAGATACGTTCAAAGTGGTATTAAAGATAGAATTAAAAGCTCTATCGAGTTGTCCACTAACAAGAAAAGGTGAAAATGTAAAAAATGTGGAACAGAGGGTCATGATAGCAGAAATTGCCCTCTTAATTTTGGACAGTCAGGTATTATAAGAATCGTTACAGTATCATTTTGTATTGTTGCGTTGAAAATTTCATTTTTACTGTAATAAATTGTGCCAATTTACCATCTAACTATTATTGCTTTGAATTGTTTAATATGATGGATAGGTTAGCATTAACAATCCTTACGAAGAGGCCTGGTTGAAAAATGCTCGAACTAGATCCTACATGTCCTTATCTTCAATGCTGGAATCCGAAGAAGAATGAAATAAGTGTGAAAAGTCCATTCCTGGTGCAAAGCTCCTGGTCTTTGAACAAATTTACAGTAATTGAAGTAGTAGCATCATTTATGTGACTTCTACTTGCTCATATGTGTTTTGGTTTGTTTATTCAGATCTTTCTTGGGTGAACGTATGTACATTTGTAACCACCATCTTTAATAAATGAACTAGATATTATGCATGAAATTTTTAGTGGATGTGTATGTTTTTTTGTTCACTTAGACTGATGCCTGAAAGAATACTGGTTATGTTATATTTTTATCAAGTACAAATATAGGAATTATGATCTCTAGCCATCACAAGTGACGATATAGAGGTAGCAGCAAGAGCGGACAGCAACAGTCGCCATGGTGACTTAATTGCAATACTTTGTGAAGCTTTACATTGAATTTTATTATAAGTTTGATGTTGTTGCTTCCCTACTGACAAACCACTAAGAGTAAATTGAATTAACTGTTTATTTTTGAATGTGTACTTGAATCTTTACTGGCAACATTATATAGTAATAATATGTATTACAGGAAGGTGATGATTGTTATTTTTACTTTGGTTGTCTGCCTCTACATGAAAAAAAGAAGAAAAACTAAAACAACAACTACTCTTATATTTTCGGTATCAGTGATGATGAAATTTAGATAAGATGATTTTGATTGTTAGTTTAGTTCAACAACTATTTGTAAATAAGGTGGTTGATATATATTTTAGTTCGGTTATTATGCTTGATAAAAGGTAGTAAAATTTAAGAATAATTTGTATGAGTTAGAAATGTATTTATAATCTGGTTATTCTTTCTGCTACAAATTGTTGTAAAAATATGTTGATAAAACAATAATTTGTGACTAATAATTCTTTTATCATTTTATGTGAATTAAAGAAGGAAAAATTTGTAACAGCAAATATTGTAATATTTCAATGTGAAGGGACATTTTAAATGCATATTAAGTTTATCAGATTGAGAAATGATGGTTGTACATCCACACTTTTTTTTTTCCACTGGAAAACCAATGAATGCGTAGGCTGAAACATTGTTTTAAAACAAAAAAAAGACAACACTAAGAACATACTTTTTAATATATTTTAGTATAAGCACTACCTGACCTTTACCCACAACTACTATAATATAACTACAAATTTCAATTACAGATACCAGCTGACTGTAACAAATCATAAGCACTGTTCAGGCTTTTCCGCTGTCTGTGGTAACATAACATTTGTTGAAGTTAAATTAATTCCAGAAAATAACTTAAAATAATTGAACAACCCAATCTAGCTAAAATGCACAGGAACTGAAGAAGGCGAATGGTATTCTTACTTGAAGAACAACTCCTTTATTCTGTCCCTTTCTTGAAGTAAATTGGTCGGCTTTACGTGGTAATGAGTCACTGGTCTGGTCTTTTTAAAATTGATACCCGAATTCGAAGAAGAAGAAGAAGGAGCAGGCGAAACTCTAGAGTTGAAATCACTGAACGATGAATTGAAGCAGGAGGCGAAACCCTAGAGAGGATGATTTGGAGCGGTGATTTTGATCGGTGATTTGGCAACAAAGAATGTGGAGTTTGGATCGGTGAAGGAGCATCTGATTTCGTTCGGTAAAAAGGAGGAGCGGAAGAGAAGCAAAGTTCTCGTTTGGTAAAATGGAGGAGCTGAAGAGAAAAAAAATTGCCGAACGTGTTGTTTCGTTGGGTTATTGCCCGAACGAGATATTTCGTTAGGTGCTTTGTTGAAAAAAAAAATTCGTTCGGTATTTTGATACTGATTCAAATTTTTCGTTCGGCATTTTGCCTAACCAGATGCATGACGAATCAAATCTCAAGGCTGCTATATAGCAGTTATCCCTTCTCATTTCCTCAATCTAGACATTCTAGAAAGTTGAAACTCTGCAGAATTTTGTCTATATTGTAAATTCTTTTTATGTATAGCCTTCAAAAATGAATCAATATTGTAACTCTAATCTTTCAGTGATTAATAAAATCTCCTCTTCCCAAGTGGACGTACACTGCCTAGCGATAGTGGAACCACTATAAATACTGGTGTTGTTTATTTTTCTGCATTGCATAGATCTGTGACTATCTATTCTGCTGTTTATCTTTGTGTATCGTCTCACTACAATTACGATCCAGTTGTTTTCCGCTGCGTTGAGTTTTTTTATTCCCTTAGACTAATCATCTGAAGGGATTTTTCCCCAACAGTCTGGTATCAGAGCTGCAAGGTTGATTGAGGAATGTTAGACGCTATGGCAGGAGATAAAGCGACTCCAGTTGTTACAAGACCTTATACTAGAGGGATGTATATCGCGTCAGGACACAGTTGGCAATTGAGAAATGGAATGTGGATAAAGACTTCGAGAAGTGGCAATGGAGGATGAAGGCTGTTCTAATGAGGAATGAAGTCCATCCAGTAGTGTTTGCCCCTGAGGAGTTGACGGCTGACATCTCAGTCACGGAAAGGAAGGAGATGGAGAAATGGATGTTTACTACTTTACAACTAGCTGAGGGAGAGAATGTCATCTCAGAGATTAGCAGTGAGACCACTACTAGAGGCATTTGGACCAAGCTAGAAAATCTCTACTTGAAGAAATCTTTGACTAACCGTCTTATATTGTTGAAGATATATTTCACCATGCGGATGAGAGAGGGTACTCCAATGAAGGAATATCTTAATTTTTTTGATGATCTCGTGATGAAGATGAAGACTGTTGACTTGAAGATGGATGAGGAGCAAATGACAATGATTCATTTGTGTTCTCTTCCGGAGCGTTACATAGGTTTCGCTAACAGCCTTATCTTTACTAGAGACACATTGACAGTGGAAGATGTGAAGTCAGACCTTCTATCTGAGGGTTTGAGAGACCAGATGAAGGAGATAAGTGAAGGAAGTAGAGGTGGAAGTAGTAGTCACGGCCTGTTTGTTGAAAGAGGTAGAGAAGATAAGAAGAATTAGCATTCTAGAGGGCGTTCCAAGTCTAGGAAGCCCGGTAATGGCAGGAGAGGAAAATTTAAGGACGGAAAGTGCTTCATTTTCAAGAAACCTGGTCATTGGAAAAAGGATTGTCCAGATTTGAAGAAGAAGGAAGAAGACGGATCTTCATCATTTGCGGTGGAGAAGTCTGTATCTGACGATGTGTTGTCTGCAGCAGTGTCGGATGTCTCAGACCATTGGGTGCTGGACTCGGGGGCGTCTTTCCATATGACGCCTAATAAGGATTACTTCAGTTCTTTCATTGGATGAGAGGGAAGCTCTATTCTTATGGGTAATGATGCTACCTGTAGAGCAATGGGTGAAGGTACAGTGAGGATCAGGATGTTTGACAGAGTGATACGCACTTTGATAGGTGTCCGGTATGTTCTAGGTCTTCGGAAGTCCTTAATTTCTTTAGGACAATTGACATCTTTGGGATGCAAGGTAACTATCGAGAAGGATAGTCTGAAGGTTTCGAGAGGTGCACTAGTTCTTATGAAAGGAGATGTGTTCCGAAATACGTATTTGTTGAAAAGAACCACAGTTCTTGGAGAGTCGTGTGTTGGAGTAGATAGTTCTCGTGCATTGGATGTCACAAAGCTTTGGCATCTCAGGTTGGGTCATATTTCAGAGAAGAGCTTAGAGTTACTTCGACGACGAAAGATGATCAAAGGAGAAAGCTTCGACAAGATGGACTTTTGCCAGGAGTGTGTGTTAGGCAAGCAAACTAAAGTATCTTTTGGAGTTGGACTCCATAGATCGAGGCGAGTACTTGAGTACGTGCATACAGATGTTTAGGGATCGGTTGCTACTCCTTCTCTTGGAGGAGCAAATTATTTTATCTCTTTCATTGATGACTTTTCTCGGAAAGTATGGGTGTATGCGATGAAGGCAAAATCAGAGGGTTTTGAGAAGTTCAAAGATTGGAAAGCGCTTGTTGAAAACCAATCTGGTTCTAGATTTAAGGTGCTGAGATCTGATAATGGCGGTGAATTTGTCTCTAGGGAGTTCCGTAATTTTTGTAGACAGCATGGCATTCATAGACATTTCACTACACCTGGAGATCCGTAATCCAATGGGGTTGCAGAAAGGATGAACATGACTCTACTGAAGAAGGCTCGTTGCTTGAGATTGACGGTGTGCTTGTCTAGAGGCTTTTAGGCTGAGGCATTATCAACTGCGGCGCATATCATAAATCGAATTCCATGCTTAGCCATAGATGGGAAGATTTCAGATGAAAAGTGGAGAGGTAAAGTAGTGAATCTTGGTTACTTTCGAATTTTTGGTTGTCTTGTGTACGTTCACCATACAAGTGATGACAAGTTAGAGGCCAGAGCATACAAGGGCATACTAATGTGATACACCGATGGTATCAAAGGGTGTCAAATTTGGAACCATGTTGATCGAAAGATTGTTCATTCCAAACATGTTACTTTTGATGAGTTTGCTATGTTCAACCTGAAGGAGAAGCTACCTACCACATCAGAAGATTCTGATAGGCCTAAGGAGATGGAAGAAGTTCCCGTGTTCCAGCCAAATAATAGAGTTGTTGATGCTGTCGAGGAAAACACAGTTGATGAAACATCACAGGATAGTCCACAGGTACCTTCTAGTAGTGTTGGTGATGTGCATGAATCTAGAGGAAGTTCAGTTCAAGGGGGAGCTCAAAGGAGTTTAGGCGAAGCAGTACCTACCCGGGTCAGTCGTAGGATTATTAAGCCGCCCTATAGGTACGGTGATTGGCAGTTTGCGAACCTTAGCCTTGATGATCAGTTTGACTATGCCCTACATGTGGTTCATCAGGAGCCGCTTGACCTTGATGAAGCTTTGAAGTTATGTGACAGTTCGAAGTGGATGTGCGCTATGGAAGAGGAGTTAAAGTCGTTGAAGAAGAACAAGACTTGGGATTTTGTACCACCTCCTCAAGAAAGCCGAGCCATAGGCTGCAAATGGGTATTCAAGATGAAGGATAATGGAAGATACAAGGCTAGACTAGTTGCTAAAGGGTTTTCACAAAGAAAGAGATTAGAGTATGATGAGATATTCTCTCCAGTAGTGAGGCATACGTCCATCCGCATTTTGCTCGCTGTCATCGCAGCTCATGACTTGGAGCTGGAGCAACTAGACGTGAAAACCGCTTTCTTGCACGGAGACTTGGATGAGACCACCTACATGAAGCAGGCAGAAAGATTTGTTGTAGATGAGAAAGAAATTGGGTTTGCAAATTGAAGAAGTCTTTGTATGGACTTAAGCAGTTGCCTAGACAATGGTACAAGAGGTTTGACTCTTTTATGTTTTCACTTGGTTTTGATCGTAGCATCAAAGATGCTTGTGTGTACTTCAAGCATTTAAAGAATGGTAGATGGGTGTACCTACTCTTGTACGTGGATGATATGTTGATTGATTCCAAGAATAAGGCTGAAATCGATAGTTTAAAGCGAAAGCTAAAAGCGGAATTCGAAATGAAGGACCTTGGAGAAGCAAAGAAAATTTTAAGTACGGAAATCCAAAGGGATAGAAAGCTAGGACTTTTGAGCCTCACTCAAAAGGAATACATTCAAAAGGTGCTTGCTCGATTTAGCATGGAAGGGGCAAAGGCAATCAGCACACCCATGCCTTTGCACATACAGCTTTCTAGTAAAGGCTCTCCAATCTCGGAAAAGGACAAGGCTTATATAATGAAGGTCCCATATGCAAGTTCAGTTGGCAGCTTGATGTATGCCATGGTCTGCACTAGGCCTGACATTGCACAAGCGGTTGGATTGGTGAGTAGGTTCATGGCAAATATAGGAAAGACGCATTAGGAAGCAGTGAAGTGTATCTTCAGATACCTTAGAGGAACTCCAAACCATGAACTTGTCTTTAGCGGTAGAGGAAGAGATTTCAGCTTGGTTGGATTTTGTGATTCCGACTATGCCGGTGATAGATATCGAAGGAAGTTAACCTCCGGATATGTGTTCACCATTGGTGGGACAACGATCAGTTGGAGAGCGAGGTTGCAGACGATTGTGGCTTTGTCTACTACGGAGGCAAAGCTCATAGCTGCGGTTGAAGTAGCTAAGAAGGCGCTTTATTTAAGGCGATTGTTGTGTGATTTGGGCTTCGTATATGAAGGCGTGGATATGTACTATGATAGTCAGAGTGCAATTCACTTAGCTAAAAATCTGGCATTCAGCTCGAGGACGAAGCCATTGAGATGAGAGAGTCGTTCCTTATCTCGATGAGTGAAGAGAAGCTAGTTCGTCTTCAGAAGGTTCACACAAAGGAGAACGCATCAGGCATGTTTATCAAGTCGTTGCCTGTTGCTAAGTTCGAACATTGCTCGGACTTGATTCGCTTAATGGAGTATTAGGTGACACGGGGGGAGAGTTGAGATGGTTAGTGGAGACGTTTGTTTTCATGGTGGAGATTGATAGGTTTTACACGGACTGGGTACCTCGAACACTTTGTTGACGGGCAGTGGCCTTGCCGGAGTTTGTTGACAAAGTGTAATGGGTGATGGCATTGCCGAAACTCATTGGGTAAGTATCCATTGCTTGATGCATGAAGGTGTAGATGAAGTTGGAAGTCTTGTATAGAATTCGGTATCAAGGTGGAGATTGTTAAAATTGATACCCGAATTCGAAGAAGAAGGAGGAGCAGGCGAAACCCTAGAGTTGAAATCACCGAACGATGATTTGGGGCAGGAGGCGAAACCCTAGAGAGCATGATTTGGAGCGGTGATTTGGCAACAAAGAAGGTAGAGTTTGGATCGGTGAAGGAGCATCTGATTTCGTTTGGTAAAAAGGAGGAGCGGAAGAGAAAGGAAGTTCTCGTACGGTAAAATGGAGGATCGGAAGAAAAGAAAATTGCCGAACAAGTTATTTCGTTCGGTGATTTGCCGAACGAGATATTTCGTTCGGTGTTTTGCCGAACGAAATTTTTCGTTCGGTATTTTGATGCCGATCCAAAATTTTCACTCGGATTTTGCTGAACCAAATGGCGCCGAACCAGATGCATGCCGAACCAAACCCCTGGACTACTATATAGTAGCTACCCCTCCTCATTTCCTCACTCTATAAATAGAGGAGCTTCTAGACACAATGGTAGCCGAAATTAAGAGCTAATTTCAACCAATTTCAGAGCCATCCTAGAGAGCTGAAACTCTTCAGAATTGTGTCTGTGTTGTAAATTTTTCTTATCTATAGCCTCCAAAAGTGAATCAATCTTGTAACTATAATCTTTCAGTGATTAATAAAATCTCCTCTCCCCAAGTGGACGTACACTGCTTGGAACCACTATAAATATTGGTGTTATTTATTTTTTTGAGTTGCATAGATCTGTGACTATCTGTTTTGGTGTTTATCTCTGTTTCTATCGTCTCACTACAATCACGATCCAGTTATTTTCCGCTGCGTTGGGTTTTTTATTCCCTTAGACTGATCAACTGAAGGGATTTTCCCCCAAAAGTCTTTACTCTAAAAAAAGTTAAAGTGGTGGATCAGCATAAGATCACATACTATTCGATCGGTTTAGTTAAATTTTGAAGTTCTTTATTAAACTTAGTTATATTTTGTTTTCCGTCAATATCGAACCCATTCGAAGTGCTCTCCATCCGTTTTTATTACAATCAGTTTTCGAAGTTGAACTATGTTCGATATGAGTAAGCTAAACCGACATCAATATTTTTAGTATGCATTAGTAACAATTTTGGTTTTATACCAATATGCATCTACAAGATGGTTTTCACTCAAAGGGCTTATCTGTGCAGGGTAATAAGTTTTAAGTACGACACTTCTGAAAAATTATTTTTAAGGACGATTTTCAAATAAAAGATAAATGAAGTTATCATTTTCAGTTATACAGAAATAATGATAAATGAATTTATCATTTTTCTGTATAACTTAAAAAGATGAATGAATTTATCATTTTTCTGTAAATTGTTCTTAAAACTAATTATTCAGAAATATTGTTCTTAAAACTTATTACCTTGAAATGAGAAGCCCTTCAACCTAATTTCCACCATCCATCTACAAACTAGGGGTGGGCGCGGGTCAGTTTGGAGTCCAAACCGTTTTCGCACCACGTTAAACGGTTAATCAAAAATACAAACCATTATACTAATCTTTTAAACGGTTCAGTTTCGGTCCGGTTTGATTGTAATACGGTTCGATTTCGGTCCGGTCCGGTTTGAACCCATATTAAATATGAAATAAGAGAATTGATTTCATCAACAATCAATTTACGAAGGCAACTGTGTGAAACTTTTACACTTAAAGGTTGAAACACACAATGTTATACTGAAATAAAAGATTAGTTCTTAATTGTATGAATATTTCAATTTGACATTTACCTACAAATGAGATTTTTTTGGTAGATTAACCAAACATCAACATAAATCAATGCATAATCATTAAGGAAAATGACTAGAATAAGATTATAATTAGCATTTATCCAAAAAAATGAGATGAAAAATATTATATCAAAACTACAACTTCTTCCTTTATGATAGCGATTATTATTAATATAACAACAACATACGCTAAAAATAGAATGTACATCGTTAGAATCTAAAATAAAATAGGAGTTACTTATATTTTTATCATAAGATTACTAGTGTAAATTTTCGGTTCGGTCCGATTTAATATGGTTGGCTCAATCGTCCAAACCGCAACCGAATCGTATCAATACGGATCGGTCCGGTTTGGAGTATCTGCTTTGGTTAGAAGATTCGGTGCGGCTTTGCGCACCGTTTTTGCGGTCCGGTGTGGGCGGTTTATGCCCACCCCTACTACAAACTGTACAAAAGTTACCTGGTATAAAGAAGTAGCTGGTTAGGTTGGTGCTATTGTATTATTAATCCTTCTAACGGTTAAGGATGTATCAGTGTTGTTCATTTCACAGTTGCTTGGCCCGAATTCAAATAACACTTCAATTCCCGCCAATTTCTACAAAATATTACCAGTCTTCCCTGATCCATCTCCTACGCATAAGAATAGCTTGAAAGTTAGCACACTTCAAAAATAATGGTGGTACGTCTTCTTGTACACTTTAGCAGACGAATTTCTCTAAGCAGCTAGAATCAACTAGTATATTATCATCAGCGTATCCAAGCAAAAAGATACTAAATATAACTATGTATCAACTATTATAATAACAAATATTAATAATAAATTTTTTGGCTGCATGGATTGAGTTCCAGTCCAGTTTTGGAAAGAGTAATAACATTTTGAAACTAAACCATTTGTTGATATATAGTAAAGGAAACGCATACATAAAAAAGTGAACTGAATAAGTGACACGATGTTTACCAGTTAAATTTTGTCTACATGATATAAGTGGAAATTTAGGTGGAAGCAAGAACATTACCAACAATCCGATCTGTTCATTTCACTTTTTCTCCTGCTTTTCAACCGAACGAATGAGTTGCGTGTTTAAATAACCGCGAAACTAACCACGGACCAATGAAGTTAAATAATTAGTAGGATTTATAAAGGTGAAGCTTTCGCCATTATAAGTTTATAACGGCGAAAGCTTCGCCGTTATATTCTTTGCCCTAAACTTATGCAGCGACAACTTTTATAAGTTTATAACGACGAAGACTTCGCCGTTATAAAGTTATAATAACAAAAGTTTCGCCGTTATAAAAACTAACCAGTGTCACTACTAGAACTACAGTATATAGCCATGACAGGATTCCAACAGCCGCCAACGGGAATTTCCAATGGCTAGTTATTTTTTAACAAGCCGTTGGTAACCGTTGTAAAAATGTCGTTTGCGGCCGTTAGAATTATTCATGTAAACCTGCAGCAAGCCGAGAGCAAACCTCATTCTCTCCTCCTACCACAAAAAAACCCAAATCCTTTACCATATTCCTCCACTCCTCCTCTTTTCTTGCTCCCAGCCTCCCCACGCAATCGGCAGCCACTCCGATGCCATCAAGCAACACCAGCGGTCTCTCTCCATCCAAATACACTCCGAAATCAGGTTTTGCCTAAAACCCTAAATTTTTAAATTTTGCTAATTTTGTGTTTAATTTGTTGTTATAGTTGTATCTAATGGCTTATTGATTGTTTATTATACCAAACTAAGTGCTAATTACAATTATTACCATCCAAATGTCCAAATTGTTTGTGTATATATATTATACACATATATACATATGTTGATAATTTAGTGTAAATGCGCATTTGAGTTAGCGTTAGATTAGTTAGGATTGATTTAAATTATTTTTTGTATGTTTTGTAAAATATTAGGCAAACATGAATTAGTCGAATATTTTACGAACATGAATTATATCTTTTACAAAATATATTAGCATTAGATAAGTATATAATTTAGTATATATATACACATGAATTATATATTTTGCAAAATAGTAAAAATCATATAATTTACTATATATTTAATAAAATAGTAGAATATAAATAAAATAATGCATAATATGCTTTATTTTATATATTTAATAAAACGGTAACGTATAAACAAAATTTAAATCCCTTAGTGAATTTTTGGCCCCGTCTGACAAGTGTTGTATATGATCGTTGTATGAATATTCAGTTTTATTGCGAAACGGATATTCATATTCATATGATACAATATTTGTTGGATTTGTCCCTGTATTGGACAAGTTAGAAACACTATAAAGTCATTACATTTCGTAAATCATATCGTTATAAACGGTTCACAAAATTTCGACGGCATTTCCTTTTCGTTCCTTGTGTACATGCATATGTGTACGATACACAGAACGGGCGAAGTGCTGCCGAAATTTTGGGAAATCGTTTATAATGATATTATTTAAGAAATGTAATTACTATTGTGTTTGTAATGGGAAGTAGGATGACCGACCATCACAAAAGGTACAAAAATGTAAACAAAATAGCAAGAAATATAACTTTGTATATAAACGAAAATGGATTATAAAAAACAGTAAAATCTAAATGTGTTTATCGAATTTGATTAATAATTTTTTTACTATTGATCATAGGTTTTACAGTAGGAAAAATGGTCAATTATTTTATTGATCGGAGCTGGATGTATCAAAGAAGAGAAATGGAAGGCTCAATAAGTAAACATTTTCTTAACGGGGTAAATGTGTTTGTCGAATTTACTTTAAGTAATATTGGAAACGATGTAGAAATTCGTTGTCCATGTAGTAGGTGCAAATTGTTGAAGCATTTAGTACCGAATATGGTTAGAATTCATTTGCGCCAATATGGTTTCGTAACCAATTATTTGGTGTGGGATCGTCATGGAGAAATTATAACACGTAACGAAGAACAGTCAATAGAGGTCATCAGTGATGAAGTTAGTACGACGAATCTCATAGAACATATGGTTGAAGATGCAGCACGATCAATGTTCCCTACTGTTGAAATTAATAACGACGATGTTAACGTCAAAGAGGAACCAAATGTTGGAGCGAAAAAAATATATGATTTATTGGATGCTGCTAAGAAACCTCTTTGGAATGGATGTACTAGCGGTACTCAATTATCGGCAACTGCAGAGTACATTGCAATGAAATCAAAGTACAACCTCACAGAAACCGGATTTACGACTGTTGTACAAGCTGCTAAACGCCATATGCCATCAGATAATTAATGTGCGAAAATTATTATAAAGTGAAAAAACTTATGTCATATTTCGGTTTGCCGTATCAAAAAATTGATACATGTCTAAATGGTTGCATGTTGTTTTGGAAAGATGATGTCAGTCTTCGGAATTGTAATATGTGTAATCAAGAAAGATACAAACCAAGGAAAAATTAGTAATTGTTATCCCATTTTTGGTCAAAATTGGAATATCAGTGTTGGGTGCGTATCCTCCACGACTGAACCAAGAAGAAGCAGCCAGCAAGCGTATAGAAGTCTGGGACCTCACTCATGATTCAAGTATAAAAGTCCATTCGGTATCAAAGGTTTAAAGTTTCATTCGGTAATCAGCATCACCAAGGTCATTCGGCATTCACCTTCCCAATATCATTCGGCATTCAAGATGCCTTGGTTCATCCGGCATTCCCAGTACAATAGCTCATTCGGCACTCCCAAATATAGAAGTTCATTCGGCATCTCACTACCGAACCAGCACATTTTCCATCTCCTACCGGACCGGGGCCTCGCCAACAACACCGAACCAACTGCTTCACGCCCCTATGCCTCGCCAACAACACCGAACCAACTGCTTCACGCCCCTATGCCGAACCAACCTATCACCGGACCACATCCCTACCAAACCTCAACCTTCTCCAAGCACGACCGAACCAAAGCTTCGCCAAACCGGAACGCTGCCAGGCCAGATTGCTTCAGCCCAGGCCCACCAGCAGCTATATACATCCAAGACCCCTGCCCCCAACCTCACTCTATAAATAGAGGGGCAGGGGTACAACAATGGGGGACAAGTTTGAGAGCTCAATCACGGAAGGAACTTTCAAACACTTTTAGATACTTGTACCAAAGCTTTGTACTTGTAATCTGAGATCTAAAGGAGAAATAACATATAAAGTGGACGTAGGCACGTTCTGGCTGAACCACTATAAATCTGCGTGTCTTTTTACAGTTTAGCCCCTGCTTTTCATATATTTGCATAAATCACCCAAATCACTAAGAACAACATAAGATCTACTAAATCATACAATTTTGAGGTGTTTGTCCATTTTTTGTGCAAACATTTTTGGTGCTTTCACTGAGAACTTTACTCAAGGATTCTACCGCTTAGAAGCTGAATTTTAAAGTCTAAAGATTCAGATTAGGAGAATCATGGCAAGACAATCAAGCAGAAGGCTGAGGCTAGGGCAAAGTCAACAGGAAGGGAGTCAAGAGGCTTCCTCAGGAGCAAACCAAGCTTCAGTCTTCATCACCAGGGATGAGATGGAGGCCATGATGAGAAGACAAGAAGAGATGATCCAGAACTTGCTTCAACAGATTGGACAACTTGGAGCACGGAACCAAGGCGCAACTGGAGTTCAGAACGGAGCAGGACCATCCGGCGTAGCACCAGAGCTAGGGGGCACACATGCAGAACATGTTGATCCAATCCCGAGAAGAGAGATAGGGGCATCCGAACAATCTGGTAACAATAGAAGAATGAACGCTCCGCCAGGGGGGCATACACCTGAAAGCTCCCACGGACTCAGGGGGCAGGTCGAAGGCAGTGAACGAGGACTTCAGCTTGGAGACAATGACAGATTAGTTGAGATGGTTAGAAGAGCTATGAGAGGCGGACTAGTGAATAGAGACCTGGAGGATGTGAATAGGAGTCCTTTCACCACAACAATCAGGCGAGCTAGGAACCCACCAGATTTTAAGCTACCATCATTGGACATGTATAATGGAAGGACAGACCCCACGGTTCATCTGACAAAATATATAAGGCATATGGAAGTGCTGGGGGCATCAGAGGAGGTTATGGCCCGGTGCTTTCCATTGTACTTGGCAGATATTGCGGCGTTGTGGTTCAGACAACTGGAAAGCGGCTCCATAGGAACGTGGGCAGATTTAACTGAGAGATTCATGAGGCAATTCAGGGTTCATATTGCAAGACCCAAGAATGTGATGACTTTGGCAACCTTGAAGCAGAAAACTGGAGAGACTTTGAGGAGTTTTCTAACACGATTTAATGCGGCAGCGGCATCAGTGGATCGACCAGATCCATCTATGGTCATGATGGCGGCTGTATCTGGAATAGCTGATAGTACGGAGTTCAAGAATTCGTTAACTAAAGATCCACCTATGGATCTGGGAGAGTTCTATCATGAGGCTGAAAAGTTTCTGCGTTTGGAAGATGCTAGTGCAGAAAGAGAGGAAGAAGTTGATGTTTACGCAATCAAGAGCGGAAACCCACCTGGAAGGGGTGCAGAGACTGGTAAAGGAAAGAGAAAGGCTGAGGATAATGATGACAGGTCAAAGCGGCCACGGAAAGAGTCACGATTCACCACTTACTCCGAGCTGAATGAGAGTTTGGAGCGAATCTATCAAGATACAAGAGAGCAGGTTCCCTACCGTAGGCCAATGCGAAGGGATCCGACTATTAACGAAAGGAAATCAGACAGATATTGCTTGTTCCACGACCTGAATGGTCATCATACCAACGATTGCAGGCATCTGAAAGATGAGGTGGAGGGGCATATTCGGAATGGTTTGCTATCACAATATGTGAGAAGGAGGGCCACAACGGTGGGACAAGAACGACCACCGCCCGCACCAACTGAAGACGGCTCAGGATCGAGACGTCATCTTATTATCCATTGATCAAGATGACGACGAACGAGCAGCAAACTCCACACTGATACGGTTAAGTTGTTTACACATGTACAGGACCACGAACGATCCTCAGGCATGCTCTGATACAACTATAAACCACATCGATATAGGAGTTTGCACTCCGACGTCACTGCTTTGCTTTTGTTCTTTATTTCTTAAATTTGGATTTGACTTTGCTGAACATTTCTATTTTAAATTTCATCAGTTGAATGGATATTTGGTTTTGATAAATCTAAAATGGCTAAGCTACTTACACATGTACGGGATCGCGAACGATCCCTAGGCATGCTCTGAGATAGTGATAAACCGCCACAACAGACAATCCAGAAACTCACCCGAACGTGAATCTGGTTTGGATGGTATTAAGCCCCCCCGGGCACACATCAATTCGCCTCGAACGGCACCCCGACCGCGAACGGTCACAACTCGCCTCGAACGGCACCCGACCTCGAACGGTCACAATTCGCCTCGAACGGCACCCCGACCGCGAACGGTCACAACTCGCCTCGAACGGCACCCGACTTCGAACAGTCACAATCTCGCCTCGAACGGCACAACTCATCTCGCCACAAGTGGCTCGATCGCGAACGATCGCCATTTGAGGTCCACCCCCTGACCGCCAACAGTCGCACCTTACCACGAATAGTTCGATCTCGAACGATCGTCATTCGAAGTAAGGCGCTTGACCGCGAACGGTCACATTTCACCCCAAGTGGCTCGATCGCGAACGGTCGCCATATGAGGTCCGCCTTCTGACCGGGCTCGGTCGCACTTTACCTCGAATGACTCGATCCCGAACGATCGTCATTTGAAGTAAAGCGCTTGACCGTGAACGATCACATTCCACCACAAATGACTCGATCTCGAACGATCGTCGCACGGATTTAGACGCTTGACCGCGAACGGTCGCACTTCACCTCAAATGACTCGATCGCGAACGGTCGTCATTTGAAGTTAGGCGCTTGACCACGAACGGCCGCGCTTCATCCCAAGTAGCTCGATCCCGAACGGTCGTCATTTGGGGCCATATAAAACTATCAAGCTCTTTACAGGTTGTTGACAGGATACGAACATCCAGCTTATGGCAGTACAAAACACGTCTTCCTACCGCAAGTCATGTTTTGGGGGGCAAAGTGTTATCCCATTTTTGGTCAAAATTGGAATATCAGTGTTGGGTGCGTATCCTCCACGACTGAACCAAGAAGAAGCAGCCAGCAAGCGTATAGAAGTCTGGGACCTCACTCATGATTCAAGTATAAAAGTCCATTCGGTATCAAAGGTTTAAAGTTTCATTCGGTAATCAGCATCACCAAGGTCATTCGGCATTCACCTTCCCAATATCATTCGGCATTCAAGATGCCTTGGTTCATCCGGCATTCCCAGTACAATAGCTCATTCGGCACTCCCAAATATAGAAGTTCATTCGGCATCTCACTACCGAACCAGCACATTTTCCATCTCCTACCGGACCGGGGCCTCGCCAACAACACCGAACCAACTGCTTCACGCCCCTATGCCTCGCCAACAACACCGAACCAACTGCTTCACGCCCCTATGCCGAACCAACCTATCACCGGACCACATCCCTACCAAACCTCAACCTTCTCCAAGCACGACCGAACCAAAGCTTCGCCAAACCGGAACGCTGCCAGGCCAGATTGCTTCAGCCCAGGCCCACCAGCAGCTATATACATCCAAGACCCCTGCCCCCAACCTCACTCTATAAATAGAGGGGCAGGGGTACAACAATGGGGGACAAGTTTGAGAGCTCAATCACGGAAGGAACTTTCAAACACTTTTAGATACTTGTACCAAAGCTTTGTACTTGTAATCTGAGATCTAAAGGAGAAATAACATATAAAGTGGACGTAGGCACGTTCTGGCTGAACCACTATAAATCTGCGTGTCTTTTTACAGTTTAGCCCCTGCTTTTCATATATTTGCATAAATCACCCAAATCACTAAGAACAACATAAGATCTACTAAATCATACAATTTTGAGGTGTTTGTCCATTTTTTGTGCAAACAGTAATATTTTCTCTTTACTATATGAATAAGTATAAATGAACAATTAGTAATATTTTCTTTTTGTACAGGGGAAAGTGGACTTGGCGGAGCCCGATGTCGCCATGGTTCAGCGCCACTGGAATTCGAAGGTCGCCAAAAATTACAGGAAGGTAATGTCAGCTCTTAAAAAATTGGGGAAGAAACCGAGCTGGATGGGCGCTTCCGTATGGGGTTCTTGGATGAGTTGGTGGGAGACCGACGAGTTCAAGGTAAATCTACCAAATATATAGTTAATTATTTCGCAATTAGTAAATATAATATTCAATTTAAATTGCAGGTGGAGTCGGAGAGGAACTCTGCCAATAGAAGTAGGAATCCTGTAACGCATCGTGGCGGATCCAAGTCTTTTCAGCATCACCGTAAGGACTTGGTAAATTTATCAATTATGAATCTAAACCGTTATTACATTTTGTATATTAATCAGTTCAGTAATTAGCTATGAAAAATTAAAATATATAAATTATTTATTGCAGGAAAGATCGCTTGGACGTCCTGTGTCTATGATGAAGGTATTTACCCGCACCCACGCATCAAGACAAGCAGACAATGCTGGCAATATTACATATCAGTGGGATGATGATGATAAGGCGACGGCTGCATATGTATGCATATTTTAAATCTTATTTTATTAATATCGATAAGTTTAAATCCTATTCTACTAATTTTAACCTATAATTGTTTTTTATTTTAGGCAAAGTTTCAGGAGGCACGAGCAGAGCTGCTTTCAGAATCGGATCGCGATGAGTTGACGGTAGAGGAGCAAGATAATATTTTCGACGTTATTATGGATCTGACGCAGCGGAATAGGCGCTATGGCTATGGAAACCAAGCGGCAATCTTATAAACATTGCAATATTATATTTAATAAATTAACCTATAGATACACTATACATATGATGATTTCTACCTGAGTTAAATCTAACATATACTTGATTTATAAATATTAGATAAGTAAAAAAGGAAAAATATACAAAAATATGTGATGAAAATGGATGAACCAAAAAATAATAATATAAGAATACTTTTAACACCTATATATTGTATTAAAAAGAATCCATTTCCTTGTGGTATATGTTCCAAGAAAAGGGTTCGCTATTTTACATTAGGAACCAAAAACATGAACCAAAAAAAATATGCACCATTATCATCCTGCACCATTATCATTTAATAAAATATGCATTTCCTTGTGGTATATGCAATGTTTAAGATCATGTCATTTACGTTTCTATATTTTAAAATATGCATTTCTTAAAAAAATGATTATAATACAAATGTGAACATCTCACATTCTATTTGCAGGTTCGGGCAGCTCAAAAGACGTGTGACAAAGCTGAAATAAAAGAGCTTAGAGCCATGGTTGAGCAGCTGCAAGAGCAGGACCGTCTTCGCGCTATACAAATGGAGCAGATGAATCAACGTTTAGCGGAGTACGCGCAGAGGCATGGTTCCTTCCCTTCGTCGTCTGGTGCTTCCGAAGGTGATGATGATGCTTGAGAGGTATGATGATTATTGTCTTTGTGGTTGGTTATTGTATATATTGACTTTGAGGTGGTGAGGATTGTGTTTGATGGTTATTGTGTATATATTGACTTTGAGGTGGTGAGGTTTAAGTGTTTGCATTGTATATATTGACTTAAATATGGAGTTGGTGTTGATGAGGGTTTTGTTGTTTATGTACATATTGACTTGGAGTTTGGTTTGAAAATGTAACGTTTGATGTTGATTTTTGGTTGTTTATATTGTTTGTGGTATAATGTATTGGATATGTGATATATATGTGAAATGAAGTGGAAATGGATATATATTGATAGTGTGTGGCTGGAAGGTGAATGACTTGCTGTTATAAAAAATTTTTTACCCAGATTAGCAACGGCTACCAACGGCTCTTTGGTCATTTTAAACCAACGGCTTCCAACAGCCTCCATCGGCTAGACGCCATTTGAAGCCGTTGGAATAGCACCGTTGCTTCCGTTGGAAGCCGTTGGAAAGCGTGAATGTTATTCCAACGGCTTTTCCAACGGCTCCCAACGGCCCCCAACGGCTTGAAGCCGTTGGAATAGCCGGTTTCTCTTGTAGTGTGTTCAATGAACTGGTCACGAAATCGGTTTGAACTAGCCACGAGGAAGTAAACAAGACACACTTGGTTACTCCGTGTCTAGTTTTTCAATTGAACAAGCCATTGTTGGTTGTGCCTTAAGGAAAATAGACATACAATGATCTATTTTCCAATGTACGGATAACATCAAAATATAAATATTTAATAATTACTCAAAAAAATTCAATCGATATGAAAATCATATTTGATTATACATATGTAAAGGGTAGCAAGAAATTGAGCTTTTAAAACATTGGAAAAATGACTAATCTAAAGTATAGCATGTCGAAAATAGATACCACAGTTTAAAATGCGGACCAAGGAAATAAAAAAATTTAGCCACTTATAATCAAATCCAAATTCTATAATAAAAAGAAACTGTTTACTGCCTCATTGGCTAAGAATTGCTCAACCACTGCCTCGTCTACAAAATCCTTTTTCTCCGCCCATAAAGATACATCGATTGTTTTCCACTAACAAATTGGGAAGATACCAATTAAATCGACAATGCCTAATTATTTCGACATGAAGCTCCCGCGTAAATGACTGGGTTCCATTCTTCTTGGTTATTTGCTATTATTCTTGAATTATTTACTACTCCAAGTATATAGAAAGCTTATTTCTTTGTCTCTTTTACTCTTTGACCAATTTTGCTTCTTATAAGCTAAATGAATATGGGATAACATATTATAAATAATTTAGCCCTTACACGATTTGCATTTAGAATCCTTGGTAAGGGTAAAATTATTATTAGATATGTTTCATATCAGTTTGTTAAAGTTCAAAGTTGAATATAATATTTCTACAAATTATTTTCTTTACCAACTTGATCTGCTTAAATGTTTGGTCTGCTCATCTGATGTTGCATATCTTTTTGCCAATATTTTAGCAAACAACTCACTATAAGATTAAACGGCTATTCCAACGGCTCGTAGCCGTTGGCGGCCGTTGGAAGCCGTTGGAATAGAACCAACGCTTTCCAACGGAACCAGCGGCTATTTTCCAACGGCCGCCAACGATTAATAGCCGTTGGAAACCGTTACAAGCCGTTTGAATAAAATGTCCAATAAGCCGTTGGAAACCGTTGGAAATCTGGGTTTATTTTGCTGTACAACAGCAAGCCTATTCACCTTCCAACCACACCATTTCCAATCCATTCCATTTCCAATCCATTCCACACATATATATCAATATCAATATAAACAACAGACATAAATCAATTAAACACCAATATAAACAAACCAAACCATTCAAACATCATAAACCGTACCATCAACGTAAATACCATCAAAACATATCAATATATCGTTCTCACCCACTCCGTACCAATATATACAACATTAAAACACATAACAACCATCTCCAAGTCAATATATACATCGCTCAAACACAAACACTAAAAAGCATACCTCCTCAAGCATCTTCGTCGTCGCCTCCGGAAGCACCAGACGACGAAGGAAAGATACCATGATTCTGCACATACTCCGCAAGCTTTTGATTCAGCTGCTCCATCTGTACAACTCGCAGACGATTCTCCTCCTGTAGCTGCTCAATCATAGCTCTAAGCTCCTTAATTTCTTCTTTGTCTTGGGCCTTTTGAGCTTGTCGAGCCTGCAAATAGAAATAATAGCAAAAGGGTTATCTCAGTATATAAAATATTATAACACTATATATCTAAACGCTAATTTGTTGTACATATGTAAAAGGATTAATTACCGTTACATTCCCGAAGCCATAACAGCGTCAAATATGTTATCTTGCTCCTCCTGTGTCAACTCATCATGACCAGACTGCTGAAGCGCATAAGCCCGTGCCTCCTGTAACCTTGACTATAATGAAAAAAAACAATTTCAGTTGAAAAATAGTAGAATGTAATTTTTATTTTAATATTGGTTTATATTTTACCGTTTTATTACATAAGTACTAAATTCATTTATACACAAAATTCATTTATTACAAATTCATTTATACACTAAATCAATTCGTGTGTTCGCACAAATACAAAAATCATGTTCGCACAAATGCAATATCTGTTCTAACGGCTTCCAAATGCAATAAACTCTATCACACACATACGTTCAATACTAACCAAATCAACATAAACTAATGTAATATCCTAAATTACAAAATTTTCAATCGGTAATAACTTGTTCATTATGGGATAATAGTTGCAATTAGGGGATAACATGATGTAATATGCATACACTAACAAGTAGGAATCAATCACAATTCAAATTAAACCCTAAATCAAAAAAACCTAAATATTAGGTTTAGCAAAATTACCGATTTGGAGAGCTAGAAGGGTGGAGATGGGCTGGAGCAGCTTCTAGATGGCGTCGGAGGTGGTTGGGATGGTGTTTGGGGCGGCGGTAGCAGGCTAGGAGGTGGTGGAATGGGGGAATTGGGTGAAAATATAGATTGGGGAAGGAGATAATGAGCTTCAGGTCGGCTCTCGGGAAAATATGCAGGAAATTTTCCAACGGCTTCCAACGGCCGCAAACGGCTTCATTCCAACGGTTTCCAACGGCTTCAGACGGTTACGACAAAATCCAACGAGCCGTTGGAAGCCGTTAGAAATGCCGTTGGAACATGGACGTTGGAATACATAGTATCTCTAGTAGTGACTTGATGGTTTGTAGCTTTCTTTTGCTTTCTTAATAACTCTCTTATTCTTTTTTCTCAAGGTGCTATATAGTTAAGGTACTTTGTTTATAGGTTTGAGCATGGAGTTAAATATTAAATAGATTATAGGAGAATTAGTTTTGCGACAATGAAGTTTATGAAGCTTGGATCAAAGCCTGATTTATTTCAGACAAGTGGAAAGGATGCGAGGTACAGATTCATTATTAATATGCTACGGTTAATTTTAGATTTGCATTAGCTTGTTATGCTAAATGCTGAATTTAGGCTATGAATATCTGCTTACTTGTACTTGCATGAAAGTTGTTAACCTATAATTTTTAGCCTAACTAATTTCTTGCATTGAAATTCATATTTTTTGTTTGCATTGTATTTTGCATAGCGACTACTATTTATATTTCAAATTTCTAACTGTTAAAATTTTATACAATTTATCTGTAAATTTCTATCTGTTAAAGATTTACGTTAACTTGCAGCACACTAAAAATAAAAAAAATAAAAGTACCTTTTTCGCCCATTTCACCTATACTAGCTAATCATATAATTTCATTTATAATGATTTTTTCTTTCAATTTACGTAAATTTATTTATGGATCGTAATGATCAATATCTTCAAAACTTATGTGATCTAAGTTGGTTTATCAGGTAGGTTTGTGGGAATTGAACTGGAAACCGACCTCATTGTGAATGTCAAGGACTTGATCTTTTACCTACATAAGGTAACAATTTCTCATCACCAAGAAAACCGTTAAATCTTACTATAGCAACATGCAATAGTAAATGATTATCCCATTTTAAGTTTTGGTCAATTTTCATGACTTTGATTTAGGCTTTACCAACAAAAAATACCATGTAGAAAAGGCCTTATTTTTGTTGCAAAGTACCGAACATGCTTGTTAATTTATGATAAAACACCATGCTACTCATTCTACTATTTTTCTCTGGAATTTGTTGGATATTTTCAAGTTCTTCCGTTGTTTTTGTTTTCATGAAGAGAGAAGAAAAGGAAGAGGGAAGAAAGGAAAAGCAAAAGTCCCACATCTTGAGACATTGGAGACCATACTTGTTTAAGTATGAGTTTCTCATGAAGAAGTTGGGACCTTTCATGAAACAATTCTACTTAGAAACGATTAACGAAATTAGCCAATATTGATAGTCGGTTATTTAACTATCAATAAAACATCCATTTTTATAACACTTAGAAAATATTTCTATTCCAAATCATTTTCCACTAAAACTGTTTCCAAAACCTTCCTTTCAATACTTAGGAAAATCTCCTTGATATTTAATTGCGATCTGTTCCAATTTTTTTGATTTATAGCCGCCTCTAAAAATCTCCAATTAATTCTAGATTAAAATTCACGATTTTTGTACCTCGTATAAATTTAAATGTTGCATTTATAAGATTTCAAGATAAATTAAATAATTAAAATTTCTTAATCACTACTTTTAAATCAAAAATTTATTTATGTTAATTTCAAATCTGCAAAACCCAAATACCTTCCTCTATCGATCAACTGCCCTCAACTCGCCTACTGCCGCCGTGAAACTCATCACCATAGATCTCCAGACCCCACCAGAGCCTCCTCCATCACCAAGAACCCATCGCGATCCATCCTTCATCAACGCTGAAACAAAGAACTTCATCCACTTTGGCCAACTTCGACAATGCCGGCCACCACGTGCGCGTGCTCCCCATCAGGTCGCGACCATCGTGACTTCGACCTCCATATGCTCGAACTGCTGTGACAACAACCCCGTACACTCGCGTGCCCTACCCTCCACACTCGCCTGGACGCTTCCACCATCCCCTTCCCTCCACGCCTCCACGAATTCGCACGACGAATCCAGCTTTCCTCTATCAGCTCCACTTCACCACGCCTCGCACTCGAGCTCGAACTTGAGCTCGAAATCCCTGCATCTACAAATCGCTCTCAGGCGATTCGATCCCTCCTTCAAGAACGAACGCCACAATCTCCCATCGCGAATCACCTCGGTTCGATCGCGATTCCATCACGTAATCCTTTTTTTTAAACCGTTCGAACGAATCCTATTTGCTTTCGTCTCTTTTCTTTTTTCTCTTTTTTTAATTTATTCGTGAAGCCGATTTCATGAATTAGATTTCTGGTCTTCTTCATGGATTTAACAGAAAAGAGGGGAGAGGACGTGATTTAAACGAGCTGAAGGAAAAGATGGTGGCATGTTTGAATGGAGTAGGGCTGATTGATTTTGATCTGATTTTATATAATTTTATTTAATTATAAAATATCTCGTTTTAGCAACTTAAAATTTCGATCTCCTATCGAGGCGTGATGCTAGGCGTTTATAATGATATACCCCTATTCCGAACGCAATGGAAAAGGTTTCGAGTCCTAATTCGATCGTATGAAGAAGATAGCTTTTTGGATCCAATTTTTATATTGAATTTTCGATATTAATTTCAACACGTTTATATCACGTACGATCAAATGATAACTCCAAACACTTCGAAATTTGGAATCCGATATTAATACTCTATTACGGACCTAATGGAATAGGTTTCGTTGAATTTCGAGACTGTGCCTCAGATCGCTATTTTAACGCGTCAATTAAATCAATGATTTCAAAAATTCCGAAATCTCTTGAAATTTAAGTTTTAAAAACTTTCTAACACAATTATAAATCCAAATCAAATATTTAAAACTATTTAAATATTCACAATTAACCGTCGAAAAGTCCGGGTCGTTACATTCTTTCCCCCTTAAAAGAATTTCATCCCCGAAATTGCTAAGGCGGGAAAATGCTCCAAACCCATTAACTTATTAAACCCTACTTAGTTAAAACTCGATGTTTCACTTTTCTAATCTTTTAGTTTTAACCCAAACAATTAGTTTTAAATTCTAGTCCCAAAACCCATTATTCCAATTATAATTCGAAATCATATTATCGTTAACAAAAAATTTCCAAAAATTTTCTATCACCCTAAATTTTCGAAATATTTTGGCAAAGTCTCCTTTGTACGGAGGAACTTTTGCAATATGACAAGAGAGAAAATATATATACATCGACCCACACAGTCGGAAAACAAAGTATATATCAATATTTTATATTTTCACAGTATTTAATCCAAAAACGTACCTTATTTTAGCATTTTTAAGCAAGCAGTTTATTTAATATGCAATTACACAACCCAACTCTAGCCCAATAGCTTCTGGGTACCTGTACTTACTCAATTTAAACCTGTAAGTATCAAAACATGAAATTTAATCACACTTAATTCATTTAAATGGTTAAAAACATTGATTTCATAAACAATGCTTACTAACATATATTTATAAGCAATTATGAGGTTCCCATACTAATTTAGTTAGTTCCAACAATCCATATACCATTTCATTCAATCCGAAATGATTTACAACCAAATTTATTTGCATTCAATTCATTTTTATTTCAAACAAACTCATATCCATTCCAAATTGATTTAAAAATCAATCTATTCGCATTCTATTTATTCATAGAATTTTATTTACTTTCGTTTACGTCAAACGACAATTTTTCTATGCAAATTCGGCGATATTCATTTAATAAAATAACCATTTAAGCTTATGATATTATAAATTGATTCCAATCAATTTATATTTAATTTTATTCCGTTTCAAATTGATTCTCAACCAATTTACTTACCTTCCATCTATATTATATTCAAATCCGTTTTATTTAGCTTGAAATCATTCCACGCTATTTATTAAATAACCATTTCACAATTTATTAGATCCAAACTTCCATCCAAAATATTTACTTAAATTAATCCGTTATTTTTAATTTATTTCCACCTTATGTCTTAAGTTTATTTTCATTTCAACCAACTTCCTTTTTATTTACTAATTAATTAATTAGTTCATTCATTCAATCTACCTCAATTTTAATTCCATACTTAATTTCATTCTTGAATTCATTAAAATGATACCAAGGCAATGATCAGTTTATTTATACTCAAATCGAATTTATTCATAACTCAAGTCATTACTATCCCAATCCATTTCTATTTTATTCGAAAATATTTCCAATTATATTTTATTCGCTTACATTTTATCGAATTTTAATTTATACTCAAGTTCCATATTCAATTTCTGATTTTTAGTTCGAAAATCACTTCATTTAATTTTCTCGAGTTCCAAATTCATTTCATAATTCAAGTTTGGATTTATTTCCCTTACCAATATATCAAACAATTTTATTTTGAGTTTTCTATTTCACTTTTCAATTTTATAAGTCACACAACTTATATTTCACATTTCTATCAATTCTATACTCGAATATATTCACATTTTATTTTTAACTCAAGATTAACTTTATTTATAGCCCAAGTATATTTTTATTCCATTAATTTCAATTTTTATAAGCTATTCCAATTTATTTATTCACGATTTCAATTTCACTTAAATTTTATCTCATTCAAAATTTATACCATATGGTTTTTATAATATTTCACAATTCAAAATTTATGTTTACTTCAATCCCATATTATTTCTAATCCAATTCAAATTTTATAACTTATAGCTATATAGTCACTTTATAATTCATATTTCATTCAATTCCATGTAATTCAAATCCACTTTACCTTTTTATTTAAACCTCAATTTCTTTTAACCAACATTTCAAATCCATACTCGAATTATTCATACTTAAATTAAATTTCACTCCAACAAATTTATTTTTAATTCATTCAATTTCATTATATATTTCAATTCCCAATAAACTTATTTAACTTTCCTTAAGTTAAATTCAATCCACACAATTCTACTTTAACTTACTTAAGTCAAAATTTATTTCCCAAAACTCAAATTCCATACTTTCTTCCTTATTAAAATCATTCTCACTTTATAAGTCCAAAAGCTTATTTCTGATGTTTTCCCAAAACATTTATATTAAAATTCCAAAATTCAAACACCCAGTATATATTTCAAATCACTTTGAAATCAAATATATATATATATACCCTTTTTGGTTTAACAACCACTTCCTTCGAATTCCAAAATCAACCTGATTTTATCCAAAACAATTTCCTCAAAATTTTCAAAACAACACTTGTTTTTCCCAAAGAATCTCTATACTAAACCACCCGGGTAACAATCCGTCACTTAAAAACTTGAAAATGAATACTGGTAATGCGGCCATCATCATCAGAATTATTTTTCAGCGACTGAAGTGAGTTCAGTGCTATATCACTTCCAAAATCCATTTAAAACAATTTTCTATTCAAAAATATCTCCAAAATAATATTACTATTATTTATTTCAAAATACTTTGGAAAATACTTCCGAAAATTTCCGGGATTTAAATTTTCCAAATTTTGGTTTGAACCAATTTTATAATCCATTTGTATACTTCACACTTATACAAAATTTTCGTTTGGTTATATAAACCATTTCCAATTTTATAATCTTATTTTGATTATATAATAACAAACAAACACACCACTATAATAATTTCAGAAAATTATTTCTTTTATATCAAAAATATAATTTGAGTAAAATTATTTCATTTACCCGCTTCAAAACCATACTATGTCGGTTTATCGTGTTTAAGTGTTTAGAAACTCCTATCGATTTAGTGGCGTCCCACTATTCGAACAGAATTTATATACCACTCAACAGATAAATTAATACAATATAAAACCATTTATATTCACTAGAAAATACGCGCTCGTATCTATTAATACACTCAAACTCATTCTAGAGTACTACTGACTCTATATCTAATGAGTAATCCCCACCAGAGCCAAGGTTCTCGCTTAACCTTCAGCTCTGATACCAAGTGTAGTGACCCGCCGTTCCGTGCCCTTTGAGTTGATAATAATTCACTCCTGTTCAACCCAAATTGTACGAAAGAGCGAATAACTAGGGTAAAGAAGAAGAGAGATAGAAGAAAATAGAACAACAAAACACAGAATCTCACAATCGCAGCGGAACAAAATATAATATATAATAACAGATTTTTACACAAAAGAATCTATAACTGTTTTATACTTACAATCATCAGAGTACAATAATCAATACATCAAACTGGACAGTTATATAACTTGTCCTTACACAGTGGAATATAAGCCAAGTATGGAGATATGTCTCTGTCATCCAGCCCGTCTCCTGAGCTCCATAGCATTCTATCCTGAATCTGTAATACTCGGTCTGACCCGAGTATTATAATAAAATAACACCCGAGTCAGTCTAGAAAACCAGTGTGAGAAAATACACTCAAATCTTAATTATTAGAGTTATCAAAATCCTTTGAAAAACAAAGGTATCTCGTAAGACCGCATCACACATAAACACGACGGGTTTTTCCCTTACGATAACCAAAACATTTTATAGAAAATCCAGTGATATTATAGTAGTGTCTAAGTACAAATACTTATTTAAATAGCCGAAATTGTTACATAAATTAAATTCCATCATACCAAGCTCTACAAACAAAACCGTGAGGATTGTATTGGAGAATGGATTCCATACGAATGACTGGACCACTGGGGTACCGCCCATCACAGTACACCTCTAGAACAATGTACCGAGGACCATCGCCGGGATCCCCTGCTACACAAGACCGACCTACCCCTAACCTGGATAGACCGAATATGTTATCACCCCGGGTGTTTCCACCCTTACCATCGAGCACTCCTTCTTTCATGCATAACCATATCCATAATATATAGGTTTCCGAGGACATCTAGAAAAGTGATAACATACCCTAATTGGGTGCGACCCACTTAGCCTTGCTGCATCTTCCATGTTTTAGTCATTCCCGGTTGATGAGGCTTGAGGCTAAGCGTTACCTTTCAAGAAACAATTCTACTTAGAATGCTCATCGTCCTCTAATGACGATGTTATGATAGCATTCGTCCATACAAGTTATCCTGGGTCTGGACAAACCGAATCACCATCTTCACGGTATTCATTCGTAAAGTTCAAACCGGATCGAAGTGGTTTTCGAATAATTAAATCTGATCCCGGTCTCTTCGAAACGATTAACGAAATTGGCCAATATTGATAGTCGGTTATTTAACTACCAATAAAACATCCATAAGCAGTCACTAGGCCCAATTTTATAAATCTCTAAAATATTTATTCCAAAACATCTTCACCAAGATATATATTCAATCTCTTTCAATATTTCTATATTTGAAAAACAATTTCAACACTTGTATCCATAATAGGATATTTCACCATTTCAATACTTAGAAATATTTCCAACTTCCATTTTTATAATACTTAGAAAATATTTCTATTCCAAATCATTTCCCACTAAAATTGTTTCCAAAACCTTCCTTTCAATACTTAGGAAAATATTTATACGTATAATTTCCAAAACCATCTTAATATTAAACTTTGAAATATTTCATAACTTATCTCATAAGTCTTCGGAATTTTAATAAATCCTTCCTATGATTTCCAAATCGATTATACTTTTTTATAATCCCAACCAACCATTTATAACTTCTTTAAATGAATTCAAATTCTCTCCAAAGTTATCGCATCTATACATTGGAAATTTTCTTAAGTCTCTAGAATTCCATTTATAAGATTTCTCTTATAAAATCTCATCCTTAAATTAAAACCTGTTTACACATCTCGAGAGAATTTTATAAATAAATTTTCAATCATTTCAAACTATATATATATATATATAATGAGCATTTTTGAAGAATAGTAATTTATTTTTATTTTTAAAATATGTTTTAAGTTATTATTTAAAATATTAAACACTTTTAATAAACCATTAATAACTCATTTAAAATAAAACAAACCAATTTACAAAGCTGATTATAAAAATTAAAATTTTATTTCAATAAATATTAAATATTTGAAAGTCCATTTCCCGAAGTATTCCAATACTAACTAGTTTTAAAATTTCATAGTTTAAATAATAAATTTTTCCCTTTGAAAAACGAACTTAACTTATTAAAAAAAATATATTTTAAAATATCAATAACCAATTTAATTTATAACTTCCTCTCGATTTCACAACATATCGATTCATTGTCGATTCCTTAACCATTCTCATTTCAAAAAAAAAATTAGAATCTACTATTTTTCTCAACCCTTTTTCCATATTCTAATATGAATTCACCCTATGAATTTATATTCCCAATTATCATCTGATATCGAATTCCTTTATTTATAAACATCGTTTATAAATTTTATAACCCCTTTGGTTTTACCTGTTTATAAAACAAATCTTATTTATAAAATTCCATTATATAAATTCATTTCCTATAAATTCCAGTTATACTTCCAATCTATTTTTAATATTGATTTTAACTCCTTTCCATATTCCAGAATACCATTTACAAACTCCTTTATATAATTAACTTTTAAAGTTTCTATTTAAACCCATTCACGAATAGTTACGTACAACCAAAAATCAAATATATTTTTCTAATTCAATTTCTTTTAAATAAACCCAATTCCAATATAAATATTTTTATATCAAAAATTCCCTTTAATTCCTTCCATTTAAAAAAAATATTTATGGTATTTAAAATATCAAAATTCAGGGCAGTGCTACAATAGCATCCAATAATTTCAATCACTCAAATAATCTATACTAGATTATTCTACACAATCCACATATCACAACATATGAGATTAAATTCAACATTTTGAGGAATCCAGTTGGATCCCTCCAACCTGTTTCCCTGCATTCACAGATGTTAATACAACATAAAAAATATCAATCCTACTTCGAGGGAGATATCGCGGTATATAGGGTCATCCGCTATTATGCGGAGCGCATGGGGTCTCATCCGCTATAATGTTGAGTGAGAATTTTTCTCACCTTGATATTTAATTGCGATCCGTTCCAATTTTTTTGATTTAAGGCCGCCTCTACAAATCTCCAATTAATTCAAGATTAAAATTCGCGATTTTTGTACCTCATATAAATTTAAATTTTGCATTTATAAGATTTCAAGATAAATTAAATAATAAAATTTTCTTAATCACTACTTTTAAATCAAAAATTTATTTATGTTAATTTCACATCTACAAAACCCAAATACCTTCCTCTATCGATCAACTACCCTCAACTCGCCTGCCGCCGCCGTGAAACTCATCATTACAGATCGACAGACCCCACAAGAGCCTCCTCCATCACCAAAAACCCATCACGATCCATCCTTCATCAACGTTGAAACAAAGAACTTCATCCACTTTAGCCAACTTCGACAATGCCTTCCACCACGTGCCCGTGCTCCCTATCAGCTCGCGGCCATCGTGACTTCGACCTCCATACGCTCGAACTGCTGTGACAACAACCCCGTACACTTGCATGCCCTACCCTCCACACTCGCCTGGACGCTGCCACCATCCCCTTCCCTCCATGCCGCCATGAATTCATGCGACGAATCCAGCTTTCCTCTGTCAGCTCCACCTCGCCACGCCTTGCACTCGAGCTCGAACTTGAGCTCGAAATCCTTGCATCTGCAAATCGCTCTCAGGCGATTCGATCCCTCCTTCAAGAATGAACGCCACAATCTCCCATCGTGAATCACCTCGGGTCGATCGCGATTCCATCGTGTAATCCCTTTTTTTTAAACTATTCGAACGAATTCGATTTGCTTTCGTCTCTTTTCTTTTTTCTCTTTTTTTTAATTCGTGAAGCTGATTTCATGAATTTGATTTCTGGTCTTCTTCATGGATTTAATTGGAAAGAGGGGAGAGGACATGATTTAAACGAGCTGAAGGAAAATATGGTGGCGTGTTTGAATGGAGAAGGGCTGATTTGATTTTGATCTGATTTTATATAATTTTATTTAATTATAAAATATCTCGTTTTAGCAACTTAAAATTTTGATCTCCTACCGAGACGTGCCGCTAGGCATTTATAATGTTATACCCTTATTCTGAACGCAATGGAAAATGTTTCAAGTCCTAATTTGATCGTATGGAGAAGATAGCCTTTTGAACCCAATTTTTATATTGAATTTTCGATATTAATTTCAACGCATTTATATCCCGTACAATCAAACGATAACTCCAAACACTACGAAATTTGGAATGCGATAATAATACTCTATTACGGACCCAATGGAACTGGTTTCGATGAATTCCGATACTGTGCCCCGGATCGATATTTTAACGCGTCGATTAAATCGACGATTTCAAAAATTCCGAAATTGCTTGAAATTTCAGTTTTAAAAACTTTCTAACACAATTATAACTCCAAATCAAATATTTAAAACCATTTAAATATTCACAATTAACCGTCGAAAAATCCGGGTCGTTACAGCAAGCTGAGTCCCATTCTAAGGCAAATAATGTTCAAATTACTGACAAGTTAAAGCCTAAGAATGAGACACAGTTTAAGAAGAAAAATCATTCCAATAACAAAAAGAAAGGTGCTTGTTACTATTGTAACAAGCCCGGCCACTATGCCCGAGACTGCCGTCAACGGAAGGAACAACAAAAGGTGAATGTGGTCGAAGACTCGCTTGTAGCTGTAGTGCAAGAGACGAACTCCGTTAGTGAAACTAATAATGATTGGTTGTTTGATACTGGAGCAACCATCACATTTGCAAAGACCGTAATCTGTTTAAGACTTACGAAGAAAATAATGGAGAAGTCGACAAAGTTATTGGAGTAAATAAGGTTCCAAGCAAAGTTTTGGGAAAAGGCACTATAGAACTTACATTCACTTCTGGAAAAGTTCTTACATTAGTTAATGTATTTTATGTACCTGATATGTGTAAGAATTTGGTCTCTGAATACCTTCTTAACAAAGGAGGATTCAAGATGGTGTAACTGTCTCTAAATAATAACTCATAAACAAACTGTCTCTAAATAATATATGCACTAGCAAGCTCCATAGTGCTATGCAGTAGAATAGCAAATCATGATAAATGTAGTAATACGAGAGTGTGATATCTTGCTCGTCCTCTGTCCAGCTCTTCGTGCTCACCAGACCTGATATCTCTAATCTACTTATTTAAGAGTACCCGGAATAACAGGAAGCAAAGTATAAAATCCCATGTCAGACAATAGTCTGGTGTGAGCGGTAGAAAATCTCAAATGCTATAAAGCCAATATACTAGGACAAATGGTATGGAAAATCATACTTGACCTGTCCTTCCATCCATAGAGTTAGCACATACATAGGATATACGCTACTCTATATCATAGTCATCATGAGTGTACTATACATCAAAGTACTAAGGGGCGTCTAGATATCTACATCGATAGTATCTACATCGAGTGACATCCCTAGGGTGATAAACAACAAAAGCAAATATAGCATCCATCATTCATCCTCACATTCATTCACTCAGTGCATTGGATATATGGTACTCGTATGACCCCATCGCATAGTCAAAGACTACTTAAAGTTCCGGCTTCTCAGTACACGAATCCATGCCACTCAGTAGGCCATAAACTAGACTGCCATCGCACTTGGTCTAGGGTAAACAGATCGAAACATCGTGTGATCTAGGGCACATCACACTCCTAAGTGAGCGTCCTTACATGCCCCTGCTTTATCAGCACACTTCAAAACCTACGAATATCAATGATCCCTTTGCAGACATCATCTGTAGCAGAGCTTATTCTGGAATTGTCCTTACAACTCCCATCTCAAGTTGTCATGGTTGGGAACTATTCTAGATAGCCATTGTTAGTCGTAGAATATCATCATTCGTCCCGTAACCTTCCTTCGAAAATTCCATTAATTCGACTCGTAGTCACCCACTTTGCATCTCGAAGTACAGCTATCCATCGTCGAAGCCATCATTTCCCATCGCGGTATCATCAAATTATGCGTCATCGAAAATCATCACCAAACCCTATGGTTCGGTGTCGACCCAAGCCTTAGCTCGAAAATTGAAGGTATGACTTGAAGCAAGTGAAAGCATGAACTGTGATGATCCTGAACTCGGCCTTCGAAAATTGGCACCCGTACTTCACATGTACTCAAAATGCCGCAGATTCAAACGCCGAATCTGGCTCACCGGATCTTATAACACAGTAAGTATAACAACACAGCGGAATAAAGAAATGGATAATATCATATACAACTCCAATGAATACAATATCCAGAATGATATATAACAATGATATCAATATGATACAAGAATATCAGAGATAAATAAAGATGCTACAGCGGAAAACAGAAGTGATACTCCAAGTGATCCGACAAAGAGAATGAGACCAATAACTCCAACATCAAGCTCGAACCACCATCACGTTGCACTAAGAGAAGCAAGGTCAGTCGGTCATCCGTGAACTCCAAAACTGAACTAGCTCTCGATAATCTACGAAACCTGACTATCTGAAAAATCCAACTCTAGACTGCCCGTGTGGAAAATTGTGGGCACCCAGAGTTTAGGAAGGGAATAATAAACTCCGGGTCAGTCATGGGACTGGTATGAGTAAACAAAAACAGTTATTCTTTAAAACAAACAACAAAAGAATTTTAAACATTGAAATCTGCAATGCTTTTTGGAAAATGAAACTACCATAAGACTTCCCGCCACACACACAATGCAATCGCAGAATTGGAGGAGATTTCTTCTTATGATAGTCAAATATGCTTGATACGCAAAATCTCTTTGATATTATTACTAGTGCATAGTGTGAAAACATTTCGAAAGTATAATATTAATCTTAGCCAACATACAACCATTATTGTATGCCTACTATAGCTAGTTACCGCCACATTCCATAGCAGGTTATACAACTAAAACCGTACAAGGCTCGTATTGTTTCTTTGGATTTTCCAACAAATGGTCAGGCTAAGGAACTTCCTACTGCCATATGGGTACGCCTCTGGAGGGACGCCTCGAGAACTAACTAGCTCTCTGCCAACACAAGGCCGGGTTACCTCTTACTAGGTAACTACTACATGAATATGCCACCCCCGGTCCTTTGGGACCTTTATCCGAGGATCCTCGATTACAAAACAACAATCACACAGTAAATGAGATTGATGCAACCACACAGGTAAAGCATTTGGGATCCATACCATGATACCACCTTTTTCCAGAAGGAAATGACATACCCTAAAGGGAGCGACCCTTATAACCTTGCCGCATCTTCCTGTTTCGACCATTTCCGGGTTGTGAGGTTCGATGAGGTCTCGTCCACAAAGCTACGCTTTAGACGAAAGCCATGCTTTGATCAACAAATGATCAGCAACACACAGCAACACTTAGCATGCCACACTACCAAATTGGGAGTATATCACTGGTAACCTTCAACTACATAACCTCTGAGCTTGTACGTCTCAGAGAAGGGTGTTAAGCTAAGAGAATAAATCTCCACCACCAAACAGAAATGTATTTGAAAGAAATCAGCTTTATATCTCAAAGTGTAATGTCAGACATACGGCCATACAAGTCTGTTCCGGGTTCGAACAGAACCGAAGGCACTTCCAAAGAAGCCCTTGCAATTCGGGTATTCACAATCCCGATCGAACTTCCCATCACTTAGGGAATCTCTATACCGGGCGCTACTCGGTGCAGAGACAATCGATAGGTTATCCTATCGTTTTCACAAATACCCGGTCTTTACCACCGGTCTTCAATTGCTATCCATATACGACGTATCACTTATTCGGAATGGGTTATATGACACAAAGGTCCTCTCCCGGCTAAACCGAATAGTGAGCGTAATATTTAAAAACCTATGGATATGGGATTTCAATTTAGTCACAACTTATGATCCAGAACTTTTCTTTCAAATGGTTTAAACAAATTACCATTTCAAATCTTTTTAAATAAAAAGATTTATTTCACAAAGTTCACCCAGTTTGTCACAAAGATCTATTCATGGATTTTCAAATTGATTTCCATTTCAAATCTTTTATACAAAAGATATACTTTTCCAATTTCAAACACAAAGTTTAATGATCTTCCACAAAGATTCAATTATAGCTTTTTAAAACAATTCAATTTTCAAATTGAATTAACCCATTCAATCTGTAAATCAAAGATTTAATTGATAACTTTCAAAACAATTCACAATTCAAATCTTTTATAATATAAAAGATACACCATTTGAAATCCTCTTGATTTCAAGACAAGGTTCAACCATCTTTCACAAAGGTTAATTCATAGTTTTCTCAACTATCTACAATTTCATTTCAAACTTGAAATGTTTCGATACAAATTGGAAATCCTTTCTTTTTATGAAATCTATTATTTGAAACACATAGTTCTCTTTATGGAAAACACTAATTTCAATTTACATAAGATAAAGCCATTCAGGTATAAAACTTGGATTTAGATTTAGATTTCCAAAACCATACTTTTAAATGGTTAAAAACCCAAATAAATACCTTTATAACTTGTATGTTCCTTTTAGACCATAATTTCCAAATCATTGAATTCAATTTCAAATATTGAATTCAAATTTAAATCAAACTACTTAAATTCAAGTTTTATTAAGTTATTTAAAATAACTTTTATTTTGGAAACTCATTTCAAAAGTTCTCAATTCAAATTCCAAAAACTATTTAGGATTCAAAAATCCAATTTCTAAAATTGTTAAAAATATGTGACTTAATCGATTTCCTCGTGCAATCCATATTTGTATGTGTATGGTGTGGTCCAGGGGTTTAACACAATAGTGCAACAACATTCAACCATCACAGATTCAAATATGACAATATATTTGATAAGCGGTATAAACTATAACGCTTATCATTCATTCACAGATCACAGATATATATATATATATATATCATAGATAAGTAAATTACAGATCACAACACAAATCAGGATGTATCACAAAGCATCACAAATCAGGGATATCAAACAATTCACCCATTCAATAAAATCCAAACATTCACAAGTAAAATTTATTAATCAATTGATTAATTTAAATCAGATGTATTACTTATGAATAATCATTAGTCCGGGTTAATTATCATGAGTTAATTACAAATTATCTGGAATAAATTTCCCTTTCATCATTTATTAGTTAACCTTTAATTATTAACTAATCATCCTTAATTAATGAATCAATTAACTTTTAATTATTTAATAAATCTTAATTAATCACATTCATTAATTAATCCTTTGATTACTAACGAATAATTATACTCAAGTTACTAATCATCATTCAATTAATTACATCCAGTAATCATTTATTAATTACTTTTCTAAGTAATTATACTTTCCAAATCATCAAGTGATTATTCTAAATTAATTTAAACTTAAGTAATTAACTTGAACTAATCCAATTAAACTCAATTAATTACACTGAATAATTAATTCCTTAATTACTTCCATTAAGTAATTATACTTAAACAATTTCACAATGATTATCTTTAATCAATTAACCTAATTAATTATTAAACTAATCACATTAATTAATTATTAAATAATCCTAGTTAATGACCTTCATTAACTATTCTTTAATTACTTCTCTAAATTAATTAACTTAGATTAATTATTATTAATTACAAATTGATTTATCTTTAATAACCATTTTATTAATCTCTAATTATTTAATTAATCAATTTTAATTATTTATTTAATTACTTTTAATTAAGTAATTATCTTCAAGTAATTAATTACCTTTAATTACTTATATTAATTTATCTTAATTAATTAATCATTCTTTAATATAATTACACAAAGTAATTATCCCTTAATTACATTATTAAGTTTATTTAAAATAAACTCTTTAAAATAAAATGATATATATATATATATATCTTAAACACCTTTAAACTTAGTTAATATAAAACCATTTTGTTTAAAAACCTTTAACTAGTTCCAACCTAGATAACCATTTATTATTTTCAAAGAAATGATTTTTAGAATTGGTTTTTAAGTAAAACTTAAATTTTTGTTTAAAATTTAAAAACTGTTTTATACTAAAATCTACAGACCCGAGACACATTCAAAATTACCCGAGCCAAATTCTAATTTACTCGAGCCCTACTTCGAGTTTCTCGCCTCCCTCTGTTGCTTCGAGTCGAACCCACGTTTTCACGTGCTTGAACTCGAGTCCCCCATCGTCTTCCCCAACCATCACAAAAACACAGATACATTAAGATGGACGTACACGTGCACAATCACCACAACCATCTCCGATCAACGTCGCGGCCACCCAAGCATCGTCGATGATCATCGAAATCGATTCGAACAACCAAATATATGGAATCATCCCTAAATCAAAATCGAGCTAATTCGAGGCCAACTATTTATTCCTGTAACCCATTCGATCGTCAAAATTTGATTCGTTCCGCCGCGTGACGACGCCAAAGTCCACACGATTCCAACCACAGCTGCTCTAAGGGTCCCCGAAGCTTTTCCCCATGGACCGGTTACCCCCGAAGCCTCGTCGACGTTGCAGCGATCTCGTCTTGACCATGTATCGAAATGAACCCTTAAACCCTAGAATCTTGCCGCACTGCCTCCCCAATGATCGGAAAAATCATTGATCATTTTTCCCCAACTCGGCAACCTCCAGACTACCCTCAGCCCCAATCCCCATCACTTGTTTTGCTTCGATCGTCAGGAATCAGCAAAAAACCAAAATTCATTCAACCACGAATTCCTCAATCGATACAACACTAAAAATCTTGAATTTTGTTTTAAAAATCCTATCTTTCAGAGATGATTCAAGATATATACTTGAACCAATAAATTTCAACACTTGATTTTATCATATAATTAAGATTTCTACTGTATTCTCTTGATTCCAAGAAATTTCCAAACGTAAAATACTAGAACTTGTTTTCAAAACCTAGATGATGTTTAAACTAACTAACTTGTTTGAACACCAAAGTTTCACAGTGATTATATTGAGAGTCTTGAATTTTAGTTTATTTTTAAATCTCTGTAATCTTGGAACAGAGAGGCACAAACATCAGACATGCATATTCAAATACATATATATATATACACAGAAATACCACTTAATATATATACACAAACAAGCATCATTATCACAGAAATTCCACAAGCAACAATTATTTTCCTACTTAAAATTTTAGTTAAAAAGTTTACTCACAGTTAAACAGAGTAAGCCTGAGATGATTAAAACTGGAAGCTGCTTAATCTTTCAAAACTTGAAACTGAAATTGATCTGAGTTGTTGTTTTTAAGTTGTATTTTGTTTAAGTTTGAAATAGTATTTGCTTCATATTTTTCTTGTTTGGAATGGACGAACTAAAATGAGAAGGCTGGTATATAAAAATGAGTTTACAGGTGATGATATGTTTTTGTACAAGAGGCAGAGATATTTTCTCTTTGGTGGCTGATAATATTTGTTCTGATTGAGTTGTCTTGTTGTACTTAATTTATTTGTACATTCATATATTTATCTTGTTCCTTGTTTTGCAAGCTTACATAAATATTTATGTTTCTTTTCTCAGCCTACAACTTATCTCCTTTTGCAAGCTTATTGGTATACATATGTGTTTGTTTCTAGCTTGCATACTTATCTATACATATGTTTTGAAAACATGAATTTATATTTCTTTCTTTTGGTTTGCAATATAATGGATTCTATTTTTAACATGTCGTTATGCTTTATTCATGTGTTTACTTATTTCATTACTTTATAATGTAAATGAACTTCTATTTTATTTTATTTTTCTTTTATTATTTTTGTATCTATTTTATTTGTATTATTTTGTATTGATTTATTAATATGATATTAAGATTTATATTTTACTTTATATTGTATAAAACTATATAATTTATTTATTTTGTAATATAGATGAATTTCTATATTTAATATGTTGTTAGACTTTATCTTATATGTTTATTTTATTTTTTATAATTTATCTTATATATATTGATTTCTATTTTTAGCTTGAATTATTATTATTATTTTTACTTCCATTTCTATTTTAAATATTTATTATAAATTTAACTGTAATGCTTATTGTTTATTTTTATTTCTATTATAGACCATCAATCCCAAATTTTATCATTATAATTTATCTTTAAACCATTTACTTGAAATTTAAATCCAAATCACATATATACAATATTTAAATTCATATGATTTAATATATATTCTATTTGAATTGGGGAAACTCGCTTCAATTTACAATTAATTTTACAATTTTAATTCAAAAATTCAATTAATTATCAATTTAAATTTAATTAAAAATCCAGGGTCGTTACACATCTCCTTGACTCGAAGCACTCACTTCCCTTATACTGATCCATGACCACCGATTCCACATTTCAATGCAACTAACTATGCTTCTTCATGTAAGACTCTCCTTCATCGATCCATAGCCATTACTGATCTATAGCCATCACCAATCCCACACTTTAATGCCACTAACTATGCTTCTCCACGTAAGACGCTCCTTCACCGATCCATCACCATTACCGATCCATAGCCATCACTCATCCCATACTTCAATGCCACTAGCTATGCTTCTCTATGTGAGACTCTCCTTCACCAATCCATCACTATCATCGATCAATACCTCAAGGATCAATATCGATCCATGCCTTAGCCAAATTTATCCTTCTTTTGCTCCATTGGCCTGCGCTTCAAAGCAAACACCTATGAATCAAAGCAACTCTCAAGGAACTCGAAGCGAACATGTCCAAGATTCGTAGTAAATTCCCACAATCCATAACTTCCATATCACCACCTATCCATCTTTAAACGACCATAACTCGAGCAAACGAACTCCAAACGACTTAAACTTGAAATGTAGCCTTATAAGGCCTTCCTTATTGCCCCAAATGGATCACACCAGGTTTGGGTCAAGTTGAACCTATGGTTCATCACCGATTCATCAATACCGATCCATAACTTGCCCCTATAACTAAATCGCCATTCGATCGGCGTTTTCAACCTTTCAAACAACATACATTTAGGAAATCATTATATATAATGTATCCTAATAATCATACATCCATACACATCAAAGTGAAGCCTAAATCTAAAGGTATAACTATAAGAACAAAAGAGATCCATAAGAATACGATATTTACAAATCCTTTCCAAATTGTTTGAAATTAACATATGTGGTTATTTAAAGTTTAAAACACGTTTTAGGATCCAAAAATAATTTTAAAACATCACTTTAAAATGTATAATGACTAATTAGTAAGTAAGAAGTCTTAAGCATTCACCTAAATCCAAAGTAATCTAAGGCAAGTCCAAAAGTGCATGAAATCCAAGAATCTACAACAGCTCCAAATGATCTCCAACAGCAAATCTTCAATCCAAATGCTAATTTCCATAATCCCCTCCTTAATGAAAAGTTTTGGCCAATTAAAGTAAGTTTTAGAGTGACCTTTTGGCTAAGAAGTGATTAACTCTCTATTTTTGGAAAGTGTGAAATGATGGAGAGGAGTCCCATCAGTCTCATCCCCGTGTTAATCCCAAAAGGAGTTTTGGGCCTGATTATTAACTCACTACTTACCCATTAAGCCATCTAAAATTAAGTAAAACTTCAAACAACCATATTTCTCTAAAGGTAAGTCCATTTTCCTATTATCGCCACTCTACAGAAAGAGAAACCATCATTCTAATCTAATGGAAGTGGTTTCAGAATCCAGTTCAACTCTAATCAAAAGTTATAGGTCATAGAATATTGATGAAGCAGCATACCTAGGTTCGAAGACCAGAAGCTCCGACCTAACTCCCACCTCAATCGCGACCTACGACCTATCCCCAACCTTCATGCCGACCTACGACCTATCTCCAACTTCCATGCCGAGCTACGACCTAAACTACAAGTTCCGACCTAATTCCCAAATACCGACCTATGACCTATCTTCGCGAACGAATTACCACACCTCCACTTCCATCTCCAGTCGACATTACCGACCTAACACCTCTTCCCAAAGTCGCGACTGACCTAAACCCCATGTCGCGGAAGCGCATCGCAAGTTCCGACCTAACCCTAAATCATTGCCAGATAACTCGCGAGCGACATTGTTTAAGTCGCGGCACTTGATTAAGTAGCGAACGAGATAAGTCGCGTACGACTTAATTATAAGTCGAAAATGAACATTGATAAGTCGGAGCCAAGCTAAGTACTTGTATTTCCTTTGAAGCTTTTGTATGTGTTGAGTTGTAACTGTTTGGGCTTAAGTCGTGTACGACTTATGTTAAGTCGGAGACGTTGTTAAATCGGTTGCTGACTTAGGAGTTGTATTTTTTTTCCTGCTTTGCGTGTTGTAGCCTATAAATAGGCGAGTTGTTTCATTTGTAAAGGTTGTTGAATATTGAATAAAATTCTCTTTTGTTAGCTTTGTGCTTCCAATTTCAATTGGTAGTTGAGTGTATCTCCTATCTCCACTTACGTCATTCGAGTGCGCTCGAATCATCGTTTGCTGAAGCCGATTCACGGAATCTTGTGCGCAAGATCAACGTTGAAGAATCGTAGATCTCTTTCCCGGTATCTTCGGATCAACGAGACAGAGATAGCTAGAGTTCGGCATCTTCGGATCAACGAATTCGGGCATTTCAGTATCCATCAATCCACAGATTGCTACTTTCACCGATCGAAGATCGTTTTGATATATCCGCTGCGTCAGTTTGGTATCAGAGCTTGTTTTAGCCAATCATAGCTAAATCGAGTCTTGGAGCCGAGAATTTGAAGTGTTGAAGTTGTGTTCATCGTGTTCATCATATTTTGCAACAAAGTTGGTGTTTCGATCCATTTCATTTTGGATCAAAGTTCGAAAGGTGTTTGAATCGTGAAGTGTGAATTTGTTGAAGTGTTTGTGAAGAATTCAATCATGCCGCCAAGACGAGTTCAACGTCATCGCAATGTTAATGCTTTGTACGGAAGAGAAGAGGCCGACGAAATGGAGCAACGAATCAACGAGAATTTCAATGAGAAGCTTACTGAAGGGATTGGTCGATTAGAGAGAATGATGCTTGAAATGAGTCAAAATCAGAGAAGGGTTTCACCTGAATCGAGCCATGGAAGAAGTAGAGTTTCACCACATTCTAATCGGGAGAGAAGTGTTGATAGTGATCATAGAAGCGTGGATCGAGATTGTGATAGAAATGTTGATGATCGAGGTCGTGATAGAAATGTGACTGATCGAGATCGGAGGAATGTGGATCGTAGGAATGTTGGTGGAAGGAATGGTGGTGGTAGAGATGTTGGTGGTCAGGATCGACATCGATATACATCGGATGGTGAAGAAGAGTATGATGGTGGTAGTGTTCGTGGACGAGGACGTGGACGAGGAAGGAATCAATCGGAGTACGATCACAAGTGGGAATCGGGAATGAAAACTGAAATTCCTGAATTCAAAGGTGGTATGCAAGCCGAAGAGTTTTTGGATTGGGTGGCTAATGTGGAAGAAATTTTTGATTTCAAAGAAGTTCCAGAACGTCGTAGAGTAAAGTTGGTTGCTACAAGGTTGAGGGGTAGAGCTTTGGCATGGTGGCAGCAAACCAAACTTACACGTGAACGAATGGGGAAGTCAAAAGTTGAATCTTGGGAGAAGATGAAGAAATTGATGAAAGCAACGTTCTTACCTTACAATTATCAATCTCTGATGTATCAACGTTTGCAGAATTTGAGGCAGGGCACAAAGACTGTTAATGATTACGCAGATGAGTTTTATCAGCTTATTGCAAGGAATGATATTATGGAAACGGAAGAGCAGCTGACATCTAGATTCATTGGGGGATTGAGAATGCAGATTCAGGATATGGTTAATATGTTCGATCCAAGATCTGTGGCGGAAGCACATCAGAAAGCGTTGGCTTGGGAGAAGCAGGGACGACGAGGAGGTGGTGTGTTTACAAATTCCAATAATCAAGTGAAGGGTGTTGGTGGAAGTTCTAATGTTTCTAAACCTGTCAGTAAACCAGTGGTGAAGGAGGTTGAGAAGGCAAAGGTTAACAACGGTTTCAAATGTTACAACTGTCAGGAGTTGGGTCATAAAAGCAACGAATGTCCGAAGCCGAAGAAGAGAACCATGGTGACAGAAGTTGAGGAGGAAGATGAGGAAGAAGCTGAATGCTCTAATTCTTTACCAGTAGAGGAGGAAGACTTACTGTCGGGAGATGATGGGTATGCATTGATGATGAGGAGAAGTTGTTTAACACCGAAGCAAGAGGAGGAAAGTAGTTGGTTGAGGAACAATATCTTTCAATCTACATGCACTATTCTGGGAAGAGTTTGTAAATTTGTTATTGATGCTGGGAGTTGCGATAATATTATCTCTACAGAAGCAGTGAAGAAGTTGGAGTTGAAAACCGAGAAACATCCTAAACCGTACAAGTTAGCTTGGTTGAGGAAGGGTGGTGAAGTGAAAGTTGGACGTAGAGCTTGTGTGAAGTTTTCAATTGGGAAGAAATACAAAGATGAAATCTGGTGTGATGTCGTAGATATGGACGTTTGTCATTTGTTGCTGGGGAGACCGTGGCAGTATGATCGAGCTGTACAGCATGACGGACGGACCAACAGTTACAGTTTCATGTTCGAAGGTACAAAGATTACTCTGGTTCCGAAGAAACGCCAACAGGAAGAAAACAAACTGGAGGAGATTGAAGAACTGAAAACGTTGTTATCTTTGAAGGAGTTTGTTAAGGAGGTCGAGGAAGAACCGGAAGTGTTCTTGTTGATTGGGCGTGAGAGCAGTGAAGAGGTTGAAATTCCAGAAGAAGCGAAGTCAGTATTGAAAGAATTTGAGGATGTATTTCCAGACGAGTTGCCTAAAGAGTTACCGCCGCTGAGAGACATTCAACATCAAATTGATCTTGTTCCGGGAGCAGTATTGCCACATAGACCGCATTATCGAATGAGTCCGAAGGAGCATGAAGAATTGAGGAGACAGGTAGAGGAATTGCTTGAACAGGGGCGTGTGCAGGAGAGTCTGAGTCCTTGTGCTGTACCCGCTTTATTGGTACCCAAAAGGGATGGGACGTGGAGGATGTGCACGGACAGTCGAGCATTGAATAAAATCACTGTACGATACAGATTTCCAATGCCAAGGTTGGATGACTTGCTGGATCAGTTAAGTGGGGCTACTATCTTTTCGAAAATTGATTTGAAAAGCGGATATCATCAAATTCGGATTAGACCTGGAGACGAATGGAAGACAGCCTTCAAAACGAGAGAGGGGTTGTATGAATGGCTGGTGATGCCGTTCGGTCTTTCGAATGCACCGAGTACGTTCATGCGAGTGATGAATCAAATTTTTAGACCTTTCATTGGGAAATTTGTGGTGGTATACTTTGACGATATCTTGATTTATAGTAGGAGTCTGGAAGAGCATGTTCAACATCTGAAGGAAGTGTTAATTATTTTACGAGAGGAACAATTTTATGCTGCGACAAAGAAATGCGTGTTCATGACGCATAGTGTTTTGTTCTTGGGGTATATTGTTTCGGAGAAGGGCATCCAGGTAGATCAGAATAAAGTTGAAGCAGTCAGGAATTGGCCACAGCCGAAGACAATTACAGAAGTGAGAAGTTTTCATGGGCTAGCGTCATTCTACCGAAGATTCATTCCACACTTCAGTAGCGTGATGGCACCGGTGACTGATTGCATGAAGGGGAAACAATTTTCTTGGACGGAGGAAGCTGGGATTGCTTTTGGAAAGATCAAGAAGTTGCTGACATCTGCACCAATTCTTGTATTACCAGATTTTCAGTTATTGTTTGAACTACATACTGATGCGTCAAAGGTTGGAATTGGAGGGGTGTTGAGTCAGAATGGGCGTCCTATTGCATATTTCAGCGAGAAGTTGTCAGGAGCAAAGATGAGATACAGTACCTATGATGTGGAATTTTATGCTGTTGTTCAAGCGGTGAAGCACTGGCGACATTACTTATTCCAGAAAGAATTTGTTTTATACACTGATCACGAGGCGTTGAAACATTTACAAGGACAAGACAAGATTTCAGCGAGACATGCATCGTGGATTGCTTATTTGCAACAGTTTACTTTTGTCGTTAAGCACAAGTCAGGGGTAACCAATCGTGTGGCTGATGCTTTGAGTAGGAGGAATCATTTGTTGACAACAATGAAAGTGGAAGTGACAGGTTTTGAATTATTGCCAGAATTGATTGAAGAAGATCCTTACTTTGTGAAATTTGTTGAAAAAGTAAAGGAAGGAAATACGGATGAATTTGTGTTGGTGGATGGTTTTCTGTTTAAGGGAAATCGTTTGTGCATCCCAGACTGTAGCTTGAGAATGAAGATTGTTAAAGAACTACATGAAGAAGGCCATGTGGGTAGAGATCGTACTTTGCAGTTAATTACTCAATCTTATTTTTGGCCGTCAATGAGGAAGGAGGTAGAAAGATTTGTGGAGCGGTGTCATATTTGTCAGGTTTCGAAAGGAACAGCGACGAATGCGGGGTTATATATGCCGTTACCCGTGCCTACCAAACCATGGGTTGATATCAGCATGGATTTCGTGTTGGGATTGCCGAGAACTCAGAGGGGAAATGATTCTATATTTGTTGTGGTGGACAGGTTTTCGAAGATGGCACATTTTATAGCCTGTAAGAAGACAGCGGATGCAGTTCGAGTGGTACAGTTATTCTTTAAAGAAATATATCGTTTACATGGTTTACCCGAATCTATTGTTTCTGACCGAGATACTCGATTTCTGAGTCACTTTTGGTTGAGTCTATGGAAGATGGTGGGAACGAAGTTGAAATTTAGTAGTGCATATCATCCTCAGACAGATGGACAAACTGAAGTTGTGAATAGATCATTGGGTAATTTGTTGCGATGTCTTGTGCAGGATAATTTGAAGAGTTGGGATTTGAAATTGTGTCAAGCTGAGTTCGCACACAATCACGCAGTCAATCGAAGTACAGGTTTCAGTCCATTTCAGATTGTATATTCCAATTTACCCAGTGGACCGTTGGATTTAGCAATAGTGCCACATTTGAAGGGAACAGTTAAACGGGCTGTTGATTTTGTTGATGGGTTGAAAGACTGCCATAGAATCGTTCAGGAACGATTGGAAAAGGCAAACGAGAAGTATAAACAAATGGCGGATAAGAAACGAAGAAGTGTAGTCTTCAGAGAAGGTGATTTTGTTTACGCGGTTTTGACGAAAGATCGTTTTCCGGTTGGAGCCTACAACAAATTGAAAGCTCGAAAGATTGGACCAGTAGAAATCTTGAAGAAAATCAATGACAATGCTTATTAGTTAAAGTTGCCCGATCACATTCACACTGCTGACGTTTTCAACGTTAAACATTTGATTCCGTACCATGGAGATGAGCTTGTTGAAAAAGAGAGAAGTACAAATTCGAGGTCGAATTTTTGTCAACAAGGGGAGGATGATGAAGCAGCATACCTAGGTTCGAAGACCAGAAGCTCCGACCTAACTCCCACCTCAATCGCGACCTACGACCTATCCCCAACCTTCATGCCGACCTACGACCTATCTCCAACTTCCATGCCGAGCTACGACCTAAACTACAAGTTCCGACCTAATTCCCAAATACCGACCTATGACCTATCTTCGCGAACGAATTACCACACCTCCACTTCCATCTCCAGTCGACATTACCGACCTAACACCTCTTCCCAAAGTCGCGACCGACCTAAACCCCATGTCGCGGAAGCGCATCGCAAGTTCCGACCTAACCCTAAATCATTGCCAGATAACTCGCGAGCGACATTGTTTAAGTCGCGGCACTTGATTAAGTAGCGAACGAGATAAGTCGCGTACGACTTAATTATAAGTCGGAAATGAACATTGATAAGTCGGAGCCGAGCTAAGTACTTGTATTTCCTTTGAAGCTTTTGTATGTGTTGAGTTGTAACTGTTTGGGCTTAAGTCGTGTACGACTTATGTTAAGTCGGAGACGTTGTTAAGTCGGTTGCTGACTTAGGAGTTGTATTTTTTTTTCCTGCTTTGCGTGTTGTAGCCTATAAATAGGCGAGTTGTTTCATTTGTAAAGGTTGTTGAATATTGAATAAAATTCTCTTTTGTTAGCTTTGTGCTTCCAATTTCAATTGGTAGTTGAGTGTATCTCCTATCTCCACTTACGTCATTCGAGTGCGCTCGAATCATCGTTTGCTGAAGCCGATTCACGGAATCTTGTGCGCAAGATCAACGTTGAAGAATCGTAGATCTCTTTCCCGGTATCTTCGGATCAATGAGACAGAGATAGCTAGAGTTCGGCATCTTCGGATCAACGAATTCGGGCATTTCAGTATCCATCAATCCACAGATTGCTACTTTCACCGATCGAAGATCGTTTTGATATATCCGCTGCGTCAAATATTTTTAGGATCAAAATCGTCCAATAAAAATTCTAAGGATGGAAAATGTCTATAGTAGTAATTTTCTAAAATCATAGAATCGTACTACCTTATATCAAAATAACATTAATATTCTACGATCCTCCGATACGTAGAATACAGGTCGTTACAATTGACACTCGGGTTTCTTGAACCTCTTCCTCTTCAGAATCTTCGGCTCCTTCCGTGCCTTCATATTCCTCTCCATCTTCGATATCTTCATTGTCAGAAACATTCGTGCTGGGTAGGTATACCGAGTTGCAGAAAATTATCGCATCAAGTTTCGTTTAACATTTTTATCTCGTGTTGTTTTTTCTTGAGCACTAAGGGATGTTACATAAGGATGATTGTTTTGACTTAATAGCCCATTGAATAAATCTTGATTTTGGTATTGGAAATAATATGGTAGATTTTTCTAGGATGATTGATGGTAATATTATGGCACCGTATTGTAGTATTCCCATTGTAAATAAGGATTTTGGAAATTTGGATTCTACGGAGGTGGATTCCGAAGAGGCGGATATTATTGGGTTGGGCGATGCGGGACGTATTGGTGATGGGGTAGTAAATTTTGTTATTGTTGTGGAGGGTGTACGTGTGCAAGCAGAACAGTATGTTAGATTATGTGTTGGAAGCGATAGGAATTGTGTTGTTGCTTTTGTTTGCTTGACGACGACTTTTTTCTTAATCATTTCTCGATTGTTAGTTTTGGATTTTTTGTTGTAGAATGAAGTTGTGGAGAAAGAAGAGAGTATGGTACCGTATGATGAAGGATATGACGTAAATATAGTTGGAGAAGGACAAATAACCGTTTTCATATGGTCTTTGGCTGAGATGGTCGTTGTAATTACAATGACAATTTCTTTGTCATTTTATTAAAACGGCAAAGAGATTGCCGTTTTATTGTGTCCTGCATTTAAATGGCAATTTCTTTGTCTTTTTAATAATTATTTCTCTATACTACTTTGCCAACTAGGGAGAGAGTTTGTGGTTTGTTTTTTGAACTGAATAAGCCACATGTAGGTGCACCAGGATTTGGTTAGTGCATTTTATAATCAACTGACCAGTGGAGATTCCTAGAAATTATATAACCAATTGGTTTGGTTTTTGCAATTATAATTTAAGTTATTTAGGTACAACTTGGAATTAATGGGTGGAGAGTCTTATAAGTTATAGCTTGCAATTATAATTTAAGTGTATTAGTGTTTGTTTTTTTTTTTCTGTAAATTTTTGGAAAATTGTGCCTTTAAATTGGGGTTGCTTCAAATTCTGACGTTTAACTAAAATTGTTTGACCTCGTGTCATTTGCAAATGACAGTAGAAGGATAACGAGCTTACCGTGGATTTAAAAGGTAATGCAAATGAGATCAAAAGGATATTTGCATTAGTAGGTGCATTTTGTTTAATAATTAATACCGTATGTCTATTCTTTGAACTAGGAGCAAGTAAAGAGAGTGGAAAAAGCAATATAAGGCACGCATAGGGGATTGGCATGGAAGTACGAACAAGGGAAGAGGGGTTTCAGCATCAGGAGAAGAAGCATTTTAGGGTTTTTAAAAATTATCCAAAACAATGTCAGAAGTGGGATTTGAACCCACGCCCTCTTTCGAAGACCAGAACTTGAGTCTGGCGCCTTAGACCACTCGGCCATCCTGACCTTTGTTGTATTGTTAAAAGGTCAGTTTATTGTTTTGCGGATAATTTTCGGTGAAAAGAGAACCCATTCCCGAAAGAGTTTAGTGCGTTGATTTTGTTGTTGTTTATGCTGTAGTGGGCGAGTATACAGTTGCCATATTCTTGGTATTAGATGATATTGCAGTTATGGACGATGTGGGCAATAAATCCACCAATGAAAGGGTTACATCAACTGCATGATAGAGTCGTATACCAATAAAAGGATTTTCTAAGCATGACATGATTGAACAAAACGTAAGAGCGTTTGGAATACTATAATGAATAAATATCACTTGGTTATAAAATCCAAGATATGGAATACTATAAGTATGCCTCCACAATTCAGACTTGGTCATAAAAAAAAATAAAAAAAAAGAGAGGAAATACAGCAGAGATACAAGGGAGTAAAGCCAAAGCACATTACTTCTACTCAATTACCAAAAAAGGTTGACGAAAAGTACACACCAATTGCATTCTCAATGCACAATACAACTTGGCCACTGGCCCTTCTTAATTGTATATGTGCACCAATCCATTTCTTCCGCAATCAACCCAAGACCATTCTACTTTGGGACATTCAATTTTCTATTGGGCTGTGCTACCGTAAATGCAAATGTGATTTCGTTCATGCTTTTCATTTCAAACACGAATACCCAGATAAATGAATGTTTATGGCCTTTAAATACAACGGCAAAGTTTAGTCGTTTTTCCATTTAGGGTTGTTATGGATGGAAAATTCAACCTCGCAACCACTCGATTTTACTAGCTGCAGTTTGATTATGCCATTATAGACCATGATTTAAGAACGTCATGACATGGTATACCGTTTTGCAAATACCATTTTTGTGACATTGTTACTGGTATGCCAAAATTGCATATAACCATTACACTGGCATACCAAATGTTGATATAACAATAAAATGTTAACCAACATACTGGTCAAGCAAGATGTTATCTAAGGTATTTTCAAAATTTCAAAAAGACACCATGAAAATTCTATTGATTAAATTTATATTGTTAATAGTATACATACACATACGCACACGCATATATAAAATCATGATATTATATTTAACTTTTGTACTTTAAAATTATAACATGCACACACACATATATGTGTGTATGAAATAATAATATTATATTTAACTTTTGTACTTTAAAATTGTAATATATATACACCTACGTGGGTGTGTGTTTCCATAAAAGATTATTTTTTGGTGGTGCACTCAATTTATATTCGTATCATATATTTTATAAAGTAATCATGGGCAAAGCCTAATAAATTAGTTAAGAATACAAAATAAATTATGTAATTATATATTTGAGTATTTATATACAGAGGTGCATAAATTTATGTTTATAAATAATTATAATTAAAATTATATTATGACCAAATATGTTTAGTGCCGATTTAAATATATTTTATACGAAGTGTCATTTATACACATATATAGATGCTCAATAATGTCCATTTACCAGTATATTATATGGTTATAAATCACATATGTACACACTTATTTATAACATAAAATTAATCAAAATAAGATTAAATAAAATTGATTCTAAATATAAAAAACATTCATCAACTCAAACTAACATTCTATATGATTTGATATAACCAAATTATTCATGATAACATGAGTTAAAGGTCTAGTGCAATAACTTACAAAGAATTATTATATATATTATAAATGTTATAATAGAATTAAAATCGTATGTATGTATGTATATGTATATATCACATATTTATATGAAGAGGTCAAGCAAAATAAAACCCACTTAAACTTAAAGGAGTATACATAAGATATAGAGATCTATGATGTCATGAGATAGTATACCCGTCTCCTTTAAAATGTTGATAATACTTATTTTTTTAGGATTATGATTTTAAATTAATGTTGTACTTTATCATTTACAATAATAGAGTACCATGCATATTTATGATTATTAAGCATCCTCGAGCCATAAATTATGTATACTATGTTTATTGTGTTACTATAATTTTTTTATCATTACGCAATCACAAAATGACAGGTCTTGAGTATCTAATGTATTTTATGGTTTGTTAAGCAACCTCAAAGTCAAAAATAGGACTAGGATCAAAAAAATTATGGTTAGAAATTATATACGAGATATAATTAATAATACGTTATTTACCATTTGGAGAGACTATAATTTTATGCTCACCCTCAAGGTCGTAATTGATAGAGTTAGGGGTATGCTTCATGAGCAATTATGTAATTTGTTACATATATCTAACTCATTGACCGATCTTGTTCAAAATAAAAGGTATTTTCTTTCGATAATATACTTGATACAACGTGTTATATTAATTAATCAATTTAATTAGAAATATAGTTAATAGATCCATAAATGGTATTTTGTGTTAATAGTTACGAAGTGTTGTAACGTGAGTAATTTATCACAATAAATGTGAACATACTATTTTAAATGTTCCTAGTCAAGATGCATCGAGATTGGAGATGTCTCCATTGGGATTAGAGTACATAGCGCCTTTCAAATGTTGGACAGTGTATTACTCATGACTGTTGGAGCACCAAGAGGTTACGTATTGATAGTTATTGGATAACTATGTAACGACTCACTTGATAGTTTTTGTTGGTTATATAACTAAGGTTAAACAAAAAATATCGATGTGATTGATTTACATAGTTCTCTCGACTTGAGAATCTGTAGATCTTCAATATGAAAGCTCCACTTTGATTATAGTCAAATCATGGCATGACATCCATCAAGTGACTATAATTGGGTCGATTAAAAGTATTAGAAGTGAAGCAGTATTCAAGAAAGGATTCGTCTCCTTATTATGTGGGGTTAGTATCATGGTCAACTCAAGTCAACTCAAAATCAAAGTCTCTGGCCAGAGCATTTCGGTTAGTAATAATTGCTATTATTGAACCAAGGACTTTGTGTTTGGATTGTAGAGTTGAATATGGATGATATTGGAATTTTGACCATTACCAAATTCCATAAGTCCAAAGTGATATAGTTTTGACGAAGACAATTGGTGTAAATAAATGTCACAACTGGATAACGCTTAATAATATAAAATTGGAATTTACCGAAACTAAGTAAGCGATAAATTTGGCCAAAATGTCATACCACCTGCTAAGTGACATATGAACATTAACATTCGAATAGTTCATGTTAACCGTTGACCAAATGTACACTTGACGAGTCACACAACCGGAATAATGAATTCTCTTTATACCAAACGATTTAATTAGCTTATAACTGTTATTAATTAATTAATATTTAATTATAAAAATTTGAATATTATTTTAGGAATAAATATTATCATATATATATATTTATAATAGTTATAAATATACCGATCGATATGCGATATCGACAAGCAATTAAATTAGATTTAATTAATAATATTTATTTGGGCTTAAATGGCCCATTAGCCCATGATGTCAAGATGTTATTTCGACAGCAATAGGGCTTATAGGTAGGGCTGTAAATTTTGTACGAGTGTCCGATGTCCGTTCATGTCCGTAACCGAAATACGTCCGTCCGAGTCCGTTCGATTTTCATTTAGGACACGAGCTAAGACAAGAAAATTTGTACGAAAAAAAAGATTGTCCGGTCCGAGTTCGTTCGAATTCGTCCGAATTTTTTATAGTTCAGTATATCTGATGGAAATTCTATTATACAACATAAAATTTGATGTAAATAGCATTGTCCGTCCGTGTCCGTTAGGGTCCGTGTCCGAAAAATGTATGTACGAGTCCGTCCGATTTCATTTAGGACACGAGCTAGGACAACAAAATTTGTACGAACATAAATCTCGTCCGGTCCATGTCCGGTCCGATTTTATTTAGGACATAAACTGAACACACCTCCGTCCGGTCCGGTCCGACCGATTTACACCCCTACTTATAGGTTGTAGGAGGCAGCTAAAAAGGTTAGAGGGGTTTGGAGATGGATGGTTGAGATTCGATGAGAAATGGTATAAGATATAATCCATATTTCTCTTTCGTTCTTCCACTATAAAAGGACCCCTAACCCTAATGCAAAAAGTACTTTTTGGCTGCCATTTCCCCATTATTACTAGCCGATCTCATCAAAAAGGAGCTCCAACAAATTCATCTCAAAATCAATTTAAAAGACGATAGCTATTTGATAACTAAAAGTCTACGGTTCAAGGATTAACAGCATAACGAAATGAGAAAATTGCAAAGGAGGGAGAATTCACCATTACAAGGTATGCTCTAAGGCATTAGTGTTAGGTATGTATCTACTATACTATATGATTTATATTTTTTGGATAACATTATATTATATACATACATATATATATATATATATCATTATTATATTGCTAGTTAGGTGAGATTCTTATATGTATCATCAATGTTGTTACATACTAGGTTTGTTATATGTATATTTTAATTTATTTTAAAAAATACATTATATATATATATATATATATTTGAAGTGCACAGCCAAATAAATTTTATTTTAATTATTATCATTTTATTAGTATATGTATGTATGTATTTATATACTACCTAATTTTGATTATATGACTTATATTTAATTATATCATCATATCAAGTTAATAGTTAAACCTATATTTTATAAGTGCATATCTACATAGATTATATTTTTTGGTGGCTACAAATAAATTTTTAATATTTATTTACTATTGTTTAATATTATTTAAATCAATATACTAATTAAATAAATCATATAAAATAAAATGTATTTAAAAAATTAAATTTTAATTTTTTTTGAAAGTTTTTCATCATTATATAAACTTTCATGCAAAATATCTCAATTTAAAACTCATTTTTTATTTTTAAAAAATCAATCTAATAAATGATCGAAATCAATTAATTAACTAAAAATATTATTTTGACTCAGAAAATTATAAAAATATTTTCGTAACTTTAAAATATCATTCTTAATTTTTTGTTGATTTAAAATTCGAATAATATAACAAAAAAATATTTTTTATTATTATTTTATTGTATTTCGAATAATTAATTAGTGTGTGTATATATATTAATGCAACAAAATATAAATATATATTTTGTGTTGTGCATTCGATCTGGAAACATTTTAATATATATATATATATATATATTAAATACATAATCTATATATGCATATACATATACATATTTAGATAATATAAATATACTTATATATATATATTTAAATATAATAATAATAATTTTGTTACTGTAATTTAAACATATATATGTATAAGTGTAAAATGATTTTTAATTTTTTTTTATATATTATGGATATATATATATATATATATATATATATATATATATCTACATATATATACACATAATTTTTAATATTTATATAAATAACAAGTTTACATACATACGTGTATTTGGGCAATATTTAATACATATAGAATGGACTAACATGTCTGTTGCGATTTAAATCCCAACATTTATATATGAGCATGTTATGCCTTGCATGGATTATTATGTTATACATTCACACACACACATATATATATATGTATGTAAATGATACATATGTGTACTATTATATTTAATTGAATATAAATAAAATAAAATTCTATCTATAATTTATAAATTTAAATGAAATTAGAGATATTTTTTTAAAAATTCCCCAATACAAAAGACCTCTAAAAGGGACGACGGACCAACCAACTCTAAGGAGGGATTAAGTTGTGCATGTCCGCTTTAATTCATGACACATGTAATCCCTAGGGTACTTTTCTGTGAGAAATGTGTGCAAGGTTGACCCAATATATATCCAATTTATAAATGTTCTAGATAAATTATAATTCATAGGCCTAATATAGATCCAATAAGGGATTTTTTTTTGAAATTCACCCATACCTTCCACTGCGGGCTAGCCTAAATCCAAAAGTAATAACATGATAAATGATCCTAACCATCACTATAATGTAAGAAATTGCTACATCTCATTTTGGGTTTAAGAGATGTAAAATCTAGTGGGATCCTACTTAGATAAATTTCATTAACCTATCTAGTAAGTTTAAGAATATATGGGATGTTATCTAATATACTCTTAATAAATTTTTTGGATAAAAACTGTTAGCTATGAAGCTATTCTTTGTAAAAAAAAAAACCCACTGAATAAAGCAAACTATAATGATTAGTTAAGGAATGTTAAAATCGCACTCACATGCGAAAAAGTATGTCATTTGGTTTCTAATGAACCATGACTAAACACGATGATAAGGGCACCCCAAGCAAAATTCAACCTAAAAATCATGGTTGTTAAATCATGAACTTGTCTACTATTACGAAATTTCTTAGTTAACCACGAAAGCATTGGGAAAATTGTCTTAGTGAGGGATGGTTAAGACAATGCTAGGCTAAGTAGCTAGGACGAAATATGTTCAAAGTCAAATCCATAATAGTTCAATTGTGCATCGAATAGGAAGGTTGTGAGCATGTCGAAAATCATGTGAGAACAAAGTCGATATGCAAGTTACAAGTCAAGTCAAATTGATATGCAAGTCACAAATATGCTATGCCATTATAGTATATTCAATCCCTTATGTGTACAAAATTTGAGTGTTACAATCGACCAAAATCCCCAACTTGATTTACGGTTACAAATTAAAAAAATGTAAGAAGAGAGGTAAGAATGACTCGCCCCTTCTCCATCACTATTTATAGGGGTAGGTAAGTGGCATAGCGGCTTGGAGTCGGCATTGATGGTTTTCGACGTCAACAATGTGTACTGAGACGCTCTTGATTGATTGTTGGCAGTATCAGTTGAAGGCGGCACTAAGCATTGACGAAGAGCAACGTTTATATATAGCAGTATTGAGAAAGATCAACTTTGTCTAATTTAGTGTCAGCATCGCTAACGTCTATGGATATCGATGGCGTTCACCATCAACATCGCATGCGCAGCCTCTGGAAACATTAACGACGTTCGTCGTCAACATTATAGAGCAACGGCTTTGATCGTTAGCGACATTAATGATGGATGGTTCTATCTGGAAGAGACTTTAAGGAGCGGTGACGTTGGCATTGAACCAACATCATGGAGATGTGAGATCATTATTTAACATCATAGATGAATAGTGGTATGGAATAGTGGCGACATCGGCGACGACGTTATTAACTTTGAGTAGCATTATTGGGGCAGTATCGACCATAAACTTTCTTTTGACGACAATGGTGCATGGCATCACTTATTAAGTTGATGGTGGCATTGATTATGCATGGCATTAATAAGACGCAACATTGATAGGAGGCGGCTTCATATAGTATAGCTTAGGCAACTATGATTCTCAGTATCATCATGTGGTAACATTCAATAATTGATGAAGTGCGGTATCATCGATAAGCGACATCGATCATGAAAAGAAGCAAATGAAAGTAGATCAATTGAACAAAGAGTTGGATAAGCAATTGAAAGAGTATAATGAGTTATCTGAGAAATACAAAAACTTTGCTGCAAGTGCATCAGAATCAAGATTTTTCAAAGAAAGGAAAGTTTCTCCACGAATGAAGAGAGCACGCCTCTATCGGGATAAACTCTTAACAGAGAACACAAAGCTAATGACCCTTTTTAGGATGTTGGTGGATGATAGGAATGCCTTGCAGGAGTTTCTATATAGAGCTTACTCTAGGGGTAAGTTCGTTGACTTTCCCTATTTAGGTGACAACTGCAGGGGTTTGCTCAGGCGTTTCATCGTAAATACTTGGATGAGCATGGGTCCAATCCTCATCCCAGGATGTGTTGGAATCTACCAAGAGTTGCCTCTATTCCTCTTTCTACTCATTATCTACTCCTCGAAAAACTCAAATACAATAAGAAAAGATTTATTTCCGAATTGTATAAGAAATCAATTTTGTATGAGCCCAAGTGATTGTATAATTATATTCTACTAGCTTATGAACTTTTTCGCCTTTTGTTCTTCTCCTTTTAGTCTAATTTTATCATATTGTACAGACTAAAGACATCTCAAGCAGTCTGGTTCCAATGAAACTCTTGAATAAATTTTTTAGGTTAAAGAAAGATTTTAAAGAATGATCTTTAATTCTCAAGACATCACAATTATCAAGACATTGCTTTCTTAGAGATCTACAAGAAGCTTACATACAGTTTCATCATTTCCATTTTGATTTGTTGGGCGATGAAAAGGAAAAGGTGTGTAGTGAAATTCAAACCTATCATGCGAAACTAATATGAAATCATGCTTGTCCTCCGGTCGGGGAATGGGATTATCATCAATTCCCTTCAGCTAACACTTCGGAAGGGATTAAAACATCTTTGATTCCACCCTCGCCCTATTTATTAGGTCATTTGAAAAGTCCAAAACTACAGTTTTGAAACTCTAAAAGTTAGTTGAATGTTTAGGAAATGGAATTGTAATGTAATTTGACTTTTATTGTCTGTAAACGTTACTATTATTAATGAAAAAAATTGTTTTTCATTTATTAATCCCTGTTTTACTTATTCTGAATAGAAAACCCAATTAGTGCATGCGTCTGATCCACTAGATGTTTTCTCGCGGGTGAATGAGATTAAAGATAGATTACTAGCAGACATTGAAAAGAGGAAGTCCTTCCAATATGCTTCAGCTTTACGATTTCGGAACAATCTATATGCACAAGAGTGGCGCAGAAAATACTATCAATTAAGGTTGACATTTATAAAGCATAAAGAAGTAACCTCAAACTTATAGGATTGGATTGATAAGAAGATTAAAGAATCTCAAGCATTGAGAGAAAAGGTGGACACAGTTTTAATTTCTAAACCCTCAGTTGAGATTGATGCCGAGATGGCCAAATTACATTAATAAATAAATGATCTTGAAATGGAGTTAATGAAGAGTCAAGTATCTTGTTGATCTCTAAAACTTATCGCAAGTAAAGGTGAATCTAGCCTTCTTACTCCTACCCCCAAAAGAGCGACTAGATCTCGGTCTTTAGCTAATCAAGAATTTCCCACTCTAACAAGCCCACCTCCTGGCCTAAGTAATGAAGTAATCTTTAGGTGGGAAAACAAGTTAAATTTGAGTGCATGCAACACTTCAACAAGAAGTGGAATGAAAAAGTATCTTAGCGTCTTAATGACTATGAAAGCAAAGTTGAAAAGCTTAAACGTGAGAAATATGTTCTTAAACAGGAAATTGAAGAGTTAAAAAGCATGGTTAAAAATTTGAGAGGAGCCAATAAGGCATTCCAAAATGCTTTGAAAACTCAAATCGATTCGATTGATGAGGCATATACCATTCAAAAGAAGGAAAAGAAATTCAAAGAGCTTTTGGATGCGGCCCTTCACCACATTACCGACCCTTTAGTGGCCTAAGATTTGGATTGGCTAACACGGTGCCTTGATCTTTAGTGAAGATTTTTTTAAATAGGTTCTTCTTTTTACCTAATTTTTGTACCATCAACTTTGCATATAGTAAATTAAACCATGAATGAATTTGTTTTTAAATGTATGTTACCTTAAATGTTAGGTATGTAGCTTTAAATCAAAGCCATGGCTCCTATTTGAAATTGCTTGGCAATTAGTATCATGCTTTCTGTATTTTGAGCTTTTGATATATAGATCAACGTTCTACTTGTTAATGGAACTGAGAACCTTCCCTATTGAGATCTTTAGAACTTGATACAAGCCCATAATATTCTGTAGCTTGTGTAGTAATGAAGTTTTCCATTAAATGAATTTGAATTGAGAATTGATTTGGTGAAATTCTGTCATCAAAGTGGTAGATTCTTTAAAGAATTTCTTGAAGCATTCTATTTTTCGATTGATAATTGAAGAACCCATTCAACAACTAATTAATTGTAGGCCAGAAAGCTAATTCAATGATAGATAGAAGACTAGAAAACCAATCCGAAAATAGATAGAAGACCAAAAAACCTTATTTGGCAAATGATAGTCAAAGTCCAAAACACCTATCTGGCAATGGTAACGGAAGACCGGAACACTTGTCTGGCAATAGTAATAGAAGACCGGAAAATCTTATCTAGTAAAAGATAGAAGCGAAAGGCTAGAGAACTCATTTGGCAATTGAAGATTGTGTTTGTTGAGGAGCACAAAGAGCTCATATCCAATGGAATTTCCTTCAGAAGATTGCTTGATTTGGAATACTATCTGGCTCTTATTTTTAAAGATCTTTCTTTAGAAGATTGATTGATTTGGAGCGCTACTTGGCTCGGATTTTGATTGATTTGTTTGGCACCATCTTCGTGATGATCTCTACTTGGATCGAACCCCTTATCACCGTCATAGATGTTGGTTTAGGTTTTGTTGTCCGAAGCATTTGGTTAGCTTCATCAAGAAGAACCATAGGCTTACCTGACCTCCTTCTAAGAGGCGCTTTCCTTTGATGATGGCACTAAAGGCTTAGTCTGGTACGTTTGGCTAGCTATCTTTAAGCTGAACTAAAGACTTATCCGACCTCCCTCCAAGAGGATCTTTAGTGAGGCCTTTGATAATGAAACTAAAGGTTGGTTCAGTGCTTTGGACAGGCCAAAGGCTCACCTATCCTTCCTCTAGGAGGCGCTCCAACTAGGTCACGTAGGTAGGGGATAAAGGCTTGCAGATGCTCTGGTTAGGCCTTTTCAGACAAAACTAATGGCTTACTCCGACCTCCGTAAGAGGTGCTTTGACCAGGCCATCTTGGCAAGGACAAAGGCTTAGCCCCTTACTACCATATTAGGTAGTGGTTCAGGCTTTCCATTATTTTAGGAGATTTTTACTCCTCAACCATGTTAATATACTTATTTCATTCAGAAGATCATATTTTATTGACGATCGACTTATCTTCTTCTACAAATTCATTCAGTTTTCCTTGCCCTAGGAAATTATTGATCAAGCCCTCCAAGCTTTGACATTAGTTTGTGTCATGTCCATTTGCTCGATGATAGTAATAATATAGTCCTCCGAGATTCCTTTCCTTCTTTGGATGCATCTTTTGCAATGGACAGTAGTTGAGTTTGTCTTTAGTCAAGAAGTAGATATTCTCATAAGAGGTGACAAGGGAGAAATTTTCAGGAAGCTATGATCTTTTAGAAGTTGATCCTTCAGAATTCATTTTGTCTCTCTTATGCATGATAGGCTCTTTAGCTTCTGTAACAAGCTTTCTTTTTAAAGAGTCTCGAGTTTCACTTATTTCTTGAGAGTGGTTAAGGACACTTTCCATCTTCTAGTGAATCAATCAAAATCCTTTGTTATTTCTCTTTCGAAAATGGTCCCTTTTGCTTTGAGTTGAATTTCCTTCCTTATTTTCAAGAAGACACTATCCTTTTTGCACTGCTTTCCTAGGGCGAAGATCGGTGTTGGCCCATTGTGAAATGGATTCAAACTCCATCTATCCGGGTTGTAATATGCTACTTGTCTTCTCTTATTTTCCATGATTTGTAGTGCCATGATTCTAAATACTTGTTCTTCATGAAGCCAGGGATCATTAGTGATTTGGTAAGTTGGCCTAGCCGTTTGAGGCTTGAAGGATCCTTGTTCGGAGATCTTAACATGATTAATTGGCATAACAAAGCAAAACTTAGCTGATGCGATTAATTGGTGTTGAAGATCTATGGTAAGTTAGATTGGAATAGGATATGCTTGGTAGAGGCAAGTCCTTTAAGCCCTGTATATGCAAACTACGGTAGTTCCACTTATGGTTTTAACGAAGGCGGAGGTTTGAGCCCTCCTTGAAGCGCCAAAATGTTGATAAATTTCTTCATTAACTACAAATGTATAGGGAAAGTTGTCTTGGCTGAGGGATGATTAAGGAAATGCTAGGATAAGTAGTTAGCACGAAGTATGTTCAATGTCAAATCCATAATAGTTCAATTGTACATCGAATAACAAGGTTGTGATCATGTCGAAAGTCATGTGAGAACAAAGTCAATATGCAAGTTACAAGTTAAGCCAAGTCGATATGTAAGTCACAAAGTACATCAAATATGCTATGCCATCGTAATATATTCAATCCCTTATGTGTATAAAGTTTGAGTGTTATAATCGGTCAAAATCCCCAATTGATTTAGGGTTACAAATTGAAAAATGTAAGAATAAAGGTAATAATGATTATCCCCCTCTTCAAGACCCCCAGGTCTATATTTATAGGGGTTGGTAAGTGGCATGGCAGCTTGGAGTCGGCATTGGTGGTTTTTATAACACCCCTAATTTTAAAAAACATTATTCAGGAGATTTGATTAGATAAATTAAATAGAATAATGTAAAGATTAGAGAGACAAGGAGATTGAGATTTTAAATTTTAAAATAGAGGCTGTGCTTAACCAAATAAGATTACAAGAATGAGTTTATAGAAATGGTTTTATAAGTTAACTAATAAGAGAATAAGGCAAGGGCATTATGAAAAATTCCATCATAACCCTTAACCCCAAAACCCTCATTCCCATTTTCATTTTCACAAGTTTATAATTCAAAAACGTAAACCCAAGAGCAAGCCGGGGATAACCTAGGGGATAAGAGGATTAAAAATCAAGTAAAAGCTAAGGAATCAAGCAAGGAGAATTAAGTAAGATCAAATCTCAAGTTCCTTATCCAAAGCAAGGTGAATAATAATCAAAACCATCTCAATTTTGTTTTCAAGAACATTTGATTTTGGGTTTTATATTTAAATCCGTTTTGATGATTTTAATGTTGATATGCTGGGATTACATGATATGTTTGATTCAAACAAGTATGTTTGATAAATGTTTTATTCGGTTTTAAGGCTAAAATCGTATATATTAGGTTTCGAATGCCATTGGAATTTGATATGTTATGTAAAACATTATTTTGAAGATGGGTTTAAATTTTCGTAATTATCTAAGCTATGGATAATTTATTATGAATTTTTGAAAGAAGAAATAATTAATTGGGTTTAAAAATTTATTTCGGCTATTATATAAAGGATTATGAGTCTGATATTTATATATATTAGATAACATATTAAAAGTGAATTTTGATGATTTTTGGGGATTTTTCTTAAGTAATTTACTATGTAAATTAAATTAATTAAGTTGGAGGACTTAAATGTTTTAATTATTTTGTTAAAGGGAAGGGATTCTTTGCTAATTACTTTTAATTAATCCTGGATGAATTCGGCAGTCTTTTAGAAAAGATTTTGGTAAAGTTAAGGCAACCAATTATAATTTTACAAATAGGCAAGTTAGTTGAAAAGCATTTACTTAAAAAGGCAACAAAACAGTTTTGCATAGATTCATTGTTTTGCCACTTCTAGTGCCAACCTTTCGACCCCATACTTCCGCCCCCAACTAAGTCGAAACCAATACACATGGTATCAATGCTTTGGTACGAAGTGGGTTGGTGAAAGGCGGTAGGTATAGAGTTGAAACCATGCTTTTGAAGGGGTCGAGGCCATTTTAAATAGCTTTCGAAAACCTTTGTTTTGCTTTCAAAAGAGATGCCGCTTGCCTTGTTTTTAAAAGAATGCTTTCGAAAGGGTTGAATTACTTTAATATAGCTTTCGAAGGGGTTGCAGCGTTCTTGTTTTGAAAGGGTAGCTTTCGAATGAGTTGCCACGTTTTATGTTTTAAAGAGAAACTTTCGAAAGGTACTTTCGAACCAAGTCGAAACCTTGCTGGCGTCTTCATACCTTTTGAATAGGTTGAAGTTTTCAATGAGTTCGAAAGGAAAGATTTTGTTTCTATAAATATAAATCCGCTTCTCAATGATTTCAAAAGGGCTCCAGTAGCCATTTAAACCAAAGGTTTCGAAGGCAATGACTTCGAAAGGTGTTTCAAAGCTATCATTCCAATTGTTTTCCTTAAAGGCTAAAGCTTTCGAAAAGATGGTTCTGAAGCCATCTGTTTTCCCCAAACTCTTTTACTTAAAGGTTAATGGTTTCGAAAGGGGTACTTTCGCTTATGATACTTTGACCCAAAAATTATGCTAAGATTAAACCCAATGGTTTCAAAAGAGGTACTTTTAAGTGGTTTCGAAGCTATGCTTCTATAAGTTGAAAGATACACTTTAATACCTTCGAAAGGAATATTTTGATGGTTTCAAAAGGAAGTTTTTTGATGCTTTCGAAAGAGATATTGTAAAGTGTTTCGAAAGATGTATGTTTAAGTGTTTTGAAAAGAAGATTTGAATGCTTTCGAAAGATATATTCTAATGGCTTTGAAAGTAAAAGTCTAAGGTTTCGAAAGCCTTAGTTTACAAAACAAAGAACCCATTCTCATTTTTAAAGGAAAACCTATTGCAATATAAAAGAGCTTTAAAATGGTTTTTAATTTTGGATTTTTTAAAGAAGTTTTCCTTGATAAAAATAATGGGTTAAAGGTATTAACCATGTTTCATGTGGAAATGATTTCAAGGATATTGAACCATAAATATTGGTATTGTTATGTTATTGTATGTGCTTCTTCTATAAACATATTCACCGTATAATGAACCCATAACTGTATTTTTAGGAGCAGAATAACTAGCTAGATTGACCCAGTAGTGAATATAAATTGAGTTAACTCTTGAATGAATAGAGTAGCATCCAGGAGGTCTGGTAGACCAGAACATAGGATGCCCAAAGATTGATCAAAGAAGTTGTCGGATTAGACAGGTTCATAGTAAACCCATGAAAACTATGTTTGGAAAGAGTTATTGATAGGGGCCATTAGGTTCGTAGTGATCCCGTGAAAACTATATTCGGATAAAGTTATTGACAGAAGTCAATAGGTTCATTGTCAACCCATGAAAACTATGATATAAGAAAAGTTATTGGAGATACCAATAGGTTCGGGAAGAACCCATGAAATAATTGAACAAAGTTATTAGCAGGGACCAATAGGTTCTTAGTGATCCCATGAAAACTATGAAACCGGACAGATAGTCCCTAAGCTTTAAACAAGTTATTAGTCAGCCCATGAAAACTAATAGGTTAGTAATGATTTTAGAAACTATAACTGAGATAGATAGTCAAATGAAGGGGGATAGGAAATCCTGGATATTTTGCTTATTTGCATATTATCATGACATTTTAAATTGCTATGTTTTTAACCATTATGGATGTAGGAGCACAATATATGGTTATTATAAATTTTTGGGTAAGATACAAGTGAAGGGAAAACTCGTTCTGCTAAGCGGCTCAAGATGGTAGGTTATTATTCATACCAGGCTGTATGTCTGACTTGAAGTTTATGTTTTCCCCTTAAACTCTCGGGTGCTCAATTGATTTTGAGTAGTTTGAGAGTTGAGGTTTTCAAGTTCTCCTTTAGACGAATAAGCTTTCGGAGATGTGTAGTAGGCAAGCTAGCTATTAGAAGTTCTTTTTTTATTCCACTGCGTCTTGATGTAAAGGTAAAGTTGTTTAATTGCCTATGTATATACTCTGACTATCCAATGTGGCATCTTCATATGTCGCTCTTGGCGTATGTTATAATAATTATATTCATGCATATGGTTCTCAAATTTGGGATTATGTAATGAATTTGGAATGATTTGAAATGGAATGTGAAATTTGTTTAATAGTTTTAAATATTTTTCATATCCATGCATTTCAGTTATATCAAAGTATCTAACATTACTACATTTGGTCACCAAGGATTAATAACTATGGATGACTGCAGCACCCATAGCCATTAGTTTTGGACCTCTAAGTGGGGATGTTACAAGTTGGTATCAGAGCATAAGTTTATGAAAAATTAAAAGAAATTTCGAACTTAAAATGATTTTTCGAACATAATCCAAGAACCATAAAATAAGATCGGGGTTTGGGTTAACGATATAGTGATGTACTTGTATGTATTCCCCTCACTCTTAGACCATTCTTCTGTATCTACTAAGGCTCATATGCAGATTTACGAGAAAGGAAGATATGGAGGTAGGAAACGAAAGGGGAAATTTCGGTGGAGGAAGCACTACAACTAATGGAAATGCTCGACCTAATACTAAGAGGAACCCGGGTTGATAGGAAAATGCTAATCAAATGCAGATGTCAACGTAGGTACTAGAAATCTGCCAGTAGATATGGGGATGTTGTATCAGTTCTTCGTCAATCTGGTGCAAGTAGGAGCTACCGCAGGAGTAGTTGAAGGTAATGCTGGGAATGTTGAATGAGCAAATCTTGTAGCTCCAATTGGAAACAATAAGCTGAGCAGGGATTATATCAGTCTTGGTAGGAAGCCGTTTTTAGGAACGGAAGATGCTATAGGAGTTGAGAATTGGCTGTTGCATTGTGAAAGGATCTTCTCTGATTTGGGATTAAACGATGAGCAGAAAAGAAGGCTTGCTTCTAGACAGTTTTAGGGAGCAACGCTTCATTGGTGGAATAGTGTCACTATAAAAATTCCTGAGGAAGAGTTGTCTTGGGTGGAATTTCAAAGGAGATTCGAAGAGAGGTTTTTGTTTGAGGATGCCAAGTCAGCATTGTTGAGGAAGTTCATGGATTTAGTGCAAGGCAAGACGTCGGTGATTGAGTATGCCACGAAGTTTGATGAGTTATCTAGGTATGGACATGCTACAGCTGACACCGTCATCAAGAGGAATGAGAAGTTTATTCGGGGATTAAGACCCAAGATTGCTAAGGTGACCCTACCACATCTTTGTGATCCTTGTTATGTTGTTTTGGAAATGGAAATCTGACATGAGGAGATGCTTGCTACTTATGGGAAGGAGAAGCAGGTTGAAACTTAGAGTTCTCTTGGCAAGAAGAGGAAGTTCTTTAAGAAGAAGGGAACCTAGAAGGGAGAAGCTGCCAAGAAGGCAAATTCTAATCTAGTTTGCTTTAAGTGTGATAAGAAGGGTCATTATGCTCATGAATGCCGAACTGGCAAGAGGAACAAAGCCGCAGACAAGAAGGGTGTAAAGTGATTTAACTACGACCAGATTAGGCATTACAAGAATAATTGTCCAGAACCAGTCAGGGTGGACAGGGGAAAAGTCTTTGGTGTTGGAGCAACGTCTGCTAGGCCAACTGCTGCTGAGAAAGGAAAGACTATGATGGAAGGTACGCTTTTGATTCGAAGTACACTAGTTAGGGTGATACCGGTGCATCACATTCATTTATATCACAGTGTTTGGTTGATAAGTTATGTTTAGAACCCACATACCTTGTTACTTCCTTAAGGGTAGCGAATTCGATAGGAGGGTATGCAACTCTAGGAATGAGATGTGACCAGTTAGAACTTGATTTGTCAGGTCATAAGTTTTCATGCAGTCTTATTGTTTTTGATTTCGTAGATTTTGAAATCTTTTTAGGTATGGATTGGTTGGGTAGATATGAGGCTAGGATATTTTGTCAAGATAGGAAATATCGCTGAGACACCCTGATTGTCATAACCAAATTATATTCTCAATGGTGGATTCTGACCGGAGTGCTTGTACTCTATTGAGTGCTATGGAAGTAGAAGAAGAGTTAAGTCAGGTTCGAATAGGAAGAGAATTTGCAGATGTTTTTGAGCTAGTTACAGGACTACCGCCGAAACGAGCCGTTGAGTTTCGGATAGATCTTATGCCAGGAGTAGAACCTGTAAGTAGACCACCTAGCAGGATGACACCGACCGAGATAAAGGAATTGAAGGTGCAACTAGTGGATCTGGAAGGGAGAAATTTTATTAGACCAAGCAGTTCGCTTTGGGGTGTGGCCGCGGTGTTCATGAAAAAACCAGATGGGTCATTAAAGATGTGTATCGACTATCGTAAGTTGAACGAGAAGATGATCAAGAATAAGTATCCTTTGCCAAGATTCGATGATTTATTTGGTCAGTTGTGTGGAGCTAGAGTATTTTCCCAATTGGATTTGGCGACAAGTTTCCATCAGTTAAGAGTGGCAAATGATAGTATCCCGTTGACCATGTTTCGGACTAGGTATGGTTCGTACGAGTAGTTAGTAATGCCATTCGTGTTAATGAATGCACCAGTTCTTCGTAGATTTGATGAACCGAGTTTTCCGAGAGTACTTGGATAAGTTCGTATTGGTATTTATAGACGACTTTTTAGTGTACTCTAACGATGTAAGAGAGCATGAAGATCATCTTAGAGTAGTGCTTGAGATGCTAAAGCTGCATCAATTGAAAGCGAAGTTTTGCAAGTGTCATTTCTGGAAGGAAGAGGTTAAGTTTCTTGGTTACGTGGTTTCAGAGAAAGTTTATCAGTCGATCCAGATAGATCGAAGCTATTAATAACTAGAAGAGACCACTGACTGTGACTGAGATTAGAAGTTTTCTTGAACTTGCTGGCTATTACTGGAGATTCATCAAGGATTTCTCGCGGGTAGTAGCGCCTTTGACTAGGTTAACCAGAAATGATGTGAAGTTTATTTGGTCTGACAAATGTGAGAAAACATTCCTTTAGTTAAAGCATTTGTTGATCAACGCGCCCGTGTTAGTGGTTCCAGATGGAAACCAAGGGTTGGTGGTGTATATCGATGCATGAGGAACTGAATTAGGAGCTGTGTTGATGCAGAAGGGTAAAATCATTGTCTACGCTTCATGACAGCTTAAACCACATGAAGTGAGATATCCTACTCATGATTTTGAGTTGGCTGCAGTGATCTTTGCATTGAAGATATGGAGACATTATCTCTTAGGGGAGAGACTTAAACTATACACAGATCATAAGTCCTTAAGATATTTATTCTCTTAGAAGGAGTTGAATATGAGACAGTAGAGGTTGCTAGAGTTTTTAGCAGCTTATGATTTTGATATTGAGTATACACCTAGAAAAGGGAATAAAGTAGCAGATGCTCTTAGCAGAAAACATCAGAATGTGGTGTTAGCCATGTTGGCGGAATGGAAAGATTTAGAAGCTTTGACTACTTTTAGTGTGCAGTTAAGATCGACTGCTAGTTCTAGTCAGAGCATCGCCATGTTGTCCTGTTTAGAAGTTCGATCAGTGTTGATCGAAAGAATTGCTTCTAAGCAGAAAGAGGATCCATTATAAGCCGAGAAGATAAGAAGCCTTGAGGTTGCGCCGGAGATCGACGATCTAAAGGATTTTAGTCTTGACCAAAGTGGATGGTTGAGAAAGAAGGGCCGGTTGTGTGTTCCAAAGGTTGAGGACTTAAGGAAAGAAGTTCTTAGGGAATTTCATCGATCTAATTTTATGATTCATCCTAGAGGAACCAAGATGTACCAAAATATGAAGAGGAGTTTATACTGGGAAAGTATTGAAATGACCCACTTAATTTTTTTTTTAAACATTCAGTGGCCATTTAATCAAGAAAATATTTAATTCAATTTTTCTTCTATCCAGGACCTTTCTGCCAATATAAAAATATTGGTTTACTCATTTTATCTTGAACTTATATATGTGAAGATATATAAGTCATCTTCTACCTAAATCAGAGTACAGAAATTTTGAAGGTAGAAATCTGTTTGAGCATTGCTTAAAAGAAATACTCTCTTCATAGCAATAGTGTTTTTCAAGACTAGATTTTTCCATATGACTTGGGTTAATGCATTACTATTGATTTTATGTCTCAAGGCTCCTTATTTTACATAAATTCTTCTGATTTTATTACTGGGTAAACTGTGCTTTTACTTGTGCATGTGTGTGTGTGCTTGTTTTTGTGCATGTGTGTGTCAGTGAGCAATTCAGTGCCTTATTTTTCCTTATTAACAAAATTGTCTGAATCTATTCTATACTTTGGGTTATGAAACAGTTCTGAACACTTGATTTAAAACCCTTGGTTGCTGGCTTAACCCATGCTTAAGAGAAATGGCTATGTTAGCCCTATTCAGGTTTGCACTATTTTGTAACAAAATACATGCTATTTCGTTTTCTTTTTAAAGCAACTCAAGCCCTTTCTATCAGATTTTATTTTTGACTTAACATGGGTTTTCTTATGTCAGTTCTTTAGATATACATACAAACCACAAATTCTTTCAATCTCAAATTTACTACCATTATAGCCTAACTGTTCTTGAAGCTTAAAATTCATTTTTCCTTAGCAAAGCATTTTGCAAAACAAAGCACATGGTTTCAGCTGATACATATAAATTCAACAACTACAAAACAGCAATTAACAATACATTGGTTTCTCAAAGAAACTTTAAACAGTAGGTCTTAATCTAGTTCATCATGAAGGTTTGGTTTACTTCAGCAAAGTCTTTTAAAACATAGCATCCAAATCTTAAGCAGTTAAACATCCAAAGCTTGATCAAAGCAATTCCTACTTTCCTGCAAAATCACCATGAGCTGCCCCATAAGAATATGAGACACCCAATGGTGCATAAACACAAAAGGGTCAGACTATTTGTCTGGTGTGAATAATCTAACTGAAAACATGATCTTATTCAATTCTATTTGTATTCCAGTACTTTGCAAGAATAAGAAACTCAGTATCTTCTGTGTGCATGTTTTTGTGAGGCATGTGCATTCATATCAGTGTTAAACAAATTCTCAATGACTTGATTCATAGAAAACAATCATAAGATTCATCAATAAAAAGCATCAAAAACCAACCAAATGCAAACATCAATTCAGTTATCATGCCCTTTTCAACTTTACTGGCCATCAGGGATTTTGCCCAGGCCTCTCCTGAATCTATTCCTAGAATTCATTATCAAATACAATAGGGTCTTTAGCTACTTTCTCCTTTTTAAACACACACTGCCTGGGACATCTCTCTGTTAACCCAGCACACTCAGGCCCCTGGGTATAAACATACCATGTGTGAACTTGCAATATTCCCCTTGCCAAGCTATACTTTGGTAGCCCTAAGATCCCAAGTCCTTAGTTAAATTACTAAGTGTTATTATTATTTTTCATAGCAGTGCTAATCCCTTCTGCATCTCACTTCTTAATCAGAGAAATATAAATAATGCAAGCAACATGTATTCATCCAGAGTTTGGTAAGTTATATTCTCAGAAGCAAACATTTAATCATGAAAGAGGGAGGTGACTTCTTAGCACATTATTTTGCCTAGGGATTTCACTGGATCAAGATGTAAGCATATGGTCCTGAGTAATTTACTAGATATATATTTTTTCCCCTTACCTCTGATTCAAGCAGATTCATGATCTGGCTAAACCACAAGTATACTTGATTTGGGTATTTCATAAAACATAGAAGCTCAGCACATGTACAACATTGCACTTCTACATTTTCTTTTGTTTTAATTAACATGAGACATAAGCAACAACACAATGTTACAGCCCCATATTTCTTTCTACCTTCAGACCATATACCCACCACTTGAATCCGGGGACTTTTATAAACAACATTATACAGAAAACTTATAAAAGAAATCACTCAGTCTCAAAGCTAACCCATATCACAGACAAACATTTTAAATCATGAATCCATGACTCTTATTTTTGTGGGTAAATCAGATAGAGGTTTTACACTTAAACAAATCATTAACAAACCAAAGTCATCCAATCATAAAACATAACTTGTAAAAGAAAATTAGTTCAAACAGGCTGCCTCAATATTCAGGTCTTAATGCCAAAGTTTTCAGTGAGGTTACTCACCTTAATCCTTCTTCTTCCTATGCCTTATGAACCCCCTTTTAGTCTTCTGCCTTCTCCTATTTTTTTTCTTCTCTGGTTTATGTCTTGTATATTTTTTTTTCTCTAGGTTAATGAAGAACAAAATGTGTATGGTCTTACTATACTAGTCCTTTTATATAAATCTTGGCTGTTACTAGGGTTTATGGATTTACCCAATGTCAGTTCTACCCCATCCCAAACATAGCCTGCCTCTGGTTTGATTCAAGAAAATAAAAGGGTATGTGGTCCTTGTCTTCCTTTTCAGAAATCAGCTTCTCTCTTTTAATTTTCCCTGGTCATGTCATATGCATGACTTCTTATTATTATTTTTTCTTAATAAAAGAAATTACTGAGAATAGATAAAGTGCTTGTTTAGGGACTCATGCCATTTTCATGCAACTTCTGTTTTCTTCCAGAAATTGGTTGACTATATATATGTATAACCTATGTATACCTAAGCCTTTTATTTTTCTTTCTTTCTTTAAATAATTTTAAGTTTATTTCAGCCTAGCTCTTATTTTCTTTGTACTATATTTTATTTAAAGACAAAATTCTATCTTTATGCATATGTATTTCTAAATCAGTTATTTTATTTTATCTATTAATTTCTGCCAAATTTTGTTACACAGAAATCTGTGTGCATGTGTACACTGTCTTGTGCACATGTACATGTTTTATACTTTATATCTGCAAATCAATTTCCTATTCCTATTTTTTTCCAATGTAATTTCAAACAAATACAAACTAAATTAAATCATGAAATTACTCACAAAAATCAGGGTTATCACAAGTATGAAGAAGGATGTTGGCTTGTGCGTTAGGCAGTGTGCGAACTGTCAACAAGTGAAGGCCGAACATCAGAAGCCAAGTGGATTGCTTCAACCTTTGGAGATTCCAGTTTGGAAATGGGATTCGATATCCATGGATTTTATAGTCGGGTTGCCGAGGTTGAATCGAGGAAATGAAAGTATATGGGTTATAGTGGATAGGTTTACCAAGAGTGCCCATTTCATTCCAGTTAAGTCAACTAGGACGACACCTATTTTCGCTAAGTTGTTCATGAAGAACATAGTTAGACTGCATGGAATTCCTAGTAGTATAGTTAGTGACAAAGATGCTTTGTTTACCAATGAATTCTGAAAGAGTCTATAGGATGTGTTAGGTACCAGCTCAAGATGAGTACTGTGTATCACCCTTAGATGGATGGGAAGACAGAGAGAGTCAATAAGGTACTTGAGGATTTGTTAAGAGCTTGTGTGCTGGACTTTGGTAGATCTTGGGAATATCACCTACACTTAGTTGAGTTTTCCTATAATAATAGTTATCAGACTAGTATAGGAATGACGACTTTTGAAGCTTTGTATGGAAGGCCATGCAAATCACTAGCATGTTGGTTGGAGACTGGAGATGGATTAGTCTTAGGTCCAAATCTGGTTAGAGAGGCGACGGAGAAGATTGAGATGATTCGAGAAAGGATGAAGGAAGCTCAGTCTAGACAGAAGAGTTACGCAGATAAGAGGCGTAAAGATCTAGAATTCTCAGTTGGAGATGGAGTCTTCATTAAAGTATCATCGATGAAGGGTGTCGTACGATTCAAAAAGTCAAGGAAACTGGCACCGAGATATGTTGGTCAGTTCCTAATTATAGAGAGGACCAGGAAGCTCGCATACAGAGTAGAGTTGTCGAGCAGTATGGCGGGTGTCCATAATGTGTTTCATGTATCTCATCTTTGCAAGTATATGCATGATCCAGAGACTACTATTCCTCCGACAGAGTTGAAAGATTTGATAGTAGAATGGAATTTGACTTTTGTTAGACAACCAGTTTGAGTTGTAGCGAGAGATGAGAAGAGGTTAAGAAACGAGACAGTCAAGTTAGTGAAAGTTCAGTGGAGCGACAACGAGAAGGACTGTATTTAGGAGACAAAAGATAGGATTAGAGATACTTATCCTGATTTGCTATGAGGGTATGTTCTATTTAGCTTTATATTGACTGTTGCTAGTCAGGTAGGCTAGTATGGTAGTTAAGACTGGTTACAGATGATTGCTACGCTTAGTAGTTAGTCCTTACTGAATTTCGGGGATGAAATTAATTAAGGAGAGGAGCCTGTAACACCCCTAATTTTAATTAATATTATTCAGGAGATTTTGTTAGATAACTTAAATAGAATAATGTAAAGATTAGAGAGATAAGGAGATTAAGATTTGAAATTTTAAAATAGAGGCCGTGCTTAAGCAAATAAGATTAAAAGAACGAGTTTATGGAAATGGTTTTATAAGTTAACTAATAAGAGAATAAGGAAAGGGCATTATGGGAAATTCCACCATAACCCTTAACCCATAAACCCTTATTCCCATTTTCATTTTCATAAGTTTATAATTCAAAAATGTAAACCCAAGAGCAAGCTGGCCATAACCTAGGGGATAAGAGGATTAAAAATCAAGTAAAAGCTAAGGAATAAAGCAAGGAGAATTAAACAAGATTAAATCTCAAGTTCTTTTTCCAAAGCAAGGTGAATGGTAATCAAAACCATCTCATTTTTGTTTTCATGATAGTTGGGGTTTTATATTTAAATCTTTTTTGATGATTTTAATGATGATATGCTTGGATTACATGATATGTTTGATTCAAACAAGTATGTTTGATAAATGTTTTATTTGATTTTAAGGCTAAAATCATATATATTGGGTTTCGAATGCCATGGGGATTTGATATGTTATGTAAAACATTATTTTGGAGATGGGTTTAAATTTTCACAATTATCCAAGCTATGGATAATTTATTATGAATTTTTGAAAGAAGAAATAATTAATTGGGTTTAAAAATTTATTTCGGCTATTATATAAAGGATTACGGGTCTAAAATGTATATATGTTAAATAACATATTAAAAGTGAATTTTGAGGATTTTTGGGGATTTTTCCTAAGTAATTTACTATGTAAATTAAATTAATTAATTTAGAGGACATAAATGTTTTAATTGTTTTGTTAAATGGAAGGGCTTCTTTGCTAATTATTTTTAATTAATCCTGGATGAATTCGACAGTCTTTTAGAAAAGATTTTGGTAAAGTTAAGGCAACCAATTATATTTTTATAAATAGGCAAGTTAGTTGAAAAGCATTTACTTAAAAAGGCAACAAAACAGTTTTGCATAGATTCATTATTTCGCCACTTCCAGTAGCAACCTTTCGACCTCATACTTCCGCCCCCAACTAAGTCGAAACCAATACAAAACGTGTCAATGATTTGTTACGAAGTGGATTGGAGAAAGGCGGCAGGTATATAGTCGAAACCATGCTTTCGAAGGGGTTGGGGCTATTTTAAATAGCTTTCAAAAACCATTGTACGTGCTTCTTCTATAAACATATTCACTGTATAATGAACCCAAACTGTATTTTGGGGAGTAAGGGCAGAATAACCAACTAGGTTGACCCAATAGTGAATATAAATTGAGTTAACTCTTGAATGAATAAAGTTGCATCTAGGAGGTCAGGTAGACCAGAACATCGAATGCCCAAAGACTGATCAAAGAAGTTGTCAGATTAGATAGGTTCATGGTAAACCCATGAAAATTATGTTTGGAAAGAGTTATTGGCAGGGGCAATTAGGTTCATAGTGATCCCATGAAAACTATATTCGGATAAAGTTATTGACAAAAGTCAATAGGTTCATAGTCAACCCCTGAAAATTATGATATACGAAAAGTTATTGGAGATACCTATAGGTTCGGGAAGAACCCATGAAATAATTGAATGAAGTTATTTGCAGGGGCCAATAGTTTCTTAGTGATCCCATGAAAGCTATGAAACTGGACAGATAGTCCCTAAGCTTTAAACAGGTTATTAGTCAGCCCATGAAAACTAATAGGTTAATAGTGACCCTAGAAACTATAACTGAGACAGATAGTCAAATGAAGGGGAATGAGAAATCCTGGATATTTTGCTTGGTTGCATATTATCATGACATTTTAAATTGCTATGTTTTTAACCATTGTGGATGCAGGAGCACAGTATATGGTTGTTATAAATTTTTGGGTAAGATACTAGTGAGGGGAAAACTCATTCCGCTAAGCGGCGTGGTCTCACTAGATATCTAAATGGTTCGAGATGGTAGGTTATTATTCATACCAAGCTTTATGTCTGACTCAAAGTTTATGTTTACCCCTTAAACTCTCGGGTGCTCAATTAATTTTGAGTAGTTTGAGAGTTGAGGTTTTCAGGTTCTCCTTTAGGCGAATAAGCTTCGGGAGATGTGCATGAGGCAAGCTAGCTATTAAAAGTTCTTTTTTATTCTGTTGTGTTTTGATGTAAAGGCAAAGTTGTTTAATTGCCTATGTATATACTCTGACCATCCAAGGGGGCATCTTTATATGTCGCTCTTGGTATATGTTATAACAATTATATTTCTCTAAAGTGGTTCTCGAATTTGGGATTATGTAATGAATTTGTAAATGGAATGAGAAATTTGTTTAATAGTTTGAAAAAAAATTCATATCCATGTGTTTGTGTTATATCAAAGTATCTAACATTACCACATTTGGTCACCGAGGATTAATAACTATGGATGATTGAAGTATCTGTAGCCGTTATTTTTTGGTCTCCAAGTGGAAGATGTTACAGTTTTCGACATCAACAGTTTGTACCGAGATGCTCGTGATTGATTGCTGACAATATTGGTTGAAGGCGGCACTAAGCATTGATGAAGAGCGGCATTGATATATGGCAGTATTGAGAAAGAGCAACTTCATCTAATTTAGTGTCGACATCATTAACTTTTTTGGATATCGATGGTGTTCACCATCAACATCGCATGTGTAGTCTTTGTAGACATTGACGACGTTCGTTGTCAATATTGTAGAGTGGCGGCTTTGATCATTAGCGACATTAATGATGGGTGGTTCTATCTGGAAGAGACTTTAAGGAGCGACGACATTGGCATTGATGCAACATCATGAAGATGTGACATCATTATTGAACCTTATAGATGAATAATGGTATGGAATAGTGGCGACATTGTCGACGATGTTATTAACTTCGAGCAGCATGCTATAAACTTTTTTCGATGACAATGGTGCACTACATCACTTATTAAGTTGATGGCGACATTGATTATGAATGGCATTAATGAGACGCGACATTGATAGGAGGCGACTTCAACCCGTATAGCTTAGGCAATTGGGATTCTTGATATCATCACATGGTAACATCCAATAATTAATAAGCCGCGGTATCATCGATGAGCAACATCGATCATGCTCGATATCCTTACTTTCTTTGATAACTTACGATGCTGTTTCCATTCAGCATTGCTTCTTGGTGCAAGTCCACCTAACCCTATGGGCGATGGGCAACACTGATTATGTCTTGGGTTCTTTGACTTTACTGATGAAATGCAATGCCAACGTTGATGAGAGTCGGCATCGTTGATGTCGGCACTAACTCATTTCTATTACTTTGGCACTGCTTATTGATGCGGCATCGTCATCAAGTAGCATATCAAACAACTTCGAGATCGACAATGGTGATAACATCTACTATGAGCATTATGTTCTAAAGGCGGCATAAGAATATGGAAATAGTTCCATATTTGATCACATACAATACAAGACCTCTTGTTTTAAGAAAAGTTGGCAAGGGAACTCCAGTCCAAGGTCATGTGCTCAATATTATTGGTTACATAGAGAGATTGGATGAGTCATGGACCAATCTCCATCAAGAATTATTGATCGACTTTATACTAGGTTCACCGACTTCGTAGTTTGATCCATTCATATAATAATTCAATATGATTTCGCTAAAATATATTATAGTGGACCTCTTTAAGATGTAAAGGAATACCGAGTGTACATCCACAAAGGAGTTAGGTGTTGCACCGGTGGCTAAGTGAACTTTATCAGTGGGACCATCTTTGTTTCTTATTTAATGAAAAACGGTTATATATTTATTTGCAACTAAAAATTATAAATTATTTTTTTATGAAAATAAAGTTGTGTGTTTTGATACACTTAAAGATATCATCTATGTTCTTTACGCTGACTATGAATTTGTTGTTGGAAATGATAATGTATTTAAAATAAATGACAGCTACTTATGGCATTATAGACTAGGCCATACAAGTAAGAAATAATTGAACAAGTTGAGTAATGAAGACTTTCTCCCACATTTTTCTTTAGAATCATTTGATACCTGTAATTGTGTCTTATAGGAAAAATGGCTAAGCACCCATTCAGTGGGAGCAACGAAAGAGTTACCGAATTCCGAGGACCAGTACTTACAAATGTATGTGGTCTTATGTCTATAACAACCAAAGGTGGATCTTTATACTTCATCTTATTCACCAATAATTTATTTAGAAATGGACAAGTGCATCTTATGAAACATCAAATCACAGGTCTATGATAAATTTATAGAATATAAGAACGAAGTTGAAAACCAAATGTATAAGAAAATTAATATAATTCAGTCCAATCGAGGATGTGGCTACATTAGATATAAGTTCCAAGGGTACCGAAAAGTTAGTGTGGTTCTCTCTAAAGTCACTCCTCTCAATACTCTTCAACATAATGTTATTTTCGAAGGCTAAATTAGACCCTGTTAATGAATAGTTATATGAGGTTTCCTATTTCCATTTGAGGATATGGAAAGAAATAAAATACAATTATAATGATTATTAAAACTATTTTATTATTTGTCTACTTTTATGACATATATGTTGAACTCAATGCCATATAAATCCGTGTTTAAGACGCCACATGAGTTATGTACTAGTAAGAAACTCTATCTAAATTATCTTAAGATGCGACGTTGTCCAACTTATGATAAGATCGTAAACCTAGTAAACGATTAGATTCATGCCAGTTTACAGGGTATCCTTATAATTCTCAAGGATGCATATAATAGAGTTAAGGGCATGACCTAGGGTTAATTATGTAATATGATTATATTAGTTAACTTGCAAAATGAAACTTGTTTGAAATAAAGTAAATTTTTGGTTTTACTTTCTGTTGTAAATATTTTTATATTAGGATAGAATTAATGTTTAAATATATTAAATATGTTCAGAATAAAATCCTTAGGAAAAATATTTAGTTGACTGCAGCTACAAATGTGTTCGTAACCATGGTATTGAATTGTATAACATATATACTTATCCTTTAATATTCATAGTCAGGATGAATCAATAATGGAGAATCAATATATACATTGAGACTAGTGTACATAATGATCTCCAAATAATGGTGAATTACTCATGACTGGTCGGGGCACTAATGGGTTTTGTACGTGTAGTTGTTTAGAACAATTACAAAACTACTTGTCGAGAGTCTTCTATAGGTCAAAAGTCAAATAGAAGATCTCATGTGATGATGTGCAATTGTCTTTTGACTTGATAATTCTATGAATCTTAAGTTTCTATAATGTACTTTAATTATGGTCAATCACATGGCAGTGATATTGTGTTAAGGTCGTAGTTGGGAATTAGTTGAACCAGTCAAAGTGAAACACAATTCAAGAGAGGATTCGTTTCTTTCGAATACATGATTATTATCATCATATTTCGTAGTCGACATAAAGTCAAAATCTTTGGTCAAACCAAATTTGTTAATTAATAAATAATATCGGATTGAACCTTGGACTTTAATTTTGGACTTCGCAATTAAATATGGATATCGTTAGAGTTTTGACGATTGACCAATCTCTATAAGTGATAAAGTGACGACGAAGAGAAAACATGCACAATATGTTATTGCTTAAGGATATTGCATAAATGATAAGATATTGGATTTTACCTAGATAATTTGTAAGCAATAGAATTTTTGTCAACTGTTGTGCTTTAGTAACATCCGTACAGGCTTTAATATTTAAAATTTTAAAATATTATTAATGGTAGATTTCACACCTAAGAGACACACAATCGAAACTCTCAACTTTCAACCAAAAATTTAATGAACTAATAAATAAAAAGCTACAAATTATTATGAAGAAATTAATATAGTTGCTATATTGATTTAATTATTATTTTATTAATATTATTAAAGGTTTGAAAATTTAGTTAATAAAAGATATAATTGTTATATATTTAATTTCTTTTATAGATTTAAAATACTATTTGTTAAATAATAAATATTGTATGTAGCCAAAACTATTAATATTGAATAATAATTAGAGTACTAGCCCATAGACAATAGTTAAATTGTTTATTTTTTAATTGATTAATGGTCCTAATTAACTAATAAAATCAAGCCCATGGAAACATATTAAGCATATATTTTTGTAGCATTTGATGCTATAGATAACCTCATAAATCCTCCATTAAATAGACATAGTTTTTTCTCTCCTCTATTAAAATTAAATCCTCCAAATGGAATTTACAACTCCATTACAAAGATAGAGAAAGGTTCTCCTAAAGGCAAAACTAATAGTTTAAGGTTTAATCAACATCGAGAATATCAAGCATTTTTAATTTAATCGGTGCATGAATATGTTTTAAAATGATTTTTTAAATTTAAAAACTTATATAAATATCTATACAAACAAAAATTCCTTTTATTGTGCATATCATATCCATGAACACCGTATCACCATTATATGACCAAAGGAGCGTCATTTGTGATGTAACACCATCAGATCGAGTTCATCAAAGTTAACTTGAATCACGGGCCATCGTTGCAATCGAGTCAAATATCATGGTTGCAGCAACTGCGAGGAAGAAGCAGATGATTACGATGGAATGTGTAAGATTTGATTGGGAAGTGATGAATGGTGAGGCTGATAACAAGAGATGTTTGGATGGAACTTATGTCAGTCGTGATGATCTAATATGAAAACCAAAGGCGTTGTAACGACCCACTTTTATGTACAGTTTAATTTGGCAATAAACCACACATGTCAACTTAAATTGAACAAAAAGGCGGATTGTTAGGGGAAAAGAAAGGAGATAGAAGATAGAAGAAAAAAGCAAACACAGAATCTCACAACGCAACAAAATAACATATATTAATCACATAATGTTTTACAAAGTCATCTCAAAACTGGTAAATCAGAGTTACACTAATACAATTCTAACCTAGGACTGTTATAAAAGCCTGTCCTTATACATCAGATATAGAGTACATAATATACAGCGGAAACAAGTTATAACTATCTATCGATGAAGCCTCCTCCTCCAAGCTCCTCCAAGTGCATCTAGAAAACCTTGACTGCTTGGCTGCTCATAAAAATTTGAGCACCCAAGAGTTTTAGGGAAAGAAATAAAACTCCGGGTCTGACATGAGTCAGGTGTGAGTAAACTCAAAGCAACTGAATTATTACTTTTCAAAACTCTTTTAAAATCAAAGGTATCTCGTACCATGCCGCACATAAACACGGACGGATTTTTACCTTACGATAACCAAAACCACTTTTATATAAAAATCCTATGATATTATAATAGTGTCTTAGTACAAATGCTTATTAATCTTAGCTGAAATTGTTACATTATTAAATTCCAGCATACTAGGTTCTACAATCAAAACCGTAACGCACGTTTTGGAGATTGGATTTCATATTATGACAAGTTAAGGAACTATCTTTCGAAGGTACATTTCTAGATAAATGCACCGGGGTCTGACAAGAATATCTAGTACCCCTGCCACACAGGACTAGCCTACCACTTGACTAGTAGTACCGAATATGATTATCCCTCCATTAATGGGCCCCGAAGCATACAAATGAGAGATAATAGCTGATCTAGATTTGGAATGACCATTCCCTACTTGGGAGCGACCCACTTGGCCCTGCTGCATGCCCGATTTTTGTCATTTCCTTATTGATGAGGTTCGAGGCTACATTTTACCATTTGAATATCAATCCCACTTAGAATACTAACACTGCCCTCCAAACGTCAATGCAATGCTAGCATTCATCCATACAAGCTCGTTCTGTAACTGAACGAAACCGAAGGCACTATTCCTATTACATCCATTACGGGAAATCCCCCCCAAGGAAAATAGGGAATATCCCTTGCACATCAAAACTCCATCTTCGATTCCATGCTTCAAGATGTCTTCATTCTGAAATGCTTGAGTTGGATCGAAGTGGTTTTCGGATAACATATCCGATCCTGGTCTTTTCAAAACAACTTTCGATATTTCCGGTAAACTCAACCCCAGTTGTTTAGGAATTAAACAGATGAAAGATAAGAGCGGTGTTTACCCTAACCGTTTATGGACGGATTTCCTTACCATTTATCCCAGAAGAACGAAACGAGTTTATACGTACAGTATAACACCTTCGACGGTAACTGTACCATATAATTCTCATGTTTATCTTAGATATTTCCAAAGTTAGGTTTTAATCCAGATTTGATAGTCGGTTATTAGACTATCAATTTATACAAACAATCAAATATTGATTCCATTCCATATGGGATCCTCTAAGCCTTTATTAATTAAACTTAATTAATAAGATCACTTTATAAAACCTGATCAAAAGATCTTTTCAAACCCTATTTCCAAACCTCCTACATTCCCTTTTACTTAAAAAAAACAATATAAGTGTTTACCAGAACATTTTGGAAATTCCATTTCCTCAAAATTTCATATTAAATGGCCAAACAATTCCCTTTCAAAAACATCACCTCCTATAAAACACATTTACTTATTCTTTATAAAAAATCTTTTTATAAGTTCACTTCACATTTCAAACCACTTATTTTTCAAACTAGTTTAAAACTTCTTTCAAAAATATCTAAAATGATTATAAATTCTATTTCTATTTTTAAAACTATTTAAAAATCTTCCTTCATAATTTCTATATATAATCTCCTTTATAAAATATCATTTTCAAGGTATCCTTTATAAATCACTCTAGGTAAAACTTTATTTAATAAACTCCCTTTTTAAATACAAGATATTATTTAAAATAACTTCATAAAATAATAATAAAATTTGAAAATCATTTATAACCTTTAGACCCAAATTGATTTAAGAATTGAAGTTAATTAAAAAATATACTTTAATAATTCGAAAATAGGCTTAGCAATCCTAATGGTGCTAATTTAAGTTACCATTCAATTTTAATTCCAGTTCACTTAACAGTTATTAACATAGGTCAACATATATGTAAATACAACTCATATCCAAAAAGGGGAATAACATGTCAATATGAACTAGTTATCATACACATGTCCAAATAACATGATAGCAAGATGGTTATTTGTTCTGCTAAATAGATTTCCAAACAATTCAATCAATTCATAACAGAATGGGGATGTAACGATCCCGGATTTTTGAATAAGTTTAAATTGATAATTAATTTAATTTTTGAATAAAAACTGTGAAATTAATTAGTAATTGATACAGGATATTAGTTAGATTACGAATTAATTGAGAATTAAATTGGATATTGAAAATATATGTATAGAAATACAAACAGAAATATATTACAAAAATAATAAAGATTAGTATATATATAGAAATACAAGACAAGTATTTAAGTTGAAAATAAATATGTAAGTTAAAATAACTATAGAAGTTAGAAGTAAATAGCAAGTTAAACAAATAAGTAAAATGAACTATGTAAAATATAAATAAACAAATTTGCTAAATTTAAACAACACATTACAATAGAAATTCATTGTATTATAATAAGACTAAGAAAAAATATAAGATAAATTATATAGTTGTATAAACATGAAGCAAAACACATGAGATAATTCTAGAACTATATAACATATGAAATACATATAGAATTGTATGTGAACTAGGCAAGCAAGAAATAAACAAAACAAAGAAGTACAAAGCAAATAGATTTGCTGTAAACAAAATGAGAAACACATGCATTTAATACCACATCTTCTCAAGCACACATGGATATCATCTCAGCCGAAATAGTAAGAAATGTTTCAGCCTCCAAAACAAATGAAAAGTCTCTAATACGGTACAAGGCATTTATATCACTTGTACAAATTTATCTCATCACCCTGTACAAAGACTTATCACCTGTAAACTCATCCTTTTATCAGCCTTTTCATTTTGCTTCTTCCATTCCAAGTTGGAAACCAAAAATCTGAAGTAAACAATGTCATTAAAAACTTAAACAAAATCCAACTCAATTCAAAACAAATCAGAGATTAAAGATTTCACTTGCAGATATCAAAGGCCAGTTTCAAAAAGGAAACTCTGTTCATTTCTGGAAGTCAATGTGAGCAAACTACCCTTTTAAATTCTTAAGTTTGTTATATCTGGGTAGTATGTGGAAATCTTTGAAGTTATGAAGTAAAATACGCTTGTATGATTATGTAAATATACCTATATGTATGTATACTTTGTGAACATGTCTGGAAAATAGGCAGATATGCCTCTGTTCAACATTTACAGGTTTTAAACCTGTTTAAAAATCATAATCTCATCCTATAATCATCTATAGACTTTGATGTCCAAAAGGAACCAGTTTGAATGGGCAAGATCAAAATTTTAAAAATACTTTTAAGTAGTTAAAATAAATGGGTTTACTGGGAAAATATAAAAGCACAGCAAATTTAAATTTTGTTTAAAATTTAATTGATTAAAACTTGAGTTTTGATTTCATGAACTCGTTCGCTTTCATAAACCATGATTTTTAAATATAGATTCATGATTTTTAAGTTAGAAAATCTCGAGCATGAGGAAGTTGAACGAAAAACCTGTTTTCGTCAATTCTCTACGAACCACGATGATTCAAGGGTCGTGCTTGAGGTTGAGGGAAGCTTGGAGGATGTAGAACAAAGGAAAAATGGTGATTGATTTTTTACGTGGTCGAGGCGGCTCAGCGATGTTAAACTAGGGTTTTTTTGTGCTGTTTGGTCGTCGATGTTTTTGTGGCTGCTGGACCGTCATGGGTGGATTTAAGGTGATCGCACCAGGGGGTGATGTTGCGTTGGGCAATGAGGCATCTCTGGACGCGGTGGCATGGTGGCAGATGGTCAGTGGTGATCAGGCGAGGTGTTTTAGGCTGGGTGTGTTCGAGTTGCAGTTCGAACGAAGGGGCAAATTTCAATTTCGAGATCTTGGATTCGAATTGCGTTTTGTTCCCAGGTGCAGAGGGTTTTCGCGACTTGCCGGTGATGGCGCGGTTCGCCGGAGCGACGGCGACGTGCCGTGCACGTGCACGGGCATGTTATTGCGTTGGTGTCAGGATTGGTAGTGGCGGGCAACTCGAGCTGTCACTCGAGTAAAAAATGGTGATTGCTTCGGTGGGGAACTCGAATACGCGGGCTTGGTTCCTGATACTATCGTTTAAAAAAACTTAAACTAACTCAACTGAAAGAAAAGAGAGTAGAAGAAGAAGCATACGGGAAGAAAGAGAGGGGGGACTCGGGAAAAGTTAGTGGGAGACTCGAGTAAACTAGGAATCTTTCTCGGGTTTTCATTTTAAGTGACAGCCTATTAAAAGTTGGGAGTTAATCATCTTAATCAATTTTCTTAGTATTGATGATTTAATAAAGGCTTAATAAATTAAGCTAAGATATTATGACAAGTGTAATTAATCAAGTAAATACTTAACAAAGTTTTAAAATCTTAATTAATATTTTAAATAAGTAGTTAATATAAGATAAGTTTTAAATTTAATTAAAATTAAAGTTTTCAAGTTGGAAATAATTTAATTTTCAAAGTTTAAGGAAGACTTTAAAAGGTTAATTAAAATAAATAATTTTTATTAATTAATTGCTTTGAAAAGTGATGAAGAATGATTAATTTGTGATTGAATTAAAGATTGGTTAATTAACAATTAAGTATTTAATTTATTTGTAATTAAGAATCGTTAATTAAAGTTAATTAATAATTAGTAGTTAATAAGAAAATTGATTAAGAAATAATTAATTAAAATTGAATTAATTTATAGTTAATCATTGATTTAAATAAATTAATAAAAATAGTTATGTGGTTAATTCTTTTAAATCACCTTCACCTTAAATTGAAGATGATGGACTGTCATCAAATATTGTGTACTGGATTAATATTTCTGTTTGTGATTATGATACTGTATGATGTGACTTGCCTTATGCTAGACTGTGATTTGTAGTTTGTTTCTGTATATATGTGAAAACCCATGGCCCGTAAAACGGCACTTGAATTTCGATGCGACAGGGAGTCAGATTCCAGTTTGTTATCCGAAACCCACATCGAATCGTAATGATGAATCCTTGTGATTGATAAATTGACTTTATCCGTGAATCTGTGAATGAGGATAAGCGTTATAGTTTATACCGCTTATCAAATATATAGCTGCATTTGAACCTGTGATGATTTGTAATGTTGCACTACTGTGTAAAACCCCTGGACCACACTCATACACACACAAATATGGATTTCACAAGGAAATCGGTTAAGTCACAGATTATTTAAATTTAATGTTTTGAAATTGAAATTTTAATTTCAATTGATTTTGGAAATGAATTTGGGTTAAATATGAAAAGCTTTTGAAAAAGGAATTTTTAAGATAAAAGTTATTTTGAATAACTTGGTAAAGTTTTTCAATTTAAATAATTTAATTTGAATTTGAATTTGAATTCAAACTTTGGAATTGAATCCCATGTTTGTAAATTATGGTTTAAAGAGGTTATACAAGTTATAAATGGGTTTGTAAGAGTTTTAAACATTTTAAAAATAAAAAGTATTGTTTTGGGAATTTGAATTCAACCCAAGTTTAAATTTAAAAGGCTATAACTTGTGTATATTTGATCGGATTTTTCCGAAACGAAAAGTATTTGTTTTCAAACAATAATAGCTTTCATATAAGGAAAGGATTTTCAATTTGTGTTAAAAGGATTTCAAATCTGAAATGAAAATAGTTTGGAAAACTATGAATGATATATCTTTTGTATAAAAGAATTAAATTGAAAATGGAATTGTTTGAAAGCTATCAATTAAATCTTTGTTTAAATATTGGACGAGTTATTCCAAATTGAAGTGGAAATCAATTTGAAAATCTATGAATAGATCTTTGTGAAACTGGGTGAACTTTGTGAAATGAATCTTTTGTGCAAAAGATTAAAATGGTAATGTGTTTAAACCATTTGAAGAAAAGTTTTGGGTAATAAAATGTGACTTAATTGAATCCCAATATCCATATGTTTTAAATATGCGCTCGTTATTCGGTTTAGTCGGGAGAGGACCTTTGAGCCATATAACCCATTCCGAATAATGATACGATGTTATGGATAGCATTTGAAGACCGATGGTGAAGACCGGATATTTTCGAAAACGAAAGGACAACTCGTCGAATGTCTCTGCATCGACTAGCCCCGGTATAGAGATTTTAGCACCCTTTGTGATGGGAAGTCCGGACGTGATTAGAAATTATCCGGATTGCAAGGGCTTCTTCGGAAGTGCCTTCGGTTCTGTTCAAACCCGGAACAGACTTGTATGGTTGTATGTCTGACACTACACATTGAGATATAAAGCTGATTTCTTTCAAATACATTTCTGTTTGGTGGCGGAGAATTTATTCTCTTAGCTTAACACCCTTATCTGAGACGTACGAGCTCAGAGGTTATGTAGTTGAAGGTTATCAGTGATATACTCCTAATTTGGTAGTGTGGCATGCTGAGTGCTGCTGTGTGTTGCTGATCATTTGTTAATCAAAGCATGGCTTTGTGAAAAAGCGTAGCTTTGTGGACGATACCTCATCGAGCCTCACAGACCGGAAATGGTCGAAACAGGAAAGATGTGGCAAGGTTTTAGGGGTAGCTCCCCTAGGGTATGTCCATTCCTTCTGGAAAAGGGTGGTATCATGGTATGGAGCCCAGATACTTACTCATGTGGACACTGTAGTATATATTTATTACTATGTGATGTGTTGGTGTAGAGGATCCTCGGATAAAGGTCGCAAACGACCGGGGGTGGAATATCTCAGGTTTACTACCCGGGAAGGGGGTAACCGGCCTTGTATTGGCAGAGAGCCAGGTGGTTCTCGGGGCGTCCCTCCAGAGGCGTTCCCATGTGGCAGTAGGAAGTTCCTTAGCCTGACCATTTGTTGGAAAATCCAAAGAAACAATACGAGCCTTGTACGGTTTTAGTTGTAGGACCTGCTATTTACTTATGGTGGTCACCACTGTTTAGATGGTAGCTATAGTAGGCATAGTTCGGAATTCTATGCTGGCTAAGATTAATATTATACTTTCGAACTGTTTCCTACACTATGCACTAGTAATAATATCAAAAGAGTTTGTTTGCGTAGTAAGCATGTTTGACTATCATAAGGAGAAATCTCCTCCAATTCTGCGTTCGCATTGTGTGTGTGGTGGGAGGCCTTATGGTAGTTTCATTTTCCAAAAGCATTGCGGATTTCAATGTTTAAAATTCTTTTGTTGTTTGTTTTAAAGATAAACTGTTTTTGTTTGCTCATACTAGTCCCATGACTGACCCGGAGTTTATTGTTCCTTTCCTAAACTCTGGGTGCCCACAATTTTCCACACGGGCAGTCTAGAGTTGGGTTTTTCAGATAGTCAGGTCTAGTAGATTATTTGGGACTAGTTCAGTTTTTGAAGCTTACGGACGACTGACGTTGCTTATCTTTGTGCAATCTGGATGGGGATTCGAGCTTGAAGATTGGGAGATTTTGGTCTGGAGTTGCAGTATTAGTTTCTTTCGAAGACTCATCTTATATTGTGTCGTATTCCGCTGTATTTTGTGTTGTATATTCTCTAATGTTGATGATTATCATTGTATCAAATTGATGTATCAGATATTGTATTCATGTTGTATCAATGATATCATCTTTTATTTCCGCTGTGTTATTTATCATCCAATGTTGTTGCAAGCTCCGACGATACGAATTTGATGTTATTTATCGAACATCGAGTTTGGGTCGTCACAGGGGATTTATTCTGCTAACACATGTCCACACAAACAAACCAACAATCAATTTATAGCAGAACAAGGATTTATTCTGCTAATACATGTCCAAACAACCAACCAAACAAATAATCAATTTATAGCAGAGTGGTGATTTATTCTACTAACACATGTCCAAAAAAATAAACAATCAATTTATAAAGAACGGGGATTTATTCTGCTAAAACATGACCAAACAATTCAACGACCTACATTATAACTCATTCACAGTTATACTGTTTCTTAATGGTATCAACACTTGAATCACTTGTATTCAAAACCATCTTTGAAAAAGAAGCACCTTTAAACAATTTTACTTTTGAAAACCAAAGGATTTAAAACTATTAAACCCTTTAAAAAATAATTAATTATAAGTTAAATCCTTATTTAAATCATAATTAATTTTAATTGAGTCTTAACTTAATTTAATTAAATAGTTAATAGTAATTAACTATTAATTAAATCTAAATTAATCCTTTATTAATTATTATATAATTAATTAAACCTTTATTATTAAATATTAATTAATCTCGATTAATTAATTAAATAATCTTTAATTAAACTTAAAAAAAAATTAACCTTTAACAAATAATTTATTACAAATTAAACCTTAATTAATTTATAATTCAAAAATAATTAAACACTTAATTAATAATTAATCCTATATTTAAATAATAGTTAATTAAAAATAAATCATATACTTAACTCATAATTAACTAACTTAATAAGTAATTAATTTAAAATAAATCTTAACTTTAAAAGATAATTAATTAACAACCAACCTTTAATTAATAAAAGTTAATAACCCTTGTTTAATCCTTAATTAATTCTTAATTATCAAAACATAATTAATTAAAAATTTTTTATTAAAATTTTAATTTACCTTTTGAAATATCATTATTTAGTTTATAAACCATTTATAAAACAATTTGAAGTATAAAAACCAAACTTCGCGAAAATCGAATTTTTAAACGAACTACATCCATAGCGATTATAGTTATGGATACCCGTAATTTCCAACTTGTTGCTCACTAACTCTTCCGTTTACTAATTTTACTTACGAACTTTCCATATCACTTCCAATTCCGAGCCAAAGATCACAATTTTATAACCAAAACACCACTTAAATCATCAATTCAAAGTTCTAATGCTAAACCACAAATTAGCACACACATGTACATCCAAACCATACCATAATCCAAATAATAACATCACAAATACAACCATATAACAACCATATATATAAATGTAAATTCTATCCCAAAAAGTTAAGGAATTTACTCACTGAAGGCTATCCAAGCTTTCGCTGACTTGAGTACGACCTAGCACTTTCATTCCTAATAAAAAAGACAGAAGAGTCTTGAACCCTAAATGCACTAGGTAGGCTTGGCCTTGAAGGAAAGAAGAAGCGAGACTTGTTTTGGTAAGGTGGAGCAACTTCGGATGAACATCAAATTCTCGATAATAAACCCGAAAATAAGTCATTTTACAATTGATTTTTGGGCTACATACTCATGGAATTTCAAAAAAGACTCAAAGAAAATGTTATTGGAATTTCTTTTCTCTATCATTTCAAAAAAAGAATCACTCATTTTTGTTCATTTTTCAAGAAGTTATGATCAAAAGAAGAAGGGTAATTTTCGTACTAGAAATTCTAAATGAAAAATTGTTTTGCAAAGATTGGGTATTTTGACATAGCTATGATAGAAATTTGAAATAGTTGTAAACTAAAATGTTATTGCCATTAAAATTTCACACGGTTACAAAAAAAACCTCCATTTGATTAAGAAATGAGGAAGAAAAAGTTGGTGGAAAGAGAATGAAAAATGAAGAAACATATGGCTATATATAGGCAAATTTCCTATGTCATCATTATATCTAGTCAAATCACAAATCTTTTATAATATGTATATATATATAATTATGTTTAATCACATCATTCTTTTACATATATATAATTATGTTTAATCACATCACTCTTTTACATATATATAATTATGTTTTGTCACATCACTTTCTTTTATATATATATAGATATATAATAATAATAATAATAATAATGTTTAGTCACGTCACTTTCTTTTATTTATATGTAAGTTAATTATTAATTATCTAAGATGTGACAAGAGATAATTATGGTAAATGATTACGAATCCAAGACGTGACAATACTTAATATATATATTTATATAAAATGTTTATTATTTTTAAAACTATGTCTTGTCACATCACTTACTAATCCAAATTAACATAAGATAATTTATTTCTAAGCGTATTATTATCTAGTTAATTAACTCTTATATATATGTACATATAGTACACAAAGACGAACAACGTTCCCGACAACTTTCCGGTGTCGAAAGGTCGAAATTTCAGAAAACGTTCTTCGATCACATTTTCTGTTTTTCTACGAACTATTTAATTTGGTAAACAAATTTTGAATACGATTTTACCATCACTATTAATTAATTAAAATGAGTTTATTTTCATTATAAAACCTATATATTGAATATTTAAAATTAATTAAATATTCACTAGTCAAAGCAGTGAAATTATGGGTCATTATATTCTTCCCCCCTTAAAAGAATTTCATCCCAGAAATTACACCTCTACCTATCCTAGAAAACACTTAAAACTATACATCAGCTCGGATGATATACATAGATCATTCTTATGCAAAATCTGATTCGATTTCAGCTCGAATACATATCTTTCCTTTCGAACTAGTATCGCCCACCCGATTCTCTAGTGCGGACTCCTATCAGGCTCCTTGATTTAGAACCTCTATTCTCCTTACATAGTTGTAACTATGATAGAAAACTTTGGCCCCACACCAAGAACCCTCATCAAGTGCTCGCCGTCAAAAGTCAAGCAATAGATCCTTATTCAGAACGGTGCAAACACCCCAAAGTCATGTACTCGAATCTTGGATCAAAACTATATGAAAAGGAGAAATGATCTACGTCCACCATACACACTTACTAATTAGTTCTCCCTAACACCAATTCAATTTCCACTAAATCATTTGTGAAACATTTCATAAACCACACTGGTTCAGCTTGGATAATACTCTACTACAACCTAAGAGTATATACCTCTATTTGATTCCACTATTTCATTTTTCATTTTCTTCCCTAAGGAAACTCAAGATCCAAATACCCAGCTTTTATTTTCAATTTTTTTTTGAAATGTAACTCTATACTTTAAATCATACAAATATATAGATATAGCCTGAGTAACTCCAAAATGATACTAAAGGATTGGGAACTACCAAACAGTATTACACATTGGCCAAACACATCGACCAGAATTCTCAAGCCACTCAACAGATCAAACAACACAATATAAAACATTTTTATATCACTAACAAATACATAATCTCGTGTGTGTGTGTGTGTATGGACATGCTCAAACTCATCCAAGGGTCTCGCTTACCCTATCGTTGATGAGTCAAACCCCACCAAAGCCAAGGTTCTCGCTTAACCTTCTGCTCTGATACCACGTTGTAACAACCCACTTTTCTGTATAGTTTAAGTTGGCAATAAACCACACATGTCAACTTAAATTGAACAAAAATGCGGATTGTTAGGGGAAAAGAAAGGAGAAAGGAGATAGGAGATAGAAGAAACAAAAAGCAAACACAGAATCTCACAACGCAATGGAATAACATATAGTAATCATACAATGTTTGACAAAGTCATCTCTAAACTGATACATCAGAGTTACACTAATACAATTCTAACCTAGGACAGTTATAAAAGCCTGTCCTTATACATCAAATATAGAGTACATAATATATAGCGGAAACAAGTAATAACCATCTATCGATGAAGCCTCCTGCTCCAAGCTCCTCCAAGTGCATCCGTAGAAAACTTGGATTGCTTGGCTGCTCATAAAAATTTGAGCACCCAAGAGTTTTAGGGAAAGAAATAAAAATCCAGGTCAGACATGGGTCTGGTGTGAGTAAACTCAAAGCAACTAAATTATATCTTTTAAAAACCCTTTTAAAATCAAAGGTATCTCGTAAGACTATGCCGCACATAAGAACGGATGGGTTTTTACCTTACGATAACCAAAACCACTTTTATATAAAAATCCTGTGATATTATAATAGCGTCGAAGTACAAATACTTATTAATCTTAGCCGAAATTGTTACATTGTTAAATTCTAGCATACTAGGTTCGACAATCAAAACCGTAAGACATGCATTAGAGATTGGATTCCATACTACGACAAGGTAAGGAACTACCTTCCGAAGGTACATCTCTAGATAAATGCACCGGGGTCTGACAAGAACATCTTGTACCCCTGCCATAAGGGACTGGCCTACCACTTGACTAGTAGTACCGAATATGATTATCCCTCCATTAATGGGCCTCAAAGCATACAAATGAAAGATAATAACCGAGCTAGATTTGGATTGACCAAAGCCTACTTGGGAGCGACCCACTTGGCCCTACTGCATGGCCTATTTTTGTCATTTCCCGGTTGATGAGGTTCGATGCTACATTTTACCTTTTGAATAGCAATCCCACTTGGAATACTAACACTGCCCTCCAGGCGTCAATGCAGTGTTAGCATTCATCCATACAAGTTCGTTCTGGGACTGAACGAAATCGAAGGCACTATTCCTATTACATCCATTACGGGAAATCACTCCTAACGAAAATAGAGAATATCCCTTGCACTTCAAAACTCCATCTTTGATTCCATGCTTCAAGATGTCTTCATTCTGAAATGCTTGAGTTGGATCGAAGTGGTTTTCGGATAACAAATCTGATCCCGGTCTTTTCGAAACAACTTTCGATATTTCCGGTAAACTCAACCCCGGTTGTTTAGGAAAATAAATAGACAAAAGATAAGAGTAGGGTTCACACTAACCGTTTATGGACTTATTTCCTTACCATTTATCCTAGAAGAACAAAACGAGTTTATACGTACATTATAACACCTTCGACGGTAACTGTACTATATAATTCTCAGGTTTCTCTTAGATATTTCCAAAGTTAGGTTTTAGTCCAGATTCGATAGTCGGTTATTTAACTATCAATTTATACAAACAATCAAATATTGATTCCATTCCATATGGGATCCTCTAAGCCTTTATTAATTAAACTTTAATTAATAAGATCACATTATAAAACCTGATCAAAAGATCTTTTCAAACCCTATTTCCAAACCTCTTACATTCCCTTTTACTTAAAAAAACAATATAAGTATTTACCAGAACATTTTGGAAATTCCATTTCCTCAAAATTCCATATTAAATGGCCAAACAATTCCCTTTCAAAAACATCACCTCCTATAAAACACATTTACCTATTCTTTATAAAAATTCTTATTATAAGTTCACTTCACATTTCAAACCGCTTAAAATTTTTCAAACTAGATTTAAAACTTCTTTCAAAAATATCTAAAATGATTTATAAAATCTCTTTCTATTTTAAAACTATTTAAAATCTTTCTTCATAATGTCTTTATAGAATCTCCTTTATAAAATATCATTTTCAAGATATCCTTTATAAATCACTCTAGGTAAAACTTTTTATTTAATAAACTCCCTTTTTAAAAACAAGATATCATTTAAAAATAGCTTCATAAAATAATAATAAAATATGAAAATCATTTATAACCTTTAGACCCAAATTGATTTAAGAATTGAAGTTAATTCAAAAATATACTTTAATAATTCGCAAAGAGGCTTAGCAATCCCAATGGTACTAATTTAAGTTACCATTCAATTTTAATTCCAGTTCACTTAACAGTTATTTACATAGGTCAACATATATGTAAATACAACTCATATCCAAACTGTAAAATAACATGTCAATATGAACTAGTTATCATACACATGTCCAAATAACATGATAGCAGGATGGTTATTTTTTCTGCTAAACAATTGTCCAAACAATTCAATCATTTCATAGCAGAACAAGGATTTATTCTGCTAACACATGTCCACACAAACGAACCAACAATCAATTTATAGCAGAACAGGGATTTATTCTGCTAACATATGTACAAACTACCAAACAAACAATCAATTTATAGCAGAACGGGGATTTATTCTGCTAATACATGTCCAAACAACCAAACAAATAAATAATCAATTTATAGAAGAACGAGAATTTATTCTGATAAAACATGTCCAAACAATCCAACGATCTACGTTATAACTCATTCACAGTTATATTGTTTCTTAATGGTATCAACACTTGAATCACTTGTATTCAAAACCATCTTTGAAAAAGAAGCACCTTTAAACAATTTTACTTTTGAAAACCAAAGGTTTTGAAACTATTAAACCCTTTTAAAAATAATTAATTATAAGTTAAATCCTTATTTAAATCATAATTAGTTTTAATCGAATCTTAACTTAATTTAATTAAATAGTTAACAATAATTAACTATTAATTAAATCTAAATTAATCCTTCATTAATTATTAGATAATTAATTAAACCTTTATTAATAATTAAATATTAATTAATCTTAATTAATTAATTAAATAATCTTTAATTAAACTTATATAATAAATTAAACCGTTAATAAATAATTTATTATAAATTAAACCTTAATAAATTTATAATTTAAAAATAATTAAACACTTGATTAATAATTAATCCTATATTTAAATAATAGTTAATTAAAATTAAATCACATAACTCATAATTAACTAACTTAATTAATAATTAATTTAAAATAAATCTTAACTTTAAAAGATAATTAATTAACAACCAACCTTTAATTATTAAAAGTTAATAACCCTTATTAATTAATTATTAATTATCAAAACATAATTAATTAAAATTTTATTATTAAATTTTTAATTTACCTTTTAAAATATCATTATTTAGTTTATAAACCATTTACAAAACAATTTGAATTATAAAAACCAAACTTTGCGAAAATCGAATTTTTAAACGAACTGCATCCATAGCGACTATAACTATGGATACCCGTAATTTCCAACTTGTTGCTCACTAACTCTTCCATTTACTAATTTTACTTACTAACTTTCCATATCACTTCCAATTCCTAGCCAAAGATCACAATTTTATAACCAAAACACCACTTAAATCATCAATTCAAAGTTCTAATGCTAAACCACAAATTAGCATACACATATACATCCAAACCATACCATAAGCCAAATAATAACATCAAAAATACAACCATATATATAAATGTAAATTCTTTCCTAAAAAGTTAAGGAATTTACTCACTGGCTATCCAAACTTTCGCTGACTTGAGTACGACCTAGCACTTTCATTCCTAAGCAAAAAGACAGAGTCTTGAATCCTAAATGCACTAGGTAGGCTCGGCCTTGAAGGGAAGAGGAAGCGAGACTTGTTTTGGTAAAGTGGAGCGACTTCGGATAAACATCGAATTCTCAATAATAAACCCGAAAATAAATCATTTTGCAATTGATGTTTTGGCTACCTACTCACGGAATTTCAAAAAGGACTTAAAGAAAAAGTTATTGGAATTTCTTTTCTCTATTATTTCTAAAAAAGAAGCACTCATTTTTTATTTGTTTTGAAGAAGTTATGATTAAAAGAAGAAGGGTAATTTTCGGACCTGAAATTCTAGGTGAAAAATTGCTTTACAAAGATTGGGTATTTTTACATAGCTATGATAGAAATTTGAAAAAGTGTAAACTAAAATGTTGTAGCTATTAAAGTTTCACACAGTTTCTAAAAAGGGAAACCTCCATTTGAGTTAGAAATGAGGAAGAAAAGGTTGGTGGAAAGAGGATGAAAAATGGAGAAACATATGGCTATTTATAGGCAAATTTCTTATGTCATCATTATATCTAGTCACATCACAAATCTTTTATAATATATATATATATATAATTATGTTTGATCACATCACTCTTATATATATAATTATGTTTAGTCAGATCACTTTCTTATATATATATAATAATGTTTAGTCACATCACTTTCTTTTATATATATATATATATAAGTTTAATTATTAGTTACCTAAGATGTGACAGGAGATAATTATAGTTAATGATTACAAATCTAAGATGTGACAATACTTAATATATATATATATATATATAAAATGTTTATTATTTTTAAAACTATGTCTTGTCACATCACTTACTAATCCAAATTAACATAAGATAATTTATTTCTAAACATATTATTATCTAGTTAATTAACTCTTATATATATGACATATAGTGCACAAAGACGAACAGCGTTCTCGATAACTTTTCGGCGTCGAAAGGTCGAAATTTCGAAAAATGTTCTTCGGCCACATTTTCTGTTTTTTTACAAACTATTTAATTTGGTAAACAAATTTTGAATACGATTTTACCATCATTATTAATTAATTAAAATGAGTTTATTTTCATTATAAAACATATATATTGAATATCTAAAATTAATTAAATATTCACTAATCAAAGTAGTAAAATTCCGGGTCGTTGCAGGCATCATCGATTTAAACTTATTGGATCTGAAAAGGGAAGAAAAAGGTATATGTGTTTTTTATATTTTAACCCATCTTTTTTAGTAAATACAAATTTTTATTCTTATAACTTTTACATATGAGGTTCATTTTAAGCGTAACTCATGCTATTTGGTTAGTATTAAAAAGGTTGACATATTGATATTGTTTAAATGTATATCACATTTGTATATGATATTATAAATCATATATATATATATATATATATATAATAGTAACCCCCAATGGTAACACTATCAAGGTTTCATGAATAAAGTGATGTCCTATATATATAAGATATTTGTAAATTACCATTATGAACATAAATCAATAAATTAGGATTTTAAATATTTCATATTTTAATCAGTAAAATTACAATATATATATAGTTCCTAGTTAAATATTACCCTATTTTTTTTATAAGAAAGGAGGTCGATTTGGTAAACATTATATTAGAATAAATGATATTCAAATCAATAAAAAAATCACACACACACACACACACACACATATATATATATCAATTGTTTTAAATTTATTTATATGAATTAATAATAAATTATTTTATTAAACCTCGTACTCGAATAAATATTATTCAAGATAATATTAATATAATGCAAAGTTCAATTCAATTCAAATCCAATTATATTAATAAATTCAAAAATGATTTAATGTGAACCAAAAAATTATTTATGAAATTACTTATGAAAATTTTCCTATTTGCCTATTGCTCGATGCACCTGATCCAATAACGGTGTCAGAGCATATATCATGTTGTTATGAATAATTAACCAAGATACATGACAAGCTATTGAAAATCTTACTTATATGGGTGTCCAGGATAAGGTCTTTAACTGAGAAGAAGGTCACTCGAATTAAAGGATGTTCTTATGAACGAAAAACCCTATACCCCTAGTGTAACAACCCACCATTTTCAAACTAATGATTTTATACAACTCATGATGTATAAACCCCAAAAGCATAAATATACAAGTTCATTATGGTTGATAACTAGAGACAAAACTGATAGAGTTATGTGTATGCTCTAGGGGCAATTATGTAATGAGGGAATTAGCGAGAAGGACAAAGTTTGAAAAAAAATTAGGCTGAAGGACAACAAATTTTATTTTTGGGCTAAAGGACAAACTTTGAAAAAAAATTAAGCTGAAGAACAATGCTAGTTATAACTAACATTATATTCAGTTTTTACACTATACAAAATGCTAGTTATAACTAGCATTATATTCAGTTTTATACTATACAAAATGCTAACTATAATTAGCATTGTCCTTCAGCCTTATTTTTTTCAAAGTTTGTCCTTCAGCTTAAAAATGAAACTTGTTGTCCTTCGGCCTAATTTTTTCTCAAAGTTTGTCCTTGTGCCTATTTTTCACTTATGTAATTTGGTACATATATCTAACTCAATAACCAATCCTTTTCAAAATAAAAGATTTTTTTTCTATTATATACTTATAGAATGTGTTATATTAATTAATTAATTTAATTTAAAGTATATTTAATAGAAAATTCATAAATGGTATGTTTTTTTGATAGTAATACAAAGTATTGTAACCATGAGTAATTTAATGAAATGAAATTAAACATACCGCTTTAAGTATTCCTAGTCAAGGTGTATCAAGACTGGATATCGATGTGTTCATTAAGACTAGAGTACATAACGTTCTCTAAATGTTGGACAATGTATTATTTAAGACTGTTCGGAGGCACCAATGGGTTACGTACTGATAGTTATTGGATAACTATAAAATGACTCACTAAATAGTTTTCTATTGGTCAATATAACTAAGATCAAACGGAAAATATCGATGTGAAAAAATCACACAGTTCTCTTGACTTGAGAATATTGTTGATCTTCAATGTAGAAGCTCGCTTAATTATAATTAAATCGTGGCAGAACGTCCGTCGAACGATTATAGTTGGGTTGAGTGGAAGCATTGGAAGTGAAAGACTATTCAAGGGAGGATTTGTCTCCTCAGTTATGTGAGGTTTGTATCATGATCAACTGAAACCAAATCAAAGTCAAAGTCTCTAACCAAAATATCTCGGTTAATAATAATTATTAATTATTATTATTGAACTAAGGACTTTGTCTTTGGACTATAGAGTTGAATGCGGATGATATTGGAATTTTGACCATTACCAAATCCTTAAGTCCAAAGTGAAATAGTTTTGATGTAAATAGCACCTCCTCCATTTCCAAGCTCAAATCAAATTAAAATAAACAGTATTCGATAGTCAGTGCTCTGCAATTTGGGAGGTAGCACCTTCGGGATTGGAATTTGATTCAGGAGTTCATTTCAACACTTTAAGGTATGGTATGTTGGCATTGGTGAAAGGTAATTATTCGATTTATGAATATATTCTAATAATTAGATAATTTATATATCATATATTATGTTATAGTTAGGTGACGATTCTAGTATATCGGTACAACATCATATTTAGAATGGTTGAATATTTATATGCATATATATTTAAAAAAAATTATGACATATATATGCCTTGGAACTCATGGTTTAAGATAATAGAAACAAAGTTAATTACTTTTAATTAAATTAAATTAATATACATTATTTAAATAACATAATCATTATAATTTAAAAATTAAACATTATACTATTTAAAACATGTCTTAAAAATTTTCGTATATATAGTTTTATATTAAAAAGATATTTACAGCGTAAAAATTAAATTTTTAACATATATATAGTATTTAATTTAACTCACTTAGATAAATCTATAATATAAATAAATATATCATAAAATATAATTTAAATTTTATAAAATCGTTTTCACTCCCGATAAACTTTCAGCTAAAATAAAAATAATATATATATATATATATATATTAATTATTAATATAATGATGGAACTAAAATTAAAACTTAAAATTAATTTTAGATTATAAAAAATACATTGAAGTATTCAAATGCTAAAAATATCGCCTAGATTTTTTATAAAATATTAAAACAGAAAATAAAATTTCAAAACATATTTTTATTTATTTCCATATGGAAATTTAAACCAAATAAAATAAAATAAAATCAGTTTTACCATGTGTAGTTTTAGGTAAGTATTTATATATATATTTTTATACATATTTCATTCATATATATATATAAACTATTTATATGTATGTTTATATATATATGTGTATGTGTTTTATATGAAAAAAATATTATTTTTTCTTTGGTTCTTACAATAAAATAAATAATTAAATTTTATTATATATTTTAACTACTTTCCATATACATATATAATTATATATATTTACATATTTTATAAATTCTACACACCTATATATGTGTATGTATATGGTTATATTTATTTATAATTGATTAAAATAAAATATAAATATATATATGCGTATATGTGTATGTAATATTTTGTAAACATAAATTAAAGCGAATAAATATGCATTTGGACGATATATTTGTATACTGATGAGCAAACATGTGGGTTGTGGTGTAAATCCTACCACTTATACACGGACATGTTACACTTTGCACGGATTGCCACAAACTGTAACGATCCCGAATTTTATATAAATTTAAACTGATAATTTATTGAATTTTTGAATAAAAATTGTAAAATTAATTTTTAATGGAAGCGAGTTTCCCCGATTCAAATAGAAAATATATAAAGTCATATGGATTTGAAAATTTGTATATATGTGTATATATATGTATATATTGGATTTGAAAATAAAATTTTAAATAAATGGTTTTGAAAAATAAATAATATATGTATATATAGTTTTATACCAATTTAAATCTTAGTTACATATTTATAAACTAGTATAAAAATAGAACAAATGGAATAAATGAAACCAGAATAATAATAGAAGTAAAATAAAATTTAAATAGAAGTTACTTATATTTCAAAATACAAGGCAGCTAGTATATATGTAAGCAAGAAACAAGACACGTATGCAAACATCAAGACAGCAAAAATATATATACAAGTGTGAAACCAAAACAAGATTGCAAACTATCTCCATGCTTTGTACAACCGAGGTAAGATGGAAGCAAATAAAAAGAAAAGACAATAAATATTTAAGTTAGAATGGAACATAAAAAAATAAAATAGGTAAATTCTAACCATATGTTAACTAACTATACATATTCATGTAGTAGACAAGATAAATGAACACATTTGAAATGCTGGAAAATACATTGAGTTGCAGGGCTGTAAGACATAGGAAGAATAGAATGAAACAAAGTATAAAGGGAAACATATCTTCATGCTTGTACAGGGAGTATTAAATGGGTATGTACACTGGGAAAAAAATATACAAACATAAGTACCATTCGAAATGAAATGAAGTATAAGTTGTAGACATAAGGGACATCGACATTAAATGCTAACATCTCTCTAGTGCATAACCAAAATCATCTTAGCCACCATTTTTAAAGCAAAAGAAAAATCTCTGATCCTACTTTGTACAAACAAATAATAACATCAATTGTACAAAGCAATATTTTATACCTGTAAACTTCTTTTTATATGTATCACCTCCTACCTAAATTCGTTCATTCAAAAACTAGAAGAAAAAAAATATATACCATTCAAAACTAAAACAACAATTCAACTGGAAACAACAACAACTAAATTAATTCTAACAAGAAGATCAAACAAAGCAAGATTTCGACTGTATTCTTTTCAAGTCTGTTTCAAGTGGAGAAGCTCTGTTCTTCTTCTTAATCACTGTGAGCAAACTCCCCTCTGATTCTGTTTATATATTGATATCAGTGACTGATATTTGGGTATGTTGAGAATTTTGTTGTATAAGTGTAGATATATCTGTATATTTATGTATACAGGTAGAGATTGTTGTGTGCATGGGTATATTCATCTTTCTGTTAAGCATAGGATTAAGGCCACTAAAACAAAATTTTAAACTGCTCTTTATATAATCAATATTAAAGCCAGATCATTGAAGATAAAATAATGGTATGAATGTGAACTTATTTTTAAAAAATAATTTCAAGTGAAAATATTATACAATTATTGTAAAAATGGAAATTTACAGTAAAAAAAAAATTATATATTAGAAAATTCGAAGGTCTAAATTATTCGTTTTGATTATGTAATCTGGTGAGTATTCGAAAATGGTGATTTTTGATTCTAGTTTTAAGATTTTTAGTTCATCATTTAGTGAGGAAAAGTGAGTTGATCGGAAATCGATCGAGAGGCAAATTCTGGCGAACGCAAGGTTTTGGAATGTCGAGATTATGGTCAAAGGAAGCTTGGATGTTGGCGATTCCAGGAAAAATGCTAGGAAAATTTTCTATTGCGAGATTTGTTGAGTCGAATCAAAAGTAGGGTTTATGCTTAGTTTTAGCCGTTGTTGTTCTCGAGGCGTTCTCGTCGTCAAGAGTGAATCGGACTGGACCGGGGATTGGGGAATCAGAGCGTGGGTCATCGGTGAGGCTTTGATCGAGACGGCGTGAATTCTGGTGAACGAGATTGTCGGTATGAGGTGATTTTGTCGACCAAGTTTGATTTCAGGAAGACATCGACTTGCTCGATATTGGGTTCCGGTGAGATTGATCGTTCTGGGTGGTCTGATGGTTCGAATAGGTCATCGTCGACTCGTAAGCGAAGACGAAGTTGGCCGGAGGGGCGGCGAGCTTGTGTGCACGTGCATGAGAGTTTAACTTGTGTCAATGGGTTTTGAATTTAGAGAAGAAGAGGAAGGACTCGAAGTCGTACTCGGGGAAACGAGAGTTTTTCTCGAAGTAGGTGGGAACGTGATTTTACCCGGGGAGTAGCTCGGGTAGAACGAGATTTGACTCGGGTTTTGACCTGGGTAGGTATAATAACAGTTTTCAAACTTTAAACAAAATTCAAGTTTAAACATTTTTAACTCATTCTTTTAAATAATTGTTTTTATTTAAGTATGGGATTAGTTAAAGATTTTGATAATAATTACTTAATAATTAATGAAGGTGATTAAGGAATGATAATTAATTGAGGAATAATTAATTAAAGTAATTAATTAAAGATAATTAATTAAATGGTGAATTAAATAATTAAAGGTTAATTATTTAATAATTAAAGGTTGATGAATTATAATTGAAGGTTAATTAATTTATTATTAATGGTAAATTGATAAATGATTAAAGAATAGTTAATCAAAATGATTTGTAATTTATTGATGTTGATTAACCAAGATTAGTAATTCATCAGAAATTAATCTGATTTGAATTAATCAGACAATTTATTGATCTTACTTATAAATGTTTGGATTTCGTTAAATGATTGAATTGTTGATATCCCTGATATGTGATGTTTTGTGATATACCCTGATTTATGATGTGATCTGTAATTTACTTATTTGCGATATATATATCTGTTTCTGTGATATATTACTATGTGAATATGAAACCCTTGACCCGTAAACGACATTTGAATTTCGATGCGACAGGGAGTCGGATTCCAATTGGTTATCCGAAACCCACATCGAATTATAATAGTGAATCTTTGTGACCGATAAATTTATTTTATCTATGAATCTGTGAATGAAGATAAGCGTTATCGATTATACCGCTTATTGATATATCTGTGATGATTGATGTTGCACTATTGTGTATGAAACCCCTGGACTACACTTTTACACACACAAATATGGATTTCACGTGGAAATCGGTTAAGTCACAGATAATTTAAATCTGATGTTTTTGAAATTGAAATTTTAATTTCAATTGATTTTGAAATTGGAAATTGGGGTTTAATATGAAAAGCTTTTGAAATGGAATTTCAAAGATAAGAGTTATTTCGAATAACTTAATCGAGTTTTGAAAATTTAAATAATTTGATTTAAATTTGAATTCAAGTTTGAAATTGAATTCTATGATGTGAAACTAGGGTTTAAAAATGTTGTACAAGTTATATATGGGTTAAACCATTTTAAAGGTATTGATTTGGGAATTTGAATTTAATTCAAGGATTTTAACTCGTGTAAATATAACTGGACTTTTCTGAAACGAAACTATTTGTTTTCAAATAGTAAAAGCTTTCACATAAGTAATGAATTTCCAAATTGTGTTGAACGGTTTCAAGTTTGAAATGGAATTGAAATGTTTTGAAAACTATGAAATGAGTCTTTGATTTCAAAGACCGGATGAGTTAATCCAACTTGAAATAGAATTGTTTTGAAAGACTATGAATGAATCTTTGGAAACAAGTTTTGAAAGCTATAAGTTAAATCTTGATTTAAAGATTTAAAGAGTTAATCAAATTGAAATGGAAATCGATTTGAAAATCTATGAATGAATCTTTATGAACGGGGTAAACTTTGTGAATTGGATCTTTTTGTTTAAAAGATTAAAAGTGTGGAAATTGTTTAAACCAGTGAAGGTTTTTGAAATGAATCTTTTTGTTTAAAAGATTGGAAATGGTAATTTGGTTTAACCATTCGAATGAAAATTTTTGAGCTTTAAAGCTGTGATTTAACTGAGACCCCAGTATCCATATGATTTTTAATTGCGCTCGTTATTCGGTTTAGCCGGGAGAGGACCTTTGTGTCATATAACCCATTCCGAATAGTGTTACGACGATATGGATAGCATTTGAAGACCGGTGGTGAAGACTGGGTATTTGCGAGAGCGATAGGATGACCTATCGATTGTCTCTGCACTGAGTAGCTACGGTATAGAGATTTCCTAAGTGATGGAAAGTCCGATCAGGATTGTGAATACCCGGATTGCAAGGGCTTCTTTGGAAGTGCCTTCGGTTCTGTTCGAACCTGGAACAGACTTGTATGGATGTGTGTCTGACGTTACACTTTGAGATGTAAAGCTGGTTTCTATCAAATACATTTCTGTTGGTGGCGGAGAATTTATTCTCTTAGCTTAACACCCTTCTCTGAGACATACGAGCTCAGAGGTTATGTAGTTGATGGTTACTAGTGATACATTCCCAATTTGGTAATGTGGCATACGAAGTGCTGCTGATCATTTGATTGATCAAAGCGTTGCTTTGTGAAAAAGCGTTGCTTTGTGAAAAAGCGTGGCTTTGTGAAAAAGCATGGCTTTGTGAAAAAGCGTGGCTTCGTGAAAAAGCGTGGCTTTGTGGACGAGACTTCGTCGAGCCTCACAACCCGGTAATGGTCGAAACATGAATGTTGCGGCAAAGGTTTGTAGGGGTAGCTCCCCTAGGGTATGTCATTTCCTTCTGGATAAAAGGTGATATCATGGTATGGAGCCCAGATATCTTACCTATGTTGATTATACTTTGTGGCTGTTGCTTTATGATTAAGGATCCTCGGATAAAGGTCGGTAATGACCGGGGAATGACATGACTCGTGTGTTAGTTACCTAGTTACAGCTGTATAGCGTGAGGTAGCGTCAGTGTGTTAGTTACCTAGTTACAGCTGTACAGCGTGAGGTAGCGTCGGCCTTTTGTTTGCAGAGATCCGGTTAGGTTCTCGGGGCGTCTTTCCAGAGGCGTTTCTATTTCGGTGTAAGGAAGTTCCTTAGCCTGATCATTTGTTGGAAATCCAAAGAAACAATACGAACCCTGTACGGTTTTTAGTTGTATTACCTGCTATGGAATGTGGCGGTAACCTGCTATTGAACATAGTAGCTATAGTAGGCATACAATAATGTTGTATGCTGGCTAAGATTTATATTATATTTTCGAAATGTTTTTCTACACTATGCACTAGTAATAATATCAAAAGAGTTTTGATTTTGCGTAGTAAGCATGTTTGACTATCATAAGGAGAAATCTCCTCCAATTCTGCGATTGCATTGTGTGTGTGGCGGGAGGCCTTATGGTAGTTTCATTTTCGAAAAGCATTGCAGATTTCAATGTTAAACAACCTTTTGTGTTTGCTTAAAGATAAACTGTTTTTGTTGCTCACACCAGTCCCATGACTGACCCGGAGTTTATTGTTCCCTTCCTAAACTCTGGGTGCCCATCATTTTCCACACGGGCAGTCTAGAGTTGGGTTTTCTCAGATATTCAGGTTGAGTAGATTATCTGGAGCTAGTTCGGTCCTTGGAGTTCATGGATTGACGTTGCTTATCTTGGAGCATTCTATTGGAGACATTCTATCCGCTGCTGGTGTTATCTATTTTCTTTCCGCTGCTATTTCTTGTATCATATCTCTGATGTATATAGATATTCATTGTATCTGGATGTTGTATCAGATGTTGTATATCTATATTCTTTTTCTTTTCCGCTATGTTGTTTACTTAATGTTGTTATAAGCTCCGGTGACTCGGATTTTGAACGGTCGAATCTATGGCATTCGAGTACGATGTAAAGTATGGATGTCGATTTTCGAGCGGGCAAAATCCGTATCGTTACACAAACACACACACATATGTGTATATGATACACTTGTATAAATATTATAATATTAACTATATAATATAAAATTATATTATAAATAGAAATAAAATAATGATTTTATTTAAAAGAAATTTAGAAATATTCTTAAAATTTAGACTTCATAGGCCCAATAAAGATCTAATATGGTAAAAAAATTGAAATTCACCCATTACTTCAACTACGGGCTAGCCCAGTTCCAATAATGATATCAGAGACTAGTATCATATGTGATCTAAATTAGTCATGTTAGGGTTAACTAATTAAGCTCACAGCCCAAATAATATGGTGTCTATAGGGGTAGTGTTGAAGGATTGTGTTTGGATAATCAAGTACTCTGCCCTATCTGGCTGCTGGCCCGGCCCGAACAAATATATGAGCCCAAAGTTTGTCCCTAATAGAAAATGCTAAATTTGAATTGGGCATTAGGCTAATTTTCAAAATTGTTTGTAAATTAAAAATATAAGATTTTAAATTTTAAATTTAAATTTACAATAAGATGTACATATGTTATAAAGGTTATAATATAACAAAAAATTTCAAAAGGTTTATAAATTAATTCCAAAAATTTAAATTTATTAATAAAATATATATTAATGTATTGTATAATTTTATATAAGTTAAGGTACTTGAAATGTTTAAAATATCATAAGTATAAATGTATGTATATTAAATTATTTTTCAAAATTAAGACATTTGAATTAAAAACTCTTTAATTAAATAAATAAATTAAAAGGTTTATTGATTAAATAATATACACGTACATGTGATATATATGTTACACTATGAAGGTTATAATATGTATAAATATTTAATATAAATATTATATTAAATTAATATAAAGTTAATTAATTAAAATTAATTAAATAAGATTTGATTAATATGGTATTAACATAAGACTATTATATAATTAACATGAAATATAAAAGTTATATTATAATAGAACTTATATAATATAAATGCATAAACTAAAGGTGGAACATCAAAGAAACCCAAACAGACTTAAGGAATAAATACATACATAAATTTACATATACCATGATTTCCAATGTGTCTAACACTTGAATCACGAGGGTATTTCAAAAGAAATACATTATTTCATAAGTCGATATCACTCAATATAATATACTGAAGATTATGAATCTTCGACATAATGTTGTCCTCTACCACACACACACAAGTATGTTAATAAATTACTTGCATGCTCCCTAGTTGCTGAGCAAACTCAAGTTAGGGATGTTATGTGTAGTATTATTACTATATTGAATAGACAAGGTAAGAGACTATATGTATTTGTTGAGCAAACACAAGCTATATATACTATACTTGGGCTATCACAATATGGTAGGTATGAGTGAATAATTTCATTTTGATTTGTTGAGCAAACTTAAGGTTGAAGTGAAATCAAGACAAGGTACCATGGGTTAGGAATTGTATATGATACAACCGATAAAAAGTTATCCATCGTCCATGGAGGTATGACTTGTTGAGCAAACTTAAGGTTAGAATTCTAAGATAGACGAATCCTAACACCCACTAGTGAAGTCAAAAGATTTCTATGTTTTGACTTAAGGTTTGGTGAAACATGAAAGACTAATGGGATCCTTATTAGCAAAATGAAATGATAACATTTAAATTTTCTAATATTGTAAGAACATATGCTGTATAATGTTAATAATCTACATTGATAGATTTGTGCATTTAGTATAATTGATAAAACATTTATCAATCAAGATATACAAATGAATTGAATTGAAGATTGAAACATAGAGATATAATATATATACAGACACATACTTATTATTAAATACTTCTTGTATGTTAATGTTTTCTATACCCGTGCAAGTGCCTAATTTTACAACTAGTTAATACATTTATAAATTTGGTCGCTCATGTGTTTATTTGGTCGAGACCGTGTATTACATTCAATGAGTTTGAATGAAAAAGCAATACAAGACTATGGATATTTGATCCATATACTATCACATATAAGTGTTATATAGTGAACAGTCACAGTTCGTAATTTATGACACTTTGATGAAATTAGTTCATTTGAAGCAAAAAATAAATCGCGCTATGAGATCAAGCATTTAATTTGATTGATTACAATAAAGATCATATTGTGTTAAATGTGACACTAGACCAAAACTACAAGATAGATCTAAGAACTCGATTGCTGAAATATCAGTTTGATCAGCTTATGCAAAGTATAACATATTTGATGTCCTTACATGTTAAGGATGATCGAGTGCGCTTTTGTAAAGAATTCGCTATGATGTTGTAGTAAGGGTAATATTTTGAATGGTTCAAACATTAATAAAGAAAAACAAGTATACAGGAGTAGATGTGATTTATGGTATAATTGGAATGAAGAGGTGAATGGTCACTTTTGATTTAAAAAGAACATCGAAAATGAGAATTGTAATAATAATAATCAATACTTGACATTGGAATGAGAAATATGATTTCTGTTTCGAAATGTATTTTCATATAGAAAATTGTTTTCTATGAGATTTATTTCTTTGAGTTCAAGATATTTGATCAAAGAACTCTCCGCTGTAAACTAGTTGTAGTATATGAAATATATAATCTATATTAAGTGAATAAGGGACCTCCAAATTTAGTACACTATTATCGTATTAACGGATATAGTATGAGCATGCCATATAACACTTATTGATTGCATTAAATTATGAAAATTGTTTTCGTAAAACATATTGACATTATTTATGAAATAATGACTATTTTTTGGTATTTACTAAAAAATAGACATAATTATATTTCAATAAGAATACTAAAATATTTGTTGTGCAATTAAACTGTAGTAGAGGTATTTGATGCATTGGAAAATACAGAAGTATCTACAATAATTTTGGAATTATAGACTAAGCCGTAGTTTTGAAAAATAATTTTAATTTGATTATGAATCATATAATGCCAGTTAATTATATCTCAAACAATCAAGGGCCATGCACCCATTTAATGGAAGCGTCATAAGAGTTAATGAACTCTTCGGACTAATACGTGTAGATTTATGCAATCATAAGTCTATTAATGCTAAAACAGTTCCATGTACGTCGTCATATTCATCGATGAGTTATCACAGACATGGACATGTGTATTTGATACGCATGTATAAGTCTATGATAAGTACATAGAATATAAAATGGAAGTAAATAAAATAACATACGATAGAAATGTTTCGATTTGATCGACTGAGTGAATATATTGGAAAGAGTTCCATATGGACCTAATATAAGAAAAGATTCCGCCTCAAAGGTAACTCCTCCCTGTAATACATAATGATGTATTGATAAGGAATAATCGAACTTTGTTGGATAAAGCACAATTGATGAAGAGTGAAGTTAAGTTAAATTATTTTCATAAGGTGTGTACTTAAGAGTAGTACACAAGGTTAAAATTAATATCATCCAAAGAATAGTTTACAAAACCATACAAGGTAAGGGTTTATAAGAAACCCTTATACATCCTAGACCAAGGAATTGGCAGGTTGTTCAAGTTGAAAGAATACACGTAATAATTGCATGTAAGGGATCTTGTATGAATCGTCCCAAAAGAACTTTGGGAATAATAGTCATTAGATGACTAATTTATGTTGTGGAGATAAATATATTGTGAACTAATGCAAAATCAATTTTATATGAGGCAATTCTTAAAATACTTATGAATACCTGTTCCATTGCACTGAGAAACAAATATTGTTTCAAGAAATACCAACTTCGTAGTGAAGGAATTTCTTTAAGAAATTATTTGTATAAAATGAATTTGGATACTATCCAATGATAAAACTGATTGCAGAGGATGAAATGAATTAACCGAACCTAAATGAACACAAGTACATTAGAACGCCTTATGAGTATTCTTGTACAATTCAGAGAAAATGTGCGTTTCTTGTCAATGTCAAGAATAAATAATCCTTAGCTGTTTAATTAAACCATTAAAAGTATTGACTCAATGATATGGTATAATGCTCAAATCCGAAATAGATTCCAAGTACGTTATCAATATATGATTTCGATAGTGGTATCTGAAGAGATATGATCCATTGGCCGCAAATGTGTTTATAAAAGAAAGACAAATGAAGTTGGAATATGGTGAGCCATATTGATAAGAATAATACATGGATTTCAGTTGTTGGAATTAACGTAACAAATTCACCATTCGATGTGCTCAAATTGGTTCTGATTTTACCCACAAAATTATTGCATGGTATGACTTTATGTTTTGGTACTCATGTGCTGAAATAGAAAATTATAAATAATGATTTAGAGTAAACTATTTACACATAATAACCAAAATGTCTTGAAGTCAATGGAAGTGGTATTGGGTTTGTGAGTTTTTGGATATGATCCAAGAATAAATTTGAAAGTGTCGTTCGACAAGCATCAAAACTGGGCAAATATTTTGATAGAAATATCAAATAGTTTGATTATCAAACAAAATGAAGAGAAAATGCGCACTCATAAGAAAAAACGTTAAAAGATGCATAAATCTAAGTAGTTAATATCGGTATCGAGTATGTATCGGTCAAGTACTGATATGAAATATTTAAAATTTTGTGATAATATCGGTGATATATCAGACATATGTAGAACATGTTCTAAACCATATTGTACTATTTTATAATGTTATAATGAGGTATATTTTTTAAATATTTTGATCAATATTACCACTATTAAAGAGTGATTGCATATAGTTTACGGATTACAATATGTTTACACGGGATATTCTATTAAACACAAGTCATTGAATAAGCTCATAAAAATTGAGAAATTCGTACAATGTGCAATTTTTATTATTTTATTCATTTTTAAGTCATCTAATCAACTCTTTTAGTTTGCAATTTTTTTCCATATTTCTAGTTTCTTTGTTTTCATTTTCACTTAATTTATCAAAAAAGTAATATGGATTTGACATCAATTACAACTATTAGCTTGTTCTTTATCGATTTTTCAAATATGTAACTTTACTACTCTTCAAAGATTTAGTTCTTGGTTCATGATAATAACTAATAAAATCAATTTTCATAACCTAACTTACCAATCAGAAACGGTGAACCAAAATATAACTAAAAAGAGAAGTAGCTCTTAAACAATCTAGCTTTTAGTGGTAAAGTCTTCACACTAAATAAAACAAATAAAATAATGGAATAAATAGAGTTTTCTTTGTTAAAATACGAATGAAATAGACTAAAAGAATTAGTGCATTGGGATCTCGACATATTGCCATTTATCATAAACTAAAAACAAACATTGAGAATGTGAAGATATTTATTTATAAATTTATTTTCTCTAAGGCACAATAATTAGGGATATTCTTAAAAATAACGGAGATTTTACACTAAATATCAGAGCGGTATATTAGCAAACATCGGGAAATACATCAGTAATGATATTTTAAGTGATATTTTGGAAAAATATATCGGTTGAGGAGCGATATGAGATATATCGACGATATATCAATGATATTATCCGATATTAACTACATAGGCTTAAATATTTCTAAACCGTTAGTAAACAACACATTGCTGATCGTTAACAATGTACTTGTATTAAAATAGCATTAGTTGCTTTAATACTCGACATTGAATTTGCAAATAATGTCTTTCATAGATAGTATAAAGGACTTAGGGAATGTCCCAGATGATATGCAGTAACACCTTATTAAAATGTTTAATAAGGAACATGTGAAATGGATTCTTTATGCATTGGCAATAGGAATTAGCATACATGTTATGTTGTCTACAATATCATGAATTGTTAATTTATCTAATACGTGAAGAAAATATAAAACCCAAATTAAAGGTCACTAAATGGTAGTTCAGACTGTTCTCTTGTACTTACAAATACTGGAGAATTATTTAAAGAAACAACAAACTCCTTATGAAGAAGTAATCAGACTTAAACTTCATAAGTGACAATGAGTATGGCATGTCAATATCAAATTCATATTTAAAGCTTGGTTAATAAGCTTTAAGTTGGAAATTTTCCAAATAGAAGACTATGGCTAATTCAATATAAAGGCTAAGTATACTGTGTAGGTTGTGGAGTTATGGATCTTATGGCTAATCTAACACTAGGGGGGTGAATAGTGTTTTCTAACTTATGGAAATCCTTTTAATTTTCTTTTAAGTCTAATATTAAATCACATATTAACAACATAGAATTATACTAATAGTGTAATCACAGATATAAATAAAAGCAATAAAGTAAAGTCAGAGTTTGAGGGATAACATCAGGGATTTTATATTCGTTCAGATTTTCCTACATTCTGACCCGTATAATTGCTTATACAGATTTCTTTTCAACTGTCAATCTTTAATTGGATAGAAGGCAAACTGTAATAACTCATAATTTGGTCACTTGAAATGTGAATATTTAATATATTTTTAAATAATTTAATAATGGATTTTATAACTCTAATAAACCTCTTTTAAGTAATAACTAATGATCATAGACTTGTTTTGGAATTTGGTTTTAAAAAAAGTGGTACGGAGAAAAATAAAAATGTGATTGAAAATCGTTTTTCGGATTTTCGGTTCTTCATCACCCAAAAGTTGTCGAGATGTGTTGTGCACGCTAGCGTATATATGTACACATTTATTCAAATAATTCATACTTTTACTAATGATATAGTTTAGATATAAACAATTTTAAAAAGATACTTAAGTTAAAAGTGGACTTTTCTTTTATAATTTGAAAAGTAATAAAGTACAAAATATAATCACAAAAGAGCATTCGAAAGGAGATTACATGGCTTAGTGTGACAAGGAGTGGGGAGCGTGCCTTAATGATGGAGGAAGGTGTGAGTTGTCAAAATTTCATGGAGGGTATTAGCTTAATTTTAGGAGGGATAGTTTGGTAACTAGCCATTTTCCATCTTCTACTTTGCTTCATTTTATTCCATTTTCCATCTTCTTACTCTCTTTTTTTCCACTTTCTTCACTACTTTTTCATCTTTGTTCCTAAAAGAAAATCACTCAAATTAATTTCACTTTTAAATCCATAAACAAGTTTCTACAACCATTACCATCACTCTCTACATCGTTCATTTACCAAAATCAAACCTAAAACCTTCCCTTTTAAGCATGGCCGAGCCATCCCTAGCCAGGGCCGAGCCCATATAACCTCCCTCGAGTCTTGAAAAGAAATTTTTGTAGAAGGAAGCAAGGTCCCTATGTTGTTCGCAAGGTCGCGGTAGCATTGGGTGAAGTACGCATTTGTTCAAATGAGTACAGCTCACTTAAAAGCAAGTTTGAAAATTCTTTATGTTGTTGTAATGATTTAGGTTTACGTAATTATTATTGTTTGGTTTGGTTCTCGCTTGAAAGCAAATGACACATAGGATTTAGACATGGGACTAGAAATGAAGACTAACTGTTCGTAACGAATAGGTCGGAACAGCACACTTCGAAGTGCATATGTGATGATTTGTAGGGGACAATTTTTGTAAAGGGGCTCCAAGGAGTTTCTTACCTTATGGATGTTTATTTACATTTTTATATACAATGTAAGATGTGATGGAATATATATGTTGCTTGGCAACAGTCTCTTGCTTTGATGACTTGTTTTATGCGACGTTGAGAATCCCTTGGTTTCCTTTAAAAAAGTGGTTTGTTACTTTACCTTTCTAAAAATGTTTTAAAGGATTTTCCAAACTCAACTCTTGTTTTCAAAAATCTTACAAAGATGATATAAAGTGGTTTGGAATTTACTTATGGAAATGGTGTTCACTTGTGTAAAAGAAAATTGTTGTTTTTAAATATCAACTTTGGTTTAAATTAAATAAATTTTTGTTAAAATCAAAGATTAGAAATAAGTTTATAAAGTTGGATTCAAATTATTTTAAAAATGGCTTTGCTTTTAAACAGGAGATTTCTTTATCAATGCCAAACACAAAACCAATATGATAAAATAGTGCTAAAATATTAACATGTTTTATGGAGAATTAGTAGCATAATATTTAGCACTAAAAGCCAATGAATAGAGTTTCCTTTATCTGTAAAATCTAGAATCATAGCATTGTAACTAAGGCAAGGCGAGGTGCAACCTAAACCCTGACTTACCTGACTTTGATTCTAGGCAAGGGATGGAGAAGTCGAAATATCGAAAACGTGATAGGTGTAAGTGAGTTAATTTCTATGAATAGGTCACGATTAATTAAGTATAGGGAAGGTACTTCATCTTATACTTGATACTAAGTTTCGAGGTATGGAAGCCCTTTCTATCTATAAGAGTTTAAGAATGTACGTCGCGGCAAAGGTAATTCTCTAACTTGCCTGACTTTATTGTTAATCGAGGGATGGTATAGGGTTGAAATCGAAAAGTGGTGAAAGGTATATGATGTTCAATTTTCCATGTGCAAACTAGTTACTTACACCAGATAGTGTTTTGTCCACTATCGACAACTTGACCTATTTTGACTTGAGAAGTATATAAAAGCTTCGCGATTTCATACAATTCGAGATCCCTCAAGAAGGAGTCATTTCTGTGAAACGCAATTCACTTTTAAAATATATATTCGAGATTCCCCAAATAAGACTCTTAAATTTGTTTGCATACTTTTAAAAGAGCCGAAAGTGAGTTATTCGAAAATTTATCGTTTTAGGTTGGAGATACCAATTTCAGATAAGTATGGTTTATCCGAGCCACTTCAACTAACAAACGATTCATGATCTGAATTATCGTGAAGTATACTATGGAGTTGTACTACCTATCCTAAGGGTGATTCCAAAATGGAATGTAGTAAGGTTAGTGTGTTTGTTTGATCCCGGAACAACTTGTATGGATGAATGCTAGCATTGCATTATTGCTTGGAGAATAGTGTTAGCATTCCAAGATGGGTTTGCTAAAAATGGTAATCGTTAATTCAAGCCTCACACCTAGGAACAAAAAAAACAGGAGTTGTGCCGCAGGGCTATATAGGTCGCACCTATTAAGGTATGGTCATCGCTTGATCACAATTGGTATTTATGGATTTATGTTTGTTTCGGGCTCGTATTGGTTATTGATTGCAACCAAGGGGTGATCATATTCAGTACTATCTAGGAAGGAGGTAGGCCGATCCTAATTCGCAAAGGTGCAATAGGTTGCAGCTTAGGTACATTTTCTCTAGAGATGCACTGTACAGAAGGTTGTACCTTACTATGTCATTGTTGAAATCCATTTTCCACTACGTGCTTTACGGACTTAAGTGTATACTAAATATGCTGAAATGTAATTAATGTAACCATTTCGGCTATGTTAAATATTTATTTTAAACCCTGGATATTATTATAATATCACATAATTTCTTATAGAAATGTTTTGGTTATCGTAAGGTATAAATTTGTCCGTTTTTATATGCAGCATAGTCTTAAGAGATACATTTATTTTTGAAGTGTTTTATAAGCATAAAAATTCATATGTTTTGAGTTTACTCACGCCAGACCCATGTTTGAACTAGAGTTTTTATTTTTCCCTTAAACTCTTGGGTACTCTAATTTTAGAGTAGTCAATTAGTCCATGTTGTTACGGGTGCATTTAGGAGTATGGAGTAGGAGGCTTCACACTTATCTAGTTTTCTATTTTATTTCCACCGTGTGTATATAGTATGTATCAGCATTATGAGAGTAGGCAGTTATAATTGTCCCTGGCTGAAATCAATATCTATTGTTACCCTGATTTTTCATTTTGGAAGTGATTGTATGTACCATCTTATGTTTTATTATATATGATTTCCATGCATTGTGAGATTCTATGTGTAACGACCCACTATTTTGGACCATTCAAATCGATAATAATCCACACATGTCAGACTTGAATAATGCAAAATAACAGATTGTAATAAAATTTGGAGCAAATAAAATCATTCACAAAATCATAAACACAGAAATATCAGAATAACTCGCAGCGGAAAAAAAATAAAGAGTGATTCATGAAGCCACTACAATACAGAGTCTCAAAAAGCAGATACGAAATACATAGTCTGAAAACCAATATAGTTCTGAAACAAGTACAATAAAAATCCCAAATACATAAGTCTCTAATACAAAAGCTGAAACAGAACAACTGAAACTGAAATAGATAGATAACTAGATAAGTAGAAACTCCAGCGATTCCTAGCTCCAGAAAAGTGAAATCCAAAGCTATGAATACTCAGGCTGACCCGAGCGTAAATAAAACACAAACACTCGAGTCAGGACATACATACTTATACAATGTACACCAACTCAAGTGAACTATAATAAAGAGTACAATAACTTAAAGAATGCTTGGGATCGCCCATTCTTTAAGGATCCGTTAAACTATCTACCATGTAGTAATATTCGCTATAATAATAATGTCTAATCATAAAAGAAACATACTTTAAAATAGCATTAGGGCTTTACATTTAATCTGAACTCACCCTAACACGTAATAGTCTCAGTAGTCTATCCAGTATTAGCATACTCCCAAAATGGGGGCTACCCTTGATACTCCACAGGCTATGGGAGAAATCACAACTCGTAGTAAAGCTCGATATGGTAGGTGACATGGCACAACTAGGCAATGCCAGGGTAGATATACCAATTACGCATCTGGACTGGTGGTGACGCATAGCAGCCACTACCGCCCACCTCGAACAACACTCCCAAATCAAGGGTGTGCACCAAATCAATCACAAGTAATAGAATGGCATCGAAGAAGTGTGTCCGATCAGAGGTGCTACCTCATTGGCCCGTCGATCGCTCCTGGTTTAGCCACCTTATGCCAACTCACGGGAGTTGGGTCCACGTATATACCTTAGGATCGTCGCCACCATCCTATTTCATTCTGGAAACTCCACCGCGTACATAGTTGTCAAGTGGTTTTCGGTATCGACAGAGAGTATGTCCATATCCGATCCCGGTCTCTTTAACAACCAATCGTTATTATAACCCGTGGTTATAAATTTAAAAACAGTTTGTATTTCAAATCAAAATACTTCAATTTAACCATTTAAAAACAAAGTCATTATTATTTTAAATCAAATATTCAATTCCCAAAATTTTACCCTATTCTGAGTTCATTTATTCACTTAAAAAAAATAAAACATTAAAATTCCAGCTTTCACAGCATTTAAAAAGTGCTGCGGTAAGTTATATTTGAAAACAATTCAATTCAGCAAAGACAACATTTATAAACTGCTGTAATAATTCAGTTTTAAAGGAAAAATAGTTCAATTCAGAAAAGACAGCATTTACAGAACTGCCGTAATAGTTCAGGGTTCAAATTAAAGGTTTTAATTCAATTCAGCAAAGACAGCGTTTTAAAAACTGCTGCAGTAGTTCAGTTAGATAAAAAAATCATATTTCAGCCTACTGCAGCACTTAACAAGTGCTACAATAGCCTCTTCATTAGTTTCAATTTTATCTTTAGTTCCTGCCACTACAGCACTTACCAAGTGATGTCATAGCCTTAGTTCATTTTAGTCTTTAAGTTCATTTATGCAACCACAACACTTACCAAGTGCTACAGATTCTACTTAGTTCAGAATTAGTTCATTTCCAGAAATGATAGCATTTCTGAAGTGCTATAAATTGAATTTTCAGGTTTTAAATACAATTCCAGCCACAAATAAACTTTAATTTAAATCATTTAAACTTATGAAAAATCATATTTCTCACATCAAAAATGTACATTTATATATGTTTAATTTATGGTTTTGTAAAGAAAAATTTTACAAATAAAAATCAAATTTTTCCGAAGTTCACTTATTAAATTCAAGTGTGTCAATTCCCATTTTTCATTTTTAACAATTTATTTCAACACTTAAATTTAAATCTCCAATTTCACCATTTAAAACTAAATTTTCATTTTTAATTTAATTAACTTAAATTTCCATTTTAAAAAAGATCAGTCAAATTTCCAATTTAAGTTACACTTTAAAATCACCATTTTCTATCCATTTATTTTACATTTAACACGTAGAAAAAAATATTCCACTTTAATAAATCTTTTAAAAATTCAATTTAAATCAATTTTTCATAATTTTTACATTTTAAAATACTTAAAAATTTCCAGAAAAATATATAAAATAACCACGGGTCTGTATAATATTTTCTAGCCTAAGTTAAGTGAAACAGATAATATATCATTTCAATCCGTAGTTTACCAAGAAAATCCAGGTTTTATCATTTCAAACCCGCAATCCCAAGTAAATAAAATTAATTAAAATTCACTCAGGCTTATCATTTCAGCCCATAACGATCTTTCCCTATTCTAAAGTCCGTTCGGGTATGTATCATTTCAACCCATAGTGAACCTAATCTACAGGGAACTTGCAGTGTGATAAACTGATAAAAAAAATGAACAGTCAGCAACATATAACAATAACATGTGATATGACATGTAATTTAACAGGTTTTACATCATATATAAATAATCACAGGCAATTATAACATCAATTTTAATTCTACACATTCAGTTGTGGTTGCTTCACAATTATATAAGTATGAATAGCCGTGTGAGATTTACTCACCTCTAAATGCTGGATATAACAAAACCAATGACACATGTCCGCAAGTAGTGGCGTAGTGGTTGAGACACTTGCCTCCTATTAATGAGGTCGCGAGTTCGATACCCGTCTGTCCTACTCCCCTCAAGGCGCGGAGGTGGGTTCCCAAAAAACCGATAAACATGGTTGGGAACATCAAACCTCTGTGCTGGGGCTGGCTTAAATCCCTCCTAGGGTTGGCGGACTCACTAGGTAGGGGCTCTTCCCTTCGGGGTTGAGTTTTAAAGTTAGAAAACCAATGACACAACGGAAATCAAAGCACGATGACAAGATTACGGACTTGAGTGGAGAGCACGATAACATCATTTTTGTCATGGCCTAGGGATGGTTTTGGCTCTGGTTTGAACAGGGAATGGCTTGGGTTTGGTCATGAAAAAGGCACGGCCAAGGTAGTGGAAACATGGGAGGAAGTTTATACAAAGGAATGTGAAGAGTTTTAGGCAAAATAGTATGATTCTTTTGGCAAAACAAGGCTCGGCCATGGTCAATTGGGTCAGGTCAGAGTGGTATGGGTCAGGTCAGTAGGAGGAAAGGTGTGTGGTGGTCTGGCCATAGGTGGTGGAGACGGCCTAAGGTGGTGGTGGTGGTGGAAAGTGGAATGGTGAAGCAAATAGTGGTCAAACAACATGTTTTATGGCTTGTGTAGCAATTTTTGTGGAGTTTTGGCATCATGGTGGGCTCGGCCTTGGTCAAGACCAGAGGAGTAGCTGGTGATGATGGCAGGGAGGAGATGTAGAGGGTGGTGGTGGTCATGGCCATGGAAAACAAGGAGGAGGCCAAGCAAAACTATGGAGAGAACAAGGCAAAATGACATGAAAATAAGAAGAAAAGAAGAAGAAAAAGTATAGAAACAAAGGAGCCATTACCCAAAGTTTTTACTCAGATCTGAAGTGGTCGAATTGTGGAATGGAAATGAGGTGTTTCACGTGAAAGAAAAGAATAAATTCACGGCCAAAGCATAAAGGAGGGGTTATGGCAAATGAAAAGACTTAAGGAGGTGAAAGGACATCAGTTTCTAAGCAATTTTAAACTCTTCATATTTCATTTTCTTTTTTATTCCAATAAAACAAAAATAAACTCAGAAATAAGCTCTAACAACTGAAACAAAATATTATAAAATTAAAATAAATAATTTATTTTAAAGAAAATGGAAAAAGAATTACAGAAATTACTTAAAAATTGAAAACAGTGTCCAGAAATTACAAATAAATCACCATTGACTTTGGAAAATTATTTAATTCATTTTAAAAATATTCTAAAACAAAATTGGAAATAAAAATGATTTTAAAACATTGTCAAAGTGAAATAAATAATTAAATTCAAGAAAATAGCAAAAGAATTGAAGAAATTGTTTAAAAATAGGAAACAGAACATGAAAATTACAACAAAATACCATTAATTCTAGAAAAATTTCTACTTCACTATAAAAATATTTTAAAATGAAATAAATGCAAATTAAAAATAATTTCCAAAATATTAGGTTGTTACACTCTCCCCCACACAAACCTTTTCGTCCTCGAAAAGAACGGAAACAATGAAAAAAGGAAAGCAAGATAGAAAAACAAAATAGTACCTGGAATAAAAAATTCCGGATTCGAAGCATGAATGCTCTCCTCCGTCTCCCAAGTACAATCATGATCATCAGTACTCTACTGTACTTTGACCAGACTAACAGATTTCCTTCTTAGCTGCTTCGTACCTCTGTCGACAATACGAAGTGGCTTCCTCTCAACAGTCAGATTAGGCTCAATATCCAGACTATCAAGAGCAGAAGGCTGAACAATAAGAGATGGATCATGCAGATAGCGACGAAGATGAGAAACGTGGAATACATTATGCACTCCGGAGAACTTCTCGGGCAAATCCAGACGATAAGCCAAAGAAAAAATTCTTTCCACAATGCGAAAAGGGCCAACAAATCTAGGAGAAAGCTTCCCTCTATAACCAAATCGAAGAACATTCCTTAAGGGAGAGACCTTAAGGAAAACCAAATCACCAACAGCAAACTCCAAACTCCACCTACGACGATCAGCATACTTCTTCTGCCTATCCTGAGCAATCCTCATCTTCCTCCTAATCTCCTCAACTCTCTCGGAAGCCTCTAAAATCATCTCAGGACCAAGAACCAAATGATTACCGGATTCAATCCAGCAAGAAGGAGATCTACAAGGTCGTCCGTAAAGAGCAGAAAACGGAGACGTCTTGATACTGGCCTGAATTCAAAGATAGAAATGAGATAGATAAAAGATTAAGATAAGATTAAAACAAAGATAGAAATTATACCTGATAACTATTGTTATAGGTGAATTCGACAAGATGGAGATGATCTTCCCAAGATCCTCCATAATCAAGCACACAAGCACGAAGAAGATCTTCTAGAATCTGATTTACCCTTTCCGTTTGACAGTCGGTCTGTAGATGGTAAGTAGTGCTCAGATTCAGATGAGTACCCAAAGAATCCTGAAAGGCTTTACAAAACCTACTAGTAAAGATAGGATCACGATCACAAACAATACTGAGAGGAACACCATGGAGACGAACAATCTCCCTCATGTAAATCTCAGACAAACTAGAAGCAGAACGGGTAGACTTGACCAGAATGAAATGAGCTGATTTGGTCAATCTATCCACATTAACCCAGATACTCTCATTACCCTTTCTAGTCCTCGGTAATCCATCAATGAAATCCATAGAAACCTGTTCCCACTTCCAATTGGGAATCTCAAGAGGCTGCAACAAACCAGGGGTCTTCTGATGATCTGCCTTGACTTGTTGACAAGTCGCACACCTACTAACAAAAATGGAGATATCCCACTTCATACCCTTCCACCAATATAACTTCTTCATGTCTTGATACATCTTGGTCACACCTGGATGAATAAGAAGTCTGGACTGATGATTCTCCCGAAGTAACTCTTGTCTCTATCCATCGACATTCGGGAGACAAATCCTATTATTAATCCTCAATACACCTTTATCATCTATTTGAGCATCACTGCCATCAAGACTATTACCTCCGACTCTACTTCGAACATTCTCCTTAATCAATATAAGCATCTCATCCTCATCCTGCTTAGCCATGATACGATCTAAAAGAGGAGAAGAAACAACCAACTGACACAACAAAGCCTTCTTCCTACTAAAAGCATCTGCCACAACATTAGCTTTACCGGGAGTATAGTTGATGTCGAGGTCATAAGAAGCAAGGAACTCTAACCACCTAACTTGTCTCTGGTTCAAATCCTTCTGAGAGAAAATATACCTCAAAGACCGATGATCTGTGAAAAGCTCAAACTTAGTACCCAAAAGATGATGTCTCCAAAGCTTCAAAGCAAAAACAACATCAAGCAACTCTAAATTATGGGCAACATAATTGGATTTATGGGTCTTCAACTGACGACTAGCGTAAGCAATCACCTTACCATCCTCCATCAGAATAGCTCCCAAACCTTCTCGACAAGCATCAGTGTATACCGTTAATCCCTCATTTCCACTTGGAACGGTAAGAACTAGTGCGGAAGTAAGCTTTTGCTTCAACTCACTAAATGCAGCCTTACACTCATCACTCCAAATAAACTTAGCATTATTCCGAGTCAAAGCAGTGAGAGGTGCAGCAATCCGAGCAAAATTCTCAATGAATCTCCGGTAATAACCGGCGAGGCAAAGAAAACTACGAATATCAGTAGGAGTCTTAGGAGTTTCCCAATCCTGTACAGAATAGGGATAAATAAGGACAACATGAAAGATAGAATAAATTGAATGAACAAGGAAAGAGAAGGAAAGAAAGACTTACATTGATCGCAGCGATCTTGACTGGATCAACAGAAACTCCATTACCAGAAACAATATGCCCGAGGAATCGGACTTCATCTTTCCAGAAATGGCATTTAGAAAATTTAGCCTTCAACTGATAATTTCGAAGAGTTTCAAGAACAGATTTCAAATGTGACTCATGCTGTTCCTCAGACTTAGAGAAAATGAGAATATCACCAACAAAGACTAGAACAAATTTATTAAGCACATCACGAAAAACACGATTCATCAAATCAACAAAGAAAGAAGGAGCATTAGTCAAACCAAAAGGCATGACTAACCATTCAAAGAACCCATTCTCAGTACAGAAAGCAGTCTTGGGAATACTTTCCTCAGCAACTCTGAGCTGGTGAAAACCTGTGGCAAGATCAAGCTGAGAGAAAACAGTAGCACCGTAAAGCTGATCAAACATATCATTGATGCGAGGCATTAGGTATCTGTTTTTCATAGTGAGCTTGTTAAGCTCCCTATAATCAACACAGATCCAGAGAGAACCATCGGACTTGGTGACAAAAACCACCGCTGCTCCCTATTCAGAATAGCTAGGTCTGATCAGACCCTTGGAAGACATGTCCTCAATTTGCTTCCCTAACCCAACCTTCTCGCGGGGTGCCATTCTTCTAGGAGGAAGAACTACAGGTCGAGCTCCAGGGATAAGATCAATGCTGAAATCGATTTCCCGCTTAGGAGGTAAAGTAGTGACTTCACCAAATACATCGGGATAGAGTTTGACTACACAAGTCGACTGAAGGTCAACAGGAGAAGAATCCAGAGAGTAGATAAAATTTCCAGCAAAATCCTGAGGCTTGCGGCACTGAATAACCAAATAATCACCCTTATCTCCTACAAGAGTCACAATACGGGCTTTGCAAGAGATACGGGCATCATGCATGTCAAGCCAATCATCTCCGAGTAATAAATCAAAAGCATCGAAACCAAGAACATAGAAATCTCCAGAAAACCGATAACCAGAATGAAAGAGTTTCACATGTTTACAAATCTTATTAAGATTTGCGAGACCACCAATAGGATTTGAAACACATAAAGGAACAGAAGCATACTCAGGAGAAAGGAGATGCTCAAACTTATTACACAAATCAACAGAAATAAAACTATGCAAAGCTCCAGTATCAAATAAAACACGAACAGGATGATGAAATAAAGTAAAGGTGCCCTGAAGAGTACCTTGATCATCATTAGGAGCAGGAGCAGGTGCAGCAGGTGAAGAAGCAGATGTGACAGCAAAAATACCAGATGGCTTTCCCTTCTGATACAAAGGACAGTCATTCTTAAAATGACCAGGCTGAAGGCAGACATGACAAAGATTGTTCCTGGTACTCTGAGGTGGCGGAACAGCAGCACTAACCAAAGTAGGGCAACTATTAGCATAGTGTCCCTTCTGATCACACTTGAAGCAGGTAATGGTAGATATATCAACATGGTGCCTCTGAGAAGGAGAAGATGATGAAGATCCCAAACTCAGATGCTTGAGCCAATTCTTCTTCTACTGGTGGAAATTGGGCTTTCTCTTCTTAGAATTTGCAGAGGAAGACTAAGATGCAGGAACACCAGAAACAGTAGGACCCTTGGAAGTAGGGTTCTCATAATGAATAGCCATATCCATAAGCTCAGTAAAAGTGCCATGAACATGTGAAATAAGACGATCGTAGAACTCTGGACGAGCTCCAGCAATGAACTTCTCATTTTTCTTAAGATGAGTGTCGATAAGACCAGGACCAAACTTGGAAAGTTCGTTGAACTTCCGCTCATACTCAGAAAAAGACATGTTACCCTGCTTAAGATCCATGAATTCACGATAAAGCTGAGATTTCCCGGCTTCGGGCATCCATTTTGCCACAAAAGCCTCCCTGGAAAGAAGATACAGAAACAAAACTTAAGATAGATTCAAAAGAAAAGAAAAATGGGGAAAAATTCAAGATAACACAAAGGATACCTGAACTGCTCCCACGAAAGATCACTTTCGTTTGTGTGAGCTGTAACAGACTCCCACCAATCTAAGGCTGACTCTTGCAGCTGCCAAGCTGCTAACTGACGTTTCTGGGCATCAGTAATCTCAAGACCAGTAAATATCCTCTCTAAACTCCGTAACCATTGCTGGGCTTAGATAATGCTCTCTGAACCGGTGAACTTAGTACCACCGAGCTGAGAGAATTCCTTATAGAGAACAGTAAATCTAACAGGTGCAACAGGTTGAGGAGCTGGGGCAGTACCACGACCCTTACCTCTAGTATTTCCACGATTCATCCTGAAAATATCAAGAATGAATTTTAGGACAAAGGTACAGAGATGACAAAGATAAGGTAAGATAAGACAAGATAAAATCACTTGGATGAATATCCTAATAACAGAAATTTCTAACAAGGTAGATACGAAAAGAAGGAAGTTCAGAAAAATTTTGCTTTTAAAACAAGAAAATTTTATATCAAAATAATCTTTGAAAATCATTTAAAATCATTTTAAAATCATTTTATACTTTGAAAATACGTTCACTCACAAAGAAATGATTCTGAGGTTGATTTCACTCATTCTAGGGTATTTCTACCCTATCTCTAATGAGTTTTTGCTCCCTAGGCTAAGGTTTGCCTAAAACCAAAGCTCTGATACCAAATGTAACGGACCGCGTCAGTGGGGTAACGCCCACCGTAGCATACAATTGTACCTGTGTTCTACCTTTACGACCAGCCTCTCGACTACACCAACCTCGCAGGGACATGTAGGTGTAATAGTCATCCGCTCGCTACCAAACCAAATGCGAGAACCCCTATCATGTTGCACCCTCCAAGTGCATAGGCAGACACACATGTCAGACTTGAATAATGTAAAATAACAGATTGTAATAAATTTGGAGCAAATAAAATCATTCGCAGAATCACAGACATAGAAATATGAGAATAACTCGCAGCGGAAATAAAATAAATAGTGGTTCATGAAGCCACTACAATACAGAGTCTCAAAAAGCAGATACAAAATACATAGTCTGAAAACCAATACAGTTATGAAACAAGTACAATAAAAATCCCAAATACATAAGTCTCTAATACAAAAGCTGAAATAGAACAACTGAAACTGAAATAGATAGATAACTAGATAAGCAGAAGCTCCAGCGATTCCTAGCTCCATAAAAGTGAAATCCAAAGCTGTGAATACTCAGGCTGACCCAAGCGTAAATAAAACATAAACACTCGAGTCAGGACATAAATACTTATACAATGTAAACCAACTCAAGTGAACTGTAATAAAGAGTACAATATCTTAAAGAATGCTTGGGATCGCCCATTCTTTAAGGATCCGTTAAACTATCTACTATGTAGTAATATTCGCTATAATAATAATGTCTAATCATTAAATAAACATACTTTAAAATAGAATTAGGGCTTTACATTTAATCTGAACTCACCCTAACACGTAATAGTCCCAGTAGTCTATCCAGTATTAGCATACTCCCAAATTGGGGGCTACCCTCGATACTCCACAGGCTACGGGAGAAATCACAACTCGTAGTAAAGCTCGATATGGTAGGTGACATGGCACAACTAGACAATGCCAGGGTAGATATACCAATTACGCATCCGGACTAGTGGTGACGCATAGCAGCCACTACCGCCCAACAACACTCCCAAATCAAGGGTGCGCACCAAATCAATCACAAGTAATAGAATGGTATCGAAGAAGTGTGTCCGATCAGAGGTGCTACCTCATTGGCCCGTCGATCGCTCCTATTTTAGCCACCTTATGCCAACTCACGGGAGTTGAGTCCACGTATATACCTTAGGATCGTTTCCACCATCCTACTTCATTTTGGAAACTCCACCGGGTACACAGTTGTCAAAGTGGTTTTCGGTATCGACAGAGCGTATGTTCATATCTGATCCCGGTCTCTTTAACAACCAATCGTTATTATAACCCGTGGTTATAAATTTAAAAAACAGTTTGTATTTCAAATCAAAATACTTCAATTTAACCATTTAAAAACAAAGCCATTATTCTTTTAAATCAAATATTCAATTCCCAAAATTTTACCCTTTTCCGAGTTCATTTATTCACTTAAAAACAATAAAACATTAAAATTCCAGCTTTCACAGCATTTAAAAAGTGCTGCGGTAAGTTATATTTGAAAACAATTCAATTCAGCAAAGACAACATTTATAATCTGCTGTAATAGTTCAGTTTTATAGGAAAAATGGTTCAATTCAGAAAAGACAGCATTTATAGAACTGCTGTAATAGTTCAGGGTTCAAAGGTTTTAATTCAATTCAGCAAAGACAGCGTTTTAAAAACTGCTGCAGTAGTTCAGTTATATACAAAAATCAAATTTCAGCCTACTGCAGCACTTAACAAGTGCTACAATAGCCTCTTCATTAGTTTCAGTTTTACCTTTAGTTCCTGCCACTACAACACTTACCAAGTGCTGTCATAGCCTTAGTTCATTTTAGTCTTTAAGTTCATTTATGCAACCACAGCACTTACCAAGTGCTGCAGATTCTACTTAGTTCAGAATTAGTTCATTTCCAGAAATGATAGCATTTCTAAAGTGCTATAAATTGAATTTCCAGGTTTTAAATACAATTCCAGCCACAAATAAACTTTAATTTAAATCATTTAAACTTATGAAAAATCATATTTCTCACATCAAAAATGTACATTTATATATCTTTAACTTATGGTTTTATAAAGAAAATTTTACAAATAAAAATCAATTTTTTCTAAAGTTCACTTATTAAATTCAAGTGTGTCAATTCCCATTTTTCATTTTTAACAATTTATTTCAACACTTAAATTTAAATCTCCATTTTCACCATTTAAAACTAAATTTTCATTTTTACTTTAATTAACTTAAATTTCCATTTTAAAAAAAATCAGTCAAATTTCCAATTTAAGTTACACTTTAAAATCACCATTTTCTATCCATTTATTTTACATTTAACACATAGAAAAAATATTCCACTTTAATAAATCTTTTAAAAATTCAATTTGAATCAATTTTTCATAATTTTTACATTTTAAAATACTTAAAAATTTCTAGAAAAATATATAAAATAACCACGGGTCTGTATAATATTTTCTAGCCTAAGTCAAGTGATATGGATAATATATCATTTCAATCCGAAGTTTACCAAGAAAATCCAGGTTTTATCATTTCAAACCCGCAATCCCAAGTAAATAAAATTAATTAAAAGTCACTCAGGCTTATCATTTCAGCCCATAACGATCTTTCCTATTCTAAAGTCCGTCCGGGTCTGTATCATTTCAACCCATAGTGAACCTAATCTACAGGGAACTTGCAGTGTGATAAACTGATAAAAAAAATGAACAGTCAGCAACATATAACAATAACAGGTGATATGACATGTAATTTAACAGGTTTAACATCATATATAAATAATCACAGGAAATTATAACATCATTTTTAATTCTACACATTTAGTTGTGGTCGCTTCACAATTATATAAGTATGAATAGCCGTGTGAGGTTTACTCACCTCTAAATGCTGGAGATAACAAAACCAATGACACAACGGAAATCAAAGCACGATGACAAGATTACGGACTTGAGTGGAGAGCAAATCCAATGCTATAGATCTTGTGTTACAACCCAAACAAAAAATCAAAACAAACCATAAATTTCAATACACTTGAAATTGAATAACTTTTAAATAAAAAGAGATACGAATGCCAAATCTTTTCCCTTGCTTTCTATTTTTTTGTCATGGCCTAGGGATGGTTTTGGCTCTAGTTTGAACAGGAAATGGCTTGGGTTTGGTCATGAAAAAGGCAGGGCCAAGGTAGTGGAAACATGGGAGGAAGTTTATACAAAGGAATGTGAAGAGTTTTAGGCAAAATAGTGTGATTCTTTTGGCAAAACAAGGCTCAACCATGGTCAATTGGGTCAGGTCAAAGGGGTATGGGTCAGGTCAGTGGGAGGAAAGGTGTGTGGTGGTCTGGCCAGAGGTGGTGGAGGTGGCCTAAGGTGGTGGTGGTGGTGGAAAGTGGAATGGTGAAGCAAATAGTGGTCAAACAACATGTTTTTATGGCTTGTGTTGCAATTTTTGTGGAGTTTTGGCATCATGGTGGACTCGGCCTTGGTCAAGACCAGAGGAGTAGCTGGTGATGATGGCAGGGAGGAGATGTAGGGGGTGGTGGTGGTCATGGCCATGGAAAACAAGGAGGAGGCCAAGCAAAACTATGGAGAGAACAAGGCAAAATGACATGAAAAGAAGAAGAAAAGAAGAAGAAAAAGTATAGAAACAAAGGAGCCATTACCCAAAGTTTTTGCTCAGATCTGAAGTGGCCAAATTGTGGAATGGAAATGAGGTGTTTCACGTGAAAGAAAAGAATAAAGTCACGGCCAAAGCATAAAGGAGGGGTTATGGCAAATGAAAAGACTTAAGGAGGTGAAAGGACATTAGTTTCTAAGCAATTTTAAACTCTTCATATTTCGTTTTCTTTTTTATTTCCAATAAAACAAAAATAAACTCAGAAATAAGCTCTAAGAACTGAAACAAAATATTATAAAATAAAAATAAATAATTTATTTTAAAGAAAATGGAAAAAGAATTATAGAAATTACTTAAAAATTGAAAACAGTGTCCAGAAATTACAAATAAATCACCATTGACTTTGGAAAATTATTTACTTAATTTTAAAAATATTCTAAAACAAAATTGGAAATAAAAATGATTTTTAAAAAATTTTCAAAGTGAAATAAATAATTAAATTCAGAGAAAATAGCAAAAGAATTGAAGAAATTGTTTAAAAATAAGAAACAGAACATGAAAATTACAACAAAATACCATTAATTCTAGAAAAATTACTACTTCACTATAAAAATATTTTAAAATGAAATAAATGCAAATTAAAAATAATTTCCAAAATATTGGGTTGTTACACTCTCCCCCACTCAAACCTTTTCGTCCTCGAAAAGAACGGAAACAAAGAAAAAAGGAAAACAAGATAGAAAAACAAAATAGTACCTGGAATAAACAATTTCGGATTCGAAGCACGATTGATCTTGTGACGACCCGGATTTTTGGACGTCTGTTAGTCGGGAAATTTACTGATTTTATTATTGAAATATTAATATTAATCAGTCAAACAAATAAATCTCTGATAATTAAAATACAATTTATCATTTTAAAAACAAATAAGATTTTTGGGCCATTTACTATTTATATATATATATACATGTGTGTATTTGCAAAGAAACTATGATTTGAAAATTCAAAATAAAGTCTTTCAAAAATATTTAAAATAAAATCTATCTTATTCACATTAAAAATAAGTATAAATATATATCTATACAAGAATATAAATTAAGTAATTGATAGTTTAAATTTAAAATAGAAATAGAAATAAAAATACGGATTTATGTTAGAAATAGAAATCATAGGGTAAATATATATATACAAGAGAATAGATTAAGTATTGATAACTTTATATGTAAGCACTTAGGGGAAAATGCAAAACCAGTCAAAGAAATATGTGTATATACATATCAATGGATATGTGTGTAAACATAAAGGGGAACATGCATTAAATGCCTATGCCATCAAGCACATAAAAAGTCATATCTCAACTTTATATAAATCACTTCTATTTCACTTCATTTTCAAGATCACTTCAGGTCACAAATTGCTGACCAAAGAATTAGAAAAAAAATGTATAAAAACAAAGAAGCTTGATGTGAAAGCTGCAGCCTATACTTCTTTATATATATCTCCTCACTATTTCAATTTCTGGAATTCGAACAAAAATAAATAGAAAAACAATCGCCTTTGCAAACATAAGAAAAAATATCAAGCTAACAATTCAATCAAATATCAAAGACAAGTTGTAAGCTTCAGTTTTAAAAGATTCTCAGATCTTAAGTAATCAAATTTTCAATTTTCAAAAGAGCAGTAGCTTCCGGTTCTTAGGCTTCTGTTTCAAAGCTCTGTTCTTCATCTTAAAACAGGTGAGTAAACTTTAATCCTTTTACGTTAAATCATCTGTATAGTTGATGTATGCCTCAATTGATGATAACAATGACTTAAACATGGTGAGATAATGTTATATAGATGGAATTTCTGATTTGCATGCCTGAGTGTACATATGTATATCTCTGTTAATCACAACAGACCAAAATATGTTCAAAGAAATTTAAAATCTTTTCTTTGTCTCGTGTTCATCAAATTACAAGTGAGTAACTACATCCTTTAATGTTAGATCTAATGCAGTAATGTGTGAATTAAAGTTTGCATGGATAAATTCATATGTTGATGAATAATAAGTGGAAAGACATGTACAGATCTGTTTATATATATACATATATGGCTCTGTTATACAATAGTTTTCAAGCTAAGTCAAATGAAAATCAAAGACATGTACAGATCTTAGAAGGAAAAATGTTTAAAATAACTAAAGACTATTTTTAAAAATATTTTTGTGTGTTAGTAACAAATAGTTATCTGGAAAACATGAAAAATACAGTGAAACTCTAAACTAAGTAGAAATTCATATATCATGTTTTCTCGTTCCAATTATATCACCTAAAACGATTTCGAAAATGATGAATTCTAACGGCAGAATCATGATTTTTAAGTATGTATTCATGGAGAATTTTCAAGTTGAACAAAAAATGCATTTTCGTCAATATCCGATCGAGGGCGAAGTTTCGTAGGTCGTGTCTTACGTCGAAGGTGGATTGGATGTCGTAGATCGATGGAAAAATAGTTAGGGATTTTTCAGATGATCAGCGCGTCGTGGGTTCGTCGATTTACGGTTTGGGTTCGAGTTCTGGTCGAAACTGTTTCACTGGAATTTGTGACGTTAATGGGGAACTGGTCTCGATCGGACATGGGGATAACGAAGCGAGGAGTCGAGACAAAGTTTTGGTCGGAGTTTCATGGCCACCGGTGTTCTGTGATAGCAGTACGGGTGGTTTTTAGTTGATCTGTTTCTTTCCGATGGGTTCCGTTATCCTCGATTTCGATTTGGAAGCGGTTCTACGTTTCTGGGTGGTCTAGACACATGAGAGAGATGTCGACGACTCGGCGACGGGATCGTAAGCGATCGCCACAGCTCTGGCGAGTCGTGCACGTGTACAAGTTTTCAGCTATGCATTTGGGTATTGGCTGGTGATTGGAAAGAATCAAGTACGAGGAAGATGAGGATTATCTTCAAGTCGAACTCGAGTTCTATCGAGTGGGAGGGAATGTGAGTTTGCATCGGGAAATTTGAGGGTGTGGCTCGGGTTCCTTATTTAATAGTTAAGTTTAAAATGTTCATAAAGTTTTAAAGAAACAAGTATCAATATAAATTGTAAAGTGGGAAAAAAATTTGATATTTAATTCGTATTAGTGTAATATGATTTTATAGCAGGATAATTATCTAATTTCATTCTTAAGTGTTTCAATAAAAGATTTAATAAAGATAATTAAGTAAGATAATGGTTTATCCTAAATTAATAAAAATCTTGATTTATTAATGGGTAATTAAACAATGTGATTAATTAGCTTGCGTAATTATAAGATGATTAATTAATGTAATTAAAGAATATTGCTTAATGAAAATTAATGAAGAATAATTAATAAATTGATGTATTGAAGAATCATTAATTGATGTGATAAATTAATATAAGAAATTAAAGGTTATTAATTACCTTAAGTAATTAGAGGATAATTAATTACTGAACGTAATTAAATAAGGGTAATTAATGAATGTGATTAATTAAAGATTCTTGTTAAAAGTAATTAATTAAAAGAGTAATTAATAAATGAAGTAATTAGAGGAATATTAATTAATTAATGAGAGTAATTAAAGGTTAACTATTGTGAATGGTTAAGGCTAATTAATTTATGCAATTAATTAAAGGTTAATTACTTAATGTAATTAAAGGATGATTAATCAAGGATGATTAATTAAGATGGATAATTAAAGAATGATTAATTAATTGGGTTGTAATTAATTAATGTTAAGCAAGCAGGATTAAGGTAACCCAAGTGATCAAAGTTGGTAATTTATTTAATTGGAGATTAATTAAATTAATTAGGAATTATATATCTAATAAATCTTGCTTATGGATGGTTAAATTATATCGGATGACTTGAATTGTTGATGTTTATGATGGACGATTGAGATGTGCTGTGATATGAATGGGATGAACTATGATAATGTGGGTCATCTATCTGAAATAAATTGTTGAGTACTACGATATCCTAAATATAGATTGTATTGTTTTAAACTTAAAGAACAACATTGGATTCGAAGAGACCGGGGTTGGTTATCAGTAAATACCCGAAACCACATCGATTCTTTATAAATTTGAGTTTAGAAGCAAACAGGCTGGAATGAAATAAGTTAAGTATCATGGATATTTAAACTGGATAACAATTCTTGGATATTATTTTGAGATAAATGATTGACTTAAATAAGATTAGAACTCGTAGAAAAGTACGAGTTACCCTAGCATTCACATATGTTATATAGCTTGGTATTTCATGTTATGGGTTTACTCACGCTGGTTTCCAGCCTGACCCGGGTGTTACTTTGTTGTAATGCTCGGGTAAAACCGAGTATTACAGATTTTCAGGTAAGGACGTTCTAGAGCAGGAGATGAGTTGGATGGCAAGAACGTATGGAGTGTTTCCGATGTGATATATTAATGTATATCTAGGACATGTTGATTGTATATGTCCAGTGGTTGTATATATGTTGTAACTCTGACGTAAAATAATGTAATTAACTGAAACACTTTCCTTTGTGTAAAGAATATTATTTGATATCATATTTTATCCGCTGCGAATGTGAGATTCTGAGTTTGATTTCTGTTTCTTCTTCTTCTATCTCTTTCTTCTTTTTCCTAACTATCTGGAACTTTTCGGGATCGAAAATGTCGGGTCATTATAGCTCTCCTCCGTCTCCCAAGTACAATCACGATCATCAGTACTCTACTGTACTTTGACCAGACTAACAGATTTCCTTCTTAGCTGCTTCGTACCTATGTCGACAATACGAAGTGGCTTCCTCTCAACAGTCAGATTAGGCTCAATATCCAGACTATCTAGAGCAGAAGGCTGAACAATAAGAGATGGATCATGCAGATAGCGACGAAGATGAGAAACGTGGAATACATTATGCACTCCGGAGAACTTCTCGGGCAAATCCAGACGATAAGCCAAAGAACCAATTCTTTCCACAATGCGGAAAGGGCCAACAAATCTAGGAGAAAGCTTCCCTCTACGACCAAATTGAAGAACATTCCTTAAGGGAGAGACCTTAAGGAAAGCCAAATCACCAACAACAAACTCCAAACTCCACCTACGATGATCAGCATACTTCTTCTGCCTATCCTGAGCAATCCTCATCTTCCTCCTAATCTCCTCAACTCTCTCGGAAGCCTCTAAAATCATCTCAGGACCAAGAACCAAACGATTACCGGATTCAATCCAGCAAGAAGGAGATCTACAAGGTCGTCCGTAAAGAGCAGAAAACGGAGACGTCTTGATACTGGCCTGAATTCAAAGATAGAAATGAGATAGATAAAAGATTAAGATAAGATTAAAACAAAGATAGAAATTATACCTGATAACTATTGTTATAGGTGAATTCGACATGATGGAGATGATCTTCCCAAGATCCTCCATAATCAAGCACACAAGCATGAAGAAGATCTTCTAGAATCTGATTTACCCTTTCCGTTTGACCGTCGGTCTGTGGATGGTAAGCAGTGCTCAGATTCAGACGAGTATCCAAAGAATCCTAAAAGGCTTTCCAAAACCTACTAGTAAAGATAGGATCACGATCACAAACAATACTGAGAAGAACACCATGGAGATGAACAATCTCCCTAATGCAAATCTCAGACAAACTAGAAGCATAACGGGTAGACTTGACCGGAATGAAATGAGCTGATTTGGTCAATATATCCACAATAACCCAGATACTCTCATTACCCTTCCTAGTCCTCGGTAATCCATCAATGAAATCCATAGAAACCTGTTCCCACTTCCAATTGGGAATCTCAAGAGGCTGCAACAAACCAGGGGTCTTCTGATGATCTGCCTTGACTTGCTGACAAGTCGCACACCTACTAACAAAAATGGAGATATCTCGCTTCATACCCTTCCACCAATATAACTTCTTCATGTCCTGATACATCTTGGTCACACCTGGATGAATAAAAAGTCTGGACTGATGATTCTCCCGAAGTAACTCTTGTCTCAATCCATCGACATTCGGGAGACAAATCCTATTATTAATCCTCAATACACCTTTTTCATCTATCTGAGCACCACTGCCATCAAGACTATTACCTCCGACTCTACTTCGAACATTCTCCTTAATCAATCTAACCATCTCATCCTCATCCTGCTTAGCCATGATACGATCTAAAAAAGGAGAAGAAACAACCAACTGACACAACAAAGCCTTCTTCCTACTCAAAGCATCTGCCACAACATTAGCTTTACCGGGAGTATAGTTGATGTCGAGGTCATAAGAAGCAAGGAACTCTAACCACCTAACTTGTCTCTGGTTTAAATCCTTCTGAGAGAAAATATACCTCAAAGACTGATGATCTGTGAAAAGCTCAAACTTAGTACCCAAAAGATGATGTCTCCAAAGCTTCAAAGCATAAACAACAGCAAGCAACTCTAAATCATGGGCAACATAATTGGCTTTATGGGTCTTCAACTGACGACTAGCGTAAGCAATCACCTTACCATCCTGCATCAGAACAGCTCCCAAACCTTCTCGACAAGCATCAGTGTATACCGTTAATCCCTCATTTCCACTTGGAACGGTAAGAACTGGTGCGGAAGTAAGCTTGTGCTCCAACTCACTAAATGCAGCCTTACACTCATCACTCCAAATAAACTTAGCATTCTTCCGAGTCAAAGCAATGAGAGGTGCATCAATCCGAGATAAATTCTCAATGAATCTCCGGTAATAACCGGCTTGGCCCAGAAAACTACGAATATCAGTAGGAGTCTTAGGAGTTTCACAATCCTGTACAGAATATGGATAAATAAGGACAACATGAAAGATAGAATAAATTGAATGAACAAGGAAAGAGAAGGAAAGAAAGACTTACATTGATCGCAGCGATCTTGACTGGATCAACAAAAACTCCATTACCAGAAACAATATGCCCGAGGAATCGGACTTCATCCTTCCAGAAATGGCATTTAGAAAATTTAGCCTTCAACTGATGATTTCGAAGAGTTTCAAGAATAGATTTCAAATGTGACTCATGCTCTTCCTCAGACTTAGAGAAAATGAGAATATCATCAACAAAGACTAGAGCAAATTTATTAAGCACATCACGAAAAACACGATTCATCAAATCAACAAAGAAAGCAGGAGCATTAGTCAAACCAAAAGGCATGACTAATCACTCAAAGAATCCATTCTCAGTACGGAAAGCAGTCTTGGGAATAATTTCCTCAGCAACTCTGAGGTGGTGAAAACCTGTGGCAAGATCAAGTTGAGGGAAAACAGTAGCACCGTAAAGATGATCAAACATATCATTGATGCGAGGCATTGGATATCTATTTTTTATAGTGAGTTTGTTCAACTCCCTATAATCAACACACATCCGGAGAGAACCATCGGACTTGGTGACAAAAACCACCGTTGCTCCCCATTCAGAATAGCTAGGTCTGATCAGACCCTTGGAAGACATGTCCTCAATTTGCTTCCCTAACTCAACCTTCTCGCGGGGTGCTATTCTTCTAGGAGGAAGAACTACAGGTCGAGCTCCAAGGATAAGATCAATGCGGAAATCGATTTCCCGCTTAGGAGATAAAGTAGTGACTTCACCAAATACATCGAGATAGAGTTTGACTACACGAGTCGACTGAAGGTCAACAGGAGAAGAATCCAGAGAGTAGATAAATTTTCCAGCAAAATCCTGAGGCATGCGGCACTGAATAGCCAAAGAATCACCCTTATCTCCTACAAGAGTTATAATACGGGCTTTGCAAGAGATACGGGCATCATGCCTATCAAGCCAATCATCTCCGAGTAATAAATCAAAAGCATCGAAACCAAGAACATAGAAATCTCCAGAAAACCGATAACCAGAATGAAAGAGTTTCACATGTTTACAAATCTTATTAAGATTTGCGGGACCACCAATAGGATTTGAAACACATAAAGGAACAGAAGCATACTCGGGACAAAGGAGATGGTCAAACTTATTACACAAATCAATAGAAATAAAACTATGCGAAGCACCAGTATCAAATAAAACACGAACAGGATGATGAAATAAAGTAAAGGTGCCCTGAAGAGTACCTTGATCATCACTAGGAGCAGGAGCAGGTGCAGCAGGTGAAGAAGCAGATGTGACAGCAAAAATACCAGATGGCTTTCCCTTCTGATACAAAGGACAGTCATTCTTAAAATGACCAGGCTGAAGGCAGACATGACAAAGATTGTTCCTGGTACTCTAAAGCGGCGGAACAACAACACTAACCGAAGTAGGGCAACTATTAGCATAGTGTCCCTTCTGATCACACTTGAAGCTGGTAATGGTAGATAGATCAACAGGGTGCCTCTGAGAAGGAGAAGATGATGAAGATCCCAAACCCGGATGCTTGAGCCAATTCTTCTTCTACTGGTGGAAATTGGGCTTTCTCTTCTTAGAATTTGCAGAGGAAGACTAAGATGCAGGAACACCAGAAACAGCAGGACCCTTGGAAGTAGGGTTCTCATAACGAATAGCCCTATCCATAAGCTCAGTAAAAGTGCCATGAACATGTGAAATAAGACGATCGTAGAATTCTGGGCGAACTCCAGCAATGAACTTCTCATTTTGCTTAAGCTGAGTGTCGATAAGACCAGGACCAAACTTGGAAAGTTTATTGAACTTCCGCTCATACTCAGAAAAAGACATGGTACCCTGCTTAAGATCCATGAATTCATGATAAAGCTGAGATTTCCCGGCTTCGGGCATCCATTTTGCCACAAAAGCCTCCCTGGAAAGAAGATACAGAAACAAAACTTAAGATAGATTCAAAAGAAAAGGAAAATGGGGAAAAATTCAAGATAACACAAAGAATACCTGAACTGCTCCCACGAAAGATCACCTTCGTTAGTGTGAGCTGTAACAGACTCCCACCAATCTAAGGCTGACTCTTGCAGCTGCCAAGCTGCTAACTGACGTTTCTGGGCATCAGTAATCTCAAGACCAGTAAATATCCTCTCTAAACTCCGTAACCATTGCTGGGCTTCGATAATTCTCTCTGAATCGGTGAACTTAGTACCACCGAGCTGAGAGAATTCCTTACAGAGAACAGTAAATCTAACAGGTGCAACAGGTTGAGGAGCTGGGGCAGTACCACGACCCCTACCTCTAGTATTTCCACGATTCATCCTAAAAATATCAAGAATGAATTTTAGGACAAAGGTACAGAGAAGACAAAGATATGGTAAGATAAGACAAGATAAAATCACTTGGATGAATATCCTAATAACAGAAATTTCTAACAAGGTAGATACGAAAAGAAGGAAGTTTAGAAAAATTTTGCTTTTAAAACAAGAAAATTTTATATCAAAATAATCTTTGAAAATCATTTAAAATCATTTTAAAATCATTTTATACTTTGAAAATACGTTCACTCACAAAGAAATGATTCTGAGGTTGATTTCACTCATTCTAGGGTATTTCTACCCTATCTCTAATGAGTTTTTGCTCCATAGGCTAAGGTTTGCCTAAAACCAAAGCTCTGATACCAAATGTAACGGGCCGCATCAGTGGGGTAACTCCCACCGTAGCATACAGCTATACCTGTGTTCTGCCTTTACGACCAGCCTCTTGACTTTACCAACCTCGCAGGGACATGTAGGAGTAAGAGTCATTCGCTTGCTACCAAACCAAATGCGAGAACCCCCTATCATGCTGCACCCTCCAAGTGCATAGGCAGACACACATGTCAGACTTGAATAATGAAAAATAACAGATTGTAATAAAATTTGGAGCAAATAAAATCATTCACAGAATCACAGACACAGAAATATCAGAATAACTCGCAGCGGAAATAAAATAAATAGTGGTTCATGAAGCCACTACAATACAGAGTCTCAAAAAGCAGATACAAAATACATAGTCTGAAAACCAATACAGTTCTGAAACAAGTACAATAAAAATCCAAAATACATAAGTCTCTAATACAAAAGCTGAAATAGAACAACTGAAACTGAAATAGATAGATAACTAGATAAGCAGAAACTCCAGCGATTCCTAGCTCCAGAAAAGTGAAATCCAAAGCTGTGAATACTCAGGGTGACCCGAGTGTGACGACCCGCAATTTTTGGATATTTGAAATCGGAACATTTAATTGATTTTAAATATTTAAAGGTTAATTGTTAACTCGAATTTCAAATATTACTATTTATTGGATAATAAATTATTGAATTTAATTATTGGAATTGGGTAAAATATTGAATCTTGATTTTTAAGCCCGTTAAAAATAATTTGAAGGCTTGGAAAATTTATATTGATAATACTGAAGGTAATCGAAGTTTTAAATTTGAATTTAAAAAGTGTTTTGTTCAGTTTTGAAATTATATTGTTTAAATTGAATTTAAAATATAGTCTTCTGGGGAACAGTCTCGGAATTCGACGAAACCAGTTTCATTGGATCCCTAATATTGTATTATTATCGGATTTCAATTTTCGTGGTGATTGGAGTTGTTATGTGAGCGTACGATATATAAACGCGCTGAAATTAAATCGAAAATTTAATATTTTAACTAGTCCAAAAAGCTATATTCTCCATACGATCGAATTTGGACTCGGAACCTTTTCCATTGCGTTCGTAATAGGGGTATAACGTTATAAACGCCTAGCGGCATGCCTCGATAGGAATTTGAAATTGTAAGTTGCAATTCCGAGATAATCTGAATTTAAATTTAAAATACGAGTAAATACTTTACTTGACTTGTCAAATTAATTTCACATCAGCCTTTTTCCAGCCTTTCCCAAAACACTGTAGTCGACCTTATCCTGCACGCCATCTTCTTTTCACATCACATCCCTTCTTTTACTTCACAGCCGAAATCTAAATGTTAAAAACAAAGAAAATATCAGAGCTTCAAATAAAATAAGGAAGTCGCCATTCATTTCTTTCCAAATCTCGTTCCTTTCTACTCAACTTAAAATCAAAATAAAAATAAAAATATGGCCGATCTCTAGAAGATAATTAGTGTCGAACCCAACCCTGACTCCTTTCCTCTCTTCCTCCTTTTCAAATTTAAAATCGAATTCGCAAATAAATCGGATATGGCGACCGGGTTTAATTCGTCATTCAACTAAAATCAAGCTCGCGATGGAAGTTTCGATCTACGACGTAATCTCGAGGTTGTTCTCAGCGCGACCTAGGGTGGGACTCGCGATCGAATCGCGACTGTAGTTGGGGAATTAACTGTAGGAGTTCTCGTGGGTTTGGGCGACTGGCTCGCGGCTATGAGATGTCGCGCGATGGAGGCAGTTCGACTTGAGGAGTCGACGATCTGCTCTGGCAAAGGCTTCGTGGGCGAGCTGGGTTGGTTCTGGGTCGCGGGTAAGGGGTTTGCCTGCGAGTGTGGGATTTGAGGTATTCGAATTTGTATATTGGCATATGTTTATATATTTTTGCAGTAAGGTATACTGAGAACCATTCTGTTGATTTATTATTAGGCTTGGAAAAGAAAATGGGAATTTAAATATTTGTAGATTTTATTTAAAAATAGATTTTTAAATCTATATAGATTTTTTTATAAGTGTATATGAAGTTATAAAAATAAAAATAAATATGGATATACACACATTTTAGATTTATTGTTTTATTTTAAAATAATGGATTTGGAAATTAATTTGTTTAATTAACTTATTTAATTATTTTAGAAATTATTAAAAGGGAAATTAGTTTAATACTAAAATATTAGTTAATTAAATTTAAATGAAATTGACTGTTCAATAATTTCAAATATTAATAAACTATAAATGTCTATATAAGGTCTGAAGTCAGTGTGGAATCAAGTTAAGATGGATCAGATTGCTAATTTAAAAAGCAAAGGTGAGTTAATCTCACTCATCTGGTTGCTATTTAAATTTAAATAGTTAAATTTAAATATTTGGTGAATGATTGATTTGGTTTGATGTGCTATATTATATATAGTAGTATATATAGTATATATTGGAGTTGTTGATATTCCCGCATTATATAGCGGATGAGACCCTATGCACCGCATAATAGCGGATGATATTTTATAAAACCCATATACCGCGATATTCCACCTCGGAGTGAAATTGGTATTGTGCTAACGTTTGTGGATGCAGGGAAACAGGTTGGAGGGATCCAACTGGATTCCTCAAAATTATTTAGATTATTTGATATTCTGTGTTATGGATATTGATACCCAGTGATGATTTTATTGATGATTGAAACATTGGAAGATATTGTTGGATTGAATATCTAAGTAAAATGAGTTATTAAATTCTATAGAATTGGATTTTGAAAGAAATGAAAGAGTAAGTTTTAAGTAAATAATTCAAGTGAATTGGAATAAGGGAATTTTGAATTAATAAGGGAAACTTTAAACTTTAAACTAAAGTGATATTAAGGATAAAGAATTTATTTTTGAAATTAAGGAATAAATTTAATTAAAGGATAAAGAAAGCATTTTGGAAGTTTGAAATTGGTAATTTCAGTTAAAAAGGGTTTTAACTCACAATAAAGAATTAAATCTAAAGGTTAATGTATTTTGGAATAAATGAAGTAGTGAAGAGAATTATTTCTAGTGAAGTGAGTTGGAAATCAATTGCAAATTAATTTAAGTATTTGAAATTGAAATTTTAAAGAGAAGTGAGATTTTGGAATTTATAAACTGGGTTTATAAAGTAAAATAAAATATCAGTGGATATTTGAAAATATAGATTCAAGGTGGGAATTTATAAAGGGATATGAATTGGTTTAAAAATAAATGTTGATTTATTTTTAAAAGATGTGAAGAGAAGTGTATTTCCTTGGATAGCCAAGTACGTTTTCAAAGCAATTTGAAATATAAGTTAAAGGTTTTAAGTATGTTTTTAAAAAGCATGTTTTAGAAAATTTGTTTTTTCCTAAATGTTAATTTCCAAAGTAAGTATTATCAAAATCTATTATTGTAGTAACTATATAAAAGTGATTTGGTATTATGTTAAAAGAGAAATTTAGTTTATATTTATAAAGTGGTTTTATTTAAAATATCCTTAAAGTATATATTTTATTTAAGTATTAAAGTAGTTTTAATTTCAAAGTTATAAAGTATATTTATAATAAAGTGTTTTTAAATTATTTTAAAAATCTAAAAGTATTTTGTACTTGGTGTTTCAGTGGAAATAAATATTTGAGATATGTATTCCGTAAGAGGGAACTGTTTTGAACTGTTTTCAAAAGAGGTTTGAAAATAGAAATATATCTTGCGAAGATATTTGAGGTTAATAAATAATTGGGAAATTATTTATGTTTGATGGATGCTTGTGAATGTTAATTGATAGTTAAATAACCGACTATAAATATTGGCCAAATGCGCCGATCGTTTCGAAGAGATCGGGATCGAGATTTATTTCTCGAAAACCACTTTGATCCGGTTTGTTCGTTTCATGGAAATGATTTTGGAGTCGAAGATGGAGCAGTGAAGTGCAAGGGCTAGTCGCTACTAATCCTGAGGATATTTCCAAAATGGATATAGTAGGGGTAGTGCCTTCTGTTCCGTTTGGACCCGGAACGGACTTGTATGGATGAATGCTTTCGGAACATCGCCAGCGGACGATGGGCATTCTAAGGGATATGTTCTAAAAGGTAATGCTTAGCCTCAAGCCTCATCAACCGGGAATGACTGAAAATCAGGGGTTATGCAGCAAGGCTTCGTGGGTAGCTCCCACTAGAGGGTAAGGTCATCCCTGTCTAGATGTCCCTTTTATTTCGGCTTAGTGGTGCGGTTGCTGATCACAACCGTGGGGTGATTTTATTCACAATTATCCAGTAAGGGATGGTTCCGGCCTTGTGTTGCAGGGGACTTAGGGTGGGTCCTCGGTACGCTGATCTAGACCAGGTACTGTGACAGGTGGTACCCCAGTGCCCTAGTCATTGATGGAAATCCATTCTTCCTACGAGCCTTGTACGAGTTTTGTTTGTATTACCCACTTTGTGGCTAGTATGCTGGAATTTAATAGATGTAACAATTTCGGCTATTTTAATAAGTATTTGTATATAGACACTACTATAATATCAGTGGATTTTGATAAAAAGTGTTTTGGCTATCGTAAGGTAAAAACCCGACATATTTATTTGTGGCGTGGTCTTACGAGATGCTTTCGATTTCAAAGGATTTTGAAACTTTAATAATAAATTGAGTGTGATTTTCTCACCCTGGTTTTCCAGACTGACTCGGGTGCTGTTTTATATGATGCTCGGGTCAGACCGAGTATTACAGATACAGGATAGGATGCTGTGGAGCTCAGGAGACGAGCTGGACGGAGATACGTATTTTCGTACTTGTTTATATATATTCCGCTGTGTTGTTTAGCTGTGTATTCTGTTGTATTGAGGACATGACATGATTATTGTCCAGTTGTATGTTATATGTTCTCTGATGTATACTGTGATGATATATTGTATAAAACAGATATAGTTTTGATTTGTGTAAAGATCTGTTAATATATATTATATTTTTAACCGCTGCGATGGTTAGATTCTGATGTTGTTTTCTACATTCTTCTTCTACCTCTCTTTCTTTAATTACTAATGGTTCGATTTTCCGGCTTGGAAGATCGGGTCGTTTCATTTGGTATTAGAGCGAAGGTTGGCGATAACCTTGGCTCTGGTGGGAATTTTGAGAGTATTAATAGATATGAGCGCGTATTTGTTAGTGAATATAAAATGGTTTTATATTGTGTTGACTTATCGGTTGAGTGTTTATGGATTCTGGTCGATGTGTGGGACGCCACAATATCGATAGGGGTTTCTAAACTCTTAAACAAGATAAACCGACACAATATTGTTTTAAAATGGGGTAAATGAAATAATTTTACCCAAATTATTTTTGTATATGAAAGAAATAATTTTTATAAATTATTATAGTTATATTTGGATGTTTGGTTGTTAGATGATGATAATAAATTATTATCATTAGGAGGAAATTGAATAAGAAATTGGAAACTTATAACCAAAGTTAAGAAAATAAATTCAGATAATAAAGTGAAAGTTGTAACTGTGAATTATAAATATGATTTATAATTGGGAGTAGGATTCTAGAGAAATATTTGGAAATAAATCGGAATGGGTTTCAAATTTGGAATTTTGAGAAAGGTTTAGATCCCTTGGAAGTTGAAAGCAATTTTCAAAAGTTTTGGAGAGATTTGGAAATTAAAAAATATTTGAATTTTTTTTTTAAAAAAAGAGATAAAAGCACTAAACTCTCAGTGGTCGCTGGAAAATAACCTCGGTGATGACTACAGCATCATCGATGTTCATTTTTGAGTTTCCATAAGAGAAATTGCTAACCGAATATGTTAAATTGGAAATGTTTGCAAAAATTGGGTTTGGTTTCGAGATTCAAAAGAAATAGTTGATTGCAAAGGTGATTTTGAAATTCTGGGAAAATTTTTAAGCTCTGGAATCTTATTTAGAACTGTTTATGGAATAATAAATATATTGCCTAAATAAAATGTATAATCCCGAGTTAAAAACAAAAGAAATGTGAATGGAATTGATTGTAAATAGATGAAATATGAAAATGAATATACTCCAAAATTTAGATTATAAAATAGATTGAACTCCAGTAAAATAGTTAAAGTGATTTTTGAGATAAAAATCAAATGTTGGGTTGTAAATGAAATATGGAATATGGAATAAATTGAATGACATTATTAATAAATTGAAGGATGAATTGATAATGTGAGTTGGAAATTAAAATGGATAAAGAGAATGGGGTTATTGAATTGATGAGAACCAAATAAAATGAGAATGAACTTAAGTTATGAAATTGAAATGATTTGAAGTAAATTAATTTAAGTTTGAATTTATGGAAGCTTGGCTTTGGATGAAAATGAAAGTCCATTAAATAAAAGTTTGAGTTCAATTATTTAGGAAATGGTTATTAATATGCAATTGTAATAGGTGTCGAAACCATATAAATTGCTTACGAAAATTATTTTGGGTATATTGCTTATGTTATACATGTGTTTATCTATTGTAATTAAGTGAAATGTTAATAAACTTTGTACATTGGTCACTTACATGTTTAAGTTGAGTTAGTACAGGTACCGGGAAGCCGTTTGGCTGGATTTGATTGCGAAATTTGCTAAAATAAATAGCTGCTTGCTTAAAAATGCTAAAATAAGGTACGCTTATGAAAAAATTCAAAATAGGAGATATGAACTGCATATATTGATATATATTGTGATTTTCGGCCTGAGGCCGATGTATATATATATTTGTGCATCCTGCGATATCGTAGAAGTCCCTCCGTACAAGGGAGACTCTGCCAAAATTTTCCGTAAATTTTGGGAGTTAATTTTTTTTGAAATATTTGAAAATTTTCATTAACGATAAATGATTTAAAATTGATAAGCATAAAAAATTGAACTGAATATGGAAATCTAATTGAAGTGTGTATATAAAGTAAGGTGAAATCAAAGAAATTGAAGAAAGAAAAGTTTGCAAACAAACTTTTATTTGAGATATGAAGACAAATTAGCAAGTGAAACTACTAAAGAAAATGGTCAATTAAATATTGATTGGGATAAGATGAATAAAATTCAGTATTCAGGGTTTGAAACCAAATTGAATTCTAATGGAATTGTAAAGACAAAAGTGAATAAAATTGAATATAAACTTCAAGAATGAAGTGAAACAAATCCAAGAAGTATATAAAATGTTTATCTTGAACTTAAGAAATGAATAGTGAATTCTTAAGAAAATTTGGTACTGAAAGTATACTAAGTGAATAATTGAATTAAGGTTGAAACTGTAAATTGTGAAATGGGATAATTGTGGATAAGTGAATAACAATCAAAATGTATGCAAAATAAAAGAGAATTGATATAGCGGATAATCAATTGAAATTAATACGTAGGATGTACGTATATTATTTTATTCGCATAGCTATTTGATCCAGAATTCGAGCACAAAATTTCGAGGTAATTATACCGATCCGAGTAGGATTTTTCACTCGATTTTCGACGGCGAACCCTGGATATGGATTGTTGATTGATTCTGGTAATTCTCTATCATAGTTGGTGACTATGCAAGGAGAATAACAGTTTCTGATCAAGAAACCAGATCTGAGTCCGCACTAGGAAGTCGGGTGGACGATACTAGTTCGGAAGTGAAATTGTGTGTTCGAGTAAGCGATCGAATTTGATATTGCGTACGGATGATATATGTGCATCGTACGGGCTTAAGTAAAGCAAATATTGAAATTTGTAAAGAAAAGTAAAAATGACTTTGGAATTGTGATTGAATATTATTACTTAGTAGGATATCCAGGTGTATAAAAGCAATGGAAAAATTGGGATTTTTGATTTTAGAAGATAAAATTTAATGGCCCGACAAAAGGTATGTATTTGAATTTCTATATGAAATTTGATTGGGTTTTTGATCCAGCCACTTGGTGTTTTGTTTTCTTTTTGAGATTGGGAGACCGTAGAGCCATTTTGTAGTTGTACCGAGCTAGCCGCGCAAAGGAGACGCTGGCAAAAATTTTCAAAAATTTAAGGAGTTAGAAAAATTTTGAGAAATTTTGATAATTTAAAATTTGAATTCAAATTTAAATTTGAATTGATAAGTAAGTGATATTGTTTGGGACTTATGGATAGGTTTGGAAAGTTAATAAGAGGGATAGTGTGTCTTTGATAAAAAGATTTGTTGGCAAATTGTTGGGAACTATTTGGGTTGTGGGGAAATAGTTAATGGGTTATGGATCATTCTTCCTAACCAGTAATTTCGGGGAAGAAATTCTTTTAAGGGGGGAGGAGTGTGACGACCCGCAATTTTTGGATATTTGAAATCGGAACATTTAATTGATTTTAAATATTTAAAGGTTAATTGTTAACTCGAATTTCAAATATTACTATTTATTGGATAATAAATTATTGAATTTAATTATCGGAATTGGGTAAAATATTGAATCTTGATTTTTAAGCCCGTTAAAAATAATTTGAAGGCTTGGAAAATTTACATTGATAATACTGAAGGTAATCGAAGTTTTAAATTTGAATTTAAAAAGTATTTTGTTCAGTTTCGAAATTATATTGTTTAAATTGAATTTAAAATATAGTCTTCTGGGGAACAGTCTCAGAATTCGACGAAACCAGTTTTATTGGATCCGTAATATTGTATTATTATCGAATTTCAATTTTCGTGGTGATTGGAGTTGTTGTGTGAGCGTACGATATATAAACGCGCTGAAATTAAATCGAAAATTTAATATTTTAACTAGTCCAAAAAGCTATATTCTCCATACGATCGAATTTGGACTCGGAACCTTTTCCATTGCGTTCGTAATAGGGGTATAACGTTATAAACGCCTAGCGGCATGCCTCGATAGGAATTTGAAATTGTAAGTTGCAATTCCGAGATAATCTGAATTTAAATTTAAAATACGAGTAAATACTTTACTTGACTTGTCAAATTAATTTCACATCAGCCTTTTTCCAGCCTTTCCCAAAACACTGTAGTCGACCTTATCCTGCACGCCATCTTCTTTTCACATCACGTCCCTTCTTTTACTTCACAGCCAAAATCTAAATGTTAAAAACAAAGAAAATATCAGAGCTTCAAATAAAATAAGGAAGTCGCCATTCATTTCTTTCCAAATCTCGTTCCTTTCTACTCAACTTAAAATCAAAATAAAAATAAAAATATGGCCGATCTCTGGAAGATAATTAGTGTCGAACCCAACCCCGACTCCTTTCCTCTCTTCCTCCTTCTCAAATTTAAAATCGAATTCGCAAATAAATCGGATATGGCGACCGTGTTTAATTCGTCGTTCACCTAAAATCAAGCTCGAGATGGAAGTATCGATCTACGGCATCATCTCGAGATTGTTCTCAGCGCGACCTGGGGTGGGACTCGCGATCGAATCGCGACTGTAGTTGGGGAATCAACGGTAGGAGTTCTCGTGGATTTGGGCGACTGGCTCGTGGCTATGAGATGTCGCGCGATGGAGGCAGTTCGACTTGAGGAGTCGACGATCTGCTCTGGCGAAGGTTTCGTGGGCGAGCTGGGTTGGTTTTGGGTCGCGGGTAGGGGGTTTGCCTGCGAGCGTGGGATTTGAGGTATTCGAATTTGTATATTGGCATATGTTTATATATTTTTACAGTAAGGTATACTGAGAACAATTCTGTTGATTTAATATTAGGCTTGGAAAAGAAAATGGGAATTTAAATGTTAGTAGATTTTATTTAAAAATAGATTTTTAAATCTATATAGATTTTTTATAAGTGTATATGAAGTTATAAAAATAAAAATAAATATGGATATACACACATTTTAGATTTATTGTTTTATTTTAAAATAATGGATTTGGAAATTAATTTGTTTAACTAACTTATTTAATTATTTTAGAAATTATTAAAATGGAAATTAGTTTAATACTAAAATATTAGTTAATTAAATTTAAATGAAATTGACTGTTCAATCATTTCAAATATTAATAAACTATAAATGTCTATACAAGGTCTGAAGTCAGTGTGGAATCAAGTCAAGATGGATCGGATTGCTAATTTAAAAAGCAAAGGTGAGTTAATCTCACTCATCTGGTTTCTATTTAAATTTAAATAGTTAAATATAAATATTTGGTGAATGATTGATTTGGTTTGATGTGCTATATTATATATAGTAGTATATATAGTATATATTGGAGTTGTTGATATTCCCGCATTATATAGCGGATGAGACCCTATGCGCTTCATAATAGCGGATGATATTTTATAAAACCCATATACCGCGATATTCCACCTCGAAGTGGAATTGGTATTGTGCTAACGTTTGTGGATGCAGGGAAACAGGTTGGAGGGATCCAACTGGATTCCTCAAAATTATTTAGATTATTTGATATTCTGTGTTATGGATATAGATATCCTGTGATGATTTTATTGATGATTGAAATATTGGAAGATATTGTTGGATTGAATATCTAAGTAAAATGAGTTATTAAATTCTATAGAATTCGATTTTGAAAGAAATGAAAGAGTAAATTTTAAGTAAATAATTCAAGTGAATTGGAATAAGGGAATTTTGAATTAATAAGGGAAATTTTAAACTTTAAACTAAAGTGATATTAAGGATAAAGAATTTATTTTTGAAATTAAGGATTAAATTTAACTAAAGGATAAAGAAAGCATTTTGGAAGTTTGAAATTGGTAATTTCAGTTAAAAAGGGTTTTAACTCACAATAAAGAATTAAATCTAAAGGTTAATGTATTTTGGAATAAATGAAGTAGTGAAGAGAATTATTTCTAGTGAAGTGAGTTGGAAATCAATTGCAAATTAATTTAAGTATTTGAAATTGAAATTTTAAAGAGAAGTGAGATTTTGGAATTTATAAACTGGGTTTATAAAGTAAAATAAAATATCAGTGGATATTTGAAAATATAAATTCAAGGTGGGAATTTATAAAGGGATATGAATTGGTTTAAAAATAAATGTTGATTTATTTTTAAAAGATGTGAAGAGAAGTGTATTTCCTTGGATAGCCAAGTACGTTTTCAAAACAATTTGAAATATAAGTTAAAGGTTTTAAGTATGTTTTTAAAAGCATGTTTTAGAAAATTTGTTTTTTCCTAAATGTTAATTTCCAAAGTAAGTATTATCAAAATCTATTATTGTAGTAACTATATAAAAGTGATTTGGTATTATGTTAAAAGAGAAATTTAGTTTATATTTATAAAGTGGTTTTATTTAAAATATCCTTAAAGTATATATTTTATTTAAGTATTAAAGTAGTTTTAATTTCAAAGTTATAAAGTATATTTATAATAAAGTGTTTTTAAATTATTTTAAAAATCTAAAAGTATTTTGTACTTGGTGTTTCAGTGGAAATAAATATTTGAGATATGTATTCCGTAAGTGGGAACTGTTTTGAACTGTTTTCAAAAGAGTTTTGAAAATAGAAATATATCTTGCGAAGATATTTAAGGTTAATAAATAATTGGGAAATTATTTATGTTTGATGGATGCTTGTGAATGTTAATTGATAGTTAAATAACCGACTATCAATATTGGCCAAATGCGCTGATCGTTTCGAAGAGACCGGGATCGAGATTTATTTCTCGAAAACCACTTCGATCCGGTTTGTACGTTTCGTGGAAACGATTTCGGAGTCGAAGATGGAGCAGTGAAGTGCAAGGGCTTGTCGCTACTAATCCTGAGGATATTTCCAAAATGGATGTAGTAGGGGTAGTGCCTTCTGTTCCGTTCGGACCCGGAACGGACTTGTATGGATGAATGCTTTCGGAACATCGTCAGCAGACGATGGGCAATCTAAGGGATATGTTCTAAAAGGTAATGCTTAGCCTCAAGCCTCATCAATCGGGAATGACTGAAAATCAGGGGTTATGCAGCAAGGCTTCGTGGGTAGCTCCCACTGGAGGGTAAGGTCATGCCTGTCTAGATGTCCCTTTTATTTCGGCTTAGTGGTGCGGTTGCTGATCACAACCGTGGGGTGATTTTATTCAGAATTATCCAGTAAGGGATGGTTCCGGCCTTGTGTTGCAGGGGGCTTAGGGTGGGTCCTCGGTACGCTGATCTAGACCAGGTACTGTGACAGGTGGTGCCCCAATGCCTAGTCATTGATGGAAATCCATTCTTCCTACGAGCCTTGTAAGAGTTTTGTTTGTATTACCCACTTTGTGGCTAGTATGCTGGAATTTAATAGATGTAACAATTTCGGCTATTTTAATAAGTATTTGTATATAGACACTACTATAATATCAGAGGATTTTGATAAAAAGTGTTTTGGCTATCGTAAGGTAAAAACCCGACATATTTATTTGTTGCGTGGTCTTACGAGATGCTTTTGATTTCAAAGGATTTTGAAACTTTAATAACAAATTGAGTGTGTGTAACAACCCGAGATTTCATACCAATTAATTATTGCCTCTAGACGATTAAATCTAGATGTTAATTGCTGATGGAAGTCTTTAATCGGTAGAAATTCTTTTACAATTTTGATTAAAAGAGTATACGGGCTTTAACAATTGTTTGGCCCATGTTGATTTTTAGTTGCCGTGATATTTATCAACACCTTCCCCTCTTTGTTCAGTCGATAAAAAGAAACGTTCCCTTTTCAATTAATTCAACCCGTTCCTTTTGTTGAGATAAGGGTTGTAATCGTTCCTCTTTATATTCCTGGAGCCAAACCCTAAAACGAAATAAACGTTCGAAAGAAAACGAAATAATGGCGGTCTCGTATCTTCGTTTCTCCTGGCGATTTAGGGCTTCGAGATTTTCGTATTGACGTTGCTTGAAGGGGTTTGTCGTGCTCGTCTTCGCTTCGACAGAGGTGAGTGAAAACTCACATCTAATTCACTCGACCCTGTTGGTTTTCGTTCATTTCTAGTTAACTTCGATCTATTGGTTTGGTTGTGAAAATTGGGTTTTGTCGACTTCGACTTCGTTCGATTTTATCTGATGTTTAGGGGTTTCGACGTTGACCATTTTAAATTGATTGCCATTGTATCGAGTCGTTTTTGTTGTTTCTTCGACTTTGAATGATTTCACAGTTATCGTGGTTTCGATTTTTGTTGTTCGATTTTCTGACTGTCCAATTTTGTTTATGTGGACTTTGTTCGAACTCTTATATTCTCGTGAGGTTGGGTTTCACAGTTTGATTTTGTGGATTTCTGGTGACTTTGGGATTAACTTTGAATTGTGATAATGTTGGACTCGGCTTTAACTTGATTTTGACTTGAGTCGACTTTGTTGGTCATCATTGTTTGTTCGATTCCGATTTGATTTCGTTCTTTGACTGGAACGATGATTTCTTTTTGACTTGGGCTTGAGAAAAACTGTTAATTTGAAACTGCTTAACTAATTAGATGTGACTTCATATATGTGCATATATACAATTGTATGTGTGTATGCATGTATCGTCGAGTCTACACTTACAGTTTTTCTTGTATATTGACGTTGAGCCACTGTCTCACCGTCTCGTACTCAGATTGGATCATCATGCTGTCTGCTGGACACTTGAAATTTGTCGATATTGATTTCTTTTGTGACTTTGATCACTGACACTGCTTCGAGCTCTTATATATGTATATATGTAGTTTAAAGCAGTAGCCTTTTTGGGGTTGTGTTCACTGGTCTCTCTGGTACACTTTGTTGTACCTATTTGTAACTATAGATTCATTGTGGCATTCGATCTTCTTGTGCGCGTTTGTAACTTAGCTTTTTGTTTCATACAGTGGTTGTTCCACTATATATTCATTTTGATGGTCATTTGCTGTTGCATCCCTTGTGCTGTTGACAGGTGCATTGTCTTTGTCTTTGTACCTGTTTGCAACTGTAATTTCATTTCTTGGGATTTAATAGTTTTGTATTTGAGTTCGAGTCTTGACCCAGTTTGGTAGTGCATTCTTATGTACATCACTTGTTGTTGTTGCATGTGTTTGTTTCCCGACCTAATGCAGTGTAATATTCATGTTTTTGGAGATTGCACTGTTACTTACAGTAGCATACCTGTTTCACCTTTGGGTTGTGTTTCACTTGCATACTGCTGCAGCCTTGTTCTTTGGTCTTGGCTCAGGTAGTCTTGACTTTGAGTATTTATGTGAATGTGCACTTGTATCTGGTGCATGTGCTATGTTCATTTGAGTTGTACTTCTTTTATTGCCTGGTCTGGATTTGTGTTCTGGTTCATGTATAAGCAAGTTTTACTTTGTGGGGATTACACTTGAGTAGAACCCGATTTTGGGTTTGACCTTGTGATCATTTGTGACTTTCACTGAGCTTTTGTGTAATTCATTACTGTAGTGGCGAGGCAGTACATGCGTGTGTGTACTGAAGCCCTACTTGATCTGATGTTTTCTATTGCTAGGATTGTTTTATGTTGCCAATTCAATATATTTTGAATCGTATTTTGATTTGGTTTAATTTGATGATTTTGTTGTCATTGCCGTTTAGGCAATTCTGGTGTTTTCTAAATTATCTTTTCTGATAATCTCTTCATCTATCTTTGTTGGTGATTTGGATTAGCTGATTTATTGTTTAACACTGTTTAGTGTTATATTTGTCGTTATCCGATTCTCTTACTGAGGAGTCGGGTATACGAGATTTCTGTGATGGTCGTCCTTTTTGATATTGATTATTATTGCTTCCGTGCATTAATGACTGAGTTTGAATTAGACTGACCCGTGTATTATTTTCTTTTGCATTTAATACTCGGGTCAGACCCGAGTTATTTCAGGTTGTAGATTTCCTGCTTTGAGTTGCTGTTGAGCTATGAAGACTTTTCATATCTTTTGAAGGGGTCTTCGTCTTTTTGTAGTAGTCAGTGTATTGTTTTAGGTTGATATGTATTCATGTATATTAGTCGATAATGTACTTGTATATATATAACTTCCAGAGTCGATAGTTATAGTTGTATCATTTGTATTGTGTCAAATGTATTGTAACTGACATCAGTTATTATATATATGAGACTTTTTGTTCTTTCTGTGTTCCGCACTTATATTATCTATGTTATTTTTATATTTATTGTCCTAAACTATTATAGCCACTGTGTAGTAGCTTTGAGTTTGTATCGGTATGTCGGATTTCCTCCTGAAATAAAAATGCATGTTATACTATCTGACATATCGGTGCTCGCACAAAGCAATTACACGGATGGTCGCTCCTCAACAGCCTTATTCTCCGTGCTAGTTGACAACATTACACCGTAGTGTTCTTGGCTAGCGTGGGCATAGAGGTGGGGCGTCACAGCTTGGTATCAGAGCCTGGGGTTTAGGACAATTATAAAACATAACTTAGATGGAGCTTGTGTTACAACTATTTGTCGATGTTTTATCTCTCATCTTTGTATATGATTATCTTTGATTGTTAGGTATGAATTCCTAACGCTTATTCATGTGTATTTGATTTTGATTTCGTGAAAGTATTTTGGCTTCTGCCTTCGTTTGCTTTGCGAACTCAAGTTGGGTTTTTGATGATGAGGATTTTGTTCTTGTGTTTTCGGCTTTGAATTGATTTAGCCGATGTTGATTTTGTTCGAATTTGGCCAATTAAAGCTATTTTGACCTCTGGACTTTGTTCCACTTTTGTGCTATGCTATGGGTGTCATTGTGTACCTGTTACACTATGATGAAAAATAGCTCGACCGGTTGCAAATTGAGTGATTTTGATTTTCACTCATATCTAGTTCGAATCTCAGCGAATTTGAACTTGATATTTTGTGTTTTCCTTGGCTTGATTTCCATTCGACTTCGGTCACTTTGTTTTTATGAAATTGCTAATTTCTTGATTTTCAAGACTCTGACTTTGTTTGCCATTGGATTCTTTGATGATGACGTTGATTCATTTTGTACTCGACAGTGACCATTAATTGTTGACTTCGGCATTGACTTGATTCTTATTTTTGTTGAAGTCATTTATGCATTTATGCTCGTTTTGCTTTGTTTTTCCAATTGATAATCGATTCTTCTTTTCCAATTAGTTGTTATCACCTTTGTCGACTTTGATAACTTCTATTTCTGGAATTTTTGGGTATTTCTACTTTGATGAATTTGGAATCGAATTCTTTGGATTTTATTCACGTCTTCGAATGTGAATTTTAGTGAATTGAATTGGTCTCCAAATTTAATCGATTCTTGATCATTTCCCCGATTTGTTGCTATCATTTATTAGCAACTTTAATGACATTTTCTTCGGGATTTTTGTGAACATACTTTTTGATGGATTCAGTATCGATTTCTTTAGATTCTATTCACATCCTTGTATGTGAATTCTTGTGATTGATTATTTCTACAATCATTTTTGTGATTTTTCACTTTAAAAATACAAAGGTTTTCTATACTAGTAGTAAATATTAAAATCCTTTTCTCCAAACGATTTCAAAACTACTTTACTACAAAGCTCTTTTCCCAAAACCATTTTCCAATCTATTAGTATATACAAACCTTTACCTCACTCGAATGAGAAATCTAATTAAACGGCTTAGCAAAACAAGTGGTATGAAACGCTTGCGTTTACTTCGTCGGTTAATTCTTGGACTTGTTCGATTGAACCTTTTGTGACAATTTTCTAGTGAAGATCTACAGTTTGTTCGTAAATATTTGAGTTAAGCAAGTGGTTATGGGACATGAAGCTTAACTCTTATATTCACTAACTTAGTGTAATTGACACTTCTTGATGATCATGACGATCATTTTTGTGATTTGATTTAGGCTAGCAATTGTGCGATGCCTGTGATGACCGCCCATGACCCCTGCACTAAACATAGAAAAAAGTGCGCTGAAAAGTGTGCCAGGCAGCCATGAACGATCACCAAGGTAAGTTAAAATAGCAAAATCTATCGTATTACTCACAGCGCATGGATAAAATACAATAGAGAAAAATATACATAGTGAAGCTACACAGAACAGAATCGCATCAAATAAGTCTCATAGTAGTTTGATACAAAAATCTGAATAGTCAATACATCCAGCCTCACTACATATCACTCAGAGTATATACAAGCAGTGGAACATCCAGTACATATAATAAGAAAATAATATGCAAGCCTCCAGCTCGTCTTCGTCATCAGCATCGTTGGAAACTAAGAACAACACTTGTCACCTGCTACCTAGTCTGCCCATCCCAAAATGGATGAACAGCACAAGGTAATAAGAGTTGAACATAAAACCTTGAGTCAGACAACAGTCTTAGTGAGCGGTAAATTAACTAACAACATACCAAAAGAGCATAAAGATAAAAGGAATAGGAACCCAACCCTCCCACTCCACCTCTTTCTACAGTGATAGCCCCCAGACACACTAAACAGAAGTAAACATAGTAAAGCAAACATTCAAAGTAAAGCAATTATCATTCGAGTCAAGGTCAATGTTTTCCAAGTACAAACCCCCAAGGCCTAAACCAAGATCAGATAAGCACCCAGAAAATATTGCTCTTGAGACCGAATGACGCTACAACCAAACATCCATGACTCTGGCTATCACTGTTATCATTGCTTCGATACCACCATTAATTGAATGACCGGCACATTCTTTCAGCCGTCCGTCAAGGGCCAATGGTAACCCCGGTTCTAGACAGAACTCTGCACGTCGTCGCAGCCCATGCCTAGGACTATCGAATCTGCCCAGAGTACTCGACCACCAACTGTAGTCTTTTGGGACTATCAAATCTGCCCAGCGTACTCTTGCTTTGAGCCTGCTAGAACCTTCAACAACGATGAAATCTCAGCCTTCTAGTCATCCTCCTCGACGACTATTCTCATACTAGCTCAAGCGCCTCTCGAGCCAACCATTATCCTCAAACTCGAACCATTTCACCGAGTCATCAACATGCTTGGAATGATCCCGTCTGGACTTATCCAAGGCTATCTCAAATCATGCCTCGCTTCATCTCATCGTAGCAAAGCCTCATCTCAACATCATCATCAAATCTATCCATATGAGCTTTATCATCCGCGTCATATGCCACGAGCAGCTTTTCTTATTCAAGAGCCTTTCCCTTAGCTTTTGAATCATCTTCGACCAACTTGTCCAAATCAAATCATCAATCAACTAATTTGTAACCATCAATCAAGTCAATCATTAATCCAAGTAATCAAGCATTCAAACATGATTTAATAAACAATTATAACAATAATGGCAATCTTGTAAATAAAGAGTCCAAATCTAACAAGCATGAATCATGGGCAATATCTCTACAACTTGATGAATGAACTTGTATAGGTTAACATGTAGTAAAGTGGATGTCAAATCATCATGAACAATGGATCTATACTTAAGTTTAAGAAAATTAATGGAAATCACTATTTTAACACCAAATCAAGCCATCAATCCGATATACTCCTTTGGATCCGTGTGAGAGATAACCACCACTCACCGAATCACCTAAACACCTTAAAAGTAACACACTTCAGATCTGGACAGCGAAGGATCTAACTCGATTCTCCAAATTTCCGCTTCAAACGATGAAATCTTTCTTCGATGGTTGTAGATCTTCAATCTAAGCTCTTGGATCTTCGATTTGGATGGAAGGAAGCACAAAATTAAAGTGGAGAAAAGAAGTGAAGAAGTGTAGTTCTCGAGCTCTCAAAATGGCAGCACTTCGTCGCTTCCAAATCCGGATCCCAAAAAGTGAGGCAAGGACGTGTATTTATAGGCTGGAAATCCTTAGGTCGTTCGCCCCTTAAGTCGTCCACGACTTATGAAAACCCCACGACCTACGACTTACGACTTAGCAAATCCTACGACTTAACGACCCAAACCTATGCGCATCCACGACCTAACGACTTAGCAAATACTACGACTTAACTTCATAAGCCCTTACGCGACCTATGACCTAACACTCATAAGTGGCTTAGCGACTTAACGCTACATGACCTAACGATCTAACAGGAGTACCGACCTAACACTTCACCTTCACGCGACCTAACAACTTAGCCTTTACGCGACCTAACTAGGTCGTCCCACGACCTAACTACACCCAGCATACTAACATAGGTCGTCTACGACCTAACTAAACACGGCATAGCGATCTCAACGACCTATCCTTAACTCGTCCATGACCTAACTTCCTTTGGTCGTTAACTCACTCAACCCCTAGGTCGCTAAACCCCTTAAGTCGCCAACTGCTACCACTATCTTCCTTAGGTCGCTCGACCGACCTAAACTATAACACGACCTAACCCCTTAGGTCGTCTAAACCCTTAAGTCATCTACTCCTTAAGTCGTCTACCCCTAAAGTCGTCAACTTCCTTAGGTCGCTCACCTAAGCCACTAAGTCGTTCCATAACCCAACCTGCTACACGACCTAACTCTAGACGATTTAAACTCTGGTCGACTTAACAACACTAACGACCTAATGACAACAGTTCTACAATCTTTCGATCCGTAAAAATACGGGTCGTTACATTCTCTCCCCCTTAGGAATTTCGCCCCCGAAATTCCAAACAAACAAGAGCAATCAAAAATTATTCTGCATGCCTACCATCCATAGCAATCAACAAACCATGCGTCCAATTACTAGCCTAACATGCAGAATTCTAAAACTAGAACAAGTTACAATGTCGTGAGATGACACGACACCTTATGGCCATACCTTGAAGAGTTCAGGATGAGCTGCCTTCATCCTCTCTTCCACCTCCCATGTACAGTCGTTATCATCATCACTCCATTGTATCTTGAGCAACCTAACTTCCTTCCTCCTAAGCTGTTTCGTGTCAGTTTCCACAACACGAAGCGGCTTACGAGGTCTCTTATCAACTAGGTCAACTTCAAAATCTTCACAGCTATCAGCAGAAACCACTGTATTCGAATCGTGCATATACTTCCGTAGATATGATATGTGAAAAACATTGTGCACACCCGACATCTTTTCTGGTAACTCCAATTTATAGGAGAGCTTTCCAATTCGCTCTATGATCGGGAATGGTCCAACAAATCTCGGAGTCAATTTTCCTTTCTTCCCGAATCGAATAACATTCTTCAGTGGAGAAATCTTCACAAAAACCATATCACCTACGTCGAATTCCAAATCCTTACGATGCTTATCGGCATAACTTTTCTGTCGGTCTTGGGCTGCCTTCATTCGTTGCCGAATGATCTCTATGCAATCCGAAGTCTGTCGAATCATCTCTGGCCCAAGTATCAGCTTTTCTCCTATTTCTAACCAACATGTCGGAGAGTTACACGGTCTTCCATACAATGCCTCATACGGTGCCATACCAATGCTTGACTGGTAAATGTTATTATACGAAAATTCTACCAAATGAAGGTGATCTTCCCATGATCCTCCGAAATCTAAAACACATGCCCTGAGGAGATCTTCCAAAACTCGGTTGACTCTCTCGGTCTGACCATCTGTTTGGGGGTGATAAGCTGTACTCAAACACAACTCGGTTCCCAAAACTTCCTGGAAGCTCTTCCAAAATCTACTAGTGAACAATGGGTCTCGATCGCTCACTATACTTTTCGGAATACCATGGAATCGAACTATCCACTTAACATATAGCTCAGCCAATTTCGATGCAGTCCTAGTTGATCGAACAGGAATGAATCTTGCACTCTTAGTCAGACGATCTATGATGACCCAAATCCCTTCATTTCCCGTTCTTGTTCTAGGTAGCCCATCAATAAAATCCATCAATATTTGCTCTCACTTCCATTTAGGAACTTCTAATGGCTGAAGCAATCCACTTGGCTTCTTCTGCTCAGCTTTTACCAACTGGCAGTTCATGCACTTGGAAATAAAATTTCCAACATCCTTCTTCATGCCTTCCCAGTAATAGGTTCTCTTCATATCCCGATACATCTTATTTCCACCTGGATGAATTGTCAGCTTCGAGTGATGACTTTCCTTCAGAACTTCATTTCTCAATTCATATATATAGGGAACAACTAGTCGTCCTTGCTTCCGAAGCCAACCCTCTCGATCGACCTCGAATCCTTTATCCTTTTCTAGGTCCAATCCAGATTCCAAATCACAGATAATCTTGACAAGCTTATCGTCTCGTTTTTGGCTCTCTCCAATTCTTTCCGCAAGAGTAGGTCTTATAGATAAGTTTGCCAACATCTCAGGTTCCAATTCACATCTGGGCCTGAAGTCAAATCCATCCAAATACTCGAGACTCTTCCATTCTGAAAACATGGCTCCCAATCCTGCATGTCTTCGACTTAACGCATCTGCCACTGCGTTACCCTTTCCTGGAGTATAGGCTATACTAAAATCATATGATGCCAAAAACTCAAGCCATCGTTGCTGCCTAAGATTCAAATCCTTTTGGGAGAAAAGATACTTCAACGACTTATGATCTGTAAACAACTCGAATCGAACTCCCAATAGGTAATGTCTCCACATCTTCAGAGAAAATACAATCGCTGCCAACTCCAAATCATGAGTCAGATAATTCCTTTCATGCGGCTTCAGTTGTCGACTTGCATACGCAACAACTTTACCCTTCTGCATCAGCACTGCTCCAAGTCCAGTACCACATGCATCAGTGTAAACCACCATCTCTTCATTTCCACTTGGAATAGTCAAAACAGGAGCACTTGTCAATCGTTCTTTAAGGATTCCGAAAGCTTGCTCACACTTAGCATCCTATCTGAATACTTGATTCTTTTTTGTCAATCTTGTTAATGGTGCAGCCACCTTGGAAAAGTCTTTGATAAATCGACGATAGTATCCTGCTAATCCAAGAAAACTTCTCACATCAGATGCATTCTTACGTCTACCCCAATCCTGGATTGCTGCTATCTTGGCGGGATCAATCGCTATTCCGCTTCCAGAGATAATATGGCCTAAGAACCTCACTTCATTCTTCCAGAAGTGACACTTCGAAAACTTAGCCTTCAGCTGATGTTTCCGTAAGATTTCCAAAACAATACGCAAGTGCGTCTTGTGCTCTTCTTCAGTTCTAGAATAAATCAAAATATCATCCACGAACACTAGTACGAACTTGTTCAACTGATCTCTGAACACTCTATTCATAAGATCCACAAAATATGTTGGCGCATTGGTCAATCCAAACGGCATTACCAGCCACTCAAAGAAACCGGATGGTGTCCTGAAAGCAGTCTTCTGCACACTATCCCTTGCCACTCTTAACTGGTGAAATCCCGTTGCCAAATCCATCTGAGAAAACACCTTGGCTTCGTGAAGCTGATCAAACAAGTCATCTATTCTCGGCAGTGGATACTTGTTCTTCTTAGTCACTTTATTCAGCTCACGATAATCCACACACAACCTCAACGATCCATCCGCTTTGGTTACAAACACAACTAGTGCACCCCATTCGGACACACTACGCCGAATGAATCCTTTCTGTAAAAGATCATCAACTTGCACCCTCAACTCCTGCTGTTCCCTAGGCGCCATCCGCTTAAGTGGCATCACAACAGGTCTGGCTCCTTCAACTAAATCGATACGAAACTCGATCTCTCTATGCGGCGGTAACCCTTTGACCTCATCAAAGACATCCTCAAATCCATTAGCGATTGGCACCGATGACAGTCCATCCCGTGGAGCAACTAGCGAATACATGAAGCTCATGAAGACGCCTTCCTCATGCTTACATCGTATCACAACCTTTCGCCCTTCCACATTCTCGACTGTCACCTCCAATCTTTCACAATCAACCTTTGCCGCATACTTCCTAAGCCAGTCCATACCCAAAATAATTCCGAACCCCGCAAAGTTCAGAACAAAACAATCACAAACAAAAGAGCCATCATGACTCGATACAATCAGACCACGGCATAGCATACACAGACAAGACGAACCCCCAACTGGATTAGTTACAACCAATGGCCTATCAACGATATCCGGTTCTAAACCCAACCGGCCTACAAGTTCATTACAAACAAAAGAATGCGACGCCCCAGTATCGAATAACACTCTAACTGGAACACCACATATGGAAAGAGTACCTTGAACCACCACACTCTTTCCTTTCTCTTCAGCGGTAGGAGCTTTTAAAGATGATGGAACAGCCCCCAAAGCATAAGCTTGCACAATCTGCTTGTCCTTCCGCGGTTCTGGACAATTCTTCTTAATATGCCCCGGCTTGTCACAGTTGTGGCACTTCACCGGCACCTTTAGATTCTTGCAATCTCTGGAGAAATGACCCTTCTGCTGACAATTGTAGCAGGTCACTTCGCCCTTTGGCTTCTTCTGACCATCCTTACCCTTTTGCTGCTGCTGCTTCCTCTTCTTGTTTCCAACCGGCTGTGGTTTAGACTCTTCCTTGGTCAAAGCAACAACAGATCCTTCTTTAGGAAACAGATTTTCGTGCCTGAGAGCTTTCTCCACAAGCTTCTCAAATGGATCGTCCAAATGATCTCCCAACTGCCTCCCAAGATAACTGTCCAAGCCTGTCACAAACTTCTCGTTCTTCTGATATAGAGATTCAATATACGACCGGGCATACTTGGACAAAGCTTCAAACTCAGAAACATACTCAAGAACTGGTCTTCCATCTTGCTTGAGCTTTACAAACTTCTTAAACAGAACAGATTTCTGAGCTGTAGAAATGAACTTAGCTTCAAATCTGGCTTGGAATTGCTCACAAGTAATTTCTTCCTCCGAAGTATCAATGGTGATAGAGTTCCACCAATCAGAAGCTCTTCCTTGAAGCTGTCTTGATGCGAGCTTCCTTTTGGTTGCATCCTCGATTCCCAAGTCACCAAAGATCCTTCTACAAGCATCTATCCATCTCTGGACTTCAATAGTTGACTCTGTTCCCATGAAAACCTTTCCTCCAAGAGCAGTATAATCTTTACACAGCTTAGCAAAATCCATCAGTTTTGGAGTTTGAACTTGAACTCCAACATCTACTGATGGCCCCGGAGCTGGCATCCTTCTCATGATCGAAGTCATCATAGCCTCGAACATAGCAACATAATCAGCAGCCCCCTCGGTAGCACGGCCTTCCCTAGCAGCTGGTCTCCCTCTTCGACTCATTCTTAATATCTATAAAAGAAATGATCAGCACACCTTGAGAAACAACTGCATAAAGGACTCAAATCCTTCTAAGCTACTATATTATATATAGTAATCATCCATCAAAATACAATTACGTCTCTCATACGTAGTTACGTCAACGAGCGTTGGCTAAAATCGATTAACCAAAGCTCTGATACCAAATGTGACGACCGCCCATGACCCCTGCACTAAACATAGAAAAAAGTGCACTGAAAAGTGTGCCAGGCATCCATGGACGATCACCAAGGTAAGTTAAAACAGCAGAATCTATCGTATTACTCACAGCGCATGGATAAAATACAATAGAGAAAAATATACATAGTGAAGCTACACAGAACAGAATCGCATCAAATAAGTCTCATAGTAGTTTGATACAAAAATCTGAATAGTCAATACATCCAGCCTCACTACATATCACTCAGAGTATATACAAGCAACGGAACATCCATTACATATAATAAGAAAATAATATGCAAGCCTCCAGCTCGTCTTCGTCATCAGCATCGTTGGAAACTAAGAACAACACCTGTTACCTGCTACCTAGTCTGCCCATCCCAAAATGGATGAACAACCCAAGGTAATAAGAGTTGAACATAAAACCTTGAGTCAGACAACAGTCTTAGTGAGCGGTAAATTAACTAACAACATACCAAAAGAGCATAAAGGTAAAAGGAATAGGAACCCAACCCTCCCACTCCACCTCTTTCTACAGTGATAGCCCCCAGACACACTAAACAGAAGTAAACATAGTAAAGCAAACATTCAAAGTAAAGCAATTATCATTCGAGTCAAGGTCAATGTTTTCCAAGTACAAACCCCCAAGGCCTAAACCAAGATCAGATAAGCACCCAGAAAATATTGCTCTTGAGACCGAATGACGCTACAACCAAACATCCATGACTCTGGCTATCACTGTTATCATTGCTTCGATACCACCGTTAATTGAATGATCGACACATTCTTTCAGCCGTCCGTCAAGGGCCAATGGTAACCCCGGTTCTAGACAGAACTCTGCACGTCGTCGCAGCCCGTGCCTAGGACTATCGAATCTGCCCAGAGTACTCGACCACCAACTGTAGTCTTTTGGGACTATCGAATCTGCCCAGCGTACTCTTGCTTTGAGCCTGCTAGAACCTTCAACAACGATGAAATCTCAGCCTTTTAGTCATCCTCCTCGACGACTATTCTCATACTAGCTCAAGCGCCTCTCGAGCCAACCATTATCCTCAAACTCGAACCATTTCACCGAGTCATCAACATGCTTGGAATGATCCCGTCTGGACTTATCCAAGGATATCTCACATCATGCCTCACTTCATCTCATCGTAGCAAAGCCTCATCTCAACATCATCATCAAATCTATCCATATGAGCTTTATCATCCGCGTCATATGCCACGAGCAGCTTTTCTTATTCAAGAGCCTCCCTTAGCTTTTGAATCATCTTCGACCAACTTGTCCAAATCAAATCATCAATCAACTAATTTGTAACCATCAATCAAGTCAATCATTAATCCAAGTAATCAAGCATTCAAACATGATCTAATAAACAATTATAACAATAATGGCAATCTTGTAAATAAAGAGTCCAAATCTAACAAGCATGAATCATGGGCAATATCTCTACAACTTGATGAATGAACTTGTATAGGTTAACATGTAGTAAAATGGATGTCAAATCATCATGAACAATGGATCTATACTTAAGTTTAAGAAAATGCATGGAAATCACTATTTTAACACCAAATCAAGCCATCAATCCGATATACTCCTTTGGATCCGTGTGAGAGATAACCACCACTCACTGAATCACCTAAACACCTTAAAAGCAACACACTTCAGATCTGGACAGCGAAGGATCTAACTCGATTCTCCAAAATTCCGCTTCAAACGATGAAATCTTTCTTCGATGGTTGTAGATCTTCAATCTAAGCTCTTGGATCTTCGATTTGGATGGAAGGAAGCATAAAATTAATGTGGAGAAAAGAAGTGAAGAAGTGTAGTTCTCGAGCTCTCAAAATGGCAGCACTTCGTCGCTTCCAAATCCGGATCCCAAAAAGTGAGGCAAGGACGTGTATTTATAGGCTGGAAATCCTTAGGTCGTCCGCCCCTTAAGTCGTCCACGACTTATGAAAACCCCACGACCTACGACTTACGACTTAGCAAATCCTACGACTTAACGACCCAAACCTATGCGCATCCACGACCTAACGACTTAGCAAATACTACGACTTAACTTCATAAGCCCTTACGCGACCTACGACCTAACACTCATAAGTGGCTTAGCGACTTAACGCTACACGACCTAACGATCTAACAGGAGTACCGACCTAACACTTCACCTTCACGCGACCTAACAACTTAGCCTTTACGCGACCTAACTAGGTCGTCCCACGACCTAACTACACCCAGCATACTAACATAGGTCGTATACGTTCTAACTAAACACGGCATAGCGATCTCAACGACCTATCCTTAACTCGTCCACGACCTAACTTCCTTAGGTCGTTAACTCACTCAACCCCTAGGTCGCTAAACCCCTTAAGTCGCCAACTGCTACCACTATCTTCCTTAGGTCGCTCGACCGACCTAAACTATAACACGTCCTAACCCCTTAGGTCGTCTAAACCCTTAAGTCATCTACTCCTTAAGTCGTCTACCCCTTAAGTCGTCAACTTCTTTAGGTCGTCAACTTCCTTAGGTCGCTCACCTAAGCCACTAAGTCGCTCCATAACCCAACCTGCTACACGACCTAACTCTAGACGACTTAAACTCTAGTTGACTTAACAACACTAACGACCTAATGACAACAGTTCTACAATCTTTCGATCCGTAAAAATACGGGTCGTTACAATGCCTCTTTGTCTACGAGGGAGACTAAACCTCGTTTGTGTGATGTTTCACCATCACATAGAAGTGGGGTAGCGACCCACGGTCTTCGGGCCATTCCCGTGTGGAAATTTAATGGATAGCTTCCATGAGATAGCTTCTCATTCTCGTGATACCGGTCGGTGAGTTTTCAAGCTCCCATTTTGTGATAGGCCTTCCCCTTTTCTTTTTATGATTTAGACTAGCGATTGTGCGATGTCTCTTTGTCTACGAGGGAGACTAAACCCCGTTTGTGTGATGTTTCACCATCACATAGAAGTGGGGTAGCAACCCACGGTCTTCGGGCCATTCCTGTGTGAAAATTTAATGGATAGCTTCCATGAGATAGCTTCTCATTCTTGTGATACCGGTGTTTTGAGTTTTCATACTCCCGTTTTACGATAGGCCTCCCCCTCTTTATGATTTCTGGATTTCGTGTGTCGATTCTAGAATTTTTGTGATTTCTGGATTTTGTGTGTCGATTCTAGAATTTTTGTGATTTCTGGATCTCGTGTGTCGATTCTAGAATTTTTTTGATTTCTGGATTTCGTGTGTAGATTTCTAGAATTTGTGTTTTTTGGATTTCTTGTGATGATTTCTGGAATTTGTGCTTCACCAATTTTCGTGATTATCATTGATATGTTTTATTAATTTTTGTGCATTGGTGAATTCGTGTGTCATTGACTTGTTATGAATACAAGTTTAGGGTATGGTATCCCTTTCTATCTTTGAGAAGATTCTTGTGACATTTTTGATGAATGAAAATTCATTGGTATTATATTTTGATGCCAGTTATTTTGATGAGATTTTGGCGTGTTAACTTCAATAACCGTCAATTTTAAAATGGATTTACAAGCGGTCTCCCACAATGCTGATTTTGTTGTCCGTTTTTACAGTATTTTGAGAAGTGCAATTTCCTTATCAAAGTTGCTACTGATGTTGCTAATTTAATCACGTGTTTTCAAAATTCGTTATTTTTAAAAGTTGTTTCAAAATATAAATTAAAATTGTTTTCAAAATTTTTACAGTTTGCATTTTCAAAAGAATGAGGAAGCGATTTAAACGTTTCCGCAAAATCAAGCACTATGACCCCTTTCTTTTACTGATTCGCTTAATTCCGGACTTGTCCGTTTGAGAATGTGAAATGTTATTTTTTTAGAATACACAATTTTGCACTTTCAAGGAAACGATAAAGAGATTTAAACGATTTAGCAAAAGTACGGAGTATGGAACCATACTTTTACTATTTTAGTTAATTCCGGACTCGTTAATCAGATATTTGTGATTTCTAATTTATCGTTTTTGATAATAGGTTATTTGTGATTTCTGATTATCGTTTTTGATAATCAGATATTTGTTGTTTCTGGTTATCGCTTGTGATAACTAGAAATTTGTGGTTTGATTATCATGTTTGATAATTAAATATATGTTGATTTGTGATTTAATTATCATTTTGATAATTGAATATTTGTTGATTTGCTATTTGATTATCAATTGTGATAATTAAATATTTGTGAGATTTGATTATCAATTGTGATAATTAAATATTTGTTAATTTGATTACCGTTTGTGGTAATTAAATATTTGTTGATTTGATTATCGTTTGAGATAATTAAATATTTTTTCGATTTGATTATCGTTTGCGATAATTGAATACTTGCGGTTTGTGGTTTAATTATCGTTTGAGATAATTAAATATTTGTGATTTGAAAATTCGATTATCGTTTTTGATAATTGAATATTTGCGATTTGAGATATGATTATCGTTTTGATAATTAGGTAATTGCTAATTTTGCTGATTATAAGATTTTCTAGTCTCTAATTGATTCTAGATTATGTTGATTATATTGAATTGCTGTTTTCTACCTATCTCTATTGATAGTTAGAGTTTGCTGATTATAAAGTTCGTGTTTTCTACTTATCTGCTGGATAACTAGATATTTGCAGTTTTGCGATTTGCGAATTTTGTTTTCTAATTATCTTTGTTGATAATTAGATTTTGCTGTTTTCTAATTATCGTATCGATAATTAGATATTGCTGTTTTGTGATTTCTGAATTCTAATTGTCTAATTGATGATTGAATATTGCTGATAATTGCGTTCATTCAGTTTTGTTGTTTTATGATTATCTATTTGATAGTTATATTTTGTTGAGAATTGTGAATTTCTTTTATGAAATTAAAAGATTTCTTTGAGGTTTGAATTCTCTACCTTTATTTTTCTAGCTTAACCAGTTTATGTTAGAAAATTTATTGTTAATGACGACCTTAATTATGAAAATTGCGGGGACGCAATTTCTATAAGGAGGGGAGTTTGTAACAACCCGAGATTTCGTACCAATTAATTATCGCCTCTAGACGATTAAATCTAGTTGTTAATTGCTGATGGAAGTCTTTAATTGGTAGAAATTCTTTTACAATTTTGATTAAAAGAGTATACGGGCTTTAACAATTGTTTGGCCCATGTTGATTTTTAGTTGCCGTGATATTTATCAACACCCTTCCCCTCTTTGTTCAGTCGATAAAAAGAAACGTTCCCTTTTCAATTAATTCAACCCGTTCCTTTTGTTGAGATAAGGGTTGTAATCGTTCCTCTTTACATTCCTGGAGCCAAACCCTAAAACGAAATAAACGTTCGAAAGAAAACGAAATAATGGCGGTCTCGTATCTTCGTTTCTCCTGGCGATTTAGGGCTTCGAGATTTTCATATTGACGTCGCTTGAAGGGGTTTTCCGTGCTCGTCTTCGCTTCGACAGAGGTGAGTGAAAACTCACATCTAATTCACTCGACCCTGTTGGTTTTCGTTCGTTTCTAGTTAACTTCGATCTATTAGTTTGGTTGTGAAAATTGGGTTTTGTCGACTTCGACTTCGTTCGATTTTATCTGATGTTTAGGGGTTTCGACGTTGACCATTTTAAATTGATTTCCATTGTATCAAGTCGTTTTTGTGGTTTCTTCGACTTTGAATGATTTCGCGGTTATCGTGGTTTCGATTTTTGTTGTTCGATTTTCTAACTGTCCAATTTTGTTTATGTGGACTTTGTTCGAACTCTTATATTCTCGTGAGGTTGGGTTTCACAGTTTGGTTTTGTGGATTTCTGGTGACTTCGGGATTAACTTTGATTTGTGATAATGTTGGACTCGGCTTTAACTTGATTTTGACTTGAGTCAACTTTATTGGTCATCATTGTTTTTTCGATTCCGATTTGATTTCGTTCTTTGACTGGAACGATGATTTCTTTTTGACTTGGGCTTGAGAAAAACTGTTAATTTGAAACTGCTTGATTAATTAGATGTGACTTCATATATGTGCATATATACAATTGTATGTGTGTATGCATGTATCGTCGAGTCTACACTTACAGTTTTTCTTGTATATTGACGTTGAGCCACTGTCTCACCGTCTCGTACTCAGATTGGATCATCATGCTGTCTGCTGGACACTTGAAATTTTTCGATATTGATTTCTTTTGTGACTTTGATCACTGACACTGCTTCGAGCTCTTATATATGTATATATGTAGTTTAAAGCAGTAGCCTTTTTGGGGTTGTGTTCACTGGTCTCTCTGGTACACTTTGTTGTACCTATTTGTAACTATAGATTCATTGTGGCATTCGATCTTCTTGTGCGCGTTTGTAACTTAGCTTTTTGTTTCATACAGTGGTTGTTCCACTATATATTCATTTTGATGGTCATTTGCTGTTGCATCCCTTGTGCTGTTGACAGGTGCATTGTCTTTGTCTTTGTACCTGTTTGCAACTGTAATTTCAGTTCTTGGGATTTAACAGTTTTGTATTTGAGTTTGAGTCTTGACCCAGTTTGGTAGTGCATTCTTATGTACATCACTTGTTGTTGTTGCATGTGTTTGTTTCCCGACCTAGTGCAGTGTAACCTTCATGTTTTTGGAGCTTGCACTGTTACTTACAGTAGCATACCTATTTCACCTTTGGGTTGTGTTTCACTTGCATACTGCTGCAGCCTTGTTCTCTGGTCTTGGCTCAGGTAGTCTTGACTTTGAGTATTTATGTGAATGTGCACTTGTATCTGGTGCATGTGCTATGTTCATTTGAGTTGTACTTCTTTTATTGCCTGGTCTGGATTTGTGTTCTGGTTCATGTATAAGCCAGTTTTACTTTGTGGGGATTACACTTGAGTTGAACCCGATTTTGGGTTTGACCTTGTGATCATTTGTGACTTTCACTGAGCTTTTGTGTAATTCATTACTGTAGTGGCGAGGCAGTACACGCGTGCGTGTACTGCAGCCCTACTTGATCTGATTTTTTCTATTGCTAGAATTGTTTTATGTTGCCAATTCAATATATTTTGAATCGTATTTTGATTTGGTTTAATTTGATGATTTTGTTGTAATTGCCGTTTAGGCAATTCTGGTGTTTTCTAAATTATCTTTTCTGATAATCTCTTCATCTATCTTTGTTGGTGATTTGGATTAGCTGATTTATTGTTTAACACTGTTTAGTGTTATATTTGTCGTTATCCGATTCTCTTACCGAGGAGTCGGGTATACGAGATTTCTGTGACGGTCGTCCTTTTTGATATTGATTATTATTGCTTCCGTGCATTAATGAATGAGTTTGAATTAGACTGACCCGTGTATTATTTTCTTTTGAATTTAATACTCGGGTCAGACCCGAGTTATTTCAGGTTGTAGATTTCCTGCTTTGAGTTGCTGTTGAGCTATGAAGACTTTTCATATCTTTTGAAGGGGTCTTCGTCTTTTTGTAGTAGTCAGTGTATTTTTTTAGGTTGATATGTATTCATGTATATTAATCGATAATGTACTTGTATATATATAACTTCCAGAGTCTACAGTTATAGTTGTATCATTTGTATTGTGTCAAATGTATTGTAACTGACATCAGTTATTATATATATGAGACTTTTTGTTCTATCTGTGTTCCGCACTTATATTATCTGTGTTATTTTTATATTTATTGTCCTAAACTATTATAGCCACTGTGTAGTAGCTTTGAGTTTGTATCTGTATGTCGGATTTCCTCCTGAAATAAAAATGCATGTTATACTATCTGACATATCGGTGCTTGCACAAAGCAATTACACGGATGGTCGCTCCTCAACAGCCTTATTCTCCGTGCTAGTTGACAACATTACACCGTAGTGTTCTTGGCTAGCGTGGGCATAGAGGTGGGGCGTCACAGTGTGATTTTCTCACGCTGGTTTTCCAGACTGACTCGGGTGCTGTTTTATATGATGCTCGGGTCAGACCGAGTATTACAGATACAGGATAGGATGCTGTGGAGCTCAGGAGACGAGCTGGATGGAGATACATATTTCGTACTTGTGTATGTTTATTCCGCTGTGTTGTTTTTCTGTGTATTCTGTTGTATTGAGGACATGACATGATTATTGTCCAGTTGTATGTTATGTGTTCTCTGATGTATACTGTGATGATATATTGTATAAAACAGATATAGTTTTGATTTTTGTAAAGATCTGTTAATATATATTATATTTTATTCCGCTGCGATGGTTAGATTCTGATGTTGTTTTCTACATTCTTCTTCTACCTCTCTTTCTTTAATTACTAATGGTTCGATTTTCCGGCTTGGAAGATCGGGTCGTTTCACCGAGCGTAAATAAAACACAAACACTCGAGTCAGGACATACATACTTATACAATGTAAACCAACTCAAGTGAACTGTAATAAAGAGTACAATAACTTAAAGAATGCTTGGGATCGTCCATTCTTTAAGGACCCGTTAAACCATCTACTATGTAGTAATATTCGTTATAATAATAATGTCTAATCATAAAATAAACATACTTTAAAATAGCATTAGGGCTTTACATTTAATCTGAACTCACCCTAACACGTAATAGTCCCAGTAGTCTATCCAGTATTAGCAAACTCCCAAAATGGGGGCTACCCTCGATACTCCACAGGCTACGGGAGAAATCACAACTCGTAGTAAAGCTCGATATGGTAGGTGACACGACACAACTAGGCAATGCCAGGGTAGATATACCAATTACGCATCCGGACTGGTGGTGACGCATAGCAGCCACTACCGCCCATCTCGAACAACACTCCTAAATCAAGGGTGCGCACCAAATCAATCACAAGTAATAGAATGGTATCGAAGAAGTGTGTCCGATCAGAGGTGCTACCTCATTGGCCCGTCGATCGCTCCTGTTTTAGCCACCTTATGCCAACTCACGAGAGTTGGGTCCATGTATATACCTTAGGATCGTCGCCACCATCCTACTTCATTCTGGAAAATCCACCGCGTAAATAGTTATCAAAGTGGTTTTCGGTATCGACAGAGAGTATGTCCATATCCGATCCCGGTCTCTTTAACAACCAATCGTTATTATAACCCATGGTTATAAATTTAAAAACAGTTTATATTTCAAATCAAAATACTTCAATTTAACCATTTAAAAACAAAGTCATTATTCTTTTAAATCAAATATTCAATTCCCAAAATTTTACCCTTTTCTGAGTTCATTTATTCACTTAAAAACAATAAAACATTAAAATTCCAGCTTTCATAGCATTTAAAAAGTGCTGCGGTAAGTTATATTTGAAAACAATTCAATTCAGCAAAGACATCATTTATAAACTGGTGTAATAGTTCAGTTTTAAAGGAAAAATAGTTCAATTCAGAAAAGACAGCATTACAGAACTGCCGTAATAGTTCAAGGTTCAAATTAAAGGTTTTAATTCAATTCAGCAAAGACAGCGTTTTACAAACTGCTGCAGTAGTTCAGTTATATACAAAAATCATATTTCAGCCTACTGCAGCACTTAACAAGTGCTACAATAGCCTCTTCATTAGTTTCAGTTTTATCTTTAGTTCCTACCACTACAGCACTTACCAAGTGCTGTCATAGCCATAGTTCATTTTAGTCTTTAAGTTTATTTATGCAACCACAGCACTTACCAAGTGCTGCAGATTCTACTTAGTTAGAATTAGTTCATTTCCAGAAATGATAGCATTTCTGAAGTGCTATAAATTGAATTTCCAGGTTTTAAATACAATTCCAGCCACAAATAAACTTTAATTTAAATCATTTAAACTTATGAAAAATCATATTTCTCACATTAAAAATGTACATTTATATATCTTTAACTTATGGTTTTATAAAGAAAAATTTTACAGATAAAAATCAAATTTTTCCAAAGTTCACTTATTAAATTCAAGTGTGTCAATTCCCATTTTTCATTTTTAACAATTTACTTCAACACTTAAATTTAAATCTCCATTTTCACCATTTAAAACTAAATTTTCATTTTTAATTTAATTAACTTAAATTTCCATTTTAAAAAAAATCAGTCAAATTTCCAATTTAAGTTACACTTTAAAATCACCATTTTCTATCCATTTATTTTACATTTAACACATAGAAAAAATATTTCACTTTAATAAATCTTTTAAAAATTCAATTTAAATCATTTTTTCATAATTTTTACATTTTAAAATACTAAAAAATTTCTAGAAAAATATATAAAATAACCACGGGTCTGTATAATATTTTCTAGCCTAAGTCAAGTGATACGGATAATATATCATTTCAATCCGTAGTTTACCAAGAAAAACCGGGTTTTATCATTTCAAACCCGCAATCCCAAGTAAATAAAATTAATTAAAAGTCGCTCAGGCTTATCATTTCAGCCCATAACGATCTTTCCCTATTCTAAAGTTCGTTCGGGTATGTATCATTTCAACCCATAGTGAACCTAATCTACAGGGAACTTGCAGTGTGATAAACTGATAAAAAAAATGAACAGTCAGCAACACATAACAATAACAGGTGATATGACATGTAATTTAACAGGTTTAACATCATATATAAATAATCACAGGCAATTATAACATCATTTTTAATTCTACACATTCAGTTGTGGTCGCTTCACAATTATATAAGTATGAATAGTCGTGTGAGATTTACTCACCTCTAAATGTTGGAGATAACAAAACCAATGACATAACGGAAATCAAAGCACGATGACAAGATTACGGACTTGAGTGGAGAGAAAATCCAATGCTATAAATCTTGTGTTACAACCCAAACAAAAAATCAAAACAAACCATAAATTTCAATACACTTAAAATTGAATAACTTTTAAATAAAAAGAGATACGAATGCCAAATCTTTTGCCTTGCTTTCTATAATTTTTTTAACATGGCCTAGGGATGGTTTTGGCTCTGGTTTGAATAGGGAATGGCTTGTGTTTGGTCATGAAAAAGGCACAGCCAAGGTAGTGGAAACATGGGAGGAAGTTTATACAAAGGAATGTGAAGAGTTTTAGGCAAAATAGTGTGATTCTTTTGGCAAAATAAGGCTCGACCATGGTCAATTGGGTCAGGTCAGAAGGGTATGGGTAAGGTCAGTGGGAGGAAAGGTGTGTGGTGGTCTGGACAGAGGTAGTGGAGGCGGCCTAAGGTGGTGGTGGTGGTGGAAAGTGGAATGGTGAAGCAAATAGTGGTCAAACAACATGTTTTTATGGCTTGTGTTGCAATTTTTGTGGAGTTTTGGCATTACAACTTAAAGGAAATCAAAAGCAACCCAAAGTACAGGAGATCAAAACAAAAGCTAGTAGCATTTTTTCAAGGCAGGCTTTGTTCAAAGAAAACAATCAGTGAGGAAAACCTTTTTTTAAAAAAACTTCTTCTATAAACAATTTATATGTGAGTAAACTAAAATCTTTTTATGCTAATCTATGAGTATGCCTGGTTATAGAAATAGCAGTGTTTGAGGAGTATGCTTGGACAAGAATACATGTATATATATGTATATGGATGTATATACCAAAGCTTGTACAACATTCTTGTTTCTGCTCTGTTTTTTATGTCATGCTTAGCTTTAAAAATCCCTATCTCTTCCTCTAAATAGTTTTGGGTTATGATGTTTGAAGAAATTCTGTTCGTATTCGATTATACTTTGTTTTAAAAATGATTTCAAAAAATGTTATCAAGTATAAACATTGGAAAGTAAAATTTAAAGTAAGATAACCCAATGTGGCAAAATTTTGAACATCTTGTTTTACCTTTTGGTTTGTATAAACTTGATCGCCGTGTGAAATGACGAATTTTAGAGGTCGTTTCATGATTTTTAGTTTTGTATTTGATGGGATGGGAGGAGTTGAACGTGGATTGGTCTTTGACCAATTTACGGCGATCCGGTCATAGTTAAGGGTCGGGGTTGTGGCCAGAGGTAGCTAGGTGGAAGGGAAGCTCCGAAAAAATGGCGGAGCAATTTATAGGACGGCGCGGTGACTGGTCAGAGGTGATTTAGGGTTTGGGTGTCGTATTTGGTTGTGTTCAGTTTCATGGCGACAGCGGTGTCGGGGTGGAGGTCTAGGGCTACAATGTAGGGGGAATAGAAGGAGGAATGTGCGGCAAAGCTTCTGGCAAGGTTGGGGAAACTCCGGTGGTCAGAGATGGCAGGAAGAGGTGGAGATACGGTGGTTGGTTCATTCCAGTTTTGAGGCTCGAGTTCGATTTTCGAATTTTCCTACGTCGTGAAATTCTGGATGGCCAGGGAGACTACGGAGGTCGAAGGCGATGTGGGGAAGAGGTCGGAGATGGTCGGTGAGTCTCCGTCGTCGTGTGCACGTGCACGGCGTGGTCATGTGCAGGTCGAAAGAGAAAGGAAGATAGAAGAAGTAACAGGAAAAAAATAAAAAGAGAAGAGAAGGGGGGAAAGTTGCCTGGTCTTGGACTTTGGGCCGTTGGGCCTGACTCTTATATATATATATATATATATAATGTAAAAATGTCTTCTTAAAAACTATTAACTTTTAAAATTTAAATTTTTACATTAATTACAAGGTAGGAATTTTAAATATCCTATCACTTTTTTTCACCTAAAACACATAATTAAGTTAGAAATTTATTTATTTAATTTTTAATAATTAAAGTAAATAAAAACAATTTGAAACTTTAAATTTATTAAATCCTATGTTAATTTATATATGATAATTATGGATAAATTTATAAAATTTATTTAAAATAATAATAAATAGTTTTGTAATTAAATTTAATTATAAGTAAGCAGGATGTGAAAAAGACAATTAATTTTATTTTAAATAAGATGATGGATTGTGATTGGTTAATATAGACTATAAATGGTTTAAAGTAGATCAGGTTATATGAGTTGTCCTGATTTCTCTAGTGGATTCATTTCTGTTATTCTGTGACATAAAGCACCCTGATAATGAACAGTTAGAGATTTAAACGTTGAGATTTTTTATTGGAAATAGACATATGTGATTGAATTTCAATTGTAATTGTGACATTTTGAAATTGGATTGTTTTGTTAAAACAACTTGGCCTTAAAATCTGGCGTTTGGATTCGATGAGACCGGGATCGGATATCGGTGTTATCCAAAAACCACATCGTTCCCAAAATAAACGATCAGGTCGTGAAGATCTCAAGGGAAGATCTGGAATGAAGATTCAGAATGCAAGGGCTATTTGTCGCTAACTCTGAGGGTGATTCCAATATGAGTGTAGTGGAGATAGTGCCTTCGGTTATGTTCGGACCTGGAACAGACTTGTATGCACGAATGCTATCAGACCATCGTCATTGGAGGACGATGAGCATTCTAAGTGAATGTGTTATAAAAAGGTAATCATACCCTCAACCCTCATCAACCGGGAATGGCTAAAACAGGGGAGGTGCAGCAAGGCTAAGTGGGTAGCTCCCAAGTAGGGTAAGATTGCCCCTGTCTAGAGTCCCTTATATTTTGGCTGTGTGGGCTATTGCTGATCCCAACCATGGGGTGATCTTATTCGGGCTATCAGTAAGGGGTAGTCCGGTCTTGTGTTGCAGGGGATCGGGAGTGGTCCTCGGTACATTGTTCTAGTGGTGTACTGTGACGGGCAGTACCCCAGTAGCCCTACCATTGTATGGAACCCAAATCTCCAATAAGTGTCGTACGTTTTGGTTGTGCCCAACTATGTTGGAACGTGAGATGCAAGCATTCCAGCTATTTTCAATTTTATATTGAAAACCCTAGACATTATTATAATATCACCGGATTTCCTATGAAAGTGTTTTGGTTATCGTAAGGGAAAAATCAGTCCGTGTTTATGTGCGGCGAGTCTTACGAGATACTATCGATTTAAAATGATTTTCAATTTAAATAAATTTAACCGTTTTACTCACACTAGACCCATGTCTAACCCAGAGTTTATTTTCTGTTTTTCCTAAACTCTTGAGTACTCAAATTTTTATGAGTAGCCAAGTGATTTCAGGTATGCTTCGATGTATTTTGGAGGAGGGGTTGGAGCAGGTTGCTTCAACATATCTAGCTATATCTATGTTCCGCTGTATTAGTATCTATGTCTGCATTTTGGTTTGTAATGTATAGACAGATCACCACGACTGTCTAGTATGATGTATGTAAAAGTTACGACTCTGATGTACTGTACTAGTAACTTTGTGATATATGTGATGTAATATATATTATCCATTCCGCTGTGAGATTCTGTGATTTGTTTTAGTTCTTTCTATCTATTTCTTTTCTACCTATTTCTTTCTCTATTACGATTCGTCTTATGATGGAACGAAAGGCGGATCGTCACATTTGGTATCAAAGCACTAGGTTAAGTAAATACCTAGGCTTTTGAGTTAATATCAGTCTTGAGAGAGCGTATTTGTAAATTTATATATATATATATACACACACACCTCCCTGATTGTTAGTTCAGCTTTATTAGTGCCATCTTTAGGAATATATTTTGTCCCAGTGCTAAGTATCCTCTTACTATGTCCAGGTAGTCAACAATGAGTACAAGGGGAAGGCGATGCAGAGGAGCAAGTAGCACAACAACCACTAATGGAAGAACCCCTAATGCTGGAGGTGGTAGAGTAGTTGTTGAGGCCGTAGCTCCAGTACAGCCTCGAGAAAACTTTGCAACGCTGTGCAAGGACTTTACAAATCTTGGAGGGAAACCCTTTAAGGGTATTGAGTCTATTATTAAGGTGCAAGCATGGTTACGCTCTTGTGAGCGAATTTTCAAGAGTTTGGATCTTTTTGACGAACAGAAGCGAGTTATGGCATTGTGGCAGTTACAGGAAGGAGCAGCTGCATGGTGGGACTCAGTCACAGCAAATGTTCCCGAGGATCAATTTTCGTGGAGGAAATTCAAAGAGGTGTTTGAGGAGCAGTTCATGCTGACTACAGGAAGGACCCGATTGTATAGGAGTTTTCTAGACCTCAAGCAGGAAGATATGTCAGTGGCAGAGTATGAAACCAAGTTCAATGAGTTATCCCGTTATGGCTCCGGACTCATAGACACCCCTCTTAAGAAAAATGAAATGTTTGTATTACGGATGAGGGCAGTTTCCACGAGAAGATGACTGCTCATCTTCAGGGATCGTTTGTGGAACTTGTGGATATGGCTTTGAGGTATGAGGAACTTTTGGAAAGAAAACCCTCGGCGGTAGTTACAACCCCAAGTGGTAGTGCTACCAATCAGAATAACATGAAATTTAACCCAAATTGGAAGAAGCAAGGCAAAGGAAAACAAGGAGGGCAACCATGCGATCAGGAAATGTTATAATTGCAAATAGGAAGGTCATATCGCCAAATTCTGTCCAAGTAGTAAAGCCCCGAAGCAGCGGTAGAGCGGACCCATTTCCCAAATGGTTCAGAAGACCATGTGCTTCAATTGCCATCAACCTGGACACATGGTAAAGGACTGCCCACTCCTACAGAAGGTGCAGTTGAACAAGGTATTTGCCATCCAGAATGAACCATCAGCTTTGACGGACAGGAACGGTAAACACGTCCTCGAAGGTACTTTGCTTACAAATGGCGTTTATGTTAATGTATTATTTGATTTTTGTGCTTCTCTTAGCTTTATTTTTTTGGAAACGATAGTGAAATTTCACCTAAGTATCATAGACAATTCTATTTTCATCTCTAATCCCATAGGAGGAGTAACCCAACTGAATATGATTTGTGAAGGCTTGCGAATTACTTATCTTTTCCATAGTTTTTCGTGTGATCCCTATGTATTAGATTTTAAAGGGTTTGACCTTGTACTTGGATTGGATTGGTTAACAAAATATAAAGCTGTTCTCGACTGTGAGGAGAGAACCGTATCCTTGGAAACCGAGTTGGGAAGAATTGCAAAGGTAAAATGTGATAGCCTCGAAATTCATATGTGTAGTCTTTTGCATGTGCTCAAAGCGACCCAAGAAGGATTAGGATCCATTGAAGTTGTTAAGAACTTTCCGAACGTCTATGAAAAAGTTAAAGGTTTACCCCCGCATCGAGAGATCGAATTCCGTATTGATTTAGTTCCAAGGGCGAGACCTGTAGTCCAACCAAATAGGAGAATGGCTCCAAGAGAGAGGGAAGAATTGGTGAGTCAGATTCAGGATTTCTTGAAGAAAGGATTGATCAGACCTAGTCGTTCGAGCTGAGGTTCTGCTGTAGTGTTTGCAGCCAAGTCGGATGGGTCGTTAAGATTTTGTGTAGACAATAGGGAATTGAATAAGTTTAGAAATAAGTATCCCTTACCTTGCATCGACGATCTTTTTGACCAACTTCATGGGGCTACCGTGTTCTCCCAAATGTATTTAGCTTCAGGATTTCACCAGCTGAGCGTTGCTGAAGATAGTATACCCTTGACTGCATTCAGAGGGCCCGACCGTTTCTATGAGTGGCTGGTTATGCCTTTTGGGCTAACCAACGCTCCGGCTTATTTTGTGGATCTAATGAACCATGTCTTCCGGGATGTTCTGAAAAAGTTCGTGCTAGTGTTCATCGACGACATTCTTATCTACTCCAAATCAGAGGAGGAGCATAGGCATCATCTGGAGGTGGTATTGGAAACCTTAAGGAGACATGTCCTAAAAGTGAAGTTTTCAAAGTTCCATTTCTGGCAATCAGAAGTAAAATTTTTGGGACACATTGTATAAGGAGATGGATTTCTGTGGATCTAGTAAAGGTGACGGCTATTCAAGAATGGAAACAATCGCAGACTCCTATGGAGGTTCGTAGTTTTCTTAGCTTGGCGGGTTACTATAGGAGATTCATCCGAGATTACTCTAAGATTTCCTCCCATTTGACCAAGCTGACCAAGAAGGGAGTGAAATTTGAATGGACTCCAGAGTGCAAAGAAGCGTTTCAAGAATTGAAGGCAAGATTAACCAGTGCACCCGTTTTGGCTGTTTTAGATTGGAATAGTGAATTCGCAATGTACACCGATGCTTGCGGAGTAGGGTTAGGAGCTGTTTTGATGCAGTGAGGAAGAGTTATTGCGTATGCGAGCAGGCAGTTGAAGCCTCATGAGAAGAACTATGCTACGCATGACTTGGAATTACTTGCTATTGTCTTTGCACTGAAGATATGGAGGCACCATCTGCTGGGTAAGGGTTCCTCTGTTTCTTGTTAGTTTCTTGTTAACCCTTAGGGATTTAGGAGTGAACTTCTTTCTTATATTAGGTGAAAAGTTTGAGCTCTTCATGGACCATAAGCCTTTGAAATATCTTTTCACGCAGAAGGACTTGAACCTGAGGCAACAAAGGTGGGTGGAATTCATGGCGTCCTATGATCTGGACATTCTCTACACACCGGGGAAAGCAAATGTGGTGGCATACGCCTTGAATAGAAATGTAGTCTTGGCTCTTCTGGAAGTTACCCCGACTCTTCAGGAAAGGATTGTGAGCAATCAAAGGGAGGATAGAACTCTAGAAGAATTAATTCAAGGAGTTAAGGAGGGTCGGCATTCAAATTTTGAGATAGACAGTCAAGGTGCTTTAAGGATTAATGGGCGATTGTGTGTTCCGAATGTGAATGGACTGAGGCAAGAAGTTTTGTTGGAAGGCCACAAATCTAGGTTAAGTATCCACCCAGGAGTGAATAAGATGTACAAAGATATGAAAAGAGTTTTCTGGTGGCCGGGAATGAAGAAGGACATCACCACCTTTGTCAATGAGTGTGCAAATTGTCAACAGGTAAATGGTGATCAGTAGAAGACTACGGGACTGTTCCAACCTCTAGAGATTTCGAAGTGGAAGTGGGAGATGATATAGATGGATTTCATCGATGGGTTGCCAAGAACTAGAAAAGGGAATGAGGAAGTGTGGGTAATTGTAGACAGGCTAACCAAGAGCGCCCACTTTATCCTAGTTAAGTCAACCAAAACTGCAACTTCCTTGGCGGAAATTTTCATAAGGGAGGTTGTCAGATTACATAGATTTCCCATTAGCATAGGGGGTGATCGTGACCCGATTTTACCAGCAAATTTTGGGAAGCTCTGCAAATGGTTCTTGGAACGAAGTTGAGCTTAAGCACTGCTTATCATCCTCAAACCGACGGTCAAACGGAGAGGCTGAACCGCATTCTAGAAGATATGTTGAGGGCTTGCATCCTGGACTTTGGTGGATCTTGGGAAGATCATCTTCACCTAGTGGAATTTTCCTACAATAACAGTTATCAGGCAAGCATTGATATGGCACCATATGAAGCTCTTTATGGAAGGCCATGCAGATCACCAGCTTGTTGGGTGGAATTGGGGGATTGCTTGATCCTTGGACCAGATATGATTCAGGAAGCATCTGTGAAGGTCAAGCTGATCAAGTAAAGAATGAAGGCAGCACAGGATTGCCAAAAGAGCTACGTGGATAAGAGACGAAGGAATATGGAGTTCGCAATTGGAGACTTGGTATTCGTCAAGATTTCTTTGATCAGAGGAGCAATCAGATTTGGTAAGACTGGAAAGCTAGCTCCAAGATATATAGGACCTTTCCATGTACTCGAAAGGATCAGTGCTCTGGCATACAGGATTGAACTGCCAGACAGGATGGCTGGGATTCACAATGCATTCCATGTATCTCATCTGAGGAAATACGTGCATGACCCATCCTTGGTTGTAGAACCATTGATTCAGGAAGATTTTGAGGTTGAACCGAACTTAACCGTGGTCAAGCATCCAGTCCAGATTGTGGATCAAGATGAGAAGAAGCTCCAAAACAAAGTGGTAAAATTAGTTAAGATCCAATGGAGCGAGGATCCCAGGGATTGTACTTGGGAAACTTTGGATGGCGTAAAGGAAGCCTATCCAGAATAGTTGTCAGGATTGCTAGGATTGTTTGTTTTTTTATGTCTGTTGCTATGGTTGTTAGAATATGAATGATATGTATGCCTTGCTGTGTGAATATAAAAACTTTTTGATAAAAGTTGAATTATCTCTTGCTTTTAAATTTCGGGGACGAAATTCTTTTAAGGGAGGAGGAATGTAACAACCCGAGATTTTTGACACTGTTATTTGATAATTCTCTGACTTAGTTATTGATAATATATGTTTTATCATTCAAGCAAATAATAAATTCTAGCCATTAACAATTTATCTATATATATACATATATATTTGAGAAGCTATGATTTGAAAATATAAAGTTTTCTCTCAAAAATATTTAAAATAAAAGCTCCACCTTTTTACTACTAGATATAATTATATATAGAAATATAATTGGATGTATATGCTTAAGCTTTGATATAAAATTTAAAATAAATATATATGTAAAAGGTAAGAATAATTACATAAGTGGCTAATAGTTTGTTTGTATGTAACATAAGTAAAATTTTATACAAATGACAAGGGATATGCATATATACATATATATTTTTAGTATAAAACAAGACAAAAACTATGTTTATAAATATGAGTGTTAGGGCACGCGCTTCGCGCGTGATAATTGCATGTGCCTGGCGCATGAATTATTTTTCTACAGATTATATGCGATTAACACGTTCAAGAAAAAATGGTTTGCACTAAATATTTAATTTAAACTTTTATGTCTAAATTTCAACATCTAATTTTTTTGTTAGTTTGAATTTTATTTGTATTTTTAATTAATAAACAACGAATTTGTAGTTAATTAAAGAAAAAATGTTTACATGTTAGATCCTATTTTTAAGTGTAGATGGACGTTTTGAATGTGTAAAGAAGTTTAACCGTTAGATCCTATTTTTAGGTGATATTAAGAGATCTTATTTTTAAGGAATATTAGGATTTGTTAATCATGTAGAAGGGCATTTTTGGTAATTCACGCTTACACCAAAAAAGTGTGACGCCAAATGTATTACAACTATTATTAAAGATATGTATGTAGAATGTATATACTTAGGGACATAGATATGCATGTAAACATATAAGGTGACATGGCATTAAATGCACATTCCCTCAAGCACATATTATATCAAATCTCCTTTTCAAATTATCAAATCCTTTTTCAATTTTCAAATCAGGTCAGCAAAAACCTCAGATCAAAGAAAATACAAAAGAAAAGTAAAATAAAAACCTACTGTACAGAAAGGAAAATTGCAGCCTGCTCTTCTCTATAAATACCTCTTCTCTTGTCTCATTTTTTTTCATTCGAACAAACTAAAGTAAAAAGATAACAAACTGCCATTACAACTTAAAGGAAATCAAAAGCAACCCAAAGTACGGGAGATCAAAACAAAAGCTAGTAGCATTTTTTCAAGGCAGGCTTTGTTCAAAGAAAACAATCACTAAGCAAAACCCTTTTTTTTAAAAACTTCTTCTATAAAAATTTATAAGTGAGTAAACTAAAATCTTTTTATGCTAATCTATGAGTATGCCTGGTTATAGAAATAGCAGTGTTTGAGGAGTATGTTTGGACAAGAATACATGTATATATAAGTATATGGATGTATATACCAAAGCCTGTACAACATTCTTGTTTCTGCTCTGTTTTTTTAATGTCATGCTTAGCTTTAAAAATCCCTATCTCTTCCTCTAAATAGTTTTTGGCTATGATGTTTGAAGAAATTCTGTTTGTATTCGATTATACTTTGTTTTAAAAATGATTTCGAAAAATGTTATCAAGTATAAACGTTGGAAAGTAAAATTTACAGTAAGATAACCCAATGTGGCAAAATTTCGAACATCTTGTTTTACCTTTTGGTTTGTATAAACTTGATCGCCGTGTGAAATGACGAATTTTAGAGGTCATTTCACGGTTTTTAGTTTTGTATTTGACGGGCTGGGAGGAGTTGAATATGGATTGGTCTTTGACCAATTTACGGCGATCTGGTCATAGTTGAGGGTCGGGGTTGTGGTCAGAGGTAGCTGGGTGGAAGGGAAGCTCTTGAAAAATAGCGGATCAATTTATAGGACGGCGCGGTGACTAGTCAGAGGTGATTTAGGGTTTGGGTGTCGTATTTGGTTGTGTTCGGTTTCATGGCGACAGCGGCGTCGGGGTAGAGATCTAGGGCTGTAGTGTAGGGGAATAGAAGGAGGAAGATGCGGCGAAGCTTCTAGCGAGGTTGGGGAAACTCTAGTGGTCGAAGATGGCAGGACGAGGTGGAGATACGGTGGTCGGTTTGTTCTAGTTTTGAGGCTCGAGTTCGATTTTCGAATTGGCCTGCGTCGTGAAATTCTGGATGGCCAGGGAGGCTACGGAGGTCGAAGGCGATGTGGGGAAGAGGTCAGAGATGGTCGACGAGTCTCCATCGTCGTGTGCACGTGCACGGCATGGTCTTGTGCAGGTCGAAAGAGAAAGGAAGATAGAAGAAGTAGCAGGGAAAAAATAAAAAGAGAAGAGAAGGGGGGAAAGTTGCCTGGTCTTGGATTTTGGGCCGTTGGGCCTGACTCTTATAAAAAAAGAAAAAAATAATAAATATATATAATGTAAAAATGTTTTCTTAAAAACTATTAACATTTAAAATTTAAAATTTTACATTAAGTATAAGATAGGAATTTGTAAATATCCTATCACTTTTTTTTCACCTAAAACACACGATTAAGTTAGAAATTTATTTATTTAATTTTAATAATTAAAGTAAATAAAAACAATTTGAAACTATAAATTTATTAAATCCTATGTTAATTTATATATGATAATTATCAATAAATTTATAAAATTTATTTAAAATAATAATAAATAGTTTTGTAATTAACTTTAATTATAAGTAAGCAGGATGTGAAAAAGACAATTAATTTTATTTTAAATAAGATGATGGATTGTGATTGGTTAATATAGACTATAAATGGTTTAAAATAGATCAGGTTATGTGAGTTGTCCTGATTTCTCTAGTGGATTCATTCCTGTTATTCTGTGATATAAAGTACCCCGATAAATGAACAGTTAGAGATTTAAACATTGAGACGTTTTATTGGAAATAGACATGTGTGATTGAATTTCAATTGTAATTGTGACATTTTGAAATTGAATAGTTTTGTTAAAACAACTTGGCCTTAAAATCTGGCGTTTGGATTCGATGAGACCTGGATCGGATATCAGTGTTATCCAAAAACCACATCGATCCCAAAATAAACGATCCGGTCATGAAGATCTTAAGGGAAGATCCAGAATGAAGATTCAGAATGCAAGGGATATTTGTCGCTAACTCTGAGGGTGATTCCAATTTGAGTGTAGTGGAGATAGTGCCTTCGGTTCCGTTCGGACCCGGAACGGACTTGTATGGACGAATGCTATTAGACCATCGTCATTGGAGGACGATGAGCATTCTAAGTGAATGTGTTCTGAAAAGTTAATCGTATCCTTAAGCGTCATCAATCGAGAATGGCTAAAACAGGGGAGGTGCTGCAAGTCTAAGTGAGTATCTCCCAAGTAGGGTAAGGTTGCCCATGTCTAGAGTCCCTTTTATTTCGGCTGTGTGGGCGGTTGCTGATCACAACCGCGGGGTGATCTTATTCAGGCTATCCAGTAAAGGGTAGTCCGGTCTTGTGTTGCAGGGGATCGAGAGCAGTCCTCGGTACATTGTTCTAAAGGTGTACTGTGACTGGCGGTACCCTAGTAGCCCTGCCATTGTATGGAACCCAAATCTCCAATAAGTGTCGTATGTTTTGATTGTGCCCAACTATGTTGGAACGTGAGATGCAAGCATTCCAGCTATTTTTTATTTTATATTAATATCCCTAGACATTATTTTAAGATCACCGGATTTCCTATGAAAGCGTTTTGGTTATCGTAAGGGAAAAACCCGTCCGTGTTTATGTGCGGCGAGTCTTACGAGATACCATTGATTTCAAATGATTTTCAATTTAAATAAATTTAACCGTTTTACTCACACCAGACCCATGTTTGACCCAGAGTTTATTTTCTTTTTTCCTAAACTCTTGAGTACTCAAATTTTTATGAGTAGCCAAGTGATTTCAGGTATGCTTCGATGTATTTTGGAGGAGGGGTTGGAGCAGGTGGCTTCAACATATCTAGCTATATCTATGTTCCGCTGTATTAGTATCTATGTCTGCATTTTGGTTTGTAATGTATAGACAGATCACCACGACTGTCTAGTATGATGTATGTAAAAGTTATGACTCTGATGTACTGTACTAGTAACTTTGTGATATATGTGATGTAATATATATATTATCCGTTCCGTTGTGAGATTCTGTGATTTGTTTTAGTTCTTTCTTTCTATCTATTTCTTTTCTACCTATTTCTTTCTCTATTACGACTCGTCTTTCGATGGAACGAAAGGCGGATCGTCAAAAATATGCAAGGTATCACTCAGATGGTACATAGTGGATTGGAGAAAGGCGGAAGGCTTGATGTCGAAAGCATGGCTTCCGATGGGGTCGATACCTTTTGTTTGTTTTAAAAAGAGAAGCGTCTGCCTTTGTTTTATTTAAGCCTTCAAAGGAGTCGAAGCATACGTTTTCGAAAATGGTTTTCCATATGCTTTCGAAGGGGGTTGCCATCAACTTATGATTGCCTTCGAATGGGTTCCTTTACTTATAAAATAATGCTTTTGAAAGAAGGGGTTCTGACTTAGTCGAAGCTCTGCTGCCGTTCCTTAGCCTTTCGAGTGTATTGAAGTCATCAATGCTTTCGAAAGGTAATGCTTGTTTTAAATATGTTTTAAGCCTCTTTCTAAATTCTTTCGAAAGGGTCCAAGAGTTTCAGAGGCAATGGCTTCGAAAGGGGGTTTCACGCTATCCTTTAATGTTTTGTTTAAATGATTTGAAGCTTTTGAAAGGGATGGTGCCGACGCCATTATGTTTTCCATAATATTTTTATATGATAAAGGATGGTTTCGAAAGAGATACTTTCGTTTATATTCACTTGGACCCATATAATATTTTAAGTATAAACCCAAAGGTTTTGAAAGGGAGACTTTTAATTGTTTCAGAAGGGATACTTCTAAAGGTTTCGAAAGGGGTAATTTCAATGGTTTCGAAGCTATGCTCTAAAAGATAATAAGTAATACTTTAATTCATTCAAAAGGTTTTGAAAGAGATGTTTTAAAGTGTTTCGGAAGGTAGGGGCCTAATGTTTTTAAAAGATATTTATATGCTTTCGAAGGAGGTTATCCAGTGAAGTCAAAAGCAAGGTTTTGATAGCCTTAGTTTTCAAAGAAAATAAACTAGTCTCATTTTTGAAAGAAAACCATGGCATAAATATATAATGTGTTTTGAAAAGAAGTTTTTGAAGAAGTTTTCTTTGATTATAAGGTTAAAGGGATTAACTAACACTACAAGAAAAACTATTTTTAGTTGCATTAATTGGTGGCGTTTTAAATTTTGTGCAACTGTTGGTAATTTTACAATATAAAAATAAACAAAGAAACGCGGCTAATTCTCCCGCCAGTAATTCGTGGAATTTTTTTCTAAAGTTTTTTGTGGCCGCTCAAATTTCCTTTACCGCTTTTTCTTTTCTCAAACTACTCCACTTAAAAAAAATTATTCGTCTCTTCCAATTTACTCCACAAGCCCTAATTTTCCTAGTTCAAAAACTGCGACCGAACTAAAATAAAGCAAACGCAATTTTAAAAGCAGAATTCCAAGTTTTGCGAATCAAAATCCCAATTACCAAAATCAAAACCCCCAACCCAGACTTCGAACTGGATTTAGGCGATTGTGGAATGAATGCGGAGGCGGTGAAGGTGATTTCAAGTGGAGCGGTGGTGGATCAATTCGAGGAGGCGCTGCTATAAGAGACGAAGGCGAGTTTGAGTTTAGAGGTATTTGCTCATGTATTTGCTCAGTTCCCATCTTCAATTTATATGTTCTTTTGTAAGTTGGTAAATGCACTTTCGGGTTCATAGTCCGGTCAATTTTGTTGTTGTTATCTTCGTTCCCAAGCTATACTGCTAACTGTAACACGTTGATTTGATTTTCGACGACCGTAGCTCCGTCCTATCGCTGCTGCGGTAAGTGGGAACTTCGAACCTCCTGTATTTGCTCAATTCACATCTTCAATTTATATGTTCTTTTGGGTATAAGTTGGTAAATGCCCTTCCAGGTTCATAGTCCAGTCAATTTTGTTGTTGTTATGTTCATTCCAAAGCTATACTAATAACTGTGACACACTGAAATAAACTAAAACAATCTGGCATGTTATATTCTTTATTGGTTGGTACGATGTGGGTATATATGAAAACTAAGTTTGACTGTTTGTGTATTGAGTTCCTCTGTACTTACCAAATTTGTTTTTCTTGATATGTTTTGCTTTACTGAAACTACACATGGATGCCATTATGTTTTACTTCTGTATGATATATACCAAAGCATGTCACTGTACTGCCTACTTCTTACATTCTAGAAATATTGTAAGATATAAAAAAACTTACTTATAAGAATTTTCAGGAATGCTGATGTTCAACTTGATCCCAAATTAGTTCACTGACTTATTACAATTAACAGATAGTGTTCATCTGTTTTTTACCTTCTGCATCATCATATGAAAGAGATTCTACGAAATATAATACATTTCAATTTTTCCAAACTTAGTTAAGCTTGCCTGCTATCCGTTACCAAGGTCATTTCTTCCTTTAGTTTTTTCGACTTTTACCTTTAACAAAATACTTTGTTCTCATTTTTTTTCTATTTCCTTCATATTCTAATTTTTTGAATTTACTTTTACGCTGTAGTACTTCCCACGGTTTTGCTTATTTCTCTGATTTATTGGTCACAGCTCTAGCCCCCATTGTATTTTTTATTTTAACGTCCTCATGCGGAGGCTGACAAAAACAACAGATTGCTTAGTTTCATTTCATTTTTATTTGTGTATTTGTGAATGTCTTTTAACTGCTAATAACATCAAGATACTTTTGAACTATTATTCTGAAGTTAATTTTTTTCCATGAACTTACATTTTTAACATCCTTGCTACAATATGTATATGTTATAGATTGATTTTTTTAGTAAAAGTTGATATATAAACTCTGACAATGTATTTATTTCACTCAACGACATTGGTCATGTGTAAGAATATGCACTGTGCTACGATGCATACTACTTAAAACAATAATAGTATATCTTTAGCATACATAAATCTTAGCTTATTATTCACGATTTTTTTGCTCAGCATACCTTTTTTTCCTTTATTTGTCAAACTGTTAGGCAATTGACTCCATGGATGCTTTATCTGATTGGCGTAATGATTATATATATTGTTTTAAATTATTAATTTATCGATGTCAACTTCTCTATTTGCAGCCTACTGAATATACTACCGCCGTACTCTTTATCCAGTCTTGAAGTGTAGAAGATTGTATACTAACTGTGTGCAGCTTTGTTCGATCCATTTGAGGTACTATTTAAATTCAACTAATGTTTCCTGCTGACAAATTCTCATTGTGAAGATATGCATAAGCACACGCTTATATGCTTCATTGTTCAATCTATGGAGGTAATTTTCTTCCACTTGCAAAAATTACTCGTGTATTTTACGGTAGTACGACGCTTTCTTGTCGAAAAACTTGCTTCTTTCTTACGCCGAAACCTCCATTTCCTGTTCATTTTCGAATTCTCTTTAATAATGCTAAGAAAAATATTCGATCGTATACTAGAGATAAATCTGACACACCATTAATACTTCCTTTATATTTGAAAATAAATTTAATGAAGTTAATAATAACAGATTTGATCTGAACTTTGGGTGTGTAAAAGGATAACGAAAACGCTCTTCGAAAAGCAAACAACGAGCGATACGTTTGATTTATCTTAGTTACGTCGGACGTATGAGTTACATCGACGAGTGAAATCGTTTGCAATCTTCAAAATCCAGCAGTTGGACATGACGTAATAGTTGCGTAAGATAAGGCGGACGTAGACCCAAATACAGATATAAAGCAGCAACAACTAACCTTTAATCAATAACTCTTATCCAACCACTAATCAGATTTTTATTTACAAACGCCACAACCTCTAATCTATACGTTTTATCAAACGCTGGTTATTTTAGAGTAAAACCCGATAATGATTTGTTCAATTAAAAAATTATATGCTCGTGTATTTGCTCAGTTCCCATCTTCAATTTATATGTTCTTTTGTAAGTTGGTAAATGCACTTTCGGGTTCATAGTCCGGTCAATTATATACGAGTGTTATTCATGTTTACTAATTTGAAAAATCAAAAACAAGTTGGGAGCTAAAATTACTATGTATGCAATATATGATGGATCAATGTTAACATGAGATGTGAAGGTAAGAATTATGTAAACCTATGCAGTTATACTTCACTGACTTATTAGTGTGGGATAGAGTTCGATTACAAATGCATTATACTCATGTAGGTAGAAATATTATACAAGAACATACTTTGTGTCCCTAAGTACTGCCTAAAATTAGAGAAGTATAGGATTTAATTTCTGGTATCTTTATAAAAACAAATGAACGAGGACAATCGATAGTATTAATTAGCGAATGAAGCATAATTTTTTTCTTATATTACTCATTTTCAACTATTTGGATATAATCTTATTATATTTAAGCATAGTACAAAATTTTGAAATAAAGCAAGAAATGGAAAACAAAATTGTAACTACAGGCTCTGGCTCCGCTCAAATATCATTTTATTATTATTCACAAAGACATTGCTTGCTTCCTTTCTTATTTAACCAACAACAGTCTGCTTCTTGGGTTTCACGCATCAATCCCATTTGTACACTTCACAGTGACTAGATTAATAATTAGGAAATTGTAAAGCGAGTCATCTTCATCCTCCAGTCAAAATTCAAACAAATATAATATAATAGTAGTGGGTAAGTATGACTGTCAATAGAAAGCCCTGGCGGTGGAGATTCAAAGCAAAGAAGACTATTGTTCTTGTTGATTCTACCATGGAAAATAATACTATTGCTACAGACTCCACTACCAACTCAAAAATGAATAGAAATATAACTGCCAGTTAAGCGTACTTGGAAGCAAAACTCAAGATAAGCAATTCAGCTTTTTAGTTTTTATTTAATAGTTCTGATTATATGTAGAATTAGAAACTTGTTTCTTTTCAGATTTCAGCTAATATGAATAATAATGTTTCAATTAATCAAAAGGTTAATTTTTACTTGGTTACTTGTATGTGTTTTTCAAAACAAAATCATGAAAAAAACATATATTTCTTTAAATTAATAATGTTTTTTATATACTCGGTGATCAGTTGCATGAAACTGACCAAGAATATGTTTTCCTGTTTAACACAGGATTTGCAAACATGATTTGCATGTGGCCCTTTTTTTACTAATATTACAACACATTAACATTGACTTTGTTGTGTATATTGGTTTTGTCACCTTAAGCACATGGAGATTAGGCTAACTCTATGCGACTCAACTTAAAGCTTAGTTAAAAAATCAACTTAGATAGCTTTAGTAAATTCAAATATATGAAAATCAAAGGCTGACAAACTAAAGTAAAGAACAGCATATATGATTCGTCCATAAACCCATGACTGTTCCAAATTTTAAAACTTGAAACTTAAAACTTTTAAATTAACTTTTAAAACTTAAAAATCAAAGCTTATAATTTAATTTATTTAAAACTTAAAACATATAAAATAAATTAACTTTTAAAAATTAAATTCAAAATTAAATTAACTTTTAAAAGTTTAAACTTAAAACTTTAAATTAACTTTAATTTTACTTTAAATTAACTTTAAATTAACTTTAATTTTACTTTAAATTAACTTTAAATTAACTCTAATTTGAAATTAACTTTAATTTTAAACTTTAAATTAACTTTAATTTTAAATTAACTTAGAACTTTAAATTAAATTAAATTTAAAACTTAAAATTTTAGTACCTTCAACTAAACTGTTAACTAATTGCTTTACTGTTAACTAATTGCTTTACATATTATGCATTAAATTACAATTTACAAAAGTATTATGAATTTAGGTGCTTACATTGTCATTTTTTTCTTGCTCAGGTTGTTGGATTCACCATTCTATCAAAGGAGGGTTCGTAAGTGTGCAAAATTGATGCCTACTATTTAAGCTCAAGAAAGGACTTTATTTCATTTTTTTTATAACTTTGATAATTTATATGACATCATTTTAAAGGCCCTATTTCTGAAGGACGAAGACGAAGATTTTATTATTACTATTTGTTATATATTCTACTACACCATTGTATTCCGCTGCATAATTATCATTCTCTAGTATGTGTAACTTTGATATGTATTGTATAAGTATAATCAAATGTTTTGTAAAACAGCTTCATGAACTGTTATTTGATTATTATATTTTATCGTTCTGCTGCAAGATTCTATTTTGTTTCTTTTATTTCCCCACTTTTTCTTATTTACCCCATAACAATCCACCCTTCTGTATGGTTTAAGTTGGCACGTGTGTCTGTTTAAGCATACAAAAAGGTGGGATGTTACAATATACTTGTATAATGTTGTAGATGTTTGATCTCATATTTGAAGTCCTACGAGTTAACGTAATTGTTTGACTATCTGTTGTGCTTTCACTTGTGTAGGCATCAGACTTTTGAAGAGAGCAAATTTGGACTTGATGATGCTAGCTTTCACTTGTGTATGCAACAAAGAATTATGGGTAATCAAACGTTTTGTTAGCACTAGTTAGATATAAAATTTATTAGTACCCGATGTGTAAATTTGTATACAAATGGTTATTGTATGTGAGTTAGGTCATTTTGTTGAAAAACTATTGTATTGGAATGGTTATGGATATTTTATTTGATTATATGGTTAATGTGTTTTTTAACTTATTTGAATATGTTGATTATGTGAGTGATTGTTGATTGATATAATAGAACCAAAATAGACCATTAACAGGAAATAATAGCATGAAAAAATGGTGTAAAATAATAAACAACTTTTAGTAGCGTTTCAAAAATGCTACCGAAATATATATAGTGGTGTTGAGTAAATGCAACCGTAAAACAGGGTTAAAGTTGGAAATTCTATTAGTAGCGCCAAAAAATCTTTTGGTGGCGTTTTTTAAACGCTACAAAAAGATTTATGGTGGCGTTTGAAATACGCTGCCAAAAATGCATTTATAGTGGCGTTAAAATAAATGCAACAAAAAATCATGGATTTTTAGTCGTGTGTTTTCTCGTGGCATTTATCAAAACGCCACCAAAAGTTTTTGTAGCGTTTTTTGAGCGCCACAAAAAATAAAATTTCATGTAGTGTAAGTTATAACATTTGCTTCTTCATATATGTATATATTCACATTGTAATGGACCCATAACTGAATTTTGGGAAAGGGCAGAATAACTAGCTAGGTTGACCCAATAGTGAATATAAATTAAGGTAACTCCTGAATGCATCCAGGAGGTCAGGAAGACCAGAGTATAGGATGCTAAAATATTAAAGAAAGATATTGGCAGGGGCCAATAGGTTCTCAGTAAACCTATGAAAACTGTGTAGAGGAAAAGACATTGGCACGGGCCAATAGGTTCATAGTTGGCCCATGAAAACTATGTATAATGGAAGATGTCAGAAAGACAGGTTCATAGTAAGCCCATGAAAACTATGATTTGATACTGGCAGGGGCTAGTAGGTTTGTAGTTAGCCCATGAAAACTATATCTGGATTAAGATATTGACTGATGTCAATAGGTTCCTAGTCAGTCCATGAAGACTAGGATAAGAAGAAAAGATATTGGAGTTACCAATAGATTCCTAGTCAACCCATGAAAACTAGGATAAGTGTAAAGATATTGGAGTCACCACTAGGTTCATAGTGATCCCATGAAAACTATGTAATTGGACAGGGAGTCCTTAAACATTTTACCGTTTATTAGTCAGCCTATGAAAACTAATAGGTTAATAGTAAATCTTAAAACTATAAATGAGATAGATAGTCAGAATGAATGGGGATGGGTAATCCAGTGTTGATTCATTTGTTTTCCATATCATCATATTATGTTGTTTTGAATTATTTTAACTATTATGGATGCAGGAGCATGATATATGGTTTTAAAAAGGTTTTAGGATACTAGTGAGGGGAAAACCCATTCCGCTAAGGGGCGTGGTCTCATTAGATATCTAAATGGTTTGAGATGGTAGGTTATTATTCATACCAGGCTTTATGTCTGACTCGAAGTTTATGTTTTCCCCTTAAACTCTCGGGTACTCAATTGATTTTGAGTAGTTTGAGAGTTGAGGTTTTCAGATACCTCATTAGACAAATAAAGTTTCCGAAGACATGCAGGAGGCATAATAGCTATTTAGGGTTCTCTTTTATTTGATTCCGCTGTGTTGTCTGTAATGGCAAAGTTGTTATATTGCCTATATATACTCTGATCATCCAAGGGGGCATCTTCATATGTCGCTCTTGGCATATGTTGTAACAAATATATTTTCTCTGAATATGGTTAATGATTGGGGGATTATGTAATGAATTGGAAATGTTTTGAAATGGAATGTGATCTTGTTTGATGTTCTAAATTTTTTCCATATTTATATGTTTCTGTGTATCAATGAATCTAACATCGCCGTATTTGGTCGCCAAGGATTAATGACTATGGATGACTGCAGCATCCGTAGCCGTTAGTTTTGGACCTCCAAGTAGGGGGATGTTACAGTAGGAGTAGTAGAAGAAGTGGCACCTGTGCAACCCTATGTTAACTTTGCATCCTTGTGCAAAGACTATACCAATTTGGGAGGGAAGCCACTCAAGGGTAAGGAATCCATTATCGAAGTCCAAGCTTGCCTTCGTTCTTGTGAGAATATCTTCAAGGGGCTTTGTAATCTGATGAGCAGAAGCATTTTTTGGCAATTTGGCAATTGGAGGAAGGAGCTTCAGCATGGTGGGATTTAGTTACAGGGAATGTCCCAGAGGATGACTTTTCTTGGTCTAGATTAAAGGATGTATTTGAAGATCGATATATGCCTGTAGTAGAAAAGATCCATCTTTATAGAAGATTTCTAGATCTTAAGTAGTGAGAAATGATTGTAGCTGAGTATGAAACTAAGTTCAACGAGTTGTCGTGCTTCGAGCTGGGACTTATTGATACCCCTCTAGGAAAGAATGAGATGTTTGTAGCTGGGATGAGGAAAGAATTTCATGAGAAGATGACTGCCCACCTAAAAGGATCTTTTGTAGACCTCGTGGATATGGCTTTGCGTTATGAAGTTCTTGAGAAAAAGAAGCCGACAGTAGCACCAAACAACAATGGCAACAACCTGAACAAGAGGAAGTTCAATCAGCAAGGAAAGAAGAAGTGGGGAGGAAAGCCGGGGGAAGGGCTCAAGGAAACCGTTACAAGGATGTTAATTGTTATCTCTGTAAGCAAAAGGGTAATACTATAAATTTATGTAAGAATTCTGGGGCTCAGAAATAGAAGACAAGACCTATTTCTCCAATGGTTCAAAAGACACTCTGCTTTAATTGCCACCAACTAGGGCACATGTAAAGGATTGTCCACTGATAAAGAAAGGGGAGCAAAACAAAGTTTATGCTATCAAAGAGGATCCATCAACTTTAAAGGATGTGAAAGGGAAATGAATTCTTAAAGGTACTATATGTTAATGGCATTTTAGTTCGAGTATTGTTTGATATCGGGGCTTCCTGTAGTTTTATTTCTAAAAGATCGGTTGATAGATAACAACTTTCCCTAAAGATTATAGAAACCCCTATTTGTATGTGAAACCCCGTAGGTGGTGCAACTAATCTATGCATGATTTATGAAGATCTACGAATTACTTACCTTACCCACCACTTTTCGTATGATCTGTTTGTTCTTGATTTTAATGGATTTGAAATTTTTCTTGGTATGGAGTGGTTATTAAAGAATGGAGCTGTTCTTGACTGTGTCAATCGGATAGTAGTGTTAAAACCGAGTCTGGAAGGGTATTGGAAAGGATATTGTGTAATGAGCCAAGCAAATTAGTGAGCTGTTTCCTTTATGCACTTGATCCGTCCCAAAAAGAGTTAGGGTCGATATTAATTGTTAAGGACTTCCTAGATGTTTTTGAAGAAGTTAACAATCTACCTCCATATCATGAGTTAAGTTTCGTATTAACTTAATTCCCAGTTGGAAACCTACTATTCATCCTGTCCATAAGATGGCTCCGAGAGAGAAGGATAGAGTTAGCGGTATGCCCTAGGAGCAATTATGTAATTTGTTACATATATCTAACTCGTTGACCAATCTTGTTCGAAATAAAGGTATTTTATTTCTATTATATACTTGATATAATGTGGTTATATTAATTAATCAATTTAATTAAAAGTATATTTAATCTGTGCAGTTAAAGCGCTCGGCAGATTCAAAGCGGTGGAGGTGCAAAAAGTCATAGCGGGGATACAGCAAGGATATAGCAGGATATAGCGGATGGCTCTAAAATAGCATATATGTAACGATCCGATATTTTCAACCATTCGCATCCATTATAAGTGTATAGGTAGACACTCATGCCGGAGTTGAATTGCTCAAAATACCGCGTTGTAATTAATATTTGGCAAATCTCAGAATATACAGTAAATAAATATAATCACAGATCACAGACACAGAGTAAAATAATGCAGCGGAAGTAAAAGAAATAGTAGTTCATGAAGCTACTATCTAAATATGACAGAGTTACATAAGCTACAACAGAAGAAATAGAGTACAACAAAAGTCTCAATAAAATAACCAAGTACAAGCTGAGTAGAACAACGGAACTGAAATAGATAGGACAAGACAAGCAGATAATCTCCAGCGATTCAAATCTCCAAGCAAGTGGAAATCCAAATCTGTGAATAACTCAGGCTGACCCGAGCATAAAGCAAAACACAAAACACTCGAGTCAGGACAATATATACTTATATAATGTAAACCAACTCAAGCGAACTGTAATAAGGGTACAAGTAACTCAGAAGATGCTTGGGACCGCCCATCCTCTAAGGATCCGTTAAAATATCTACTATGTAGTAATATTCGCTATTATAATAGTGTCTAAATAAGTAAAGTATAATCATATAGAAAATAGCGTTAAGGGGATGGAGAACCTTAACGCGGTCGGATCTTAAAATCATAATCGTAGTAAAGCTCGATATGGTAGGTGACACGGCACAACTAGGCAATGCCAGGGTAGATATACCAATTACGCACACGGACTGATGGATACGCATAGCAGCCACTACCGTTCCACCTCGAACAACACTCCCAAATCGGAGGATGGCCATCTAATCAATCACAAGTAAGAGTATAATATCGAAGAAATGTGTCCGAGAAGAGGTGCTACCTCACTGGTCCGAGATCGCTCCTGTTTTAGCCACCTTATGCCAACTCACGGGAGTTGGGTCCACGTAACATACCTTAAGAACGTCGCCACCATCCTACTTCATTCTGGAATCTCCACCACGTACACAGTTGCCAAAGTGGTTTTCGGTAAGACAGAGAGTATGTCCATATCCGATCCCGGTCTCTTTAACAACCCAACGTTATTATAACCCGTGGTTATAAGTTTAAAAACAGTTTATACTTCAAAATAGAATATCATTTCAAATCCAAATCTTTATCAAAATAAAGATTAAATCAATTCCAAACCATTTCCATATTTTTAAAATATCATATCATTTCAAAACTTCATTTCAAATCATTTTAATATTCCAAATATCATTTGAGTTCAAATCTAAATATTCAACTTTAAATACCTTTTAAATTTAAAGGTATACTTCATTTATTATCATTTCAAATCACCTTTTAAATAGTTTATATTCCAATCAAATAATTCATTTAAACCTTTTAAAAGTGTAATTATTATATTTTCAAATCAAGTATTCAATTTCCAAAGTTTCAAACCATTCTGAGTTCGTTTACTAAGTCAAAAACCCCAATTATTAAAATTTCAGCATTTCACAGCATTTAAAAACAACTGCTATAGGTTATATTTGAAAACATTTTTAATTCAGCAAAGACAACACTTAAAACTGCTGTTAAAACTCAGTTTTAGTTGAATTATAGTTCAAAACAGAAAAGACAGCATATCAGAAGTGCTGCGGTAGTTCAGATTTCAAAACAAGGGTTAAATTTGGTTTCAGCAAACACTGCAGACCATTATAGCATTTCCAGAGAATGCTATAATAGACCTGAGTTCAATATTAGCCTATAATTTCAATTACAGCAACTACAGCATTTCAGAAATGCTGTAATAGCTCTTTTTACACAATTTTAGTTCAAAACAGAATCTATAGCATTTCTGAATGCTATTAAAAGTAAATTTCAGGTGTTAGTGTATTTCCAGCAATTAAATAACTTTAATTTAAAACACATAAACATTTTAAAAATCATATTTTAACATTTAAAATGTTCATTTACATATCATTTAACATATATCTTTTTCATAATAAATTTCTTATAATTAAATCCAATTTTCAACAATTTACTTAATAAGTTTAAGTGGAAAAGTTCCAATTCTTCACATTTCAACAAATAGACTTAACACTTCAAATTTAAATTACCATTTCACAATTTAAAAAAATTTCCAATTTTATTTAATTAACTTAAACCTTTAATTAAAACCAAATTTCACATTTCCTAGTCAAGTTATATTTTAAAAAATCACTTTTAAACATTCATTTATTTAACCACTTAAATTCATAGAAAAATCAATAATACTTTAATAAATCACTTAAATTCAAATTTAATCAAATTATCATATTTACCATTTCCAAATAAAATTTAATATCCATTTTATTTATATAACTTAAATATCATTTTTAACCAAAATTCCAAATTTCCAACTTAAGTTATATTTCAAAAATCCAGTTAAACCTTCATTAATTACATTTTTAACATATAGAAAAATCATAATTTCTTTATTTTAAAACATTTCAAAATCTATCTAAATCAAATTTCATAAATTTATAATTTTTAAATTACTTAAAAATATCCAAAGCACTTTATAAAATAACCACGGGCCTGTATATAATTTTCTAACCTAGGTCAAGTGATACGGATATGTATCATTTCAATCCGCAGTTAAAAAAAGAAAAATCCGGGTTCTATCATTTCAAACCCGCAATCCCAAGTTAAAATAAATTAAATAAAAATCGTTCAGGCCTATCATTTCATCCCATAACGATTTTTCACTATTCTAAAGTCCGTTCGGGTATGTATCATTTCAACCCATAGTGATTCTAGTCTACAGGGAACTTGCAATGGTGATAACAGATATAAATAACAGAATAACATTAAATAACAGTAACATATGATATAACAGGTGTAATAACAGGTGTGAACATCATATGATAATAATATAAGCATATATAACATGATAATATATTTCTATAGATTCGCAGGGTGTCAATTTACTTGTTATATAGGTACATATTGTCTGGTGAGAATAACTCACCTCTTTGTGCTGGAGATTGCTATCAAATGCACAAACTGAGATCTTCGAAGGCACGAAAGCACGAATAAGATTGGATATTGAGAGAGCCAAAGATAAATCTCCTTGAAAACATTCAAACAAAACAAGACAATATACACATAAATATTCAACGCAAAAAAATGTTGAAACAATGCAGATAAGAAGCAACAACGGAATAGATTACTTGACCATGCTTTAACCATTCAAAAGCTCGAACAAGGGGTTCATTTCTCAGCCATGATGATGATGAGTGTGAGAGAGACAAGGTTAACTCCTTGGAATACATAAGACAAAACAATCCAAACAATATAAGTTTTCAACCCAAATTTTAATAGAACAATGTTAGAAATGACTGCACGGAATCAAATAGAAATGCTTGCACTTGCTTTCCACCTTTACTAGGCTCAGCCATGAGGGAAACTACAGGTCTAAGGCAATGGTTTTGGGTCTGGTTTGGACCAAGGGATACACGGCTACAAGTTAGAGATGATGGGGAAGTTATAACATAGGTATGTGAAGAGTTTTAGGCACACTAGCGTGGTTTTTGGTCAACAAAAGGGCTCGGCCATAGGAGTTTGGGCTTGGCCATTCAAGTTCAGATCTGGACAGAGGTGGGGAGGGGTGTGTTGTGGTCAGGTCAGGGAGGTGGTGGTGGCTATGGTGGTGGTTTGGGTGGTGGTTGAGGTGGGTGAGCATGTAGAGGTCAATAAACATGGTTTTTAGGCATCTAGGTTGAAATTTGGGGGGTTTTACCATCAAAATGGTTCGGCTATGGTCAGATCTGGTGGAGTGGGGGCTGTTGGTGGTCGGGAAGAGATGGAAGGAGGTGGTGGCAGAGGAATAGGGGTAGAGGCCGATCTCAATCAGGGAAGAAGGCAAGCAAAATAGCATAGAAAAAGAAGAAAAGTAGGAAGAAAGAGATGGAGGTCATTACCTAATTTTCTCTAGCCGTGAGAAACAATTGAAGATGGGATATTTTTTTCACGTGAATGCCAAATGAGATGACGGCTACACTAGGGTTTTACATGGCTAGGCAATTAATTTTGAGGAGTTAAAGGAATTAAAGGATTTGGTAAATAAAAGGGCTTCCGTTTCAAAGCGTTACACAACCCTTCACATTTCTTTCCTTATAAATCTTTATATAAACAAAATATTTCAGAAAAATACTATACAAACCGAAACTAAGTAAAGATATAAGAAAATAAATAATAAAATTTAAAGAAATTAGAAAAAATAATAAAAGAAATTGCTTAAAATACAAAACAGTGTCCAGAAATTACAAATAAATCACCATTGACTTTGGAAAATTATTAACTTTAATTTAAAAATATTCTAAAACAAAATTTGAAATAAAAAAGACTTTTAAAACATTTTCAAAGTGAAATAAATAATTAAATTCAGATAAAATAGCAAAAGAATTGAAGAAATTTTTTAAAAATAGCAGACAGGACATGAAAATTTCACATAAATTACCATTGACTCTAGAAAAATGTCTACTTCACTTTAAAAATAATAAAAGACAAAAATATACATAAAATAACATATTAACACATATTAAAATAAAATATGACAAAGAAAATAAAATTTATAAAATTTAAAATAGGCAAAAATGCACAATAAAACAAATTATACTAAAAATTGAAATGTACATAACTTTTACATTTTAACTCCGTTTACAACGAAACGAAAAGTAGTGTTCAAGTTATTAAATCTATTTTCATAATAAAAGATAAAATTTATAATTTCAAACTATTTAAAATTTAAACTTAAAAGTCAAAGTTTGACTATTGACCAAAATTCACATTTTCAGGAAATATTAAATTTAGTCATATTTGGAATTCTAATCCACATCAAAGTCAAAGTTTATATTTAAAATAACAAAATTTATTCTTTTTCATAAATAAAGCTTTTGAATCTGGAAAAAATCAATTTAAGAATATTTGTAAAATATAGGGTTGTTACACTCTCCCCCACTCAAAACTTTTCGTCCCCGAAAAGGAACGAGGTACTGGAAAGCATAGAAAAAGATAGAATGAAATAGAATTAAGACAAGATGATAAGAAAATTGGAATTACACCTGATAACTATTGTTATAGGTAAGTTTAACAAGATGGAGGTGATCAAATCAAGAATATAAGCACGAAAAAGATCCTCTAGAGTCTGAATCTCCCTTTTCACTTGACCAACGGTCTATGAATGGAAAAATAGTGTTCAGATCCAGATGAGTAACAAAGATTATCAAAGATTATAGAAAGATTTCTAAATAGACTGGTATAAGCAATAGCCTTCCCATTCTGTAACAAGATAAGAGAAATAAGGACAACCAAAAGATAGTTTGGAAAAAACAAAATAAGATAATAAATTTGAAACCATAATGCTTTGAAATCATAAAAATTTAGGGATGTTTATCATTTTGAAATCACACTACTAAAATCATAACACTTTGGACAAGTTATTCTTTAAAAAAAACATAATACTTAGGAAATCATAACACCCTTTAAAAATAGTCTTCATTTAAACCATTTTAATTCAAGGTCAAATAATATTCATTTTAAAGTTGTAACATTTCTAAGTTCATTCAATTATAAAAATTTCCAAAACATTGTATTTTCAAAATAGTAGTACTTATAAAATGCTACAGTAGATATATTAATATTTCAAATCAGTTCAATTCCAAAAATATTTATTTGGATATCATTTAACTTATGACTTATTAAAACAAACTTTATGAATGGAATATTCAAATCAAACTATACTTCATTTATTAAGTTAAAAGTTCACTATTTTAGTTAGCTCTTAATTTAACACATAACCTAACTCTTTATTTAAAATACCCATTTCATAAATAGATATTCCCTTAATAAGTTACACTTAAAATTCCATTTGAAAACCAAATTCTCAATTATCAAATTTTAGTGATGTTAAAATACATTTTAACTATTTAAATTATAATCATTCATTTTTCAAGACATATCTATTTCATAAATAAAATATTTATATAGCAAATATAACAATCAAATTTCTTTACACATTTATTCATTTAGACATCAATTAAACTATGAATTCAAGTTAAATAAACTTTATTACAAAATGTCTATTTCAAATGTATTTTATTTTATCTATTCAAAGATCATTATTTATTATACAACATACTCATTTTAGGAAATAACCTTTATTAAAATTCCTATGTTAGATTTAAGGTTCCATATTAAATCAAATTTGATTATTAAGTTATTTAAAAAAAATCTCTTTAAATTCCTTTTTCACTATTTACCTCTGTTAATCTTTTATAACTAAAATTTAAGTGTATAACATTTATCATAACCACTCAAATTTTATTTATAAAATCCTTTCTATATTGTATGTTATCCAATTACAATGTTAACTTCTATAAAAAAAATTAAGGTAAGTTATATTTGAATGCAATTGTATTATACAAATAAAACTTTCCAATTCAATTATCTCAAGTTTGAATCATTTATTCAAAAATTTTAATTTTTATTTTTATAACTGAAATTATTCTTTAAGTATGAGTCAAGTGGAAAAGCTATATTTTGAGGCTATATGGAAAAATCGTAGCGGTAGAAATCCGCTATGAGATATAGCGGGGTTATAGCGGGGTAATAGCGGGGCATTAACTACACAGTATTTAATAGAAAATCCATAAATGGTATGTTTTGTGATAGTAGTTACAAAGTGTTGTAACCATGAGTAATTTATCACAATGAAACAAATGTACCATTTTAAATGTTCCTAGTCAAGATGCATCGAGACTGGATATCGATGTATCCGTTTAGACTAGAGTATGCAATGCTCTTCAAATGTTGGGCAATTTATTACTTATGACTACTGGGGGCACCAAGGAGTTACGTACTGATAGTTAATGGATAACTATGAAATGACTCACTCGATAGTTTTCTGTTGGTTAATATAACTAAGGTTAAGCAGAGAATATCGATGTGACTAATTTACACAGTTCTCTCGACTTGAGAATACCGTTGATCATCAATGTAGAAGCTCCGCTTTGATGATAATTGAATCGTGGCACGACGTCCATCGAAGGGCTATAGTTGGGTCAAGTGGAAGCATTGGAAGTGAAACATTATTCAAGAGAGGATTCATCTCATCAGTTATATGAGGTTAGTATCATGGTCAACAAAAGTCAACTCAAAGTCAAAGTCTCTGGCCGGAGCATTTTGGTTAATGATAATTGTTATTATTGAACCAAGGACATTGTGTTTGGACTATAAAGTTTAATGTGGATGATATTGCAATTTTGACTATTACCAAATTCCATAAATCCAAAGTGATATAGTTTTGATGAAGAGAATTGGTGTAAATAATTGTCACTATTAGGTACCGCTTATAATAAGTAAAATTGGATTTTACCAAAAGATGTGCAAGCAATAAGTTCGGCCAAAATGTCACACCATCTGCTAAGTGACGTGTGAATGTTAATATTTGAATAGTTCGATATTTATAGCTGACTGAATTTACACCTTTGAGTCGCACAACCATAATGATGAATTTTTTGAAAAACCACATGATTTAATTAATTTATAAAATGTTGTAAATTGATTAAATTAATTGGTATTTGAGAAATATTAATTATTATTTATTTGATGTTTGGAAGTTTTTGTAATTATTTTAATGCATTTATAAAAGTTATTCGCGCGCATTGATATACGATGTTGATGTAATTTAAAGATAATTGCATGAAATGATTTATGGAAATTTTATGTCATTTGATGACATGATTTATGGAAGTTTTATTGCATTTGATGACATAATTTGTGGAAATTTTATGTCATTTGATGACATACGTGTAAAGAAAGGATTAGAGAGAGAGAAACAATCAAGATAATTAATTATGGAAGTTTTAATTAAAGAATGTGAAAATTTTCATTCTTTCAAATAAAACATATTCTCTAATTCATTTTGTACGTACAATTCATTCTTTCTCATTTAGTATGTTTCTTTCTCTCCTCTTAACTTTTTATGGCAGAAAACAAAAACAAAAATTCCAAAATTCTTTCAACTCTATATAAAAACAAAAAAATAAAAATAAACAAAACAGATGTGGTTCATCCATCTCTTACAAGGATAGGATGAGGATCTTAAAGATCTGAGAAGATATCATCATTCAAGGTGTGACTTCTAGGAAACAACCTAAGGGGAGTCCATTTTCAAGATGTGCTTCAAAGTTTTGGGTAATAAGGTATGTTTTTCTTTAATAGATAATGATATTTGATGTAATATTTGTTGAAAGAGAAATTTAATTATCATAATTTGTATGCATATACCACTTCCTCATTTAAGTTGAAAATTGTTTGTGTAGCTTGAATCTTTTGTTGAACGAATCAATTGGTGTTTTATTTAATAAATCAAAATTAATATTTGTATATGTTTAAATATAATGTTTTGTTTTGGAACTATGTTCTATACATTCAATTTAAAGTCTAAATTTTAGAACAGAAATTTTGTATGTTCTATTTATCAATTGGGTTCTTATTTTGTTAACTTAAAATTAAAATTTGTATATCTTTGAATATAATGTTTTATTATAGATCTATATTATAAACATTTAATTCAAAGTATAATTATTTAGATCTAAAATTTTGTATGTTCATATTGTTTTGATTGGATTTTACTTTAACAAATTAAGCTAAAATTTGTTTATGAATATTACAGTGTTTTATTAAAAATTCATGTTTTGATTCATATAAAACAAAATGTAATTTTAGATTTGAAAGTTCACATGTATGTTTTTTGTGTTTATATTGTTTTGAAAATTATAAAAAGGAAGATGTTTCGGCAATAAATCTAAATTTTAATTTCATTACTATAATCTCTAATTTGTATTAATTAGAGATATTTTATTGAATATTACATACATACAATTAATGTTTTGACAATAAACCTACTTCTAAATTGATTGCTATAAATCTCTAATTTTTATTAAGTAGAAAGACTTGATTTAATATTATATACACACAATTAATTTTATATGTATGTTTGCATATATAAAATTTATTACATGTATTTCATATTGTCAAAGTAGGATTAGATTTTTTTCTGAAAGGAGGAAACAATTTAAATGAGGCAATAATATATACTTACATTTATTTTCTATTGTTTATATCCTTGCATTTTGATGCCTATAATTTTTTATTTATATGCTGCATTAATTAAGTTTACGAAATGGGAAATTGATTCAATCATCATTGTTACCCTTTATTTATTTCCCATTTTTTCCTTTAGGTGATTAGCTATCCATTTAATTATGTTTATATGTCTACACCTTGCCATTAATTGATAGCACCTATCCTATATTGCACTTATAGAATTTACACTATACAAATATATTTGTTTATACTTATATTCATGCCATATACATGTTACTAATTAATGATATTCATATGATCAATAAATTTAATTAAAGAGAGAGAAATGAAAAGTTTCTCTCTATATATAAATTTATGCCCCATCATTAATTGAATAAATTAAGGGGAAGGAAATAAAAAGTGTCATTCTCTAAATAAATTTATGCCTCATCATTAATTGAATAATTTAAGAGATAGGAAATATAAAGATTCCTTTTCTAAATAAATTTAATAAGTTACTATTACACACAAATATGTACATAAGAGTATATTTGATATAGTCTAATTTACATACACATTAAATTAAAGTAAAACTTTATTTATAAAATTAAATAAAATATTTATTTTATTTAAAAGAAACTTAGAAAGTTCTAAGTATATTTATACTTCATAGGCCCACTAAAGATCCAAAATGTCAATTTTTTTTAAATTCACCCATTTCTTCTGCTGTGGGCTAGCCCAGTTCCTTCAACGGTATCAGAGCCTAATAGCCTATGCGGTCTAAATCATTCATGTTAGGGTTAACAAATTAAGCTTGCGCACTTAGTACTGTGTCTAGAAAGGTGATGTCTAGGATTGGAACTGAGTAATCAAGTACCATGTCCTACTTGGTTACCTGTCTGGCCTGAAAGGTGGAGTAAGCCCAAAGGTTACCCCTAATAGAAAAGGCCCAATTTAATTGGGCCTTGGGCTAATTTTAAAAATAGTTTGAAAATTAAGACAAGATTTTAAATTTAAAAGTTAAATTTAAAATAAAAACATTTTTATTATAAAAAGTTATAATATAACATAAATTTTCAAAATGTTTGAAAATTTAATGAAAAGTCAAAATGTTTGAAACCGTGTAAATATTAATTTCAAAATTTAAAATGATTAAGAAGATTAATAATATAAATTGATTAAATGAGTTAATTAATTAATACCTATATGCAAGTATTATATATGTTGATATATGTTATGTTATTTTAAAATGTTTAAGATAACATAAGCATACATGTATGTATATAAGATAAATTTTTGAAATTAATATAATTCAATTAAAATTATTTAATTAATACAGTAATTAAAGGTCAGTTAATTAACTAAAAAATATGCATATATAAGATATATGTGTCTTACTATAAAGGTTATAGTAGATATGTCCAATATAAAAGTTGAATTAGAGTACTAATTTAGAACTAATTAAAGAGTTAATTAATTAAACAATATGTAATTAATAAAATGTTATAAATAAGATTATTGTATACGTTAATTAAAATATAAATGTTATATAATAATGAAACTTATATAATACGAGTGTATAAACTAAAGGTGGAACATTAAAGAAACCAAAATAGACTTAAGGAATAAATACATATGTAAATGTATGTATACCGTGATTTCTAATATGTCTAACACTTGAATCACGAGGGTATTTCATAAGAAATATATTATTCCATAAGTCGATACCACTCAATATAATATATTGAAGATTATGAATCTTCAATATAACGTTGTTCTCTACCATATATATATACATATATTAATAAATTACTTGCATACTCCTTGGTTGTTGAGTAAACTCAAGTTATGGATGTTATGTGTAGTATTATTAATATATTAAACAGATGAGGTAAGATAACTATATGTATTTGTTGAGAAAACTCAAGGTACATATACTATACTTAGGTCATCACGATATGGTAGGTATGAGTGAATAATCTCTTTCGATTTATTGAGCAAACTCAAGGTCGAAATGAGATTAGGACAAACAAAAATAGGTTAGGAGTTGTATGTGATACAACCTATAAGGAGTTATCCATCGTTTGTGGGGCTATGATTTGTTGAGTGAACTCAAGGTCAGAATACCTAGGCAGACGAGTCCTAACACCAACTAATGAAGTCAAAATACTTCTATGTTTCATCTTAGGGTTTGGAGAAACATAAAAGACTAGTGGGATCCTTTTTAGAAAAATGAAATGGTAACATTAACCTTTCAAATATTGTAAGAACATATGCTAAATAATGTTATAATTATCTACAATGATAAATTTGTGCATTTAATACGATTGATAAAATGTTTATCAATTAACATATATAAACGGACCGAATTGAAAGTTGACAAATGGAAATATAATACCCATTATTAAATTCCTATTTCATGTTAACGTTTCAACACCCATGCAAATGCCTGATTTTACAACTACTGAATACATTCATGGTTTGGCCACTTACGCATTTATTTGGTCAAGACCATGTATTGCATTCTATGAGTTTTGAACTCTAGAAGCAATACAGGACTATGGATATTTGATCCATATACAATTGCATATAAATGTTATATGGTGAACGGTCAAAGTTTGTAATGTATAACATTTCGATGAAATTAGTTCATCCAAAAAACCAAATAAACCTTAGTGCGAGATTGAGTATTCAAACCGATTGATTACAAAAGGGATCATATTGTGTTAATGTAACACAAGACCAAAAACTACAAGATAGATCTAAGAACTCGATCGCTAAAATGTCATTTTGATCGGTTTACATAAAGTGCAACACATTTGATGTCCATAAATGTTAAGGATAATCGAATGCGCTTTTGTAAGGGGTTTGTTATGATATTGTAGTAAGGTTTTCTTTTGAATAGTTTGATAATTTGAAAGGAAAATGAATGTATAAGAATAGATGTAATTTAAGGTACGGTTGGGATGAAGAGAATGAATAGTCACTTCTGTTTCATAGAGAAACATTGGAAATGGGAATTGTAACAATAATTGATACTTAATATTGGAATAAAAAATATGATTTCTATTCTGAAATGTGTTTTCATATTGAAAATTATTTTCTATGAGATTTATTTCTTTGAGCTCAAGATATTTGATCAACGAACTCTCCACTGTAAATAGTTGTAGTGTATAAAATAAACAAATTGTATTATGTGAATGATGGACCCCCAAATTTAGTACACTATTATAGTAATGGTGAAAATAGTGGGAGCATGTCATATAACACTTACTAATTGCATCATTGTATGAAAATTGTTTTCGTAAAACTTACCATACATTATTTACGGAATAATAATTATTTTTCGGTATCGGTTGACAAAACATAGACATGGCTATATTTGAATATGAATATTATGAATATGCTTTATGAAATAAAACTATAATGTGATAATCTTTTTATAACAAAATTGATGCATTCGAAAATACAAAAGTATCTAATATTATTTACAGTTGTTTTGGAATTATAGACTAAGCCGTAGTATTGAGAAATAATTTTATTATATGATTTTTAATCATATGATACTTGTTAATTATATCTCAAACAATATAGGTCTATGCACCCATTTAGTGGTAATATCATAAGAGTTGATGAACTCTTCGGATTGATATATATAGATGTATGCAATCATAATTCTATAAATACCAAAACGGTTCCACGTACTTCGTCATATTCACCGATGAGTTATCGTCGGCATGGACATGTGTATTTGATACACATGTATTGTGACGACCCGGAATTTTGGATATTTGAAATGGGAATATTTAATTGATTTTAAATATTCAAAAGGTTAATTTTAACTTAAATTTCAAATATCTCTATTTATTGGATAATTAAAATTTTTGAATTTAACAATTTGAAGTTGGGTAATATGTTGAATCTTGAGTTTTAAGCCTGTTAAAAATAATTTGAAGACTTGTAAAATTTATATTAATAATACTAAAGACAATGCCCCTTTTAAAATTGAATTTGGAAGTGCTTTGTTCAGTTTTAAAAATATATTATTTAAATTGACGTTTCAAAATAGCCTTCCGGGGCATAGTCTCGGAATTCGACGAAACCAGTTCCATTGGATTCGTAATAGTGTATTATTATCGGATTTCAAATTTCGTAGTGATTGGAGTTGTTGTGTGAGTGTACGACATATAAACGCGTTGAAATTTATATCGAGACAAATTGAATTTAAATAAAATATACATATATTAATTGAACAGTCAACCTTTCCATTTCTGCCGTATTTCTTTCGCATCAAAACTTTTTCAATACCTCAAATCACTGTTCATCCACTGCTTCACGCAACCCATCCTCTCACGTTCAAAATCACGTCCTTTTGTTCCCCTCATTTTTTTTACCCAAGCCAGCTGAAGAAAAGCTTGAATTCTTTATCCTCCTATCTTCAGTTTGAAAAGAAAATCTACTCTAAAAAGTTTTAATGGCCGAACTCAAGAAATGCCGAGCCCTTTTTCTCTTTCAATTTGAAAATCTAAAATCGAGCAGAAAAAATATATGAATCTCACATCCATGCCCTCAGTTTAATTTGCAGAAAGCCCTTGGTCTTCAAAATCAAATCCATGTCCTTATAAACTAAAAGAGAATGCCCCCTCCTTCTGTTTTAATTCACGAAATTAGAAAAAAAAGGGGCCGAGCTCCTTTCCATTTCGATGTCGAATTTCCCTTGCCCCTTTTCTAATCGAACGCGACGGTGTAGAAGAGGAAGACGAGTGGGCGAGGCAGCGACGTACGCAAGCGCGCGTGAGGCGCGATACGAGCAGTATGGTGGAGGGTGTTCGATGGTCAAGGCTCGTGATCGTGTAGGGTTTCGCGAGGTTGTAGTGGCGACGATGGCGGTCGGGTCGAAGCAGCGACCTGGTTGCTTGCGACTAGCTTGAGGTTTGGCAGTAAGGTCTTTTTCTTTTTCTTTTTATTTCCTGTTAATATAAATATTTATATATTTATATATATATGGATTGAATATATACAGTAAAGTAAATATATATGCAGATTTTATATATATAAAATAATAATAATAATAATAATAATAATATATGTTTTCAGTAAAGTAGATTGTTGTGAAGCAGAAAACAAAGTTTTAAAATAAAGATATATATATAAATACACACACAGATGTATGGGAAAACAGGAATTATTTTATATAGTTAAAGTTAAGAAAAAGGAAATGTACATATATACATATTCTCACTTAAGGGTTAAATTTTAAAATAATGGAGATTTATTTGTATAATAAAATCTAAAAATTATTTTAGTTACTAAAAGATTTAATTTAAAAAGGAAAAAATTAATTTTAAATTTAATTATTTGCTTAAATTAAATCAGTAGTCTAATTAAATTATTAGTTTAAAATAAAATCATTGGTAAATTAAATTTATCAAATGGAAATTTAATTGTTCGATTGGTTCAAATATTAATTAAATCATCAAATGTTATTCAAGGTCTGAAATCATGGAGAAAACAAGCCGATCGGATTGAATTTGCAAACTAAAGGGTAAAGGTGAGTTAATCTCACTCCTCTGGATTATTATTTAAATTTAAATAGTTAAATTTAAATATTTGGTTGAATGATTGAATTGATTGGATGTGATAATATATATAATAGTAGTATATATATATTGGAGTGATTGATTTCCCGCATTATATAGCGGATGAGACCCTATGCGCCGCATAATAGCGGATGATATTATATTAATCCCATATACCGCGATATTCCACCTCGAAGTGGAATTGGTATTGTGCTAATGTCTGTGGATGCAGGGAAACAGGTTGGAGGGATCCAACTGGATTCCTCAAAATTATTTAGATTGTTAATATTCTGTTTTATGAATATTTGATATTCTGTGATGAATTTATATTGATAATTGGGATATTGGATTCTATGGTCTGATTGAAATATTTTGGAACACTTAGTTATAAAATATATAGAATTGGATTTATGAAAGAAACACAAGAGTAAATTTTTAAGTGAAATAACTATAGAGAATTTGAATAAAAATAAGAATGAATTGGGAAAAAAATAAAAGTGATTTTCTAAATCCTAGTAAATAAATTCCGAGTATGAAAATGGGGTTTGAATAAATAGAGAAATAATGGATTTTAAACTTGAAGTGATATTTTTTAAAGTAACAAAGAATTTACTTTAAAAATTCAAGGTTTGAATTTATTTACAAGAAAAAAGAAGGATTTTGGAAAACTTGAAATTTATATTTTCAGTTTAAAAGATTTTAAATCTTAATAAAGAAAGAAAAGCTGAAGTTAATGGATTTTGAGATAAATGGAGTAAGTAAAGGAATTTATTTCAAAGTGAAGTAAATTGAGAATCAATTTGAAAATTGATTTAAACGTTTGGAAATTGGAATTTTTAAAGGAAGATGGGACTGGGAATTTTATAAACTGGGTTTATAAAGGTGAAGTAATATATCAGTGGATATTTGGAATAATGAATTCATGGTGGGAATTTATTAAAGAAATGGGTAAATTTGTTTAAAAATAAATAGTAATTTATTTTAAAGATGTGAAAGAGAAGAGTATTTCCCTGGATAGCCAAGTACGTTTCCAAAGCAAACTTTTAAGTATAAGTTAAAGGATTTAAAGTTGTTTTTTTAAAGTATGTTTTAGAAATTTTATTGTTTTAAATGTTTAAAGTTAAAAGTAAGTATTTCTCAAATTTAACGTAGTAGTAATTATTTAAAGGTAACTTGGTATTGTGTTTTAAATGGATAAAAATGTAGTTTTATATTTTATAAAGTAGTTTATTTTAAATATTCTTAAAGTATATATTTTTAAATAATGTATTAAGGTAGTTTTAATTTAAATGTTTTAAAGTGCATTTTATAATAAAGTGTTTTTAAATTATTTTAAAAATCTAAAGTTTTTGTACTTGGTGTTTCCAGTGTAAATAAATATTTGGGAATTTATTCCATAAGAGGAGGTGGTTTTTTTTGAAAACTGTTTTCAAAAAGGTTTGAAAGTGGGAATATATCTTGCGAAGATATTTGAGAAGTAAATAAATAATTTGGAAAATTGTTTATTGTTTGATGGATGTTTGTGAATGTTAATTGATAGTTAAATAACCAACTATCAATATTGGCCAATGCGCTGATTGTTTCGAAGAGACCAGGATCGAGATTATTTTCTTGAAAACCACTTCGATCCGGTTTGTACGTTTTTGTGGGGAAAACGAGTTTGGAATCGAAGATGGTACAGTAAAGTGCAAGGGCTAGTCGCTACTAATCCTGAGGGTGATTCCAAAATGGATGTAGTAGGATTAGTGCCTTCGGTTCCGTTCGAACCCGGAACGGACTTGTATGGATGAATGCTTTCAGAACATCGTTAGGTGGACGATGAGCATTCTAAGAGATGTGTTCTAAAAAGGTAACGCTTCGCCTCGAGCCTTATCAACCGGGAATGGCTAAAAATCAGGGGTTATGCAGCAAGGCTATGTGGGTAGCGCCCATTAGGGTGAGGTCATCCCTGTCTAGATGTCCCTTTTATTCCGGCTTAGTGTGTGGTTGTTGATCCCAACCGTGGGGTGATCTTACTCGGAATTATCCTGTAAGGGATAGTTCCGGCCTTGTGTTGCAGGGGATCGGGCGTGGTCCTCGGTACGCTGATCTAGACCAGATACTGTGACAGGTGGTACCCCAGTTCCTAGTCATTAGTTGGAAATCCATTCTCCCTACGCGCCTGTACGGTTTTGATTGTGCCCAACTATTGCTGAAACGTGAGATGCAAGCATTTCAGCTAGATTCTATTTTACTTTCTATAGACACTATTATAATATCAGACGAATTTGATAAAAAAGTGTTTTGGCTATCGTAAGGTAAAACCCGACATGTTTATTTATGGCGTGGTCTTACGAGATGCTTTTGGTTTCAAAGGGTTTTGGAAAACTTTAATAATCCAATTGAGTGTGTTTTCTCACGCTAGTTTTCCAGACTGACTCGGGTGTTATTTAACTATAATGCTCGGGTCAGACCGAGTATTATAGATTACAGGAAAGGATACTGAGGAGCTCAGGAGACGAGCTGGATGGCGAGACGTATCACTCGTACTTGGTATATATTCCGCTGAGTTGTGTGCTGTGTATTCTGTTGTGGGTCAAGTTAATATAACTGACCGGTATTTGATTCTGATTGTATTGTACTCTGATGATGTAATCTATAAACATATTTGTTTTTGTGTAAAGATTAGTTATGCTCTATTATATTTTATTCCGCTGCGATGGTTAGACTCTGCTGTGGTCTTCTATTCTCTTCTTCAACCTCTTCTTCTTTAACCCTGATGGTTCGATTTTTCGGGTATGAAAAATCGGGTCTTCACATGTATTATGTCTATGGTAAACTTATAGAATATAAAACAGAAGTAAATAAAATAACATATGATAGAAATGATTTGATTTGATCGAATGAGTGAGTATATAGAAAAATGTTCCGAATGTATCTAAAATGAATAAATATTCAATTTCAAAATTACTCCTCAATGTGATACATAATGATGCATCGATATGGAGTAATCGAACTTTGTTGGGCAATGTACGATTAATTGTGAGTGAAATTAAGTTAGTTTCTTTCTATAAGGTAATGTACTTAAGGGTAGTATACAAGATTAATATCATTTCATCTGAATAACATTTTGCAAAATTTTATAAGATAAGGGTTTATAAGAAACTCCAACATATCCTAGGCCAAGGAGTTGGCAGGTTGCGTAAGTCGAAAGATTGCATGTAATAATTGTTCATGAGGTATCTTTTATGAATCTCCCCAAAAGGATTTTGAAAAGACTATCATTGGGTGGCATGTTTATGTTTCAAACATAATTTTTGCAAACTAAAACCAAATCATTTTTATAAATAAAGAAATTCGTAAAACTTTTATGAATGCCTATTTTATTGCACTGGGAAATAATTGTTGTTTCAAGATATACCAAATTCATTGTGAAGAAATTTTTTGAGGAATTATTGGTAATAAAATGGAATTGGATACGATCCATAGATAGAACTGATTATATGAGATGAAATGAAATTAACTAACCTAAACGAACACATAACATTAGAATGTCTAATAAGTATTCTCGCACATCGAAGAGAAACTATGAGTTTCTTATTAATGTCGAAAATATATAATCCTCGGTTTTTCAAACCATTAAGAGTGTTAACTCTATGATATGGTATGATGCGCAAATCCGAAAGAATTCCAAGTACGCTATCAAAATATGATTTGGGTATCGTAACCTAAGGGATGTGATCCATCGGCCGTGATTGTGTCTTTATGAGCAAGACTAATGAGGTTGGAATTCAATGAGCAATGTTGATAAGAATAATATCACAAATTTCAATTGTTGAAATTAGCGTAATAGATTCGGTATTAAACGTGCTCAAGTTAATTCAGATTTAGTCACAAAATTACGACTTGATATGACTTTATGTTTGGTACATATGTATTGAAACAGAAAATTATAAATAATGATTTAGAGTAAACTGTTTACACACCAAAATGTCTCGAAGTTAGGGGGAGTGATATTGAGTTTGTGAGTCTATGGATATGATCCAAGAAATGATAGAAAGTATCATTTTACAAGCATCAAAATTGAACAAATGTTTTGATAGAAATATCAAATAGTTTGATTTTCAATCAAAGTGCAGAGGAAGCATGTGTTTATAAGAAAGAACGTTAAAAGGTACAATGATATTTCTAAACTATAAGTAAACAACATGTTGTTGATTTTAACAATGCACTTATGTTAAAATCAGCGTTAGTTGTTTTAATACTCAACATTGGATTAATAAATGGTGTCTTTAATAGTAAGTATAAAAGATTTCGGGAATGTCCCAAATGAAATGCAAGGACACCTTATTCAAATGTTTAATACAGAACATGTAAGATTGATTCCTTTGCATTAGCAATAGGAATTATCATACATGTTATGTTGTCTACGATATCATGATTTTTTTATGTATTTGATACATGAATCAAATATCAAATCCAAATTGATATCGCTGAATGGTTGTTTGAACTGTTCTCATGTATTTATGAAATACTAGAGAATTATTTACAGAAACAAAAACAACTTATGAAGGAGTGTTCGAACTCGAACTTCCTAAGTGATATTGAGTATAATATGTCAATAATAAATCAAATTAAGAATCTTTAAGTTGGAAATGTTCCAAATGAAAAATCATGGCTAATTCAGTGAAAAAGGTTAAGTACATCGCCTAGAATAGCGCCACAATAAAGACAATGTATATAAAAATATAAGTGCACAAATTTATAACTGAGCCGATTTCAAATGTTGAGAATCTCATTACATTGTTATATGATAACAATGCCATGATATAATTTGTAACAGAACTTATAGCTCTGTAACGACCCGGAAATTTCGAACCCGAAATTTCCAGATAGTTAGAAGAAAAAGAAAAGAGATAGAAGAAAGAACAGAACAAGGCACAGATTCTCACATTCGCAGCGGATCAAAATACAATATCAAATAATAATATTAGTTATACAAAGAAAACTGTATCAGTCAATTACATTTTTATACATCAGAGTTACAACATTTCACAATCACTATACAGTTAAAATAACTTGTCCCAATAATTAACAATATATCACACTCCATACGTTCCTGCCATCCAGCTCGCCTCCTGAGCTCCAGAACGTCCTTACCTGGAAATCTGTAATACTCGGTCTGACCCGAGCATTACATCAAAGTAACACCCGGGTCAGGCTGGAAACCAGCGTGAGTAAACTCATCTAATATGAAATTTCAATCCATAGATCTTATATAAAATCGGGATAACTCGTATCTTCTACGAGTTCTTACTTATTATATTCAAACAATTTATTTCACAAAATAATATCTAAGTATCGTTACTTAGTTCAAAAGATCCAGATTACTCGATTTATTTCATTCCAGCCTATTCGATTTACAAAACAAATCTTTATAGATTACAAATCGAAGTGGTTTCGGGTATATTTCTGATACCCGACCCCGGTCTCTTCGAATCAAAAGTCATCCTTTAAACCAAGATTTTTCAGTTAAACAATTTAATTTAAATTCAGGATATCATATTCATATAACAAATCTATCACAGGTAGATAACTTACATTATCACAATTCATCCAAAACATCTCATCTCACAATCACATATCAGATATATCAACTAATCTAAGGCATCTAATATCATTCAACCAATCCATAACAAGTCAATTCATTCTTAATTAATTTAATTAATCTCTAATTAAATTATTTACTAACCTTTAATTACTTGGATTACCTTAATCCATCTTACTTAACATTAATTAATTATAAATTAATTAATCATTTCTTAATTATTTATCTTAATTAATCTTCCTTGATTAATTATTCCTTAATTACAATAAGTAATTATTCTTTACTTACCCCTTTTTATTAATCATTTTTGATTAATTTCTTTTTAATTACATTAAGTAATTAGCCTTTAATTAATTATATAAACGAATTAACCTTAACCATTTAATATAATTAAACTTTAATCAATCCCATTAAGTAATTAATTAATAAATAAATGATCCTTTAATTACTTCCATTAATTAATTATTCTTTAATTAATTACCTCAATTAATCCATATTTAAATCATTTAAAATAAATTAATTATTATCTATTCTTAAATCATTTAAAATAAATGAATTATCCTTATTAATTTCACATATTAATTTTCTTTCACTAATCAACCCTTAATTAAGATAAATTCTCTATTTTACAATTGATTTATTAAATCCCTATCATTTAAACTTTATTTAAAATAAACATTTAAGAAATCAATTAAAATTTACACATCTAATTTAACTTCTAAAATCATTTGATCTTTAAAAGTTTATTTAATAAATTTTAATACAAAAATCATATTGAAAATCTATGTTTTTATCTTTTAAAAACTTATTTATTAATTATATAAAACTTGTTAAAACAAATTTTCTAGAAAACAAATTAGTTTAATAGTTAAAATCTTGTTTATCTTTGTTTTTAAAACTCAGAACATTATAAATATAAAACTTCTTTTGCTTTAAAACTTAAAACAATTGCTGTTTAATTTCCTCTCGACCAACTCACCACTAACCCGAGTAAAGCACTCAAAAACTCGAAGCAACTCTCGAGTCATTCCCATTTCAACCCACTACTTCCCTGCTTCGAGTCAAACTCGACTTTTCCCCGATATAAAACCCGAGACCTGCTTTTCTTCCCCAAATCCAATATCCCAAATGCACACAGTCGTTCTCGTGCACGTGCACACCTTCACCGATCGACGACGAACTACGACCAGGCCTCCGACAAGTCACCTTCCACCACGACATCACGATCGACCACCAATTTTTTCTCGATTCGATCGAAATCGAATTTTAGCGATTCGAACCCATCAAGCTTGAAACGACATCGCCAGAAAACGTTCGTCTCCGATGATCTATGTCACGATAAACTTTGTAACAACCGGGATTTTTGTAATTTCAATTATCGTCAAAATGACGATTTAATTCAGTTGTTAATGGTCATTGGAATTCAAATCGAATTTGAAATGTGAAAATTGTTTGATTGCAATTGAGATTTATCCGGGTTAAAATTGATTGGGATTTTAATCAGTTGGTTAATTGCTAATGCAGTTTTGAATCGATTCGGAATCCTTTTTGTATAAGTTGTTATCGTCACTAGACGATTGAAATTGATAACAAATTACTATCAGAAATTTTGATCGAACTGAAATCCTTTTAAGTCGTAAAATTCTCTAATAAAACGTTGAGTAAGAGTTGAAGGGCTTTAACTTATAATCTCAGCCCACATCTTCAAAATACTGTGATATCTATCAAAGAAAACCCATTTTCCCTCTTTCGTTCATTCGATTCACTTTAGCAACCCTAAACCTAATCAAAGAAACGAGAATGGCGACTCTCTCGTTCGTCTTCTCCAGCAAAGAAAAAGGGAAGCCGCGTCTTCTCGCTCGTCTTCTCAGCGAAACAAGGGCATGGAAATCGAAGAGGATAGAAGGCGTTCACTCTCAGTTTCGTTCGTCCCCTCGAATTCAACTCGGTCGCCTTGCTTTTGTGAAGCCGCCTCGGAGATGCCTTCGACTTCTTCTTCTTTAGTCGAATTAGTGGGAAAAAGGTGAGTAATCGTATTACTCACATCTAGTTCACTCTTCGTATGATGCTTCTGTAATTTGAGTTAGATTCAACCTTGTTTTATCTCGGCCCTTTTGTTTTCACCTGATATCAGATTTCGATGTTGCTTGGAATTAACTGCTTCGTGAATTTCTTGTTTTGATTTGTTTGACTCACGACTTGTTTTCGTGATGGCCACGGCTTTATTCGTTTTCAATTGTTTTGGTTGGCTTCAACTTGGAATTGATCACTGTTACTTGCCCTGGGTTTACGCGATGATATTCCAGACATCTTTGTCTTTGTTAGGAGCAGTTGTAACCTGTTTTTTTGACTGAGTTCGACCTAGTTTAACTTACTTGCTATTATGTGACACTGGTCATTCTGCCTTTAACTATTGTACCACTTCGTTGATGATGCACGACCATTGAATTGGGTAGCCGATGAATTTTGGAAGTAATTTACATTCCAGACATCTTTGTCTTTGTTAGGAGCAGTTGTAACCTGTTTTTTTGACTGAGTTCGACCTAGTTTAACTTACTTGCTATTATGTGACACTGGTCATTCTGCCTTTAACTATTGTACCACTTCGTTGATGATGCACGACCATTGAATTGGGTAGCCGATGAATTTTGGAAGTAATTTACTTTGACTGATTGATCACCTCGGCCACCATCGTGATCTTGTTCGCTATGACTTTTGATGATTTCTCTGACTTTGGTTATTTTGATATCTTCTGAAGTGGCATAAGTTAGATTTCTAGTATTTGACCTTTGCTAGGTTTTGGTTTGTAGCTACTTGTATCGGTAGTGTTGCAGGCTTGTGTTTTGCGGTCTTCATTGTTACCTGGTAAAACAGTCCTCATTGTTATCCAATAACACTTGCTTCTACATTAATCTTGCACCGTGTCTTTGAGTTGTTCCTATCTGTAAACAAATTGTGTTTCTGCATGCATACAATTGAGCCGAATTAAAAGGGTTTGTGACCCCTCTTATGTCTGCATCTTCACTGTTGTTCCCACTTGATCGCGGTGCTTCATTCCTTGAGTTTTTCACTTGATCATTTGTGTTTGTTTGTTCATTGTGCATACATACTAGCACACTGATTCATTTGAAGTTGTACTTTTGTTTCAGTAGGTTGGTCGAGTTGCCTGTTGCACTGTTGTGTTGTCTACATCTCTTGTAGTTGCTGTGGGTTTTGTGGCTTGTTTCACTGTTGGGTTTGGTCTGGGTTGCTTTGCTACTGTATGGTCTTGAGCATTGCTGGTCTTCTGTTGGATTGATGTTCTTCATGTTGTTATGGTTTAGTTGAACTCGATAGTTTTGGGTTTCATGTTGCCTTGGTATTCAATGTTGTCCAGTCTGCATTCATTGTTCTTGGTTTGTATATATCACTCACTTGACCGCTTGAAACTTAGTGGTTGAAGTTGAACTTGGTTTGTGACTTCATCACTTCAGTCTGTTTTGTTGCTATTTGGTTGCATTTCCAGTTCCATTTAGTTGACTTGGTTTCAACTTTACTTCATTTATATACCACTTAGTTGCAATCCTTGTTGCATTTAGTAGTTAGTATTCCACTTGAGCATTTGAATTTGTACAGTCATGTTTTGAGGCTGTTTGCATGCAGTTGCTTTTCAGACAATTGTGTTGTTACCACACTTGAGTTGAACCCGATTTCGGGGTTTGACCTTGTGATCATTTGTGACTTTCACTGAGTTTTTGGGTATCTCTTGCGTTAGTGGCGAGGCAGTACACGCGTGCGTGTACTGCAGCCCTATCAGATTTGACAGTTTTAAATTGAGTTAGTCGATTTGATAAATTGTTTATTTATCTCTGTTGATGGTTTAAATCTGCTGATTTTTGTTAAACACTGTTAAGTGTTACAGGACCGTTATCCGGTTTCTTTGTTTAAAGAATCGGATAGACGGGAATTATTGTGACTGTCGTCTATTTAAGTTATTACTGCCTATATGCACTAATAAACTGGTTTGAATTAGACTGACCTGGGTATTATTTTCTTTTGAATGTAATACTCGGGTCAGACCCGAGTTATTTCAGGTTGTAGATTTTCTTCTTTGAGTTGCTGTTCAGGATATGAAGACTTTTCACATCTTCTGAAGTTGTCAGTGTCATTTTGTAGTAGTCGTGTCATTGTATAGAACGATATGTATTCATGTATATTAGTCGATAATGTACTTGTATATATAACTTCTAGAGTCGGCAGTTGTAGTTGTATCATATGTATCGTGTCAACTATGTATTAATTGACATCAGTTATATATATATGAGACTTTTGTTTTTATCTGTGTTCCGCATTTATATTATCTGTGTTATTGTTATATCTAATGTCCTAAACTATTATGAACCGTCGTAGTTTGTTTTATACTGATAATTGGATATGTCGATGGGAGTAAATAAATAATAGAAGAAAAATAAAAAGTATATATCACTCCTACCGAGATAACCAATATTAGTGTAAGGCCAATTACGGATGGTCGCTCCTATCCAGCCTTATTCTTCGTAATAATAGACTGTATTTCTTTTAATACTCTTTGTTATTATGAGCATAGAGGTGGGGCGTTACAGTTGGTATCAGAGCCAGGTTTTATGGACATAATATAAAACATAACTTGGATGGAACATATGTTACAACTATTGGTCGATGTTTTATCGGTGATTTGAGTCAAAACTAAAGTTTTGAAATTTTGATGAAATTTTTAAAATACCTTTATTTAAAAATAATAGTGAAAGTGTGTTCTGATGATTTGGTTGATTTGTGTTCTGTTTATCAGAGTGCGCAGCGGAACCAGTGAAACTGTCTTCGCTGAGTACAACTGATAATCTTTTTGATTTAAAAATCAAAATACAAAATTGATATGAATTTCATTTGTTGTTTACATAGCTGTGATTATTTTATTTCTTTGAGAACTTCGAATCCGAATTGAGGATTCGAAGAAATTGCAGATATGTGATTTTGTTGAAATTTCCGCTGGCTTTCCTTTGTACTAATCATCTATTGATTAGATTTTTGCTGTTTTAAATTATCTTCATTGAAGATACATTCGAATGATTTCTCTGTTCATTTTGTAGTACGTGCAAAAATTTGAATTGCACGTTATTGCATTTATTTTACGTTGAACCGATGCTTGGTTATGAAACGTATTTTGTTGCCGTTATTTTTATAACGGGATTTTACACCAATGCTATATTTTGAAGCACGGTGTTTTGTGGCATTTTGATGAATGAAAATTCACTGATATTACATTTTGATGTAAATTATTTTGATGAGATTTTGACGTTTAAAAAATTGCTGTCACCTTGGCTTCAGTAACCGTCAAGTTTTAAAAGTGGATTTTCAAGCGGTTATTCCGCAATACTGATTTGTGACCGTTTTTACGGTATTTTGAGAAGTACAATTTCCTTATCGAAATTGTTACTAATATTGCTGCTTCAATCACGTGATTGGAAACTCGTTTAAAAATGAAAATTGTTTTATAAATTTTAACGGTTTGCGTTTTCAAAAGGATGAGAAAGCGACTTAAACGATTCAGCAAAATCGAGGATTATGACCCCTTTCTTTTACTGTTTCGCTTAACTCCGGACTTGTCCAGTTGAGAAGGTGAATTGTTATTCTTACAAAATAAATAAAATTGTTTTCAGAAATTTAACAGTTTACGCTTTCAAAAGAATGAGGAAGCGATTTAAACGTTTCAGCAAAATCGAGGACTATGACCCCTTTCTTTTACTGATTCGCTTAATTCCGGACTTGTCCGTTTGAGAACGTAAAATGTATTTTTATAAAATACACAATTTTGCACTTTCAAGGAAACGATGAAGAGAATCAAACGATTTAGTAAAACACGTGGTATGGGACATGTGCGTTTGCTATTTCGGTTAATTCCGGACTCGTTAATTGAAACATTTTGATGCTTTCGTGTGCTTTCGAGCCACTATGAGGACCTTCGGGTCATTTGTTGGACCTTCGGGTCAAATACCAGTACTAGACCTTCGGGTCATTTGTTGGACCTTCGGGTCATTTGTTGGGCGCCAAAATTATGTTGAGTACTTGGTAGGCTTCGGCCATTTGTTGATGCACGTGCGGCGAATTAAAAACTCGCCATCTGATGGGATCGATCCAAGCTTTTATGTTGATTTTCTAGTCTTCTTAATTGATTTCTAGATATTTGTTGCATCCAATTATCTGCAGGTAATTGGATATTTGTTGATATGAGTTCTGGTTATTGTTTTTGATAATCAGATATTTGTTGTTTCTAATTATCGCTTGTGATAATTAGATATTTGTTGATATGAGCTCTGGTTATCGTTTTTGATAATCAGATATTTGTTGTTTCTAATTATCGCTTGTGATAATTGGATATTTGTTGATATGAGTTCTGGTTATTGTTTTTGATAATCAGATATTTGTTGTTTCTAATTATCGCTTGTGATAATTAGATATTTGTTGATATGAGCTCTGGTTATCGTTTTTGATAATCAGATATTTGTTGTTTCTAATTATCGCTTGTGATAATTAGATATTTGTTGATATGAGTTCTGATTATCATTTTTGATAATCGGATATTTGTTGTTTTTAATTATCGCTTTAGATAATTAAATATTTGTTGATTTGAGATTTAATTATCGCTGTTAGATAATTAAATATTTATTGATTTGAGTTTTTAATTATCGCTTTAGATAATTAAATATTTGTGATTTGAGATTTAATTATCGCTTGAGATAATTAAATATTTGTTGATTTTAGATTTAATTATCGCCTGAGATAATTAAATATTTGTTGATTTTAGATTTAATTATCGCTTGAGATAATTAAATATTTGTTGATTTTAGATTTAATTATCGCCTGAGATAATTAAATATTTGTTGATTTAAGATTTAATTATCGTTGAGATAATTAAATATTTGTTGATTTTAGATTTAATTATCGCCTGAGATAATTAAATATTTGTTGATTTTAGATTTAATTATCGCTTGAGATAATTAAATATTTGTTGATTTTAGATTTAATTATCGCTTGAGATAATTAAATATTTGTTGATTTAAGATTTAATTATCGTTGAGATAATTAAATATTTGTTGATTTTAGATTTAATTATCGCCTGAGATAATTAAATATTTGTGATTTGAGATTTAATTATCGCTTGAGATAATTAAATATTTGTTGATTTTAGATTTAATTATCGCCTGAGATAATTAAACATTTGTTGGTTTAAGATTTAATTATCGCCTGAGATAATTAAATATTTGTTGATTTGAGATTTGATTATTGTTTTTGATAATCGAATATTTGTTCAATTGAGATTTGATCATCGCTTTTGATAATCGAACAATTGTTGATTTGAAATTTGATTGCCGTTTTTGGTAATTAAATATGTGCTGATTTGTTTTCTGATTGTCGTTTTGATAATTAGATATTTGATGTTTTCGATTATCGTTTTTGATAATTTGATATTTGTGGATTTATTCTCTGAGTATCGTTTGGATAATTAGACGTTTGTTGATCGTATGGAATTGCTATTTTCCACTTATCTTTATTGATAATTAGAATTTGTTGATTATGGGATTTGTGGTTTCTAGTTAATTATTGAATAACTAGATATTTGCAGTGGCGAATTTGTGATTTGTGTTTCATAATTATCTTTGTTGATAATTAGATTTTGCTGTTTTCTAATTATCGTATCGACGATTAGATATTGCTGTTTTGAGATTTTCTGTATTTTAATTATCCAGTTGATAATTAAAGATTGCCGGTAATAGTATTTATCCAGTTTTGCTATTTTCTGAGTATCTATGGATGATTAGGCTTTGTTAAAAATTTGTGAAACCCTTTTATTGGAATTAAATGATTTCTTTGGCAGTTGAATACTCGATCTTTATTTTGCTAACGTAACTAGTTTATGTTAGAAAAATAATAACTGTTGACGACCTTAATTATGAAAATTGCGGGGACGCAATTTTTATAAGGAGGGAAGTCTGTAACAACCGGGATTTTTGTAATTTCAATTATCGTCAAAATGACGATTTAATTCAGTTGTTAATGGTCATTGGAATTCAAATCGAATTTGAAATGTGAAAATTGTTTGATTGCAATTGAGATTTATCCGGGTTAAAATTGATTGGGATTTTAATCAGTTGGTTAATTGCTAATGCAGTTTTGAATCGATTCGGAATCCTTTTTGTATAAGTTGTTATCGTCACTAGACGATTGAAATTGATAACAAATTACTATCAGAAATTTTGATCGAACTGAAATCCTTTTAAGTCGTAAAATTCTCTAATAAAACGTTGAGTAAGAGTTGAAGGGCTTTAACTTATAATCTCAGCCCACATCTTCAAAATACTGTGATATCTATCAAAGAAAACCCATTTTCCCTCTTTCGTTCATTCGATTCACTTTAGCAACCCTAAACCTAATCAAAGAAACGAGAATGGCGACTCTCTCGTTCGTCTTCTCCAGCAAAGAAAAAGGGAAGCCGCGTCTTCTCGCTCGTCTTCTCAGCGAAACAAGGGCATGGAAATCGAAGAGGATAGAAGGCGTTCACTCTCAGTTTCGTTCGTCCCCTCGAATTCAACTCGGTCGCCTTGCTTTTGTGAAGCCGCCTCGGAGATGCCTTCGACTTCTTCTTCTTTAGTCGAATTAGTGGGAAAAAGGTGAGTAATCGTATTACTCACATCTAGTTCACTCTTCGTATGATGCTTCTGTAATTTGAGTTAGATTCAACCTTGTTTTATCTCGGCCCTTTTGTTTTCACCTGATATCAGATTTCGATGTTGCTTGGAATTAACTACTTCGTGAATTTCTTGTTTTGATTTGTTTGACTCACGACTTGTTTTCGTGATGGCCACGGCTTTATTCGTTTTCAATTGTTTTGGTTGGCTTCAACTTGGAATTGATCACTGTTACTTGCCCTGGGTTTACGCGATGATATTCCAGACATCTTTGTCTTTGTTAGGAGCAGTTGTAACCTGTTTTTTTGACTGAGTTCGACCTAGTTTAACTTACTTGCTATTATGTGACACTGGTCATTCTGCCTTTAACTATTGTACCACTTCGTTGATGATGCACGACCATTGAATTGGGTAGCCGATGAATTTTGGAAGTAATTTACATTCCAGACATCTTTGTCTTTGTTAGGAGCAGTTGTAACCTGTTTTTTTGACTGAGTTCGACCTAGTTTAACTTACTTGCTATTATGTGACACTGGTCATTCTGCCTTTAACTATTGTACCACTTCGTTGATGATGCACGACCATTGAATTGGGTAGCCGATGAATTTTGGAAGTAATTTACTTTGACTGATTGATCACCTTGGCCACCATCGTGATCTTGTTCGCTATGACTTTTGATGATTTCTCTGACTTTGGTTATTTTGATATCTTCTGAAGTGGCATAAGTTAGATTTCTAGTATTTGACCTTTGCTAGGTTTTGGTTTGTAGCTACTTGTATCGGTAGTGTTGCAGGCTTGTGTTTTGCGGTCTTCATTGTTACCTGGTAAAACAGTCCTCATTGTTATCCAATAACACTTGCTTCTACATTAATCTTGCACTGTGTCTTTGAGTTGTTCCTATCTGTAAACAAATTGTGTTTCTGCATGCATACAATTGAGCCGAATTAAAAGGGTTTGTGACCCCTCTTATGTCTGCATCTTCACTGTTGTTCCCACTTGATCGCGGTGCTTCATTCCTTGAGTTTTTCACTTGATCATTTGTGTTTGTTTGTTCATTGTGCATACATACTAGCACACTGATTCATTTGAAGTTGTACTTTTGTTTCAGTAGGTTGGTCGAGTTGCCTGTTGCACTGTTGTGTTGTCTACATCTCTTGTAGTTGCTGTGGGTTTTGTGGCTTGTTTCACTATTGGGTTTGGTCTGGGTTGCTTTGCTACTGTATGGTCTTGAGCATTGTTGGTCTTCTGTTGGATTGATGTTCTTCATGTTGTTATGGTTTAGTTGAACTCGATAGTTTTGGGTTTCATGTTGCCTTGGTATTCAATGTTGTCCAGTCTGCATTCATTGTTCTTGGTTTGTATATATCACTCACTTGACCGCTTGAAACTTAGTGGTTGAAGTTGAACTTGGTTTGTGACTTCATCACTTCAGTCTGTTTTGTTGCTATTTGGTTGCATTTCCAGTTCCATTTAGTTGACTTGGTTTCAACTTTACTTCATTTATATACCACTTAGTTGCAATCCTTGTTGCATTTAGTAGTTAGTATTCCACTTGAGCATTTGAATTTGTACAGTCATGTTTTGAGGCTGTTTGCATGCAGTTGCTTTTCAGACAATTGTGTTGTTACCACACTTGAGTTGAACCCGATTTCGGGGTTTGACCTTGTGATCATTTGTGACTTTCACTGAGTTTTTGGGTATCTCTTGCGTTAGTGGCGAGGCAGTACACGCGTGCGTGTACTGCAGCCCTATCAGATTTGACAGTTTTAAATTGAGTTAGTCGATTTGATAAATTGTTTATTTATCTCTGTTGATGGTTTAAATCTGCTGATTTTTGTTAAACACTGTTAAGTGTTACAGGACCGTTATCCGGTTTCTTTGTTTAAAGAATCGGATAGACGGGAATTATTGTGACTGTCGTCTATTTAAGTTATTACTGCCTATATGCACTAATAAACTGGTTTGAATTAGACTGACCTGGGTATTATTTTCTTTTGAATGTAATACTCGGGTCAGACCCGAGTTATTTCAGGTTGTAGATTTTCTTCTTTGAGTTGTTGTTCAGGATATGAAGACTTTTCACATCTTCTGAAGTTGTCAGTGTCATTTTGTAGTAGTCGTGTCATTGTATAGAACGATATGTATTCATGTATATTAGTCGATAATGTACTTGTATATATAACTTCTAGAGTCGGCAGTTGTAGTTGTATCATATGTATCGTGTCAACTATGTATTAATTGACATCAGTTATATATATATGAGACTTTTGTTTTTATCTGTGTTCCGCATTTATATTATCTGTGTTATTGTTATATCTAATGTCCTAAACTATTATGAACCGTCGTAGTTTGTTTTATACTGATAATTGGATATGTCGATGGGAGTAAATAAATAATAGAAGAAAAATAAAAAGTATATATCACTCCTACCGAGATAACCAATATTAGTGTAAGGCCAATTACGGATGGTCGCTCCTATCCAGCCTTATTCTTCGTAATAATAGACTGTATTTCTTTTAATGCTCTTTGTTATTATGAGCATAGAGGTGGGGCGTTACAAACTTCGCCACCTTCGCCATAGCTACGTCTCGTCCACCAGCATCTCTAGAACGTTACTCGAACGACTCCGGTCATGTTTTAACAACTCGAAACCCATTTGAACATCACGAAAAAAAACAGGGTGTTAAACCCTATTTCATCAATTTCTGGTCAACTCACTCAAAAATAAAATTCTAGGACATTTTTCCTGTGATCGTTGACGCTCCCTCAGTCATCGTGCTCAACGTCGACGTCGAACTCGCCGTCGTTCGCCATTATTTGACAAAAATGTCAAAAACCAAGAAACCCAGATATCTCAGAAATTCCCCAATTAAAAATTATGATATAAGCATTAAAATTCATCATTTCCTAATTGTAATTCAATTATAAAATCAAAAACTAGAATTTGAATTTATAAATTTTGGCCCAAAATTGATTTCCTTACTGTAATATGAAAAATGAGCTAATCATTCAAGTTAAAATCCTATAACTAATTTTAACTGATAGATTACTTGATTTCAAACAATTTCCATTTACAATTCAAAGGCTAACAATGCTTAGATGAGGAGATATTGGTTTTATTAAGAGATAAAGTCAGTTATCACTATACAGAGGCTAAATTATATTTATACAGGCATTCAAATATAACTATACAAACATGCATACATTTGCATCCATTTCTACGAACATTTCAGATAATATTACTATATAAATCACCACATATCATGTGTTTTAAATCTGATTTTAAAATAAGTTTTACTCACCTGCAATTGTTTGAACAGAGAAGCCTGGAAAGTTTGAAATCTGGAAACTTGATTTTTGAACTGCATTTGCTACGTGATTGGTTTGAGTTGAATCTGAACTTGAACTTTTAGTTTGATATTTGAGTTGAATACATGTTGAGTTGATCTGCTACTTGAATTAACTATGATTGCTCAGGTTTGAGATTGAAACAGTTGAAGTTGCTATAGTTTTTAGTTTTGATTTCCTTTGCTGGCTTTAGTTTGAAAATTGGAAGATAGTTTGTGTTTTGATTTTTATTCTCTGATTTCTTTCTCAGGTTTTATCACCTCTTTGATCTGGTTTTCTTTTTCTTATTTTAGATTTTAGAATGAAGATAGGAAAAGAAAATGAAAAGGAGAAACATATGTTTATATAAGTTAAATTAGATTTTATTTAAAATAAAAGAAAATTAAAAATAAAGATGACACTTGTCATTCTCCTTATCTATTTTGTTAACACATATGCTTAGATAATATTATTAGCTTACACTTGTAATACTACATGCAAAAATATATTTTTAAATGTTAATAAGGGTTTTTTTTTTAAATAAATTCCTAATAACAAAATACATCTTTTAACTTATATAAATGAAATCTTTTAAAAGAAAATATAATAAAACAAACTATATTTCTACAAAAATCATATATACATATGTTTAAATCAAATATATATATATATATATATATCCTTATTAATTTCAATTCAAATCCAAGAATTTAAATTCAAATTTAATTTAAAATCAACTCAAATATAAACAAACACAAAATTCAATTTGTAAAAGGATAACGGTCTAGGCTTTTCAACCATCGACAGCGGCCTCAACTGGTAGGCTTTTCAACCATCCCAGCCCCACCGTGGCTTACATTGGTACCTCGAATTTGCTTTTACGGCCAGCCTCTCGACTCGCAACCAACCCCTCAATGGGACATGTAGGGGTAAGAGTCTCCCGTTCGCCACCAAACCGCGAAGCGAGAACCCCCTATCATGCTGTAATGTAGCAAACCCGATCCCTTAAATTCTTTATTTATTAATTTCTTTGATTTCTTTTAAATCCCCAATCTATTCATTTATAATTTGATTCTGGAATTATAATTTATACAACAATTTCACAGAACAATTTAAAATTCCAGATTTAACAATCACAACATATAAACAGGTATCACTATGGCTTTTGATTTTTGGGAAAATCAATTTTGGGAATTTGGAAAGCCTAGTTTGAGAATTATCAATTTTGGTAATCGATTTTGAGCAAATGAGATTTTGATAAATCATAAAGGATATGATTTGAAGATACTATAAGTGTATAGTACAAAGTGTTTTGAAAATAGCTCTGGGAAAAAAGGCGCTTCCTTGAAATGAACTTCTCAGGAGTGCCACTGGGTGGTACTGCCTTGAACCCCAAGGGGGGATTCTAAAGTTGATCCTGTGAGGAGTCCGGACAAACTAGTTCCTGAGGATTATTTGTGTAGCGAAAGTCGAGGGGCTGGTGCCCACAGAGGCATTTGGGTTATTCTGTGACGACAATGTAACTCGATGTCACTGCGATCTACTGCAGACCATAGCGAAAGTCATGTGTGCCGCTGAGAGCCAACTGTCTACGTTTGATTTTATATCGGTAGACTGTGACACTATGGTAACATAGCGAAAGTCGTGTGTGCCGCTGAGAGCCAACTGTCTACGTTTGATTTTATATCGGTAGACTGCGACCTATGTGGGAGAAGTTTCATTATTTGGCAGCGAAATTCGGTGGCGCTGATGCCTACAGTTATATGGGTTTGTGCTGTGATAGCAACGTAAGGCCCGGGTATAACTGCGATCTGTAGCGGGTTCCATGGCGTAATCGAGGAGCGCGGAGACCTACAGTTATCTGTGGATTTTGCTGGGACGGCAACGTAACCATCGGGTTAACTGCGACCATGGATGGAGGTGATGATTTCCAGAGCATTCTCACCAAAGATATTTCCTCTATTTTCAAAAATGTTTTAGATATTTCCAATAAATTATTTTCCAAGTATTTTTCACTAGGTGTTGAAAACAGGTCTGCTAAGTACTTATAGATTTTCAGTCTTACGCCTGATCAACGTATGACCGAATTTCTGTGAGAACGAAGATGGATTTGTTGAAACATCGAGTTATAAAAGTATTTTTACAAAAACTATTTTGATAATATTATATACATTTAAAAAAAAGTGTTTTAAAAATGATCAAAGAATAATTTATCTGATCTTAAGTATTTAATAAATTCTGGCTTCATTTCTTTTCGAGGACGAAAAAATTCTAAGGGGGGAGGAATGTGATAACCCGGATTTTGGAACATCTGTTAATTGATAATTAACTGGGATAATTAATAGAAATACTGATTTTATTTGGATTAATAAATGAAATTCTGATAATTAGAATATATCTGGATATGTATATAGATGAATTTGAACTATAATAAATACTGACTTATAAATATCTAGATAAATATTCAGTTGATAATATTTGTTTAATGATCTTCTTTTATAATTATTTAAATTGGCAAAATTAATATTTCAAACAATGATAATAATATGTTGTTTATATATATAGCTATAAATAAATTTTATAGCTATATATATAAACAACATATTATTATCATTGTTTGAAATATTAATTTTGCCAATTTAAATAATTATAAAAGAAGATCATTAAACAAATATTATCAACTGAATATTTATCTAGATATTTATAAGTCAGTATTTATTATAGTTCAAATTCATCTATATACATATCCAGATATATTCTAATTATCAGAATTTCATTTATTAATCCAAATAAAATCAGTATTTCTATTAATTATCCCAGTTAATTATCAATTAACAGATGTTCCAAAATCCGGGTTATCACATTCCTCCCCCCTTAGAATTTTTTCGTCCTCGAAAAGAAATGAAGCCAGAATTTATTAAATACTTAAGATCAGATAAATTATTCTTTGATCATTTTTAAAACACTTTTTTTTAAATGTATATAATATTATCAAAATAGTTTTTGTAAAAATACTTTTATAACTCGATGTTTCAACAAATCCATCTTCGTTCTCACAGAAATTCGGTCATACGTTGATCAGGCGTAAGACTGAAAATCTATAAGTACTTAGAAGACCTGTTTTCAACACCTAGTGAAAAATACTTGGAAAATAATTTATTGGAAATATCTAAAACATTTTTGAAAATAGAGGAAATATCTTTGGTGAGAATGCTCTGGAAATCATCACCTCCATCCATGGTCGCAGTTAACCCGATGGTTACGTTGCCGTCCCGGCAAAATCCACAGATAACTGTAGGTCTCCGCGCTCCTCGATTACGCCATGGAACCCGCTACAGATCGCAGTTATACCCGGGCCTTACGTTGCTATCACAGCACAAACCCATATAACTGTAGGCATCAGCGCCACCGAATTTCGCTGCCAAATAATGAAACTTCTCCCACATAGGTCGCAGTCTACCGATATAAAATCAAACGTAGACAGTTGGCTCTCAGCGGCACACACGACTTTCGCTATGTTACCATAGTGTCACAGTCTACCGATATAAAATCAAACGTAGACAGTTGGCTCTCAGCGGCACACATGACTTTCGCTATGGTCTGCAGTAGATCGCAGTGACATCGAGTTACATTGTCGTCACAGAATAACCCAAATGCCTCTGTGGGCACCAGCCCCTCGACTTTCGCTACACAAATAATCCTCAGGAACTAGTTTGTCCGGACTCCTCACAGGATCAACTTTAGAATCCCCCCTTGGGGTTCAAGGCAGTACCACCCAGTGGCACTCCTGAGAAGTTCATTTCAAGGAAGCGCCTTTTTTCCCAGAGCTATTTTCAAAACACTTTGTACTATAAACTTATAGTATCTTCAAATCATATCCTTTATGATTTATCAAAATCTCATTTACTCAAAATCGATTACCAAAATCGATAATTCTCAAACTAGGCTTTCCAAATTCCCAAAATTGATTTTCCCAAAAATCAAAAGCCATTTCCAAATTCATAGGTTCTCAAAACCTTTTTCAAAATCATTCTCATAAGATCCTCTTTATATATATAGATATATATACTTTAAAAAAAAAATCTTTGGATCACTTCAAACTTGTATAAAACCTCTTTTTATACTTCAAATATTTCCAAAAACCCTTTTATTCTGGCTAGATTCAATAAGGGGAGTTTATCATATTATAAAATATAACCTTATTTATTTCCAAATCAAATATTCAAGTTTGATTTCTTTATAAAGTTATTTACCATTTACTTACTTTCATAAAGTAAATTTCAACCAAAGAAATATCCAATTCCATTTTATTTCACAAATTTTCAATGCCAATTTCATTCAAACCCGTACGATGTACACATATCATCCGTACGCTATATCAATTTGATCGCTCACTCGATCACACAATTTCACTTCCGAACTAGTATTGTCCACCCGACTTTCTAGTGCGGACTCAGATCTGATTCCTTGATCAGAAACCGTCATTCTCCTTGCATAGTCACAACTATGATAGAGAATATCCAGAACCAATCAAAAATCCATATCCAGGTTCGCCTTCGAAAATCGAGCGAAAAATCCCAACTCGGATCGGTAATACTATCTCGAAATTCTATGTTCGAATCTGGATCAAATCACTATGCGAATAGAATAATATACGTATATCCTACGTATTTATCTTTATTGGTTATTAGCCAAATCAATTTACTTTTCTATTCACATTTCCTTTAATTCCATTCACTTATTCTCAATTTCTTCCATTTCCAATTGAGTTATTACTTCAATTACAAACAGTTTGAACTCTGACCTTTTTAAATTTAAAAAAAAAATAGCTTGAAAAAGTTTAAAATAGATAAGTAGTTGAAAAATAGTTATTAGTTTATAAAATAGCTGTAAAATAGTTAAGTAGGTATAAAATAGTTAGATAATTGCAAAATAGTTTTTAAAATAGTGATTAGATATAAATAACTGAAAAATAGTAATTAGTTTATAAGATAGTTTTCAAAATAGTTATATAGTTCTAAAATAATTGTAAAATAAGTATAGGATAGTTTGTGGTTTAAGAAGAAAGATTGTATAGTAAAGGGTTTGGAAAAATATATTTGTATTAAAACAATTTATTTTGAAAATAATCCAGAGCCAAACTGTCAATTCTTATCAATTCAATTCAAATTTCCACCTCCATTTAAATTAACTCAATTGCAATTTAAATAACTTCAATTTCCATTGAAATTGATTTAACCTCAATTCAAGTTGAATTAATCCTCAATTTCTTTCCTAATTCAAATCAAATTCAATTTGAACTACTTTTATTCAAATTTCAACTTAAAACCATCTCGAATTATATAAATTCGAGTTAAATATTTTAAATGTTGATTTAATCCTTTAAATTAAATTAACCTTTACTTTTTAAATCAAATCAACCTTAATTTTTTTTTTATTTAACAACTTAAATCTTTAAACCATTTAATTCTGAACCCAAATTTCAAAATTTTATTTTTAAAATTATCTTTACTTAACTTATTACAAAGTTCAAATAAGAATTCAAAACAATTTATTCTTCAGATTCCAATTTATTATCCATTTTCAATTTTCAAAACCAATTCTCAATTCATTGATTATTTATAACAATAGAATAATATCAGGATAAATAAACATCCAAATTTCCTAACACCAATTTACAGTATCCATTTTAAATTTCCAGATCTCAATCCCATTTTGAGATTACCCATAACTCCCATTTAAATTAACCATTTAACTACCCAAGTTAAATTTAAAATTTCATCTTGAAATTTCCAATTCAAGTTATTCATTCAAACTTATTTAACTTCCTCCCAGTTAAATTAAATTTACTTAATCCGGTCAACTTTTCACAATTTGAATTCCCATTCAAATTTTAAACTTCAGATTAATAATCTTTCCCCTTTTAAGTTTTAAAACCTACTTTACTTTGGGTTTCACATCACATTCCAATTTAAAACTCAACACTAAGTGTTTATTTCAAATCATCATTGGTATTATGTATATTCCTCATATATACATTTTCTTTACACACCAAGTTATACTTTAAATTTTTAAACCACCTTTGGTTTTAATTCAAAACAAACTTCTTTAAAACAATTTCAAGTTTTCTGGAATTAGATTTAAAATTTCATAATTTTAAATTATCTTCAATTCCAATTTATAAGTTATACTCACTTAAATGTTTACTTCCCTAAAACATTTCTTTTTTTTTCTTAATCATTAACAACATTCATTATTAAACACAACTACCATTTATGATAATAACCAAGGTTATCATATCTGGAAACCAATTTATTATTATCTTTATTTCTACAAATTCAAGATTTTAATTTCAGTTTGGATTCATTTCAAACTTAACTTTATTCAATTTTAATTTGGTTGTATTACTATTACCACTTAATTTAATTCCAATATTTTAACAACCAATTTCTTTATATTTATTAGAAAGAAATATCATTTTATATATCAAAATATATTCTTATATAAAATCATTTAAAATCTTTATATATAAAAATAACAAGTACGCTCTCATATATATATATATATACACTCAACTCATTCTAGGGTACTATTGACCCTATCCTTAATGAGTAATCCCGACAGAGCCAAGGTTCTCGCTTAACCTTCCGCTCTGATACCAAGTGTAACGACCCGGAAATTTCGAACCCGAAATTTCCAGATAGTTAGAAGAAAAAGAAAAGAGATAGAAGAAAGAACAGAACAAGGCACAGATTCTCACATTCGCAGCGGATCAAAATACAATATCAAATAATAATATTAGTTATACAAAGAAAACTGTATCAGTCAATTACATTTTTATACATCAGAGTTACAACATTTCACAATCACTATACAGTTAAAATCACTCGTCCCAATAATTAACAATATATCACACTCCATACGTTCCTGCCATCCAGCTCGCCTCCTGAGCTCCAGAACGTCCTTACCTGGAAATCTGTAATACTCGGTCTGACCCGAGCATTACATCAAAGTAACACCCGGGTCAGGCTGGAAACTAGCGTGAGTAAACTCATCTAATATGAAATTTCAATCCATAGATCTTATATAAAATCGGGATAACTCGTATCTTCTACGAGTTCTTACTTATTATATTCAAACAATTTATTTCACAAAATAATATCTAAGTATCGTTACTTAGTTCAAAAGATCCAGATTACTCGATTTATTTCATTCCAGCCTATTCGATTTACAAAACAAATCTTTATAGATTACAAATCGAAGTGGTTTCGGGTATATTTCTGATACCCGACCCCGGTCTCTTCGAATCAAAAGTCATCCTTTAAACCAAGATTTTTCAGTTAAACAATTTAATTTAAATTCAGGATATCATATTCATATAACAAATCTATCACAGATAGATAACTTACATTATCACAATTCATCCAAAACATCTCATCTCACAATCACATATCAGATATATCAACTAATCTAAGGCATCTAATATCATTCAACCAATCCATAACAAGTCAATTCATTCTTAATTAATTTAATTAATCTCTAATTAAATTATTTACTAACCTTTAATTACTTGGATTACCTTAATCCATCTTACTTAACATTAATTAATTATAAATTAATTAATCATTTCTTAATTATTTATCTTAATTAATCTTCCTTGATTAATTATTCCTTAATTACAATAAGTAATTATTCTTTACTTACCCCTTTTTATTAATCATTTTTGATTAATTTCTTTTTAATTACATTAAGTAATTAGCCTTTAATTAATTATATAAACGAATTAACCTTAACCATTTAATATAATTAAACTTTAATCAATCCCATTAAGTAATTAATTAATAAATAAATGATCCTTTAATTACTTCCATTAATTAATTATTCTTTAATTAATTACCTCAATTAATCCATATTTAAATCATTTAAAATAAATTAATTATTATCTATTCTTAAATCATTTAAAATAAATGAATTATCCTTATTAATTTCACATATTAATTTTCTTTCACTAATCAACCCTTAATTAAGATAAATTCTCTATTTTACAATTGATTTATTAAATCCCTATCATTTAAACTTTATTTAAAATAAACATTTAAGAAATCAATTAAAATTTACACATCTAATTTAACTTCTAAAATCATTCGATCTTTAAAAGTTTATTTAATAAATTTTAATACAAAAATCATATTGAAAATCTATGTTTTTATCTTTTAAAAACTTATTTATTAATTATATAAAACTTGTTAAAACAAATTTTCTAGAAAACAAATTAGTTTAATAGTTAAAATCTTGTTTATCTTTGTTTTTAAAACTCAGAACATTATAAATATAAAACTTCTTTTGCTTTAAAACTTAAAACAATTGCTGTTTAATTTCCTCTCGACCAACTCACCACTAACCCGAGTAAAGCACTCAAAAACTCGAAGCAACTCTCGAGTCATTCCCATTTCAACCCACTACTTCCCTGCTTCGAGTCAAACTCGACTTTTCCCCGATATAAAACCCGAGACCTGCTTTTCTTCCCCAAATCCAATATCCCAAATGCACACAGTCGTTCTCGTGCACGTGCACACCTTCACCGATCGACGACGAACTACGACCAGGCCTCCGACAAGTCACCTTCCACCACGACATCACGATCGACCACCAATTTTTTCTCGATTCGATCGAAATCGAATTTTAGCGATTCGAACCCATCAAGCTTGAAACGACATCGCCAGAAAACGTTCGTCTCCGATGATCTATGTCACGATAAACTTCGCCACCTTCGCCATAGCTACGTCTCGTCCACCAGCATCTCTAGAACGTTACTCGAACGACTCCGGTCATGTTTTAACAACTCGAAACCCATTTGAACATCACGAAAAAAACAGGGTGTTAAACCCTATTTCATCAATTTCTGGTCAACTCACTCAAAAATAAAATTCTAGGACATTTTTCCTATGATCATTGACGCTCCCTCAGTCATCGTGCTCAACGTCGACGTCGAACTCGCCGTCGTTCGCCATTATTTGACAAAAATGTCAAAAACCAAGAAACCCAGATATCTCAGAAATTCCCCAATTAAAAATTATGATATAAGCATTAAAATTCATCATTTCCTAATTGTAATTCAATTATAAAATCAAAAACTAGAATTTGAATTTATAAATTTTGGCCCAAAATTGATTTCCTTACTGTAATATGAAAAATGAGCTAATCATTCAAGTTAAAATCCTATAACTAATTTTAACTGATAGATTACTTGATTTCAAACAATTTCCATTTACAATTCAAAGGCTAACAATGCTTAGATGAGGAGATATTGGTTTTATTAAGAGATAAAGTCAGTTATCACTATACAGAGGCTAAATTATATTTATACAGGCATTCAAATATAACTATACAAACATGCATACATTTGCATCCATTTCTACGAACATTTCAGATAATATTACTATATAAATCACCACATATCATGTGTTTTAAATCTGATTTTAAAATAAGTTTTACTCACCTGCAATTGTTTGAACAGAGAAGCCTGGAAAGTTTGAAATCTGGAAACTTGATTTTTGAACTGCATTTGCTACGTGATTGGTTTGAGTTGAATCTGAACTTGAACTTTTAGTTTGATATTTGAGTTGAATACATGTTGAGTTGATCTGCTACTTGAATTAACTATGATTGCTCAGGTTTGAGATTGAAACAGTTGAAGTTGCTATAGTTTTTAGTTTTGATTTCCTTTGCTGGCTTTAGTTTGAAAATTGGAAGATAGTTTGTGTTTTGATTTTTATTCTCTGATTTCTTTCTCAGGTTTTATCACCTCTTTGATCTGGTTTTCTTTTTCTTATTTTAGATTTTAGAATGAAGATAGGAAAAGAAAATGAAAAGGAGAAACATATGTTTATATAAGTTAAATTAGATTTTATTTAAAATAAAAGAAAATTAAAAATAAAGATGACACTTGTCATTCTCCTTATCTATTTTGTTAACACATATGCTTAGATAATATTATTAGCTTACACTTGTAATACTACATGCAAAAATATATTTTTAAATGTTAATAAGGGTTTTTTTTTTTAATAAATTCCTAATAACAAAATACATCTTTTAACTTATATAAATGAAATCTTTTAAAAGAAAATATAATCAAACAAACTAGATTTCTACAAAAATCATATATACATATGTTTAAATCAAATATATATATATATATATATATCTATCCTTATTAATTTCAATTCAAATCCAAGAATTTAAATTCAAATTTAATTTAAAATCAACTCAAATATAAACAAACACAAAATTCAATTTGTAAAAGGATAATTTTATTTTAAAATTTATTTATAGCTATATATATAAACAGCATATTATTATCATTGTTTGAAATATTAATTTTGCCAATTTAAATAATTATAAAAGAAGATCATTAAACAAATATTATCAACTGAATATTTATCTAGATATTTATAAGTCAGTATTTATTATAGTTCAAATTCATCTATATACATATCCAGATATATTCTAATTATCAGAATTTCATTTATTAATCCAAATAAAATCAGTATTTCTATTAATTATCCCAGTTAATTATCAATTAACAGATGTTCCAAAATCCGGGTTATCACAAGCTCACTAGATGTCGAGAGACATACTCTGAATTGTTCTTCATGATAAAGCAGTTTATAACCTTCGGAGAGAGTTGATTGACAGAGTAGATAATTAAAACATAACAGCATACCCGTTCACAAAGGGACTGACCTAATTGGTTTTGAGAAAACTGATTGGAGAAGTTGGAATAAGATTCCATAATTGACCCCAAGTGCAAATGAGAGATTCATAGAGTTAGGAGTATGCCCTAGGGGCAATTATGTAATTTGTTACATATATCTAACTCGTTGACCAATCTTGTTCGAAATAAAGGTATTTTCTTTCTATTATATACTTGATATAATGTGGTTATATTAATTAATCAATTTAATTAAAAGTATATTTAATAGAAAATGCATAAATGGTATGTTTTGTGATAGTAGTTACAAAATGTTGTAACCGTGAGTAATTTATCACAATGAAACAAATGTACCATTTTAAATATTCCTAGTCAAGATGCATCGAAACTGGATATCGATGTATCCATTTAGACTAGAGTACGTAATGCTCTCCAAATATTGGGCAGTTTATTACTCATGACCGCTGGGGGCACTAAGGAGTTACGTACTGATAGTTATTGGATAACTATGGAATGACTCACCCGATAGTTTTCTGTTGGTTAATATAACTAAGGTTAAGCAGAGAATATCGATGTGACTAATTTACATTGTTCTCTCGATTTGAGAATACTGTTGATCTTCAATGTGGAAGCTCCGCTTTGATTATAATTGAATCGTGGCACGACGTCCATCGAATGGTTATAGTTAGGTCGAGTGGAAGCATTGGAAGTGAAACATTATTCAAGAGAGGATTCGTCTCCTCGGTTATATGAGGTTTGTATCACAGTCAACAAAAGTCAACTCAAAGTCAAAGTCTCTGGCCAGAGCATTTTGGTTAATGATAATTGTTATTATTGAACCAAGGACATTGTGTTTGGACTATAAAGTTGAATGTGGATGATATTGCAATTTTGACCATTACAAAATTCCATAAATCCAAAGTGATATAGTTTTGACGAAGATAATTGGTGTAAATAATTGTCATTATTAGGTACCACTTATAATAAGTAAAATTGGATTTTACTAAAAGATAAGCAAGCGATAAGTTCAGCCAAATTGTCACACCATCTGCTAAGTGATGTTTGAGCATTAATATTCGAATAGTTCGATATTAATAGCTGATTGAATTTACACCTTTGAGTCGCACAACCATAATGATGAATTCTTTGAAAAACCACATGAATTAATTAATTTATAAAATGTTGTAAATTGGTTAAATTAATTGATATTTGAGAAATATTAATTATTATTTATTTGATGTTTGGAAGTTTTTTGTAATTATTTGAATGCATTTATAAAAGCTATATTTGCGCGCATTGATATACGATGTTGATGTAATTTAAAGATAATTGCACGAAATGATTTATGGAAATTTTATGTCATTTGATGACATGATTTATGGAAGTTTTATTGCATTTGATGACATAATTTATGGAAATTTTAAATCATTTGATGACATACGTGTAAAGAAAGGATTAGAGAGAGAGAGAGAGAAACAATCAAGATAATTAATTAGGGAAGTTTTAATTAAAGAATGTGAAAAGTTTAATTCTTTCAAATAAAGCATATTCTCTAATTCATTCTATACGTACAATTCATTCTTTCTCATTCAGTATGTTTCTTTCTCTCCTCCTCTCTCTATTTGAAAACCTGACACTATTTGCTTTGTGCGGCTAAGGTGTCCCCGATCAATTAGGGGAGGAGCAAGATGAAAAAGAAAGTAAAAGGTCTTATCCTAGCTCAAGAGTAACTTTTCGTGGTAGAAAACAAAAAGAAATTTTCCAAAATTCATTCAACTTATATAAAAACATTAAAAAAATAAACAAAACAAAAGTGGTTCATTCATCTCTTGCAAGGATAGGAGGAAGATCTAAGGAGTTATCATCATTCAAGGTGCGGCTTCTAGACAACATCCTAAGGGAAGTCCATTTTCAAGATGTGATTCAAGGCTTTGGGTAATAAGGTATGTTTTTCTTTAATAGATAATGATATTTGATGTAATGTTTGTTGAAAAAGAAATTTAATTATCATAATTTGTATGCACATATCGCTGCCCCATTTAAGTTGAAATTGTTTGTGTAGCTTGAATTTTTTGTTGAATGAATCCATTGGTGTTTTATTTAATAAATCAAAACTAATGTTTATATATGTTTAAATATAATGTTTTGTTTTGGAACTATGCTCTATACATTCAATTTAAAGTCTATTTTTTAGATCAGAAATTTTGTATGTTCATATTGTTTTGATTTGATTTTACTTTAACTAATTAAGCTAAAATTTGTTTATGAATATTACAATGTTTTATTGAAGATTCATGTTTTATTTCATATAAAACAAAATGTAATTTTAGATTTGAAAGTTTACATGTATGTATTTTGTGTTTATATTGTTTTGAAAATAAAAAAAAGGAAGATGTTTTGGCAATAAATCTAAATTTTAATTTCATTACTATAGTCTCTAATTTGTATTTAGTAGAGATATTTTATTAAATATTACATACATACAATTAATGTTTTGACAATAAACCTACTTCTAAATTAATTGCTATAAATCTCTAATTTTTATTAAGTAGAAAGACTTGGTTTAATCTTATATACACACAATTAATTTTATATGTATGTTTTCATATATAAAATTTATTACATGTATTTCATATTGTCAAAGTAGGATTAGATTTTTTTTTGAAAGGAGGAAGCAATTTAAATGAGGCAATAATATATACTTACATTTATTTTCGACTGTCTATATCCTTGTAGTATTATGCCTATAATTTATCATTTATATGCTGCATTAATTAAGTTTACGAAATGGTAAATTGATTCAATCATCATTGTTACCCTTTACTTATTTCCCATTTTTTCCTTTATGTGATTAGCTATCCATTTATTTATGTTTATATGTCTGCACCTTTCCATTAATTGATAACACCTATCATATATTGCACTTACATAATTTACACTATAGCATATTTGTTTATACTTATATTCATGCCATATACATGTTACTAATTAATGACATTCATATGATTAATCAATTTAATTAAAGAGAGAGAAATGAAAGGTTTCTCTCTCCATATAAATTTATGCCCCATCATTAATTGAATATGTTAAGGGGAAGGAAATAAAAAGTTTCATTCTCTAAATAAATTTATGCCCATCATTAATTGAACAATTTAAGAGATAGGAAATGAAAAGTTTCATTCTCTAAATAAATTTAATAAGTTACTATTATATACAAATATGTACATAAGAGTATATTTGATATACTCTAATTTACATACAAATTAAATTAAAGTAAAACTTTATTTATAAAATTAAATAAAATATTGATTTTATTTAAAAGAAACTTAGAAAAGTTCTAAGTATATTTAGACTTCATATGCCCACTAAAGATCCAAAATGGAAAAATTTTGAAATTCACCCATTTCTTCTGTTGTGGGCTGGCCCAGTTCCTTTATAAGAGGTGTTAAGAAACAGACTGACGATTTGTTAAGAAAAGGACTGATTGGGCCAAGTCGCTTAAGTTGGGGAGCAGCTGTAGTCTCTGTAGCAAAGTAAGACAGTTCTCTAAGACTTTGTGTGGATTACCATGAGCTAAACAACAGACGTTTTGGAATAAATATCCCTTACCCCGTACAGACGACCTATTCGACCAACTTCATAGTTCTCGGGTGTTTCACAAATGGATCTTGCCACAAGATTTCACCAATTAAGGATAACAGAGGATAATGTACCTTTAACAACATTCAGAGGGTCAAATTGTTTTTGTGAGTGGTTTATTATGCCTTTTGGGCTAACCAATGCATCCGCCTATTTTATGGATCTTATGAATCGAGATTTTAGAGATGTGCTTAATAAATTTGTGTTGGTCTTTATAGGTGATATTCTTATTTCTTCCAAGACCGGGAACATAAACGTCATTTGGAAGTGGTGCTTGAAACATTAAGGAAACACATTTTAAGAGCTAAATTCTCTAAGTGCCATTTTTGGAAATTGGAAGTAAAATTCCTCGGACATGTTGTGTCGGGGAATGGTATTACGGTTGATCCGGAGAAAGTAGCAGCTGTACAAGATTGGATGACATCACGGACTCTAATGGAGGTTCGAAGCTTCTTAGGTTTGGTAGGGTATTATAGAAGGTTTATTGGAGATTTCTCCAAGATTGCCTCGCATGTGACAAAGTTGACAAAGAAGGATGTTAAGTTTATCCGAACTTCAAAGTGTGAAGAAGCATTCATTGAGTTAGAGAAGAGGTTAGCCAACACTCTAGTCTTAACTATTCTGGATGGAAGTGAAGGATTGACAGTGTATGCGGATGCTTGTGGCATTGGTTTTGGTGCGGTTGTGATGCAACATGGGAAAGTTATTGCTTATGCAAGTAGGTAACTCAAGCCTTATGAGCGTAAATATGCAACTCATGACTTGGAATTATTAGCCAATGTGTTTGCATTAAAGATACGGAGGCATTACTTGTTAGGTGAAAAGTTTGTGCTCTTCGCGGATTAAAAACCCTTGAAGTATCTTTTCACATAGAAGGATTTAAATTTGAGGCAGCAGCATTGGTTAGAATTTCTTACAGCATATGATGTTGATATTTTTTATACACCTAGGAAAGCCAATATGGTAGTTGACACCCTAAGTAAAAATGCAGTTTTGGCTCTTTTGGAAGTTATTCCGACTCTCCTCGAAGGATTGCAAGCAAGTAAAGAGAAAATAGTCATTTAATGGAGATCATCAAGGATATAGATGAGGGACATTGTTCAAGCTTTGAAATCGATCATCATGGTATATTATGGATGAATGGAAGGATATGCATTACGAATGTCGAAAGATACTAGACAAGAAGTATTGGTAGAATGCCATCAATCCAAACTAAGTATCCATCTTGGTGTTACAAAGATGAATCGGGATATGAAGCAAGTATTCTGGTGGAAGGGAATGAAGAGGGATATTTCTATTCATGTTAGCAGATGCAACGTCCCCGAATTTTATATAAATTTAAATTGATAATTAATTTATTTTTGAATAAAATTTGTGAAATAAATCGATGAAGTGATGCGAGTTTCCCCGAGTTCAAATAAATTCTATGTTAAATCATTTAAAATTTAAATATTGTATATATATGTATATATGTGAATATATATGTATACGGACATGTATAAGTAAATTTGAATATATATGTGTATATTTGATTTGAATTTAAATCTTATATAAATCGTTTGAAAATAAATATAAAAATATATACATGAATTAGCTTACAAAGGCAAACTAATATACATTCAACTATGTATAAGCAAATAAAAGATAGGGATGTACACTTGCTAAAGAAAAGAAGAAATAAAATATAGCCTGCAAAAGAGAATAATATATATATATATATATATATATATATATATGCAAAAGTTTGCAAAGGAAGACACGAAAAAGATATTTACTTGTACAATGTAAATCACTGCAACCACCAAAGTAGAAAAGAGAAATCTCTTTAGCCAAGACAACAAACAAATATAATAAGATAAGTATAGAAACATAAAGTACTATGCATTAAATGTTTGCATCTCTGAACACAACATAACTTCATTTATATAAAATACAAAGGATAAAATATATTCAAGTATGTAACAATATAAAGCAAAAGAAGACAGCAAGAAAGAAAAAAATATAGAACTCATGTATACTGCAAAGTGATAAGGCCAAAGCAAAACAAATAAATCATATTCATTTGTACAAGTAATAAATGTAGCCACCACAACCATATTGTCTCAGCCCCAAAAGAAGAACTATATTAAAACATAATTATGTAGGCTGAAGTAAACAAATCATTTAAATACAAAACAAAGCAAATATTCAAGCATAAGTGTGAAATCAGACAACATAAAGAAATGAAGAAAAATATAAGCATGAAGACATAAAGTACCTTGGCATTAAATGCTAGCAATACTTTTGTCAATTCGAATTGTTTAAAAATCAATTCAGCCACAAAGTACTGGGAAAAATCTCTACTTAAGTTGTACAAAAACATACTATCACCTGTAAACTCCTCTCCTATATATCAACCTGTATACTTCATTTCCATATACCAATCTCATCTTCATTAGTTCGTCCATGAGCTATGAAAAAAAATCTGAAGCATATACCACTTTAAACCTTAAACAAACTTCAACCTTAAACAACAACACAATCAAGTCAAGCCAGAGAATCAAAGATGAGAACTTTAGCAAGCAGTTTCTCAGGCTGGTTTCAAATAGAAGAAAGCTTTGTTCATCTTCTAGAAACACTGTGAGTAAACTTTTTAGTAATCTAGATTTTGTTTGCCTATTGTTTGTAAATCGTGCCTAAAGTGAAGTTGAATCTATCTGCATGGTACAAGTCTGTGTATATGTATGTGAATGTGATGTGCATGTTTGAGAACAGACATATGTCTCTGTTCCAAGTATAACAGGTTTCAAAAAAAACCTGCTAGAAAGTCAAAATCTCATCCTACAATCATTGATAGGTTTCTGTAACAACCCGCATATTTATCGGTTGTATATTTAAATATTTTATTTAAATATGACATCGTTCGTCGGATTATAGTCCGAAAAGCTACCTTTTGCAAACGGCCAAATTGGAGCTCGAAACCACTTTCATTGAGTTCAAAATGTCGTTTGCGATCTTTTTGAGTATAAGCTTCGATATGTTTGGAGTAAGTCGATTTTCGCTACTTTTTCTATTGGGTTTTGGGTTTGGGTTCAGCCCACTAGCTTAACTAATACCCTAGCTCAGCCCCTCTCCTCTCCGTTCGCTCATTCTCATTCCTCAAACTCAAGCTTCAACTGAAAATGGTGGAAGGGAAAGGGAATTAGAAATTCCAAGCCCTAGATTGAATAGCAAACTTGAATCCTTGCTCCAAAATCAAGTAGAAGCTATTGGTAAGCCTCCTCTTCATCTTCTCTATCTCTTTCTCTCTTCAATCTCAGAAATTTCTAAACCTAAATTTAGGAAAATACTTGTTTTGATCTTAGATTGAAGCTTGTTGAGTTGAAGTGGAGATTGGTTGGTCTTCTCCTTGCAATTGAGCTTCTTCTTCTTTGCTTGTGTGTAAAAAGGTGAGTTTTGAACTCACATCTACCTCTCTTGATATCATTGATGTTGGGTATGAATTCCTAACAAGTATTCATGTGTTATTGCTTTTGATTTGGAAAGAATTGGTATTCATTGATAGGGCAAGAAGTGCTAGAAATCAGGCTCCGGCCGACCGAATGCAGGGTCCGGTCGACCGACCTGCTACTTGAGCACTTCCCTGCCTCTGTTTTGGGAGTGCAGGAATTTTGGCTCCGACCGACCGACCAGGAAGTCCGGTCGACCGACCTGCTTCCCGAGAATTTTTCAGAACAGTGTCCGGTCGACCGAGCTCTGATAACGGCTGACCGACCTGCTCCTATTTTCCCTGTTTTGCCTATTTTTGCTCATTTTGATTGGTTTTCCAAATTTTATCGATCCAAGTTGGTTCTTAGTGGTTGATATTGCATCTTTGGCTTTGATAACTTACCTTTGACTTCATTCACGGTTTTTATAAATAATCCCTCTAAATCATATTAAAAGCTCCCTTCTCCGCTTTATAAATTTCTATTTAAACACGCACAATTTTGCACTTCGAACGAAGTGGAAAGGAGACTAAATGGTTAGGTAAAACACGGACCATGAATCCGCGCGTTCACCTTTCCGATTAATCCCCGACCTATTCGATTGATCGTTTTGACCTTTGTGTCTGGTTTACCGATGAGATGAGGGAAACATTGTAATGCTTTGAGTGTGAAATTGGCTAATGGATAGTAAACCGTTTAGTGCGAACGAGTGGTTATGAGACTCACGTTAACACTTTTCGGGTTCCTTTCTGGAAGTTTGTGACACATGCTGCCTTTGGGATAGTGTCTTCGGACTGTCTCCTTCTGGCTTGTTGCCTTTAATATCTCTATTGGAGTTGGTCCTTTGCCCCAGCTCGAGAGATATTTGGGATTGTTGTTGCCTTTGGGATAGTGTCTTTGGACTGTCTCCTTTTGGCTTGTTGCTTTTATAGTGCTTTCGGAGTGGTTTCTTCACCACCGCTCGAGAGATATTGGAGTGGTTTCTTCACCATCGCTCGAGAGATATGGGAGTGGTTTCTTTACCACCGCTCTAGAGATATTGGAGTGGTTTCTTCACCACCGCTCAAGAGATATTTGGGTTTGTTGCAAGTGGTATTTGTTATTTGCCTTTGGCTTGATTTGGGATATGATATCCTTTGCTTGTTGAGATGCCGATGATATGAGGCTTGTTTTGTTATGATTCATCTTATGTTAGATGATTGAATTATCTCCTTTAGAGATAATTGTTATACTATATGATCTTGCAGGTTTATTATCGTTCAGTTTATCTAACTGATTTGTTTAGCTAGACTGACCCGTGTATTCTATACTCGGGTCAGACCGAGATGTTTCAGGTTAGGTGCTTTTGGACTTAGCCTCTTTTGCTTCCGCATGGACTATTCCGCTAGCTCCTTTTTGTCTTAGCTTTTTGTTTAGTCCTTATCTGTTGTAACTCTGATATGTATTCCTATGAACTCGTCTGTATATTGTGGTTTGCTATACCACTTGACATGTATCATTTTGTATACTCTGCTTTGTATCAGTATATGTGTTTATGATGATCCGCTGTTTTGTGATGTATATTACATTTGAGTTGTTACATTTTGTTCTGATAGATCCTATAGCCATTGTAGTTTTGCTTTAAGTATTTATTGAACTTGTCGAACCACATGAGATGATAAAAACCACTTTTCGGCGTGTTCAGTAGATAGTTAAAGTAAGACTACACATGGTCGCTTCCATTATACTCTATTGTCCGCATTAGCAGACGGTATTATCCATATAATACTCTTTGTTAATGAGGCTCTCAGAGTGGGGTGTCACAGCTTGGTATCAGAGTGAAGGTTTAGAACAAAATATGATAAACACAGAACAGAAGCACATATGAAGGTACATCAAAGTGTAACAAGTGTTACAAATCTTTTAACCCATTGTGATGGGAAAGTGTTGTTTCTCTCATTCTTGTAGTTTGAGAATTTTCTGGTATTTTTGGTCTTGTCTTAGGATTATCACCTAAGCAATCTTTTGTGTGGTATTAAGGTCTTTTCAGCTCGACCTTGACACCGGTTTTGATTTGGCTACGAGTTGCGGAAGTTAGCACTCCACTTACCACATTCCACACTCGTTGTAATTCTTATGAATGATTTGTTATGTCATTCAGTTTGTCTAGCTCATTTCATCCATTTTATGAATCAAGTATTCTACGAATATCTCGATGATTCCATTTTTAGTATTTATTGGTTTTGGATGGAAATTAGCAATTAAAAATTTTTGCAAATCTTTTTCATAAGGTTTATTTATAAGTATAAATGGGATTTTTGTTCTTAAAACGAACAAAGAAAATTTTTAAAAGTTTTTAGAAACATGTTTATCATATAAAAGATGATTTTGTGATTGTATTGCCCATTGAGTTCTTTAAGAATTATGGTCGATGCGCTTGATCAACGTTATCGATAGGAATATCCTAAATGCTTTGATGAGACAATTTGACACACTAAATTGATTTGAAATAAGGAAATTTTTCCAGAAAGATGATTTCATGAAGGTAATTGAAATTTGAAGCTTTAGCTTTTCAGTAAAGAATATTATTTGAAAGAACTCTTTTCTCATACTCTTATTCTTTTATTCCCGAAAGGGGGATCGTGTTGCCAATGCATTTAGTTGTACGCAACAAGTGATTGTTTCTTTGTTGATGTTCGAATGGAATGATCTTTTTATCAAGTTCATCGGACGTTTTGTTGCACTTCATTTATGAGCTTCGGTTCATTTGACGTATTGTCTATACCACGATGGTGTTCTGAATTGTTTTGAGCTTAGGAATCCGGAGAATTCCCCGAGCAAGCAAGTTCGAACTTATCCTTTTGTGCGCTTTATAGCAAACATCTTATTCTGTTATTCTTTTGTTTTGATATGCTTTTTGGTTGTTAATCTTTATTTTTCTTCTTAAGAATTGCGAGGACGCAATTTCTTAAGGAGGGGAGTCTGTAACAACCCGCATATTTATCGGTTGTATATTTAAATATGACATCGTTCGTCGGATTATAGTCCGAAAAGCTACTTTTTGCAAACGGCCGAATTGGAGCTCGAAACCACTTCCATTGAGTTCAAAATGTCGTTTGCGATCTTTTTGAGTATAAGCTTCGATATGTTTGGAGTAAGTCGATTTTCGCTACTTTTTCTATTGGGTTTTGGGTTTGGGTTCAGCCTACTAGCTTAACTAATACCCTAGCTCAGCCCCTCTCCTCTCCATTCACTCATTCTCATTCCTCAAACTCAAGCTTCAACTGAAAATGGTGGAAGGGAAAGGGAATTAGAAATTCCAAGCCCTAGATTGAATAGCAAACTTGAATCCTTGCTCCAAAATCAAGTAGAAGCTATTGGTAAGCCTCCTCTTCATCTTCTCTATCTCTTTCTCTCTTCAATCTCAGAAATTTCTAAACCTAAATTTAGGAAAATACTTTTTTTGATCTTAGATTGAAGCTTGTTGAGTTGAAGTAGAGATTGGTTGGTCTTCTCCTTGCAATTGAGCTTCTTCTTCTTTGCTTGTGTGTAAAAAGGTGAGTTTTGAACTCACATCTACCTCTCTTGATATCATTGATGTTGGGTATGAATTCCTAACAAGTATTCATGTGCTATTGCTTTTGATTTGGAAAGAATTGGTATTCATTGATAGGGCAAGAAGTGCTGGAAATCAGGCTCCGGCCGACCGAATGCAGGGTCCGGTCGATCGACCTGCTACTTGAGCACTTCCCTGCCTCTGTTTTGGGAGTGCAGGAATTTTGGCTCCGGTTGACTGACCAGGAAGTCCGGTCGACCGACCTGCTTCCCAAGAATTTTTCAGAACAGTGTCCGGTCGACCGAGCTCTGATAACGGCCGACCGACCTGCTCCTATTTTCCCTGTTTTGCCTATTTTTGCTCATTTTGATTGATTTTCCAAATTTTATCGATCCAAGTTGGTTCTTAGTGGTTGATATTGCAACTTTGGCTTTAATAACTTACCTTTGACTTCATTCACGGTTTTTATAAATAATCCCTCTAAATCATATTAAAAGCTCCCTTCTCCGCTTTATAAATTTCTATTTAAACACGCACAATTTTGCACTTCGAACGAAGTGGAAAGGAGATTAAATGGTTAGGTAAAACACGGACCATGAATCCGCGCGTTCACCTTTCCGATTAATCCCCGACCTATTCGATTGATCGTTTTGACCTTTGTGTCTGGTTTACCGATGAGATGAGGTAAACATTGTAATGCTTTGAGTGTGAAATTGGCTAATGGATAGTAAACCGTTTAGTGCGAACGAGTGGTTATGGGACTCACGTTAACACTTTTCGGGTTCCTTTCTGGAAGTTTGTGACACATGCTGCCTTTGGGATAGGGTCTTCGGACTGTCTCCTTCTGGCTTGTTGCCTTTAATATCTCTGTTGGAGTTGGTCCTTTGCCCCAGCTCGAGAGATATTTGGGATTGTTGTTGCCTTTGGGATAGTGTCTTTGGACTGTCTCCTTTTGGCTTGTTGCTTTTATAGCGCTTTCGGAGTGGTTTCTTTACCACCGCTCGAGAGATATTGGAGTGGTTTCTTCACCACCGCTCGAGAGATATGGGAGTGGTTTCTTCACCATCGCTCTAGAGATATTGGAGTGGTTTCTTCACCACCGCTCAAGAGATATTTGGGTTTGTTGCAAGTGGTATTTGTTATTTGCCTTTGGCTTGATTTGGGATATGATATCCTTTGCTTGTTGAGATGCCGATGATATGAGGCTTGTTTTGTTATGATTCATCTTATGTTAGATGATTGAATTATCTCCTTTAGAGATAATTGTTATACTATATGATCTTGCAGGTTTATTATCGTTCAGTTTTTCTAACTGATTTGTTTAGCTAGACTGGCCCGTGTATTCTATACTCGGGTCAGACCGAGATGTTTTAGGTTAGGTGCTTTTGGACTTAGCCTCTTTTGCTTCCGCATGGACTATTCCGCTAGCTCCTTTTTGTCTTAGCTTTTTGTTTAGTCCTTATCTGTTGTAACTCTGATATGTATTCCTGTGAACTCGTCTGTATATTGTGGTTTGCTATACCACTTGACATGTATCATTTTGTATACTCTGCTTTGTATCAGTATATGTGTTTATGATGATCCGTTGTTCTGTGATGTATATTACATTTGAGTTGTTACATTTTGTTCTGATAGATCCTATAGCCATTGTAGTTTTGCTTTAAGTATTTATTGAACTTGTCGAACCACATGAGATGATAAAAACCACCTTTCGGCGTGTTCAGTAGATAGTTAAAGTAAGACTACACATGGTCGCTTCCATTATACTCTATTGTCCGCATTAGCAGACGGTATTATCCATATAATACTCTTTGTTAATGAGGCTCTCGGAGTGTGGCGTCACAGTTTCAATGTCTAAGTGAATTTTGTTTGTATGATCAGTATCTAGGTTTTAAAATAAATTTCAAAAATTTAATTATCAAGAGGTTGCTGGAAATAAAGTAAATACAGTGAAACTCTGAACTAAGTAAAAATTCAAATATCATATCATCTTGTTTCAATAATATTATCGAAATCGTTATAAAAAAAGTTGATTTTTAAAACATAAATCAAGATTTTTAGTTACGTGTTTATGGAGGAATCGCGAGATGAACAGATTTGAGATTTTGGGCAAATTACGGTGGTCGGCGACATTGTTCGTCTCGTGATCGGAGCTGTAGCTAGCCGGGAGGTTGTAGAGTCTGGGAAAAATATTCGATAAATTTTCAGGTCACCGTAGCGGGTGATCGGAGTAAAATTAGGGTTTAAGCACTGTGTTTTGTCGACGATATTCTCGAGGCAATGGCGTCGCCGACGTCGCTTTGGAATGCATCGCACGGGGGGGGGGGGGATATGCTTGTGGGTCAGTGGAGTAGCTCTGGTAAAAATGACGTGGTCGTCGATGGTCGTGGTTGGTGATGCGAGTTGATTGTGGATGGTCGGGTTGGTTCCAGTATTTGGGCCGAACTACTCGTTTTCGATTAGTGGTCGAGAAGTGATTTGGGTGTTCGTGGCGACTCAGGAGACGATGGGTGATCTGTTGACGTTGGCGAAGCTAGTCGGAGCTTCAGCGATCAGCTGCGCATGTATACGTGCATCCTTGTGCATCTGTGTTTTTGGATGTTGGGGAAGAAGATAGGAAACTCGGGGTTAAGCACGTGAAAACAAGGGATGGACTCGAAGCAGATGAAAATTTGGGTTAGCCCGGGGAATAGCTCGGGTAAAACAGGGATTTACTCGGGTTATTTGATTTGGTATAAAAACAGTTTAAAATTTCAAAGAAAATCAAGTTATTTAAAATAAATTTTGTTAAAACTAATTTCCTTTTTTTAGATGTTATCTAAGTTTTAAATTGGTTAAGAAGTTTTTTAAACAAAATTGTTTTAATTAACCAAGCTTTAAATTAGTTTAAAATACACATAACCTTTATTTTGAAAGTTTATTTTTAATGAACTTAATAATATTAAAGAAGTAAATTAATATTGCAAATGTTTTAATTGTTAATTAACTTTTAAAGTCTAAGTTAATTTATTTGTTAAAGGAAATTAATTACTTAAAGTTCATTACTTAATAAAAGTAATTAAAGTAAATTAATTAATGATTTAAGTTTGAATAATCAAGTAATAAAAGAATAATTAATAATTAAAGGTTAATTAATTTATTATTAAAGGATAATTAATTAAAATGGTTTGAAATTAATTAATATTAATTAACCAGGATTAGTAAAATATTCATAAGTAATTAATCTGATTTAAATAAATCAGATAATTAAATTGGTCTTACTTATGGATGTTTGGATTCTATTGAATGTTGAATTGTTTGATATCCCTGATATGTGATGCTTTGTGATATATCCTGATTTGTGTTGTGATCTGTGATGTAATTTATTATCTGTGATATATATACATCTGTGATCTGTGAACGAAAGATAAACGTTATAGTTTATACCGCTTATCAAATATATTATTGTATTTGAATCTGTGGTGATTGAATGATATTGCACTATTGTGTGAAACCCCTGGACCACACTTTTACACACACTAATATGGATTTCATGAGGAAATCGGTTAAGTCATAGATAATTTAATTTAATATTTTTTTGAAATTGAAATTTTAATTTCAATTGATTTTGAAAATGGATTTGGGTTAAATGTTAAATCTTGTGAAAAGGAATTTTAAGATGAAAGTTATTTTGTATAACTTGGTAAAGTTTTCAATTTAACTAATTCAATTTGAATTTGAATTCAAAATAAGGAATTGGATTCCATGTTTGAAATTTATGATTTAAAAATGTTAAACGAGTTATAAATGTGTTACATGGGCTTGAACCATTTTAAAAGTATTGTTTTGAGAAATTGAATTTAACCCAAGAACTTTAACTCGTATAAATGAATCAGATTTTCTGAAATGGAAACTATTTGTTTTCAAATAATAATAGCTTTCATTTTAAGAAAGGATTTCTAAATTGTGTTGAAAGGTTTCAAGTTTGAAATGGAATTGAAATGTTTTGAAAACTATGAAATGAGTCTTTAATTCAAAGACCGGACGAGTTAATCCAACTTGAAATGGAATTGTTTTGAAAGACTATAAATGAATCTTTGGAAACGAGTTTTGGAAGCTATAAGTTAAATCTTGATTTAAAGATTTAACGAGTAAACCTATTCAATTAAAATGGAAATTGTTTTGAAATCCATGAATGGTTCTTTGTGAATGGAGTGAAATTTGTGAATTGAATCTTTTTGTTTAAAAGATTGGAAATGGTAATTTGTTTTAACCATTCGGATGATAAGTTTTTGGCTTTAAGCTGTGATTTAACTGAAATCCCATATCCATATGTTTTTAAAATATGCGCTCGTTATTCGGTTTAGTCGGGAGAGGACCTTTGTGTCATACAACCCATTCTGAATAATGATACGTCGTATATGGATCACATTTGCTATATTACAGCATGATAGGGGGTTCTCGCTTTGCGGTTTGGTGGCGAACGGGAGACTCTTACCCCTACATGTCCCTGAGTGGGAGGGGTTGGTTGTGACAGTCGAGAGGCTGGGCGTAAAAGTAAATGCGAGGTACCAGTGTATGCCACGGTGGGTTTGGGATGGTTGCAAAGCCTACCGATTGCCACTGCCTCGTGAGGGTCATTACATTTGGTATCAGAGTTGAGGGTTAAAACTTTAGCTCAGGAGTATAACACATTAAGTAGCTCATTAAAGATGGGTGAAGTATACCCTAGAATGAGTAATTCTCAGATATCCATCCGTATGCCTCAGTAAATTCTCTTGCTATTCACTAATAGTAAGTATGAGTGCAAGAAGAGGATGAGATAGGGGACATGGGAATACGACTAAATGGTCAATACTCTGTAACAACAAGGAAACAACCTTTTCTCTATCAATCTCTTTGGTTCAGTATCTTTTTCTAAATTGTTTGATAGTTTCTGGTAGATCCAGGAAGGAGATTCGATATATTTGTATGGGACATAAAATCCAAATAAGTCGGTCAAAATTGTTTGTTTGGATGTATTGGTTGCTGTGGTTGATAAGTATACCTTGGCTTTTAAACTAAAAGCTTTGAAATTGTATCCATATATCTATCTATTCTTTGGGTCCCACTATATTCTACGAATGCTTAGTTATCCCTTCGAACTAACCAATGCCACTGCATATTTCGTAGATCTGGATAACCTGAGTATTTTGTGAAGTGTCAAATAGATTCGTTCTCGTATCTATTATTGATATTCTGATTTGGTAAGCCAAATGCAGAATAGCTGTTCAGTTTGATTTGATGAAATGTTTTTCATCTATCTTTGTGTCTCCCTGGCAATTTCAAGGATGAAATTTTTTTTAAGGGGGGAAGTCTGTAACGTCCCCGAATTTTATATAAATTTAAATTGATAATTAATTTAGTTTTGAATAAAATTTGTGAAATAAATCGATGAAGTGATGCGAGTTTCCCCGAGTTCAAATAAATTCTATGTTAAATCATTTAAAATTTAAATATTGTATATATATGTATATATGTGAATATATATGTATACGGACATGTATAAGTAAATTTGAATATATATGTGTATATTTGATTTGAATTTAAATCTTATATAAATGGTTTGAAAATAAATATAAAAATATATACATGAATTAGCTTACAAAGGCAAACTAATATACATTCAACTATGTATAAGCAAAAAAAAGATAGGGATGTACACATGCTAAAGAAAAGAAGAAATAAAATATAGCATGCAAAAGAGAATAAAATATATATATATATGCAAAAGTTTGCAAAGGAAGACACGAAAAAGATATTTACTTATACAATGTAAATCACTGCAGCCACCAAAGTAGAAAAGAGAAATCTCTTTAGCGAAGACAACAAACAAATATAATAAGATAAGTATAGAAACATAAAGTACTATGCATTAAATGTTTGCATCTCTAAACACAACATAACTTCATTTATATAAAATACAAAGGATAAAATATATTCAAGTATGTAACAATATAAAGCAAAAGAAGACAACAAGAAAGAAAAAAGTATAGAACTCATGTATACTGCAAAGTTATAAGGCCAAAGCAAAACAAATAAATCATATTCATTTGTACAAGTAATAAATGCAGCCACCACAACCATATTGTCTCAGCCCCAAAAGAAGAACTATATTCAAACATAATTATGTAGGCTGAAGTAAACAAATCATTTAAATACAAAACAAAGCAAATATTCAAGCATAAGTGTGAAATCAGACAACATAAAGAAATGAAGAAAAATATAAGCATGAAGACATAAAGTACCTTGGCATTAAATGCTAGCAATACTTTGTCAATTCGAATTGTTTAAAAATCAATTCAGCCACCAAGTAATGAGAAAAATCTCTGCTTAAGTTGTACAAAAACATACTATCACCTGTAAACTCCTCTCCTAGATATCAACCTATATACTTCATTTCCATATATCAATCTCATCTTCATCAGTTCGTCCATGAGCTAAGAAAAAAAATCTGAAGCATATACCACTTTAAACCTTAAACAAACTTCAACCTTAAACAACAACACAATCAAGTCAAGCCAGAGAATCAAAGATGAGAACTTTAGCAAGCAGTTTCTCAGGCTGGTTTCAAATAGAAGAAAGCTCTGTTCATCTTCTGGAAACACTGTGAGTAAACTTTTTAGTAATCTGGATTTTGTTTGCCTGTTGTTTGTAAATCGTGCCTAAAGTGAAGTTGAATCTATCTGCATGGGTATAAGTCTATGTATATGTATGTGAATGTGATGTGCATGTCTGAGAACAGACATATGTCTCTGTTCCAAGTATAACAGGTTTAAAAAAAAACCTGCTAGAAAGTCAAAATCTCATCCTACAATCGTTGATAGGTTTCAATGTCTAAGTGAATTTTGTTTGTATGATCAGTATCTAGGTTTTAAAATAAATTTCAAAAATTTAATTATCAAGAGGTTGCTGGAAATAAAGTAAATACAGTGAAACTCTGAACTAAGTAAAAATTCAAATATCATATCATCTTGTTTCAATAATATTATCGAAATCGTTATAAAAAAAGTTGATTTTTAAAAATTAAATCAAGATTTTTAGTTACGTATTTATGGAGGAATCGCGAGATAAACAGATTTTAGTTTTTGGGCCAATTACGGTGGTCGGCGACATTGTTCATCTCGTGGTCGGAGCTGTAGCTAGCCGGGAGGTTGTAGAGTCTGGGAAAAATATTCGATAAATTTTCAGGTCACCGTAGTGGGTGATCGAAGTAAAATTAGGGTTTAAGCATTGTGTTTTGTCGACGATATTCGCGAGGCAATGGCGTCGCCGACGTCACTTTGGAATGCATCGCACGGGGGGGGGGGGGGGGGGGGAATGCTTGTGGGTCAGTGGAGTAGCTCTGGTAAAAATGACGTGGTCGTCGATGGTCGTGGTTGGTGATGCGAGTTGATTGTTGATGATCGGGTTGGTTCCAATATTTGGGCCGAACGACTCGTTTTCGATTAGTGGTCGTTCTCGGTGATTTGGGTGTTCGTGGCGACTCAGGAGACGATGGGTGATCTATTGACGTTGGCGAAGCTAGTCGGAGCTTCGGCGATCAGCTGCGCACGTATACCTGCATCCTTGTGCATCTGTGTTTTTGGATGTTGTGGAAGAAGATAGGAAACTCGGGGTTAAGCACGTGAAAACAAGGGATGGACTCGAAGCAGATGAAAATTTGGGTTAGCCCAGGGAATAGCTCGGGTAAAACAGGGATTTACTCGGGTTATTTGATTTGGTATAAAAACAGTTTAAAATTTCAAAGAAAATCAAGTTATTTAAAATAAATTTTGTTAAAACTAATTTCCTTTTTTTAGATGTTATCTAAGTTTTAAATTGGTTAAGAAGATTTTTTAAACAAAATTGTTTTAATTAACCAAGCTTTAAATTGGTTTAAAATACACATAACCTTTATTTTGAAAGTTTATTTTTAATGAACTTAATAATATTAAAGAAGTAAATTAATATTACAAATGTTTTAATTGTTAATTAACTTTTAAAGTCTAAGTTAATTTATTTGTTAAAGGAAATTAATTACTTAAAGTTCATTACTTAATAAAAGTAATTAAAGTAAATTAATTAATGATTTAAGTTTGAATAATCAAGTAATAAAAGAATAATTAATAATTAAAGGTTAATTAATTTATTATTAAAGGATAATTAATTAAAATGGTTTGAAATTAATTAATATTAATTAACCAGGATAGTAAAATATTCATAAGTAATTAATCTGATTTAAATAAATCAGATAATTAAATTGGTCTTACTTATGGATGTTTGGATTCTATTGAATGTTGAATTGTTTGATATCCCTGATATGTGATGCTTTGTGATATATCCTGATTTGTGTTGTGATCTGTGATGTAATTTATTATCTGTGATATATATACATCTGTGATCTGTGAATGAAAGATAAGCGTTATAGTTTATACCGCTTATCAAATATATTATTGTATTTGAATCTGTGGTGATTGAATGATATTGCACTATTGTGTGAAACCCCTGGACCACACTTTTACACACACTAATATGGATTTCATGAGGAAATCGGTTAAGTCACAGATAATTTAATTTAATATTTTTTTGAAATTGAAATTTTAATTTCAATTGATTTTGAAAATGGATTTGGGTTAAATGTTAAATCTTGTGAAAAGGAATTTTAAGATGAAAGTTATTTTGTATAACTTGGTAAAGTTTTCAATTTAACTAATTCAATTTGAATTTGAATTCAAAATAAGGAATTGGATTCCATGTTTGAAATTTATGATTTAAAAATGTTAAACGAGTTATAAATGTGTTACATGGGCTTGAACCATTTTAAAAGTATGGTTTTGAGAAATTGAATTTAACCCAAGAACTTTAACTCGTATAAATGAATCAGATTTTCTGAAATGGAAACTATTTGTTTTCAAATAATAATAGCTTTCATTTTAAGAAAGGATTTCTAAATTGTGTTGAAAGGTTTCAAGTTTGAAATGGAATTGAAATGTTTTGAAAACTATGAAATGAGTCTTTAATTCAAAGACCGGACGAGTTAATCCAACTTGAAATGGAATTGTTTTGAAAGACTATGAATGAATCTTTGGAAACGAGTTTTGGAAGCTATAAGTTAAATCTTGATTTAAAGATTTAACGAGTAAACCTATTCAATTAAAATGGAAATTGTTTTATAATCCATGAATGGATCTTTGTGAATGGGGTGAACTTTGTGAATTGAATCTTTTTGTTTAAAAGATTGGAAATGGTAATTTGTTTTAACCATTCGAATGGAAATTTTTGGGCTTTAAGCTATGATTTAACTGAAATCCCATATCCATATGTTTTTAAAATATGTGCTCGTTATTCGGTTTAGCCGGGAGAGGACCATTGTGTCATACAACCCATTCCGAATAATGATACGTCGTATATGGATTGCATTTGAAGACCAGTGGTGAAGACCGGATATTTTTGAAAGCGAAAGGACAACTCGTCGAATGTCTCTACATCGACTAGTCCCCGGTATAGAGATTTTATCACCCTTTGTGATGGGAAGTCCGAACGTGATTAGAAATTATCCGAATTTGCAAGGGCTTCTTTGGAAGTGCCTTCGGTTCTGTTCGAACCCGAAACAGACTTGTGTGGTTGTATGTCTGACATTACACTTTGAGATATCAAGCTGATTTCTTTCAAATACATTTCTGTTGGTGGCGGAGAATTTATTCTCTTAGCTTAACACCCTTCTCTGAGACGTACGAGCTCAGAGGTTATGTAGTTGAAGGTTATTAGTGATATACTCCCAATTTGGTAGTGTGGCATGCTGAGTATTGCTGTGTGTTGATGATCATTCGTTGATCATTTGTGATCAAAGCACGGCTTTGTGAAAAAGCGTAGCTTTGTGGACGAGACTTCATCGAGCATCACAACCCGGTAATGGTCGAAACAAGAATGTTGCGGCAAGGTTGTTAGGGGTCGCAACCCTAGAGTATGTCATTTCCTTCTGGATAAAAGGTGATATCATGGTATGGAGCCCAGATATTTTACCTATGTTGATGCTGCAAATTTATTATACTTTGTGGTTGTTGTTTTGTGGTTGAGGATCCTCGGATAAAGGTCGGTAACGACCGGGGGATGACATAGCTCGTGTGTTAGCTACCTAGTTACAGCTGTACAGCGTGAGGTAGTGTCGGCCTTGTTTAGCAGAGATCCGGTTAGGTTCTCGGGGCATCTTTCCAGAGGCGTTTCCATTTCGGTGCAAGGAAGTTCCTTTGTCTGACCATTTGTTCGAAAATCCAAAGAAACAATACGCGCCCTGTACGGTTTTAGTTGTATAACCTGCCATGGAATGTGGCGTTAACCTGTTATTAAACATGGTAGCTATAGTAGGCATATAATAATGGTTGTATGTTGGCTAAGATTAATATTGTATTTTCGAAATGTTTTCCACTATGCACTAGTAATAATATCAAAAGAGTTTTTCTTGCGTAGTAAGCATGTTTGACTATCATAAGAAGAAATCTCCTCTAAGTCTGCGATTGCATTGTGTGTGTGGCGGGAGGTCTTATGGTAGTTTCATTTTCCAAAAGCATTGCGGATTTCAATGTTTAAAATTCTTTTGTTGTTGTTTAAAGATAAACTGTTTTTGTTTGCTCATACCAGTCCCATGACTGACCTGGAGTTTATTGTTCCCTTCCTAAACTCTAGGTGCCCACAATTTTCCACACGAGCAGTCTAGAGTTGGGGTTTTTCAAATAGTCAGATTTAGTAGACTAGTTAGAGCTAGTTCAGTTTTGGAGATACCGACTGACGTTTCTTATCTTGGTGCAACGTGATGATGGTTCGAGCTTGACATTGGAGTAGGTGGACTCATTCTCTTTCTCAGATCATTTGGAGTTATCAGTTCTTTTATTTCCACCGTATCATTATTTATCTCTGATATTGTTGTATCATATTGATATCATTGTTATATATCATACTGGATATTGTATTCATTGGAATTGTATATGATATCATCTATTTCTTTCTTTCGCTGTGTTGTTATACTTAATGGTGTTATAAGCTCCGGTGACCCAGATTCGGCGTTTGAATCTGCGGCATTTTGAGTACAAGTGAAGTACGGGTGCCGATTTTCGAAGGCCGAGTTTCAGGGCCATTACATTTGGTATCTGAGCGAGGTTTCGATCCTCGGACCTGTGGGTTATGCTTTGTGTTGTGATCTATGATGTAATTTATTATCTGTGATATATATACATCTATGATCTGTGAATGAAAGATAAGCGTTATAGTTTATAACGCTTATCAAATATATTATTGTATTTGAATCTGTGATGATTGAATAATATTGCACTATTATGTGAAACTCCTGGACCACACTTTTACACACACTAATATGGATTTCACGAGGAAATCGGTTAAGTCACAGATAATTTAATTTAATATTTTTTTGAAATTGAAATTTTAATTTCAATTGATTTTGAAAATGGATTTGGGTTAAATGTTAAATCTTGTGAAAAGGAATTTTAAGATGAAAGTTATTTTGTATAACTTGGTAAAGTTTTCAATTTGACTAATTCAATTTGAATTTGAATTCAAAATAAGGAATTGGATTCCACGTTTGAAATTTATGATTTAAAAATGTTAAACGAGTTATAAATGTGTTACATGGGCTTGAACCATTTTAAAAGTATGGTTTTGAGAAATTGAATTTAACCCAAGAACTTAAACTCGTATAAATGAATCAGATTTTCTGAAATGGAAATTATTTGTTTTCAAATAATAATAGCTTTCATTTTAAGAAAGGATTTCTAAATTGTGTTGAAAGGTTTCAAGTTTGAAATGGAATTAAAATGTTTTGAAAACTATGAAATGAGTCTTTAATTAAAAGACCGGACGAGTTAATCCAACTTGAAATGGAATTGTTTTGAAAGACTATGAATTAATCTTTGGAAACGAGTTTTGGAAGCTATAAGTTAAATCTTGATTTAAAGATTTAACGAGTAAACCTATTCAATTAAAATGGAAATTGTTTTGAAATCCATGAATGGATCTTTGTGAATGGGGTGAACTTTGTGAATTGAATCTTTTTGTTTAAAAGATTGGAAATGGTAATTTGTTTTAACCATTCGAATGAAAAGTTTTGGGCTTTAAGCTGTGATTTAAATGAAATCCCATATCCATATGTTTTTAAAATATGCGCTCATTATTCGGTTTAGCCGGGAGAGGACCTTTGTGTCATACAACCCATTCCGAATAATGATATGTCATATATGGATTGCATTTGAAGACCGGTGGTGAAGACCGCATATTTTCGAAAACGAAAGGACAACTCGTCGAATGTCTCTGCATCGACTGGTCCCCGGTATAGAGATTTTATCACCCTTTGTGATGGGAAGTCCGGACGTGATTAGAAATTATCCAGATTTGCAAGGGCTTCTTTGGAAGTGCCTTCGGTTCTGTTCGATCCCGGAACAGACTTGTATGGTTGTATGTCTGACATTACACTTTGAGATATAAAGCTGATTTCTTTCAAATACATTTCTGTTGGTGGCGGAGAATGTATTCTCTTAGCTTAACACCCTTCTCTGAGACGTACGAGCTCAGAGGTTATGTAGTTGAAGGTTATCAGTGATATACTCCCAATTTGGTAGTGTGGCATGCTGAGTGTTGCTGTGTGTTGATGATCATTCGTTGATCATTTGTGATCAAAGCACGGCTTTGTGAAAAAGCGTAGCTTTGTGGACGAAACTTCATCGAGCCTCACAACCCGGTAATGGTCGAAACAGGAATGTTGCGGCAAGGTTGTTAGGGGTCGCGACCCTAGAGTATGTCATTTCCTTCTGGATAAAAGGTGATATCATGGTATGGAGCCCAGATATTTTACCTATGTTGATGCTGCAAATTTATTATACTTTGTGGTTGTTGCTTTGTGGTTGAGGATCCTCGGATAAAGGTCGGTAACGACCGGGGGATGGCATAGCTCGTGTGTTAGCTACCTAGTTGCAGCTGTACAGAGTAAGGTAGCATTGGCCTTGTTTAGCAGAGATCCAGTTAGGTTCTCGGGGCGTCTTTCCAGAGGCGTTTCCATTTCGGTGCAAGGAAGTTCCTTTGCCTGACCATTTGTTGGAAAATCCAAAGAAACAATACGCCCTGTACGGTTTTAGTTGTATAACCTGCCATGGAATGTGGCGGTAACCTGTTATTGAACATGGTAGCTATAGTAGGCACACAATAATGGTTGTATGTTGGCGAAGATTAATATTGTATTTTCGAAATGTTTTCCACTATGCACTAGTAATAATATCAAAAGAGTTTTTCTTGCGTAGTAAGCATGTTTGACTATCATAAGAAGAAATCTCCTCCAAGTCTGCGATTGCATTGTGTGTGTGGCGGGAGGTCTTATGGTAGTTTCATTTTCCAAAAGCATTGTGGATTTCAATGTTTAAAATTCTTTTATTGTTGTTTAAAGATAAACTGTTTTTGTTTGCTCATACCAGTCCCATGACTGACCTGGAGTTTATTGTTCCCTTCCTAAACTCTGGGTGCCCACAATTTTCCACATGGGCAGTCTAGAGTTGGGGTTTTTCAGATAGTCAGGTTTAGTAGACTAGTTGGAGCTAGTTTAGTTTTGGAGATACCGACTGACGTTTCTTATCTTGGTGCAACGTGATGATGGTTCGAGCTTGACATTGGAGTAGGTGGACTCATTCTCTTTCTCAGATCATTTGGAGTTATCAGTTCTTTTATTTCCGCTGTATCATTATTTATCTCTGATATTGTTGTATCATATTGATATCATTGTTATATATCATATTGGATATTGTATTCATTGGAATTGTATATGATATCATCTATTTCTTTCTTCCACTGTGTTGTTATACTTAATGGTGTTATTAGCTCCGGTGACCCAGATTCGGCGTTTGAATCTGCGGCATTTTGAGTACAAGTGAAGTACGGGTGCCGATTTTCGAAGGCCGAGTTTCAGGGCTATTACAGCAGATGTGCAAATTGTCAACAAATTATGGTGATCATCAAAGGACAGCTGGGCTACTACAACCACTTGAAATTCCAAATTGGAAAGGAGCGCAAGTATTGATGGATCTTATAGATGGTTGCCTAGATTGAGGAAGTGCAATGAAGGAGTTTGGATTATTGTTGATTGACTAACCAAAAATGCACATTTTACTCCGGTAAAGTCGATTTGGACCGTAGCAAGTTTGACGGATATTTATATGAAGGAGATTGTATGATTGCATGGAGTTCCAAGTAGCAACGTAAGTGATTGGATCTAGTTTTTACTAGTCAGATTTGGAAAGCATTGCAAGAAGCTTTGGGAACAAAGCTAAGTTTGAACACTACATATCATCCACAAACTGATGGTCGGATTGAGAGGGTGAACTGAGTCTTGGAAGATCTTTTGAGAGTTTGTATCTTAGATTTTCGAGGATCATGGGAGGATCATCTTCATTTAGTTGAGTTTTCTTATAATAACTATTATCAGGCAAGTATTGGCATGACACTTTATGAAGCTCTTTATGGACGGCCATGCAAATCACTGTCATGTTGGGTGGAAACCGGAGATCGATTTGTACTTGGACTTGATATGATTCGGGAAGCCATAGAGAAGGTAGCTATGATTAGCAGGAAGATGAAGGAAGCTCAAGATAGACAAAAGAGCTGTGTTGATCAGAGGCGTAGGGGTTTGGAAATCTCAGTCGGTGACTTTGTGTTTGCTAAGGTTTCTTCAATGTAGGGAGTGGTGAGGTTTTGAAAAGCAGGAAAGTTATCACGTCGTTATGTTGGACCTTTTAAGATTCTTGAGAAGATTGGGTGGCTTGCTTATAGTAGTGTTACATGAGAGATTGTCGGCGTACACAATGTCTTCTATGTATCTTATATGAGGAAGTATGTGCACAATCCATCACTAATTATTGAGCCAACTATTCGGGAAGACTTAGAAGTGGAACCAAACTTGACCATAATAAGGCATCATGTTCGCATTGTTGATCGGGATGTAAAACAATTGCATAACAAGGTCATGAGACTAGTTAAGGTTCAATGGATTGAAGATCCTAGAGACTACACTCGAAAAACCGAGGATAGCATGAGATGGGCTTATCCCGAGTTGTTGTGGTTGAGTAGTTTGCTTAGCATGTTGATAGTGTACTCACTCCCTATGGTGTAGCTACTTATACATATATTTCTTTTGTATGTGTTTCATCGTATATGAGATATATTCTTTTTGAGTATCTTCTTTGTGTGTTAGATTTTGGGATGAAATTCTTTTTTTTAGGGGGGGGGAGGGAAGAATGTAAAGACCCATTAATGAAGAACTAATGATAGTAGACTTGTTTTGGAAATTGGTTTACAAAAATACGTAGTTCTGAGAAAAATAAAAAATGTGACCAAAAATCGTTTTTCAAATTTTCGACTTTTCATCGTCCAAAAGTTATTGAGATGTGTTGTGCTCACTAGTGTATATATGCACATACTTATTCAAATAACTAATATTTTTACTAATGGTCTAGTTTATATATAAACAAGTTCAAAAAATGCTTAAGTAAATAAAGTAAAAGTGGACTTTTCTTTTATAATTTAAAAAGAAATGAAGTACGAAATATAATTACAAAAGGACATTAGAAAGGAGATTAGATGCCTTAGTGTGACAAGGAAGGAGGCATTCTTTAATGATGGAGGAAGGGGTGAGTTATCAATATTTCATGGAGGGTATCAGCTTAATTTAGGGAGGGATAATTTAGTAATTAGTCACTTTCCATTTTCTACAAAAAGAACACCTCTTTTCCACTTTCTACTTTACTTCAGTTTGTTTCATTTTCCATCTTCTTACTCTCTTCATTTCCACTTTTTCACTACTTTTTCATCTTTGTTCCTAAAAGAAAATCACTTAAATTCATTTCTTTTCTCTTTTAAACCCATAAACAAGTTCCTAAAACCATTATCATCACCCTCTACGTCATTCATTTACAAAAATATAACCCAAAACCTTCCCTTTTAATCAAGGCCGAGCCCTCCCTAGCCATGGCCGAGCCCATATAACCTTCCCCAGGTCTTGAAAAGCAAGTTTCGTAGGAGGAAGCTAGGTTTGGTGTGTTGTTTGCAAGGTCGTGGTAGCATAGGGTGAAGTTCGTGTTTGTTTAAGTGAGTAAAGCTCACTTAAAAAGAAAGTTTGTAAATTCATATTTTGTTGTAATAATTTAGATTGGTTGTTTATGAATATAATTATATGTAATTATTATTGTTTGTTTTGGTTTCCACTTGAAAGCGGATGACATATAGGATTTAGACAAGGAACTAGAAATGAGGTCGAAGCGTTAGTAACGAATAGGTATCGATGACACACTTCGAAGTGCACATGCGATGATTTGCCGGGGACAATTTTTGTAGAGAGACTCCAAGGAGTTCCTAGCCTTGTGGAAGTTTATTTACATTTTTATATACTATGCAAGATGTGATGAAATATGTATGTTGCTTGTTAATAGTTTCTTGCTTTGATGACTTTTTTATGCGATGTTGAGAATCCCTTAGTTTTTTTAAAAAACTATTTTGTTAATTTACCTTTCTAAAAATGTTTTTAAAGGATTTTCCGAACTCGGTTCTAGTTTTCAAAACTCTTACAAAGATGATTTAAAGTGGTTTAAATTTATTTATTAAAAAGGTTTTTACTTGTATAAAAGAAAATTGTTGTTTATTAAAATCAACTTTGGTTTAAATTAAATATTTTTTTTAAATCAAAGGCTAGAAATAAGTTTATAAAGTTGGTTTCCAATTATTTTAAAAAGGACTTTGCTTTTAAACAGGGGATTTCTTTGTCAGTGCAATTAAATAACACAAACCAATCTATTCAATAATAAATAAAAGAGAATAATAGACTTTTTATATTCTTATCTCTCTTTCTGTCCCACTCAAAATACTATTCTTTCATCAATTCAAGGGTGTAAATTCATTTACTCCTATAAAATAAATTATTCTACTTTAGAACTAAATTTATTTCCATTGTAAGATAATAATTTCTCCAGTATGTTAGTTTCTTATCTACCTCACTTCATGAATTCATTATTTGTAAATAATCAAATGATGCTCTCTTTCTCTTCTCTGTACTTTCAATGTAAGAAGAAAAAAATTATTTCCTTGGTCATTTCACATCCTCACTTTCTTCTTCCTCCTTGGTTATTTCATATCTTCACTTTCTTCTTCCTCCTCTCACAAATTTGTATCTTCCCCTTCTTCAATTATTTATATAAAATATTCAATTCTCACAATTTTGTTTCTTCCCCTTCACAAGTTCCAAATTGACAACATTCAATTCTCAATATAGTAAAAACTAGAGTTTTGTTCCAAACAATTTGTGTATTAATATTATAAACATAACTATAATTTGATTGAATTCATTAATAGTTCTTTACCTTTATATAATCCATAATTATTTTTGATTCTATTCATGTTTTGTAGTGGTTGCTTTTTTACTTGGTGCGTCAGACTCTGGATTTTACGAAAAGAATATGTAAAACCGCAAAAAACTTTGGCTTACTAGATTAAAGAATTCAAATTAAAGGTTAGATTTTGATTTTATTACCTATTTTTCTTTTAATTAGAGTTTTAATTTGTTTTTATTGTACAAAATTAATGACTTTAGTCTCCGATTCAAATTTTACTGCACAATTATGTTTTCCTCTTATTTTTATTTTGATCAATATGCTTATGCATATGGTTTTCTTCATTTATTCTGCAGAAGTTTACTGGATTTATTAGTGCATAAACATCTTAGAATATTTAGTTGTTCTAAACAAATTATTACAAGTAAAGTTGAACTATATTTTAATCCTCGCGTATCGAAATCCATTTTCATTTTATTTCTCTTTTTGTTGAATATTATGACTTTAGTTTAAGGAGAATTATTGAGTTTCTTAACATATGGCTACCAATAAACCTTATTTTGTTATATATAAAAAATCAAGTTGCGAGAAAAAAATTATACCTAAATTAAACAAATATATAAAAATAATTTAACATAGAACAGTCTAACAAAAAAAATTATAAATGCACAAGCAACATTGTTAGGTGTGGCTCGCATTTGAGAGTGCGTGGATTGACCAATAAGTCCCACATTGTAAGAAATATGGCGTATAAAGTGATATATATGTGGGATTGGTGGCATGTAACATTGGGTTGTTACAAGTAAGTGTTGCAAGACCATGTATGTACTAGTTTCGGAAGACGGTGAAAGGGATGTTCAATCGAGACGGTGGCACATCGGAAGCTTCATTAGGTGGCGCCATTACATAACAATGAAGCGCACATTTATGGAGATGCGTTAGAGTGTCGAAACACAACAAGGTATCAGAGCCGATGGTTCGAGGGACCATTAGATGATGCGAGAGTGACCGAAGCAAGGACTCCTTAAGGCTTGAAGATATGTTAGCGGCCTGACACCATTGCTAGATACACAGCCTTTACCACTGCATTAAGAATTGATGCTCCAAGATAGCTTGAGTGGAAAGTACTCGCCTTAAGGTAGAGATTTGGTAACTCAGCCTTGCCCAACTACGTAAGAAGTGAGATAAAAGCAGCCCGATCCCACTGCATAACTTCTTTAGTATGCTCCAACTGAAGGTTAGAGGAAATGCTCACCAAGGTGGAGAATTATTAGGTATGGTTCGCGTTTGAGAGTGCGTGGATTAAATAATAAGTTCCACATCGCAAGAAATATGGCGCATAACGTGGTATATATGTGGGATTGGTGGCATGTAACATTGGGAATTCCTTTTGTTACAAAACAAGTGTTGCCAAGACCATGTACATAACTATTCTGGAAGGCGGTGAAAGGGATGTTCAAACGGGACGCTGTCATATCGGAAGCTTTATTAGGTGGCATCATTATAGAACAATTAAGCATGCGCTTATGGGGATGCGCTGGAGTGCCAAAACACAACAAACATTTTTGTATTATCTTCAGTAAGAAACTTTAAAAAATTTACTAAGTATAGTTTTGACTACGTATATTGCATACTTATATTTTAAATTTTCTTTTATAGTCTTATTTACTTGAACTTATTTTTTTTAAATTTGGGTAATATCCTGATTAACTCATCTAAATTTTATGAAATGTTCACAAAAAACCACATCCATGGTTTCCACCAAATTCTTAGTGATATTACGAAACAATAAGGAAATTATCTGTGCTCTTTTATAAAGTTCGTTTTATGTTACAATGTTTTTAATTTTTATTGAGATGGAAATGTTCATTCATAACCAAAGATGTAATTTTTCATAATATTTATAATTATACTGTTTTAAAATAAGCAGAATAATATCAAATATTATTACCATCCAATTGCCATAACAAATTATTTGGTTTCGATATTGTGGTGACCCTCATCTTTAAAATCGCTTAGATTTTTTTTTTATTAAAGAGGGACTCACCACTAAACCCCAAATACTTTTATATTTAAATTTTTATATAGTTTCCAAATATTTTTCCCAAGACCCTGGAATTACTAATATAATCATATCAGTATACAAAGATTAAACCAATTATATATTTGATGATATACAATTGTTCCTTTATTATTATTTATATGTATATATTTTATATATACATCAGAGTCAATTTAAACTAATTTGAAAACAAAATATCATACAAGCTATTGACAAGCCACTTATTTCCTATTTAAATCTTATTCTACTGCCAGAGGTATATTTTTAGCAAATTATAATACCTAAACTTGATATCTGACTATATATAAATATTAATCTGCCTAAATAAGGCTATTTGCATTTATTTGTTCTTGTGACAGTTATTAGGCTTATGCATAAAATTATTTCAAGATCCTACTTGTAGTTAGGGACATTAAAAGTGATTTCCTAATCACTATCTCAAGTTAAACAATTGAAGTTAGATTGCATTTCTATATTTTACATGGTACAGATTTTTAGTTGCTTGGTATATCACTATAATTGCTTGGTGTTATTTGAGGGTTGCTTGGTGTTTTTCTTGGTTTTGTCCCGGATGCACTCACACTTCATCAATTGAAATGGAGAGATTCCAGGCTCCAAGGGTTTGACCCATGGCCACCTAGACCAGCCATAGTCCCCCTTTTACCACTTGCAAACCCATACCCTTCATTTTGACAAGCTTTTACAAAATTCCTACTCCTAAATTTCCAAGCCTTCTTATGCCTAGTTCAAGTTTTCTGGTAAATACTTTCTTATAGGTGTTCAACCAAATATCCAAAGTCCATTACCCTTCCAGGTCTACTATTCTCAAAGATCTTTTTTTTGAAATTTTAAATGCTCAAATCCATACAAATTTCCAGAATTTATGCACCTGCCAGTATCATTTACTTGCCATGCACAAATTCATTTTGCTTGAATGTTCTGCTAAAATCTTTGAGAGTTCATTTCAAAAATTAAATCCCCTTAGCTGTTTAATTTCCATAAGACAAAATATAAACAATAGAAATCAGAGATTCAAATATATATATATATTTCTCAGTATCAATTTATCTAACATGCATACATTTATTCCACTTGAGTATTTCTTATTCAAATCTTGTCAAACCTATTGTAATTTTATTTAAAGAAAATCATAGAATAAACTCAGGCAATAAAACCAGAGATCATTACATTCACATTTTATATTTATGTGTTATATCCATCCCCTTGTTTTCTCCAAATCAGATGATCATAAAATCAATAAAAATCAAACTCCATCAAATATCATTCAAAATGAATTTTACTTAAGTACAAGTTTTCAACCCCAAATACTTAGAAAGTTTCCTACAAGTACTTCAATTACAGAAAATAGAATTTGTCTAGTAATTCCATTACAAAGCAACTGCAAATTTAAAACAAGTCTCTCTTATTTATACTAGCAGCCAATGCCTTCTTTACTCATCAAGCCAACTTCAATTTCCTGCAAACAAATCATTTAGCTGCCCCAAATAATTTTTGAGACACCCAGATGATTGCAAGGGCAACCAAAAGGGTCAGTTTACACTGGTATGAGCATTTATCAATTTTGTATACATGTACATAATTGTAGTAATCTTGCAATGCCTTCCTAGATTAACAGGTCTTATACTTAGCAAGTTTTGGTTCATGCAAGAAGACACAATATCACATTCAACAAATTATACAATGCACAACAGTCAGTTAAGATTAATCATGTGTACAATTTTAATTCATCCTCATCAAATCTTGGATAAGTAATCACTGATTCATACTCCAGACTTTCACCCAGCAATTAATCAATGAACAATATTTATCTTGATTAAATCTAACACCAAATCTGAAAGTTTATAACCCGGATTTTTTTAAACCCCTACCCCTATTTATTTTATGGTCTTTAACTCCTTGTCAAATGAACACTATGTATGCATTGTGATGGAAACTCCCAGGTTGTTTAAATTATTCCAACACACAAAGGCCTCAGGGTGCAGTTGCACCATGCATATACTTGCTTCCACCTGAAGTAAGCAGATCATTGACTACCCCCAAGTGACCAAATTAGTTTTCTTTTTTTTATTCATATATCAGAGAAATATGACTGCCTGCATATTTTCTGGCTCAACCCCATGTTCCCCTATTAATCTTGATCCATGTTTAATGATGATAGAACAAGAATACTTAAAACATGTTAACTCTGAAAGCCAAATTACAGATCAATGCTCCAAACAAAAATGCACAAACAAACATCCATATCACCCATAACAAATCATTTCAGAGATTCAAATAACTCATAGTATTTTTAGGCTGCCTGCAATAGGACTTAATGCCATTGCATACAAAAGATAAATACTCACATAATGTTTCTCCTTTCACTGCCTTAATTTCTTAGAACAGCAAATCCCCTAAAGCCTCAAGCTAGTGTTTCTCCTTGTTTATTTTATTTTGTTTTTGATCCCGAGAGAGTGATGGATTTGGCTATGTGCAGTTATTTATAAATCCATTCTAGGGTTTTAGAAAATGGGTAATTCCCCTGATACCCTTAGATGTTTATGTACACATCATATTTCTGTGTGATCATAAATTGGAAATGCACACTTTAATTAGCTATTTCGGGGATCATGCATTTTTAGACACTCAATACTATTTTCATGACTCTTTTCTACTCATGCAATAAGCATGTGACCCTCAGTTTATTATTTCTTTTTATAAGTTTTAAGGAAATCTGAAAATCTACTTTGTATATTTTTCTACCTATCTATTACCTCCATTCAATCAGACATACTACCATACTTTGTAATGTAAAATCATTTACCCAAATTATTTGCTTGGAATAAATATGGTATGGAAATTTTTATTTGATTCTATATATGTGTATATATATATATATTTCTGCCTTTATGTCAAATCAGTCAACTCCCTTTTAAATTAAAAATCACATATATTATGCTAATTATTTTCTGGCACAATTATAAGACATATAAACCTTTATATTAAACTTCATTTTATTTTATCTTCATATAAAACAGCAAACACCCCATATATATTAAATGTGTATATATATTTACATAATTCTTTGAACATAAAGCTATATTTATTTTGAGTTCCAATTTTTCTTCTAATTACCTTAATTCCTTGCATTTTATCAAACAGAAGCTCCCATTTATTTTATTTATTGCCAAATTCTTTTCTGTTTTAATGCAATATATATATATACTTATATATATATATATCTCTCAGAATTTTCTAATATAAATATATATCATTTTATTTTTATTTTAGGGTCATTACATACCCTCCCCCTTAAAGGAATTATGTCCCCATAATTTCACCTAATTTCTCCAATTAAAAGCACTAATCCATAGCCTATTTTAACTCCATAACCCCATACCCATATTTTATGAAAACAAACAATGTATAAGTATATTTAGAAAAATTATCTTAGGCTGCTTAAACATACCTCTTCATCAGTAAACAAATTGGGGTATTTAGCCCTCATTTTATCTTCAACCTCCCATGTACAATCATTAGTGTCCAAGCTCCATTGGATTTTCACCAGTTTGATCACCTTGTTCCTCAACTTTTTCTCTTCCTTGGCAACTATCCCTACTAGTTCATTGGTATAAACCAAATTTTTCTGGACTTGAACTTGAGTAGTTGACTCCAGAATTGCTCCTTCATCATGCACCCATTTTCTCAATTGAGAAACATGAAACACAGGATGCACACCACTCAACTCCTCAGGTAACTTAAGTCTGTAGGCCATAGCACCAATCCTCTGCATAATTTCATATGGTCCTACAAATCTTGGTGATAGCTTACCAGATTTTCCAAACCTGAACACTTTCTTCATTGGTGATACTTTCAAAAAAACATGCTCTCCTACTTCAAACTCCATTGGCTTTCTCTTTCTATCTGCACAAGACTTTTGTCTTGATTGTGCTGCCTTCATTCTATGCCTAACCAATTCAATCATGTTGGAAGTTTCTTTAACATGATCTGGCCCCAACATTACACCCTCTCCTGCTTCCAACCAACAGGCAGGAGACATGCAAGGTCTCCCATACAAGGCTTCAAAGGGAGCCATTCCTATGGTTGATTGATAGCTATTGTTGTAAGTGAATTTTGCCAAGTGAATATGATCCTCCCAATTACCCCCAAAATCAAGCACACATGCTCTAAGTAAATCTTCCAATATTTTATTCACTATTTCTGTTTGCCCATCACTTTGAGGATGGTAGGCAGTGCTTAAACAAAGTTGTGTTCCCATTGCTTCTTGGAAGCTTTCCCAAAATCTTGAGGTGAACAAAGTGTCTCTATCACTTACAATAGTCTTGGGTATGCCATGTAGCCTCACCACTTCCTTAATAAACAATAGTGCAAGCCTAGATGCATTTCTATCTGACCTGACAGGAATAAAGTGAGCTGATTTGGTTAGTCTATCAACAATTACCCATATACTATCATTGCCTTTCTTAGTTCTAGGCAAACCATCCACAAAATCCATGGAAATGCTTTCCTACTTCCACTGAGGTACCTCCAAAGGTCGCAACATGCCAGAGGGCTTTTGGTGGTCTGCTTTAATTTGTTGACATGTGGAACATTTTGCCACATATCTTGCCACTGCTTGCTTCATTCCTGGCCACCAGTAGCCTCTTTTTAAATCATGATACATCTTAGTACCACCAGGGTGTATGGTGTACCTGGTCTTGTGATGCTCATTCATGATTCTTCCTTCAATTCTGCAATGTTTGGTACACAAAGCTTATCATTTTTCCTCAAATAACCTTGGGAATCTATTTTAAAATTCTCTGACTCAATGTTGTTTAATAACATTTCTTTCTTCTCCTTCAGACTTTGATCTTGATCTTGCATGCTACCAACTTTCTCCACCCGATTAGACTTCACTGTGATTATTCCCAATGTACCATACTCCACCATATCACCATGCTCTTTAAAATTCACTGCATCCTTGCTGTATATATCTGCCTCCCCAAGCACTGCAAGATTTTTAAACTCGTCAATCATCAAACTGGCTAACCTAACATGATTTCTGCTCAAAGCATCTGCTACCCTATTAGCTTTTCCAGGAGTGTACAATATATCTAAATCATATGCAGCCAGAAACTCCAACCACCTTACTTGCCTCATATTTAAATCTTTTTGAGAAAATAAATATTTCAATGCTTGATGATCTGTGAATAATTCAAATTTTGCCCCAAGCAAATAATGCCTCCATAGTTTTAGTGCAAACACTATTGCAGCCAATTCTAGATCATGAGTTGCATATTTGGTTTCATTGGGTTTAAGTTGTCTTGATGCATATGCCACTACCTTGCCATGTTGCATAAGCACTGCACCTAACCCAGACCCACTAGCATCAGTGTATACAACCATTCCTTCATTTGCTTCTGGGATTTGTAGGACAGGAGCTTCCACCAATGCTTGCTTCAATTTCTCAAAAGCTTGTTCACACTGCTCAGTCCACACATATGGTTGGTTCTTCTTGGTTAGTTTGGTCATTGGTGCGGCTATTCTTGAAAAATCCTTGATGAACCTTCTATAATACCCTGCCAAACCTAAGAATGACCTCACCTCAGTCACTGTTTTGAGTCTACTCCATGATTGAACTGCAATGACCTTGCTTGGATCTACACTTACTCCCTACTGTGACACTATGTGTCCTAAGAATTTTACTTCATGTTGCCAAAATGTACACTTTGAATACTTGGCTTTTAATTCATGTTCTCTAAGTCTGGATAATACTAAATGTAGGTGCATGGCATGATCATTTTCTGTCTTTGAATAAATTAAGATGTCATCTATAAATACCAAGACAAACTTATCCAAAAAGTCTCTAAAAATTCTATTCATCAAGTCTACAAAATAGGAGGGAGCATTGGTCAAGCCAAATGGCATTACTAGAAATTCATAAAGGCCATATCTTGTATTAAAGGCTGTGTACTCAATGCTTTCCTCTGCAACTTTCATCTGATGAAATCCAGAGGCTAAGTCTAGCCTTGAAAATATTTTAGCCCCATGCAATTGATCAAATAGATAATCTATTCTAGGCAGTGGGTACTTATTTTTAATAGTCACCTTGTTTAAATCTCTGTAGTCTACACACAACCTCATTGTTCCATCATGTTTCCTGACAAATAGCACTGGGGAACCCCAACTGAAACTACTTGATCTTATAAATCCTTTCTCTTCTAATTCTTCTAATTGATGTTTTAATTCTACCAACTCTTTTGGACCCATTCTATAAGGTTTCTTAATGATTGGATTTGTTCCAGGAATTAATTTTATTTTAAATTCAACTGGTCTGTTTTGAGGAATTCCTTTCACTTCTCCAAACACATCTACATATTCATTGACTGCTGGGATTTCCTCTATTTTTAATTCCTTTTGAACTTCATTAATACTCCAGATTTTATTAAAACATGTATTCTTTGCTATTTCACTTAAGATGGTAATTCTTTTGCCTTCATTTGTTTCCAAAGAAATAGTAAGGTTTTCTAAATTTAAAATTGCTTTATTTCTCATTAACCAATCTACCCCCAAAATAATCCCAATACCAGGATAATTTAAGGTATATAAATCTGAATTAAATTCATAACCCCCTATAATTAATTTCAGACCCAAACACTTCATCCACAACATACAATGACTCCCTATGGGACTGTGTACAACCAAGGGCTGATCAATGGAAACACATGCAAGTGTTAACTTCTTTACAATTTCCAAAGATATTAGTGAATGTGAGGCACCAGTGTCATATATGACTGATATTGGTTGGGTATGAATAAAAATTATACCTTCAAGTTGCCCAACATTCCCAGTGTTACTTGCTGCCAAAGCTCCTACCCTTGCTGTTCCCCTATTGGTTTCTGGGCAATCCTTCTTGAGATGACCCATCTTTCCACAATTATAGCATCCTCCTCTGGGTATCTTGGGGTCAGGGCATTGGTTACTATAATGTCCAGCTTTTCCACAATTAAAACAATGAGTGAACTTCTTGCTTTCAGGTGCTGTTGCTCCTTCCCCTTTCTTAGCCTCTTTACTTGCATTTCTCTTGTCATAAGGTTGCACTTTGTGCTGACCACCCTTCTTCTTGTTGAGCTTCATATTCCTGAATTTCTCTCTTGCAGTGTCATGTTGCTCAAATGAGAGAGTTAGATCAATTACTTGACCAAAAGTTTTGTCCTTGTATGGCAACATTGCCCTTGACAAACTAGGGTTCAAGCCTTGAATGTACCTTGCATTCTTTGCTTCTGCATTCCCTATTAACACCAGTCCATACTTGGATAATGCTTCAAACTTCTGAGTGTATTCATTCACACTCATGCTTCCTTGCCTTAATCTAATAAAGTCTTCAAGTAGTGTGGCCTTGGCAGATGCTGGGACAAATCTGGCCTCAAGCATGTCCTTGAAATTATTCCAAGTAATGGTATCCTCTTATCTTCCTGCTGTCACAACTTCCCACCAATCCAGTGCAACCCCCTTCAATTTCCTTGAAGCTATCTGTCTCTTTCTTTGGTCATTGATTTGCATATCTGTGAAGACCCTCTCCATAGTTTTTATCCAAGTTTGACACCTATAGCTCCTTTAGTACCTTCAAAATCCTTTCCTCCCAAAGTGGCACAAGTCTTAAGCAGTTTGGAGAGTTCCTCATGAGGATTGTCTTGCCTTGGTGCCATTCCATCCCTTAAAGCTCTCACAAAATCCTCCATGCTCATCACAGGTGGCTCACGTGATGATCCTGCACCTATGTGATGCCTTGGTCCTACCATAATGCTATAAATATGATTGTTATGTTAGTTTATTTACCCCTATCAGTTTTTGGTGTCTTTACTTGGTTCATTTTTATTTCTGTGCACACTGTGCATGTGTCACATGTACACACATATATTTCTTGACATACAGCAAAAACATTCAACACCAACAATTCAAACAATGCATTCAAACATCCATATGCATACAACAACATTTACTATGTTATTTAAAACATAGCTCTGATACCAACTGTGGTGACCCTCATCTTTAAAATCGCTTAGATTTTTTTTATTAAAGAGGGACTCACCACTAAACCCCAAATACTTTTATATTTAAATTTTTATATAGTTTCCAAATATTTTTCCCAAGACCCTGGAATTACTAATATAATCATATCAGTATACAAAGATTAAACCAATTATATATTTGATGATATACAATTGTTCCTTTATTATTATTTATATGTATATATTTTATATATATATCAGAGTCAATTTAAACTAATTTGAAAACAAAATATCATACAAGCTATTGACAAGCCACTTATTTCCTATTTAAATCTTATTCTACTGCCAGAGGTATATTTTTAGCAAATTATAATACCTAAACTTGATATCTGACTATATATAAATATTAATCTGCCTAAATAAGGCTATTTGCATTTATTTGTTCTTGTGACAGTTATTAGGCTTATGCATAAAATTATTTCAAGATCCTACTTGTAGTTAGGGACATTAAAAGTGATTTCCTAATCACTATCTCAAGTTAAACAATTGAAGTTAGATTGCATTTCTATATTTTACATGGTACAGATTTTTAGTTGCTTGGTATATCACTATAATTGCTTGGTGTTATCTGAGGGTTGCTTGGTGTTTTTCTTGGTTTTGTCCCGGATGCACTCACACTTCATCAATTGAAATGGAGAGATTCCAGGCTCCAAGGGTTTGACCCATGGCCACCTAGACCAGCCATAGTCCCCTTTTTACCACTTGCAAACCCATACACTTTATTTTGACAAGCTTTTACAAAATTCCTACTCCTAAATTTCCAAGCCTTCTTATGCCTAGTTCAAGTTTTCTGGAAAATACTTTCTTATAGGTGTTCAACCAAATATCCAAAGTCCATTACCCTTCCAGGTCTACTATTCTCAAAGATCTTTTTTTTGAAATTTTAAATGCTCAAATCCATACAAATTTCCAAAATTTATGCACCTGCCAGTATCATTTACTTGCCATGCACAAATTCATTTTGCTTGAATGTTCTGCTAAAATCTTTGAGAGTTCATTTCAAAAATTAAATCCCCTTAGCTGTTTAATTTCCATAAGACAAAATATAAACAATAGAAATCAGAGATTCAAATATATATATATATTTCTCAGTATCAATTTATCTGACATGCATACATTTATTCCACTTGAGTATTTCTTATTCAAATCTTGTCAAACCTATTGTAATTTTATTTAAAGAAAATCATAGAATAAACTCAGGCAATAAAACCAGAGATCATTACATTCACATTTTATATTTATGTGTTATATCCATCCCCTTGTTTTCTCCAAATCAGATGATCATAAAATCAATAAAAATCAAACTCCATCAAATATCATTCAAAATGAATTTTACTTAAGTACAAGTTTTCAACCCCAAATACTTAGAAAGTTTCCTACAAGTACTTCAATTACAGAAAATAGAATTTGTCTAGTAATTCCATTACAAAGCAACTGCAAATTTAAAACAAGTCTCTCTTATTTATACTAGCAGCCAATGCCTTCTTTACTCATCAAGCCAACTTCAATTTCCTGCAAGCAAATCATTTAGCTGCCCCAAATAATTTTTGAGACACCCAGATGATTGCAAGGGCAACCAAAAGGGTCAGTTTACACTGGTATGAGCATTTATCAATTTTGTATACATGTACATAATTGTAGTAATCTTGCAATGCCTTCCTAGATTAACAGGTCTTATACTTAGCAAGTTTTGGTTCATGCAAGAAGACACAATATCACATTCAACAAATTATACAATGCACAATAGTCAGTTAAGATTAATCATGTGTACAATTATAATTCATCCTCATCAAATCTTGGATAAGTAATCACTGATTCATACTCCAGACTTTCACCCAGCAATTAATCAATGAACAATATTTATCTTGATTAAATCTAACACCAAATCTGAAAGTTTATTACCCAGATTTTTTTAAACCCCTACCCCTATTTATTTTATGGTCTTTAACTCCTTGTCAAATGAACACTATGTATGCATTGTGATGGAAACTCCCAGGTTGTTTAAATTATTCCAACACACAAAGGCCTCAGGGTGCAGTTGCACTATGCATATACTTGCTTCCACCTGAAGTAAGCAGATCATTGACTACCCCTAAGTGACCAAATTAGTTTTCTTTTTTTTATTCATATATCAGAGAAATATGACTGCCTGCATATTTTCTGGCTCAACCCCATGTTCCCCTATTAATCTTGATCCATGTTTAATGATGATAGAACAAGAATACTTAAAACATGTTAACTCTGAAAGCCAAATTACAGATCAATGCTCCAAACAAAAATGCACAAACAAACATCCATATCACCCATAACAAATCATTTCAGAGATTCAAATAACTCATAGTATTTTTAGGCTGCCTGCAATAGGACTTAATGCCATTGCATATAAAAGATAAATACTCACATAATGTTTCTCCTTTCACTGCCTTAATTTCTTAGAACAGCAAATCCCCCAAAGCCTCAAGCTAGTGTTTCTCCTTGTTTATTTTATTTTGTTTTTGATCCCGAGAGAGTGATGGATTTGGCTATGTGCAGTTATTTATAAATCCATTCTAGGGTTTTAGAAAATGGGTAATTCCCCTGATACCCTTAGATGTTTATGTACACATCATATTTCTGTGTGATCATAAATTGGAAATGCACACTTTAATTAGCTATTTCGGGGATCATGCATTTTTAGACACTCAATACTATTTTCATGACTCTTTTCTACTCATGCAATAAGCATGTGACCCTCAGTTTATTATTTCTTTTTATAAGTTTTAAGGAAATCTGAAAATCTACTTTGTATATTTTTCTACCTATCTATTACCTCCATTCAATCAGACATACTACCATACTTTGTAATGTAAAATCATTTACCCAAATTATTTGCTTGGAATAAATATGGTATGGAAATTTTTATTTGATTCTATATATGTGTATATATATATATATATTTCTGCCTTTATGTCAAATCAGTCAACTCCCTTTTAAATTAAAAATCACATATATTATGCTAATTATTTTCTGGCACAATTATAAGACATATAAACCTTTATATTAAACTTCATTTTATTTTATCTTCATATAAAACAGCAAACACCCCATATATATTAAATGTGTATATATATTTACATAATTCTTTGAACATAAAGCTATATTTATTTTGAGTTCCAATTTTTCTTCTAATTACCTTAATTCCTTGCATTTTATCAAACAGAAGCTCCCATTTATTTTATTTATTGCCAAATTCTTTTCTGTTTTAATGCAATATATATATATATCTCAGAATTTTCTAATATAAATATATATCATTTTATTTTTATTTTAGGGTCATTACAGATATTGACCAGACTGAACTCAAAGTAATTAAAGAATCAGTTATAATTGAGTCTATTTTGTTTATTTGAAATTCAATTTAATGAGAAAATCAGTTACATATTAATTCCTTTTAATGTTAATATATTATAGAATTAACCTATCATCAAATAATTCCACATAATTATTTTCAAAATCAATTCCTTAAAATTAGTATTTTACGATGACATATTATTTTGCATTGAATTATGTTAATTTTTGTATTATTTCAGTTATTAGGTCTATGTGTATGTTTAATTTAAAAGAAAAAATTATTAGGTTGTTCCAAAAATTAGCCAATACAAGGGTTATGTTTTACATAATTTATCATGCTATGTTATGTTATATGTATAAGAAAATATTACATTTTAAGCCATGGTATTATTCTTTAATTCGATTAGTGTTAAATAGTGTCAAAAGTATGATTAGATCTTTATTTCACATGTTTCTCCTTACAATATTCTTATTTCCTTCTACAACACCAATGCATAACCATAATTTTTCTATCATTTTAGCTTGTTAGTTCTACTTAATTACATATTCTCAAAATTTATCTTTATTAAATCATTTTGTGTTGTTCCCATTCATATTATCTGCACATTTTCCACCAAAGCAGGATTATGGTCAAGTGGTTGAAATCATCATATTCGGAAGGTACATAATTCATAAGTCAATTTTCTTTTGGAAGCTAATATACTAAAATGATTTATTAACTCGAATGATACATAGCTGTAAAAGTTAGTAGGTTAAGTTGCAAAAATACAAATACTTATCTATGATTTCAATTTCAAAAAATAATCTTTGGTTTTGTTTTTTTTATGTTTTTAGTTTTTAAGCATACACACTTAGCTTAAAAGTAGATTAATTTTATAAATTCACTAAAGTATATGCATAATTTAATTGATTTGAAAAATTTAATAACATGTTTATTATTTAATAGTTAATATTTTAAATGAATATATTTATATTTTGCATTCTTTGGTATTCGGTAATTTAATTGTAATTGAATAAAGATGCCTATTGTTATAATTAATTCATTTATCTAACATCAGAGAGAATTAATTTGACAATTATGTGTCGTTAATTCTCTAAATAAAAATTGAAATCAAAGCAAAAGGAAATATATTAGAATAGAAAAATAACTCTCTATTCAGATTGGATTAAAATATAAAACAGTAAATGTATTTATCATAATTACTTTAAATTTCTATTGCATATATCAATAAATGATATATTTATATACTTTTATGTATGGTTTTTTGTTTATTAGTAACAATAAATATATTCATTTTTATAATTTCATATATGTGAAGTGATTGTATACAATTTAATCATCTACAAATTAGGATGGGTTTTATATAACTATTTATTTCCATTTATTATCTTAGTGCGGATTTAATTTAATACAACATTTATGAACTTAAATTGTATGGCTGCTTCAAAAGTGATATGTTAATTGGTGAAAGGATTAATTATCTATGCTTTTTGATTTAGGAATAATGTTAGCTTTGATTTTTTTTAATGCTTTATTTTTGTAAAACTCTCACTTTCAACTTCAGTTAGTTTTAAAACTATTAAAAAGTACACTTAGGTGTTTTGTGAGGACTCGTTTCTTCGACTCCTAGAAATCGATACCAATACATCCTTGGTATGCACATGCCGCAAATCCATGTGCCGAAGAGGCGGATTCTCATGGGTAAGAAAGAAAATAAAGACAGAACAGAATCTCACATATATTATTTCAACATATAATCTTTACAGCAGAAATTTAAATACATTTATCAGAGTTAAAAATGGACAGTTATATATATCTGTCCTTACAAATACAATATTATAGCACAAGAGTGTAGTGGAAATGGATAACAATTTTCAGAAGAATCTTCTAACTACATGCTTTGAGCTCCATCCAGATTTCTTCTAACTAAACATGACTACTGGGCTGCGTGAGAAAATTAGGGCACATAGAGTTTAAGGGAATGGAAAATAAACTTCGGGTCAGCCATGGGACTGGTTTGAGAAACTCAAAATACGCATTTTGAAAATAAAAGTATCTCATAAGACCACGTCGCACATAAGCATGGAACGATTTTTTACCTTATGATAACCAAGACATTTTCTGCGCAAAAAATTTTGATATTATTTTTAATGACATTCTTTGAAAACACCTTTCAAGTAAATATATTCAAATAGCCAAAATTGTTACATTGGTTAAATTTAACGGCATAATAGGTTTACAATCAAGTCCGAAGGCACTTATTGGAGAATGGATTTTCATACAATGGCAGGTAAGGGACTACCTTCCGTACAATACATCTCTAGAGGAATGCACTGAGGATACATAAACAATACTCTGCATCTGGCAAGACCGGTCTATCCCTATTTAGCACTTATACACAGCCTGAATAGAAACCAAATATGACATCCCCCCGGTCGTTACCGACCTATCTGAGACGTCTAATAGCATACACCATATACCCGAAATATAGAGGGTTACCTAGAAAGGTGATGACCATATCTAATGGTTGTGAACCACATAACCTTGTGACATACCTGTTTAAGCCATTACCGGGTGATGATGCCCAAGGTAGTGATTACCTTTCACATAGCACATTCCACTTTGAATGCCACATTGACATTCCATGATCACAGAACTGATTTCTACAAACGTATAACTCTTGAGCTCGTATGTCTCAGGAAAGGGTGTTAAGCTAAGAGAAGTTGCCTTCTCCGCCACTAAGAAGATGATACAATCATAGAGATCAATTTATTTAACTAGAAATGCAACTTCAGACATTCGTCCATACAAGTTGTCCAGGAATATGACAAACCAAAGGCACTCTCCTACCACATCCTGTCGAGAATTACCCCTAGGATTAGTAGTGAGAAGTCCTTGCATCGAAGATCTCAAGTGAAGAACTACTGCCATATAATATGATATGGGAAATTTCCCCCGAGGGTCAGTGACAAGCAGCCCTACATTCCATCTTCCAAATCATATCCATGTCTTCACTTTGAATACGTGAATCGGTTCGAAGTGGTCTTCGGATAGGAATCACCCAAATCTGAACCCGGCTCCTTCGAACCAATCATCGATAAAAAGATGTTAACAAAATAGGAAATTATTCTTTGGTTGATTAATTTATTTTTATCAAAATATCTTCTGGAGATATAGACTTTTAAAACATTCTTTCCGATATATATGAAATCATTAAACCTCATTTATCAAATCCTTTGACTACTTAAAACCCTTTTAAACTTGGAATAATTCGAAATCATTTCATTTTTCACCTAGGAAAATATTTCCAAATCACTTCATTTAAATCTTAACAAAGATTTCTTAATTCAAAACGTAAAATTTTGATTGAGTTAAAACCATGCTATCTAAGATGTTAATCCAAAACCAGTAAATATTAAGTGAGCAGAATCCATAGAAAACATCTAATTCTACTCAATATTTATCCCCTTATTTAACAAGTACTATGGGTGGAATAATGGTGAAATCATGTAACGACCCACCTTTTTGAAAGGTTTAAATCGACAATAAACCACACATGTCAGACTCAAACCATTCAAAAGGGATGATTGTTATGGTGTAAATAAGAAAAAGAAGAGAAAGAAATAAAAAAAACACAGAATCTCACAGCGGAATGACAAAATATACTAATCAAATAACAGTTTATGAAGCAATTTTACAAATACATTTGATTACACCTTTACAATACAGATCAGAGTTACATACAACAGAAATATATAAATAATGCAGCGGAACAACATGATGCAGTGGAATAAATATAATAAATAATAACAGTATTAAATCTTCATCTTCGTCCTCCAAAAAGCAGTCTTCGATAAACTGAAAAGCTCAGACTGACCCGAGCGAATTGAAAAGACAAAACACTCTAGTCAGAACTAAAAGATCTTATGTAAGTTAAATCAATAGTAAATAAATATGAGTGTAATGACGTCGGAGATGTTTACGGGATTTGACATCTCTTGTCCAGTGTCAAACGTGAGTGCAATAACTTAAGAGATGTTCGGGATTCCATCTCCTAAGGATCCATTAAACTATCTACATACATAGTACAATACGTTATTATAATAGTGTCTACAGTAAAGTAAAGTATTAAAATAGCCTTAAGGCGTTACCCATATCCCCCTTAACACATTTTATATAATGTCGTAGTCTATACAATATTGTAAACTCCACCGTAAACTGCTGGGCTATCAGGGAGCACCCTATAGGTATGACACAAACCAAACTCGTAGAAGGCGAGATAAGGCATGTGACAAGGCATGCGAGGCGATGCCCAAGGTAGGATACTACCGTTTTGCGGATCCGGACTGGTGGTAACGCATAGCAACTACTACCGCCCACCTCGGAACACACTCCCATAGTCAAAGTCAAGGGGTGGCCACCAAATCAATCACAAAGTCATAATATGGTATCGAAGAAATGTGCCCGATCGGAGGTGCGACCTCACTTGGCTCGGTGTAGCTCATGTTTTAGTTACATCACGCTGACTCGCGGGAGTCAGGGCTATGCTAATACCTCATACATAATCGTTCGCCAAACCATCCTACTTCATTCTGGAATATCCACCATGTACACAGTTGTTAAAGTGGTTTTTGATATTGGTAGAGAGTATGCAATATCTGTTCGCGGTCTCTTTAACAACCAAACGCTTATTTCACACCGGACGGTTCTTTTAAATTTCCAAAACCGTTTCATAATTGTTATCAGAATATCATATTCAATTCAAACATATCACTTTCAAAAATCATATTCACTTTCGAAATCATATCGACGAAATGGGTTAAATCTTATTTCAAAATCATCATATTCAATCAAATATGTCATTTCACCAGAAAATATCATTTAAATCCAACTTAGGTTATAACATCATTTAACTATATTCGCTTTTAAATCAAGGATTTAAATATAAACACTTACACTTTACACAAATCTGAAATTCAGAAAATAATTTAGATAGTTATAAATAGTTTAATTAATTTGGCATAGTTTAAAAATAAATCTTTAAATAGTTAGAATACTCTAAACTAGAAAAAAATAGATTAAAATAATTTAAATGGATTTAAGATAGTTTTAATAGGTTTAAAATAGATTAAATAGATTTAAATTATATTAAATGGATTTAAAATAGATTAAATAAATTTAAAATAGATTAAATAGATTAATTAGTTTAAAATAGAGTAAATTGGATTAAATAGATTATAATAGATTAAACAAAATTAAAATAGTTTAAATTGATTAAAATAGTTTAAAATAGATTAAATTAGTTTAATAGTTGAAAATCGTAATAGTCGGGATTTTTCAAAGCAATATATTTTAAACAGTTTATATTAAATAATAGATTTGAAATTAACATCAAATTTAACTATTTCTTCCATTTCAACAAATCTGGACCATATCCAGATTTCAAATCAAAACCCAATTTCAAATCCTGAAATATTAATTTAGGCTATTCCAATTCTAATAGATTTCAAAGTTATAATTTCAAACGTTTCAATAACTCAATTTCGATAAATTTCGTTTATACTTCAAATTCAACTTTAAAATTTTAATTTAAACCAATTTCCAATTCCAACATTTAAACTTGGATTCTCAAAATGATTCAGTTTATATAAATCAATTTCCTTCAAAATAGCATTTAACCAAATTCAAGATTTAAGGGTTTAAAATCGTTTAATTTAATCAATTCGGTGTTCGTATATAATTTTCAACCCTATGGTCAAGTGGTATAGATATTTATCATTTCAATCCGCAAATATTTTAAATTTTATGGGTACTCAAATTTTACTTCAAATCCATGAAATCGCTCGAGTCTATCATTTCAACCCATAATGATTTCTCCCTAATCTAACAGATCTTTCGGGTATGTATCATTTCAACCCGTAGGGAACTTGCAGTGTTATAACAATATTAAATATAACATCCAGTTATCCAATATCAACAATCAACATCCATCATAATCACCATTCAAACCAATCAATAAACAATAACAAGTGATTGATCATCAATAACGGATAATAACTGGCAATTTAGAATTTAATATTAAATTAAAGGCGATAATATTCAATACAAGTCAAACTTTACTGGAATGACAATTTAAATATACCAAACATCAACCAATCAATTTCTAATCACAACATAAATTCAATTTAACTAACATAAGATAATCTAGTAATTGTGAGTGGGTCAAAACACTAACCTGCGATTTATCGTCGATTTAAAATCCAAAATTAGCCCAAAAATTTAACAGTCTCAGAATGCAGCCAAACTAATTCCAAAATGTCTGGAATTTCGATACAATCACAACGGAGAAAACCGCGTGTGAATCCGAGCTCGTATGCAAAAGTTATTAACGTTAGAAGATTGGAAAATTTCGACTTCGGGTCTTACTTCGGGTCGCCGCCTCAATTACCTGGAGCTTTCTCTGAGGTTTTGCCAAAAGACCCGAGACCCAAGTCATTTGGCTCCTCCAAAGTTGCTGCAAGGATTTTGCCTCTGGGACTCGAAGCGCGACCATATCCGCCTTGTTTGGCATGTAACTCTCTCTGACCCGAAGTCGCTGCAGGGCTTTCGCCTCTAGAACCCGAAGCGAACCTCTTCCTGACTCAAAGTAAACCTGGAGCAACCATTTTTTTTTAAATTAGGTTTGATATTCTGGTGTTTGAGAAGGAGAAAGAAGATGTACATACAGAAATAATAAAATGAGAAACAACTAGGGTTTATAACAGGCTATATAAAGGCAGGGTTGGATCGAAACGATAACAACGACCCGAAAAGCCCGTTTCGTTCCTGAACTGAAAATGGATCATCCAATATATTGAAATATAGATTTTCGATATTTTTAAACTCAATGGAACAAGTTTCAAGTCCTAATTCCATTGTTTACAGAAGTTAGCTTTTAAAATCACCTTATTTCAAATTGATTTCTACGCGTTTCGAGCACGCACGATCAAACGAAAAGTCTGATCGCTATGAAAGTTGAAACCTTACAATAATTCACTGTTACGGATCCGATGAAACTGGTTTTGTTGAAATCCGAGACAGTGGCCAAAATGGCTATTTTCACGTTAATTAAATAAATTATTATTAAATTAAATTTATTACTTTTCAAATTCAAATTTTATAACTAACAAATTTTTATCACTTTTGATTAACTAGTAATTATATTCTTTTAAAACAAATTTTCCATGTCAAATTCAACTATTAATATTGCGCTAATTACAGCATTCCAATTCCAATTTTAATTAATTCATTAATTATAATTAAAATCCAATAAATTGATTCAATTTGATTTCAATTTTTTTATTCAATCAATCATTACTTTATGGACATAGTTAACATTGGTTTTCCATTTATCACATCAATATTCTACAATTTTCATCTTAATTTATATTAATGCAATATTTACTTACATTTATTGCAATTGATTTACAATTAATTTCAACATATTAAATAATGCAATGATAATTAAACCATTGTTACAACTTACAATTTGAAACACAATTATATGTTTATTGTTAACAAACAAAACTAATAAATTTACGTACGGATTAATTATTGGGGCATTTCACCAGAAGGACAAACTTTGCAGTCCAATTAGTTTCTAGGACACATATTCAAAAAAATTACTTTCAAGGCCAAAATCAGCAGAATAATTATTTTCAAGGACAAAGTCAGCAGTCCAATTACTTTCAAGGACATAATTTCATAGGTTTTTAGGCTTTGGAAACTAATTATTTTACGATTTGTCCTTGAAAGTAATTATTTCAGTTGTGTCCTAGAAACTAATTTCGCTTACTAAAGAGGCCCTTGTGGCTAATTTCCACTTAATTATTCTATTTTAATCAATTCCAATTAATTACATACAATTTCACTGTTTAATACAACATTTGGTTTATTTACCATTTACACTTTATGACCAATTGTAACTTTCCAATCATTCCAATTAATTTAGATTGCATTAAAATAGTTATAAATTGCCTTAAATTAACATTATTAACATTACATTCTAGTTATTTTTCTTATTAATAAATTACAAATTTGTATTTCTTCCAATATTAACACCAACATTTATTAAATTAAATATTATTTTTCTTTTCATTGAAAATTACGGTTGTTACACTCTCCCTAACTCAAAACTTTTCGTCCTCGAAAAGGAAAAAGAAGGGAAAAGAAGAAATTAAGGAATTAATATATTTTATTCAAAGTATTCAATTTATAAACAATAAATTTACATACTTAAATAATTTGAATAAAATGTATCAATTTATAAACAATTAAAACCTTTCTTTTTCTAGTTCAATAAAGTTTGAAAAATATTTTCACAGCATTTTTCTAAGCCAAAAATTCATAGAAAATTTCGACAGAGTCTCCTTTGTACGGAGAGGTCCGGGAGAAAAATAATATCAATAATAACAGTATATATCACATATTTCAAAATAAAATATCCCAAACCATGGGAAAACAATATAATATCGCTAGAAAACCATAATCTGAAAACGTACATATTTGTCGGGCAAACAACGCTTAATTTATAAAACCAAAAGCAGTAGCAATTGCTTCCATAAACCTGTATTACACTTATACAATCCAAAGAGGTTAATAATTATATAAAAGAGAAGTATTTAAGTTGTTTCAATTAATAACAAAACAAATCTACATAACATAACCATAGTCACATGTAAACAAAACAATACAATCATCATATGAAATAAAAGAAATCAACCATCCATTCATAACAACCAAAACAAATGGTTTGTCCGGGTTCAAAAACTTTTAATCGTAAAAATGATAAATAAACTATAAAGCATACCATACACTTAATAGTTTTAGATAAAACTTAATAGATTATTTATACACCTTTATACAGTTAGAAGTATCCTTTTCCAACCATCCCATAAGCTAAAACAAACAATAATTTCAAATGCCATGTAGGCTTATTCTTATTAATCTCCTTTCATATTATTTACTGTTCATTTTTTTTCGTTCATCCAATGCTATTTTCCCATTAATTTACTTTCATTACCTACAAAATTTCATTTCTCATTTATTCATACAATGCCATTTTTCTATTACTTTACATTCATTTATTTACATAATATTTTAAAACGTAAGTTTCTTTGCAATTCTAGTTCACCATTTTCATTTACGTTGATTTCTTTTTTTTTTCATTATCAATATTCATTTGTGAATCAAATCATACTTATAATTTCAACTTTTACTTTTTTCTTTATATTCATTTCCTTCATATCATTATTGAATATTAAATATATTTCTATTCATTTCAACATTTTCTAGAGTTATGAGCATTTACTCAATATGGGATTCACCTTTACTATTCACTTTCAATTATAAATGGTTTCAATCATTAACATAAGTTTATAATCATTTACTTACAATATTCACCTTTTTATTAAATTTAATTAGTAGCACTTCAAATTATTAACTTAAGTTTACAACATTTTATAACATCAGAATTCTTATTTATAAGAAAAATTCTATTGAACACTTTCATTATCTAAGTTTCACTTGTATAATATTCCATTACATATTCTTATTTGACATTACAACTTTTAACATTTTGGTAAGTTATATATATGTCTTAAGAATGTAATTGAAAGTTACACAAGTTATCTCATTCACTTTAGTTAACAAAATGTTCAATAATTACATTTTCTAAATTTCAAATCTTTTTAATTTATAGGTGACAACCTTCAATTTCTTTACATTTCATTATCACTTAACTCTTAATTTCTTTCTTTTTTCTCTTAGAAGTTTCCAATTATTAAAATAGTCAAGATTTCATTTATTATAATAATTGAAATTTCAAATTTACAGAAACTTAAGAACTAAATGTTGGGTTTTCTTTTTAAATCATTTCTATATATATATATTCATATATATATATATATTCATATATTTTATATATCAAATCGTATTTAGAAATTAAAATTTATTCATCAAAACAAATGTGGAGTAAAACTACTATAGTGGCCTTTCCACTTTGAAACTCGAAAATGAACGTCGATGATGTGTGCACTCATCACCGAAATTATTTTCCAGTGATAGAGAAGGGAGTAAAGAACTTATTTCCTTCCAAAATCCCTTTAAACATTTCTTTCAAATCATCTTGAAATATTTATATCAGAAGATACTTCCAAACAATACTAACATTATATTCAAAAATCTTTCGAAAGCAATTTTCAATTTATATTTACTTTATTTGTAAATTCTATTTTACAACCAAGATTTATAAATTCCACTTCCTAACAAACAATTATATCACATCTAATCATATTATTTATAAAATTATTCTTTTATATACAAAATATAATACTAGGTAATATTATTTCATTTACCTATAATCAAAACAATATTGTGTCGGTCTGCCCTATTTAGTGTTTAGAAATTCCTATCGATGCCATAGTGTCCCATGTACCGACCAGAATTTATAAATACTAAACATAACAAATTAATGCAATACAAAAACCTTTTATAATACTAACAAATATGCTCTCTCATGTATATACACTCAATGACTCATTCTAAGGTATTACTACCCTATTCCTAATGAGTCAGACCCCACAAAGCTAAGGTTATCGCTAAATCAAAGCTCTAATACCAACTGTAACGACCCACCTTTTTGAAAGGTTTAAATCGGCAATAAACCACACATGTCAGACTCAAACCATTCAAAAGGGAGGATTGTTATAGGGTAAATAAGAAAAAGAAGAGAAAGAAATAAAACAAACACAGATTCTTACAACAGAATGATAAAATATAATAATCAAATAATAGTTCATGAAGCTGTTTTACAAATACATTCGATTACACCTTTAAAATATAGATCAGAGTTACATACAATAGAAATATATAAATAATGCAGCGGAATAACATGGTGCAATGGAATAAATATAATAAATAATAACAGTATTAAATCTTCGTCTTCGTCCTCTAAAAAGCAGTCTTCGATAAACTGAAAAGCTCAGACTGACCCGAGCGAACTGAAAAGACAAAACACTCAAGTCAGAACTAAAAGATCTTATGTAAGTTAAATCAATACTAATTAAATATGAGTGTAACGACGTCGGAGATGTTTACGGGATTTGACATCTCCTGTCCAGTGTCAAACGTGAGTGTAATAAGTTAAGAGATGTTTGGGATTCCATCTCCTAAAGATCCATTAAACTATCTAAACACATAATACAATACACTATTATAATAGTGTCTACAGTAAAGTAAAGTATTAAAAATAGCATCAAGGCGTTACCCATATCCCCCTTAACATGTTTTATATAATGCCGTAGTCTATACAGTATTGTAAACTCCACCGTAAACTGATGGGCTATCAGGGAGCACTCCATAGGTATGACATAAACCAAACTCGTAGAAGGCGCCATAAGGCATGTAACAAGGCATGCGAGGCAATGCCTAGGGTAGGATACTACCGTTTTGCGGATCCGAACTAGTGGTAATGCATAGCGACTACTACCGCCCACCTCGGAACACACTCCCATAATCAAAGTCGAGGGGTGGCCACCAAATCAGTCACAAAGTCATAATATGGTATCGAAGAAATATGCCCGATCGGAGGTGCGACATCATTTGGCCCGGCGTGGTTCCTGTTTTAGTTACATCTAGCTGACTCGCGAGAGTCAGGGCTACACTAATACCTCATACAAAATCGTTTTCCAAACCATCCTACTTCATTCTGGAATCTCCACCACGTATACAGTTGTTAAAGTGGTTTTCGATATTGGCAGAGAGTATGACAATATCCGATCTTGGTGTCTTTAACAACCAAACGCTTATTTCACACCGGATGGTTCTTTTAAATTTCCAAAACCATTTCATAATTGATATCGAAATATCATATTCAATTCAAACATGTCACGTTCAAAAATCATATTCACTTTCAAAATCATATCGACGAAATAGGTTAAATCTCATTTCAAAATAATCATACTCAATCAAATATGTCATTTCACCAAAAAATATAATTTAAATCCCAACTTAGGTTATAACATCATTTAACCATATTCGCTAATATACACACTTCCACTTTACACAAATTTGAAATTCAAAAAATAATTTAGACAGTTATAAATAGTTTAATTAGTTTGGCCTAGTTTAAAAATAAACCTTTAAATAGATAGAATACTCTAAAATAGAAAAAAAAATTAGAATAATTTAAGTGGATTTAAGATAGTTTTAATAGGTTTAAAATAGTTTAAATAGATTTAAAATAGATTAAATAGATTTAAAATAGATTAAATAGATTTAAATTATATTAAATAGATTTAAAATAGATTAAATAGGTTAATTAGTTTAAAATAAGTAAAATAGATTAAATTTGATTAAATAGATTATAATAGATTAAAATAAATTAAAATAGTTTAAATTGATTAAAATAGTTTAAAAATAGTTTAAAATAGATTAAATTAGTTTAATAGTTGAAAATCGTAATAGTCGGGATTTTCAAAACAATATATTTAAAACAGTTTATATTAAAATAATGATTTGAAATTAACATCAAATTTAACTATTTCTTCCATTTCAAAAAATCTGGACCATATCCAGATTTCAAATCAAAACCCAATTTCAAATCTTGAAATATCAATTTAGGCTATTCCAATTCTAGTAGATTTCAAAGTTACAATTTCAAACGTTTCAATAACTCAATTTCGATAAATTTCGTTTATACTTCAAATTAAACCTTAAAATTTTAATTTAAACCAATTTCCAATTCTAACATTTAAACTTAGATTCTCAAAATGATTCAGTTTATATAAATCAATTTCCTTCAAAATATCATTTAACCAAATTCAAGATTTAAGGGTTTAAAATCGTTTAATTTAACCAATCCAGTGTTCGTATATAAATTTCTACCCTATGGTCAACTGATACGGATATTTATCATTTCAATCCGAAAATATTTTAAATTATACGGTTATATATTATTTCAACCCGCAATCCCAAATTTTACTTCAAATCCATAAAATCGCTCGAGTCTATCATTTCAACCCATAACGATTTCTCCCTAATCTAACAGATCGTTCGGGTATGTATTATTTCTACCCATAGGGAACTTGCAGTGTTATAACAATATGAAATATAACATCCAGTCATCCAATATCAAAAATCAACATCCATCACAATCACCATTCAAACCAATCAATAAAAAATAACAAGTGACTGATTATCAATAACGGGTATTAACTGGCAATTTAGAATTTAATATTAAATTAATGGTGATAATATTCAATAAAAGTCAGATTTAACCGGAATGATAATTTAAATATACCAAACATCAACCAATCAATTTCTAATCGCATCATAAATTCAACTAATATAAGATAATATAGTAGTTGTGAGTGGGTCAAAACACTCACCTTCGATTTACATCGATTTAAAATCCAAAATTAGCTCCAAAATTTAACAGTTTGGGAATGTAGCCAAACTAGTTCCAAAATGTCCAGAATTTCAATTCGATTGCAGCGGAGAAAACCGCACATGAATCTGGGCTCGCATGCAAAAGTTATTAACGTTAGAAGATTGAAAATTTTCGACTTCGGGTCGCCGCCTCAATTACTTGGTGCTTGCACTGAGTTTTTGCCAAATTGACCCGAGACCATAGTCATTTGGCTCCTGACCCAAAGTCGATGTAGGGTTTTTGCCTTTGGGACTCGAAGCGCGATCAGATCCACTTGTTTGGCATGGAACTCTCTCTGACCCGAAGTCGCTGCAGGGTTTTCGCCTCTAGAACCCGAAGCGAACCTCTTCCTGACTCGAAGTAAACCTGGAGCAACCAATTTTTTTTTTTGAAATTAGGTTTTGGAATTTTGGAAATTAGGTTTGATGTTCTGGTGTTTGAGAAGGAGGAAGAAGATGTATATACAGAAATAATAAAATGAGAAACAACTAGGGTTTATAACAGCCAATATATATGCAGGGTTGGATCGAAACGATAACAACGACCCTAAAAACCCGTTTCGTTCCCGAAACAAAAATGGATCATCCAATAAATTGAAATATAGGTTTTCGATATTTTTAAACTCAATGGAACAAGTTTCAAGTCCTAATTCCATTGTATACAGAAGTTAGCTTTCAAAACCACCTTATTTCAAATTGATTTCTACGTGTTTCGAGCCCGCACGATCAAACAACAAGTCTGATCGCTACGAAACTTGAAACGCTACAATAATTCACTATTACGGATCCGATGAAACTTATTTCGTCGAAATCTGAGATAGTGGCCAAAATGGCTATTTTCGCGTTAATTAAATAAATTATTATTAAATTAAATTTATCACTTTTCAAATTCAAATTTTATAAGTAACAAATTTTTATCACTTTTGATTAACTAGTAATTATAATCTTTTAAAGCAAATTTTCCATGTCAATTCAACTATTAATATTGCGCTACTTACAGCGTTCTAATTCCAATTGTAATAAATTCATTAATTATAATTTAAACCCAATAAATTGATTCATTTTGATTTCAATCTTTTTATTCAATCATCATTACTTTATGGACATAGTTAACATTGGTTTTCCATTTATCACATCAATATTCTACAATTTTCATCTTAATTTATATTAATGCAATATTTACTTACATTTATTGTAATTGATTTACAATTAATTTCAACAGATTAAATAATGCAATGATAATTAAACCATTGTTACAACTTACAATTTGAAACACAATTATATGTTTATTGTTAACAAACAAAACTAATAAATTTACGTACGGATTAATTATTCTATTTTAATCAATTCGAATTAATTACATACAATTTCACCATTTAATACAACATTCGGTTTATTTACCATTTACACTTTATGACCAATTATAACATTCCAATCATTCCAATTAATTGAGATTGCATTAAAATAGTTATCAATTGCCTTAAATTAACATTATTAACATTACATTCTAGTTATTTTTCTTATTAATAAATTACAAATTTTTATTTCTTCCAATATTAACACCAACATCTTATTAAATTAAATATTATTTTTCTTTTCATCGAAAATTACGGGTCGTTACAAATCACCATTTAAATTCCACGAATAGTACGAGTTCCCTCTTCGGGCTTTAACACCCGTATTAGAAGATTATCTCCATAAAATCCAAGTTATTTATATTTAGAAAATTATATCCTTTATACTTTGGAAAATTTTGATCTGAGTAATTCAAATTTACTATCCACTCCAATGGGCCAGTTCGGATAGCTAGGGAGAGCAGGAAAGTGGTTTTCCAAATCCAAGCGTATACACTATCTCTCTGTCACTCATAAGGCGGTCAAGTTATTTGATCGACTCTAAATCATTTAACATGAATCATTTCATAAATCCTTCAAATCACCTATAAATACTTTATTAATCATTTAAAACCATTTATAAAATATTTGGAAAGGAATGGTTGCGTTTAAAACTATATTTCAAAAGTTATAAAAAGTGCCGCGGAAAGTGGTTTTTAAGCTATATTGACCGAAATGACCTTTTATCATTTTGAAATTCATTATTATAACTATAATTACTTTTAAAACATTTTAAAATATTTGTAGAATTTATTTCCTATTTTTAAACAAATTTAAAATATCATTTTTAAAAAAATCCTTTTATGGATTCCGAATTGTAAAACCGCGATTTTTCCAAAACTTTGTTTTAATCATATTTCAAAATCCACTTATCGAAATCTCGATTTTCTTTCTTTGTTTGAAAACTATGGATATAATAGTTTGGAAAATTCTTATCTCGAAGAATTTTGAGCTACATTCCATTCTATACATTCGTTTGACTTTTATGGCACGAAATTGCAAACTGTCGTTATGCGACGTGACTTTTTTTGACTAAATTTTCAATAACCTTTCAAACTTCACCAAAACATTTTCATATGTTTATAAAACATTTCAAACTTTTTTTTAAACCATTTTAAAGAAGTTTATCATTCCATATACACAAATTCATTCAATAAAGAAAAGTAATTTCTTTTATGCCTATCGACGTATATTACCATGACTTGCATATATATTAAACATTCATATTAAAAAAACCATCATCAACAATCATATCCACACATATAGGTCATCCAATAGCATATATTACTATAGTTTAGGAGTTTATCACCTTCATTTTTCCCACGGGCTAGTCTAAAGTTGGCTATAGCTTCGCTACGATGGCTTTAAACTCTACGGAACCGAACTCTTTGACCTTGTATAGGCTCGACCCACCCTAGGGTGCTCATGGCCTTGATGAGAAGAGGGAGAAGGCTTGGCCAAAGGTTGAGAAGGGTGGAGGCCATGGGTTGGAGGGGTCAAAAGGAAGAGACTTATCTTTGTTTTGAAGTGGATTTGACAATGTATGGATATTATATAAATTTAGTTTAGTGCGCTGTAAAGTGTGCCAGGCAGCCATGGACGGTTGCCACATTAAAAACAACAAAATCTATCGTATAACTCACAGCGCATGGATAAAATACAATAGAAAATATATATATAGTGAAGCTTTACATAACAGAATCTCAATTAAACTTCATAATAGTTTGGTACAAACATCTGAATAGTCAATACATCAAGCCTCACTACATATCACTCAGAGAATATACAAAGCAGCGGAACATCCAGTACATATAGTAAGAAAATAATATGCAAAGCCTCCAGCTCGTCTTCGTCATCAGCATCGTTGGAGAGTAAGAACAGCACCTGTCACCTGCTACCTAGTCTGCCCATCCCAAAATGGATGAACAGCCCAAGGCAATAAGAGTTAAACATAAAGCCTTGAGTCAGACAACAGTCTTAGTGAGCGGTAAATTAACTAACAACATACCAAAAGAGCATAAAGGTAAAAGAAATAGGAATCCAACCCTCACACTCCACCTCTTTCTACAGTGATAGCCCCCAGACACACTAAGCAAAAATAAACATAGCAAAGCAGCCATTTAAAGTAAAGCAATTATCACTCGAGTCAAGGTCGGTGTTTTCCAAGTACAAACCCCCAAGGCCTAAACCAAGATCAGATAAGCACCCAGAAAACATCGCTCTTGAGACCGAATGACGATACAACCAAACATCCATGACTCTGGCTATCACTGTTATCATTGCTTCGATACCACCGTTAATTGAATGACCGGCACATTCTTTCAGCCGTCCGTTAAGGGTTAATGGCAACCCCGGTTCTAGACAGATCTCCGCACGTCGTCATAGCCCGTGCCTAGGACTATCGAATCTGCCCAGAGTACTCGACTACAATCATAGTCTTTAGGGGCTATCGAATCTGCCCAACGTACTCTTGCTTTGAGCCTGCTAGAACCTTCAACAACGATGAAATCTCAGCCTCCTAGTCATCCTCCTCGACGACTATTTCCAAACTAGCTCAAGCGCCTCTAGAGCAAACCATCATCCTACTCTCGAACCATTTCACCGAGTTATCAACATGCTTGGAATGATCCCGTCTGGATTAAACCAAGGCCATCTCATACCATGCCTCGCTTCATCTCATCATAGCAAAGCCTCATCTCAACATCATCATCATCAAATCTATCCATATGAGCTTCATCATCCGCCACATATGCCACGAGCAGCTTTTCCAACTCAAGAGCCTTTCCCTTAGCTTTTGAATCATCTTCGACTAACTTGTCCAAATCAAATCATCAATCAACTAATTTACAACAATCAATCAAGTCAAACATTAATCCAAGTAATCAAGCATTCAAACATGATCAAATAAACAATTTTAACAATAATGGCAATCTTGTAATTAAAGAGACTAAATCTAACAAGCATGAATCACGAGCAATATCTTTACAACTTGATGAATGAACTTGCATAGGTTAACATATAGTAAAATGGATGTCAAATCATCATGAACAATAGATCTACACTTAAGTTTATCAAAATGCATGGAAATCACTATTTTAACACCAAATCAAGCCAATAATCCGATATACTCCTTTGGATCCGTGTGAGAGATAATCACCACTCACCGAATCACCTAAACACCTCAAAAGCAACACACTTCAGATCTGGACAGCGAAGAATCTAACTCGATCTATCAAAACTCTGCTTCAAACGATGAAATCTCTCTTCGATGGATGAAGATCTTCAATCTAAGCTCTTGGATCTTCGATTTGATCTTCGATTTGGATGGAAGGAATCACAAGACTAAAGTGGAGAAAAGAAGTGAAGAAGTGTAGAACTCGAGCTCTCAAAATGGCAGCACTTCGTCGCTTCGAAATCCGGATCCCAGAAAGTGAAGAAAAACCCGCCTATTTATAGGCTGATTTCCTTAGGTCGCTCGCTCTTAGGTCGTCCACGACCTAACAAACCCTCCGACCTAACACTCAGCAACCTAACACAATGCACGACCTAACAGCTTCCGACTCAACGACTTAGCACATGCGCGCGACTTAACACTACACGACCTAACTGCATATGCGCTTCCACGACCTAAAACATCACGACTTAAGACCTACGACCTATCACTCACGCGACCTAACAACAACGCAGGTGCGCGACCTAACACTCACGCGACCTAACAACAACGCAAGCGCGCGACCTAACACTCACGCGACCTAACTGTACTCAGCAATCCACCTTAGGTCGCTTACGACCTAACTTCAACACAAGGTCTCACGACCTAACTATAACAAGCCTTAACTCGTCCACGACCTAACTACCTTAGGTCGTTAACTCACTCACCCTTAGGTCGCTGAACCCCTTAAGTCGCCAACTGCTACTACTAACTCCCTTAGGTCGCTCGACCAACCTAAACTACAACACGACCTAACCCCTTAGGTCGTCTAAACCCTTAAGTCGCTCAAACCTTAGGTCGCCAACTTCCTATAGGTCGCTCCTATCCTTAGGTCACCAACTTCCTATAAGTCGCTCCTATCCTTAGGTCGTTCACTAACCTACCCCACGACCTAAGCCACCACACGACTTATCTACCAGACGACCTAAGCTACACATGGCTTATCTTCTATACGACCTAATGACAACTGTTTTACGATGTTTCGATCCGTAAAAATACGGGTCGTTACATTCTCTCCCCCTTAGGAATTTCGCCCCCGAAATTCCAAACAAACAAGAGCAATCAAAGACTATTCTGCACGCCTACCATCCATAGCAATCAACAAACCATGCATCCAATTCTAGCTTAGCATGCAGAATTCTAAAACTAGAACAAGTTACAATATCGTGAGATGACACGACACCTTATGGCCATACCTCGAAGAGTTCAGGATGAGCTGCCTTCATCCTCTCTTCCACCTCCCATGTACAATCGTTATCATCATCACTCCATTGTACCTTGAGCAACCTAACCTTCCTCCTAAGCTGTTTCGTGTCAGTTTCCACAACACGAAGCGGCTTACGAGGTCTCTCAACAACTGGATCTACCTCAAAATCTTCACAGCTATCAGCAGAAACCACTGTATTCGAGTCGTGCACATACTTCCGTAGATACGATACATGAAAAATATTGTGCACACTCGACATCTTTTCTGGTAACTCCAATTTATAGGCGAGCTTTCCAATTCGCTCGATAATCGGGAATGGTCCAACAAATCTCGGAGTCAATTTTCCTTTCTTCCCGAATCGAATAACATTCTTCAGTGGAGAAATCTTCACAAAAACCATATCACCTACGTCGAACTCCAAATCCTTACGACGCTTATCGGCATAACTTTTCTGTCGGTCTTGGGCTGCCTTCATTCGTTGCCGAATGATCTCTATGAAATCCGAAGTCTGTCGAATCATCTTTGGCCCAAGTATCAACTTCTCTCCTGTTTCTAACCAACATGTCGGAGAGTTACACGGTCTTCCATACAATGCCTCATACGGTGCCATACCAATGCTTGACTGGTAACTGTTATTATACGAAAATTCCACCAAATGAAGGTGATCTTCCCATGATCCTCCGAAATCTAAAACACAAGCTCTAAGGAGATCTTCCAAAACTCGATTGACTCTCTCGGTCTGACCATCTGTTTGGGGATGATAAGCTGTACTCAAACACAACTCAGTTCCCAAAACTTCCTGGAAGCTCTTCCAAAATCCACTAGTGAACAATGGGTCTCGATCGCTCACTATACTCTTCGGAATACCATGGAATCGAACTATCCACTTAACATACAGCTCCGCCAACTTTGATGCAGTCCTAGTCGATCGACCAGGAATGAATCTTGCACTCTTAGTCAGACGATCTATGATGACCCAAATCCCTTCATTTCCCGTTCTTGTTCTAGGTAACCCATCGATAAAATCCATCGATACTTGCTCCCACTTCCATGTAGGAACTTCTAATGGCTGAAGCAGTCCACTTGGCTTCTTCTGTTCGGCTTTTACCAACTGGCAGTTCATGCACTTGGAAATAAAATTTCCAACATCCTTCTACATACCTTCCCAGTAATAGGTTCTCTTCATATCCCGATACATCTTATTTCCACCTGGATGAATTGTCAACTTCGAGTGATGACTTTCCTTTAGAACTTCATTTCTCAATTCATCTATATCGGGAACAACTAGTCGTCCTTGCTTCCGAAACCAACCCTCTCGATCGACCTCGAATCCTTTATCCTTCTCTGGGTCCAACCCAGATTCCAAATCACGGATAATCTTGACAAGCTTATCGTCTCGCTTTTGGCTCTCGCCAATTCTTTCCACAAGAGTCGGTCTTATCGATAAGTTTGCCAACATCTTAGGTTCCAATTCACATCTGGGCCTGAAGTCAAATCCAGCTAAATACTCGATATTTTTCCACTCTGAAAACATGACTCCCAATCCTGCATGTCTTCGACTTAGCGCATCTGCCACTGCGTTACCTTGTCCCGGAGTATAGGCTATACCAAAATCATATGATGCCAAAAACTCTAGCCATCGTTGCTGCCGAAGATTCAAATCCTTTTGGGAGAAAAGATACTTCAACGACTTATGATCTGTAAACAACTCGAATCGGACTCCCAATAGGTAATGTCTCCACATCTTCAGAGCAAAAACAATCGCCGCTAACTCCAAATCATGAGTCGGATAATTCCTTTCATGCGGCTTCAGTTGTCGACTTGCATATGCAACAACTTTACCTTTCTGCATCAGCACTGCTCCAAGTCCAGTACCACATGCGTCGGTGTAAACCACCATCTCATCATTTCCACTGGGAATAGTCAAAACAGGAGCACTTGTTAATCGCTCTTTCAGGATTCTGAAAGCTTGCTCACTCTTATCATCCCATCTGAACACTTGGTTCTTCTACGTCAATCCTGTTAATGGTGCAGCCACCTTGGAAAAGTCTTTGATAAATCGACGATAATATCCTGCTAATCCAAGAAAACTTCTCACATCTGATGCATTCTTAGGTCTAACCCAATCCTGGATTGTTGCCACCTTAGCGGGATCAACCGCTACTCCATTTCCAGAGATAATATGGCCTAAGAACCTCACTTCACTCTTCCATAAGTGACACTTTGAAAACTTAGCCTTTAGCTGATGTTTTCGTAAGATTTCCAAAACAATACGCAAGTGCGTCTTGTGCTCTTCTTCAGTTCTGGAATAAATCAAAATATCATCCACGAACACTAGTACGAACTTGTTCAACTGATCTCTGAACACTCTATTCATAAGATCCACAAAATATGCTGGTGCATTGGTCAATCAAACGGCATTACCAGCCACTCAAAGAAACCGGATGGTGTCCTGAAAGCAGTCTTCGGCACACTATCCTTAGCCACTCTTAACTGGTGAAATCCCGTTTCCAAATCCATCTGAGAAAACACCTTAGCTTCGTGAAGCTGATCAAACAAGTCATCTATTCTCGGCAATGGATACTTGTTCTTCATAGTCACTTTATTCAGCTCACGATAATCCATGCACAACCTCAACGATCCATCCGCTTTGGTTGCAAACACAACTGGTGCACCCCATTCGGACACACTACGCCGAATGAATCCTTTCTGCAAAAGATCATCAACCTGCACCTTCAACTCCTACTGTTCCCTAGGCGCCATCCGCCTAAGAGGCATCACAACAGGTCTGGCTCCTTTAACTAGATCGATACGAAACTCGATCTCTCTATGCGGTGGTAACCCTTTGACCTCATCAAAGACATCCTCAAATCCATTAGCGATTGGCACAGATGACAGTCTATCCCGTGGAACAACTAGCGAATACATGAAGCTCATGAAGACGCCTTCCTCATGCTTACATTGTATCACAACCTTTCGCCCCTCCACATTCTCGACTGTCACCTCCAACCTTTCACAATCAACCTTTGCCGCATACTTCCTAAGCCAGTCCATACCCAAAATAATTCTGAACCCCGCAAAGTTCAGAACAAAACAATCACAAACAAAAGAGCAATCATGACTCGATACAATCAGACCATGGCATAGCATACACAGACAAGACGAACCCCCAACTGGATTAGTCACAACCAATGGCCTATCAACAATATCTGGTTCTAAACCCAACCGGCCTACAAGTTCATTACAAACAAAAGAATGCGACGCTCCAGTATCAAATAACACTCTAACTGGAACACCACATATGGAAAGAGTACCTTGAACCACCACACTCTTTCCTATCTCTTCAACGGTAGGAGCTTTTGAAGATGATGGAACAGCCCCCAAAGCATAAGCTTGCACAATCTGCTTGTCCTTTCGCGGTTCTGGACAATTCTTCTTAATATGCCCCGGCTTGTCACAATTGTGGCACTTCACCAGTACCTTCGGATTCTTGCAATCTCTGGAGAAATGGCCCTTCTGTTGACAATTGTAGCAGGTCACTTCGCCTTTCGGCTTCTTCTGGCCATCCTTACCCTTTTGCTGCTGCTTCCTCTTCTTGTTTCCACCCTGCTGTGGTTTAGACTCTTCCTTGGTTACAGCAACAACAGATCCTTCTTTAGGAAACAGATTCTCGTGCCTGAGAGCTTTCTCCACAAGCTTCTCAAATGGATCGTCCAAATGATCCACCAACTGCCTCCCAAGATAACTGTCCAAGCCTGTCACAAACTTCTCATTCTTCTGATATGTAGATTCAATATACGACCGGGCATACTTGGACAAAGCTTCAAACTCAGAAACATACTCAAGAACTGGTCTTCCACTCTGCTTGAGCTCCACAAACTTCTTGAACAGAACAGACTTCTGAGCCGTAGAAATGAACTTAGCTTCGATCTGGCTTGAAATTGCTCCCAAGTAATTTCTTCCTCCGGAGTATCAATGGTGATAGAGTTCCACCAGTCAGAAGCTCTTCCTTGAAGCTGTCTTGATGCAAGCTTCCTTTTAGTTGCATCCTCGATTCCCAAATCACCAAAGATCCTTCTACAAGCATCTATCCATCTTTGGACTTCAATGGTTGACTCTGTTCCCAAGAAGACCTTCCCTCCAAGAGCAGTATAATCTTTACACAGCTTGGCAAAATCCACCGGTTTTGGAGTTTGAACTTGAACTCCAACATCAACTGCTGACCCCAGAACTGGCATCCTTCTCATGATCGAAGTCATCATAGCCTCGAACATAGCAGTGTAATAAGCAGCCCCCTCAGTAGCACGGCCTTCCCTAGCAGCTGGTCTCCCTCTTCGACTCATCTTTAATATCTATAAAAAGGAATGATTAATACACCTTAAGAACAACTGCATAAGGAATTCAAATCCTTCTAAGGTACTATATTATATATAGTAATCATCCATCAAAATACAATTACGTCTCTCATACGTAGTTACGTCAGCGAGCGTTGGGTAAAATCGATTAACCAAAGCTCTGATACCAAATGTGACAACCGCCCATGACCCCTGCACTGAACATAGGAATAGTGCGCTGTAAAGTGTGCTAGGCGGCCATGGACGGTTGCCACATTAAAAACAACAGAATATATCGTATAACTCACAGCGCATGGATAAAATACAATAGAAAATATATATAGTGAAGCTTTACATAACAGAATCTCAATTAAACTTCATAATAGTTTGGTACAAACATCTGAATAGTCAATACATCAAGCCTCACTACATATCACTCAGAGAATATACAAAGCAGCGGAACATCCAGTACATATAGTAAGAAAATAATATGCAAAGCCTCCAGCTTGTCTTCGTCATCAGCATCGTTGGAGAGTAAGAACAGCACCTGTCACCTGCTACCTAGTCTGCCCATCCCAAAATGGATGAACAGCCCAAGGCAATAAGAGTTAAACATAAAGCCTTGAGTCAGACAACAGTCTTAGTGAGCGGTAAATTATTTAACAACATACCAAAAGAGCATAAAGGTAAAAGGAATAGGAATCCAACCCTCCCACTCCACCTCTTTCTACAATGATAGCCCCCAGACACACTAAGCAGAAATAAACATAGCAAAGCAGACATTTAAAGTAAAGCAATTATCACTCGAGTCAAGGTCGGTGTTTTCCAAGTACAAACCCCCAAGGCCTAAACCAAGATCAGATAAGCACCCAGAAAACATCGCTCTTGAGATCGAATGACGATACAACCAAACATCCATGACTCTGGCTATCACTGTTATCATTGCTTCGATACCACCGTTAATTGAATGACCGGCGCATTCTTTCAGCCGTCCGTCAAAGGTTGATGGCAACCCCGGTTCTAGACAGATCTCTGCACGTCGTCGCAGCCCGTGCCTAGGACTATCGAATCTGCCCAGAGTACTCGACTACAATCATAGTCTTTAGGGACTATCGAATCTGCCCAACGTACTCTTGCTTTGAGCCTGCTAGAACCTTCAACAACGATGAAATCTCAGCCTCCTACTCATCCTCCTCGACGACTATTTCCAAACTAGCTCAAGCGCCTCTCAAGCAAACCATTATCCTCAACTCGAACCATTTCACCGAGTTATCAACATGCTTGGAATGATCCCGTCTGGATTAAACCAAGGCTATCTCATACCATGCCTCGCTTCATCTCATCATAGCAAAGCCTCATCTCAACATCATCATCATCAAATCTATCCATATGAGCTTCATCATCCACCACATATGCCACGAGCAGCTTTTCCAACTCAAGAGCCTTTCCCTTAGCTTTTGAATCATCTTCGACTAACTTGTCCAAATCAAATCATCAATCAACTAATTTACAACAATCAATCAAGTCAAACATTAATCCAAGTAATCAAGCATTCAAACATGATCAAATAAACAATTTTAACAATAATGGCAATCTTGTAATTAAAGAGACTAAATCTAACAAGCATGAATCACGAGCAATATCTTTACAACTTGATGAATGAACTTGCATAGGTTAACATATAGTAAAATGGATGTCAAATCATCATGAACAATAGATCTACACTTAAGTTTATCAAAATGCATGGAAATCACTATTTTAACACCAAATCAAGCCAATAATCCGATATACTCCTTTGGATCCGTGTGAGAGATAATCACCACTCACCGAATCACCTAAACACCTCAAAAGCAACACACTTCAGATCTGGACAGCGAAGAATCTAACTCGATCTATCAAAACTCCGCTTCAAACGATGAAATCTCTCTTCGATGGATGAAGATCTTCAATCTAAGCTCTTGGATCTTCGATTTGATTTTCGATTTGGATGGAAGGAATCACAAGACTAAAGTGGAGAAAAGAAGTGAAGAAGTGTAGAACTCGAGCTCTCAAAATGGCAGCACTTCGTCGCTTCGAAATCCGGATCCCAAAAAGTGAAGAAAAACCCGCCTATTTATAGGCTGATTTCCTTAGGTCGCTCGCTCTTAGGTCATCCACGACCTAACAAACCCTCCGACCTAACACTCAGCAACCTAACACAATGCGCGACCTAACAGCTTCCGACTCAACGACTTAGCACATGCGCGCGACTTAACACTACATGACCTAACTGCATATGCGCTTTCACGACCTAAAACATCACGACTTTAAGACCTACGACCTAACACTCACGCGACCTAACAACAACGCAGGTGCGCGACCTAACACTCACGCGACCTAACAACAACGCAAGCGCGCGACCTAACACTCACATGACCTAACTGTACTCAGCAATCCACCTTAGGTCGCTTACGACCTAACTTCAACACAAGGTCTCACGACCTAACTATAACAAGCCTTAACTCGTCCACGACCTAACTACCTTAGGTCGTTAACTCACTCACCCTTAGGTCGCTGAACCCCTTAAGTCGCCAACTGCTACTACTAACTCCCTTAGGTCGCTCGACCAACCTAAACTACAACATGACCTAACCCCTTAGGTCGTCTAAACCCTTAAGTCGCTCAAACCTTAGGTCGCCAACTTCCTATAGGTCGCTCCTATCCTTAGGTCACCAACTTCCTATAAGTTGCTCCTATCCTTAGGTCGTTCACTAACCTACCCCACGACCTAAGCCACCACACGACTTATCTTCCAGACGACCTAAGCTACACATGGCTTATCTTCTATACGACCTAATGACAACTGTTTTACGATGTTTCGATCCGTAAAAATACGGGTCGTTACAATATATATATATATGTGTGTGTGTGTGTGTGTGTATATATGTTTAAGTGTATATGTACACATATATATATGTTATGGTGTGCATGTGACATGTATATACATGTGCATTTATGTGCACAAGAGGATAATAACATTTGAATAACTTCGAACAACTTCCGTTCGTTAAACCGTTGAAAATCTGAAAACCGATTATCGATCACATTTTCACTTATTAATTTATATTCATATATTTGTAAACAAAATATGAAAATAAATTTCTTATCATTACTAATAAATTAAAATGATCATATCTGAATTATAAAACCATACAAATTAATATTAATAAATATTTACAAAATTCGCTATTATACCAATAAACTGATATCAACTTTTTCTTATATTCTCAAATCAAATATATATCTTTATAAAACTATTATAAATGATTTATTCACACTTTATAACTATTTAAAATGGATTACCATCATTTAAAAATAATTATCTGAATTATTAAAATAATTATTAAATCATTAAATCTCAATTTAAATTAAATAAATTAGTTATTAAATATAAGGGCATCATTGATGATGTCTTAAATACATTTTATTTCTAAAAATAAAACAATTGATTTTATTCCATATTCTTGTTTAATTATAAAAATAAGTGTATGTATCCAGCTCTGTGATATACTTCGAAAGGAATTTTTTTTTGCAAATATCTATTCAAAATAAGAATATTATTATTTATTATCACTCAAAATAATATTATTTGTATGATCAACCTTTTATTTGAATAATTTTAAAAATAAATGTAATATATAAAAGTGATAAATTTGCAGGTCGTTATAGACTTCCCCGTTTAAAAGAATTTCATCCTTGAAATTACCTAAAAGAAAAACCCAAAGGTTTTGCCCAAAATATTTATTTTTAAACTTACATCCGTACGATGTATATAGATCATTCGTAAGCAATATCTGATTCGATCTTCTATTCGAATTCACAACTTTACTTTCAAACTAGTATTGATCCCCCAATCCTTTATTGCGGACTCTGACCATGCTTTTTGATCGGAACTTTAGCTTTTCCTTGCATAGCTCTCGACTATTATAGAAAACTCAAGTATCCAATCACAAATCCTCATCAATGTTCATCGTCACGAATCGAATGATAAATCCTTTTTCAGACAGGTGTAAACACCTCAAAGTTCTACACTCGAATCTTAGATTAAATCGTGTGATGAAATAATCCACATTCTTCATATGTATTTATTAACTTTTCCAAAATTATTATGAAAATACTTCATAAAACTTTCATCTTTTATTCAAACTTTTATAAAGATACTTCTTTATACATAACAATTTTGTATTTTAATTTCTAAATATTTTTACTTAAAAACACATTTCTTTTCAAAAGATTAATATCTTTTTATTATAACAAATCTCTAAACATATCTTAATGGTTTCTGAAAAACTCATTTTCAAAATAATTCATTAAATTGCCATAACTTCCTTTATTAGTCAGAACTTAATGTTTCTTTACATATATTGTAATTTCTCTTATCTTTGATCATCTTTAGATTATTTACCTAAAGATTCTGCTTTCAAGCTTTCTAATTTTTTTCATAATACCATTTCTTCTTCATAAAAGAAAAATCCTTTATTTAAAATTTTCTTACTTCTTCTCTCAAGAATTCTCATTTAAAATATTCATATAAATGCGAAGTTGGAACAAACATCATATTATAGATTTTCATACTTTTACATTCATCATTTCAATTTAAATTTGGGTCAAAAAAGAAATCCCCCTCCCCAACAACGATACAGTAAAAAATACTCGATCAAAACAACATCCCAGCCGAACTTATATATATATATATATGTATGTATGTATAATAGAACTACCCTTAACTACTCGACCCCACATCTCTTTTACTCCTCTGATTCTGAAGCCGATGGCGGGCTCCAGTTCTGAAGATCTGTCATAACTTCTCCAACTCCTTCCTCATCACTTTCTAGCTCATCGTCGACCTCATTGCCGTCCACTTCTGGTTGTATTTCTCCCTCAACCTGGGGTAGCCATAGTTGGTTCCATGGGACATGTCCCATGCCAACAAGTATTCTTGGGACTACCCCGCCCTCTTCCAATTCTCCGAGGCCTTGCACACCCACTTTCTAAGGATTTTCGAACTCTTCGACTCCTCCTCCTTCTTCTTCCGCTATTTCTTCATCGTTTCTCTCCACTTCGTCCCAATGTATATAGGAACTGGATGATCCTTCCTGCCACACAATATGCTCTCCATCCAAATCCCATATCACATTACTACTTTCGCTAGATATAATGGCATCTGGGTCTTCCATTGGTTCCGTCTCTTCTTCCATGGGCTCCACCTCTTCTTCCATGGATTTTGACTCTTCTTCCATGGGTTCCGCCTTTTCTATAGGTTCCAATGCTGAGCTAGCAGGATTTGTTATCCAATTTCTTTCCGAGGCATACCCGGGTTCGTTATCACTAGAAATTGTAATTATTTCTGGAGTAGTGGGTGGTATGAGCATTCCAGCCATTAAATATCCGTCTTCACCCCTTTAAGTGTATGGGACATACTTTTCCACAATTGGGAACCCACTATTGCTAGGTGGATATTTCGGTTGTTCCTCTTTGTCACTGGAGAGAATAATGAAGCTGTTCTTCTCGCCCTAATTTGCTCTGGAAGTCTCTCCTTTGGAGTAATTTCCTCCATATGGTTTCTACAAGGTAAACAACATTTCCTTATATATAAGCAATAAGTAATTTTCTCAATTTAAAGTATTATTAGATAGAGAGGTTTGCTAGTCGCTTGGTATTACTTTCTTAAACCAAGGTTCAATCAATACTTAGAAAATGACACGAGAACCATTTCTAAAGATAGCTTTTACAATTTAAAATCCTTTGTATGATAAAAAAATGGTTTACCCTTCCAAAAATCCTTTGAAAATTTTACCAAATATTTATTTTTCTTGCTTATAATTTTTTTAATTATTTCTCAAAAATATATTTCTAGGTAAAATTATTTCATGTATAAATTTTCAAAACCAAAATTATTTGTATATAATATTAAAAAATACGTGCTCATATACACTCAAACTCATTCTAGGGTGTTACTAACCCTATCTCTATTAAGTACTCATCCTAGGACATTACTAACCCTATCTCTGATGAGACTTTACCCTTACCAAAGACAAGGTGTTCACTCAACCTAAGCTCTAATACCAAATGTGAGGACCTGTTTCTTCGACTCTCGAAAATCGACACTAATACAGCCTCGGTTTTCATGTGCCGCAAATCCAAGTGGCGGAGAGGCAGATTCTCAAGGATAAGAAAGAAAATAAAGACAGAACAGAATCTCATATATATTATTTCAACATATAATAATATTTATAGTGGAAATTTAAAGACATTTATGAGAGTTAAAAATGGACAGTTGTATATATCTATCCTTACAAATGCGGAATATTATAGCTCAAGAGTGTGGTGGAAATGAATAAATATCTTTAGAATAATCTTCTAACTCCATGCTTTGAGCTCCATCCAGATTTCTTCTAACTAAACCTAACTACTAGGCTGCTCGGGAAAATTAGGGCACCCATAGTTTAAGGGAAAGGAAAATAAACTCTAGCTCAGTCATGGGACTAGTGCAAGAAACTCAAAATACGCATTTTGAAAACAAAAGGTATCTCAAAAGACCATGCCGCACATAAACACGGAACGGGTTATTTCCTTATGATAACCAAAACATTTGCTACGCAAAATCATTTGATATTATTTTTAATAACATTCTTTGAAAAAACCTTTCAAGTAAATATATTCAAATAGCCGAAATTGTTACATGGGTAAAATTTAACGACATAATAGGTTTACAATCAAGTCTGAAGGCACTTTTTGGAAAATGGATTTTCATACAATGGTAGGTAAGGGACTACCTTCCATACATTACATCTTTAGAGGAATGTACCGAGGATATACAAACAATCCTCCGCATTTGGAAAAACCGGTTTATCCCTAATTGGCACTCATACATGGCTTGGATAGAAACTGAATATGGCATCACCCCAGTCGTTACCGACCTATCCGAGACGTCTCATAGCATACACCACATACCCGAAATATAAAGGGTTATGTAGAAAGGTGATGACCATACCCTAATGGTTGTGAACCACACAGCCTTACAGCATACCCTGTTTAGGCCATTACTGGGTGATGAGGCCCGAGGTGGCGATTACCTTTCACATAACACATTCCACTTTAAATGCCATATTTCCATTCAATGATCACACAACTGATTTCTACAAATATATAACTCCTGAGCTTGTACGTCTTAGAAAAGGTTGTTAAGCTAGGAGAAGTTGCCTTCTCCGCCACCAAGCAGATGATACGTTTATAGAGATCAATTTTTATAACTAGAAATGCAACGTGAGACATTCGTCCATACAAGTTATCCAGGAACAAGAAAAACTGAAGGCACTCTCCTACCATATCCTATCGGGAATCACCCCTAGGATTAATAGCGAGAAGTCTTTGCATCGAAGATCTCAAATGAAGAACTACTGCCACGTAATATGATTTGGGAAATTTCCCTCGAGGGTCAATGATAAGCAGCCCTACATTCCATTTTCCAAATCATATATATGTCTTCACTTCGAATATGTAAATTGGTTCGAAGTGGTCTTTGGATAGAAATCACCCAAATCCAACCCCAGCTCCTTCGAACCAATCATCGATAAAAATATTTTAACTAAATAGGGAATTATTCTTTGATTGATCAATTGCTTTTTATCAAAATATCTTCTGGAGATATATACTTTTAAAACATTCTTTCTCGTATATACGGAATCATTAAACTTCATTTCTCAAATCCTTTTATTACTTAAAACCCTTCTAAACTTGGAATAATTTGAAATCATTTCATTTTTCACTTAGAAAAAATATTTCCAAATCACTTCATTTAAATCTTAACAAAGATTTCTTAATTCAAAACCCAAAATTTTGATTGAGTTAAAACCATGTTATCTAGGAGATTAATCCAAAACCCGTAAATATTAAGTGAGCATAATCTAGAAATCATCTAATTCTACTCAATATCAATTCCTGTATTCAACAAGTACTATGGGCGGAATAATAGCGAAATCATATTTTAAATTCCATGAATAGTACGAGTTCCCACTTCGTGCTTTAACAACAAGTATAAGAAGATTGTCTCCACAAAATCCAAGTTATTTATATTTGGAAAATTATATCCTTTATTCACTAGAAAATTTTGATCCTAGTAAACCAAATTTACTATCCCCTCCATTAGGCCAGTTCGGAAAGCCAGAGAGAGTAAGAAACTAGTTTTCCAAACCCAAGCCTAGACACTATCTCTCTATTTCCCATAAAGCGGTCAAGTTATTTGATCGACTCTAAATCATTTAATATTTAGCCATTCCATAAATCCTTCAAATCACCTTTAAAATACTTTATTAATCACTTAAAAATATTTATAAAAGATTTGGAAAGGAATGGTTGTGTTTAAAACTATATTTCAAAAGTTATAAAAAGTGCTGCGGAAAGTGCTTTTTAAGCTATATTGACCAAAATGATTTTTTATCATTTGCAAAATCCATTTTATAACTCAAATTACTTTTAGAACTTTTTAAAATATTTTTATAATTTATTTCATATTTTTAAACAAATTTAAAATATCATTTTCAAAGAACTCCTTTTATGGATTCCAAACCGCAAAACTACGATTTTTCCAAAAACTTGTTTTACTCATATTTCAAAATCTACTTATCGAAATTTCAATTTTCTTTCTTTTTTTGAACATATGGATATAATAGTTCAGAAAAATTATTATTTCAAAGAATTCCGAGCTATATTCCATTCTATACATTCGTTTGACTTTTACGGCACAAAATCGCGAACTATCGTTACGCGACGCGCCTATTTTTAACTAAATTTTCAATTACCTTCCAAACTTCACCAAAACATTTTCATATGTTTATAAAATATTTCAAACTCATTTTTAAACCATTTTAAAGAGGTTTATCATTCCATATACATCAATTCATTCAATAAAGGAAAGTGATTTCCTTTGTGCTTATCGACGTGTATAACCGTGACTTGCATATATATTAAACAATGATATTAAACAACCATCATCAAAAATCATATCCACAAATATGTCATCCAATAACATATATTACTATAGTTTAGGAGTTTCTCACCTTCACTTTTCCCACGGGCTAGTCTAAAATTGGCTATAGCTTTGCTACGATGGCTTTAAACTCTATGGAACCGAACTCTTTTACCTTGTATAGGCTCGGCCCACCCTAGGGTGCTCACGGCCTTGATGAGAAGAGGGAGAGGGCTCAGAAAATGGTTGAGAAGGGTGGTGGCCATAGGTTGGAGGGGTGAAAAGGAAGAGACTTGCCTTTGTTTTGAAGTAGATTTGATAATGTATTGATATTATATAAATTTAATTTCCTTTCGAATAAATTTTCTCCATAATTTCTTTATCATGAGAAGCCATTCAAGTAGCTTGGAAAAGGAGGAAAAAGAAGTATAAAATTGTGTAAAAAATGTGAAGAAAGGGTGGGGTATTTATAGGATTTTAAGAAAACCAAAATATCATAATATGAATGGACGAATTTGCCCTTGCCATCCCCTCTTAGCCCCTCCCCTACACGCACGATAGCCCCCCTCCCCATGTGATGGTGATGTTGAGGTGATGGTGGTGATGATGGTGGTGTAAGGTGAGTTGATGTTTGCTTTATGGTTGCTTAAGTATTAAGTTTTAGAAAAATATTTTAATATTTTGTAATATATATAAATATATGTGTGTGTGTGTGTGTGTGTGTGTGTTTAAGTGTGTATATACACATACATATATTATAGTGTGCATGTGACATGTTTATACATATACATGTATGTGCACAAGAGGATAATAACATTTCAATGACTTCAAAAATCGGGAAACCAATTATCGGTCACGTTTTCACTTATTAATTTATATACATATATTTGTAAACAAAATTTGAAAATAAATTTCTTATCATTATTAATAAATTAAAATGATCATATTTGAATTATAAAACCATATACATTAATATTAATAAACATTTATAAAAATCACTATTATACCCATAAAGCAATTCAACTTTTTCTTATATTCTCAAATCAAATATATATCTTTATAAAAGTATTATAAATTCACACTTTATAACTATTTCAAATGAATTACCATCATTTTAAAATAAGTATTTGAATAATTAAAATAATTATTAAATCATTAAATCTCAATTTAAATTAAATAAATTAATTATTAAATATAGGGGCATCATTGATGATGTCTTAAAAACATTTTATTTCTGAAAATAAAACAATTGATTTTATTCTATATTATTATTTAATTATAAAAATAAGTGTATGTATCCAGCTCTATGCATGACGTTATTATTATATACCTTTTTATCAATAAAACCTTTTATTTGAATAATTTTAAATGTAAATATAATTTATCAAAGTGATAAATTTGCGCGTCATTACATTTTTGTAAAAAGATATGTAAATATTAGAGACTATTGTAATTCGGTTAATTTAAAATTTTACACATTTATTATTTGGGTGCTTATTGGTATTATTAGTGCTTTCGGGCTAAGTTTCAATGTGATATATAATTTCATAGTTTTTCTATTTTAATATTCGGTTCATTATATTTAATTGAATTCTCAAATTAATGGCAATTCATTTAACTAGCATTAAGGGGGATATATTCTTGAATCGATGTGTAATCAATTCTCTGGCTTAATTTTGAATCAAATATATCATAAATTTATATTATAAATTATTCTACATTTGTTTGAATTATTAAATATCTTTAGCATAATTCACTTCTACTCTCAGTTCCATATGAAACTAACTACAAATTCATTCTCACATGGTATTTGTTTATATATTAATTTATTAGGATCATTAGGTAGTGTGATATTTTTTAACACTTTAGTCATTTTCATTTTCATTAGTTGTTTGCAAACTAAAAATGTTTTTCTGTCATGGATGCTTCTTTCTCAAAATGCACCAAAGTCGAATTGATGGTACTTCATATTTGAAAACAACTTTTAAACTATCAGAAAATATGCTTAGTTCGAAATTTTAAATTTTATATACTTAGTAGAGAATATTAACAATTTTACCTAACATGTTTTTTTAGTTTAGTTGACAGTCTCTATTATAGCAGGGTAACCACTTTAAATTTTATGCTACAAAATTGAGCATAAATATGACTCTTGGTAGATGTAACAACCCAGTATTTTGCATCAATTGATTATCGATATTAGACGTTTAAAATTGCTATTGAAATTTAAAATTAATTTGAAATTCTTTTATAAAAATGGTTGAGAAATTATTTCGGGTTTTAAATAAATATTTTCTTTATTTTTTTAATTAGCCCGTTCCCTTTTTAGTGGATTGGGCCTGCCTTCTTTTCATTTGAGATAATAGCAGCGATCGTTTTTCCCCTCTTCATTTTTATAACAGTTAACTGTCATCAAAATGACAGTTAGATCGTTAGTTAATTTCTATGGGAATTTTAACCGATTGAAAATTCATTGATAAATTGATTATCGTTGTTTGGAATTTTAAAGCAATTGTTATTCTTTTAAACGGTATGTTGAATGTGAGTGGGCTTTACACTTTGAATTTATACCCACGTTTTCTGTTGATCGTTTTTGGCGGTGATAACTAGCAAAGCAACCCGTCCCCTCTACCTTTAATTCATTTTTCGTTCGAAACAAAAACAAAAGCTAAACCCTAAAACGAAAATGGCGGCATCTCTTCTTCATCCCCGATACAAGACAGAGCTTCGAAATTGGGGCGGTCGATTTCACCGATTTCTCGTTCAAGGGTTCGTGGCCACCGAGCTCGCCTCCGCTTCAATCAAGGTGAGTGATATTTCACTCACATCGTAGTTCATCCTCAAAAGAAGAATTGTGCTTTGACCATTTGATTTTCATTTCGGTGTTGAGGACTTTCTGATTCGGGATGATTTCTTTTATTTGGCTTCGGTCTTGATTCAAAACTTTTACGTGTTGTTGCAACATCCTTCGTGTTGCTCATTTTGAATTGATTTTTTATATTTGAACACTGTTGATTTCGTTTGTGACTTATGCCATCTGACCTTGATTTGAACCTGGCTTCGATTTTGATTGTGAACTGCATATTATTTTACTTGAGTTCGTCTCTGGCCAGTTGTGTTCGTCCTTGACTTCTGTTTCAACTAGAAATTGCTACTGTGTTTTAGAACAGCAACTAGACATCGAGTCTGTTCAAATACTTACGGCTTTGGTTGGCATTTTAGGATAATGTGGACTTTAAACTATTCGAACTTGCTCTAGTTGACTTCGGCATTGTCACTGCTAGTTGAAATCCCCCTGTCTTTGTTCGAAACTGCTATGACTTATTGCTTTAGGAGAACTGTCGGGGTATATGTACACAAGTGTGATCTGGTGGCAATGTTGTTTCGTTTGTTTTCTGGCTGTTGAGGTAGTGCCATTGACAGTTGAGTCTTCATTTGATAGTTATATTTACCTCAAATACCAGGTTGTCTTCACCTTGTAGTAGTTGCATTCAAATGTTAGTTTCATTGACATATCAGTAATCACTTTGTTGCTTTTGTATCCTAGTCTTGATACATTCTTTTAGTGCAGTGTTCCATGTTTGTTTGTGAATTGGAGCCCTGTTGCACCTTTCATATGTTCATCAATGTTGGCTTGAACTTGATAAGTTTGTTTGTGATGTTGGCATTTCACTGTGTCACTGTCCATATTTGTTTGTGACAGTCTCTGCATCCATGTTGATGTTTCGTATGTTGAAGCTTTGCATTGATATACTTGTCCATCTCTGAGTTCTTCCATGTTGATCTGTTGTGATATTGTTCTCTAGATCACTTCCAGTTGTACTGCTATTTGAATTGCAGTGCTTCATGTTGTAGCTTCACTTGTATCTCTTGTGATATCTGTTGAGTCTGTTTTGTTGTCTAGTTGCACTGACACTTGTGATATTTGTATCAACTTGAATTGTTTACTTGATCCACTTGAGCATTTTTTCATCTGGTCTGATGATATTTGTATTGCCATATTTCTGTTGTAACTCTTGTAGTCTGCACTTGAACATAGTCTTGTACTTGTTCATATTGACACATGAGTTGTCGTTGATTTACCGTTTAGTTTCCTGGTTAAACGTTTATTTCAACTGCAGTTTTATTGTGCAGTGTTTCTTGCTTCCTTTTGTGCAGTTTCGCCTTAGTGATCTTGTGGTGACTGCAGTCTTGTTGCAGATTGCCCTTGTAATCATTTGTGGCTGCAGTTTCGTCTTACATGCAGTTTTGGTTCTTGTTGTTTTGCATTGCATTAATGCATTTGGATCTGTTTTCAAATTCACTTGTGTTGAACCCGATTTCGGGGCTTGACCTGGTGATCATTTGTGAATTTCATTGAGCTTTTGTATATCTCCTGCGATAGTGGCGAGGCAGTACACGCGTGCGTGTACTGCAGCCCTATCAGATTTGACAGTTTTAAATTGATGTTTCGATTTGCTGAATTGTTTCGTTGGTTAAATTCAATATTTTGAAGTTGTATTTTGATTTTCGAATCTACTGATTTGCTGTTTAACACTGATACATGTTACATTTATCGTTATCCAATTCTCTTATTGAAGAGTTGGGTATACGAGATTTCTATGACTGTCGTCTATTTGATATTTGATTATTATTGCTTCTATGCATTAATAACTGAGTTTGAATTAGACTGACCCGTGTATTATTTTCTTTTGAATTTAATACTCGGGTCACACCGAGTATTTACAGGTTGTAGATTTTTAGCTTTGGGTTGCTGCTAGAGCTATGAAGACTTTTCATATCATTTGGAGCATTTTGCGTCTTTTTGTTGTAGTCAGTGTACTGATTAGGATGATGTGTATTAATGTACATTAGTTGATAATGTATTTGTATATATATATATAACTTCCAGAGTCGACAGTTGTAGTTGTATCATATGTATTGTGTCAAATGTATTGTAACTGACATCAGTTATTATATATATATGAGACTTTTTGTTCCATCTGTATTCCGCATTTATGTTATCTGTGTTATTTTTATATCTATTGTCCTAAACTATTATATCCACTATGTAGTAGCTTTGAGTTTGTATCGGTATGTCGAATTTCCTCTAAAATGGAATGCATGTTTTACTATCTGACATATCGGTGCTCGCACAAAGCCATTACATGGATGGTCGCTCCTCAACAGCCTTATTCTCCGTGCTAGTTGACAACATTACACCGTAGTGTTCTTGGCTAGCGCGGGTATAGAGGTGGGGCATCACAGCTTGGTATCAGAGCCTGGGGTTTAGGACAATTATAAAACATAACTTAGATGGAGCATATGTTACAACTATTTGTCGATGTTTTATCTCTCATCTTTGCCTATGTTTGATTTTGGTTTCGTGAAAGTATTTTTGGCTTCGGCCTTTGTTTGCTTTTCCAACTCAAGTTGGGTTTTTGATGATGAGGAATTTGTTCTTGTGTTTTCGGCTTGAATTGATTTAGCCGATGTTGATTTTGTTCGAATCTCAGCAATTTTGAACTTGATATTTTGTGTTTTCCTCGGCTTGAATTCCATTCGACTTCGGTCACTTTGTTTCTGAGAAATTGCTAATTTCTTGATATTCAAGACTCTTATTTTGTTTGCCGTTGGATTATTTGATGATGATGATTGATTCATTTTGTACTCGACTGCGGCCATTAATTGTTGACTTCGACATTGACTTGATTTTAATTTTGTTGAAGTCATTTCTGCATTTATGCTTGTTGTGCTTCGTTTTTCCAAGTGTTAATCGATTCTTCTTTTCTAATTGGTTGTTATCACTTTTGTCGACTTCGATAACTTCTATTTCTGGAATATTTGAGTATTTCTACTTTGATGAAATTGGAATCGAATTCTTTGGATTTTATTCACGTCTTCGAATGTGAATTTTAGTGAATTGAGTTGTTTCCAAATTTAATCGATTCTTGATTAGTTCCCCGAATTGTTGCTATCATTTATTAGCAACTTTGATGACATTTTCTTCGGGATTTTTGTGAACATACCTTTTGATGGATTCAGTATCGATCTCTTTGGATTCTATTCACATCTACGTATGTGAATTCTTGTGATTGATTGTTTCTACAATCATTTTTGTGATTTGTCACTTTAAAAATATAAAGGTTTTCTATACTAGTAGTAAATATCAAAATCCTTTCCTCCAAACAATTTCAAACCTATTTTACTACAAAGCTCTTTTTCTTAAACCGTTTTCCAATCTATTAGTATATACAGGCCTTTATTTCACTCGTATGAGAAATTGAATTAAACGGCCTAGTAAAACAAGTGGTATGAAACGCTTGCGTTTACTTCGTCGGTTAACTCCTGGACTTGTTCGATTGAACCTTTTGTGACAATTTTCTAGTGTAGATTTACAGTTTGTTCGTAAATATTTAAGTTAAGCAAGTGGTTATGGGACATGAAGCTAAACTTTTATATTTACTAGCTTAGTGTAATTGACACTTCTTGTTGATCATGACGATCATTTTATGATTTAGACTAGCAATTATGCGATGTCTCTTTGTTTGCAAGGTTAGACTAGACCTCATCAGTGTGATTCCGTCTCACACATATCTCTTGGGCTTTGAGGATTGTCTAGACACCATTTGTGTGATTCCATTCACACATACCTTTTTGCTTTTTGGTTAGACTAGGCCTCATCGGTGTGATTCCGTCTCACACATATCTCTTGGGCTTTGAGGATTGTCTAGACACCATTTGTGTGATTCCATTCACACATACCTTTTTGCTTTTTGGTTAGACTAAGCCTCATCGGTGTGATTCCGTCTCACACATATCTCTTGGGCTTTGAGGATTGTCTAGACACCATTTGTGTGATTCCACTCACACATACCTTTTTGCTTTTTGGTTAGACTAGGCCTCATCGGTGTGATTCCGTCTCACACATATCTCTTGGGCTTTGAGCATTGTCTAGACACCATTTGTGTGATTCCATTCACACATACCTTTTTGCTTTTTGGTTAGACTAGGCCTCATCGGTGTGATTCCGTCTCACACATATCTCTTGGGCTTTGAGGATTGTCTAGACACCATTTGTGTGATTCCACTCACACATACCTTTTTGCTTTTTGGTTAGACTAGGCCTCATCGGTGTGATTCCGTCTCACACATATCTCTTGGGCTTTGGGGATTGTCTAGACACCATTTGTGTGATTCCACTCACACATACCTTTTTGCTTTTTGGTTAGACTAGGCCTCATCGGTGTGATTCCGTCTCACACATATCTCTTGGGCTTTGAGGATTGTCTAGACACCATTTGTGTGATTCCACTCACACATACCTTTTTGTTTGCGAGGTTAGGCTAGACACCACTTGTGTGATTCCACTCACACATACCTTTTTGCTTTTTGGTTAGCCTAGACCTCAATCTGTGTGATTCCGACTCACACATATGGGGTAGCTCCCCATGGTCTTCGGACCGTCATGTGATAGGCCTCTTTCTCTATTTGTGTTTTCTGGATTTCTTGTGATGATTTCTAGAATTTGTGCTTCACCAATTTTCCTGATTTCTATTGATAAGTTTTATCAATTTTTTTGCATTGGTGAATTCATGTGTTATTGACTTGTTATGAATACAAGTTTAGGGTATGACATCCCTTTCTATCTTTGAGAAGATTCTTGTGACATTTTTGATGAATGAAAATTCATTGGTATTATATTTTGATGCCAGTTATTTTGATGAGATTTTGACGTGTTAACTTCAGTAACCGTCAATTTTGAAATGGATTTAGAAGCGGTTCTCCCGCAATACTGATATTGCTAAATTAATCACGTGTTTTCAAAATTCGTTATTTTTAAAAGTTGTTTCAAAATATAAATTAAAATTGTTTTCAAAAATTTTACAGTTTGCATTTTCAAAAGAATGAGGAAGCGATTTAAACGTTTCCGCAAAATCGAGGACTATGACCCCTTTCTTTTACTGATTCGCTTAATTCCGGACTTGTCCGTTTGAGAATGTGAAATGTTATTTTTAAAACACACAATCTTGCACTTTCAAGGAAACGATAAAGAGATTTAAACGATTTAGCAAAAGTACGGAGTATGGAACCATACTTTTACTACTTCGGTTAATTCCGGACTCGTTAATTGAATATTTATGTCTTCTGATTATCGTTTTTGATAATCGGATATTTCTGTCTTCTGATTATTGTTTGAGATAATTAGATATTTGATTTGTCTTCTGATTATCGTTTGAGATAATTAGATATTTGATTTGTTTTCTGATTATCGTTTGAGATAATTAGATGTTTGATTTGTTTTCTGATTATCGTTTGAGATAATTAGATGTTTGATTTGTCTTCTGATTATCGTTTGAGATAATTAGATGTTTGATTTGTCTTCTGATTATCGTTTTTGATAATAGGATATTTCTGATTTTTTATTATCGTTTTTGATAATCAGATATTTGTGAGATTTGATTATCATTTGTGATAATTAAATATTTGTGTTTCTAATTATCGTTTTTGATAATCGGATATTTCTATCTTCTGATTATCGTTTGAGATAATTAGATGTTTGATTTGTCTTCTGACTGCAGTCTTGTTGCAGATTGCCCTTGTAATCATTTGTGGCTGCAGTTTCGTCTTACATGCAGTTTTGGTTCTTGTTGTTTTGCATTGCGTTAATGCATTTGGATCTGTTTTCAAATTCACTTGTGTTGAACCCGATTTCGGGGCTTGACCTGGTGATCATTTGTGAATTTCATTGAGCTTTTGTATATCTCCTGCGATAGTGGCGAGGCAGTACACGCGTGCGTGTACTGCAGCCCTATCAGATTTGACAGTTTTAAATTGATGTTTCGATTTGCTGAATTGTTTCGTTGGTTAAATTCAATATTTTGAAGTTGTATTTTGATTTTCGAATCTACTGATTTGCTGTTTAACACTGATACGTGTTACATTTATCGTTATCTAATTCTCTTATTGAAGAGTTGGGTATACGAAATTTCTGTGACTGTTGTCTATTTGATATTTGATTATTATTGCTTCTGTGCATTAATAACTGAGTTTGAATTAGACTGACCCGTGTATTATTTTCTTTTGAATTTAATACTCGGGTCAGGCCGAGTATTTACAGGTTGTAGATTTTTAGCTTTGGGTTGCTGCTAGAGCTATGAAGACTTTTCATATCATTTGAAGCATTTTGCGTCTTTTTGTTGTAGTCAGTGTACTGATTAGGATGATGTGTATTCATGTACATTAGTTGATAATGTATTTGTATATATATATAACTTCCAGAGTCGACAGTTGTAGTTGTATCATATGTATTGTGTCAAATGTATTGTAACTGACATCAGTTATTATATATATATATATGAGACTTTTTGTTCCATCTGTATTCCGCATTTATGTTATCTGTGTTATTTTTATATCTATTGTCCTAAACTATTATAGCCACTGTGTAGTAGCTTTGAGTTTGTATCGGTATGTTGGATTACCTCTAAAATGGAATGCATGTTTTACTATCTGACATATCGGTGCTCGCACAAAGCCATTACATGGATGGTCGCTCCTCAACAACCTTATTCTCCGTGCTAGTTAACAACATTACACCGTAGTGTTCTTGGCTAGCGCGGGTATAGAGGTTGGGCGTCATAGTAGAACTATTTTCTTAATGGGTGAATACGAAACATGGTTGGTTATGTGCACATATACCACATATATGTCTTATCATATATAATAAAATAATTTTCTACATGTGTTTATTCACACACGTACAATGAATGTGCTTACGTAATATTCATAATTTTTATTAGTTAACCAATTTCAAATAGGAAAGATCATATTAAATAATACTACCATGTTACTGAATAAAGGAATTGATTGCTATCTGCTCCATTTTATTTGTACTTAAATAAAATAAATAAGTGGTTGAAATCGATTATCCTTAATTGAAATTAAATTTAAGAAAAGAATTTGATAAATGATAATCCTCTTTAATGGCAGTACTTTAGAGAACTAATTTCTAATCAATCATTTTCTTTAATGTAATTCCTTTTTTAGAATTACTGTAGAAGCATTTTAAGTCTTAGCTCCATGAGAGAAAATATAATATGTATCATTTCATAACTTTAACAAATGTTTCTTTACTATATTTCAATCCTTTATAAGCAAACTAATCTTAAGATTGTAAAAGTGATATATTTTATGGTTTTATAAGCAATATTATATTCAACATATTTGTTTATGCTTGGAAGGTAACATTGTATATATTCTATATATAATAGGACATGATTATATATTTTACCTTACATGAATAATAATTTGATTTGGTTATAAATATCATAGCATGTTGATATTTGATGTGCAAACGGATAATATTAAAGCATTAATATCAACATTGGATTAATACTCAAAATAAATATTCATGTCAATTTATGATTGGATTTCTAATAAAAACCTATGGTAAATATTCATAGCCATGAACAAAAAAAGATAAGGTGAAAATGACAAATTATTGAATTAAAAGTCGAAATTAAATGAAAATTTTGTTTGAACGTTGAGTTAGGCAAGTTATTGGTTTAATGGAGGAGGTATGATAGGTGTTTTTATCAAGCATGTTATTATAAATAATTTTAAGGAAAATAATGATGGTATTAAATGCACATAATTCAAATGCAAGTTTTATCTGTGATTTTTGTGAAAAAATGTATAATTTATCTTTGACTAAACCAAAGTTTCTACTGATTTTAGTTCATAATAGAATATCTATTTCTTGCATTTTAACAAATCATTATTTTACTACACAACGCTCCTATTTTCATTTCAATATTTGTTGCTTTTGTGCATATGTAAGTGCTTATTTTATAAAATACTTTGTTTCATATTGTGATATAGCCAACTTCAATAATTTTTTCCAATAACAATAATAATCTTTTTTAATAGTTCGTTACATTGATTGTGTCTCCTTACTCCGTTTGATCTAATTGTTATCTTTAATGAACTTTTTGTATTATTCTTCTATTACGTTATATGAGTAAGAAAATATGGTGTTTTCTAAGCAACTGCGATATATTTCTAATTTAGTAATTATCGTGTATGTCAAAATGTGTGACAATGCAAAGTTGGAATTTCATTTCTTTGAACAAATTTTTGAGCATTATTTCACTTAGATTATAATTTATCCATTCTAGATTGAAAATATTATTATCATAGCGAAATATGTACATATTGAAATTTATATGTTAAACATAGGATAAACCCATAGTGAACTTAAGTAGTTTAGACATGAAAATTAATAAACATGCATAATAATGTAATGCCTAAAAAGTTAAGAATAATAGAAAGTTGATGTTAATATTTGTCGTATAAAGTCATTATGGTCCAAAAATATTAGTTATACTTTTTAGTTCGAGATTACTTAAGTAGATTTACCATAAAATGTTTATTATTAACATTTAAGAAAAAGCTAATTTGGACAAAAAAACTACAATTCATAGACATATGCTTTCACTACTATGTAACAACAAATCTAAAAATACACCATTAAATAAATTATATGGTAAACCCTGTGTGCATAGTATTGGATCGCACTGGTATGATAAAATAGTGCTAAAATGTTGACACGTTTTATGGAAAATAAGATGCTTTATATTTTAATACTAAAAGCTGATGAGTAGATTTCCTTTATTTGTGAGATCTAGAATCAGAGTGTTTTAACTGAGGCAAGGCGGGATGCAACCAGTACCTTTACTTACCAGATTTCGATTCTCGACGAGGGATGGAGAAGTTTAAATGTCAAAAACATGATAAGTGTAAGAGAGTTAATTTCTATAATAGGTCATGTTTAATTATGTATAGGAAAGGTACATCATCTTATACATGACACTAATTTTTGAGGTATGGAAGCCCATTTCTATCTGTGAGATTTTAAGAATGTACATAGAAGCAAGTGTAGTTTGCTAATTTGTTCGACTTCATTGTTAATCGGGGGATAAGACGGGGTTGAAATCGAAAAGTGGTGATAAGTATATGATAGTCGATTTTCCGTATGCAAACTAATTACTTACACCAGACAGTGGTTTGTATACTATTGATAGCTTGACCTATTTTGACTTGAGAAGTATACAAAAGCCTCATAATTTCATACAATTAAAGATCCCCCGAGGAGGACTCATTTCTATGAAACATAGTTTTCCTTTAAGAATATATGTTCGAGGTTCCCCAGAGAAGATTCTTATATTTGTTCGCATTCTTTTAAAAGAATCGGAAATGAGTTAGCCAGAAATTTATCGCTTTAGCTTGGAGACACCGGTTTCAGATAAGTATGGTTTATTCGAGCCACTTCAAACTAATAAACGATTATTGATCTGAATTATCATGAAGTATGCTATGGAGTTGTACTACCAATCTTGAGGGTGATTCCAAAATGGAAGGTAGTAAGGTTAGTGTGCTTGTTCGATCTTGGAACAACTTGTAAGGATGAATGCTAGCATTGCATTGTTGTTTGGAGCACAGTGTTACATTCCAAGATGGGTTTGCTAAAATGGTAATCATTTATTCAAGCCTCACATCCGAAAATGATAGGAGTTATGCCACAAGGCTATGTGGGTCGCACTCATTAGGGTATAGTCATCGCCTGATCTAGATTGATATTTATGGATTTATGTATGCTTTAGGGCCAATACGGTTGTTCATCATAACTAAGGGGTGATCATATTCAGTACTATCTAGGAAAGGGTAGGCCGGTCCTGATTCACAGATGTGCAATATGTTTGCAGCCTCGATACATTTTCTCTAGAGATGTGCTATATAGAAGGTAGTCCCTTACCTTGTCATTGTTAGAGTCCATTGTCCACTACGTGCTTTACGGACTTTGATGTATACTAAATATGCTGGAATGTAATTATTGCAACCATTTCAGCTATGTTAAATATTTATTTTAAAACCTGGACATTATTATAATATCATAGAATTTTTTATAGAAATGTTTAGGTTATCGTAAGGTAAAACACGTCTGTGTTTATGTGCGGCATGTTCTTACGAGATACCTTTATTTTCTGAAAGGTTTTATAAGAATAAAAATTCATAAGTTTTTAGTTTACTCACACCAGACCCATATTTGACCCGAAGTTTTTCTTTTTTTTTCCTTTAAACTCTTTGGTACTCTAATTTTCGAGTATCCAAGTAGTCTAGGTTGTTATGGATGCATTTTGAAGGAGTATGGAGCATAAGGCTTCACTATTATCTAGTTATCTACTTTATTTCCGTTATGTGCTTATAGTATGTATCAACATTATGGGGGAAGATATTTATAACCGTCTCTGGCTGAAATTAGTATCTATACCCTGATGTTTCATTTTGGAAGTGACTGTATGTACCTTCTTATGTTCTATTATATATGATTTCCATATGTTGTGAGATTCTATGTTTCTTTCTTCCTATCCTTTCTTTTCTTTTACCTCAATGACCTATATTTCGAACATCTAGATGATCGGCACACGAATATAATGGATGTATTAAGTGTCGTCTTTAGGAGAGAGAAAGGCAGATCATTACACAAACCTAAATACAATCTCGATATTGAGGCTATGAGACACATCCTCCCGAATTCCAAGTCCGGTGTAAACTCACTTGATTAAACTGGGCAGCAAGCACACCCATTAGATTTGAATGGACTATTAGACACACCCACTTGATTTTAACGGGCTACAAGCACATCCAAACAAACACAAATAAGGTGAGTGGATTGGTACCGATCCCTATACATGTAGTATATGGTATTGTGACTTCTTGTATTGGTCCGTCTTGATGTTGGCTTCATATTTCCAATGTTATTTTTCATAGTTGCTTAGGTTTTTTTAGGTCCAAGCAATGGATCTACAGAAGGTTGAATTGCTGCCTCAGACTGTATATGGGGATTGCCAATACGGAGCATAGGAACTCCAGAACAATGCTTGAATCAGGCTCTATGTAGATAGAGTAGAGTGTCGTAGAAGTCGAGGCCACTCTGGGTGTACCTTTAGGGATCGGTACCGATCCTCTATGTAAGGTGGATACCATTCCATACTTAGTAAGTTCTGGGGTGCTGCTCTCTTAAGTTCTTTCGACTATTGCCTTGTGATCTTGTCTATACTTGGTTTCTGGATCCTAAGATCATCTCTCTTGGCTGCTTGCCTCGATAATCATCGAGTCTAACATGTCCAGTCAATCTAAATATAGCCGGGTCAAAAGGCCGGATAACACTTGACCCGGCTATTCGAAAATGAAACTCGATGGAAGGATAACGACCATTTGAGACACTGGTCTGGAAATCAAGTCTAACAAGTTAGGATCGTCGAAAAAGATTTCACTTAGTGTCTCGAATGGTCGTTATCCTTCTATCGAGTTTTATTTACGAAGAGTCGTATCACTCGCTGTTTGTTGCAACACTTGGTCGGTATTTGATATTATAACACTGGAATGCATTCTCTCGATAATTATCTATGCTCGGTTCCTTTGAGCTATTCGATCGAGTTTGTAGGCCTTGGTTATCTGAACTGGTTTCTTTTACGAAAATCCTAGGTAAGAGTTCAATTTCCATTAATTCTGGAAATCAAGCGTCGAGTGGGCACGCGCGCTTGTTTCATGTGCACACTGTTGTGGTTGGCTCCCAAGCACATTCTTATGCCTATAGGTCACTGCCAATTTCCATAGATTTATAGTCATAAGTTTATTCATATTTTAAAAATAAAGGTAGGATTCTGCACCAACCGCTATAAAGGAGGATCGGTACTAATCCCATCTTTAACATAAGCTTATTAAATGAAATCTGAACATAATGGGCCAAACTGGTATATAAGCTATCTACACCATCCTTTCTCTTCATTTTTATTTTACATTTGCTCACCGACCCTCACCTGCTTGTCGCCTTCTAAATCAAAACTCGAGAAAACTCACCCAATCCCTACAAATCTGACATTGTTCCATCCATTTATACTCCCCACGAACCCGTGCCTCCATCCTCCTCCTTTCTTCTTTTTGATTCAGGACGTTTGATTTTGAGTCAGGTTGGACCCAATTTCTAAGCCCTCAAACTTCATCTAACAATTCCCAGTCATGCTCTTGCTCACTTAGGTAGGTTACTAGACTTAGGTAGGTTCAGATTGCCATAAGTACGAGGCCAAGTCTGATTGTGAGGTTCACGTCGTTATGAATAGGTGCAGGGATCGATGAGGGTAGAGATGAAACAGATCTGGCCTTTTGGTGATTTTGCATTGGTTTTTGAAAGCATATGGATCGACATTGGCATGGAATTGAAAAGAAGAGCACGTGGGGGATATGGGATCGGTGCTGATCCCATACTTAGGTGGATTTATGAAGAATTTATTTTTACAATTGAAACAAGCTCTTTGCCTTGTGAACTTGTACATATGGACCTATATGAACTTGGATTTGAACGCATACATATGTATTGATTAATGAACTCGAATTTGGATGCACATGCTTGTTTTTTTGGACGTGCATTTAGATGTATGCATATGCCCTAAATGTTGATGACATACTCATATGTGCCAATAGCTAATCCCAAGACTTGGATAAATTTCCTAATGCATGACTATCTACATGAAATCCGGTTGGGACGGTTAGGGATGACAGTCACTTTGATCGAACTCCCAAATCCCATCATTATTGTTGTATAACTCTGAACTGTATAACGCTACACTGCACAACAACGCAGTAGATTACACTTTCCATTGGGGGACATGTTAATCAATCTAATAACGACTAGCTGTTGAGTTTGATAGTTATGGGTTTCAGACAGTCTAAGCATTTAGCTGCAATGACTGGCGATCAAGTTGCTACATATGCAGAAATAGTTGTTGTGTTGAGTTTAGCTACACTTTCTGCTCGATACACTATGGACCAACAATCAGAACAACCCGAAAGCTCACACTATGCACCAGGAAATTCTCTAAGTCAAGGAGCTGATGATGTTGTAGAACTAGCTCTTGATACATTCGAGGATGTTGTATTCTTGGAAGATCCATAGGATTTGATCGCTTCAAAAGTTGACGAGGCATCTCTACGTCGAATCTGTATTAAGCATGGAATCACGTATGATGATGTATTAGTCCCGTCTCATCACCAAAGGGCTCGTCTTCCTCTAGAAGGGTATACTGCTTACAATAGATATATGTGACTACTTGGGGGTGTACCACTATTTAACTCGTTCTTCCGTTGGATGCTCTGATTTGTGAGACTCACTCTAGCTCAACTGCATCCGAATAGCTATGCATCTCTCTAGGGCATATACATGATTTTCCTTGAGTTCTTGATTCATGAGCCAACGAAGGGAGATAACTGATTCATTTACAGCTTCAAGCAACGAAAGGGAAACCACTCGTTTACTTATCTACAGCCAATCAAGAGTTGTCGAGTTATGACCGGCGCTTGAAATAAGCTTAGTTACTTCAAAAATGAATGTTTTTATGTGCGTTTAATCCACCTAAATTAGCACAACGGTGGTTAGTGGGACATAAGTGCTTTTTCAAACACTATTACAAAGGCTTTAATCAAGTCGTGCTTTGGTTAACGTAATTCTCTGAATCATGTAGATATTCCTCCGGGACATATGGCGACACTTATCTAACCACTATTACAACACTCAAGAGCATCTCAAAGGAAGAAAGGGAGATCAGGTCCCTTATTACCGATGAGCTTCTCTTGGCCTTCAACTTGTTAGAAGAGGATCATATCACCGGCCAAACTGGAGACGCTGATGAAGAGGTAGCAGTAGGTAGCCATGTACAACTAGAAGTAGGTTATGTCAGCCCTGTCGTGCCTTCAGTCTCTAGCCAGGAGGTCAAGGAGGCTTAAGGCGACGTTGAGGAAGGTGAAATAGTAGGCGGTGGCAATAAGGCTGGCCATGACGACATAAATTTAAGTCATGAACCAATGGTTGAGTAATCTTCAGATGAGCATCCACTCGCTTCTAGGAGGAAACTCATCGTTAGACTTCTCAAAGGGAAAACTTCTAAGCAGCCTCTGCCAGCTACAACAATAGAGAAAACTCCATCTCTTCTCTCTACGAGTACATTTTCGAAAATGGGGCAGATTCCTGCTGAGTTTGGCTCCTTTGATATAGGGAACCTGAGCATAGATGGATCTCCTCTCCGTTTTGACGTCTCCATTACTGTTAGTATGGTAGAGAACACTTCCATAAGCAAGGCTAATGCTCATGGTCAGTCGGGGGGACACTAGGACACTCAAGTGCACATGCATTTCACAACACTATATTGCACATGTCATGTGTCCTTTTTCTTCGAATCTAATTCACTCTTGTTTCATTTGCAGAATCCATGGAGAGAAAGAAATACACATACTGATCTCTAGAGGAAAAAGCATATCAAGCACACATGCCTCAGTCAAGCTCGTACCATCAAGGAAGTGGCCACAATTATTAGTCTGGCCATCGTTCTAGTCAAGACGGAGATGACCAAGATAGAAGCAATTATAATAGAGATTGCACATCTCATGACTCTACTTCCTAATGCCACCTTAGGTATAGATCACCATCTCCTAGTGGTCCAGACAGGCAACCCAATCGCTATGATGACATCCTACCGGGTGATACTTCTTGTGTTCCACCTCCAGCCATTATTCCTCTGCAAACCCGTAGTTCCATCTCATTCCAGCTGTTCCTTTGAGTGAAGGCATCATAAGAGTGGTTATAAGACTTCTCATCAAAGGCCAGATAAGGAGTCTGTCGTAAATTCGGTCATCACGGTAGGACAATTCGCGGTCGACACTCAAATAGCAGTATTAAAGGAAGAATCTCCAAACATCTGCTTTGATGTCCACAATCAGTATAATAAATGGGCAAAGCTAGCCGAGAAGATTTCTAAAGTCTCGAGAGAAAGGCAAGTTGAAATGGAAAATTCGAAGCTTATCGTGGCCAATAATAAGAGAATCATAACCACTCTCGATACAGAGGTCGAGAATATAAGGAAATCCCATGCTGAAGCTGAAAAGAAAGTGGAGGAGGCTATCAAAGTGTTCGAAGCTTGAAAGACCAAGCATCTTAATGAAATCGAGTAGGCGCATCATCGAAATCATGAGCTGGTGTTAGAAAGAGATACCACGAGTAGAAACGCGGATGAATTTAAAGCCAAGCTTATAGGGTGAGACCAAGGAAAAAGATGGAGCTCTCCAATAGGCTTAGAACTACTACGATGAGATGCTCGACGCCAAAGAAGAAAGAAACAAAGTGCTTGAACCCATTAGAGATATGGATGCCCTTGTTAAGAGAGAATTTGAGGTCGCTGAATAGTGGGCAGAGGAGCAGGTAATGGAGAGATTTAAGCCACTGCTTACCCGGTACAATATGAATGTGCTCAAATTCCGTAATCTGAAGTGGTTTAAAGATGATTATCCCCAACTCCTTGCACGCGCCTAAGAACGAGTTGTTGAAGAAGAGAAAGAATTTCTCCAAGGTAGCAAGGTAGATCTGGAGCAGTTAGAGAAAAAGGTTTTGAATGGAGATGAACCCAAGATTCTTACAAAGATGGCTTGCTTATCCTTCACCCAGAGCGAGTAGCAACAATGCAGAAGGATTTAGGCGAAGGCTCCGGGTTGACGCCACATGATGCTACTGCCAACTAAGCACTTGGGTCTTAGGTTGCTTCTGACTCAACTTCTGACATTGGGTATGACTTAGAGAGGCCTCAGATTCACAATCCTTCCATGCTATCTCCTAATCCAGAGGGGAACTTTAGCGGCACTTTGGCCCATACAGAGCTACAAACTGAAGAAGGTATCTTGTTATTTCTCCTGTATTTTAGAGGGTTGACATGTCGTCGATCAACGTCACTAATCTCTCCTTCTTTTTGCATCTCAAGTTTCAGGTCAGCCTTCATTCACCCTACTTCTTGTAAAGGACTCTCAGCCAAGGGAGTAAGTGCCTATGGCGGAGTCGGTAACCATTACGACTTTAGCAATGATCCCTAGCACTCTGGTTGAGGAGATTCCAGGCCTTGATGAGCAGATGATTGATGTTTTTTTGGATGAAGGGACTGGAGGAACTCAAGGTGGTCAAACCGCTAAGGATGTCGTTATTATTGAAGTCTCTAAGCCCCTACTTAGTCACACCCTAAGAAATATTGAGTGCAAACGCCTTTTTGATATAGAAATCAAGCTGGAGAAGGTGAAGACCTTTCCTATTTCTTCGTCTATAGCCTTACCAGGCCAGACTATTTATACTCTTGTTTACATTCCTCCGCCTGAGAGCGCTCGAAGCATGCGTACGGGATCTTTATAAATAACTCCTGCCTCCCTTCCTCCGCCTGGGGGTTTGCAAAGCCACCCTGTCGTACCATTACATAGCACTTTACCCAAAGGAAAAGGAAGTGGAGGAAAAGGAGAAAAGAGAAAGGGTGAAAATTCAAGCAAAGCATCATCTGGTGCTAATAAGAAGCCGAGGAAGCAGAAGCAAAATAAATAACCGTCGGCTCGCTTAGTGTAGATAGACTCACTTTCTTAGTAATAGTTGCAGCCTATTTTGGTTTTCTGGCCAGATTTGTATAGGTTTGTCCCCCGCTTTTGCCTTTTGTTTTTAGTGGTAATAGCACTCGTACTTAGCTTCCTGAATTTCATGTGACTAACAAAGGTCTTTTTATTTTGTTAACTCTTTATTCGGATTTGTCTAAGTACTCAAAAAATACACTTTCCATTTAATGTACTTGCGATCTATTTCTTTTAATCACAGTTGTCGGACCAAATCTTCAGCCTGTTCTATACTTTACTAGTCTTTCGTCGCTCTAGTGAACATAAGGTAATCATTGAAATGCCAAACACTGGGCCTTGGTTGAGGCTAGTCACTTGGGATTAGCAACTTAAGTACCCTTTTCCAGGATAATAATTTTTGATCATGCCAAACTCTGAGCACTAGTTTAAGTTAACTATTTAGGATCGTAGTTCGTATATCCTCATCCAAAATGTTTATTTTCAGTTGTACCTAACTCTGGGCGCCGATCGAAGGTTAGTAAATTTGATCCTACCTTACGTCGGGCTTGAATCTCTCATTTTGCCTACTTCAGGCTAAGAATTGAGGGTTGGACGTTCTTGTCACATCCTTTTAGATTTATGCTCTTTCCCATAATCCAAGAACAAGAGTTGAACAGGTGAACGGTTGAGTCACGTTCGTTTGGGTTTATACTCTTGCTCCTACACCGGGAGTGAAAGTTAGCATACAGATGGTCGTATCACATTTGATTTAAGTCTATACTCCTATTCCTACTCCTTAGGATCAAAAGATAGGGTATGGATAGTCGTATCACATCCGGTTTAAGTTTATATTCCTGCTCCTACTCTAGAAGCAAGAGTTAGGGTTTGGACGGTCGGGTCATGTCTACTTAGTTTATACTCCTACCCCCAATCCGAAGGCAAGAGTTAGTTGATGGATGGTCGGATCATGTTCATTTAGTTTATACTCCTGCCCCTAATCTGAGGACTAGAGTTGACTGGTATCAACCTCTAGATACCAAGAAGAACTTCAAGGGCTCGATCATGCACCGTAGAAGTTTGGTTAGCACCTATCTTCGGGTATTTGCATACCTGCATTATACACATGCAGATTCTTTTGAGTCAGTCAAGTCACAAGTCTTAAGTAATGGAAAGGCAGAGTCTTGGAATCGGAAAGCCGTTTTACTTTGTAAAATATGGAAAATGATAGGTTCTATCTTGGACCTACCTAACGTTGCCGGAGCAATGCCAGTTCTCAAAAAGTTGGGAATCGAACGTGACCATCGACCAAGTGGTTAGGACCTTTCCAATGGTAGCAAAGCGACACCATTTCTCAGAAGGTTAGGGGTCAAATATGACCGTTGACCCAATGGTTAGGACCTTCTAAGCGTTGCTAGAGCAATGCCAGTTCTCAAAAGTTTAGGGGTCGAATGTGACCGTCGACCCGGCGTTTAGGACCTTCCCAGCATTGTCGGAGCAATGCTGGTTCTCAGAAGGTTAGGGGTCGAATGTGACTATCGACCCGACGGTTAGGACCTTTATAGTGTTGCCGAAGCAAAGCGAGTACTCAGAAGGTTAGGGGTTGAATGTGACTGTCGACATGGCGGTTAGGACCTTCCCAGTGTTGCTGGAGCAACATTGGTTGTTAGGGGTCGAATGTGACCATCGACATGGCGGTTATGACATTTCCAGCATTGCCGCAACAACGCGAGTTTTCAAAAGGTTAGGGGTCGAATGAGACCATCGATCCAACTGTTTAGGAGTCTATATTCCTCATCGGTTATTTAAGGACAGAAGATTGTTCCCTAGTTGTACTAATGGTTTTATAACAATTGTAATCTACCCCGTGGTCCGACCCGGTAAGCGAACTTGGGCCAAGCCATGATTCCTTGGTTCTCCAGCCTCTGAGAGGACCGTTTGGTCAGTAGTTCCGTGTTCATTCCTTCGCGGCAATTCAATAGCAACCGCTTGATTTCCAACACCCTGGTCAGTCACAGTGCATGCAGATTGTGCTATATCTCCAGCCAGAAAATCCGACCCATGGTGAGTGGCTTCGGTACCGACCCCTGTGCCTTTGTGTCTAATGCTCATGGAGATTAATAGAGAATTGCATAGAATCATAGTAAATGAACTTTGAAACAGGCTCTTGGCATCATCAAAAGTGAGTGGAATGAGTGGAGGCTACTTTAGATGAAGATTTAGGAATTGGTACCGAGCCCTATAGGTGGGGGATCGATACCTATCCCACACTTGGTGAAATTTAGCATGTGGTACCAATATTAATCCCTAGGTGGGGGATCAGTACCTATCCCACACTTAGTGATTTTCTGACTTTAGAATTTTTTGGAATGGTTTGCCTCCACTCCTGTAATAGTGGACAGATGACGAGGAACTTTTAGAGTCTGAATATGGAGGAGTCTTCTCTCTCCTAGTCCCCCTGTGGTAGAAATAAGGCTGGTTTATCAGGTTTCTATTTTCTAGGATCTATCACTTTAGCTCTGCACGACTATCTTATAATTCTCTCATCATTCTCTCTAGGTCGATCCTAGGGATTATGTCAGAGGGATTCTGGACATTCATGGCTCCTTACTGCGTGCCATCATCCAAAATTTTCAGGTCTGCGTTTTCTGCCTCATCAATAGCTCTTGATGTAGCGATGGCTTTATCCTTCCTAGGACCCATTAGTGATAGCTTCATGTAGACTTTGCTAAAATCTTAGTAGCATGGAAACTAGCTAAGAATAAACTAGATCTCTTTCCTGGTGGGGCCATGATAGAAAGGTTCTAATAGATTTTTGAAAGTCTGATTAATAGGATTAAAAAGGTTATAGAATTGGATCTAACCCTTGGATATCTGAAATCCAACAATAGATGACTGATCCAAGTAGCCTGAGATTATCGCTTCTCAGTGAAAGCACCAAAATGGTTGAACCAAAAATGGCACAAACATACAGAAAAGTAAGTAGTAGAGATTAAATGGAAGAAAGTAATTGAAAACAAAGCAAAAACAAGCACATACAAATTTATAGTTGTTCAGCAATCTTGGCCTACATCCACTTGAATGATTTTATTACTTTTGCACTAGTTTTTGTGATTACAAGTAGGAGGATTGGTAAGGATCCTAGAGTAACATGGAGTTTGTGTGTCGCAGCCGCATAAAAATCCATAAAATGAAGCATTGCCCCTGTATTTATAGGGGTAAACAACGAAATATCTCACTAAAACTTCTCCTGCAGAACCTCGCCGCTAAGACCAAGTCCTCTAGAAAGTTTGGACTCAAAATCCCTAGGGTTGGGGATCGGTGCTGATCTCTCTAGGGAGCGGATTGGTACCGATCCCTATATATGTAGTATAGGGTCTTGCGACTTCTTGTGTTGGCTCATCTTGATGTTGGCTTCATGTTTCCAAGGTTGTTTTTCATAGTCGCATAAGTGTTTTTTTGTCCAAGCGATGGATCCATAGAAGGTTGAATTGCTGCTTCAGACTATATATGAGGATTGCCAATACGACGCATAGGAACTCTAGAACAATACTTGAATCGGGCTCTATGTAGACAAAGTAGAGTGCCATAGGAGTAGGGGCCGCTTTGGGTGTAACCTAAGGGATCGATACCGATCCTTTATGTATACAATGGATACCATCCATATTTAACAAGTTTCGGGGTGATACTCTCTTGAGTTTAATCAACCGTCGTCTTGTGGTCTTGTTTGTACTTGGTTTCTGAATTCTAGGTTCATCTCTCTGGGCTGCTTGCCTCCATAATCGTCGGGTCTAATTTGTTCAGTCAATCAATATATAGCTGGGTCAAAAGACTGGATAACACCTGTTAACTACTTGGCATAGTATATTATCAAACGATCGTACAAAAGATCATGAAAATACCTCGCCAAACCACCATGAAACATGCTTGCATCCAAATTCAATTTAGGTAAGTGTAGATGTAACGACCCACCTTTTTTGGATAGTTTAAAATCAACAATAATCCACACATGTCAACTCAAACCATTCAAAAGGGAGGATTGTTATTGGGTAAATAAGAAAATAAGGGAAAAGAAAGAAACACAAAACACAGAATCTCACAGCGGAATGACAAAATATAATATTTAAATAAACAGTTCATGAAGTTGTTTTACAATTTTACAACATATCAGAGCTATACATACAGCAGGAATAAATAAATAATGCAGTGAAACAACATGATGCAGTGGAATAAATAGAATAATATACTAAATCTTCGTCTTCATCCTCTAGAAAATAGTCTTCAATACACTGAAAAGCTCAGACTGATCCGAGCGTAATGAAAAGACAAAACACTCGAGTCAGAACTAAAAGTTCTTATGTAAGTTAAATCAACAATAAATAAATATGGGTGTAACGGCTTCAGAGATGTTTACAGGATTTTACATCTCATATCCCGTGTCTAACGTGCATGCAATAACTTAAGAGATGTTCGGGATTACCATCACATAAGGATCCGTTAAACTATCTACTATGTAGTACAATACGCTATTATAATATGTCTATCAGTAAAGTAAAGTATTAAAATAACATTAAGGCATTACTCATATCCCCCTTAACACATTTTTATATATTCTCGTAGTCTATACAAATAATGTAAGCTCCACCAAACCGGTGGTTTACTCAGTGAACACTCCATATGTATGGTACAAACCAAACTCGTAATGGGTGCGATAAGGCTTGGGACAAGGCACGCGAGGCAATGCCCAGGGTAGGATACAACCGTTTTATGGATTCGGACTGGTGGTAACGCATAGCAGCTACTACCACCCACCTCGAGACACACTCCCAAAATCAAATCGGAGGGTGGCCACCAAATCAATCACAAAGTAGTAATATGGTATCGAAGAAATATGCCCGATAGGGGGTGCGACCCCACTTGGCCCGGCGTGGCTCCTGTTTTAGTCACATCAAGCTAACCCTCGGGGGTTAGGGCTGCGTTCATACCTCATACAGAATCATTCGCCAAACCATCCTACTTCATTCTGGATTCTCCACCACGTGCATAGTTGTTAAAGTGGTTTTCGGTATTGGCAGAGTGTATGACAATATCCAATCCCGGTCTCTTTAACAACCAAACGCTTATTTCACACCGGTTGGTTCTTTTGCATTTCAGACAATTCATACTCATATCAAAATATCATATTCATTTCAAAATTATATCACTTTTGAAATCATTATTAACTTCAAATCATAGACGTTTCAAAGTCATAACCACTAAAATAGGTTAAACCATCATATCAAAATATTGCCTTTTAAACCAATTAAATCTAAATCATAACAGTTCCAACTCTAATGGTTTAGTAGTTTATATATGGAATAGTTATACGTTTAAAAAGAGTTTATATGTTTTAAAATAGGTCGTAGATTAAATTACTTTATATATTAGAAATAGTTTATATATTAAAATAGGTTATATATTAAAATAGTTTATATATTAGAAATAGTTTAAAATAGTTTTTTATAGTCTAAAATAGTTTAAATAGTTTAAGGGTTTTATAACAGTTAAAATAGTTTAATATAAAATGGTTTGATTATTAGAAATGGTTTATATAGTAAATAGTTCGAAAATCTAAAAAAATATGAAATTTTTAATATAATAGATTTTTAAACAGTTTACATTAAAATAATTAATTTGAAAATAATATCCAATCAAACTGTTTCTTTCGTTTCAACAAATCTGGACCATATCCAGATTCCAAATCAACAAACTCAATTTTAATCTTTCAATTCAAATTTTCATAAAACCATTTCAATTTATATCGATTTCAAATCTAAGTTTGAACTTACAAATTTAAACCACTTCAAATTCAGTAGATTTCAAAGTTTAAATATTCAAACGTTTATAATAATTCAGTTTTGATAAATTTCATTTATATTTCAAAATTCAACTTTAAAATTCCAATTTACTTCTTCAAACAATTCATTTAAACCAATTTCAATTTCAACATTTAAATCTTGGATTTTGAAAATAATTTAGTTTATATATATCCAATTTTTATTTCAAAATATCATTTAACTCGATTCAAAAATTAAGGATTTAAAATCATTTAATTTTACCAATCTGGTGTCCGTACATAATTTTCTACCCTATGGTCAAGTGATACGGATATATATCATATTAATTCGCAATAAATTTAAATTTACGGGTATATATCATTTCAACCCGCAATCCCGAGTTAAAATTCAAAATCCATAAAATCGCTCGGGTTTATCATTTCAACCCATAATGATTTTTCCCTAATCTATAAGTCCATTCGGATATGTATCATTTCAACCCATAGTGATTTCCTAACAATAACTGAGGGAACTTGTAGTGTGATAACAATATATAAAATAAACATAACATCCAGTCATCCAATATCAACAATTAACATCCATCATAATCATCAATCAAATCAACCAATAAATCACAACAAATAAACTGGTTATCATTATCAGGCATTCAACTGGCAATTTATAATTCAATATTAAATTAGATGGCGATTAAATTCAATAAAAGTCAGATTTAACTGAAATGACAATTTAAATATACCAAACAGCAATTAATCAATTTCTAATCACATTATAAATTTAATTTAACTAACATAAGATAGTTTAATAGTCGTGAGTGGGTTAAAACACTCACCTTCGATTTTTAGTCGAATTAAAATCCAAATTAGGCCCAAAAATCTAACAGTCTCAGAATTTGACCAAACTAGCTCCAAAATGTTCGGAATTTTGATACGATCACAACGGAGAAAACCGCATCCAAATCCAAGCTCGTATGTAAAAGATATTAATATTAGAAGTTATACGATTCATATTATAATATAAATAAAATAACAAATAAAATTATCCACGTCATCACCTTCACCCTCGTTCTCAGGCACGTCCACGACCTACAGCAACATGAGCCGCCACTACAAACCCTCATCGCCGCATCAACCATGGCCACCTACGACAAGCCGCGACCACTCCCAAGCGAACGCCTCCACCCTCGCAACCCTTCAGACCAACCACGACCCCCTCAGCCATCCACGATCGATGCCCATACACACAACCGCCGCCTCCAAATTGAAACCCTAATCAATTTTTTTCAAAAATCTGACCATCACGACTGCAAACAAACAGCACAGATGAACTCCCCATGACGATCTCTACACAACTGTACCCTCTAATCTAGACATCACCGCTGATGATCAACCACCAAGATGAATGACCGAGAATGTTTTGGTCATTTCTAGACAAACCAAAACTCGATTGTAGAAATGAACAACAGATTTAGATTGCGCTTGTCGAGTGCTTTCCAACGATATATAATTCGATATAGTTTGGAGAGGCTGAAATTTTGAAATTGATTTTGATTTTGAAATTAGGGTTTTAATTGGAATTTGGTTTCTGCCATTGGAAGAAAGGAACAGATGAAAATGTACATACAGAATAAACTGAAAGACTGCTAGGGTTTAAGAAACAAAATCTATTAATATGGACCAGGCTAGATAAGAATGAATAACATATCGAATTGGTTCGAAACGACAATAACGACCCGAAAAGCCCGTTCCGCTTCCGAAACGAAGGTAGATCATTCCTTATATCAAAATAGATGTTTTTGATATTTTTAAACTCAATGGATCTGGTTTCAAATACAAATTACATTGTATACAGAAGTTAGCTTTTAAAATTAGCTTATTTTAAATTGAATTCATTAAATTGATTTCTACGCATTTCAAGTCCGCACGATCAAAAGATAAGTCTGATCGCTATGAAACTTGAAATCCTACAATAACCTACTGTTACGGATCCGATGAAACTGGTTTCGTCAAAATCCAAGATAGTGACCAAAATGGCTATTTTCATGTTAATTAAATAAATTATTATTAAATTAATTTAATCACTTTTCAAATTCAAATTAAATAGTTAACCATTTTCATCATTTTTGATTACCTAGAAACTTAAAATCTTTTAAAACAAATTTCCCATATCAAATTCAATATTAAATATTGCACTAGTTACAACATTCAACTTTAATTGCAATAAATTCATAAATTATAATTTAAATTCCGATAAATTCATTTATTTTGATTTATATCTTATTATTCAATCAACTATCATCCTATGGATATAATTAACATTGGTTACGTTTTATTTCATAAATATTCTACAGTTAACATCTTAATTCACATTAACTGCAATATCTAATTAGATTAATTTCAATTTACTTACAATTTAATTTCAATGGATTAAATAATGATATGATAATCAAACAATTAATATATATTAATAATTCAAACACATTTCTATGTTTATTGTTAACAAACAAAGCTAATAAATTTACATACTGATTAATTATTCTATATTAACCAATTTCCAATTAATTACATACAATTTCACTATTAAACCAACATTTAATTTTACTTCCTTATTTACAATTATATCCAATTTAACTTTACGATTAATTTAATTGGTTTAAATTGCATTAAAATAGTTATTAATAACATTCAAACAACATTATTAAAACATATTCAAATTATTTTTCTTATTAATAAGTCATAAATTTTATTTCTTACAACATTAAATTTCAAAAAATTTATTTAATTTAATATTTTTAATTATCGAAAATTACGGATCGTTGTAGTAGGAGGGTCAAATTTTCATGTGTTCGACCACATTCACATATATATATATATATATATATATATATATATATATATATGTTGAATTGACTCATTTAATTAATTGGGAATCTCAACAAATATCCAAGTTTATTAAAATAAGATAAAAAAGAAATCATTTAATATAATTTACAAAACTTAGGCTATTCGAAGTGATTAACTCTCTCAAATGGAGTTGGTTACGACGACCAAGGATATCACAAACCAGCAAGATCTCTAAATGAGGGATAACTTTTGACTTTTAATAGGGGAATGCCTATGTGAACTAAGTTATGTTTCATATTTCCAAACTTAATTAAGTATTGATTACATTAATAATTAGTGGTTTAATTTATTTAATTTGTATGAAATTACCTGATAGCCCTAATTGTTAATATGACGACAATTAAGAATTAGTGTTATATTAAACTAATTAATACACACACATATGGTGTGTTCACTGTGAAGCGAATGGCACCTAAAAGGGGCAATTCTTAATGGGGCACAAACGGGGACCTCGGCGAAAGGGGGATGCATTTGGTGTGCAAAGAGGGAAACAAAAAGGGAATTGTTTGTTTGTATTTTTTTTCTTTTTAATAGTTTTAAATATTTATGAATAAGTTTTATTAATGGATATTAAATTATAAATTAATCATCTATGAACGCTAAAAAAGCCTGTGCACTACGGGAAGAAATAACAACACATTTCATTAAAAAAATGATACATTTGAAGTAAACGGCAAATCAAATGTTTCTCCAAGATAGCATGACTATCTAGTTTAATATAACTCTATATTCAATCTCATTGTCCAACAAAGCATGAGTCAATTGCTAACTCCATCAGAAAGGGTAGTTATTAGTGATGATCAGATATCTATGGAAATTATAGTCCAGTCATCGTTTCAATTGACGATGGTTCTAACAGAAGATCATGTAGAGGCATTCGACATTTTGAAAGTCAAAAATAAAAAATTGAAATAAATCGTTAAAAAATATGTCATATAAATGTGAAATAATCATAGCTATAAAAGAAATTATCTCGATTTGAACTTGAAAAATGAAGAAAATATTTGGAAAGTTTTTATTTTAGGTATTTGAATTTGGTGGAGGAAGAAGATATTAGGATTTTTGTTACAAAAAAACAAACAAAGGATTAATTCGTTGCAAAAGCCTATTCCAGAATCTTATATCAGCCAAGTCACAAAAGGATAATATTAGATAAAAATAAGAATATTTGAAGATAAACAATGGTGAAGATAGTTTTAAAACACAAAGAAATAAAGAGAACCAACACAAGATTTGTAACGAACGCGATTTTTCGTCGCTCGAAATCGACATTAATACTTCCACTGTATCAACTACCAAGCAATCGAATGCCGGAAAACTGAATTGTTATGGAGAAAAAGAAGAGGTAGAAGGAGGCAGAAGAAAACGAAAGAAGAAACAACAGAAAAACACAGAACAATATCAGAATCTCACATATCGTAGCGGAACAACATATAATAGATAAATGAATAATCTTTAAATCAAAGAACTATATCATTTTATACATTACATCATCAGAGTTTACAACAACAATATACAACACCACTGGACAGTCATATAAACTTGTCCTCATACAGAATACACAGTGGAAAAATAATATCATATACAAGTAGTACGTCTCGCCATCCAGCTCGCCATTGAGCTCCACAGCATCTCCTGAATCCAGAATGACCTGATAACCTGACTCTAGACTGCCCGTGTGGAAATTGGTGGGCACCCAGAGTTTAGGAAGGAAACAATAAACTCCAGGTCAGTCATGGTGACTAGTGTGAGAACTAAAACAGTTATTATCTTTAAAACAACAATAACAACAAAGGAAGTAAAGACATTCGCAATGCTTTTGGAAAATGAAACTACCATAAGACCTCCCGCCACACACACAATGCAAACACAGAATTGGAGGAGATTTCTTCTTATGATAGTCAAACATGCTTACTACGCAAATCATTGGATTATTATTATTATTAGTGCATAGTGGAAAACATTTCGAAAGTATAATATTAATCTTAGCCAGCATAGGCATTTCACGTTATGCCTACTATAGCTACTATGTTCAATAGCAGGTTACCGCCACATTCCATAGCAGGTTATACAACTAAAACCGTACAAGATTCGTATTGTTTCTTTGGATTTCCAACAAATGGTCAGGCTAAGGAACTTCCTACCGCCACATGGGATCGCCTCTGGCTGGACGTCCCGAGAACTAACTAGCTCTTTGCCAACACAAGGCCGGGTTACCCCTGTAACTAGGTAACTCACGAATATGCCATTCCCCGGTCCTTTGGGACCTTTATCCGAGGCGCCTCGATAAACATACAATCACACAATAAATGAGATCGGAGTATCCACATAGGTTAAATACCAGGGCTCCATACCTGATACCACTCTTTTCCAGAAGGAAATGACATACCCTAAAGGGCGCGACCCTCATAACCTTGCCTCATATTCCTGTTTCGACCATTTCTGGGTTGTGAGGTCCGAAGAGGTCTCGTCCACAAAGCTACGCTTTTTCACAAAGCCACGCTTTGATCACAAATGATTAATAAATAATCATCACAAAGCAACACTCAGCATGCCACATTACCAAATTGGGAGTATATCACTGATAAATTTCAACTACATAACCTCTAAGCTCGTACGTCTCAAAGAAGGGTGTTAAGCTAAGAAAATAAATTCTCCGCCACCAAAAAGAAATGTATTTGAAAGAAATCAGCTTTATATCTCAAAATGTAATGTCAGACATGTAACCATACAAGTCTGTTCCGGGTTCGAACAGAACCGAAGGCACTTTAAAGAAGCCCTTGCAATCCGGGTATTCACAATCCCGATAAAACTTCCCATCACAAAGGAAATCTCTATACCGTAGCTAACGGTGCAGAGACAATCGATAGGTCATCCTATCGTTTTCACAAATACCCGGTCTTCACCACCGATATTCAATACGATCCATATCGTCGTATCACTAATTCGAAATGGGTTATATGACACAAAGGTCTTTTCCTGGCTAACCCGAATAGTGAGCACAATATTTTAAAACATATGGATATAGGGATTTCAATTAAGTCACAACTTATTACCCAAATCCTTTCCTTTAAATGGTTTAACAATTTACCATTTTAAATCTTTAAACAAAAAGATTTACTTCACAAAGTTTACCCGGTTTCACAAAGCTTCATTCATAGATTTCCAAAACAATTTCCATTTCAATTTGATTAACCCATTAAATCTTAAAATTAAGATTTAATCTATAGCTTCCAAAACTATTCACAATTCAAGTCTTTTATAATATAAAAGATACACCTTTTAAAATCGTCTTAGATTTCAAAATAAAGTTTAATCATCTTCACAAAGGTTAATTCCTAGTTTTCCAAACTATTTACAATTTCATTTCAACTAGAGATGTTTTCAATACAAATTGGAAATCTCTTCACTTTATGAAAGCCATTATTATTTGAAAACAGATAGTTTTCGTTTTGGGAAAAACTGGTTACATTTATACAAGTTACGGCCCTTCAAGTATAACACTTGAATTTAAATTTAAATTTAAATTTCCAAAATCATATTTTTAAATGGTTAAAAACTCATATAAACACCTTTTATAATTTATACAATCTTTTTAAACCAAAATTCCCAAATTATTGAATTCAATTCAAAATATTGAATTCAAAATTTAAATCAAATGATTTAAATTCCAATTCTATTAAGTTATTTAAAATAACTCTTATTTTTGAAACTCATTTTCAAAAGCTTTTAATTCCAATTCCAAAACTATTTTTGAATTCAAAAATTCAATTCTCCAAAAATTGATAAAAATCTGTGACTTAACCGATTTCCACGTGAAATCCACATTTGTGTGTGTATTGTGTAGTCCACGGGTTTAACACAATAGTGCAACAACATTCAACCATCACAGATCAAATATAACAATATGTTTGATAAGCGGTATAACTATAACGCTTATCTATCATTCATAGATTACAGATATATAAATATCATCGATAAACAAATTACAGATCACACACAAATCAGAATATATCACAAAGCGTCACACATCAAAGATGTCAAACGATTCAACATCCAATAAAATCCAAACATCCATAGATAGGATTAATTTAATTATCTGATTAATTCAAATCAGATAAATTTCTATAAATATAATTTACTGGTGATGGTAAATTAAAAATCAATTAATTTCAAATTCATTTTCAAAACACCAAATCAATTTTCAACGAATTTCCAAATTATTTCCTTCTGAAAATAAATTTCTTTATCTCTTCAAATCTATTTAAAAATCCAAATTTAAATAAATTCTTCAACTTATAAATAATATTTATCGAAATCCATTTATTAAGGCTTTTCCCAAAAATTTGGAATTTAATTCAATACGGTTCAAAAATAAGACTTTTATCCTTTAACTCCTTTTAAATTCATCCGATTATCAAAAATAAATTTTTCGATAAATTTTACAACTTACATTTTAAAAATCCAATTTTTATCTATTTTTGGTATCCAATGATACCAAAAATATATTCGGCTAAATTTTAGCCTTCAACACTTTCAATCCACATATATAATCACACGGCGATTATAAATAAATCAACACACAACATTGAAATAAATTCAAATGTTTGAGGAATCCAGTTGGATCCCTCCAACCTGTTTCCCTGCATCCACAGATGTTAGCACAATACCAATTCCACTTCACAGTGAAATTATCGCGGTATATGGGATTTATAAATATTATCCGCTATTATGCGGCGCAATAGGGTCTCATCCGCTATATAATGCGGGAAATCAACTCCAAATACATATATAATACCAATTCCACTTCAATGTGAAATTATCGCAGTATATGTTTTTAATAAACAACCTCCGCTTAATATACGGCGTATAGGGTCTATTTAACACAATAGATAACAATTTATCATCCAATCATCACAATCAACACTATCAATAATTTTAAATCTAACTATTTAAAATTTAAATCGAAACAAAATATTCGATTGAGTGAGAAGTTCTCACCTCGCTTTCAATAACGGTTGCAGCGTTTTTATTTCAAATAAAATTAAACGCACGTTTAATTTTACTCAAAATTTTCACTGGCTCCAAATGACTCCAAACCAGCTCCATTGCGAAGAGCTCGTCGAAACGATTCCAACGCAAAAGTTTTCGTAATTTTTCGACCTCATATGAAGAAGTTACACTATTTTAAACATTGTACGAATTTATGTAATATAAATTTTACAATTTCTTTTTAAATTTCAAACCCTAGAATCGATCTCTGCCGTTTGTTTCTACAGCTGCACATCAGGGCCGTGCCCTTCATCTTCCTCCCCTACGTGACACTCACGTACAAAGAACCCATTAGCCGCCTCCTTCATCAAATTATCGCGACCTCCACGATGCACGAAACCCCATCACTCCACCACCATTCGAAAGCCCTTGCTTCACTCCACCTTCACCATCAATAGCTCGAAGCTCGGCCACCATTACACCTCAAAAAACATGCGTGTATGCCGGACGTTCAAGCTCAATTTGCCATCAATCCGTAGCTCCATTCTTGATCACAGCCGTTGGATAGAGAGATCTTGATGCTCTCTACGATATTGTAGTTGAGAGTTTGTGCTGAAAGTCGACGGATCGAGAGAGAATTGAGGAAGAATGAAGATGATTTCTGGCCATTGAATAATTAGGGCCGGCTGGAAGAAGCTTTGTTAGGGTTTGAGTGAAAATAATGAAATGTGGAGGCCTTTTATAGAAAATTCTCAAATTACTATTCATCGAAAATTTCCGAACTCGAAATCAATCGTGCCGGCTGGCATTTCTAAGGTTTACCCCCACATTCCGAACACAATGGAACGTGTTTCGGGAGCTAATTCGATCGTCTGTGCGAGTTACGGAAATAAACGATCAAATTTAAATCAAATCGATTTAAACTGATTTCGATGCGTTTTGGCTTGCCCCGGACAAACGACAACTCCGATTGCTACGAAAATTGAAATCTTACAATAATATCACATTACGGATCCGATGAAACTAGTTGCATCAAAATCCGAGACTGTTTGAAAAATGGTCATTTTTACTCGTCAATTAAATATTAAAATATTCAATATTCACAATTTAACTTTTAAATTAATTTTAAAAGTTTACAAACATCATTCTAACTCCAATATAACTTAATATAACTTTATAAATCATTTTTATACATATTCAATCCGGATTTCAATTATTTCTGGAATTTCAAATATTAAATTATCGATTTAATTATCCAATTAAATCTAGATATTCGAAATAAAATTTATTCGGCTTGCAAATCTTACTCGTTAATATTTAAAATCAATTAAATATACGAATTTCAAATGACAAAAATTCTGGGTCATTACAAGATTCCATCAACAACTGTTTATATTGATTCTCAAAAACGATTGTTTACAATTAATCCACTAAATTAAAGTAAACAAAACAAAAATAGAATCAATAACCTAACTGAGAAAGAGTCATGATCTCTATGATAATGGCTTCTTAGTGTTTGGAAAAGAAGAATAAAGATCGACGAAGAGAGAAACACCAAATACTTTTCCACACTATTCCACTCTCTCTACTATGCTCTATTTATAACAATTAATTACTTAACGCCCAAGTTAAAATTATATGGCAAAAAATAAATTGATTAACCAATTAGAGAGAGAAATAAACATAACCAAATATGCCTATTAACTATGAAAAATAAAATTCTCTTTCTTTATTTTGCATATTTATTTCCTTCTAAATGTGATTTTGTATCACCAAAATTTAACACTCCACCTCGATGTAAAATCATATATCTCCAACAAGTTCTCGATCTCCACCTTCAATCAAATTGTCTCTTCAAAACGAAAAATAAGAAAGTGACCTCATCGAATAAAACATAAAAGCCTACCATTTTCAGATCAATCATCACACCTTTCTTCTTAATCATACCAAATCACAAACTGCTACCACCGCTTGCAAGTGATGCATCCACCCCATGAGATACACAGCACAATTTGGCTTCAAAAGCGTTTGTAATTCCACAAAGACCTCCATAACGTCTTCGTGGATTTTCCAACTCGATACTCGTCTATCACTTGACCTGAGCTCTCCACACGATGACCATCGATACATCGAGCATCATTGAAATGAAGACTCCTATCGAAAATATGACTACCAACACAACCATCAACAGCAGTGCACACATTCACCTCACTACCTACTTGTAGACTAGGCTCTTCAACTGTCACTCGCTTCCTATCCTCGACCACACGACTAACCAATCTATAAAAGTTTTCATCATTTAATACCCTCTCATTATAATATGACCATCCTTCTTCACTCTCAAAACTTCACATCGCGTCTTATAAGTGCAACCACGGCGGTCCAACTGATCAAGAGAAATAAGATTATGCGAACTAGTAGGTACATGTCTCATGCCCGAGATTTCTCTAACCACACCATCATGCATACGAAACCGGATAGATCTAGTACCACAAAATAGTAGCTCTACTCCAATGGCGGTCCTAATCATGTCGACATTCTTCTTATATGAAGAAAAACACCTCATATCACTACATATGTAAAAACTAGTACTTGAATCTATCTTCCAAGGCTTGACATCACTAAAGAGGACATCACAAAAAGTATTATTGTCGCTACCTTCAGCTATATCCGCTCGTGTATCACTATCATTGTCACCATGTATAACCTTCTTTTGAACCCCTTTATATGCTTCACGCCTATTGTGTATATGACCCTTTTTATAACAATAATAACAAAAGATACTTTTCAACATACCTTTACTATTAGCGACTTTTTTCTTTAGTTTTGTATCCCACTTTGAGTCCTTCGCTACCATAGCCTCATCTCAAACCGATTTCAAGGTTGACCCTTTCCTTCTAAGTTCTTCGTTCAAGAGACTATTCCGAATAGTATCCAATGAGATAGCTCCATTAACATTGAAGTAACTTAAAGACACAACCAATGTTTTCCAAGTTTCCGATAGCGAACTCATCAACAAAAGAGCTTATGATTCATCATCAAATTTGACATCCATACCTGATAACTAATTTATTACATCTTGAAATTCGTTCAAATGCTCTACTACAGACTTCTCTCCATGTAACAGCCTAAACTGAACCAATTTTCGAACAAGAAAAGTCTTACTGGTAGCACTTTTTGACTCATATAAAGATACTACTTGTCCCACAAAACCTTCACGGATTTACAACTAGCCACATAGTGGAAAACTGAATCATCAAGGTAGCAATTACCTTCTTGTCCATCTTCTTTCATTTACCCTCCATTATATTTCAGGGTCTCTTCTCATCATCTTCAATTAACTCATGAAGATCGTTGAGATATAAAACATCATCCAACTTAGGCTTTTAAATACCCTATTTTTTTCCATTTAGAAGAGAAAAATTCGAGAAGGAAATTAATTCCGCGATTGCTCAATAATTATATAAATCCAAATTATCCTTCGCCTTGCGATGATCTAGCTCTAATACCAATTTGTTAGGATTTTTGTTACATAAAACCTAACAAAGGATAAAATTATTGCAAAAGCCTATCTCATAATTTTATATCATCCAAGTCACAAAGGGATAATATTGGGTAAAAATAATAATATTTGAAGATAAACAATGGGGAGATAGTTCTAAAACATAATAAAAAAAATAAAGAAAACCAACACACAAGATTTCATCCAATAATCATTTATACTGATTCTAAAAAACAATTGTTTACAATTAATCCATCAAATTAAAATAAACAAAACAAAAATGGAATCAATAACCTAATTGAGAAGGAGTCTTCATTTATATGACAATGGCTTCTTAATGTTTGGAGAAGAGGAACAAAGATGGAAGAAGAAGAACCACTACAAGAATTACTGTTTATAGCAACGGGGGGGGGGGGCAACGGCCGCCAACGGCAAGCTTTTTCCCAGAATTTTTTAATAACAAAAAACACATGCCGTTGGAAGCCGTTGGAATATTGCTGTTGGCGGCCGTTGCTCGCCGTTGGAAAACCGCGACTTACCTGCGGCTCAATCTTCTTCTTCCTCATTCCCATTCCACACGAAAAATAACCCAATTTCCCCCCCTCCCTAAAAAATTTCCAACCCTATTTTATCCCCTTCTACACGTTCTAGCATCCCCATCTTTGTTTGCAAGCTTCACAACCTCAAAAATCGGGTATTATTTGCTAAAACCCTAATTTTGTTAAATTTTTAATTTTAGGTTAAATTGGTAATTTTTGTGTATGTATTGTGCTATTGTTTGTGTAGTGTAGTGTATTGGACCTTAATTATTGTTATTAAACTAATTATTGCATGTTTAACTATGATTTGTTAAATTAGGTTTATTATTAAATTAGTGTCAAACTTAATAATTGTTACTAACCTAAGCATGAACCTCACTTGTTATTATATTAGTGATTGACTTGCGTAAAATCGTACGTAGAAAGTGATGATATTGACCTATAAATTGTTCACTTTTGACATGTTATGATACGATATATACGTGATACATTTTGTGCATGACTGGATGTGATTTGTGATGCGATTATATGTATAACATTGTTTGTTTATTTTATACGTTGCGCACACACACTGGATTTTTTTTGTTTTAGGAAAAAATCATTATATATGCGTTGATTCAACATATTGTTTATTGATATAAAAGTTTAAATTTTATGAAAATAAAATTTAAACTTTTGTATCGCTAATTATAAAATTTAAATCCTTAGAGTGTCTTTGGCCCCGTCTGATAAGTATTGTATATGATCGTTGTGTGGATATTCATTTTTTTAACAGAACGGACATCTATATTCATCGTATACAGTATTTGTTGGATTTGTCCATGTATTGGACAAGTTACAAAAACAATAACGTAATTAAATCTTGTAAATTATTTCAGTTTAAACGGTTCGCAAAATTTCGGTAACGCTTCCCTTTATGTTCCTTGTGTACACGCAATTGTGTACTGTTCAAGGAACTAAAGCGAAGTTCTGTCGAAATTTTGTTGAATCGTTTAAATTGAAATGATTTATGCGATTTAATTACGTTATTGTATTTGTAATGGGAGGTAGGATGACCCATCAACAAAGTGTCAATGATCAATTAATATCAAATTCACTAATAAAATTGTTTAAATAGAATATAATGTTCATTTCAAAATAAGCTTTAAGTATTATTTTAACAGATATAACAAAAACAAGAAGAATGTTTATAAAATTGTTTTAATAAAAAATGTCAATGCAAATTTATATCGTACTTTTTAATTATATACGTAGGTAAATGGACAATTATTTTACTGATCGGAGCTGGATGGACAAAAAACGAAGGGTCGATACTGAATGCTCAACAAGTGAACATTTTAATAATGGTGTTAGCGTATTTATGGATTTTTCTTTACGTAATAATGGAAACTACAAAGAAATCCGTTGTCCATATAGTAAATGCAAACTGTTAAAGCATTTGATACCGCAAATGGTTAGAGTTTATTTGCGTCAGTACGGTTTCGTGTCGAACTATTTGATTTGGGATCGTCATGGGGAACAGTTAGCATATAATCCCGTACAAGATGAGAAGGTGGTGAGTAATGAAATTGGTACGACAAATCTTGTAGAACATATGGTTGAAGATGCTGCACGTTCAATGTTTCCTATTCCTCAATTAACTGATGACGATGGTAATGCTGAAGAAGAACCAAATATTGGGGCAAAAAAAAATATGATTTGTTAGATGCCGCGAAAAAACCCGTTTGGGAAGGCTGCACAAGCGGAACCCAATTATCAGTAACTGCTGAATACATTGCGATGAAATCCAAATACAACCTCACAGAATCTGGATTTACGGTTGTTGTACAAGCTGCGAAACGACATATGCCTCCTAATAATCTAATGTGCGAAAATCATTACGAAGTAAAAAAACTGATGTCGGCTTTCGGTTTACCGTATCAAAAAATAGATACATGTCTAAAGGGTTGCATGTTGTTTTGGAAAGAAGTTATCAACCTTAGAAATTGTAAAATATGTAATCAGGAAAGATACAAACCAAGAAAGAAAAAGGGAAAGGAAATCCCGTATAAGCGTATGCATTATTTACCAATTACTCCTAGACTTCAAAGGTTATATGCATCTTCTGTAACTGCGCAACATATGAGATGGCACGGTGTGAGAACACGGGAAGAAGGTACGTTAACACATCCAGCTGATGGCGAAGCATGGAAGCATTTTGACCAGAAATATTCTGATTTTGCGTCCCAAATTCATAATGTTAGACTTGGTTTATGTACGGATGGATTTTCCCCATTCTCTCAATTTGGTTCGAAATATTCGTCATGGCCTATAATTGTCACCTTATAATTTACCTCCTTGGATGTGTATGAAAACTCCATATATGTTTCTTATAGTTGTCGTCCCTGGTCCCGATGATCCGACACAAGGAATCGATGTTTATTTACAACCATTGATTGATGAATTAAAAAAATTGTGGTACGAGGGAGTAGAGACATATGATATTTTCCAAAAAAAGATCTTTCGCATGTAAGCTTCTTTATTGTGGACAATTAGTGATTTTCCTACATATGTAATGCTTTCAGGTTGGAGTACGGCCGGTCGTCTAGCTTGTCCTTATTGCATGGAAGAAACACGAGAAATATTTTTACCTCATGGAAAGAAAGTTTCGTGGTTTGACTGTCATCGATGTTTTCTTCATATTAATCATCCTTTTCGAAGAGATAAAAAAAAACTTTACAGCTAATAGACATGAAACTTTGAGACCACCTACGGTTTGGTCAAGCGAAGAAATTTATGAACTTGTAAAGGATTATCCAAAGATACATGAAACCGGAGAACAAATTGAAATTCAAGGTATATCATCGATTCATAACCGGTGCAAACAGAGCATATTTTGGGAATTTCCTTATTGGAAAAATCTCTTGATTCGTCATAATATTGACGTGATGCATAATGAGAAAAACATGTTTGATAATCTGTTTAATACAATTTTGAATGTTAAAGGGAAGACGAAAGATGATTTGAAATCAAGACGTGATATCGAAGTAATATGTAATCGTCCTGAGCTTCATATAAAACCAAATGACACAAAAAAGCCAAAAGCTTGCTATGAGCTAGACAATAATCAAGTTAAATTACTTTTAAAATGGGTGGAAGGATTAAGATTCTCAAATGGCATATCTTCTAATCTTCGTAGATGTGTTGACTATAAGAACAATAAACTTAGCGGGATGAAAAGTCATGATTGTCATGTTATGATGGAAAATTTGTTACCCGTCGCTTTTAAAGAACAGTTGCCCGTAAAAGTATGGATTGTTGTAACAGAACTTAGTCTGTTTTATAAAGAGATTTGTTCAACTACATTAAAAGTTGATCGTCTATGTAAACTTGAGGAAGAAATCCCGATATTGCTTTGCAAACTGGAAAAAATATTTCCTCCAGGTTTTTTCAATGTTATGGAGCATTTACCTATTCATCTTCCATTTGAAGCACGTCTTCGAGGGCCTATGCAATATGGATGGATGTATTCATTTGAAAGGTATATTAATATTTAGTTTATTACATATTGGTTTAATTAAATGTATACAAAAATTAATTTAAAATAATTTTTGCTAGGTATTTAAATCATCTAAAGAAAAGAGTGAGATAGAAAGCTCGAGTTGAAGGTTCGATTTGCAAATCGTACATCAAAGAAGAAGCTTCGTTTTTTCTCTCTCACTATTTCAGCGATCATGTGAACATATCATTTGAAAGTGCTACGCGTAATGATGAAGGCATTGATGAAGATGATTGTCAAGCGACTTTATCTATTTTTAAAAAAACTGGTCGGCCTGCTGGTAAATGTGTGGAAGTATGGTTGGATGATAGAGATTATCAAGTAGCACACACGTACATTCTTCTCAACTGTGCCGAAGTTGCACCATTTATTAGGTAATATAAATACACATACATCTACACATGCATATCATCTACACATATGTATACACAAATATGCACACATGTATCTTAATCATAATGCAACATTTGTTCTATAATTGCAGTATTTACGAATCACAACATCCAAACGACGATATCGGTAAAGAATTTGCTGTTTGGTTTTCTAACTACGTTTTGGATACAACAAATTGTGTTGTAGATGAAGGATTGAAACATTTAGCTATGGGACCAAAAAGGATAGTCAAGACATATCCAATATTCTTTGTCAACGGATATAAATTTAATAACAAAGAATACGGTGCCGAAAAATCAACTAACAATACTGGTGTATTTGTCAAAGGTAGTGATGATCCAAATGATCACATAAATGACTTTTATGGCGTGCTGACCCAGATTTTGCAGTTGACATATTTCACCCGACCCGCAGAAGAAGTATTTTCGTTTAAATGCAACTGGTTCAGCAAAGTTCCAGGTTCTGGAATAAACCTGGATCCAAAATATAATCTTATAGAAATAAAACATACTTCGAGGTATTATAAGTACGATCCTTTTGTACTTGCCGAACAAGCTCTTCAAGTTTATTATGCTCATTACCCATCTTTAAGAAGAGATAAAATAGATTGGTCGGCTGTTTTTAAAACCAAACCAAGGTTTACATTTGATGGACGGAATATTCCTAAACAACAAGCTTACCAAGCAGATATCGAGGAAAATAGAGGAATAATAGTAACCGACGATCAAATAGATTTTGGACCTCTAAACGATGAATCAAATGCATTAATTGAAGCATTTGAGAGTATAGAGGAATAAAATATAGAGTGCGAAGAAGAGTCTGAATCCGAAAGCGATGAGGATTGATCACTAATCAATATTTAGAGAAGGTAATTTTTTTCATTTTTCTGTTTCCAAAGTAATTTTATATGATATGTATCACATAGTCTCTTTTATGTTACGCCATAATGTATGTTACGCCATGTTCATTATTCTGACACCATTTGCATACTAAATTAATCAATGTTACTCTTGCTTTTCTTTATACCATGATTTCATATAGGTATGTCGGGACGCAGACGTTCACACTCCGGATCTTCCAGCTCACAGAGAGGTGATGATGCTGGTCCTTCACAGCCGGGTGTTCGGCCTACGGTATGGCTGAAACCCAAAGCCGATGGCAGGTAAGTATAAAGTTTCAAAATTAAATTTTATTCCATACAATCTTTTATCAAATATATATAGTAGTAACGGAATATTAAATGTTTTTTTCCTGTTTTACACAGTGGTGGGTTTACGTTGGAGCCTTCCAATATAGTGCTCACGATCTCGCGACGGGCGTATATGGCTCGTATGACCTCGTGTTGGCCGAGGTGGACTGCGATACCAGAGGGGGTGCGGGAGGCTATCTGACAGGACTTTTTGGTATGTGTGGTATATCAATTATTGCATTATGTAGTCATGTACATTATGTCAATTCATGTTTGCACTATTTGTAGCAACTGTATAACTCATATTTTTTCAAACGTGCAGGGGGAAGTGGACTTGGCCGATTTTGATGTTTCTGTTGTCCGGCGCCATTGGAGCAGCAAAATTGCAAAAAACTATCGCGAAACAATAAACAGCATCAAAACATCAGGAAAGAGGCCTCATTGGATGAGTGAAGCTGTCTTTGATGAGTTCGCCACCTGGTGGAGCAACGAGGATTTTGTGGTAAATCTATCATATATTTAATTTAAATTGTTTGAGGCAAATAATATATAAATAATTAAAACTGTCAAAACATTTTTTGTTTTCAATTTAAATTTGCAGAGGCAGTCCGAGAGGAATTCTGCAAACAGGAGCAGGAACCCCGTTACACATCGCGGTGGTTCTAAGTTTTTCCAGCATCACCGGGAAGATTTGGTATAATTATTAAATAAGATAAATAGTTAATTATTTTAAGTTTTAATTTGTTAAAATATAAATAATGTATATTTATATGTGCATATTTCAGGAGAGACAATGCGGGGGGGGGGGGGGGGGGCTGTTAGTTATTGGGATGTGTTTACCCATACACATGCCTTGACTCAGGTCGATGATTCCGGTGCAGTTTCTTACTCTTGGGACCACGATAACAAAGCGCGTGCTGCCTGTGTAAGTATAACATAAGTAACTAAAACTTACAAGTTAATTGAAATAACGTTAACTAAATTCAATTATATTTTGCATGACAGCAAAAGTTCCAAGAAGCGCGGACAGCCTTACTTGAGGATACGGGACGAGCTCACTTGACCCCCGATGAGGAGGACGCCATTTTTGAGTCTATCATGGATCCAGTGACCCGCGGCAGACGCTATGGATATGGAAGCCAATCGGTAATTTTAAGTTAGTAAATATCCTTATACTAGTGTATTCCATTCATATTTTGAACTATCCTTATACCCGCGGCAGACGCTTCCATATTCGTAGTTTGTTTTATGAATTTGTTAGTGAATATATATAGGTTAGTTAATTTGCAATTATTTTAATACTAATTTTTTTAGTGTAGTTGATAATTTAAATTTGTTTACAGGCTCAGACAGCCCAAAGAGAATATCAAAAGGCTCAAGATAAGGAAGAGATTGCGCAGCTACGAGCCGAGCTTGCCGAGATGCGGGAACGCAATTTGCTGCATGAAGCAAGGACGGAGGAGATGAACCGGCGTATGGCGGAGTTCATCGCACAGTATGGACAGCCTCCTTCATTTGGTGGTTCTGATGCGGAGTGATTTAGGTATGTTTTGTTATTGGCATGTATATTTTGAAGTTGGTGAGAATTTGATACATTCTGATGGTTTTTGTGTATATTTGGATTTGATACATTCTGATGGTTTGGTTGTGGATGTTGGTTTGGATTTTTTGATGTTGGTTATGTTTGGATATTGGTTTATGTTGAAATATATGCATGATTTGGTTATATCTATATGTTTGGATATGTTTTGATATAGTTGTTATATATATATGCTCGAAATGGAGCTGTTTTGATATAATTGTGGTTGTGTGTGGCTGGAAGCAAGCACTGCTGGTTTTATTTAAAAATATATACCCAGATTTCCAACGGCTTCCAACGGAAACCAACGGTAGACTGGTCATTTACGTCCAACGGCAAATTCCAACGTATTCCAACGGATTTCCAACGGTAGTTTGGTCAACAGGATTTGTCACGTTGGCAAACTTGCTGTTGGAAGCCGTTGGTATAACCTCATTGGTGCCGTCAGAGGCCGTTGGAAGCCGTTGAAACGTATACTAACGGGATTTTCAACGGCCTCCAACGGCTTTCCAACGGCCACCAACGGCTTGCCGCCGTTGGAATGAGCCGTTTCTCTTGTAGTGAACAAAGATGGAAGAAGAGAGAAACACCAAATACTTTTTCACACTATTTCACTTTCTCTTCTAGGTTCTATTTATAACAATTAATTACTTAATATCCAAGTTAATAATATATGGTAAAAAATAAATTGATCGGCCGATTAAAGAGAGAAATAAACATGACCAAATATGTATATTAATTAGGAAAAACGAAATTTTCTCTACTTTCGTTTGCATGTTTATTTCCTTTTAATTGTGATATTATGTCACCAAAATTTAACATATAACTTAAAAAGGAACTATTGGGACGTGATGCGTCCGACGAGTTGGACACGTCATGTCCTAACAGTTCAATTTTAATCGCTTCGACTCAAAGGTGCAAATGCCTGGTTGACTAGTTTCAACGTCAAACGCATCCGACGTATTGGACCCGATTGTAGTTGAAATTGGTTTGGTTTTTTTGTTTTAGAACGCGCCATGGTTGTTAATCAATCACTCCATCTGCTTATCTTGAAACAGAAACGTACATCAACTTCAAGCACTCAACTTCTGTTTACTCAAAGCTTGATTTGTTAGAACATATGTTAAAAGCTGCATTTTGTAAAATTTTCACTTTTAACCTTATTCCGAATAGCAAATAAAAACTGAAACATAAAACTCTGAAGTATATTTTCGAAAATTGTATATACGGTAGAAAACACAGTGCAGAAACTGATTAAACCTGGCCATTTCCGGAGCAACAACGTGGCTGAATATAACTTAAACTTGGTGTTCTTTGGTTTCAGGAATCCTTAAAATATAAGTAGCGTCAACTGTAAGTAAGTGCTGATAACGTTCTGTAAACGCTGTCTCACTTTGGAGCCGTTATATTGCCAGTAGATTCTTAATATACATAATTGTATGCGCATCCTGCAAAGTTCTATTTAACCATTACTCATTTTATATACGCTCAACCTAGGCACATAATAAACTTCGTTGCTTTGATTATTGCATACTAAATATTGTGATTATATTAGTACCATACTCATTAGAGGTTTGTAAAGACTGTCACTGAAGTTGTGAAGTAAAAATATTGGAAGGTTATTTTCTCACATCAAAAAAGAAACTCATATGTGGATTGTTACTTGTTATCAAAACTTATCAACTTAAAGTTAGTATCATCAGTATTTTTCTTAAAATGTACACTATGATTAAGCTATACACTGTAAAAAAAAATTAATTAAAACTCGACAGAGTGCTTTTTTTTAATCATTATTAGCACTACTACCTTCAAGAAAATTAAATTTGCTGATCTTGATGCTTTAAATCATCGGTTAGAGTTATTTTTGGACGGTATTATTACAGGGTACTAATTTACTTAAATCAAGGGAAATGTTAATATCAATAGTAACCTCTTGTTGGATCCAACAAACCCTAGTCTCTCTGCATTCAACTATCACTCTTATCGGATCCCTCAAAAGTCAAAATCTCTACACTCACTCACATCATCGCTCCACTGACACAACTGTATATAAAGACACAAAATTCCTCCACAAAAAATCACAATCCAACTTCATCAAACAAGTTAAAAAATGATGAAGCAGTGGACAATACTGGTATCTATAGTAATACTTGTGAGTGCACTGATACAAATATCAAAAGCGCAAGTTCCTGGGAACAGGACGTTACCACTAAAACGATTAGTTCTTCACTACTACAAAGTGAACAAAACATGCACATATGCAGAACAATTCATACTTCATCAAGTCACTTTAGCTTGGAAAAAAGACCCTTCCATCACTCCTGCTCTCCTTCGCCTACTCTACTCCGACTGCTTTGTCACTGTAAGCAACTAAAATGCAATTTCCAGGTTTTCTTTTTCAGCTGAAACTTAAGATTTGTAAATGTATAACATAACTGATATTTTGGTTACACTACAGGGTTGTGATGCATCGATTCTACTTGATGGAGAAGGAACGGAGAAGGAAGCACCACAAAATGCAGGGCTTAGAGCGTTTGATGTTATCGATAGAATCAAACGAGTTCTTGAAATAAGATGTCCAGGTGTTGTCTCCTGTGCTGACATTCTCAATCTTGCTACCAGAGATGCTGTTGGACTAGTATGTACTGTTTTGCTTTTACCAACAAATGTTCCTTTTTTTTTTCTTTTTTTTTTCAAGTTGTACAAATAATAATAACACTACGCTGTGTAATTTATGTAGGCTGGTGCACCCAAGTACCCAGTATTTACAGGAAGACGCGATGGGCTGAGATCTAATGTGAAACTTGTCGACCTACCTTCTCCTTCCATCTCATGGAATCAAGCACTTGCTTATTTTAAGACTAAAGGATTAGATGTTCTTGATCTTGGAACTCTCCTAGGTGATATATATTAATGCTTCATTCTTTTTATACTTTCTCAAGCTTCCCTATTTGCTCAAAGTAATTTCTAAGAGCAATGCTCAAGAGATGCTGATGCTCATTTTGTAAATGACGTGTAGGGGCACATACAATGGGCGTAACGCATTGTCGCTACATAACAGATCGCCTATACAACTTCAATGACACAGCCCAACCAGATGAATCGATGGACCCACAACTATTGATTAGCCTAAGGAAGAAATGCCCGCTACAGACTAACGGAACGGTATGGGACAACACAGTGTTTTTGAACCCGAATTCAGGAAGCAACTACACGTTCATGAGCTCGTATTATACAAATGCACTCAGGAACCGTGGCATTCTTGGAATAGATAACCAATTTGTTACAACGATGGATGGAATAAGAATTGCAGATGAGTTTGGAAACGGGTTTGAGGATTTCAGGAAGTATTTTGCGCTGGCCATGAGTAGGATGGGGAACCTTGGAGTGCTCACTGGCAAAGATGGGGAGATCAGGAAGAACTGTAGTAGGACTAATTCTGGTGTTATTCTTAATTAAGTGGTGGATTCTAGTGTTTACTTCCTTTTCTTATTTGCAGTACGAATAATTCTGTTGTGGCAGCTAGAGCTGCATTGTATTCTAATGGATCGGTAGTCAATTACAGGAATTCTTCCTTTTGTTTATTAGTGTTTTATACACACATAGGTACATATATACATACATACATACATATATATATATATATATATATATATATATATATATATATATATACGAGTATGGTGGCACGTCCGTTGGACGTGTGAAAAGAAAGAAGTGAGCAAATTTTCTCTTTGCTACAATTATGGTATTGTGAGAATTATTGTAAAGTTTTCGCTAATTGTGGAAAAAAAGAGGGAAACGATATAGCAACCAAACAAAAAAGACTTCAACGTGTACATAATGTTACATCGTTTATGTGTGTATGCGCACAAATCAATCGTTTTCTATATATTTAGTATAACCATGTTACATAAATAACCAAATTGTTGTAATCAAATTGTATATAAGATGTTAACATAAGTGAATATGCACACACACAGAGTGTGTGGGGGGTGATAATTTACAGTAAAGTTAGTTCTTGAAAAGATATACTCAATTGATATTTTTGGAGATTTACCACATTCATGGCTAAGAATGAAACTTAATATAGTGCATTGATAAAAGTATCCCTGTCTGTGGTACCTGTTGTCAAAATTATCCACGTCATCAAAGTATATATTTGACATTTCATAAAAATGGACGAATTACTTTACTGCAAAAAATTTCATTGATGATTATGTACTTTAAGAAAATATTTCATTACAAATGCATGGATTATCCTTGTCATTATGTGCCTTTGAAAATTCATATAAACGGATATATCAGTGTAAACCAAAATGATTGACTTAAAATTAGTTTAATGTTAAACGCAGCATGCTTATTTATTTGAAACTTATGCATTTAAAACTTTATACACGTTCAAAGTTATATATTTATTTGAAATTATGTATTCATGAGAAACTCATATATATAAGAAGCTTTATGTTTACAAATCCAATATGCTTTTTGAACATGTATTTGAAATTTTATGCATTTCGAAATCATAGGCTTTTCGAAATCATGTTTTGAAAGCCTGAAACTTGCGGTTAATTCCAAAACTTTATATATAAATTTGGAACCATAGATACCTGAAGCCTATATTTATTCATTCAAGACTTGTATATTCACAAACCCCTATATACTTTTCAAAATCTGCCATGTAAATTTAAAGCTCTATGCTTTTGAAACTCAGGTACAAACCTGACACACACATGTGTGAAGCTACGTGTGTATCAGAGACTTCATACATTCAGCTGAAGTCATTTGAAATAAGCATATTATTCCAAAATAAATGTCATCAAAGTATATTTGACATCTCATAAAAATGGATACATCAATCTACTCCAAAATAAATGAAATAAAATTACTTTGCTGCAAAATTATTCATTGTTGATTACATACTCAAGAAAATATTGCATTAGAAATTGATGCACCACTTACCGTATTGAATCGATGCCGACTTACCCAAGGTCATAGACGACCTAACTCTGCCGACCTACCCCTTTCCATTGCCGAGCTACAACTTATCACCCCAATCGCCGACCTAACTCCATTTGCCGACTTATCCCCAGCCTTCCATGCCGAGCTACGACCTAACACCTCTTCCCAAAGTCGCGACCGACCTAAACCCATGACGCGGAAGCACATCGCAAGCTCCGACCTAACCCTAAATCGTTGCCGAGATAAGTCGCGATCGAACATTGTTGAGTTGTTGCCGAGATAAGCTGAAGACGAGATACCATAAGTCGGAACCGAGATAGCTTCCATTAAGTCGTTGCCGAGCTATCCCTTAAGTCGCGAAAAGAAGATGAAGTCATCGCCGAGCTATCTCTAAGTCGCGAAGCAGATGTTGTTAACTCGGAACCGAGTTAGGACTTAGAGTAATTTCATTGTTTTTTTTGGTGTAAATTGTAATGTGCCTATAAATAGGCGTGTATGGTCATTTTGTAAAGTTGTTGAATATTGAATAAAATTTCTCTTTTGTTAGCTTGTTGCTTTCAATTTCAATTGGTAGTCGAGTGTATCTCCTATCTCCACTAACGTCATTCGAGTGCGCTCGGATCATCGTTTGTTGAAGCCGATTCACGGTATCTTGTGCGCAAGATCAACGTCGAAGAATCGTAGATCTCTTTCCGGTATCTTCGGATCAACGAGTCAGAGATAGCTAGAGTTCGGTATCTTCGGATCAACGAATTCGGGCAATTCAGCATTCATCAATCCATCGACTGCTACTTTCAACGATTGAAGATCGTTTTGAATTATCCGCTGCGTCAGTTTTGGTATCAGAGCTTGTTTTAGCCAATCATAGCTAAATCGAGTCTTGGAGCCGAGAATTTGAAGTGTCGAAGTTGTGTTCATCGTGTTCATCATATTTTTGCAACAAAGTTGGAGTTTCGATCCATTTCATTTTGGATCAAAGTTCGAAAGGTGTTTGAAACTTGAAGTGTGAATTTGTTGAAGTGTTTGGGAAGGATTCAATCATGCCGCCAAGACGAGTTCAACGTCATCGCAATATTAATGCTTTATACGGAAGAGAAGAGGCCGATGAAATGGAGCAACGAATCAACGAGAATTTCAATGAGAAGCTTACGGAAGGGATTGGTCGATTAGAGAGGATGATGTTGGAAATGAGTCAAAATCAGAGAAGGGTTTCACCTGAGTCGAGCCATGGAAGAAGTAGAATTTCACCACATTCAAATCGAGAGAGAAGTGTTGATAGTGATCATAGAAGCGTGGATCGAGATTGTGATCGAAATGTTGATGATCGAGGTCGTGATAGAAATGTGACTGATCGAGATCGGAGAAATGCGGATCGTAGGAATGTTGGTGGAAGACGTGATGGTGGTAGAGATGTTGGTGGTCAGGATCGACATCGATATACATCGGATTGTGAAGAAGAGTATGATGGTGGTAGTGTTCATGGACGAGGACGGGGACGAGGAAGGAATCAGTCGGAGTACGATCACAAGTGGGAATCTGGGATGAAGACAGAAATTCCAGAATTCAAAGGTGGTATGCAGGCTGAGGAGTTTTTGGATTGGATGGTTAATGTTGAAGAAATTTTTGATTTCAAAGAAGTTCCAGAACGTCGTAGAGTGAAGTTGGTTGCTACAAGGTTGAGGGGTAGAGCTTTGGCATGGTGGCAGCAGACTAAACTTACACGAGAACGAATGGGGAAGTCAAAAGTTGAATCTTGGGAGAAGATGAAGAAATTGATGAAAGCAACGTTCTTACCTTACAATTATCAATCTTTGATGTATCAACGTTTGCAGAACTTGAGGCAGGGCACAAAGACTGTTAATGATTATGCGGATGAGTTTTACCAGCTTATTGCGAGAAATGATATTATGGAAACGGAAGAGCAGCTGACATCTAGATTCATTGGGGGATTGAGAATGCAGATCCAGGATATGGTTAATATGTTCGATCCAAGATCTGTGGCGGAAGCACATCAGAAAGCGTTGGCTTGGGAGAAGCAGGGACGACGAGGAGGTGGTGTGTTTACTAATTCCAACAATCAAGTGAAGGGTGTTAGTGGAAGTTCTAATATGTCTAAACCTATCAGTAAACCAGTGGTGAAGGAGGTTGAGAAGGCAAAGGTTAACAACGGTTTCAAATGTTACAACTGTCAGGAGTTGGGTCATAAGAGCAATGAGTGTCCAAAGCCAAAGAAGCGAGCAATGATTGCTGAGGTTGAGGATGAGGATGAAGAAGCTGAATGCTCTAATTCTTTACCAGTTGAGGAGGAAGATTTACTGTCGGGAGATGACGGGTATGCATTGATGATGAGGAGAAGTTGTTTAACACCGAAGCAAGAGGAGGAAAGTAGTTGGTTGAGAAACAATATCTTTCAATCTACATGCACTATTCTGGGAAGAGTTTGTAAATTTTTTATTGATGCTGGGAGTTGCGATAATATTATCTCTACAGAAGCAGTGAAGAAGTTGGAGTTGAAAACTGAGAAACATCCTAAACCATACAAGTTAGCTTGGTTGAGGAAGGGTGGTGAAGTGAAAGTTGGACGTAGAGCTTGTGTGAAGTTTTCAATTGGGCAGAAATACAAAGATAAAATCTGGTGTGACGTCGTAGATATGGACGTTTGTCATTTGTTGCTGGGAAGACCGTGGCAGTTTGATAGAGCAGTACAACATGATGGACGGACCAACAGTTACAGTTTCATGTTCGAAGGTACAAAGATTACTCTGGTTCCGAAGAAACGCCAACAGGAAGAAAACAAAGTGGAGGAAATCGAAGAGCTGAAAACTTTATTGACTTTGAAGGAGTTTGTTAAAGAAGTTGAAGAAGAGCCGGAAGTATTCTTGTTGATTGGACGAGAAAGCAGTGAAGAGATTGAAATTCCAGAAGAAGTTAAACCAGTTCTGAAAGAATTTGACGATGTATTTCCAGATGAGTTACCAACGGAGTTGCCACCGTTGAGGGATATACAACATCAGATAGATCTTGTTCCCGGTGCTGTATTGCCACACAGACCACATTATCGAATGAGTCCGAAGGAACATGAAGAGTTGCGGAGGCAGGTAGAGGAATTGCTTGAACAGGGGCGTGTGCAGGAGAGTCTGAGTCCTTGTGTTGTACCAGCTTTATTGGTACCCAAGAAGGATGGGACGTGGAGGATGTGCACTGACAGTCGAGCATTGAATAAGATTACTGTGAGATATAGATTTCCAATGCCGAGGTTGGATGACTTGTTGGATCAAATAAGTGGAGCTACTATCTTTTCGAAGATTGATTTGAAGAGTGGATATCATCAAATTCGTATCAGACCAGGAGATGAGTGGAAGACTGCTTTTAAAACTAGGGAGGGTCTATACGAATGGTTGGTCATGCCATTTGGTTTATCCAATGCACCAAGTACTTTCATGAGGGTGATGAATCAGATTTTTCGACCGTTCATTGGGAAATTTGTGGTGGTATATTTCGATGATATTCTTATTTACAGTGGGAGTCCGGAGGAACATTTGAATCATCTTAGAGAAGTGCTGATGGTATTGCGACAAGAACAATTCTATGCTGCAACGAAGAAATGCGTGTTCATGACGCATAGTGTTTTATTTCTGGGGTATGTTGTTTCAGAGAAAGGAATACAGGTTGACCAAAGTAAAGTTGAGGCGATCAGAAACTGGCCGCAACCCAAGACGATAACGGAAGTTCGTAGTTTTCACCGGTTGGCTTCATTTTATCGAAGGTTTATTCCACACTTTAGTAGTGTGATGGCGCCTGTTACAGATTGTATGAAAGGCAAACAGTTTTCATGGTCAGAGGAAGCAGGGATTGCTTTTGGAAAAATCAAGGAATTGCTGACATCTGCACCAATTCTAGTGCTACCTGATTTTCAGTTGGTGTTTGAACTACATACTGATGCATCCAAGGTTGGGATTGGAGGGGTGTTGAGTCAGAAGGGGCGTCCTATTGCATATTTCAGTGAGAAGTTGTCCGGAGCGAAGATGCGATACAGTACATATGATGTGGAGTTTTATGCTGTTGTGCAATCTATTAAACACTGGAGACACTATCTATTTCAGAAGGAGTTCGTTCTTTACACTGATCATGAAGCATTAAAACATTTGCAAGGGCAAGACAAGATTTCAGCGAGACATGCATCATGGATTGCTTATTTACAGCAGTTTACTTTTGTCGTTAAGCACAAGTCAGGGGTAACCAATCGTGTGGCTGATGCTTTGAGCAGAAGGAGTCATTTGTTGACGACAATGAAAGTTGAAGTGACAGGGTTTGAAATGTTACCGGAATTATTTGTTGAAGATCCTTACTTCATGAAGTTTGTTGAAAAAGTAAAGGAAGGAAATACGGATGAATTTGTGTTGGTGGATGGTTTTCTGTTTAAGGGAAATCTTTTGTGCATCCCAGACTGTAGCTTGAGAATGAAGATTGTTAAAGAACTACATGAAGAAGGCCATGTGGGTAGAGATCGTACGTTGCAGTTAATTTCTCAATCTTATTTTTGGCCGTCAATGAGGAAAGAGGTGGAAAGATTTGTTGAGAGATGTCATATTTGTCAGGTTTCGAAAGGAACTGCGACTAATGCTGGTTTATATATGCCATTACCTGTACCAATTAAACCATGGGTTGATGTGAGTATGGACTTCGTGTTGGGATTACCGAGGACACAGCGAGGTAACGATTCCATATATGTGGTGGTGGACAGGTTCTCGAAGATGGCACACTTTATTGCTTGTAAGAAAACGGCAGATGCTGTTCATGTTGCTCAGTTGTTTTTCAAGGAGATCTATCGACTTCATGGATTGCCAGAATCTATTGTGTCAGATAGAGATACTCGATTTTTGAGTCACTTTTGGTTGAGTTTGTGGAAAATGGTGGGAACGAAGCTGAAATTTAGTAGTGCTTATCATCCGCAAACGGATGGACAGACTGACGTGGTTAATCGAACGTTGGGAAACTTGTTGAGGTGTCTTGTTCAAGATAATCTAAAGAGTTGGGATGTGAAGTTATGTCAGGCAGAATTTGCCCATAATCATGCTGTGAATCGAAGTACTGGGTTCAGTCCATTCCAGATTGTTTATTCGAGCTTACCGAAGGGCCCGTTGGATTTAACGGTAATACCACAATCAAAGAAGACAGTTAGGAAAGCTGCTGATTTTGTTGAAGGGTTGACGGAGTGCCATAGAATCGTTCAAGAACGATTGGAAAAGACAAACGAGAAGTACAAACAAATGGCGGATAAGAAACGAAGGAGTGTAGTCTTCAAAGAGGGTGATTTTGTTTACGCAGTATTGACGAAAGATCGTTTTCCAGTTGGGGCTTACAACAAGTTGAAAGCACGAAAGATTGGACCAGTAGAAATCTTGAAGAAAATCAATGACAATGCTTATCAGTTAAAGTTGCCAGATCATATTCACACTGCAGACGTTTTCAACGTTAAACATTTGGTTCCATACTATGGGGAGGAATTTGTCGACGGTGACAAGGGTGTGAATTCGAGGACGAATTCCTTCCAACAAGGGGAGGATGATGCAGCACTTACCGTATTGAATCGATGCCGACTTACCCAAGGTCATAGACGACCTAACTCTGCCGACCTACCCCTTTCCATTGCCGAGCTACAACTTATCACCCCAATCGCCGACCTAACTCCATTTGCCGACTTATCCCCAGCCTTCCATGCCGAGCTACGACCTAACACCTCTTCCCAAAGTCGCGACCGACCTAAACCCATGACGCGGAAGCACATCGCAAGCTCCGACCTAACCCTAAATCGTTGCCGAGATAAGTCGCGATCGAACATTGTTGAGTTGTTGCCGAGATAAGCTGAAGACGAGATACCATAAGTCGGAACCGAGATAGCTTCCATTAAGTCGTTGCCGAGCTATCCCTTAAGTCGCGAAAAGAAGATGAAGTCGTCGCCGAGCTATCTCTAAGTCGCGAAGCAGATGTTGTTAACTCGGAACCGAGTTAGGACTTAGAGTAATTTCATTGTTTTTTTTGGTGTAAATTGTAATGTGCCTATAAATAGGCGTGTATGGTCATTTTGTAAAGTTGTTGAATATTGAATAAAATTTCTCTTTTGTTAGCTTGTTGCTTTCAATTTCAATTGGTAGTCGAGTGTATCTCCTATCTCCACTAACGTCATTCGAGTGCGCTCGGATCATCGTTTGTTGAAGCCGATTCACGGTATCTTGTGCGCAAGATCAACGTCGAAGAATCGTAGATCTCTTTCCGGTATCTTCGGATCAACGAGTCAGAGATAGCTAGAGTTCGGTATCTTCGGATCAACGAATTCGGGCAATTCAGCATTCATCAATCCATCGACTGCTACTTTCAACGATTGAAGATCGTTTTGAATTATCCGCTGCGTCAGAAATGCATGGATCGTCCCTGTCATCAAGTGCCTTTGAAGTTTGATATAATCGGACATAATACTGTACTCTTGAACTAAAATTACTTTAATGTTAAACACAGCATGCTTACTTCGAAATGCTGGTTAAACATGTAAGATTTCAACACTGGTTATTACTCTGAGACATGTACCGAGCACACATGACATAAAAGCATATCTAGTATGATCTAGGGATGGATATGACATTTTCTATTTGATTCAAAATATATTTATCACATATTTGGAACTGCAGATATATTTATGTATTTTAGTTAGATTTTTATTTTATTTTAGCATACATGCCATTTAAATCAGGTGATAGAGCAACAACCAAAAGCAAAAAGTAAAATGCAAAACCTTGACTATTGAACATAAATAACTCCAAAAGTCTGCAATTTTTATGTTTAAAAGTTAAAAGTACATCAACAGATTGGTAGACAGGTTATATAATTTAGTACTAACATAACATTCAGCCACAACATCTGTTTATATCCACTAAATATATTTGTTGATTTTGCTCTCTCCCATCTTTGTATTTGATAAAGGAGAATTTGATTCCACCTGTAAGCCAAAAATCATCAATACATGTACATATGATTTAAGAATTTTGATATTCAGTGCGAAAAGATAACATGTATGTTAATGTGAAAATTACCTATGGTAGTTTAGTTCATCTGATATTAGGGTGCATGTAATCTAAGTACATATTTTATACTATGATGAAAATTAAGCAGTTCATTATATACCCACATATGAAAGGTCATGATAAAAATGAAATGGAATTCAATGCTTTGTTTCCAATATTTACAGCCTTATCAAATCAGCGGCTAATGCCATGGACAATAGTTTAGATACAAAAATCAAATTGCTATAATGACTAAATTAACATCTAATGCATACCAAATGAATAATTACATACGTAGAATAAAAATGGTTTTACCTTAATTGTCCAAAAGAATTATACCAAATTTAGCATTATTGACAATCTAGCATTTCATCATTTACCCACTAATGGATTGCAATGATAAAAAGGATTTTCAATGTAATGCTATGTTACAAAATTTTACGACCATAGCAAATGATTGAATCAATGAAAAAATTGTCCAAACTTGATATGAAATCCGTTAGCAGTAATCTAAATAAAGAAAAATAAAAATTTGTATATGTATAAAAATCAAAATTAAACCAAACAGACTTAATTAATAACAAATATAGAAAGAAAAATGTATATCTTCATGGTCCAAAACAACTTTGAACATGATATTTCTGGAGGTGCTATTGTTGGTAATGAACTGCAAGTGTAATTCTAGTCAAAAATAAATAGCTTTTGGTATAAAATATACGTATATTTAACAGGAATTCTCAAATAAATTAAGGTAAGTTTAAGACAATGTGAGAATAGAGTGATTTTTATATATGTCCTTTAAAATACTCAATCCAAGTTTCTATTTTTATGTCAGTCAAATATCATATTCAAAGTGAGAATATACATTTAAATACTCAAATGGTTTTACCAAATACATCTTTTTTCTCCTTTTACATCTAATTGTAAATTCACATAATACCTTTTTTTTACATTTTTCTACATTAAGCTTTCCGCATAATTATAGTAATAAATGACTATAAAGTTTGATTTTAGCTGATAAATTGTTTCATAAATAAAATAATCATGGAAAGTATGAATTACCAAATTTTAATGAAATGCATACATCACTGAGCACCAAGATTTTTCTTTCTTAAAACCTTGATGTTCTGCAAAGGCAAAAAGAAAAATATAAACATTGCAAAGAACTTTCATTTTTTGTCAGGTAAGCCTGTTATACTGGATGATGCATGAAATTCTCCATTTTAGTTATATACATATATATGTATAGGAATTCACAAACATAATGAGTATTATTTTTAAATATAAGAAATAATGTTTTATTTTGTCGATAGTTTAGGTAGTAAATTTTCTGGTACAAAATATGTTTAAATCAACTCATAAATGAATTTGAATGACAACAAAATTTATTGAAAAGTTCAATCTGGAGACTTAAACGGTATAAAAATAAAAATTAAACCAAACAGACTTAATTAATAACAAATATAGAATAAGCAAATGTATATCTTCATGGTCCAAAACAACTATTGAACATGATATTTCTGGAGGTGCTATTGTTGGTAATGAACCGCAAGCATAATTCTAGTTGCAAATAAATTGCTTTTGCTATAAAATACATGTATATTTAACAGGAATTCTCAAACAAAATTAAGATAAGTCTAAGACAATGTGAGAATAGGATGATTTCTATATCTGTCCTTTCAAATACTCAATCCAAGTTTCTATTTTTATGTCAGCCAAATATCATATTCAAAGTGAGAATACATATTTAATTACTCAAATGGTTTTACCAAATACATCTTTTTTCTCCCTTTACATCTAATTGTAAATTTACATCTTCTTTTTTTTGCATTTTTCTACATTAAGCCTTGCACATTATTATAGTAATAAATGACTATAAAGTTTGATTTTAGCCGAGAATTTGTTTCATAAATAGAATAATCATGGGAAAGTATGAATTACCTAATTTTTAATGAAATGCATACATCACTAAGCAGCAAGATTTTTCTTTCTTAAAACCTTGATGTTCTCAAAGGCAAAATGAAAAATATAAACATTGCAAAGAACTTCCATTTTTTGTCAAGTAAGCCTGTTATATTAGATGATGCATGAAATTTTCCATTTTAGTTTTAGTTAAGTTAGAAATAGTATTAATGAAAGTAAAATTTTGACCAAAAAAGGCAGTCACCTTCGTCGTATTAGCGTGCATTTCAGCCTTTAAAATATGATACATATTTAAAAATTATGATAAAAAAGTTTGAGCAACAAAGTAATAAGTGTAAACCTTCATTATATTGTGTCATTTGATTTCAAATTGTTGCAAGGCAAGATATGAATACAAAAATAAAATTGAAGCAGCCAAAAACTTATGCATTAATAAGTTAGGCATTAAAGTGGTGATTTGGTAGAAGGAAAATATTTTTGGTCCCTACATGTATTGATTTCATTTAAGGGAAGGAAATAAGGAAATTGGTACGAAAAAGGAAAGGACGAACAACTAAGCATGAATTCAAAAAAATGTGTGGTAGATCATGGTGTGTGGATTGTCTCTCCACCTTGCCTTCCTCCATGATCCATTACTACCATGCTTCCGGTCAACACTATAATCTTCCAAACCTCTATCACATTGAAATAATTTGAACTAATTTGCAATCAAAGGGAGGCAGAAGGTCTCTGTTGTACAAACAATGAATGCTTGGATTTAGAAAAAGCTTAACGGCAAGTTTCCATTAATTATTTTTGAAGGATGATAGAATTATAGGAATGAATTGATTGATGGGATAACTTGATTTAATAGTGAAGAAAACATGTTAGCTTTGTTAATTAATTAGTGAAGAAAACATGTCACAACGATTTAACTACGGAAGATGAAGGTAATCATGGTAATATTTAATGAATGGCAAAACTACTGCTAACTGCTAATTAAGATTTATATTATATTATTAAATGAATATAATTCATGAAAAATAATAATTATGTTTTGTGTGTAAAACACAACGCACAGAGACAATCAAGTTTAAAGATTAGAGTTATATGATTTTAAAGGACAACAAATTCAACTTAATGTATAATTAATTTCTTCTTCAATGCAAATAATATCCATATGTTTTGTATACTATATGAACATAAGGTGAAATAATAACAGTGGGAAAATCATTATGAATTCAACATTTGGTTGAAACTAATGTTTATTGATTACAACTTCAGATGCTATAATGCCCTTGCATTAAGGGATCCATCATACCAAAGATAGACCTGAAAACGGTATAAAATTGTAACTAAGGCAAGGTTTCTTTAAAGTTTCACCACACTCTAACATTTAAGCAAATTCATAGGCCTTCCATGGGCAAATAAATCCATTTTATTAATACTGTTCAAAAGTACCAACTCAAACCACAAAGTAGTTCCGTCCATTCCTTTTGCTATGACAATTGGATCTAATATCTAAAAAATCAAATAAAATTCAAAGTGTCACTCAAAACTGTATACTATAATTGAATTGAACCATTTCTGATTAGCTACGTACCTTCTAGTGATGCTTTGTTTCTCAAAGTTTTTAAACGTTTTGAATGTCAGCACCACTGAATGATATGGGAAACTTAAGGTTGATGCAAAACTTTGTACTACTGTAGAGGATTGATACCTTTTGATGATCGGCGTTTAAGCAGAGGGCAGTGGAACTGAAACCGTGGGAAGAGCCTCTGGTGCAGTGAATCAATCGCGGTGAACATCATTATCGAATCGTTAAGATTATCATGCCTACCCAAAAAATGAATCGCGACATCAGTAATTGGAATTGTAATATGATGACGGTAATAATATGATGAAGGTAACATTTTACCGAACTTAGAATTCGTTTACTAACCTTGTTCTCAGATCCGAGTTTACTTTGGGAGGAGTGGACGTGGTTACATCAAATCAACACTGGCGCACCGCCATTGTTTTCGCTGTTTCCTTATCGTTGTTCATACTGCAGTTACCATTTAGAAGAAGAAAGCGTAAATTAAAATCGATTAGAAGGATGAGTTTATCATCGATGTTGTATGAGAACAGCGCACAAAGTCGACTGTCTTACCGAATCGAAAACGGAGATAAAGAGGTAGAGAAATGGTGTTCTACCATGAATCAGTCAAACTGCTCCACTCTACCAATATCAAAATCGCTTTTGAAGGCGGCTACATGGGAGGAAATTGTTTGATTTGTTAGTGTGCGAAAATTGTAAGTTTCAGTTAATGAACATTTTTTTGTCTTTCGATTTGGAAGGAGGAAGGAATAATTGGGAAAGTGGGATCTGGCAACCGATTTGGGAACATGGTGGACGGGAGAAAGACAATGATACCCTCAATCTGTTTTAATTGTCGTGGACTGAAAGGGAGATTTTTGGCAAGGAGAAAAAGGCTTCACTTTGACCGGTTTGACCAAGGTTTTGCATTATAGTATAGATATACACATATACACACCCACACACATATATATACATATATATATATATATATACACATATACACACCCACACACATATATATACATATATATATACACACATATACACACCCACACACATATATATACATATATATATACACACACACACACGATAATTGTCCGCGGGTGCGGGGTAGTGGAAAGGGGGCTTGGGTTCTGGTAAAAAGACCCAGGTTCGATTCCTACCATGCGATTCCCTATCCTATATAAATTTACCCGAGGGTATGGAGGCTTGGATCAGCGGACGGCTTTACTATACCCTCTTCAGGACTTTACCGGCCCGCCGGGTTCTCTGGATTTAAAATATATATATATATATATATATATATATATGATAATTAAAAAAAAGTTAAAAAAAATTACTTATCAGAAAGTAGATTGATTATAATGAAAATTAGGGACATCAAGATATCTTTCTTTCTTTCTTTGACTTATTTGTTTTACATCTCGCTCTTTTAAAAACCATTTCATCATCTTTTTTATAATTCTTTATTTTTTACCTCTATCGTTTTCAAATTTAAAAGTGATTGCCAAAATTTGTATATGTTAAGATTGGTAAAATTGCACAAATACCTCTGAATTACACCTATTCTTGTGAAAAAATATGGATGTATTTTATAAAAGAAAATTAAAAGGGAAAAAACTTAGTTTATATAATTATAAGGATCTATTCCAAAAAATTCTTGATTATATTTGACGGGATTAGATCCTCTATCCCCAAATCTCAGGTCTCAATCCACCCCTTTTAGTCTCATCCATTACATATATCTTGGCATTGATTAAGTTCTGGTTCATGTTATGAAGGTTGTGCAACCATTATTGTCAAATATCCTAAAATCCAACTATTTAAATCCCGATTCGGATCGGACCTCTTCCTTAACGATTCGATTTACATTCCGATTCAAACTTAGTCAAAACTGCAAATAAAAAAGCATTCTATTTATATACTAACATACTTAATATGTTTATTTGGATTCAAAATTCAAAATACAATGTTTTCAAAATAAAATAAAAATATAATAAGAGAGGAAATTGAGTTTTATGTTTAATTGCAGAAGTTCAAACATCAAAATCAATTTCAAATTGTGTGCAAACCTTCAAATACGAATCTTCTGAATCTACGATTTACGATTTGAATCTCGTTTCGATTTAAAGTTTGAACTTTACAATTTACGATTTAAATCCCATTTTGAAAACATTGTGTGCAACCAATCCCCCGTCAACCATTCATTAGTGTTTATGCAACCTTTGTAAGTTCATTTATCTTCTATCCTTGACATGTTGTCCATGATCCATCTTTTCTACTCCATTTCTTCATCGCACCTTTAAATATGGTTGTTATTACCGGTGAATTTCACAATGATTATGTTGGTTGGATTGATTTAGAGAATGCTTGGATACATCGTGTGAATTATATGTGTTGTTCTTCTATTCATATTAACTACTATAAATTTGTTAATGAAATTGTTGATGATCTGCATGTTGGGGTGTCTCGCGTTGTACGTGAGTAATAGACGTAGATTGGAAAAGAATAATCTCATATCGTAAAAAAAATTAAGGTGGAATGTGTGCGCATGCACACGCGAGTGCGTACGTGCTCACACACACATATATACGAGTTTGGTCGCATGTAACAACAGAGAATTTTTTATTAAAAGATGTTTGACAGATTCTATGGTGCCCCACGGAAAGAAATCAGGATGACTCGACTTGATAAGGATTAGGTCAAAACTTTATCCACTTTTAAGAGTCGTTCGAATGATACTTAATCTTTATAGATGGTTTTGTGCCAATTTAGCCATTTAGATTTTGGATAACATTTCATTGAGTTCTTTTCTTCTTTATCTGCAAGATAAATGGATATGTTGTTTAGATTAGTTTGTTTCTCCTTTGTTATGTATAGCACTAATAAATTATTTTCATTCATATGCTTTATCTTATTATTCTTTTGAATAAAAATGGCAGCAATTCATTCAACTTCAGTGGCCTTGGAAAGATAATAAAGGCCCAGTCTAGTTGCATCTAATTATTTATTGTCCATACCCCATTCATGTATTCATCCTTTTTATTTTTTACTTTTCCATTATACCCCTTTCCCTTTAGCTCTTCTTCATTTCCTTCATTTATAAACCCATTTCCACTTCCCCTAAACCTATTTTATCTTCCCATTCTTCACAACCATTCCTTCGTCCAATGAGTAGTACTACCAAATCTAAGTGGGAGTTGGAGCAGGAGAAGGCATGGACTCACTGGAGGTAAGATTTCGTTGGCTTTTATTTTCACTCATGTCGCTTTAAAAAAAATCGCGACAGAAACCACGCTAGGGGGCGGCATGGGTATTGCCATATGATAGAGTTAAGGGTATGTGTTTAGGAGCAGTTATATAATTTGTTATATATATCTAACTCGATAACCAAATCTTGTTTGAAATAAAATGTGTTTTCTATCATATACTTAATATAATGTATCATATAAATTAATTAATTTAACTAAAAGTATATTTAATTGAAAATCCATACATTGTATGTTTTGGGATAGTAGTTACAATATGTTGTAACCATGAGTGATTTATCATCATAAAGATAAATATATCATTTTATATTTTCGTAGTCAAGATGCATCGAGACTGCATATTGATGCATCCATTGAAACAAGAGTACATAATGCTCTCCAAATGTTGGGCAGTGTACTACTCATGACTTCTTGGACGACCATGGGGTTACGTATTTATTGTTATTGGATAACTATGGAACGACTCGCCCGTTAGTCTTCTGTAAGTTAATATAACTAAGGTCGAACAAAAAATATCGATGTGACAAAATTACTCAGTTCTCTTGACTTGAGAATACTGTTGATCTTCAATGTGAAAGCTCTGTCTTGACTATAGTTAAATCATGATACATCGTCCATCGAATGACTATAGTCGGGCTGAGTGGAAATATTGAGAGTGAAACATTATTGAATTGATGATTCGTCTCATCGGTTATATGAGGTTAGCACCGTGGTCAACTAAGGTCAACAAAGTCAAAATCTATGGTCAGAGCATTTCGATTAATAATAATTGTTGTTGTTGAACTAACTACTTTGTGTTTGGATTATAAGTTGAATATGGACGATACTGAAATTTTGACCAATACCAAATTTCATAAGTCCAAAGTGATATAGTGTAACGAACCACCTTTTTGGACGGTTTAAATCGACAATAAACCACACATGTCAACTCAAACCATTCAAAGGGAGGGTTGTTAATGGGGTAAAGAAGAAAATAAGAGAAAACAAGGAAAAACAAAATACAGAATCTCACAGCGGAATGACAAAATATAATAATCAAACAAACAGTTCATGAAGCTGTCTTACAAATAACATTTGATTACACTTTACAATATATCAGAGTTATACATACAGCAGAAATAAATAAATAATGCAGTGAAACAACATGATGCAGTGGAATATATATATAATAAATAGCATATAAATCTCAGTCTTCGTCCTCCAGAAATAAAGTCTGCAACACTGGAAAGCTCAGGCTGACCCGAGCGTAATGAAAAGACAAAACACTCAAGTCAGAACTAAAAGATCTTATGTAAGTTAAAAATAAGTAAATATGAGTGTAACGGCTTCAGAGATGTTTACGGGATTTTACATCTCCTATCCAGTGTCTAACGTGTGTGCAATAACTTAAGAGATGTTCGGGATTCCATCTCCTAAGGATCCGTTAAACTATTTACATATGTAATATAATACGCTATTATAATATGTCTATAGTAAAGTAAAGTATTAAAATAGCGTTAAGGCGTTACCCTTATCCCCTTAACACATTTTTATAAATGTCTTACTCTATACAATACCGTAATTCCTCCATAAACTGGAGGGCTATCAGAGGACACTCCATAGTGTACGACACAAAACAAACTCGTAGTGGGCTCGATAAGGCATATGATAAGGCACACAAGGCAATGCCAGGGTAGGATTCTACCGTTTGCACTCCCAGACTGGTGGTAACGCGTAGCAGCTACTACCGCCCACCTTGGAACACACTCCCATAATCAAATCAAAGGTGGCCACCAAATCAATCACAAAGTAATAGATATGGTATCGAAGAAATGTGCCTGATTAGAGGAGCGGCCTCACTTGGCCCGGTATAGCTCCTGTTTTAGTCATATCAAGCTGACCCGAGGGGGTCAGGGCTGCGTTCATACCTGTAACGCCCCACTCTGAGACCCACTGTAACAAAGAGTATTACGGGAGTAATACTGTCTGTTAAAGCGGAGAATAGAGTATAGTGGAAGCGACCATTTGTAATCAAGCTATAACTATCTACCGAATACGTCGAAAGGTGGAATAAATTTAAAATTTTCTCAATCAGGTGGTTCGACGTACTCGGTAAATACTTATAACGAAATTACAAATGGCTAAAGAGCTATCAGGACATAGCATAATAACATAATGAAATAGCATCACAGAACAGAATCACATAACAGATATAAAATCCCAGAACAATACATCGTCAATACAGATCCAAATACTATAAGTGGGTACAAAGCCACTACCCACACATGTGAGTCAAATATATGTACATATCAAAGTCTGAATAATAACAGAGTAGCGGAATAGTGGACAAATAAAAGCGCTATCTATCAGCATAGCAGATAATGTCCAAAGCGGAAGCACAGAAGCTAAGTCCAGAGACCTAACCTGAAACAACTCGGTCTGACCCGAGCAAAAACACTCGGGTCAGGCTAGCTAAACAATCAGTAATAACTGAGATATATAATAATGCGGTACATAAATGAAACAGTACTTTTCCTAAGAAAAGAGTAGTTTGGACCACATGAATATAATGACGGTCCCTAATCATCAATCAACAGTAAAAATCTCCAAAGAGAATATCAGCACCAAAGTGTTGAATAAATAAAATCGCCTCATATCATCGGCGTAGCCAAAGCTATATAAAGTTGCCCATAGGCAATAATCCCATGTGTGACCAGAGTCTGTAATCAATGCCCAAGCAAAGATCGATGCTCCAAAGAGCAATGGGGATATACTGAAAAATCAATGAAATCAAACACTGAAAAGCAGTGTCCAGAGACACTGTGAATCCACAAGGTAATCGCACTTACATCGTATGGTTCCATAGAACCAACACCGAATGGCGGTACTCGAATGGATATAAAAATCATCAGATAATACAAGTATAGCACGTGCACCGACCAGAGTCGTTATTGCCAAGTACTGTAGAGTTGTGATCGATCACTCGCACAGATGCGGAACGCGCGAGATGGCAAGATCCTTCCCAGAAGGATAAAGGCCCAGAGGCACATGCCGAAAAAAGAAACTGCTCCATAGAACAGGTGTCCAGAGACGGTTGCCCAGAGGCATGGTGACCGAGAGGTCCAGTGCTGGCTGCCCAGAGGCTAATGTGTCATAAACTTCTTGGAGAGGAACCCGTAAAGTGTTAACGATGAGTCCCATACCCCACGTTCGCACTAAACGGTTTACTAACCAATAGCAAGCTCACACTCCAAACAATAAAAAGTCCACCTCGTATCATCGGTAAACTAGACCCAAAGGTCAAAACGATCAATCGAATAGGTCGGGGATTAACCGGAAAGAAAATACACATGGTTCCATAGGCCGGAGATTTCCTAACCGTTTAAGCACCTTTCCACTTTGCTCGACGTGCTAAAAAGTGAGTGTGAGATTTTTATTATAGAAAATAATGGTTCGAAACGGATTTATAATTGATTTTGAGAACACTTTAAAACGGCTTTTGAAAACTCTCCTATTATGGAGTAAATAGTTTACTAATTAAAAATAATATTATATAATAATTTCGAAAGCCATTTCGGAGCGAAAAATCTTTTTAAAACCTTTTTATAAGGCCCGTGTACAAAATCCAGAGACAAATCTCAAAGAAATCGATAAAACCAGAAAATCACTGAAAATATTCTAAGTGTTGGAAAATAGTCCAAAACTGACGCGAACCCAAGTTCGGAAAATTATTCGGACCAGCAGACTAAATCCGAATGACATGAAAATTAGAAAGAACGTAGTCCGACATTCCTACTTCAGAACGCAAAAAGAATTACTCGATTCCGACTTGAAACGAAGGCGTAGCGACGTTCCAAAGTCGGACACAGAAACATGAAATGCACTGTTTTGCACAGCGATCTGGGTTCAACTCTGACAGGAAATTCGAAGGGTCTAATGAACTCAGATGATGACCAAACTTTCCAGATATGGAGTTCATAACTCCATCTTTCCAACGAGACCAAAATCGTCAAATTCCGACTAGCGGCTCAAAAGTTATGACCAAAATAGTTTCAGTTTCATCCATAGAGCTAATATGTGTATCGCTCTCGGGAAGATAGTAGAAAAACCAATTTTTGACCTAGTTAGACTCAAAATTACAGAAAAATCACTGAACAAAAATTGTAGCATATGTTTTAAGCTCTCCGGAACATCTAAAATTATCTAATTCGGATCAAACACGAGAGAGATACATGCAAAACAATATCAGATTGAAACTCAAGATAACTTGTTAAAGACAGAATTGGTCTTCTGTCTTTGAACGCATTTCAGGTCATCTAAATGGCAAAATTACAGAAAACTCATTGAACAAAAATTATAGCATATGTTTTAAGCTTTCCGGAACATTCAAAATTATCTAATTTGGATCAAAAACGAGAGAGATACATGCAAAACAATATCAGATTGAAACTCAAGATAACTTGTTAAAGACAGAATTGGTCTTCTGTCTTTGAACGCATTTCAGGTCATCTAAATGGCAAAATTACAGAAAACTCACTGAACAAAAAGTGTTCCTTATTGAATCTAGTTTGCAGAAAAAAAAACCTGAACAAAAACGGATGAGAAATAAAGAAGTTATGCCTGAATTCGTTTCAGCTACAATTCCAAAACGAAAATTATAAAAGCATCAAGTAAAAAAAGGATTTAGCTAGCAATTTTACCTCAACCAATATAGCAAGCAACTTGTGTGCACACACAAAATGAAAGCAAAGAGGAATCAAAGAGCTATGATTCACATGTTACATAATAAAACATGTGTTACTAAATGATTACCGAAATCAAAAGATGATTAAACACATATTAGAAGAGGTTTTTAGCAATATACCTCTCTAGAAAGCAACAAAGACTACTATAGCATCAACCCAAGTTAGCAAAAGATGATTAGGAGGCTATAAGATCAAAAAAACACATAAAACATGTGTTACCAAATAAATTTCAGAAATGAGAAAGATATAAAAACGGATTTGTGGTGGGTACTGTGTAGTTAATGCCCCGCTATTACCCCGCTATAACCCTGCTATATCTCATAGCGGATTTCTACCGCTACGATATTTCCATATAGCCCCAAAATATAGCCTTTCCGCTTTAAGCCCCGCTATTTCCGATATATCCCGTTATTCCCGCTATATTCCGCTATTTCTGCTATATCTTCTTTAATAAAATGAATTGAAAAATTGCATTTATACATTATTAAAATTAATAAACTAATTTATTTGATTTAATTTTTAATATATTTTCAGAAATGAAAATACTCTAATATTCTACTAAATTCAATTATGTTATATAACAGTTTTACGTTTATTTAAAGTATATTCGCACATGTTTTTATTTAAAATTATTTATGTATTAATTATAATTCAATTGAATGATAATTTTTCATTTAATTACCATTTATATATTTGTAAAAACATTAAGTACGAGTTTTATATGCTATTTTAGAGCCATCCGCTATATCCCGCTATATCCCGCTATATCTTCGCTGTATCCCCGCTATGACTTTTTGCACCTCCACCGCTTTGAATCTGCCGAGCGCTTTAACTGCACAGGGTGGGTATTTGCATTACCTTTGCATAGAATGACTTGCATAAGCAAAAACTAGAAGGAGATGAAGATAGAGGCCATTTTTGTTATTAAAGCTTTAGGAAATGATTAGAGTTTTGATTAGGGATGAATGAATGAGGTTAGGAGAGTTTGAGATAATTTATAGAGGAGGTTTAGGGTGGGTTATTGGGCTAGGTTTAGTAACACAATAAGAAGAGAGTTATTTACATGTTTTTTCCAAAAATTAGTCTAAGTGTTCATATATGTTTATAAAACTCATTTTTTTTTCTCTTACCCAAACCCGTTTTAAAACTTCTCTTAAAATATTTAACTTTCCAAAATAACATTTTATCCTCATTTTAAAATCCCATATTTCCCATTTAATTAAAATAGCCTTTTTCAAATAAATTTTGTTATTCCAAATCCTTTTATGCTTCATTAAAATAAATAAAAATCCTAACTTTTATTTATTAATTGGTAATGCAAATCACGGGTTGTTACAGACTCCCCCCCTTAAGAAAATTGCGTCCCCGCAATTCCTTAAGATAGATGTTGTCTATAACGTCAAATCCACAAAAGAAGTGATAGAGATAAAATAGAGAATTCTCACCCGCAGAAGAAGATGGGAGAAAGCCAAGATAAGAGCGCTCGATAGATTCTCTGGTCTCCCAAGTGCAGACCTTAGGATTCGGTGACCATTGAATCTTCACGAGTGGAACCTCTTTGTTGCGAAGGCGTCTAACCTCCGAATCAAGCACACGAAGAGGTTGCTGCTCCAAAGATAAATCAGGTAAGATCTCTAAATCAGGCACAGCATGCGGCTCAATGATAGAATCAGGATCGCGGACACACATGCGAAGCTGGGAAACATGGAGCACGTCGTGCATTCCAGAGAAGTGAGCAGGTAGAGCCACACGATAAGCAACGGGGCCGATGCGTTTCGTAATAGGAAATGGTCCAACATAGCGAGGAGCCAACTTCCCTGTAGAGCTAAAACGCACAACCCCTTTCATAGGAGATATCCGAATAAAGACATGATCACCAATGGAGAACTCAAGAGGCTTCCTACGGTTGTCCGCATAGGATTTCTGACGGTTCTGCGCCTCTTTCATTCTCTGACGAATAAGAATAATCTTCTCAGAAGATTCCCGAACTGAATCTGGACCAAGAAGAAGCTTCTTGCCAGATTCTAACCAACACGAAGGAGAACGACATGGCCTTCCGTAAAGAGCCTCGAAAGGAGCCATGCCAATACTAGACTGAAAGCTGTTGTTGTAGGAGAACTCTACAAGCGGTAAGTGATCCTCCCAAAACACGATTCACCCTCTCCGTCTGACCGTCGTCTGAGGATGATAAGCAGTCGAGAGATTCAGCTTTGAGCCCAAAGCTGACTGTAGGCACTTCCAGAAGTGACTAGTAAAGATAGTGTCTCGATCACAGAAGATGGAGCTAGGAATGCCCTGAAGTCGAACGACTTCCTTCACATTTAGCTTGGCAAGCTGAGGAGCAGTCCGAGTGGACTTAATAGGAATGAAATGAGCTGATTTGGTCAAGCGATCGACGATGACCCAAATAGAAGTATGGCCTGACCTCGATCGAGGCAGACCGTCAATAAAATCCATGGATATTTGATCCCATTTCCACAATGGAATCTCTAGCGGCTGAAGAAGACCAGATGGATGCTGATGCTCAGCTTTGATCTGTTGACAAGTCATGCAACGGCTTACATAACTTGCAACATCACTCTTCATGCCCTCCCAATAAAATAGGCGACACATGTCGGCATACATCTTACTCGACCCGGGATGTATAGTGTACTTAGTGCGATGACACTCGTCTAGAATGTCACGCCTAAGTGATAAATCAGATGGTACCAAAATACGGTTCTTCCTGTGAAGACACCGATGAGAATCAATAGAATAATCCAACAATGTCTCATCATTGGATCCCGACTCAAGGAGATGAATATATCGCAACAAGTCTAGATCCTGCCGCTGAGCATGGGCAATGCGATCCAATAGAATAGGTCGAGCTTCCAAGCTAAATAGCAAGATCTGAGGATCAGAAGATGGAGTTCGATTTCGAATATCACACAAAGAAGAGTCTCAAGAATATCCCACTTGGCTATCATCATAGAAACTACTACCGAGTGTTTGCGATTGAGTGCATCAGCCACACGATTACCCTTGCCAGGGGTATACTGAATGTCTAAGTCATATAAGGCGAGAAACTCAAGCCATCGCTGCTGCCTCATATTGAGATCCTTCTGACTGAATAAATACTTCAGAGACTTGTGATCGGTGTAAAGAGTGAAGCGTTCGCCTAATAGAAAGTGACGCCACGTCTTCAAAGCAAAGACGATAGCTGCCAACTCAAGATCATGAGTCGGATAGCGAACCTCATTCGGACGTAGCTACCTAGAAGCATAAGCAACTACTCGATCCTTCTGCATAAGCACAGCACCGAGGCCGCTACCACAAGCGTCGGTGTAAACAACAAGATCTTGGTTACTCTCAGGAACCACAAGGATAGGAGCATGAGTGAAAAGTTCCTTCAGTCGCTGAAAGGAAGCTTCACACTTATCAGACCAAATAAAGCGAACACCCTTACGAGTCAGCGTCGTAAGGGGAAGTGCAACTCGAGAGAAATCCTTAATAAACCGACGGTAATAACCCGCCAGCCCAAGGAAGCTGCGAATATCATGAACGTTCTCGGGCTGCTTCCAATTCTAAATAGCTTCGATCTTGGCAGGATCGACAGAAATACCCTCAGATGATACAATATGGCCCAAGAACTTGACCTTGCTCTCCCAAAAATGGCACTTGGAGAGCTTGGCCTTAAGCTGATGCTGACGAAGAGTATCTAAGACGATCCGCAAATGATGAGCATGCTCTGCCTCGGATCTAGAATAAATAAGAATATCGTCGATGAAAACCAGAACGAATCTATCGATGTATTCCCGGAATACTCGATTCATAAGATCGACGAAGAAAGCCGGTGCGTTCGTCAAGCCGAACGGCATGACCAACCACTCAAAAGAACCATAACGAGTGCAAAATGCTGTAAGAGGAATGCTATCTTCTGCGACTCGTGGCTAATGGAATCCGGTGGCAAGGTCAAGCTGAGAGAAGACCTTCGCACCGCTCAATTGGTCAAACATGTCGTCTATCCGAGGAAGTGGGTAGCGATTTCTGATGGTCAGCTCATTGAGCTTGCGATAATCAATGCAAAGCCTAAGAGAGCCATCAGCCTTCTTAACGAAGACCACAGTAGCACCCCATGGCGAAGAACTGGATCGGATGAACTGCTTCGCTTCAAGCTCAACTAACTGCTTCCTGAGTTCCTCATTCTCCTTAGTAGACATCCTCGTGGGAGGACCCCCAACTGGGTGGGAGCCTGGAATGAGATCGATGCGAAACTCAATGGCTCGCTTCGGCGGCAGTCCGGATACTGGCTTGAATACGTCGCGGAAATCCCGAACAACAGGAATACGAGATAAGTTCAAATCCTCATCTCGTGAATCGAGAGAGAATAAAGTAACATCAGAAAGCCCAACATCTTGAAGAACAATAGCTAGAGAATGAGACTGGGAGTTCCGAACCAGCTCCATGATCTGGTCGGTAGTCATAAACACGCCCTCTGGATGAGTGTTGCTGGACTTCCCAGCAGCACTGGTCTGACGTGTGGTTCTCCCTCTTCCCCTTCCAGACATACTGAAAGTCAAACGGGAATTAGAGTTAGGCATGATTCAATGATAGATAATTAATTAAGGAATACTACGGAATATAAGGGATTCCTATACATATTCCTAACTTATCTATCAATAAACATAAGGAAGGGATTTGATTTAATTCGGATCTAATTAAAATGTATTGTACTAAGTGTATCTGTTCTGTGTTTATTATGCTTATTCCTGAAACCAGGCTCTGATACCAAACTGTAACGCCCCACTCTGAGACCCACTGTAACAAAAAGTATTACGGGAGTAATACTGTCTGTTAAAGCGGAGAATAGAGTATAGTGGAAGCGACCATTTGTAATCAAGCTATAACTATCTACCGAATACGTCGAAAGGTGGAATCTATTTAAATTTTTCTCAATCAGGTGGTTCGACATACTCGGTAAATACTTATAACGAAATTACAAATGGCTAAAGAGCTATTAGGACAAAGCATAATAACATAATGAAATAGCATCACAGAACAGAATCACATAACAGATATAAAATCCCAGAACAATACATCGTCAATACAGATCCAAATACTATAAGTGGGTACAAAGCCACTGCCCACACATGTGAGTCAAATATATGTACATATCAAAGTCTGAATAATAACAGAGTAGCGGAATAGTGGACAAATAAAAGCGCTATCTATCAGCATAGCAGATAATGTCCAAAGCGGAAGCACAGAAGCTAAGTCCAGAGACCTAACCTGAAACAACTCGGTCTGACCCGAGCGAAAACACTCGGGTCAGGCTAGCTAAACAATCAGTAATAACTGAGATATATAATAATGCGGTACATAAATGAAACAGTACTTTTCCTAAGAAAAGAGTATTTTGGACCACATGAATATAATGACGGTCCCTAATCATCAATCACCAGTAAAAATCTCCAAAGAGAATATCAGCACCAAAGTGTTGAATAAATAAAATCGCCTCATATCATCGGCGTAGCCAAAGCTATATAAAGTTGCCCATAGGCAATAATCCCATGTGTGACCAGAGTCTGTAATCAATGCCCAAGCAAAGATCGATGCTCCAAAGAGCAATGGGGATATACTGAAAAATCAATGAAATCAAACACTGAAAAGCAGTGTCCAAAGACACTGTGAATCCACAAGGTAATCGCACTTACATCGTATGGTTCCATAGAACCAACACCGAATGGCGGTACTCGAATGGATATAAAAATCATCAGATAATACAAGTATAGCACGTGCACCGACCAGAGTCGTTATTGCCAAGTACTGTAGAGTTGTGATCGATCACTCGCACAGATGCGGAACGCGCGAGATGGCAAGATCCTTCCCAGAAGGATAAAGGCCCAGAGGCACATGCCAAAAAAAGAAACTGCTCCATAGAACAGGTGTCCAGAGACGGTTGCCCAGAGGCATGGTGACCGAGAGGTCCAGTACTGGCTGCCCAGAGGCTAATGTGTCACAAACTTCTTGGAGAGGAACCCGTAAAGTGTTAACGATGAGTCCCATACCCCACGTTCGCACTAAACGGTTTACTAACCAATAGCAAGCTCACACTCCAAACAATAAAAAGTCCACCTCGTATCATCGGTAAACTAGACCCAAAGGTCAAAACGATCAATCGAATAGGTCGGGGATTAACCGGAAAGAAAATACACATGGTTCCATAGGCCGGAGTTCTAACCGTTTAAGCACCTTTCCACTTTGCTCGACGTGCTAAAAAGTGAGTGTGAGATTTTTATTATAGAAAATAATGGTTCGAAACGGATTTATAATTGATTTTGAGAACACTTTAAAACGGCTTTTGAAAACTCTCCTATTATGGAGTAAATAGTTTACTAATTAAAAATAATATTATATAATAATTTCGAAAGCCATTTCGGAGCGAAAAATCCTTTTAAAACCTTTTTATAAGGCCCGTGTACAAAATCTAGAGATAAATCTCAAAGAAATCGATAAAACCAGAAAATCACTGAAAATAATCTAAGTGTTGGAAAATAGTCCAAAACTGACGCGAACCCAAGTTCGGAAAATTATTCGGAACAGCAGACTGAATTTGAATGGCATTAAAATTGGAAGGAACGTATTCTGACATTCCTATTTCAGAACGCAAAAAGAATTACTCGATTTCGACTTGAAACGAAGGCGTAGCGACGTTCCAAAGTCGGACACAGAAACATGAAATGCACTGTTTTGCACAGCGATCTGGGTTCAACTCTGACAGGAAATTCGAAGGGTCTAATAAACTCAGATGATGACCAAACTTTCCAGATATGGAGTTCATAACTCCATCTTTCCAACGAGACCAAAATCGTCAAATTCCGACTAGCGGCTCAAAAGTTATGACCAAAATAGTTTCAGTTTCATCCACAGAGCTAATATGTGTATCGCTCTCAGGAAGATAGTAGAAAAACCAATTTTTGACCTAGTTAGACTCAAAATTACAGAAAAATTACTGAACAAAAATTGTAGCATATGTTTTAAGCTTTCCGGAACATCCAAAATTATCTAATTCGGATAAAAAACGAGAGAGATACATGCAAAACAATATCAGATTGAAACTCAAGATAACTTGTTAAAGACAGAATTGGTCTTCTGTCTTTGAACGCATTTCAGGTCATCTAAATGGTAAAATTACAGAAAACTCACTGAACAAAAATTGTAGAATATGTTTTAAGCTTTCCGGAACATCCAAAATTATCTAATTCGGATCAAAAACGAGAGAGATACATGCAAAACAATATCAGATTGAAACTCAAGATAACTTGTTAAAGACAGAATTGGTCTTCTGTCTTTAAACGCATTTCAGATCATCTAAATGGCAAAATTACAGAAAAATCACTGAACAAAAAGTGTTCCTTATTGAATCTAGTTTGCAGCAAAAAAACCTGACCAAAAACAGATGAGAAATGAAGAAGTTATGCCTGATTTCATTTCAGCTACAATTCCAAAACGAAAATTATAGAAGCATCAAGTAAAAAAAAGGATTTAGCTAGCAATTTTACCTCAACCAATATAGCAAGCAACTTGTGTGCACACCCAAAATGAAAGCAAAGAGGATCAAAGAGCTATGATTCACATGTTACATAATAAAACATGTGTTACTAAATGATTACCGAAATCAAAAGATGATTAAACACATATTAGAAGAGGTTTTTAGCAATATACCTCTCTAGAAAGCAACAAAGACTACTATAGCATCAACCCAAGTTAGCAAAAGATGATTAGGAGGCTATAAGATCAAAAAAACACATAAAACATGAGTTACCAAATAAATTTCAAAAATGAGAAAGATATAAAAACGGATTTGAGGTGGGTATTTGCATTACCTTTGCATAGAATGACTTGCATAAGCAAAAACTAGAAGGAGATGAAGATAGAGGCCATTTTTGTTATGAAAGCTTTAGGAAATGATTAGGGTTTTGATTAGGGATGAATGAATGAGGTTAGGAGAGTTTGAGATAATTTATAGAGGAGGTTTAGGGTGGGTTATTGGGCTAGGTTTAGTAACCCAATAAGAAGAGAGTTATACATGTTTTTTCCAAAAATTAGTCTAAGTGTTCATATATGTTTATAAAACTCATTTTTTTTTCTCTTACCCAAACCCGTTTTAAAACTTCTCTTAAAATATTTAACTTTTCAAAATAACATTTTATCCTCATTTTAAAATCCCATATTTCCCATTTAATTAAAATAGCCTTTTTCAAATAAATTTTGTTATTCCAAATCCTTTTATGCTTCATTAAAATAAATAAAAATCCTAACTTTTATTTATTAATTGGTAATGCAAATCCCGGGTTGTTACAATACCTCATACAGTAGCGTTCGCCAAACCATCCTACTTCATTCTGGATTCTCCACCACGTGCACAGTTGTTAAAGTGGTTTTCAGTAATGGCAGAGAGTATGACAATATTCGATCCCGGTCTCTTTAACAATCAAACGCTTTTTTCATACCGGTTGGTTCTTTTACATTTCCAAAACCGATTCATAATTGATATCAAAATATCATATTCACTTCAAAATCATATCACTTTCGAAATCATATTCACTTTTGAAATCATTATTCACTTTAAATCATGTTCGTTTTCAAAATCATTACCACAAAATAGGTTAAACCATCGTATCAAAATATTGGCATTTAAATCGATTAATCTAAATCATAACAGTTCCAACTTTAAACAGTTTGAAAATTGAAAGTAGTTTATATATTGGAATAGTTATACATTAAAAATAGTTTATATATTAGAAATAGTTTATATATTAGAAATAATTAATAGGTTATATTTTAAAATTGTTTATATATTAGAAATAGTTTATATAATAAAATAGGTTATATATTAAAATAGTTTATATATTAGAAATAGTTTATATATTAAAATACGTTATATATTAAAAATAGTTTATATATTAGAAATAGTTTATATATTAAAATAGGTTATATATTAAAATAGGTTATATATTAAAATAGGTTATATATTAAAATTAGTTTATATATTAGAAATAGTTTATATGTTAATATATTAAAATGGTTTATATGATAAAATAGTTTATATGTTAAAAGAGTTTGTATATTAAAAGAGTTTATATCGAAAATAGTTTCAAATTAGAATTGTTTCTTCCAATTTCACAAATCAATTCAAATCAATTTTAGTTCCAAAAATTTGATTTAAATCAATCACAGTTCAACGATTTTAATTCAAAAGGCTAAAGATTTCAATTCAAATTCTCATTAAAACCCATTTCAATTTATATCGATTTCAAATCCATGTTTGAACTACAGATTTAAATCATTTCAAATTCAATAGGTTTCATAGTTTAAATATTCAAACATTTATAATAACTCAATTTTTGATAAATTTTATTTATATTTCAAAATTCAACTTTAAGATATCAATTTAAATTTTTTAAACAATTCATTTAAACCAATTTCAATTTCAACATTTTAAAACCTTGGATTTTGAAAATAATTCAGTTCGTATAATTTATTTCATAATATCATTTAACTGGATTCAAAAATTAAGGATTTAAATCATTTAATTTAACCAATTCGGTGTCCGTATATAATTTTCTACCCTATGGTCTAGTGATACGGATATATATCATTTCAACCTGCAATAATTTTAATTTCTGGGTATATATCATTTCAACCCGTATCCCGAATTACAATTTTTCAAATCCCTAAAATCGCTCGGGTTTATCATTTCAACTCATAATTATTTTTCCCTAATCTATAGGATCGTTCGGGTATGTATCATTTCAACCCATAGTGATTTTCCTAAAAATAACAAAGGGAACTTGCAGTGTGATAACAATATATAAATAAACGTAATATCAAATCATCCAAAATGTCAACAATTAGGCATCCATCACAATCATCATTCAAATCAACCAATAGGTCACAACAATTAACTGGTTATCATTATCAGGTATTTAACTATCAATTTTAAATTCAATATTACTTTAAATGGCAAATTTAATTGAAATGACCCTCTCTTTTGTACCTTAATTTGTAAGGATTTTTTTTTACATAGAGATATATATATATAGACATATATATATATATTTCTGAAGCCTAGAGTCATTTTTTTTCTTTTTATCTATACATCTTATCCAGGATCAAAATCTTTACCAATATAAATATATCAGTGCATTCACAAAGATATGCACATACATATGAAGATGCATGTGCCTCTCTTGTTTGAATCAGAGTTCTGGTAAACAAGAGGATAATTTGATTGATTAAATTTAATCAATCCACACATAGTTCAATTCAGTTCATACAATAAAATTTCATCCATATAGGTAACAACATGATTTTTAACCTTTGATTGCTTACTGGATTCTCAATGAAGTGTAATTCCTATAAACAATATATTTGTGTTCTGATTACCCTTAAATTGATGGTGTAGTGCCTATGCTCTGAAAAATGATAGAAGTTTATATCATTATCCATGTTTGATTTTTCTCATAAAATCTGCCTAGAGTACCATCTCTTTTCTGGAATATTTTTAAGTGAGATATCATATTTCAAAAGCTTGACTCTTTGATGCCATTGTGCTAAGCTAAACGAAATGCAAACATGAGTGAGTTTCCTGAGACCATGGGTACCCAGAAAACATGGTTCAACCAGACTCTTTGTTCTGGTATAACTCATAGGGTCTTAAAAATGCATTTTTGATCAAAGCCTTAATGAAAAGGAATCCAGACTCATGCTAAAAATACAAGGATAACTGGTGTGCTAATATCTGAACAAAACATATTTAAATGTACATATATATTTATCCAACTGTTATGGACATGGTTTTTAACTCCTATATTATAGATTTTTCCTTTATTCCAAAAACAAGGTATAAAACATTTTTGTAGAACAAATTGAATTAGGGAAACATTGCAGACACATAAGTACATTTTCCCTATGCCTATCAACTCTTGTATGCAATTGTTATGATGGATGAATAAATCATATAGTTCACTGAGACTCATCTATCCAGATTTCCCAAAACATAACCCTTTTCAAAGACTCAAGATTGACTAATACATTTATAAAATGTAACCACCCTTTTTTTATCATGGAGTTCTAGCTCTGATTTACTTACAAAAAATCATAGGTTAGCTTCTTTAACTTTTCACATAAACACTAAATATATAAACTCCAATTACAAGACAATTCCTTATCAAACACTTAGCAAAATATCCATCCAACATTCAGTACTTAATACAAGTGGCAATTTAAAAATATCAATACATGCAGGTTTCATCATTTATGCTCTTATCTAATTAGTTTTAGCATGCTAATATCTTCTTCTCAAAGCCTTGCTCCTACCCCTACTTAGTTGCTGCAGTCCTTGAAAATGCATTTGAAGCTGCCCCATATTAATGAGACACCCCATATGCCATTAGCACACTAGGGTCAGACACATGTCTGGTATGAGAAAATCCACTAAAACAATTTGTAAATCATGTTAAAGTTGAAACATGTATATATGTATATAACTCTGCCTTTAGAAAACAAATAAGTCATCTGTGCATGTTCTGTGTCAGTGTGTAGGTGCACACTTAAGTCTGCCTTTCCAGAAACCTCAAAAAGATATGGTACATTCATACATTTATACAACTCAGTCATAAATCAAATAAGCATCCATACAAAACAGAGAAATCACCAAAATGAATTAAATCATTTATTCCCTACTCAGATTTCATTCCAGGAAAACTCTAGTTCCTCTTTATATCAAATTCTCTTACATTGATATATTTATCTATCTTGGTCTCATCTGCAATTATATGAATCAATGGACACACTGTAATGGACTAAGTCACTCCATTACACAAAGATCTCAGGACTTAAACAAGCCATGTGTCAACTTGTATTACTCAAGAACACAAGTCATTCCTGCAGTGCTCTTGACCCCCATTTCTAATCAGTTTAAGTTAATAATAAATCTTTTGATTTTTCATGACTAAACCATTCAGTGAATCATTTCACTAAAACAAACATTCATGTCATAGCATTCCATATCATTCATAACCAACAAAGACAAACAGGCAATTAACATAGGTGTTCATTAAATAAGATTCTACATATATATATTCTTGCATTTTTAAAAAGGGTATAGACAACTAACATTGGCTTATGGCTATTTGAGAGAGAGTTTTTCTTCTTGCAAACATCTGTGCTTAAGTTAAACTCAGAATAACCAAGTTTCACTGAATCACAAAATTTATTTGCTATGTGTTTGAATATTTATATATTTTCATTGAATCAGGAGCATCAGCACATAGGCAACCCTATTGCACCTCTAATTCCTTTTTGTCTCAAGCCTCAGCACTTATACATAAGTATATTGCAGCCCAACATGTTTATATTTTCTGGGTTGAGCCAAAACCAACACTACTTGCCTATATTCAACATTCGATTCTCTAGATATTTACTTATGTTTCTAAACATAAACATATCAGAGAGATCTAGGTTTTTAAAACATATATATACTAATAATACTTAGAACTTTCATATAATAAAACAAGCAGAACAACCAGCTAAAAATCAAAACATTTTCATCTCTGAAATCACAGATAGACAATCACATATGAAAATACATTTTTAAGAAAAATTAACTTATGAACTGGCTGCCTTCATTAGGACTTAGTGCCTTAGATTTTGAGTGAGTTTTCTCACCTAGCTCTCTTTCACTTCTCAGTTGATTGACAAGCTTCTGCCTTCAAACCCTTTTTTCTTCACTTGTTTTATATTTATATAATATATATATTTTTCTCAAGAGCTATCCGGGAAGAAGAGAAGGTTCCTCATATCATTGCTTATTTATGCAGGGTCCTTCTTAGGGTTTAAGGCACTAGCTAAAGTCATTTTTGCCCAGCAGAAATCATGCCATTTGCATTTTATCTAAACCCAAAATCTTACCCTCCCCGGCTTAAGTTTGTGAAGAGAAAAGTGGTTATATCCTTTTGGTTAATTTCAGAAATTTTTCTTTTCCAAAAATGCTTTTCCTCTTATCTACTATCATGCTAAAAGTGTGACTTGATTTTCATTATTTATCCAATATTCTTCCTAATTCTGCCTATACAAAGCATATCTCTGTTTTATCTTATTTTCCTTTTTTTAGCTTTCACTTAAATAGCATGTACCTCCTTTATTTATTTATAAAAGGATTACTCCTTTTATATCCTCATTCTTTTCTTTCTGCCTATAATTTAAAATGTGTTTGTGTATTTTATTTTGCTGATTAGAACTCTAGTATTTGATTAGCATACATATATGTATATATAAGTCTTACAGAAATAATTAGTACACACATATATTTCTATACATTATTTTGTACTGACACACATGCACATGTACACTCAAATACAATTAGTAGCATCCATATATATTCTTGCATATAGCCTTTAAGGTTTTACTTTATTTATCTGTATATATATATATTTCCCCATACACATCAACATATGTTCATTCATATCATTCAGGAATTTAGCTTCAATTCATGTGTATTCCCTGTGCACACATGTACACACATATAGTTACACCATATCAAGCCATATCCATTCCCCTTTAAAATTGGTTTAAAAATTATTTTAAACCTATTTATATTTTCAAAATAAATTCCTAAAATCTTGGGTCATTACATACACCCCACCTTTTAGAAATTGTGTCACACAATTTTCCTGAGCTTAAATCAATTTCAAACTTAATTCAGAGAACAAATACATTCTCAACCAAATAGATTTTTAGTTCTATCACAATAACAAAAAAAATACATGCATCCAAAAGGAAAGCAAATTAAAAATCAATTACCTTTAATCTGAAAATAGCTTAGGGTAGTTCATCCTAACTTTGTCTTCTAATTCCCATGTGCAATCACTAGGATCAAGACTCCACTATACCTTCACAAGTTTCAGTGATTTATTCCTCAACTTCTTCACATCCTTTGCCAAAATTCCCACTGGATCCTTTTCATAAATCAAATTACGATTTATTTGCACTTGGGTTGGGGTCTCAAGAATTTCTGCCTTGTCATGGACCCACCTTCTCAATTGTGATACATGAAAAACAACATGCATCCCTTGCATGTTTTCTGGTAATTCCAACTTGTATGCCAAGGAACCAATTCTTTCCAAAATTTTGTATGGCCCAATATATCTTGGGGTTAACTTGCCTTGTTTTCCAAATCTCAGTACATTTTTCATAGGTGAGATTTTGATGAAAACAAAATTTCCTACTTCATATTCCACCTGCTTCCTTTTCATGTCTGCAAATTTCTTTTGCCTATCTTGAGCTGCTGCCATTCTTCTCCTTACCAACTCAATTTTCTCTTTAGTTTCTTGTATGTACTCAGGCCCTAAAATAGCTCTTTCTCCTGCTTCTACCCAACATACAGGTGACAAACATGGCTTGCCATATAAGGCTAATGGAGCCATCCCTATGGTGCTTTGATAGCTGTTATTGTATGTAAATTCAGCTAAATGGAGATAGTCTTCCCAGTTACCTCCAAAATCCAGTGCACATGCCCTTAACAAGTCCTCTAAAACTTTGTTCACCACCTCAGTCTGCCCATCTGATTGTGGATGGTAGGCAGTGCTCAAGCATAATTCACTTCCCATGGCTTCTTGAAAACTTTTCCAGAACCTTGATGTGAAGATGGTATCCCTATCACTCACAATAGTTTTGGGAATGCCATGCAATCTTACTACCTCTTTCATAAATACTTGTGCTAACTTTGGTGCATTCCTTTTTGATTTGACTGGGATGAAATGTGCTACTTTAGTTAGCCTATCTACTATCACCCATATGCTTGTGTTTCCTCTTTTAGATCTAGGCAGTCCATCTATGAAATCCATAGATATATCTTCCCATTTCCACTGTGGTATGCTAAGAGGTTGCAACAACCCTGATGGCTTTTGTGTTTCAACCTTGACTTGTTGGCAAGTCATACATTTTGCAATATATTTGGCTACATCTGATTTCATTCCCTTCCACCAAAAATCTATTTTTAAATTTTGATACATCTTTGTACTGTCTGGGTGTATGGAGTACTTACTTCTATGATATTCATTCAATATCTCCTCCTTCAACTCTATGTTTTCTGGAACACATATTCTATTCTGGTTTCTTAAATAACCATTTTTATCAATATGGTAATTTATCACTTCCTCCCCTTTTGATATGAGAATTTTCTTCTCCAATAAGTTTGTGTCTTGTTCTTGCATTTTACTCACCTTCAAAATTAATTCAGATTGAAGTGTCATCAAGCTTAACTTCCCTCTATTTTTCTGTGCACCATGCACATGCACATTCATGTGTACACAGCCATTCTCCCCAATTTCTGACTTAGCCAGCAAAGACAAGTCCTTAAACTCTTCTATCATCATCATAACTAATTTAGCATGTTGTCTACTTAGAGCATCAGCAACTTTGTTTGCTTTACCTGGTGTATAGAGTATGTCCAAGTCATAAGCAGCTAAGAACTCCACCCATCTATGTTGCCTCATGTTTAAATCTTTTTGTGAAAATAAATACTTTAAAGACTTGTGGTCAGTGTAAAGTTCAAACTTAGTTCCTAACAAATAATGTCTCCAAAGTTTCAAAGCATAGATCATAGCTGCTAATTCAAGATCATGTGTGGCATACCTTACTTCATGAGGTTTGAGTTGTCTGGATGCATATGCAATGACTTAGCCTTTTTGCATCAACACTGCACCCAAGCCAAACCCACTAGCATCAGTGTATACAACTAATTCTTCATTTCCCTGGGGTACTTTCAAGATTGGAGCATTCACCAATGCCACCTTCAACTGTTCAAAAGACTTCACACACTTCTCTGACCAAACAAAAGCTTGGTTTTTCCTGGTTAGGTTAGTAAGTGGTATAGAAATTTTTGAAAAATCTTTTATAAATCTCCTATAATATCCTGCCATCCCCATAAATGATCTCACTTCACTCACAGTGCTATGCCTCTTCCATGCTTGAATAGCCACTACTTTATTGGGGTTCACAGAAATTCCTTTGGCAGAAATGACATGGCGAAGGAAATGCACTTCCTCTTTCCAAAATGCACATATTTTGAAAATTTTGCCTTTAAATCTTTTTCCCTTAATCTAGACAAAACCAGATGCAAATGAATTTTATGTTCTTCCATTGTTTTGGAATAAATTAAAATGTCATCTATAAAAATAAGCACAAATTTGTCTAAATAATCTCTAAAGGTTCTGTTCATTAAATCTACAAAGTATGATGGTGCATTAGTCAAGCCAAATGGCATAATCAGAAATTCATACAATCCATACCTAGTGTTAAAGGCAGTGTACTTGATACTTGACTCTTCCACCTTCATTTGATGAAAACCAGATGCTAAATCTAGTCTAGAAAACACTCTTGCCCCAGCTAATTGATCAAAAAGATCATCTATTCTTGGCAAAGGATATTTATTTTTAATAGTTACTTTGTTCAATTCTCTATAATCTATACAAAGTCTTAAGGAACCATCTTGTTTCTTAACAAATACCACTGGTGCTCCCCAGCAAGAATTACTTGGTCTTATAAAACCCTTTTCTTCCAACTCCTCTAACTGTTTCTTTAATTCTTTTAGCTCATTTGGCCCCATTCTAGTTGGCTTTTTAATCACTGGGCTTGCTCCTGGAACTAAATGAATTTGGAGTTCCACTGGTCTATGGTTTGGAACACCCTTAACCTCCTTAAACACATCCAAGTATTCATTGACTATGGGAATTTCTTCAATAGTAAGTTCACTGAAATCTTTCTCCAAGTCAATTAAATGATACAATTTCCTTCCCTTAGCCACTTCACACAAAATTGTGATTCTCTGGCCTCTAAGGTTTTGCAATGATATGGTGGATGAATCCAAGTTAATTATGGCTTTAAATTGCCTTAACCAATCTACCCCCAATATAACACCTATGTTTGGGTAGTTTAAAACATATAAATTGGAAATAAAAGTATCTCCTTCTATGTTTAATTTCACATCCACACAAATCATATTTAAAACACTAGAACTCCCCAGTGGACTTTGTATATGCAATGGGGTTTCAACCAATATGCAATTCAATTTTAGCATTTTAACTAGTTCATAAGAAATCAAAGAGTGAGTTGCCCTAGTATCATATGCTACTGCTATGGGTATGGTACAAATAAATAGTGTACCTTCCACTTGACTGTGATTTTCAGCATTAATCTCCGCTATGGATTTTCCTTTGCCTTCCAAGTTTGCCAATTTTCCATGTTGTTTATACTCAAGACAATTTCTCTTCATATGCCCCTCTTTCCCACATAGATAGCACTTGAAAGCTCCTCCTTTCAATTCTGGACATCTTGGTTTGATGTGTCCTTCCTTTCCACATTGATGACACACAATTTTCTTCTTGGTTTCCTTAGCTTTGATATCTCCAGTGCCTTTGTTACTGGCCTCTTCTTTCTTCTTATCATAAGGGTGATATCTCCCCTTACTCTTCTTAGTGTTATTATTCTTAAAATTTCTGAACTTTTCCCTTTCCTTGTCATGCTGCTCTAATCTCAAAGCCAAGTCTATTACTTGATCAAAAGTCCTGTCAGCATAAGGTAACATGGCTCTGCTAAGTCCTGGGTTCATACCTTTTATGTACCTATCATTTTTGGATGCTTCATCTACCACTAGCATTGCTCCATATGTGGATAACCCCTCAAACTTTTGAGTGTACTCGGTGACATTCAGAGTTCCTTGCCTGAGTCTAATAAATTCTTCTAGTAAAGTGGTCTTAGCTGATGCTGGTACAAATCTTGCTTCCAACATCTCCTTGAATTGATTCCAAGTGATTTCATTCTCATTTCTCCCTGTAATGATTACTTCCCACCAGCTTAAAGCTACTCCTTTCAGCTGTCTTGAAGCCACTTGCCTCTTCCTTTGATCATCAAGCTGCATGTCATTGAAAATCCTATCCAATGTTCTCAACCATGCTTGAATTTCCATAATACTCTCTGTCCCTTCAAAGATTTTGCCTCCTAAATGAGTATAAGTCTTGAGTAATTTTGAGAGCACTTCATGGGGATTTTCTTGCCATTGTCCTGCCCCATCCCTAAATGCTCTCACCAAATCTTGTAGATTGACCATTGGTGGTGCATTGGAGGATCCTGCTCCCTGATTTGGTGGTCTTCCTACCATAGTTTGCTAATAATAATTTACATAGCTGGTTAGTTTTTTTTTGAAGGATTTGTTTTCAATTTTTAACTGTGTTTTAGTAACATAGCTCTGATACCAAATGAAACGACCCTCTCTTTTGTACCTTAATTTGTAAGGATTTTTTTTTACATAGAGAGATATATATATATATACATATATATATTTCTGAAGCCTAGAGTCATTTTTTTTTCTTTTTATCTATACATCTTATCCAGGATCAAAATCTTTACCAATATAAATATATCAGTGCATTCACAAAGATATGCACATACATGTGAAGATGCATGTGCCTCTCTTGTTTGAATCAGAGTTCTGGTAAACAAGAGGATAATTTGATTGATTAAATTTAATCAATCCACACATAGTTCAATTCAGTTCATACAATAAAATTTCATCCATATAGGTAACAACATGATTTTTAACCTTTGATTGCTTACTGGATTCTCAATGAAGTGTAATTCCTATAAACAATATATTTGTGTTCTGATTACCCTTAAATTGATGGTGTAGTGCCTATGCTCTGAAAAATGATAGAAGTTTATATCATTATCCATGTTTGATTTTTCTTATAAAATCTGCCTAGAGTACAATCTCTTTTCTGGAATATTTTTAAGTGAGATATCATATTTCAAAAGCTTGACTCTTTGATGCCATGGTGCTAAGCTAAATGAAATGCGAACATGAGTGAGTTTCCTGAGACCATGGGTACCCAGAAAACATGGTTCAACCAGACTCTTTGTTCTGGTATAACTCATAGGGTCTTAAAAATGCATTTTTGATCAAAGCCTTAATGAAAAGGAATCCAGACTCATGCTAAAAATACAAGGATAACTGGTGTGCTAATATCTGAACAAAACATATTTAAATGTACATATATATTTATCCAACTGTTATGGACATAGTTTTTAACTCCTATATTACAGATTTTTCCTTTATTCCAGAAACAAGGTATAAAACATTTTTGTAGAACAAATTGAATTAGGGAAACATTGCAGACACATAAGTACATTTTTTCTATGCCTATCAACTCTTGTATGCAATTGTTATGATGGATGAATAAATCATATAGTTCACTGAGACTCATTTATCCAGATTTCCCAAAACTTAACCCTTTTCAAAGACTCAAGATTGACTAATACATTTATAAAATGTAACCACCCTTTTTTTATCATGGAGTTCTTGCTCTGATTTACTTACAAAAAATCATAGGTTAGCTTCTTTAACTTTTCAGATAATCACTAAATATATAAACTCCAATTACAAGACAATTCCTTATCAAAACACTTAGCAAAATATCCATCCAACATTCAGTACTTAATACAAGTGGCAATTTAAAAATATCAATACATGCAGATTTCATCATTTAAGCTCTTATCTAATTAGTTTTAGCATGCTAATATCTTCTTCTCAAAGCCTTGCTCCTACTCCTACTTAGTTGCTGCAGTCCCTGAAAATGCATTTGAAGCTGCCCCCTATTAAATGAGACACCCCATATGCCATTAGCACACTAGGGTCAGACACATGTCTGGTATGAGAAAATCCACTAAAACAATTTGTAAATCATGTTAAAGTTGAAACATGTATATATGTATATAACTTTGCCTTTAGAAAACAAATAAGTCATGTGTGCATGTTCTGTGTCAGTGTGTAGGTGCACACTTAAGTCTGCCTTTCCAGAAACCTCAAAAAGATATGGTACATTCATACATTCATACAACTCAGTCATAAATCAAATAAGCATCCATACAAAACAGAGAAATCACCAAAATGAATTAAATCATTTATTCCCTACTCAGATTTCATTCCAGGAAAACTCTAGTTCCTCTTTATATCAAATTCTCTTACATTGATATATTTATCTATCTTGGTCTCATCTGCAATTATATGAATCAATGGACACACTGTAATGGACTAATTCACTCCATTACACAAAGATCTCAGGGCTTAAACAAGCCATGTGTCAACTTGTATTACTCAAGAACATAAGTCATTCATGCAGTGCTCTTGACCCCTATTTCCTAATCAGTTTAAGTTAATAATAACTTTTTTGATTTTTCATGACTAAACCATTTAGTGAATCATTTCACTAAAACAAACATTCATGTCATAGCATTCCATATCATTCATAACCAACAAAGACAAACAGGCAATTAACATAGGTGTTCATTAAATAAGATTCTACACATATATATTCTTGCATTTTTAAAAAGGGTATAGACAACTAACATTGGCTTATGGCTATTTGAGAGAGAATTTTTCTTCTTGCAAACATCTGTGCTTAAGTTAAACTCAGAATGACCAAGTTTCACTGAATCACAAAATTTATTTGATATGTGTTTGAATATTTATATATTTTCATTGAATCAGGAGCATCAGCACATAGGCAACCCTATTGCACCCCTAATTCCTTTTTGTCTCAAGCCTCAGCACTTATACATAAGTATATTGCAGCTCAACATGTTTATATTTTCTGGGTTGATCCAAAACCAACACTACTTGCCTATATTCAACATTCGATTCTTTGGATATTTACTTATGTTTCTAAACATTAACATATCAGAGAGATCTGGGTTTTTAAAACATATATATACTAATAATACTTAGAACTTTCATATAATAAAACAAGCAGAACCACCAACTAAAAATCAAAACATTTTCGTCTCTGAAATCACAGATAGACAATCACATATGAAAATACATTTTTAAGAAAAATTAACGTATGAACTGGCTGCCTTCATTAGGAGTTAGTGCCTTAGATTTTGAGTGAGTTTTCTCACCTAGCTCTCTTTCACTTCTCAGTTGATTGACAAGCTTCTGCCTTCAAACCCTTTTTTCTTCACTTGTTTTATATTTATATAATATATATATTTTTCTCAAGAGCTATCCGGGAAGAAGAGAAGGTTCCTCATATCACTGCTTATTTATGCAGGGTCCTTCTTAGGGTTTAAGGCACTAGCTAAATTCATTTTTGCCCATCATAAATCATGCCATTTGCATTTTATCTAAACCAAAAATCTTACCCTCCCCGGCTTAAGTTAGTAAAGAGAAAAGTGGTTATATCCTTTTGGTTAATTTCTGAAATTTTGCTTTTCCAAAAATGCTTTTCCTCTTATCTACTATCATGCTAAAAGTGTGACCTGATTTTCATTATTTATCAAATATTCTTCCTAATTCTGCCTATACAAAGCATATCTCTGTTTTATCTTATTTTTCTATTTTTAGCTTTCACTTAAATAGCATGTACCTCCTTTATTTATTTATAAAAGGATTACTTCGTTTATATCCTCATTCTTTTCTTTCTGCCTATAATTTAAAATGTGTTTGTGTATTTTATTTTGCTAATTAGAACTCTAGTATTTGATTAGCATACATATATGTATATATAAGTCTTACAGAAATAATTAGTACACACATATATATATATCTATACATTATTTTGTACTGACACACATGCACATGTACACTCAAATACAATCAGTAGCATCCATATATATTCTTGCATATAGCCTTTAAGGTTTTACTTTATTTATCTGTATATATATATATATCCCCATACACATCAACATATGTTCATTCATATCATTCAGGAATTTAGCTTCAATTCATGTGTATTCCCTGTGCACACATGTACACACATATAGTTACACCATATCAAGCCATATCAATTCCCCTTTAAAATTGGTTAAAAAATTATTTTAAACTTATTTATATTTTCAAAATAAATTCCTAAAATCTTGGGTCATTACATTAATTTAATATGAATTCAAATTAAATTTAATAACAATTTAAAATACCAAACAGCAATCAGTAAATTTCTAACCACATCATAAATTTAATTTAACTAACATAAGATGGTTTAGTATTCGTTAGTGGGTTAAAACACTCACCTTTGATTTATCGTCGATTAAAAATCTAAATAAGACCAAAATTTGAACAGTCTCAGAATCCAACCAAACTAGTTCCATAATGTCCAGAATTTCGATACGATCACAACGAACGTGAATCTGAGCTCGTATGAAGAAGTTATCGATGTTCGAACATTTTGAAATTTAAATTAAAAACAAAATAAACATAAGGGCATATTTGTAAAATTACCTACAGCAAACCCTAATTGTGTGCTCACGATCTCGATTACCCAGCAACGCATGAAGTCGCCACCTTCATCCACTTGCTGCCATGCCCACACGCCCCTGACCACAGATCGAAGGCCACCTCTAGTTGCGCCTCGGCCAGGCGCCTCCCTAGGCTCCACTTCGTCAGCCGCGACGCCTCCATGCTCGACCGCCGCCGCATTCTACGCCCAATTGTGACGAATTCATGCACCAATAACACGAACCAACCGTATAGATGAGCGTGCCTCAGCCTCCTCTACGCGCCAGCAACCTCCATTCGACCCATCGACGAAGATCCACCGTTGAAAACGAAACCCTAGGATGGACGGCCGAGAAAGATCGCCAATTTCTGGCCAAACGAGGCATCAATTTGAAAAATGAATTACAGTAGTAGATTGCACTCGTCGAGAGCTCTTCAATGATATATAATTTGCTATGGTTTGAGAAGTTTGAATTTTTGAAATTAGATTTGAAATTGAATTTGGGAATTCGGGTTTTCATATTCTGACGTTTGAGAAGGAGGAATAGATAGAAATAATAGTATGTATAGAATTCAGAAAATAGAGACTACTAGAGTTAGAAAAGTCTATTTATATATAGAGAGATAGATAAGAATGAACGGACATATCGAATTGGGTCAGAACAATAACAACGACCCGAAAAGCCCGTTTCGTTTCCGAAACGAAAATAGGTCATCCAATATATCGAAATATAGGTTTTCGATAATTTTAAACTCAGTGGAACTAGTTTCAAGCTCAATTCCATTGTATATAGAAGTTAGCTTTCAAATCAAATTATATTCATTTGAATCCTTTTAATTGATTTCTACGTGTTTCGAGCTCGCACGATCAAACAACAAGTCTGATCACTACGAAACTTGAAATCATATAATAATTCACTGTTACGGATCCAATGACACTGGTTTCGTCGAAATCCAAGACAGTGCCAAAATGGCTAATTTCCACGTTAATTAAATAAATTATTATTAAATTAGTTTAATCACTTTTCAAATTCTAAATTAAAAGTTAACAACTTTATCATTCTTGATTACATAGAAATTGATAACCTATTAAAATAAAGTTTCCATGTTAAATCCGCTATTTAAATGTAAATATTACATTAATTTTAGAGTTCAATTGCAATTGTAATAAAATTCCAGTTAATTATATTTTAAATTCAATCAATTTCTTTTATTTCGATTAACACTCTTATTATTAAATCATCCTATACCATATGAATATAATTAACATTAGTTTACATTTCATTACATTCATATTCTACAGTTATCATCTTTTACCATATTAATTATAATATTTAATTGTATTGATTCCATTAATTACCAATTTAATTCGTTATTTACAATTATAACCCAATTAACTTTACGATTATTTTAATCGATTGAAATTACATTAAAATAGTTGTCAATAACATTCAAACAACATTATTAAATCATTATCTAATTATTTTTATCATTAATAAATCATAAATTTTACTTCTTACAATATTAAATTTCCAAAATCTTATTTAATTTAATATTTTTAATTATCGGAAAAATACGGATCGTTACATATAGTTTTGACGAAGAGAATTGGTGTAAATAATTGTCACTAATGGGTAATGCTTATAATAAATAAAATTAGAATGTACCAAAAGATGTGTAAGCGATAAATTCAGTCAAAATATCACATTGCTAGCTAAGGTGACATTTGAACGTTAATATCTAAATTGTTCAACATTAAGGTGACTGAATTTATACCTATGAGTCACACAACTGAAATGATGAAGATTCCAAATAAACCACACGATTTAATTGATTTTAAATAGTTGAAAATTAATTAATAATTAATATTTATGAGATATTAATTATTAAATTTTATTTAATTTATTTCAATATCACTAGTATTTAGTAAAGTGCATATATAAAAGTTATAAACGTGTGTATCGATATACGATATCGGTAGAAGTTTAAATTTGGTTTAAACAAAATAAATACTAAAAGGGACTTTAAATAAATTAATATTTGTGAACTATTAGTTGCTAAAAATTTCCTGTTTGATTTCCATCGGTATTTAATGAAGTGCATATATAACATTTATAAGCGCACATATCGATATACGATATCCATATTAAATTTAAAATGGATTTAATGTTAATAATAACAATTGGTTTTTGGAATGTTTTAGAGCCCAAATAGCTCAAATATTAGCCGGACTTACTTTAAGGAACAAGAGGGGTCTTTTTTTGAATGAGATGAAAATATTATTAAGAGAAGAGGAATCAACATATATTGAATGCTATGTTTATTTTCTCCTTTAATAAAAGTTTCTCGCAGTCATTTGCCTCTTTGATTCTCATCTTCCCTTCCCAAAATTCAAAATTTCCATGGTAGTAAGTTGCTAAAATTTCAAAATAAAATTCAAACAAAACAAAGAGAAATGGGTGCTTGTCTCTAGATTAATGTAGACCTGGAGATCGATTTAAAGAATTTGGGAATTTTTCTTCATTCAAGTTTTATTGTCTAGGCTCATCCTAAGGTAATTTATATATTTGCATTTAACTCAAAGTTGTCAAAAGGAGTTTCATATAAGATATATAATAGTAACCTTTTAAACTACTTTAATTAGACTTTGTATTCTTTTATTTATTACATGTAATAATATAAATAAAGTTTATTTTAATTTGAACTACCATGCAAAAAAATTATCGTGTTTCTATATATACAGTTATACATGTAAACATGCATATAGATACATACATATATATAAATTTTTAAAAAAATTCATTTTTTAGACAACAAAGACATATACATATATAGAGGGGAAATGTGTCCTTTGCGATGTAAATCCCAACACCTAAGCAACGTTCATATTAACTATATACACTTTTCATATATTGCACTTTGTGTAGTTAAAGCCCATTAAAGCCCCGCAAAATACCGACTATAGCGCATAGTGCTCTTCAATAGCTACACTATTTTAGTTTAGCGTTGTTAAACGGTAGTATTTTAGTTTAGCGTTGTTAAACGGTAGATCAGCTTCAATCCCCGCTATTTTCCGCTACACCCGCTAAATTAAGGCTTTTTAGCATCCGCTTTAGCAACAATAATATACAAAGGTACACTTTATTGGTTTCCTTTTAAACCAAATCAACAAAATTAGGGTAAATACCAAATTTCAAGATATAAGCGCTCAATATATGTTAGAATCTATTGTAGTCACCAAATCTAGTCTGCATAAATCACGATATTCTTCGATTTTATTATATGAGATTTAAAAAAAAAATTTGTCTGACGCAAATGATGTGAGAATGAGAATAAATTAACTTTAAATTTTTGGTTTTATATCCAATGAAGCTCTTTTCACCTCCGTTATTTTCTGTTCTATCCCTACTTTATCTTCGCTGTAGATTTTTGCTCATCCACCATTATACAACCGCTAAATGATTTAACTGTACAGAGCACTTACACTATACAAATGGGTGCATTTGATGTGCTCATCATAATGTAGAATTAAATTAAACTAATTTTGAACAATTATAATAATATGAAGAAAATTTTTAAAGGAAAATTTAGAAAAGTTATAAATGTATTTAGACTACATAGGCCCAACAAAGATTCAATAGGAATATTTTTTTTAAATCTACCCATTTCATCCGCTGCTAGTTGGCTCGGTTCCTTTTATGGGTAACAAAGCCCAAAAGCCTACGTGATATATAATTAATCATGTTATGGCGAATTAATTAAGCTTTCCCATTTAGTACGGTATCTAAAAAGGTAATATCTAGGATTGGAATTAAATAATCAAGTATCATGTCCTACCTGGTTACCAGCCTGGCCAAAAAGGTGAAGTAAACCCAAAGGTTGACTGTAACGACCTGCCTTTTTAGACGTTTTAAGCAGACACACACATCAGACTCGAACCATTCAAAAGGGCAGGTTGTTATGGCGTAAATAAGAAAAAGCAGAGAAAGAAAGAAAACAAATACAAAATCTCGCAGTAGAATGATAAAATAAAATAATCAAATAAACAGTTCATGAAGCTGTTTACAAATAACATTGATTAACCTTTTATAATACAGATCAGAGTTACATACAACAAGAATAAATAATAAATAAATGCAGCGGAACAACATGATGCAGTGGAATAAATAATAATAGTACAAAATCTTCATTTTCATCCTCTAGAAAGCAGTCTTCGATACACTGAAAAGCTCAAACTGTCCCGAGCGAATTGAAAAGACAAAACACTCGAGTCAGAACTAAAATAACTTATGTAAGTTAAATCAATAGTAAATAAATATGAGTGTAATGGCGTCAGAGATGTTTACGGGGTTTGACATCTCCTCTCCAATGTCTAACGTGAGTGCAATAACTTAAGAGATGTTCGGGATTTCCACCTCCTAAGGATCCGTTAAACTATCTACTATGTAGTACAATACGCTATTATAATAGTGTCTACAGTAAAGTAAAGTATTAAAATAGCGTTAAGGCATTACCCATATCCCCCTTAACACATTTTTATATATTCCCATAGTCTATACAGTATCGTAATTCCTCCATAAACTGGAGGGCTATCAGAGGGCACTCCATAGGTATGGTACAAACCAAACTCGTAGAAGGCGTGTTGGGGCATGTGAACACGGCACTCGAGGCAATGCAAGGGTATATATACCAATTGCAGATCCAGACTGATGGTAACGCATAGCAGCTACTACCGCCCACCTCGGAACACACTCCCATAATCAAAATCAAGGGGTGGACACCAAATCATCATAAAGTCATAATATGGTATCGAAGAAATGTGTCCGACCGGAGGAATGACCTCACTTGGCCCGGCATGGATCCTGTTTTAGCCACATCTAAGCTGACTCACGGGAGTCAGGGTCACGTAAATACCTCATACAGAATCGTCCGCCAAACCATCCTACTTCATTTCTGGAATCTCCACCACGTACACAGTTGTTAAAGTGGTTTTCGGTATAGAAAGAGAGTATGACAATATCCGATCCCAGTTTCTTTAACAACCAAATGATTATTACACACCGGATGGTTCTTTTACATTTCAAAAGTCAATTCATAATTAATATCAAAATATCTTATTCGATTTCAAACCATAATCTCTTTCGAAATCATATTCACTTTCAAAACTATATTCACTTTCAAAACTACACTACGCCATAAATGGCCTACTGCAACACAAAAAAAATGTTGGCTCAGGCCCAAAAAATGTTGCCATAGGTCTATGGCAACACTTTTAGGGTGATGCAATTTTTGCCGTTGCCTTAGACCTCAAAGGCAACATTTTGACTATCAAGGCAACATAAGTAATATTGTTGCAGTAGAACCCTATTTGGGTCTATGGAAACACCCATAGGTGCCTGTAGCAACATTCAAAAATGTTGCTATAGATATTGATTTTCTGAATTTGTGGGGCCCACAATATAGAGCATATTTGATTTTTTAATAGAAATAAATATTTATTTAATAAAATGCTATTTGCATAGAATTTGATATTCAAACATTAATTTATTTAAATAAATATTTTATTTCAACATTTGAAATAGTACAAATTCCCGACTCCACTATTTTACAATTCAATGATATATAACACTGATATTCACATATACAGATATTCCTCACTACATCACTCAGTTCACTCATTACATATGCAGTTTCAATTTATACAGACACCGACACTAACAAATATATGCCGAGCCGAAGGCGAGCCGAGTGCCGAGCCGAAGGCGAGGCGAGAAGCGGGTCCGGGCGCAGCGCCGGTGGTGGTCCGGGGCACCGCCCGATTCATCCGATTTTGGAAGATCGAGCCTTCTTTGAAACGACGTAAAATGATGCACAAATGAACACCTCCTGCGAATTTGAACACCTCCTCGATGATTGACTTTTGCAACTCTTTCATGGCTTCTTCTGAATCATCCGACCTTTTTCCAGCCATCATTCTTAGCTCTGCCTTGGTAAAAGACCTGAAACCATGATAAATAAAAATTGACATTTCATCGAACATGTTGCGTGTTAATAAGTAATACATTACCCTTCATCGAACATGTTGCCTAATCACCTAATCACAATCGCTGGCATAACCACCCATTCCTTCCTTCCACAAAACAATAACAGCAACCTACCATTCCACCACCAACTTCCTTTCACCAATCCAAACTGCCTTAACCCAAACTCCTCCCTGCTACATTTCAAGCAACAACAACCTTCTCAAGCAACCACTGCATACTTCATTATCGAAACCCATACCAGCAAACTGCATTTTCTTCCAAACTACCATCTCACAACCAAAACATCCCAAACGTGCAACAACAAACAAAGCTCTAACCTATCACTTCATATACTTCAACCTCCATCACACCTTCATATCCAACTTCTACAAACTGCGACAACCAGATTCACCATCCAGCTACAATCAGCCACAAACTCCTGCCCCTATCACCTAACGAACTCGAACCATTTCTGCACATAGCACAACAAATCCCTTCCTCTACAATCTGTCACAACCAATTCGCATCTCCTCACTAACCCTATGCCTTCACCATCACAACAACCACCTACCTGCCTTCTCCGACAACCCGAACTACCCCTACACCCTAACTTCCTCACCAATCAAACTGAAAACCAACCTATTAAAAACTCCTCCAAATCGCGAACCCACCAGCGCCTCCCATATCAAATTCACCAACCGCAATCTCAGCAACCCATCGACCAGAACTACCTTAAATCACCATTGGCCTCACCTCCATCGCTTGAAATTTCAATCGCAATCACCCACTGCCGTAACCCAGTCCAATCATGACCTAACTCCAACAACAATCGCCGATTCACAAGTCGAACAGACATTTCCAGATCTCGACAACAAAGCAAACGGGGCTCGACATGTAGGCAAACAGCAGCGAAATTGGAGGTGAGAACGAAATGGGGAACGAAGCTTGTCTGAGATCACTACCAACCTTTGAAAAAAGGACGAGATTTTGTTTTTGGAAGAAAAAAAAGAAACGAAAATATTATTTGGAAATTAGGGATTTGGAAATTGGGGGTGAGAACGAAAATGATATGAAAAGTAAAGCGGGAAAACGAAAATTTGGAGCAAATTGTAGCGGTGATCCAGTTTAACAATCGGATTAAATGTAGACCGTTGGATCGTATTCACGCGGATTGCTAATTTTATTAATTTTTTAATCTGAATACATCTATAGCAACACTATATAAAAATGTTGCATTGTGTTACACTTTTTTAGCTAGAGCAACACATTTTTATGGCTAAGGTAACACCATAAATACAACGTTGCAGTAGGACCAAAATTTTATATCTATCGCAACATTTTAGCTGGCAACACCTTGCAAAAATGTTGCAGAAGGTCATTTATGGCGTAGTGCTATATTCACTTTCAAAATCATATTCACTTTCAAAATCATATTCACCATTGAATTTATTGATAAGATAGGTTAATTAAATCCTCGTTCCAAAATCATCATATTTACTCAAATATTTCATTTCACAAAAAGATATCAATTCCAAATTCCAACTTAGGTTGTATCATCATCAAGGATTTAAATATAAATACTTCAACTTTACATAGTCTAAAATTTTAGAAAATAGTTTAGATAGTCATAAATAGTTTTAATAGTTTAAAAATAGTTTAAATAGATTTAAAATGATTTAAATAGATTTAAAATGATTTAAATAGATTAAATAGATTTAATTAGATTTAAAATGATTTAAATAGATTAAATAGATTTAATTAGATTTAAATTATATTAAGTAGATTTTAAATAGATTAAATATAGATTTAATAGATTTAATTAAATTTAAATTATGTTAAGTAGATTTTAAATAGATTAAATAAATTTAAAATATACTAAATAGATTTAGGTTATATTAAATAGATTTAAAACAGATTAAATAAATTTAATTAGTTTAAAATAGGTAAAATAGATTAAATTGGATTAAATAGGTTATAATAGATTAAAATAAATTAAAAATAGTTTTAATTGATAAAAATAGTTTAAATTACTTTAAAATAGATTTCAAAGTTATATCCAAACATTTTCAATGACTCAATTTTGATAAATTCATTTATATTTGACACTTTAACTTTGAAATTCCAATTTAAATCCTTTGAACAATTCATTTAATCAATTCCAATTTCAAGCATTTAAGCTTGGGTTATCGAAAATAATTCATTTTATATAAATCAATTTCTATATCAAAATGCCAGTTAACTGAATTCAAATTTTAAAGAGAAAAAAACATTTAATTTAACCGATCCGGTGTCCGTATTTAATTTTATACTCTATGGTCAAGTGATACGGATATTTATCATTTAAATCCGCAATTTAAAATTTTACGGTTATATATCATTTCAAACCACAATCTCGAATTATTTAAAAATCCAAAAAATCGCTCTAGTCTATCATTTCAACCCATAACAATTTTTTCCTAATCTATATATCGTTCGGGTATGTATCATTTCAACCCAAAAGGAACTTGCAGCTTTATAACAATATAAAAATACAACATCCAGTCGTCCAATATCACAATCAACATCCATCACAATCATCATCCAAATCAACCAGTAAACATCAATGGATAACTGATTATCAATAATAGGTATTAAATTGACAATTGAATTCAATATTAAATTAAACGATGATTAAATGCAATAAAAGTCAAATTTAACTAGAATGACAATTTAAACCAACCAAACATCAATCAATAAATTTCTAATCACATCATAAATTTAATTTAACTAACATAAGGTAATTTAGTAATTGTGAGTGGGTCAAAGCACTCACCTTTGAATTTCAAATCAATTTGAAATCCAAATAAAGGCCCAAATTTCAACAGTCTCAGAATTCATCCAAACAAGTGCCAAAATGTCTGGAATTTCGATACGATCGCAGCAGAACAAACCGCGTGTAAATTCGATCTCGTACGTAAAAGTTATGATGATTAGAACGATTTGAAAATGAAATTTAAATAAAAAATTAAATACTACCTCCCAAAACGGCCACATCAGCTCATCTCTAATCGCTCACGAAACCCTACCTCTGTTCGACACACTACACCATATCGATCATACCAGCCGCCGCCGCCTTTCTGCTCACCGCACTGCCTACGTCAGTCGCCCACGCAATTAGAGGAAGCCATGACGTTGCAACACCCACTCGACACCCCAGATCGACTAACGATCGACGTCAAAGAGGAGCAGCCGCCACCATTTGCATGAACCCTAATGCAATTTTTCACCTCGATCAAGCCATCATCTCGCCAAATGAACCACACCGATGGACTTTGCTCGTCGATCTCCACAACCCCATATCATCGATTCGACGATCGGTCGAAGTTGATCACGACACAACGAACGGTCGAGAATTAATCACCTAATTCTAGCCACACAGAAACCCAGATCGAAAAACAAACTCCAGATTTGACTTACGCTCGTCGAGAGTTTCGAATCGGTATATAATTTGATATAGTTTTGAGGAGTTTCATTTTGAAATTGATTTGGAAATTGAATTGAGGGTTTGCAAATTTGATTTTGTTTCTGCCATTGAGAAGAAGAAGCAGACAGATGGAATTGTACATACAGAAATGAGAAGTAATAAGGCTGCTAGGGTTAGAACAAAACAATATATACTAACGAACCCCGATAAGAATGAATAATACCCGAATTGATTTGAAACGACAAATATGACCCGAAAAGCCCGTTCTGCCTCTAAAACGAAAGTAGGACATCCCACATATCAAAATAGATGTCTTCGATAATTTTAAACTCAATGGAACAGGTTTCAAGTCTTAATTCGATCGTATGAAGAAGTTAGCTATAAAATCAGCTTATTTCAAATTGATTTCAATTGAATTTAATTAAATTGATTTCTACGCGTTTTGAGTCCGTACGATCAAATGACAAGTCCGTTCGATACAAAACTTGAAATCCTATAATAATTCGCCGTTATGGATCCAATGAGACCAGTTTCGTCGAAATCCGAGACAGTTGCCAAAATGTCTATTTTCACGTTAATTAAATAAATTATTATTAAATTGATTAAATCCCTTTTTAATTCAATATTTATAAACTAACAAACTTCATCATTTTTGATTACTTAGACATTTACAATAATTTAAAACAAATTTACATATCAATTCAGTGTTAAATATCACACAAATTACAATGTTCAATTTCAACTGTAATTAAATCCAATTAATATAATTTAATTCCAATCAATTGTTTTAATTTGGTTTCAATCTTTTTATTCAATCAATTATTACTCTATAGACATAGTTAAAATTTGTTAATATCTTATTACACTAATATTCTACAAATATCATCCTTTACCATATTAGCTGCAATATTTCAATTACATTGAATTTTTGTCAATTCTATTATAATTTAAAATCCAATAAATTAATTTATCTTTGTTTCACTCTTTTTATTAAATCAATTATTTCCTTGTGAATATAATTAACATTTCTATCCATTTTATTGCATTCACCTTTTATAGTTATCGTCTTAACTCATTTTGCGTAACATTTAATTTCATTTAATTGCAATTGATTAAATATATTGGTAACAAACAACAATTGTCACCATTTCTACATTTAATAACATTTGTAAGTTTATTATTTACAAACAAATGTTATAGCAACTTACACTATACTAATTCTATCTAATTACAATTCATTACACATTATTTCATTAATTAATCAACTTTTAAATTACCAATTACTCCTTTAATCCAATTATAAATTAATACGCACATTATTACAATTAAATTTACAATTTATAGCCAATTAAAACTTTTTAATCATTTCAATTAATTGGAATTACATTTAAAGCTGTTATCAATTACCGTAAATTAATACTATTACATTTCATTCCAATTATATCGTTATTATTAAATCACAAATTTTTATTTCTTCCAGCTTCAAATCACAAAACCTTATTAAATTAACTATTTTTAATTATCGAAAATTACGGGTCGTTACACTCTCTCCCACTCAAAACTTTTCGTCCTCGAAAAGGGAAAAGAAGAGAAAAGAAGGAATTAATTAATCAATATATCTTATTCAAAATATTAAATTTATAAACAATTAATTTACATAATTAAATAATTTAAACAAGATATATCAATTTATAAACAATTAAATCCTTTTATTTTCAAGTTCAATAGATTTTGGAAAACATTTCTATTTTTCACAAAAAATTTCTATGTCCAAAATTCACGGAAAATTTCGGTAGAGTCTTCTTTGTACGGTGAGATCTGGGAGAAATAATAATATCAATAATAACAAAATATATCACATATTTCAAAATAATATATCCCAAACCACGTGAAAACAATATAATATCACTAGAAACCGTAATATGAAAACGTACCTATTTGTCGGGCAAGCAAACGCTTATTTATGAAACCAAAAGCAGTAGTTATTGCTTCCATAACCTGTATTTCACTTATATAATCCAAAAGAGTTAATAATTAAATAAAAGAGAAATATTTAAGTTGTTTCAACTAATAACAACAAAGTAACACAACATAACAACAATTACTTACAAACAAATCATACTGTCATCACATACAGTCAAAAATATTAATTTTATATCCATAGCAACCAACAATTGATTTGTTCAGATTTAGAAACCTCTAACCATATAAAATGATAAATAAACTATGAAGTAAACCATATGCTCAACAATCATAGATAAAACTTTATAGATTACTTATACATCTCTATATAAAATATAAGTATCCTTTCCCAACCAATCCATAAGCCAATCAAACAAAGAATTCAACACATTTTTAAGTTTACTCTATATATCTTTTTCACATTATTTATTGTTCTTTTTTTTCAGACAATGATTTCCTTTAATTCACGTTCATTACTTACAAAATTTTAATTCTCATTCATTCATATAAGGCTTATTTCATTAATTTACACTCTTTACTTACATAAGTTATATCAATTTCAATTATTTGGATCATAAATGAATTCATTATTGAAGTATTGTATACATTTTATTTCAGTTTACTTTGCATTTACTATTTAATTTGATTTCCTTTTTTTCACATCATTTACTTCTCTTTTCTCATTCATATAATATTTATTTTCATTAATTTACATTTGTTATTACTTATAGAAGTTCATTTCTCCTTTATTCATACAATGCCATTTTCTTTCATTTTATTACTTTACATTCATTGCTTAAATAAGTTATTTCTATTTCTATTATTGGGTTATACATTATTAGGTAAGCTTCTTTACAATTCAATTCGCCATTTATAGATTTATTTCTTTTTCACATTCACTCTTCCATATATATAGTATTATTGAATATTAACTCCATTTCTAAATCATTTCAATGGTTTCTGAAGTTATAACCATTCAATTTATATAGTACTCATTTTAATTATAAATGGCTTCAATATTAATTCAAGTTTATAATTATTTACTTATAGTATTCACCTTTACCATTCAATCTGATTATAAATAGCTTAAAATGTTAACTTAAGTTTATAATCATTTTTCCTACATTATTCACTTCTATTACATTTAATTAGTAACATTTCCAACTATTAACTTTTGTTTATAACAATTTATAATATCAGAATTCTTATTTAGAAGAAATTCCATTGAACACTTTCATTTTTCTAAGTTTTACTTGTACAATATTCTATTACATATTATTTTTAACATTTTAACTTTTAGTAATTTGGTAAGTTATATATATATATATATATATATATATCTTTTAGAATGAAACTGAATATTACACAGGTTCATCTTATTCATTTAGTAATAAAATTGTTCAATAGTTACATTTTCTTATTTCCATTTCCTTTTTATTTACAGTTTACAAATTTTAAATTTCTTATCTATTTCATTTATCATTTGGCATCTAATTTCTAATTATACATATTAAAAAGTTTCCAATTATTAAAATAGTCAAGATTTCATTTCATTATAATAATTGAAATTTCCAATTTGCAGAAAACTTGAGAACTAAATACCGAGTTAGTTCCGTTTCAATTATTTTAAAATAATATATATATATACTCATATCTTATATATATCAAATCATATTTGGAAATTAAAATTTATTTATCAAAACAAATGTGTAGTAAACTACTACAACGGTCTTCCCACTTTGAAACTCGAAAATGAACATCGATGATGCGTGCACTCATCACCAAAATTATTTTCCAACGACAGAGAGGGGAGTACAGAACTTATTCCTTTAAAATTTTCTTTTAAAACATTTCTTTGAAATCATCTTAAAATATTTATATCAGAAAATACTTCAAAATACTACTAGTATTATATTCCAAAATTTTTGAAAGAAATTTCAAAAATACCGGAACTTCAGTTCTAAACTTCCAATTTATATTTACTTTATTTGTAAATCCTATTTTTCAATCAATATTTATAAAATTTCTCTACCTAACAAACAACATATTACATCCAACTATATCATTTTTGAAATTTATTATTTTATATACAAAAACATAGAATAAGCAAAATATTTTCATTTACCTTTATTTCAAAACAAATATTGTGCCGATCTGCCCTATTAAGTGTTTAGAAATCCTTATCGACACCGACCAGAATTTATAAATTTGAAATAGAACAAATTAACACAATACAAAAACCTTTTCTAACACTAACAAATACGCTCTCTCGTATATACACTCAGCGACTCACTCTAGGGTATTACTACCCTATTTCTGAAGAGTCAGACCCCACAAAGCTAAGGTTATCGCCAAACCAGAGCTCTGATACCAACTGTAACGACTCGCCTTTTTGGACGTTTTAAGTAGACACACACGTCAGACTCAAACCATTCAAAAGGGCAGATTGTTATGGGGTAAATAAGAAAAAGCGAAAAAGAAAGAAAACAAATACAGAATCTCGCAGCATAATGACAAAATAAAATAATCAAATAAACAGTTCATGAAGCTGTTTACAAATAGCATTGATTAAACTTTTATAATACAGATCAGAGTTGCATACAACAAGAATAAATAATAAATAAATGCAGCGAAACAACATGATGCGGTGGAATAAATAATAACAGTACACAATCTTCATCTTCATCCTCCAGAAAGCAGTCTTCGATGCATTGAAAAGCTCAGACTGACCCGAGCGAATTGAAAAGACAAAATACTCGAGTCATAACTAAAAGATCTTATGTAAGTTAAATCAACGGTAAATAAATATGAGTGTAACAGCGTCAGAGATGTTTATGGGGTTTGACATCTCCTCTCCAGTGTCTAACATGAGTGCAATAACTTAAGAGATGTTCGGGATTTCCATCTCCTAAGGATCCGTTAAACTATCTACTATGTAGTACAATACGCTATTATAATAGTGTCTACAGTAAAGTAAAGTATTAAAATAGCGTTAAGGCGTTACCCATATCCCCCTTAACACACTTTTATATATTCTCATAGTCAATACAATACCGTAATTCCTCCGTAAACTGGAGGGCTATCAGAGGGCACTCCATAGGTATGGTACAAACAAAACTCGTAGAAGGCGCGTTGGGGCATGTGAACACGGCACTCGAGGCAATGCCAGAGTAGATATACCAATTGCGGATCCGGACTGGTGGTAACGCATAGCAGTTACTACTGCCCACCGCGGAACACACTCCCATAATCAAAATCAAGGGGTGGCCACCAAATCATCACAAAGTCATAATATGGTATCGAAGAAATGTGTCCGATCGAAGGAATGACCTCACTTGGCCCGGCATGGCTCCTGTTTTAGTCACATCTAAGCTGACTCACGGGAGTCAAGGTCACATAAATACCTCATACAGAATCATTCGCCAAACCATCCTACTTCATTTCCGGAATCTCCACCACGTACACAGTTGTTAAAGTGGTTTTCGGTATTGGCAAAGAGTATGACAATATCTGATCCCGGTATCTTTAACAATCAAATGCTTATTACACACTGGATGGTTCTTTTACATTTCAAAAGTCAATTCATAATTAATATCAAAATTCATATTCGATTTCAAACCATATCTCTTTCGAAATCATATTCACTTTCAAAACTATATTCACTTTCAAAATCATATTCACTTTCAAAATCATATTCACTTTTGAATTTATTGATAAGATAGGTTAATTAAATCCTCGTTCCAAAATCGTCATGTTTACTCAAATATGTCATTTCACAAAAAGATATCAATTCCAAATTCCAACTTAGATTGTATCATCATCAAGGATTTAAATATAAATACTTCAACTTTACACAGTCAGAAATTTTAGAAAATAGTTTAGATGGTCATAAATATTTTTAATAGGTTAAATAGATTTAAAATGATTTAAATAGATTAAATATAGATTAAATAGATTTAATTAGATTAAATAGATTTAATTAGATTTAAATTATATTAAGCGGATTTTAAATAGATTAAATATAGGTTAAATAGATTTAATTTAATTTAAATTATATTAAGTAGATTTTAAATAGATTAAATTAATTTAAAATAGATTAAATAGATTTAAATTATATTAAGTAGATTGAAAATAGATTAAATAAATTTAATTAGTTTAAAATAGGTAAAATAGATTAAATTGGATTAAATAGGTTATATCATATTAAAATAAATTAAAAATAGTTTTAACTGATAAAAATAGTTTAAATAAATTAAAATAGTTTGAATTAGTTTAAAATAGATTTCAAAGTTATATCCAAACATTTTCAATGACTCAATTCCGATAAATTCATTTATATTTGACACTTCAACTTTGAAATTCCAATTTAAATCCTTTGAACAATTCATTTAATCAATTCCAATTTCAGCATTTACTCTTGGATTATCGAAAATAATTCAGTTTATATAAATCAATTTCTATTTCAAAATGCCAGTTAACTGAATTCAAAATTTAAAGAGAAAAAACATTTAATTTAACCGATCCGGTGTCCAAATATAATTTTCTACTCTATGGTCAAGTGATACGGATATTTATCATTTAAATCTGCAATTTAAAATTTTACGGTTATATTTCATTTCAAACCGCAATCCCGAATTAAATAAAAATCCTTAAAATCCCTCGAGTCTATCATTTCAACCCATAACGATTTTTCTCTAATCTATAGATCGTTCGGGTATGTATCATTTCAACCCATAAGGAACTTGCAGCTTTATAACAATATAAAAATACAACATCCAGTCATCCAATATCAAAATCAACATTCATCACAATCATCATCCAAATCAACCAGTAAACATCAATGGATAACTGATTATCAATAACAGGTATTAAATTGACAATTAAATTCAATATTAAATTAAACGATGATTAAATGCAATAAAAGTCATATTTAACTAGAATGACAATTTAAACCTACCAAACATCAATCAATAAATTTATAATCACATCATAAATTTAATTTAACTAACATAAGGTAATTTAGTAATTGTGAGTGGGTCAAAGCACTCACCTTTGAATTTCAAATTGATTTGAAATCCAAATAAATGCTCAAATTTCAACAGTCTCATAATTCGTCCAAACCAGTGCCAAAATGTTTGGAATTTCGATACGATTGCAACGGAACAAACCGCGCGTAAATCCAACCTAGTACGTAAAAGTTATGATGATTAGAACGATTTGAAATTGAAATTTAAATAATAAATAAAAAGAAATACTACCTCCCAAAACGGCCACGTCAGCTCATCTCTAATCGCTCACGAAACCCTACCTCCGTTCGACACACTACACCAGATTGAGCATACCAGCCGCCACCACCTTTCTGCTCACCACGCCGCCTACGTCAGTCGCCCATGCTTCCAGAGGAAGCCACGACGTCGCAACCTCCACTCGACACCCAGATCGACTAACGATCGACGTCAAAGAGGAGCAGTCGCCACCATTTGTGTCAGAGTCCAAAAACTCGACCTTCAAAAATCGGCACCCGTACTTCACTTGTACTCAAAATGCCGTAGATTCAAACGCCGAATCTGGCTTCCCGGAGCTTATAACACCATTAAGTATAACAACACAGCGGAAGAAAAACAATATATCAATATATATAACATTGATACAATGACAGATACAAAATCTGATACAATATGATACAACAGAATGATACAACAGATATCAATATACATCAGAGATATGATACAAGAAATAGCAGCAGAAAAGAAAACAATAACACCAGCAGCGGATAGAATATCTCCAATAGAATGCTCCGATCCATAGCTAGCGGTAAGCAAGATCAGTCGTCCAAGGACTGACTAGCTCCAGATAATCTACTCAACCCGAATATCTGAAAACCCCAACTCTAGACTGCCCGTGTGAAAAATAGTGGGCACCCAGAGTTTAGGAAGGGAACAATAAACTCCGGATCAGTCATGGGACTGGTGTGAGCAACAAAAACAGTTTATCTATCTTTAAACAATCAACAAAAGAATTTAAAACATTGAAGTCCGCAATGCTTTTGGAAAATGAAACTACCATAAGGCCTCCCGCACACACACACAATGCAAACGCAGAATCGGAGGAGATTTCTCCTTATGATAGTCAAAGATGCTTACTACGCAAAACAAATCATTGGATATTATTACTAGTGCATAGTGCAGAAAACATTTCGAAAGTATAATATTAATCTTAGCCAGCATAGGCATTCCGCGTTATGCCTACTATAGCTACTATGTTCAATAGCAGGTTACCGCCACATTCCATAGCAGGTTATACAATTGCAATCGTAAAGGTTCATATTGTTTCTTTGGACTTCCAACAAATGGTCAGGCTAAGGAACTTCCTTTCCTACTGCCGAATGGGATCGCCTCTGGCTGGACGTCCCGAGAGACAAACTGCTCTCTGTCAACAAGGCCGGGTTACCCCTGTAACAGGGAACTCACGAATATGTCATCCCCCGGTCCTTTGGGACCTTTATTCGAGTGCTCGGTAACCAACATCACACATAATAAATAAAGTGTGTCCACATGAGTAAGTATCTGGGTTCCATACCATGATACTACCCTTTTCCAGAAGGAAATGACATACCCTAAAGGGCGTGACCCTCATAACCTTGCCGCAACATTCCTGTTTCGACCATTTCCGGGTTGTGAGGCCCTGACGAAGTCTCGTCCACAAAGCTACGCTTTTTCACAAAGCCACGCTTTGGGTCAACTGATGATCAAAGTAATGATCACAAAGATAAATGATCAAACAAATGATCATATCACAAATGATCAAACAATGATCATCACACAGCAACACTCAGCATGTCACATTACCAAATTGGGAATATATCACTGATAACCTTCAACTACATAACCTCTGAGCTCGTACGTCTCGGAGAAGGGTGTTAAGCTAAGAGAATAAATTCTCCGCCACCAACAGAAATGTATTTGAAAGAAATCTGCTTTATATCTAAAAGTGTAATGTCAGACATGTAACCATACAAGTCTGTTCCGGGTTCGAACAGAACCGAAGGCACTTCCGAAGAAGCCCTTGCAAATCCGGGTATTCACAATCCCGATCGGACTTCCCATCACTTAGGGAATCTCTATACCAGGAGCGACCCGGTGCAGAGACAATCGATAGGTTATCCTATCGTTCTCGCAAATACCCGGTCTTCAACACCGGTCTTCAAATGCTATCCATATACGACGTATCATTATTCGGAATGGGTTATGTGACACAAAGGTCCTCTCCCGGCTGAACAGAATAGTGAGCGTAATATTCAAAAACAAATGGATATTGGGATTTCAGTTAAGTCACAACTTATTACCCAAAACTTTTCTTCAAATTGTTTAACAAATTACCATTTTCAATCTTTAAACAAAAAGATTCATTTTAACAACCTTCAACGGTTTAAACAATTTCCACATTTTAATCTTTTAAACAAAAGATTCATTCACAGAGTTTCCAAATTAATTTCCATTTCAATTGGATTAACTAGTTAAATCTTTAAAACAAAGATTTAACTTATAGCTTTCAAAAAATTCCATTTCAAATGGTTTAAACAAATCATCATTTTAAATCTGTTAAAAATAAACAGATTCAATTCATAGCTTTCTAAAAGAATTCATTCATAACTTGGAAAACCATTTTTCAATTCAATCTTGAAATTCCTTTAATTAAACTGGAATTTCATTTCTTATCTGAAAGCTTTTATTCTTTTAAAACAAACAATTTCATTTTGGAAATCTGATTCATTTATACGAGTTAAGGTTCTTAGGTTAAATTCAAATTCTCAAACCAATATTTTAAAAGGGTTCCAATTCATATGAACACATTTATAACATCTTTAACCATAATTTCCAATTACGGAATTCAATTCCAAATTTTGAATTCAAATTCAAATTTAATTATTTAAATTGGAAATTTTTACCAAGTTATTCAAAATAGCTTTTATCTTTGAAAACACCTTTTCAAAAGCTTTAACATTCAACCCAAATTCATTTCTAAAATCAATTGAAATCGAAATTTCAAATTTAAAAATATTAAATTTAAATCATCTGTGACTTAACCGATTTCCACGTGAAATCCATATTTGTGTGTGTAAAAGTGTAGTCCAGGGGTTTGACACAATAGTGCAACATCATTCAATCATCACAGATCAAATACAGAAATATAGTTGATAAGCGGTATAAACTATATCGCTTATCTTTCATATACAGATCACAGATATATATATATATATATATATATATATATATATCACAGATAATAAATTACAGCACCGATAATAAATTATACTACAGATCACAACATAAAATCAGGATATGTCACAAAGTATCATGTATCAGAAATATCAAACAATTCGACTATCAATAGAATTTAAACATCCATAAGTAAGCTCAATTAATTATCTGATTAATTTAAATCAGATAAGTCATCAATCGTGGTTAATTAACATAAATTAATTTCAAATCATTTGATTGATTATCCTTTAATCGTTTATTAATTAAATTAATTAACCTTAAATTATTTAATAATTAACCTTTAATTATTCAATTATCCTTTAATTAATTTCCTTTAATTAATTCATTAATAAATAAATCAACCCTTAATTAATCACCCTTTTATTTAATCATTCTTAATTAATTAAAACAAGTGATTATTAATTAAATTTAATTTATTAGAATATCAAATATTAATTACAATAAGTAATTAATCCCTTAATTACTTTCATTAAGTAATTAACAATTTAAAATTGATTATCTTAATTAATTAATCTAAATCATTAATTTATAAAGTTGACAAATAAATCATTCCTTAATTATCTTATTAATTAATCCACTTCAATATTTTTAATTATCTCTAAGATAAATTATTCCTTTATTAATGATCTCATAAATATTAAAGTGTATTTAAAACATTACACTTCTAAATTTAGATTCAAATTTCATTTTGAATTTAAGATTCCAAATGATTATATATTCAAAATCATTTTTATAAAAGAACTTTATCAAAATCCAATTGAAATATTTATTTGAAAACAAATTACTTTAAAAAGCTATTTGGTTTAAACTTGTTTAAACATTCAGATTTTAAATAAAAACTGATTTTAATTTACAATTTTGAATTCAAGAAACTTGAATCCATATTTAACTTTGATTTAAAAACTTTGGCTTTAACTTGCCTTCAACCTTGATTTTAAATTCTTGATTTAAACTCCAAATTCATTTTAAAATCTTAGGATTCAAAAGTTTATTTGAAAACTAACTTAACTTTGAATTTAAACCCAGTTTTAAACCTTGCTTGACAAATTTAATTTAGTTTAAAAACTTTAAACAGAGAATAGTTTCAAACCTGAAACTGTCACCATACTTGACCCGAGTCCCCTCGAAATCGCTTCGAGTCTTCACCTGCCCTGCTTCGTGTCGCATACTCGAATGACTCGAGTATTTCCCGAGTCAATTTCCTCCCCAAACCCAAAAATTCTCAGTGCTACAAAAATGCACGGTGCACGTGCACCGTGGCCCTGGCGACCTCCGGCCACCCACCAGAGCTGCTTCCCATCAGCGACTATCTCAAGATGACCTCACGATCACCAGAATCCATCACAACATCTCGAATCAAATTCGAGTTCTCCCCTTCAAAACCTGGAACAAAAGAACATCACCAACTCCAAAACCTGTCACGACGTCTTCTCACCGCCACGATCACCAGAAATCACGAAACTTTGGCCATCTCTTCTTCATCAACCCCCTATCAATTTCCAAACTCTGGTGGAGCTCGATCCACCAGAGACGATGAACGAATTCGCTAAAACCAAACCCAGAAAACTAGGGTTAGTGGCAAAAACGACCTCCTGCCGCCACCACATCGTCTTGATCCACCACCTGACATTTTTCCATGATCCTTTGATCATCCTACTATCACCAGAAGGAAACTCGAACCTCCAGATCATTTAGATCACCAGAGATGAACCAAAACTCCATTTCTGTTCAAACCTGAAATGTATATCCAATCCTAATTTAAAAATTTTGCTTTTAGTTTTAAAAATCCTAATTTGCAAAGTGTATTCGAATTATAATCCTGAAACAACAAATTACCATTATCGATTTTAACATGATTTTAAGAAATCCACTGTTTTTTCCATCTTTCTAGTTAAATATCCAAATATTTCACTTAACTTCATTTTTAAGTTTTAATATATGCTTTAACAAACATCTCTTATTTATAAATCAAACCCTATAGAAGATTAGAGAGAGAGAGACTGAATTTCCTTCATTTTTTTTCTTTTAAACTGTAGCTTGAACAGAGCATTGATATGTATATATATAAACATGCACAGGTAAATCTATCTATACATATGCAGGCATTCATACAACAGATTTCACGACAACTTGAAGTATTCAACACAATCATCAGATATATATATAAACAGGTTCAAGTTTGAAGGTTTGCTCACCTTATTTTCCAGAAAAAACAGAGCCTTCTTCGTTTGAATCAGGCTTTGAAAAATTTACAGCTGAAACCTTTCTTCCATTCTCTGATTGGTATTGTTGTTTTTAGTTGAATTTTGTTGAAGTTTAAAGATGTTGTTATTTTTTTTTCTTCTTCTGATCTTTTCTCAGCTTTACTTAACTTTGAAGGAACGAATTTGAAATGAAGTGGTTTGATATCTAGGAAATGAGTTTGCAGGGGATGTAATATTTTGTATAAGTGATATAATTTGCTTTGTACAAATACCAGAGATTTTTATTTGGTTTTGGAGGCTGAAGTGATCTATCTTGTGCGTGCATTAATTGATGTTGTACCACTTATGTTTTCTTTTCACTTTCAGCTGTACAATATAACCTTTCTCGGCTGTACAAGTTGAAGAAAATTTGATATGGCTTCTATGCAAACTTTTATACTTTATTTTCTTTTCTTTTTATGGGTGCAGCCTGTTTTGTTTCGTTCTAGTGAGCATATTCATATATATATATATATATATATATGACTTGCCTATACTTATTGTATTACTACTTGTCTAAGTGCACATGTGTTCAGGAGTTTACTAAAATGTTTATTACTTTTAAAAGTTAATAATTTACTATTTAATCTGCATACGTGTATTTTGCTTGTTCATGAATATATATAGTTGTTGTCTTCTTTTGCAATCTCAATTACATATATTTTTATTTTTGTTTCTTCCAGGTCTACATATCTATGTGTATTTTGTTTCTTTTCTTTGCTTTAAATCTTGTTATTTTGGAATATGGATGAAGTTCTATATTTAATTTAATTTTATAAGGTAATTCATGTATATATTTTTATCAAATTTGCTCATGTATGCTCAAATACATATATATTCACATATATACAATATCTTACAATATTTTTAAATTCAAATGATTTATACCAAATTTATTTGAGTTCGGGGAAACTCGCATCACTTTATCATTTAATTTAACAATTTTAATTCAAAAATTAAATTAATTATCAGTTTAAATTTATATAAAATTCGGGGTCGTTACAATTTGCATGAACCTGAATGCAATTTTTCACCTTGATCTAGCCATCATCTCACCAAACGAACCACAGCGATGGACTCCGCTCGTCGATCACCACAACCCCATATCATCAATTGGACGATCGGTCGAAGTTGATCACGACACAATGAACGACCGAGAATTAATCATCCAATTTTGGCCACATAGAAACCCAGATCGAAAAACAAATTGCAGATTTGACTTGCGCTCATCGAGAGCTTCGAATCGGTATATAATATGATATAGTTTTGAGGAGTTTGATTTTGAAATTAATTTGGAAATTGAATTGAGGGTTTGCAAATTTGATTTTGTTTCTACCATTGAGAAGAAGAAGCAGACAAATGGAATTGTATGTACAGAAATGAGAAGTAATAAGGCTGCTAGGGTTAGAACAAAACAATATATACTAAAGAAGCCCGATAAGAATGAATAATGCCCGAATTGATTTGAAACGACAAATACGACCCGAAAAGCCCGTTCTGCCTCCAAAACGAAAGTAGGACATCTTATATATCAAAATAGATGTTTTCGATAATTTTAAACTCAATGAACAAGTTTGAAGTCCAAATTCCATCGTATGAAGAAGTTAGCTATAAAATCAGCTTATTTCATGATTTCAATTGAATTTTATTAAATTAATTTCTACGCGTTTCGAGTCCGTACAATCAAACGACAAGTCCGATCGCTACGAAACTTGAAATCCTACAATAATTCACCGTTATGGATCCGATGAGACTGGTTTCGTCGAAATCCGAGGCAGTGGCCAAAATGTCTATTTTCACGTTAATTAAATAAATTATTATTAAATTGATTAAATCCCCTTTTAATTCAATATTTATAAACTAACAAATTTCATCATTTTTGATTACTTAGACATTTACAATAATTTAAATAAATTTACATATCAATTCAGTGTTAAATATTACACAAATTACAATGTTCAATTTCAACTGTAATTAAATCCAATTAATATAATTTAATTCCAATCAATTGTTTTAATTTGGTTTCAATCTTTTTATTCAATCAATCATTACTCTATAGACATAGTTAAAATTTGTTAATATCTTATTACACTAATATTCTACAATTATCATCCTTTACCATAATAGCTGCAATATTTTAATTACATTGAATTTTTGTTAATTCTATTATAATTTAAAATCCAATAAATTAATTTATCTTTGTTTCACTCTTTTTATTAAATCAATTATTTCCTTGTGAATATAATTAACATTTCTATCCATTTTACTGCATTCACCTTTTACAGTTATCGTCTTAACTAATTTTAAGTAACATTTAATTGCAAGTGATTAAATATATTGGTAACAAACAACAATTGTCACCATTTCTACATTTAATAACATTTGTAAGTTTATTATTTACAAAAAAATGTTATAGCAACTTACACTATACTAATTCTATCTAATTACAATTCATTACACATTATTTCATTAATTAATCAACTTTTAAATTACCAATTACTCCTTTAATCCAATTATAAATTAATACGCACATTATTACAATTAAATTTACAATCTATAGCCAATTATAACTTTTTAATCATTTCAATTAATTGGAATTACATTTAAAGCAGTTATCAATTACCTTAAATTAATACTATTACATTTCATTCCAATTATATCCTTATTATTAAATCACAAATTTTTATTTCTTCCAACTTCAAATCACAAAACCTTATTAAATTGACTATTTTTAATTATCGAAAATTATAGGTTGTTACACTGCCTCTAATAGAAAAGGCCCAATTTGGATAGGGCCTTGGGTTAATTTTCAAAATTATTTTGAAAATTAAAATAAAAGATTTTAAATTTAAATGTTAAATTTAAAATATAAACATATTTATTATAAAAGTTATAATACGACATAAGTTTTCAACATGTTTGAAAAGATAATGATATTTTCAAAATATTTGAAAATATTTAAATACCAATTTCAAATTTTAAAATTTATTAATAGCATTAATAAAATGAATTAATTAAAATTGTTAATTAATTAATACTTATATATGTGTATTTTAAGAGAACTGTGTGATCCTCTAAAGTAGAGGAGAGCACACATGTACATATATATATTTCACCAAAAATAAAGGAGTTGCCAACATGCCAGGCAGGTAATAATATCATAACATATAAAAACGATAAAGTCTAAGTTAACAATTCAACTACTTAAGGTAACTTCTCAAATGAGTTCCGACAATGCCACCACCCATTACACTTCAGTATCGAACTACGATAAGGCCACCGCCCGATAGTGAAGTGTTAGAAGTACCCAAAATAAACCATGGTGCATCCAAATGCATAAATGAGGTCAACAAGTAGCTCTGCTAGTGAATGAACGCCTCTCAACTAGCTCTGACAATCCGAATCCAACATATAAAATCTCTCCTACCAAGAATCCTGCAGACAACAACCATGCAATCCTGTAAGCAACAAACTCGCAATCCTGCAAATAGTAATCCTACACCATCTTCAACCTAAACTTATACCTGTAGGGAAACTAAACAAAAATGTAAGAGTAATACAATACATATATATGTATATAAATAAAATTTATATACATATATATGCATTGATTACAAATTATAAAAATAATAGCTTATAATATATAGCAGCAACGAACATATAATACAAGCAAGATAAATAAAAAGTCAATCACAGTAAGCAAATACTGATTTTCTTCTATGTAAAGAGACAGTGGTCATGATATCAAAAGTCGTATTCTTGTATAAAATATAAATTTTTATACTAATATATTTAAAATAACAGTATAAAGTAATACTAACTCTAAGTTCCTGTGATTAAAAGCACATTAGAGTAATCCATAAAAACATCTTTTGAATTCGAATAAATGCTAATGCTAAAGTTATTATTATTAAAAATATTTATTTTTTGTTTAAATAAATCAATGTTGATTCTAACCTTATTGAAATATTCTTTAAAAAGATTATTTTTTGCCAATTTATATTTTGAATTTGAGATCCAATTAAAAAAAATAGAGCGGTTGTCATCATCAAATTATTAATATGACTATTAGTATTATTAAATAATCTCTGATTTCTTTCAAAACCAAATAAACCAATAACTTATAGTAAATAGAGTGTCAAGTAAAAATCTATTTTCACTTTTTACTTTAAATCTTAAATTATTCCAGTAAAAATGACAATCAGTTACCTTAATTGTAAAATTAAAGTTAAAAATTTTAAGAGTATTATTAAGAATGTAATAAGTATCCTTACATTCATAATAAATACGATTAATATTTTCTAATTGCAAGTTACAAAATTTACAATTATTATCAATTGGCAAATTCTTTCTTTTTAAAAGTTCAATGGTATTTAGCTTCCCATGAATAATCAACCACATAAGAATCTTAGATTTTGGTGGTGCATTTGCTTTCCAAATAAGATTAAAAGTGTTATTAATAATGCCCAAATAATTGAGAAATTTATACAATGAGTTAGAAGTGAATTTCTTGCTTTTATCTCATTCCCAGTTAATAATATCATTTTCATTACCAATATTATATAAATTCAATCCTGCCCATAATAAAGCGTATTGTCAAAGAGTTATACCTTCTAAGATTCTATTAAAACTAAAGTTCCATGGAGGATCATAATCCGGTGAAAAAACATCTCTAATTAAAGTATTTTTAAAGTTACAAATTGCAAAAAGCTCTTCAAATTTCACTCTGAATGGAATGGAAAATAACCAACGATTATGCCTGAAGGTTGTATTATTTTCAAAATGTACAATCGTTTTAATACCAAGTTTAAAAATATCATGACATTTTAAAATTGATTTCCAAAAATTAGACAAGTTAATATTAACATTTGATGTAATTTGATATAAATTATAACTACCATTATAATAACATTTAGAGACAATTTCTTTCCAAATAGAATTATCATTTATGTCCTTAAATTTCCTCAACCATTTCCCTAGTAAAGACATATTCATGTTACGTAAATTAATAACACCTAGTCCACCCTCCTCTTTCAATTTACATACAGTGTCCTAATTAACTAAACATATTAAGCTGCTGTTTGGATTACCATTACTCTATAAAAAATCCCTTCTTATTTTATCAATTTTATCTATTACCTAATCTGGAAATAAATGCATAGACATCCAATAAATTGGAAGTGCAGATAAAACTGAATTGATTAGGACTAATCTACCCGCCCTCGATAAAAACCTACCATTCCGTTTAGAAATTCTATTTTTAATCTTATCTATTATAATTAACCAGTCATCATGTTTAAGTTTACTTGGACTAATCAAAAAACAAAGATAATTAATAGGGAAGTTCAGGCTTTTACAATTTAACGTATGAGCTACTAACCCTTCAATCTTATCAACGTCATTTAACACTAAAACCGAACTTTTATCAAAGTTAATTTTGAGTCCTGAAAATAGTTCAAAACTGTATAAAATGAATTTAATGCAATAACATGTTTAGGAAAATGCGAAGTAAATAACATGGTGTCATCTGCAAATTATAGAACAGAAAGACCATTACGTATAATTTCACTATCTACACTCCCTAAACCTCCATTTCCTGCAGTTTTTTTAATTATTCTAGCGAAACAGCTGTTAGATTAAACAACACGGGCGATATAGGATCGCCCTGCCATAGACCCCACTTTGATTGTATTTTATTCCTAGTACCCGTTAACCATTACACTAGAATTACCGGTTTTAAGCAATGTCATAATCCAACCTACCCATCTATGACTAAATCCTCTAGCTATTAACATATCTTTAAGGAAATCCCGATCAACCAAATCAAAAGCTTTCGCAAAATCGAGTTTTAAAAGTGCACATCTAATGTTATTCTTAAAAAAAGTGATTAATGAACTCTTGAACAATTGCAATACCATCCGTGATGTTTCTACCCTTAATGAAAGCGGTCTGCGAACAATCAATCAAATCATTCATTATTATATTAAGCATATTCGCTAAAACTTTAGAAATAATTTTAACTAAGCAATTAATTAAAGAAATTGGTCTAAAATCTTTCAAACTATTAGCCCTTATTTTTTTATGTAATATAATGACGTTTGCAAAATTAAAATCTTCCTAATTGAAGTTGACTATTATAAAATTCATTAAACATATCGACTAAATCATATTTTGAAACATTCCAAAATTGCTTGTAAAATAAAACAGGAAAACCATTGGGTCCTAGAGCTTTATCATTAGGCATATCATAAATAGCCTTCAAAATTTCCTCTTCCATAAAAGGATTATCAATATCGTTAAGATTAATTCTAGATTCAATAAGATATAGCTCATTCCATCTAGCATTTATTCTATGTTTGTTTGTATTACCAAAAATATCTCTATAGTAATCAGGAAAGGCCTTTTATTTAAATCACTTTGATCAACTAATTCAACATTATTCACAAAAATAGAATTTATTATATTACTACGCTTTCTTCCATTAGCCATGTTATGAAAAATTTGTATTATTATCACCTTCATTAATCAATTGAATTCTAGCCCTTTGTTTCCACATAACCTCTTCTTTTATTAAAATTGAATTAAGTTTTTCTTTTAAATTAGCAAGAACATTACGCTCCGCCAAATTAAGTTGTCTAGTTTCTTCAATCTTATTAATTTTAAGCATTTCATTAAGTAAATTTTATTTTTTAATTTTAATATTTCTATATACGTTCTTACTCCAATTTTAAGAAAATTCCTAAGACGTCTAAGTTTTAATACAATTTTTTTGCCGAGTTACTCATATTTCTAATATTATAAAAATTCATTGATATCCATTTATTAGTAATTAAATTAGAGAAATTGGATTCTAATAGCTACATTTTTTCAAATTTAGAAGTTTTATTAACCTTTCTATAATAATCGCACGTAAATATGATAGGGCAATGATCGGAATACATATAAGGCAACCTAATGACTCTACAAATCGGAAATTTTAAAGTGTTTAAGATACAAAAGTATACATGTATATATATAAAATAAATTTTGAAATTAATATAATTTAATTAAAAAAATTAATAAAAAAATAAATATAAAAGTTGTATTGGAATACTAATATAAAATTATATTAAAGAATTAATTAAATAAGATTTGATTAATATAATATAAGCAATATGAAATACAAAAGTTATATAATAATAAAACTTATATGATATGAATGCATAAACTAAATGTGGAACATTAAAGAAATCATAAATAGACTTAAGGGATAAATACATATGTAGATGCATGTATACCATGATTTCTAATGTGTCTAACACTTGAATCACAAGGCTATTTCATAAAAAAAATATTATTTCTTAAGTCGATATCACTCGATATAATATATTGAAGATTATGAATCTTTAATATAATGTTGTCTTCTATCATTCATATATTAATAGATTACTTGCATACTCATTAGTTATTGAGCTTTCCTCAAGCTAGGGATGTTATGTGTAGTACTGTTAATACGCTGAATGGACGAGGTAAGATAACCGCACGTATTTGTTGAGCTTTTCTCAAGGCATGTGCATTATACTTAGGTCATCGTGAAATGATAGGCTCGAGTGAATAGAGTCTAAGTAAATTAAGAATAATCATTAACAATCACAAAAATGTATTTATTATGATTTATCGATCTTATTTAACTAGGACCAAATAAATCTAAATGTAGTAGTTCTAGCGGTTATTTTGTTGATATTTCATTTTTAGATTTAAAGGAAGTTTCTTTAATTTTCCATATTGGCACGCATCACACAGATTATTAACTTTAAAATTTATTTTTGGTAAACCTCTTACTATTTCATTTTTAGCAAGTTTATTAAGATATTTAAAATCAATATGACAAAATAGTGTGTGCCAGAGCCATGGATCGTTATGATTCGTAACTAGACACATATCATTAATATGCTTAATATTCATATTCAAAACATGGATATTTCGTTTTCTTATACCTTTAAAAATTAAAATATTATTTTAGTCAAAAATATTGCATTTATCTTTTTCAGAATCGATTTAAAACCTGTATCACATAATTGGCTTATACACTACAAGAAAATTCATTTTTAGCAGCTTTAAATGGCAGCGTTATGTATAAAATGCAGTTTATTATATCTCAAATCATATTAATTTTAACTAAAACGCTGCTTGTTCCAAAAATACATCACATGCGTGCTTTTTTATGCCCATGCTCTCTTCCCGTTTCCCCCACTTTATTTTTCCCTCCCAAATTTCTTTTCACTCTCGCTTCCACTTTTTCCCCAAATTTTTCCCTTCTCAAATACCCTATTTTCTTTCCCCAAAACCAGTGATGGCAATCCTTTTTTTCCTTCTCTCGACGCTTCTCCTCTTTTCCTCCATATACGAACATTGTTCGTCCTCTCAACACTTAACTGATTTAAGGAGCTTTTCGTCCTCGAGAGCTTTCCAGCTTTCATAAATCTCCCTGCCCTTAGAAGCCTTCAAAATTTCAATAGTCTTTCAGTTATCAAGAAGGTCAAAGTTGCCATGCCGCTTCAGGCTTCCAGCTTTCAAAGGCGTTTGCTTCCTTAGCGTTCAAGGTCAATTAATGTTCTAGAGCGCCTACTTTTTCAAGATGCTTAACTTTGTACAAGTTTAATCTGTATGTGTTAAACTATACCTAGTGTCACGTCTGTTCAAGATGTACAACTCGTTGAATAGGAGGAAGGCAATGCATGTGAGTTTGATTGCGTTTAAGAGTGCAGGTGTGGAGTGGGTAATGGTGGATGTGTGGTGGGGATTGGTCGAGAGGGAGAAGCCTGGGGAGTATAATTAGGCGGCTGTGAAGGTTTGATGAATATGTGCGCTGAAATCAGTTTGAAGGTGCAGGCTGTTATGTTGTTTCATCAATGCGGTGTTAATGTGGGTGATTCTTGCACGTAAGTTGCTTGTTATAATTCTTTTTTTTGTCTGCTTACTCTTTTTTTCTTTTTGATTTTTGTTGCTGGTTGTATGCACTTTATTACTTAAAACTAGTACTTAAACTGGAACACGTTGTATTTCGGTTGTTTAGTATGATTAATTCATAAAAGAGATAGGTTGAACAGTCTTATCACTAGCTACTTCTTATTGAGTGAGTGTATTATTCATCAATCATAGATTATATATGGCTTCTGATTTGATAATTTTGTGGCAGAATGACTGATTTAGAATATAACTAAATTATTATGATAATAATAAATTTTATGAAAAATTAACTAAGTATAATAATAATAAATAGTTTTATAAAAATTAACCAAGACTTAGAATAATAATAATAAGTTAACTAAGGTTTATAATAATAATTAAACAAGTCTATAATAATAATAATTCTAATAAATTAATTAAGTTTATAAAAAGTTTAAGTACACGATCATGAAAAGTTGAAGTATAATAGTATTGTCCATTTAAAAATTGAAACTAATACTCCACTATAAATCACTGTAAATTTCACAACTGGATTTTGGATCCATTGATTTGGGTTAAATCAAAATATATAATCATTTGTTTCTGAAAATAGTTTTGTTGATTATTTCATTTGTCATTAGATCGGTAATTCAATTCTAAAAGCAGTTGACGATTCACAAACTAGCAAAATATGTTTTTAAGTTTCAGTTTTTATCATTTTTTGTTCATATTTTACAAACTAGCAAAATTTGTTTTTTAAGTTTCGGTTTTTTATCATTTTTTGCTCACATTTTACTTCCTAAAGAGGGAAAGTTTAATTAGTTCATTATGGAAATAACATGGATATTCGGTGAATATTAATTTTTTCAACATATAAATACAACATAAATTTTAAGAGGTAAATACACACAACAAGAGCTCTAGAAACCTTGGTCAAACTCCAGATTCAATAACAGCTTGAATTTTATCATTAGTACCATCAAATAAGTAAGAAAGAGCAACATGGATCCGTAAGAACTTCATTGTCGTCTGAATGAATTAATTGCTCAAGTGCAGGAAGAGCAGGATGAGACTGTAAGCATAAGCGACTAAATACAAGATAGTAATATCATATGCCGTGTCCATCACAATATTTGAAAATAAAGTAGGTTTTACCTACTTTAAGGGAGGTTGAGGCTTTCCACTATAAAAATCGGATAGAGTCCAAGTAGCATTCCTTAACACCATTGATGCCTGAAAACAATAGATAAATTTTCTTTAGAATGGTGCATTGGCAAATACATTGCATGTGTGAAAAAAGAAATGGTGATAAGAAACTAACTTGCTAGAAAAAAATAATGAAAAATATATTACAATGTACTATGTTGGTTCATAAAAGTAAATTAAAGGAAATAGACAGCTGATAGAAATTGTATCTGTGGTGGATATTAATCAAAACAAAAACTAAGTAGTAATAAGGTAAAGTATCTTCGTAACTGAAATCTTCCACAACATGCCTTATTTTGTTATGAATTAATTAATCTAAATTTTGGAAATATCCACAAACTTCTAGAAAATATAAAAAAAAATCGAATGTATACAACAGTTTTAATGAGCATAAGCCCAAAAAACTTGTCATTATTAAGAGAGAAACTTATCATAGTAGATCAATATTTTGCTTTACATGTAGTAAATTTCAGCGAAAGGTCTAAAACTTTATTTTTTTACTCTTATCAGTGCAAAATTAATTCACTTGTTTTCATTCAAGGATTTTTTTTTTCTATTAATTTTTTTAAACCACTGGGTAATTGTCCAACTCTTCATGCCGACTGAAGATTAGTTAGTTAATCAAGGTCATTATTTGCGGAGCTTTGTCGTTTATTTTCCCCATAAGAAAATATTCGCATATATTTAAATTTTGTATCTATATAACCTAGATTCATCTCTTTAACATGCGGAGTCATATAGATGAGACAAGTAGGTAATTAACTTGGAGTATTATTTATTTTTATTCCTCCCAACATGAGAGTATTGAACTAACTATAAAATTTCATTGATTCTAGTTTCTTCCAGGTTTGATTTTAACAAATGCATACTATTTTTTATGTCAAAAAGATCAATATTGGTTGTAATTTTGGGCTTGATGTTCCTTGAGTGATAATAATTGATTAAAATAATCCTTGGTGAGATTATTTGTTTGCTTACATCTCAATTGCATTGTTGTGCTTTTGACTTTTAATAACCAAACTTTGAACATTATTTTAGTATTGCGCTATGTATTTTATTTATTAATGTTTTTTTCTTTCTTTTTTCATTTTTTAATTATGATTCCCTCTATATCCAGTTCATTTTTTAATTATGATCCAATAGAGCCATTAAGATAAGTGTTCCCTTTATATCCATCCAAGTATTCACACAAATAACCAGTGCTCTCTTAGCATCAACACACATGATGTTTTCTCCACATACGTAGACATTTTCACGCTTTTCTTTTTCACATTTCGAATCTCCAATAGGCCCATCCATTCTCATGCTAACATTCCACTGATTTCTATCTGGAACCACATCAGTTTTGTACTATAAATTGCTATCGAATTGAATCATAGATTGAAAGATGAAACTATAAAAATTAGTTTTTAAAGTTCAAAACTTTAATGTTAATGGTTCTTTCTTATTTTGTACCAGCTATATTAGAACTATTTAGCAGGTTTGTAATTTTCCCCTTCTTGAAACTCCTCTTTCTTCCAATTGAAACTATTTAGCAGGTTTGTGGTGGTATTCTTAGGCAGTGAAGGGTATTAATTGAAACTCCCCTTCTTGAAACTCCTCTTGAAACTCCCCTTCTTGAAATAAAAATTCAACGGTCCAGATCTTGTGTTGTTAATTGTATTTTATTTGTTCTCAAGTAGCATTATATGCGTAGTCTTATAAATTCAAGACATATTTAAGAATAATATTTAGGTGCTGGTGATGCATCTGTGAGAAGTGAAGGGCATATAACAATATGTAATGTGTAAGTAGTCACAGAGTAGTTGGATGCAGACATACTCGTTTAGCGTTGACGTTCATTTCTGCGTGAAAGGGTAGATACGCACTACAGCTCATTTGCCTTCATATGTTGCTAGCTCAACAAATAATTTATAGATACATTCATGTTAGCTTCACTAGTTGTAACAACCCTGAGATTGCAATTACCGAATAATAAATTAAAATTATGATTTTTAAGTTGAAAAGGGAGCTAAACAAAAATTTGGGAATTTAAATTTGCAATTGGTTTGCAACTTAAAGTATTTTGGGTTTAAAATGGGGAAATTAATATTTTTGGAATTTAATATTTAAAAGGGGAATTTTTAGATGTGATAATGGGTTTAATTGGCTAATGAGACAATTATATGGTTTTGATTAAAACTAGGTTGCTACTTAGGATTTTGTTCACATAATAACATCAAACATAGTTGGACTTAGAAAATTTTTAAATTTACATATGCACTTAAGTAATTGAACTAAGCCTTATTGGGTTGTAAAACCCTCATAACAAACCCATTAACCTACCCACTTCTATATAATATCTTAAACCATTCCCTAAACCCTAACCCTCCTCTTCATAATTCCTAAACCTAGATCTAAACATAACTAATGGCCTCTCTTTGGTAGAAGACCCATCTCCTTCTCTACATGGCTAAACTTGTTTAATCCTAGCAAGGTAATGCAATCCTAGGTCTAATCACCTTCTAATCTTTATTTTAATTTTTGAAATCTCTTTGTAATCCTTGGTTTGTTCTCTTTTTAATTTTGAAGCTCTCTAATCCACATCCTCTTTGCTTTGGAAAGTTGCACTTGAAGTGTTTGCTTATTTGCTTGATTAGTAGAGGTAATTACTATTTATTAGTAATTATTGCTAGTTATATTTTGATGATTTTGATGATTTTGGGTTGTTACACTAGTATACAGTCAATGTCCAATCCCATTAACTTCACATAATGACTTTACCGTGCTTTCGTGTTCATATTTCCTGAGATAAATGTTTAGTGACATTTCCATTATTATATATATATACATGTATAAATAAATATAATAGTGGAGGTACCTCTTGATGCATATCATAAAACTTTCTATGGTCAAGCAATATAAATAAAGTGGTATAAAAGGCGCATATGAATCTGAAGACAGTTGCAGTGTAATATATCTGCCACAGCAAGTTGAGAATGCATGTAGACACAAGCCATGTGCTTGATTTAAGAGTGCTTTAATTGTTATCTGAAATGAGCTTTAATTAGATGAATATAAATGCATGTAGATATCTATCCCGTATCTCTGAAGTGAAAATACATATAGCTCTGTCAATAGCACATTGTGAGATTATGTGAATTCGTTATTTTACAGTGTCAGTGATAATATTTGAATCAGAAAGCAGAGTTCAGTGGAGTACAACTGAGAAAATGATCAATGTGCAGCTTGTGCTCTCCCACGAAGAAACCCGACTACATTCACACACAAGTAACACAACTACTGTTTCTAAATATATATTGATGACTGCATACCTCAATGTGAATTGATAATATTCAAGTTAATCAACTTTTATAATAATAATTTTAAAATGTATACTTTGAAATCAAATATATGTACCCATGTACATGAATGTTAATTCACAGAACTGGTGACATCTATAATATATATTAATATGGTTGTGTCCTTCGTATTTGTATTCCAAATTTTATTTGCTGAAGATAGAGCCAAATGCAAATGATATTTTGTTTACTAATCACAATTCATATTATTTTACAGTTTGTGAAGTTCACAAAGATTATGTCTGCGAACACAGAAGTAAACAAAAAGAAGGTTGCTTTCGCACTAGCAGCTCTCAAAGAAATACTGTTTTAATACCGAGCAATCCAAATTCTTAGACCTATACAGTACACTAAACCATACTAATATATTGTTAAATTCACGGTTTAACGTACTGCATGCAATTTATAATTACAAGAACATTCTTTATGTATGATTTGTTCATCATTCTATTTCATGTATCTGTTACTAATTCTCATTGACCTTGAATTTGACAGGTTCGAGCTTAATTCAGTTACGGGCCTTTGACTGTCTTTTTATCTATTAACTACTTAGATAGGTTCCTTTCCTATTATGAACTCCCGGAACATTAATTTGAATTGAATCTGTATAAATTTGAATAGCAACAGCTAACTAAATGCCTTTAATTCAATCTCTGCCTCTTATAATCAGAAAGGCAAAGAATGGATGATGCAACTACTATTTGTAGCTTGCTTATCTTTTGCTACCAAAATGAAGGAGATTGAAGTTCCCCTTCTTATAGATTTACCGGTAATGACCACAGACAAAACCTAATCGGTGATACTTTTTATACTTATTTCTATACTTTTTATTCTTATTTCTATATGACATTCTTTTTTGACTGGTTATTTGAATTTGATGAGACGGTTGGGTGAAGCAAAATATGTATTTGAATCTAAAACTGTGCAGAGAATGGAAATTCTAGTCCTGAGCACTATTGAATGGAGAATGCAAGCAGTGACTCCATTATCTTTTTTGGACTACTTTATCAACAAATTCAGCAATGGCAAATATGAGATCATGTTAGTGACATCTAGTGTTGCTGAGCTCTGATTTCAATTCCAGGTCTTTTGTTTCTTTCTTTCTTTGTTCTTTTTTTTCCTTGCAATGTAGAACATTCCTACCTTTTTTCCATAGTTGTCAAGTTTCACCCAGTGTAGCCATAATATTGCTGTTTATAAATTTGCACTTGAGAGCATTCAAATATAATAAGTTTATAAATAACTAGTTAACTATGTTTTATAAAAATTAAACGAGTCTATAACAACAACAACGATAATAATAAATTAACCAAGTTTATAAAAATTAACTAAGTTTTATAAAAATTCAATAAGTTTATAAAATTAACTAAGTATTACAAAAATATAACTAAATAATAATAATAACAATAAATTTTATGAAAAATAAACTAGGTATAATAATAATAATAATAATAATTAAACGAGTCTATGATAATAACAATATTATAACAATACTAATAATAATAAATTAACTAATTTTATAAAAATTAACTAAGTTTTATAAAAATTCAATAAGTTATAAAATTAGCTAAGTATTATAATAATATAATTATACAGCAAGAATAATAAATTTTATGAAAAATTAACTAAGTATAATAATAATAATAATAAATAATTTTATAAAACTTAACTAAGATTTATAATAATAATATGTTAACTAAGATTTATAATAATAATAATAATAATTAAGCGAGTCTATAATAATAATAATAATAAATTAACCAAGTTTATAAAAATTAACTAAGTTTTATAAAAATTCAATAAGTTTATAAAATTAACTAAGTATTAAAAAAATTAACTAAATAATAATAATAAATTTAATGAAAATTTAACTAGGTATAATAATAATTAAACGAGTCTATAATAATAATAATAGTAATAAATTAACTAAGTTTATAAAAATTAACTAAGTTTTATAAAAATTCAATAAGTTATAAAATTAACTAAGTATTATAAAAATATAATTATACAACAAGAATAATTAATTTTACGAAAAATTAACTAAGTATAATAATAATAAAAATTAATTTTATAAAAATTAACTAAGATTTATAATAATAATATGTTAACTAAGATTTATAATAATAATAATAATTAAACGAGTCTACAATAATAATAATGATGATGATGATAAAAAATAACCAAGTTTATAAAAATTAACTAAGTTTTATAAAAGTTCAATAAGTTTATAAAATTAACTAAGTATTACAAAAATATAACTAAATAATAATAATAATAATAAATTTATGAAAAATTAATTAGGTATAATAATAATAATAATTAAACGTAATAACAATATAATAATAATAAATTAACTAAGTTTATAAAAATTAACTAAGTTTTATAAAAATTCAATAAGTTATAAAATTAACTAAGTATTATAAAAATATAATTATACAACAAGAATAATAAATTTTATGAAAAATTAACTAAGTATAATAATAATAAATAATTTTATAAAATTAACTAAGATTTATAATAATAATATGTTAACTAAGATATATAATAATAACAATAATAATAATAATTAAACGAGTCTACAATAAAAATAAAAATAAAAATAAACTAACCAAATTTACAAAAATTAACCAAGTTTTATAAAAATTCAATAAGTTTATAAAAAGTTATTACAAAAATATAACTAAATAATAATAATAAATTTTATGAAAAATTAACTAGTATAATAATAATAATAATAATAATTAAACGAGTCTATAATAATAACAATATAATAATAATAATAATAAATTAACTTGATTGCCAATGCTTATTTGAAATACATATAATGAGATTTACCTGCTAAAAATGATAAGCAGTTCTATATTTGATTGCTAACAACAAGAGTTTTAGTTCCTTCTAAATTTTGATAAGAAACATCAAAAAATAATGAGATGAAATAGAATAGTATTGCAAGCATCTATGTCAAATTAACTTGAACTCGAACTTGCTATATTTAATGCTAAATAAATCCATATTTGCTCTCTTCTACCGCTTTCTAATTACATTTTTTCCTTATAGGCATATTGGACCCTTGAAGAAGACGGGCTTGGACTTTCCATGGTTTATTTGCTCTTTTAGCAAGCTCTTTTTATTAGATTACGTTGCTAACATTTTTTCTTAAAACATTACTCATGAAATATTGTATATGACTAAATTTTTGTGTGTATGAAATTAATATAGCTTTGATTATGTTTAATCTTTATATGTGCTTATATTATCAGATTATATCTATTGGTGTTTTTTGAATTAATCATTTTGTTTTTTAATACATTTTTCATGGTTATTATAACTGTTTTAAAACTGCTGCAGTAGTTGTTAAATGTAGTAAAAACATTAATATAACGCAGCATTATGAAAGTGCTGCAAAATGTTGAAGAGAAACAAGCCGCAGCAAAATGGAAAGCTGCAACTATTAAAACTATTATCTAATATGTTGCTACGATGCCTTTTGCAGCATTTCAAAAATGTCGTTATAGGACTAGTCTACTGAAGCTTGGCGTTAGTCTACATTCTATAAAACGCTGCTAAATGAGTTGGCAACGTTTCAGAAATGCTGCACAAATAATTTATAGCAGCGTTTTATAAAAACTTCAGTATTTCTTCTTTTAGCAACATTTCTAAAAACGTTGCGGTATCTCTAGTCTCTATTCCATCATGATGTTATACAGCGTTCTTCAAAACGCTGCGAATGAATACAACAACATTTTTAAAACGCTGTAAAATGCCTTATTTGTTGTAGTGATAATTAAAAGGTTATGTTTTAAATTTTCTACCAGTAACACATTTGTAATTAAAGGAGTGTTAGTACACTAACATTGATGGCATCTTCAATACCAACTACGAATCCTTTCGATGTTGTCTCTGAATGTCATAATTCCTCCATCAATATATGTTATGTTAGTTAACGTATTCGCATTGCTCGTTATATGCTTGGAGCATCCACTATCGAGTGTCTGTTTCTTCTTTTTGTTTTTGGGTACATCGTTAGTGGTCATGAAACAAACGTTTACTTGTTCTGTGTCATTATTAATTTCACTCCCTGAAGAAGACGAATCTGAGTCGTCCCATGTACTTTAAACTTTTCTACTTGAAATTCTCAAATTTGTTTTTCTTCTTTTCCTTGTTTAGCTTGGACAATCCATCTTCATATGCTTGAATTTATCACATTCGAAGCATTTGATTGAAGTTGAGTTTCCACAATTTTGTGCTTTCGTGAATTTCTTGAACTTTTTGGTTTTCGGCGATGAACACAATCTCGTATTCTTTTAAGTCGGAGTCTTCATTGTTGTCCTGAAAAACTATACTCTTCTTCTTTTGATTTTGTTCTTTTCTTATTTATAGATTAGCTTCATACGAGATCATATATTCAATTAATTCTTCAACTTTTAGTTGGGAGAGATCATTGGCTTCTTCTATTGCTAGAACTTTTCTTTCCCACTCAATTGTTAAAGAATTTAAAATATGTGTAACAAGATCCGAATATGTAAATGTAACTCTTAGTGCCATAAGATCATGTTGCATGGTTTGAAATCTTGCATACATATCTACAATGGTTTCATTAGCTTTCATTTTGAATGATGAAAATTGATTTTGTGGAATAGAAATTTAAGTTTGTTTAACTTTGTTTTCCCTTCATGTGTGATTTGAAGCGTACGCCAAATATCATATGTGCTTTTGCAAAGCATTACTTTAGAAAATTCATTTTTGTCAAGTGAATAAAAAAAATATTCGTGGCTTTTGCATTGTTGGTTGTCGTGGTTTTTTGAGCATCCGTCCAAGTACTCATTTCAATAGAAGGTGCTTCATATTTAGTTTGAGTAGCTTGCCAAATCTCAAGACCATTAGCTTCTATAAAAATTCTCATGCATGTAGACCAATATATAGTTCGACTCGGTGAAAAGTGGAGGACGTGGAGTTGAAAACCTTCTAGAAAAATGCTTGCCTTATTTTTAAATTTTCAAAAACTTTGTTACGGTTAATGGAAGTTCTTGCCCTGATACCAAATGAAAGTTCATAGGGATCTATAGTAATATGGCTAATTTATGTATGTATGCAATATCAAGCAATATAATAAAGGAAATTGTAAAGTGAAATAAAAAAGTAATCGCACTAGGATTTTTATATTGGTTCGGACCTCTCGTCCTATGTCCAGTTCCCAAGCACCCCTTTGGATTTTCCACTAACCAAAACACTCTCACTTAGCCCAGAGGAATAGGCAATACATAAGTTTGTTGACTTGATAATCTTGTGTTCTATTAATACTAATTTTAACTTGTAGTACAAAGCTTCCTATAATCTCCTCTTTGAGTTGAATGAGCGAATGCACGTGAGTTTAAGAAAGTATATCTCCAAGACTATTAGTGGTGATATTGAAAGCAAGTTTGCAATTTTGAAAGCACTAGAGTTTATATAAATAGAGAAGTATAAAGCAAGAATTAGAACACTAAAATCTAGCCATAGCCATGTATTTATAGGTTTCAAAAAGTATCCTTCAAGAGTTGCAACTTATTAGAGAAAACCATTGAAAGAAGAATTGCAATTAGTGAGAGAGAAGAGAAGTGTATTTTCAAAAAAAAATAGTCGTTACTACACATTCAGAGGTCTGAACGAATTAGTCAGATATCTGGATTTTAAAAGACTTTTCTCCATAAAATAAACAATTCAAACAGCATGTTTCTAGATGTCTGACTTCTGACCTTAGACGTCTGACTTTTGAAGAAAACATAACAGAGAAGTTTTAGTTTAAAATAGCATGACCTCAGGCGTCTATTTTATGTTCCCAAACGTCTGGGTTTCTGAGAATTTTAAAACTTAATTAAAAACTTGTTTGAGTGATTAAAAACTTTTTGATATAAATATATTAGCTCATATCACTCATGGGAGATAATACAAGTTTATCTAAGACACTAACATAAAATATACGGCCCGTACAATAGTCTTTCATGTCAAACTCTTTGTTGATATTACATTCTAGTCTTATAGGTCTTCGATGTCTTTGTGACCCTTGTTGTGCTCAAGGCTTGATCATCGTATACCTGTAAGTTAGTTTAGAGATTGTACTGTACGATTGTATAGTTTTCATTAAACCCAACAAGAGAGATTCTAACAGTCTATTCCTCGGGTTTGATTAGCTTTAGGACTGTATTGGCCTTCCATTCTAATTCTTTTCGTGCTTTTCTTAATGGTCGACATCTACAAAGAATAATAACAGAAAATGCAAAATGAGTATATAAAAAAACCACACAAAGATTGCAATTGGTTGTATACCACACCCACACAAAGCATAAATGAGGTGAAACAGAAGGTCCATGCTAGTACTTGACGGAATAATTCTTCAATACCATGCATAACCCTTACTAGGGTTACATCTTCTCCAAAAGAAAAAAAATTACAGCAAAAAATTCATACAACCTGAGCTAGTTATCCCCCCTTGCCTATTTCTGAGCATATCCACGCAATGTTAATATGTGAGTATCAAAATCACTGTACAGTAGAAAAACATAGCAAAAATTTACAAGTAGTGCCTTGATTTATAGCTTGAACAAGAAAATGCAAATGGACTTGGTTTTTGTAACAACCCTGAGATTGCAATTACCGAATAAAAAAATTAAAATTATGATTTTAAGTGGAAAAGGGAGCTAAACAAAAATTTTGGGAATTTAAATTTGCAATTGGTTTGCAAATTAAAGTATTTTGGGTTTAAAAATGGGGAAATTAATATTTTTGGAATTTAATATTTAAAAGGGGAATTTTAAAGTGATTATGGGTTAATGGGCTAAATAAGACAATTATAAGGTTTTAATTAAAAATAGAATGCTTCTTAGGATTTTGGTTCACATGATAACATTAGAAAATAAACTAAGTCCTAATGGGTTTCTAAAACCCCTTACCATTACCCATTAGCCTAACCCACTCCTTTATAATATCTCAAACCCCCAAACCCTAACCCTCCTCTTCATAACTTCAAAACCTAGATCTAAACAAAATTAATGGCCTCCATTTAGAAGCTCCATCTCCTTCTCTTCATAAATTAGTTTAATCCTAGAAAAAAAAAAAGGTAATGCAATCTCTCATATTATCTAATCCTCCTTCTTAACCCATATTTATCTCAACCTTCATGTTGTAATTATTGTTTTATTTTTTGTTGATTTTGGGTCCTTGAAGTCTCTTGATCATTGCTTGGAGGTTGAGGCTTTTGGCTTGCTTAATTGTGCACAAATACTATTTGTTCATTTGCCTCATTAAGGTAATTACTATTGATTAGTAATATATGCTAGCTGAAATTATAATTAGTTTATTGCTGTTAGTAAATTAGGCATATCTCATTCATCTTAAATCGGAATTAAGATTTTCTTGAAGTTCTGGAAAGCTTATTCTGTAGCCCATAACTTTCATGTTTTGAGCTTTGCCTAATTTTGTGGTTTCAATGGTCGAAATCACGTTTGTTTGTCGCTGACCTGACAACAAACCACAAGGTTGATAAAATAAAACCCTGAAATTGATTTGGCCATAAGTTACTCGTTTTTGATCCGAATTAGATAATTTTGAATGTTCCGGAAAGCTTAAAACATATGCTACAATTTTTGTTCAGTGAGTTTTCTGTAATATTGCCATTTAGATGACCTGAAATGCGTTCAAAGACAGAAGACCAATTCTGTTTTTAACAAGTTATCTTGAGTTTCAATCTGATATTGTTTTGCATGTATCTCTCTCGTTTCTTATCCAAATCTAATAATTTTGGATGTTCTGGAAAGCTTAGATTTAGAGCTAAAACTTTCATGTTTTGAGTATCATGAAATTTCGAAGATAATTTGGTAAAAATTGTACATTCTTACCACTGTCCCGAGAAAAAAAAAGAAAAAATAATAATAAATAATTTTTTTTTAAACCCTGTTCCAGATTTTTTTTCTCCACTTCGCGATGCCGCCACGATCGCATCCGAAGTCGGAATTCGACGTTTTTGGTCTCGTTGGAAAGGTGGAGTTTCGAACTTCATTTCTGTAAAATTTAGGCATCATCGGCATTCTTTTGGTACTTCGAATTTCGTGTCGAAGTTGAACTCTTGTCGCTGTTTGTAAACGGTGTGAATCTTGTTCTGGGTCCAACTTTGAGACGTCGCTGCTACTTCGTCTCAACTCGGATTCCAGAAATTCTTTTTGCATCTTATAGTAGGGATGTTGGACTATATTCCTACCAGTTTTCAAGTCATTTGGATTCAGTTTGCTGGTCCAAATAAATTGCCGAACTTGGGTTCGCAGCAGTTTTTGAATGGTCAAACACTTGGAATGAAAATCAAATATCCCTTCTGTTTCCAGCTTTTGAGCGCCACTCCGCGATGCCTCCACGTTTGCATCGGAAGTCGGAATTCGACGTTTTTGGTCTCGTTAGAAAGGTGGAGTTCCGAACTCCATCTCAAGAAAATTTGGACAACATTGGAGTTCGTTTGGTACTTCGAATTTCGTGTCGAAGTTGAACTCTAGTCGCTGTTTGTAAACAGTGTAAATCTTGTTCTGGGTCCAACTTTGAGACGTCGCTGCCACTTCGTCTCAACTCGGAATCCAGAAATTCTTTTTGGATATTAAAGTAGGGATGTTGGACTACATGCCTGCAAATTTTCATGACATTTTGACACAGTTTGCTTGTCCAAATAAATTATCGAACTTGAGTTCACAGCTGTTTTTGAATGTTTACAAACACTTAGAATATTTTTGATGATTTTCTGGTTTTCATTGATTTCTTTGAGATTTGTCTCTAGATTTCGTACACGGGTTTTATGAATCATTTTCAAAAGATTTTTCACTCCTAAATGGCTTTTGAAAATTATTATATAATATTATTTTAATTATTAAATTAATTACTCCATAATAGGAGACCTTTCAAAAGACTGTTTTAAAAGTGATTCCGAAAATCAATTATAAATTCGTTTTACACCATTATTTTCTATAATAAAAATCTCACACTCACTTTTAGCACGTCGAGCGAAGTGGAAAGGTGCTTAAACGGTTAGGAAATCTCCGGCCTATGGAAACCGTGTGTATTTTCTTTCCGGTTAATCCCTGACCTATTCGATTGATCGTTTTGACCTTTGGGTCTAGTTTACCGATGATATGAGGTAGACTTTTTGTTGTTTGGAGTGTGAGCTTGCTATTGGTTAGGAAACCGTTTAGTGCGAACGTGGGGTATGGGACTCATTGTTAACACTTTGCGGGTTCCTCTCCAAGAAGTTAGTGACACATTAGCCTCTGGGCGGCCAGTACTGGACCTCTGGGTCACCACGCCTCTGGGCAACCGTCTCTGGACACCTGCTCTATGGAGCAGTTTATTTTTCGGCGTGTGCCTCTGGGCCTTTATCCTTCTGGGAAGGATCTCGCCGTCTCGCGCGTTTCGCATCGGTGCGAGTGATCGATCACAACTCTACAGTACTTGGCAACAACGACTCTGGTCGGTGCACGTGCAAAACTTGTATTATCTGATTATTTTTATATCCATTCGAGTACCGCCATTCGGTGTTGGTTCTATGGAACCATACGATGTAAGTGCGATTACCTTGTGGATTCACAGTGTCTCTGGACACTGCTTTTCAGTGTTTGATTTCATTGATTTTTCAGTATATCCCCATTGCTCTTTGGAGCATCGATCTTTGCTTGGGCATTGATTACAGACTCTGGTCACTCTTGGGATTATTGCCTATGGGCATCTTTTTATAGCTTTGGCTACGCCGATGATATGAGGCGATTTTATTTATTCTACACTTTGGTGTTGATTTCTCTTTGGAGATTTTTATTGTTTATTGATGATTAGGGATCGTCATTATATTCATGTGGTTCATAATATACTTCTCTTTGGATAAGTACTGTTTTACTTATGTACCGCATTATTATATATCTCAGTTATTACTGATTGTTTAGCTAGCCTGACCTGAGTGTTTTCGCTCGGGTCAGACCGAGTTGTTTCAGGTTAGGTCTCTGGACTTAGCTTCTGTGCTTCCGCTTGGACATTATCTGCTATGTTGATAGATAGCGCTTTTATTTGTCCACTATTCCGCTACTCTGTTATTATTCAGACTTTGATATGTACATATTTTTGACTCACATGTGTGGGCAGTGGCTTTGTACCCACTTTTAGTATTTGGATCTGTATTGATGATGTATTGTTCTGGGATTTTATATCTGTTATGTGATTCTGTTCTGTGATGCTATTTCATTATGTTATTATGCTTTGTCCTGATAGATCTTTAACCATTTGTAATTTCGTTATAAGTATTTACCGAATATGTTGAACCACCTGATTGAGAAAAATTTAAATAGATTCCACCTTTCGACGTATTCGGTAGATAGTTATAGCTTGATTATAAATGGTCGCTCCCACTATACTCTATTCTCCGCTTTAACAGACGGTATTACTCCCGTAATACTCTTTGTTACAGTGGGTCTCGGAGTGGGGCGTTACAGCTTGGTATCAGAGCCTGGTTTCAGGAATAAGCATAATAAACACAGAACAGATACACTTAGTACAATACATTTTAAATTAGATCCGAATTAAATTAAATCCCTTCCTTATGGTTATTGATAGATAAGTTAGGAATATGTATAGGAATCCGTTATATTCCGTAGTATTCCTTAATTAATTATCTATCATTGAATCATGTCTAACTCTAATTCCCGTTACGACATGTTTGACCAATTGAGCGGTGCGAAGGTCTTCTCTCAGTTTGACCTTGCCACCGGATTCCATCAGCTACGAGTCATGGAAGACAGCATTCCTCTTACAGCATTTCGCACTCGTCATGGTTCTTTTGAGTGGTTGGTCATGCCGTTCGGCTTGACGAACGCTCCGGCTTTCTTCGTCGATCTCATGAATCGAGTACTCCGAGAATACATCGATAGATTCGTTCTGATTTTCATCGACGATATTCTTGCTTATTCTAGATCCGAGGCAGCAGCGATGGCTTGAGTTTCTCGCCTCATACGATTTAGATATTCAGTATACCCTGACAAGGGGAATCATGTTGCAGATGCGCTCAGTCGCAAACACTCGGCAGTTGTTTCTATGATGATTGCCGAGTGGAATGTTCTTGAGACTCTATCTTTATGTGATATTAGAGATCGAGCTCCATCTTCTGATGCTCCTGTCTTATTATCCAGCTTGGAAGCTCGTCCCATCTTGTTGGATCGCATTGCCCATGCTCAGCGGTAGGATCCAGACCTATTGCATTTCATTCATCTTGAGTCGGGATCTAGTGATGAGACATTGCTGGATTATTCTATTGATTCTCATCGGTGTCTTCGCAGGAAGAACCGTATTTTGGTACCATCTGATTTATCACTTAGGCATGACATTCTGGACGAGTGTCATCGCACTAAGTACACCATTCATCCCGGCTCGAGTAAGATGTATGCCGACATGTGTCGCCCATTTTATTGGGAGGGCATGAAGAGTGATGTTGCAAGTTATGTAAGCCGTTGCATGACTTGTCAACAGATCAAAGCTGAGCACCAGCGTCCATCCGGTCTTCTTCAGCCACTAGAGATTCCATTGTGGAAATGGGATCAGATATCCATGGATTTTATTGATGGTCTGCCTCGATCGAGGTCAGGCCATACTTCTATTTGGGTCATCGTCGATCGCTTGACCAAATCAGCTCATTTCATTCCTATTAAGTCTACTCGGACTGCTCCTTAGCTTGCCAAGTTATATGTGAAGGAAGTCGTTCGACTTCATGGCATTCCTAGCTCTATCGTCTGTGATCGAGACACTATCTTTACTAGTCACTTCTGGAAGTGCCTACAGTCAGCTTTGGGCTCAAAGCTGAATCTCTCGACTGCTTATCATCCTCAGACCGACGGTCAGACGGAGAGGGTGAATCGTGTTTTGGGAGGATCACTTACCGCTTGTAGAGTTCTCCTACAACAACAGCTTTCAGTCTAGTATTGGCATGGCTCCTTTCGAGGCTCTTTACGGAAGGCCATGTCGTTCTCCTTCGTGTTGGTTAGAATCTGGCGAGAAGTTCCTTCTTGGTCCAGATTCAGTTCGGGAATCTTCTGAGAAGATTATTCTTATTCGTTAGAGAATGAAAGAGGCGCAGAACCGTCAGAAATCCTACGCGGACAGCCGTAGGAAGCCTCTTGAGTTCTCCATTGGTGATCATGTCTTTATTCGGATATCTCCCATGAAGGGGGTTGTGCGTTTCAGCTCTACAGGGAAGTTGGCTCCTCGTTATGTTGGACCATTTCCTATTATGGAACGCATCAGCCCCGTTGCTTATCGTGTGGCTCTACCTGCTCATTTCTCTGGAATACATGATGTGTTCCATGTTTCTCAGCTTCGCAAGTGTGTGCGCGACCTTGATTCTATTATCGAGCCTCATATCGTGCCCGATTTGGAGATCTCACCCGATCTATCTATAGAGCAACATCCTCTTCGTGTGCTTGATTCGGAGATCAGACGTCTTCGAAACAAAGAGGTTTCGCTTGTGAAGATTCAATGGTCGTCTAATCCTAAGAACTGCACTTGGGAGACTAGAGAATTTATCGAGCGTACTTATCCTAGGTTTTCTTTCATCTTCCGGCACGGGTGAGCATCTATATTTTATCTTCTGTATTCCTTTGTGAATTAGATGTTATAGACGACTTCTATATTTAAGGAATTGCGGGGACGCAATTTTCTTAAGGGGGGGAGTCTGTAACAACCCTGAGATTGCAATTACCGAATAAAAAAATTAAAATTATGATTTTAAGTGGAAAAGGGAGCTAAACAAAAATTTTGGGAATTTAAATTTGCAATTGGTTTGCAAATTAAAGTATTTTGGGTTTAAAAATGGGGAAATTAATATTTTTGGAATTTAATATTTAAAAGGGGAATTTTAAAGTGATTATGGGTTAATGGGCTAAATAAGACAATTATAAGGTTTTAATTAAAAATAGAATGCTTCTTAGGATTTTGGTTCACATGATAACATTAGAAAATAAACTAAGTCCTAATGGGTTTCTAAAACCCCTTACCATTACCCATTAGCCTAACCCACTCCTTTATAATATCTCAAACCCCCAAACCCTAACCCTCCTCTTCATAACTTCAAAACCTAGATCTAAACAAAATTAATGGCCTCCATTTAGAAGCTCCATCTCCTTCTCTTCATAAATTAGTTTAATCCTAGAAAAAAAAAAAAAGGTAATGCAATCTCTCATATTATCTAATCCTCCTTCTTAACCCATATTTATCTCAACCTTCATGTTGTAATTATTGTTTTATTTTTTGTTGATTTTGGGTCCTTGAAGTCTCTTGATCATTGCTTGGAGGTTGAGGCTTTTGGCTTGCTTAATTGTGCACAAATACTATTTGTTCTTTTGCCTCATTAAGGTAATTACTATTGATTAGTAATATATGCTAGCTGAAATTATAATTAGTTTATTGCTGTTAGTAAATTAGGCATATCTCATTCATCTTAAATCGGAATTAAGATTTTCTTGAAGTTCTGGAAAGCTTATTCTGTAGCCTATAACTTTCATGTTTTGAGCTTTGCCTAATTTTGTGGTTTCAATGGTCGAAATCACGTTTGTTTGTCGCTGACCTGACAACAAACCACAAGGTTTATAAAATAAAACCCTGAAATTGATTTGGCCATAAGTTACTCGTTTTTGATCCGAATTAGATAATTTTGAATGTTCCGGAAAGCTTAAAACATATGCTACAATTTTTGTTCAGTGAGTTTTCTGTAATATTGCCATTTAGATGACCTGAAATGCGTTCAAAGACAGAAGACCAATTCTGTCTTTAACAAGTTATCTTGAGTTTCAATCTGATATTGTTTTGCATGTATCTCTCTCGTTTCTTATCCAAATCTAATAATTTTGGATGTTCTGGAAAGCTTAGATTTAGAGCTAAAACTTTCATGTTTTGAGTATCATGAAATTTCGAAGATAATTTGGTAAAAATTATACATTCTTACCACTGTCCCGAGAAAAAAAAGAAAAAATAATAATAAATAATTTTTTTTTAAACCCTGTTCCAGATTTTTTTCTCCACTTCGCGATGCCGCCACGATCGCATCCGAAGTCGGAATTCGACGTTTTTGGTCTCGTTGGAAAGGTGGAGTTTCGAACTCCATTTCTGTAAAATTTAGGCATCATCGGCATTCTTTTGGTACTTCGAATTTCGTGTCGAAGTTGAACTCTTGTCGCTGTTTGTAAACGGTGTGAATCTTGTTCTGGGTCCAACTTTGAGACGTCGCTGCTACTTCGTCTCAACTCGGATTCCAGAAATTCTTTTTGCATCTTATAGTAGGGATGTTGGACTATATTCCTACCAGTTTTCATGTCATTTGGATTCAGTTTGCTGGTCCAAATAAATTGCCGAACTTGGGTTCGCAGCAGTTTTTGAATGGTCAAACACTTGGAATGAAAATCAAATATCCCTTCTGTTTCCAGCTTTTGAGCGCCACTCCGCGATGCCTCCACGTTCGCATCGGAAGTCGGAATTCGACGTTTTTGGTCTCGTTAGAAAGGTGGAGTTCCGAACTCCATCTCAAGAAAATTTGGACAACATTGGAGTTCGTTTGGTACTTCGAATTTCATGTCGAAGTTGAACTCTAGTCGCTGTTTATAAACAGTGTAAATCTTGTTCTGGGTCCAACTTTGAGACGTCGCTGCCACTTCGTCTCAACTCGGAATCCAGAAATTCTTTTTGGATATTAAAGTAGGGATGTTGGACTACATGTCTGCAAATTTTCATGACATTTTGACACAGTTTGCTGGTCCAAATAAATTATCGAACTTGAGTTCACAGCTGTTTTTGAATGTTTACAAACACTTAGAATATTTTTGATGATTTTCTGGTTTTCATTGATTTCTTTGAGATTTGTCTCTAGATTTCGTACACGGGTTTTATGAATCATTTTCAAAAGATTTTTCACTCCTAAATGGCTTTTGAAAATTATTATATAATATTATTTTAATTATTAAATTAATTACTCCATAATAGGAGACCTTTCAAAAGACCGTTTTAAAAGTGATTCCGAAAATCAATTATAAATCCGTTTTACACCATTATTTTCTATAATAAAAATCTCACACTCACTTTTAGCACGTCGAGCGAAGTGGAAAGGTGCTTAAACGGTTAGGAAATCTCCGGCCTATGGAAACCGTGTGTATTTTCTTTCCGGTTAATCCCCGACCTATTCGATTGATCGTTTTGACCTTTGGGTCTAGTTTACCGATGATATGAGGTAGACTTTTTATTGTTTGGAGTGTGAGCTTGCTATTGGTTAGGAAACCGTTTAGTGCGAACGTGGGGTATGAGACTCATTGTTAACACTTTGCGGGTTCCTCTCCAAGAAGTTAGTGACACATTAGCCTCTGGGCGGCCAGTACTGGACCTCTGGGTCACCACGCCTCTGGGCAACCGTCTCTGGACACCTGCTCTATGGAGCAGTTTATTTTTCGGCGTGTGCCTCTGGGCCTTTATCCTTCGGGGAAGGATCTCGCCGTCTCGCGCGTTTCGCATCGGTGCGAGTGATCGATCACAACTCTACAGTACTTGGCAACAACGACTCTGGTCGGTGCACGTGCAAAACTTGTATTATCTGATTATTTTTATATCCATTCGAGTACCGCCATTCGGTGTTGGTTCTATGGAACCATACGATGTAAGTGCGATTACCTTGTGGATTCACAGTGTCTCTGGACACTGCTTTTCAGTGTTTGATTTCATTGATTTTTCAGTATATCCCCATTGCTCTTTGGAGCATCGATCTTTGCTTGGGCATTGATTACAGACTCTGGTCACTCTTGGGATTATTGCCTATGGGCATCTTTTTATAGCTTTGGCTACGCCGATGATATGAGGCGATTTTATTTATTCTACACTTTGGTGTTGATTTCTCTTTGGAGATTTTTATTGTTTATTGATGATTAGGGATCGTCATTATATTCATGTGGTTCATAATATACTTCTCTTTGGATAAGTACTGTTTTACTTATGTACCGCATTATTATATATCTCAGTTATTACTGATTGTTTAGCTAGCCTGACCCGAGTGTTTTCGCTCGGGTCAGACCGAGTTGTTTCAGGTTAGGTCTCTGGACTTAGCTTCTGTGCTTCCGCTTGGACATTATCTGCTATGTTGATAGATAGCGCTTTTATTTGTCCACTATTCCGCTACTCTGTTATTATTCAGACTTTGATATGTACATATTTTTGACTCACATGTGTGGGCAGTGGCTTTGTACCCACTTTTAGTATTTGGATCTGTATTGATGATGTATTGTTCTGGGATTTTATATCTGTTATGTGATTCTGTTCTGTGATGCTATTTCATTATGTTATTATGCTTTGTCCTGATAGATCTTTAACCATTTGTAATTTCGTTATAAGTATTTACCGAATATGTTGAACCACCTGATTGAGAAAAATTTAAATAGATTCCACCTTTCGACGTATTCGGTAGATAGTTATAGCTTGATTATAAATGGTCGCTCCCACTATACTCTATTCTCCGCTTTAACAGACAGTATTACTCCCGTAATACTCTTTGTTACAGTGGGTCTCGGAGTGGGGCGTTACAGTTTTTTTTGGAATCTAGGACTTATAGATTTAGGGATTTAGTGTTTTGATTTTGCGCCATTTTGGATTATAAGTTGTTAAGTAAAAAAAATAAAGATGGATAAGTTATAAGATAAAGGAATGCTAAAGTATTATGGTCTTTTGTAGAGGTGTAGAATGGGAATACAGAGATAAAAAATATAGCTGTTTTTTTTGGAGTGCGGAAGGTAAAATCTGAGGTGCGAATAAAATTTGTCAAAAGTGAAATGTTAGTTAAACTACAATAGATGAAGTTATTAACAAAGTGTTCTTCATGAGTTAAACTCAATATTTTAACATGATATAAAACCAAGAGCCCAACTACGGTCAATCGCGTAAAGCGGCTGATTTAGTACTCGTGAGAGCTGGGTGCTAATATTTTCCTTATGTTTTCTAATTGCAATTGGGTTTCATTACCGTGTCACCCAAATAACAAGGTGGGTGTTTTATGCGGTCACTTATAGACACTATTCTTAGCAAACTCCTAAAACCAAATGCAAGAAGTAACAGATTACATCTAATCGCCAAATCCTTGTTTACTAATTTAATACCATTAAAACAGTGTGCTACTATCGACACTTAGGAAAATGCTTCTGGCTACCATTAAATTTTTATTACATTTCAATTCCTTTTACATACTTATGACCATCAAAATCTATTTTCTCATTTAATCCTAAACTACAGCAGCATCTTTATATCCCTCAGAAAAACTCACTTACTCTGTCTCAAAACATCATCAGAAAGTAAAATCTTCAAATCTCAAAGGCAAAAAAAATCTCTCTTTCTAATAGATAAAGCCAAGTGAAGATTTAGTGGATGAACCTAATTTCTATGAACAAAAAGAGATTAGTTTACTTTTTCTTTCTTAAACTTTATTTTTCTACAACATATCGATCTTATATTTTTTTTATTTACGGTTTTTTGTTGTCATTTTAGAATAAGTAACGATCACATGACTCGCACAAATTTGAAGGACATAAAGTTTAATGATGTTGTAACTGAAATTCTCAATGTTACTATTACTAAATTGTAATGTTTTATCATACAACGTTTAGGCCATTTTTTTCCTTATTTTTTTTTCTATTTTTTGGTTGTTAATGGAGAACACCAATCATTATAAAATTGAGAATGTTCTTTTGTTTCAAATGAAAATGTGTTTAATAATGAAAATATGGAATATGACATATTGCTTCGAAAGACATGCAAGTTGATTTGACAATTATTTCTATTTAACATTTCATCATCTTAAATACGGTAAAAATAAATTATTTACTTTGATTTGATTTGTACAAGATATGTAACTTCTGCTGTGTGTTGAAAAGAATTGAATTTGATTTGGGAATAGGAGGAATAACAGTTGTGTTTTGAAATAGTTGGATGCTTGTTTTCTGAAATAAAATAATGGTTGGTGTTAAGAGGTTGAGAACCAAACTTCATTTAGTGGTCTTTAGTTTTGGAAGCTAGAAGCATTTTTCTGAATGCCAATAGTAGCACACTTAAAATATATAGTTATACATTTAGATCTATCAATTAGGTGGGGTTGGATCATAAAAATTATTGTTGAAAATTAATATGACATATTTATGATACAATCCATTGAGTACAAAGCTTTAAAATTTTGTTCTAGGCCATTTACCATATGAGTTACTCGGTCAATAATTTGAATAAGATTCAAAAATTCATACTCTACTTTTTAACTTTTAGAATTTCCAAAGTAATCAAAATCTTAAATTCAAAGTTTCAAATTCTAGTTCTAATTTACATCAGAATTCGAATTTCAAACATTTAATTTCAAATTTTTAATTTTTCATTTGAAAACTTTTGAAACCTTAATTTTCAAATGTAAATTAAAATTGTAACTCAAATTGTTATGCATAAATTTCTGCATGACTATCTAGTGTAGCCATTGAAGCATTATTCGAGTTAGAGTTTAGATGTGGAGGATATAACATGTTATTTGCTAAGTACAACTGTTAGTTATGATGAAGAACTATAACATACGTTCAATATGTGAATTACTCGAGTGTTCCATATTATCTATTCATATGAATTCACTGTTCAAGCTACTATCAGACTCCAAGTCATGAAGAAGTTATTCATTTTAAACGAAGAAAATGGTCACTTCAAACTAATCGTTTGAGTACAAATTTTTAAAGTGCAACTTTTTATGAATAAATTTTCACGCAACTAGTGATCTAGAGACGAATGATTCATTGAAGTGTTGTTCGAATAAAAGTTTAAATGCAGAGTTGCTAACTATTATTTGTCAAATACAACTATTAGTTATTATAAAGAACTACAGTGTACGTTCAAGATATGAAGTATCCAAATGTTCAATACTGTCTGTAATGTAGATGTGAATTCATTAGTCAAAATCTTGTCTAATTCAAAATCAGCATGAAATTAAAATTTTCAAAATTCAAATTATTAAACTCCGTATTTTCAAATTTCTAATAAATAGGTAAATGAATTAACTATTTATTATCCTTCTAAGAAATGATCATAAACAAGTTGTTTCAACGCATTTAAAAAAAATATTGATTGGGTAAATATGTCGATCATGTTCTAATGAATCAAGATACATCCATAGCTCAACATACGATCAACCTAGTTGTTGGACCAAAACCTGAAGAATATACTATTCCCAGGTCAAATTCTGTCTCCAACTCAAATGTCTCATATGTCCACTTGATTTTAGCCGTTGATCAATAAACCACCCAATGCAGCGGATCTCACATGATAATAAAATTATAATGATGAGTAAATAAGACTAAAATAGGCACATGAAGACAGGAAATTTGAGATCAGAGGATTTGATCTCTACTATTCGGCATCATCTGATCCATATGTCAATCAGTGTAAGATTTAGATCATCTGATCATTCAAAAATTAGTTCAGAAATTCACCATGTAATCCAAACCTTTAGAGCAAACTTTTAACAAATGTTCCAAATTCCAAATTCCTGACATAACCATGTAACAGAAACAAAACTCAGCATAGATACTGATTCACCCCAACTCAAAATGAAGTACAATAGTTTAAGAAACCAGCACAATTTGCTAGGCAGTTGCCAATATAGCCCAACTCTGATGAAATAAATCAGCTAACGCAGTCATGATTCTTGCAGTGCAATAAAACTACTACTGTTTCTCTTTCCTTTTCCCTTTTTTGCTCATAGAAATGTATACACTAAGGACTGTATTCTCTGCTCATAGACCTTTCACGTCGACGACGAGGACTACTTTCATGTACAGTGCTTGACCTCCTATGTCGGTGCGAGTGCTCACTATGATATTTATGGCGTTTACTTTGTGGCCCTGACTCATCAGTATCTCTAGGACTTCTTTGCTTGGACCGAGAATGTTCTTTATCATCATACCTTTCATCCCTGTATCTTTTGTGCCGAGAAGAAGGCTCCTCTCTGCTTTTATGTCTATCACTGCTCCTAGAGGACCTTTTGTGCCTCAAAGGTGACTCCTCCCTACTAATATGTCTTTTTCTTTCTCTCAAATCATCTTCTCTCTCTTCTGATCTTCTGTGCACTGCAGGTGAATCTTCCCTCTCTACTTTAGTGCCACTTCGCCTTGGGGGAGATGGAATCTGAGAATAAGATTTACATTGAACACATCCAACCAAAATATTAACGATATACATACTATAAACTCAATAAGAGATGCGCTATGTTGCATTGCTTTTTTAGTATTGAGATGGCTGGAAGTGAAGGCAGCAAAACACAATAAAATTGTATATTGAACCCCCTTCAAAGTTAGGATTGTGACAAACTAATCAAGATCAATTTTACTGATAAGGCTTTTGTGTAGAAGTCCCTATTTTTGATGTAGTGGTAAGGAAAATCCAAGTAAAAAAACTAAATGTGTAAATTAGATCCTTGATTTTTATTTCTAGTTTTTTTTTTTTTTTTTTTTGAGTAGAAAGCACAAGCTACCTTGTGCTTTTAAGGAAGTTTTTCAAAAAATAAAAAGTCCATTTGCTCTTTTTGTAAGTATTAATATAGTTGTTATATAAGTGTATTTATTCTATCAAATAACTTCATTTTTCTACCAATATCGAGTTTTATCAAATTTTTGAATATCTTTCCAAAAAATTTTTTTTGAAAATGCAAGTTGACTTGCACCTACAGTTTTAAAACAATAGGGACTAAACTAATATATTCATTGGCAGATGAACTATTCTTAAAGCACTACCAACATGAGGTCTACGCTCTGTAGCACGGACCATCAATGGTGGATCTATACACCAATATTTGGTGCAAGGACAGACCCTGGGGTTCCAGGGTCATTGATTTACCTGGCTTTCTAAAAGTTGGATAAGGTACTCCGTCTAAATCATATAAAATGTGCTTGAAGAGCGAATTAATTGTTTGTGTGGCTGAAAATGAATTTGATGGAATATCCAACTTAAACAAGCCAGATTTTTTTTTTTTCAAGTGGACCCTCCACTGGGTTGGTAGCTGAGGTCTACCGAATAAATACCAGATTTAGTTTATGGGTTGATACATTGTTGTTAGTAATGGCCTTTAGGCCAGTCAACGGATCAAGTTCGATTCAGGTAGCTTAAAGCCCCGACCCGGGCTCATTTACTAAAAACATAACCCAAGCTTGGCCAAGCCTATTGGGTATTTCAGATTCATTACTTGAGCCCAATCCATCGGGCTTTTAAGCCCGTTGGGTGAAAACCGTGTATCAACCTAAAATATTGATGTCAACTCGACTTGGGAGAATCATTCTTTTTCTCAAATCTTCTTATTCTCCAGGCCTCTCCACGAACTATTAGATCTATCTCAGCTTTTTTATGAGAATACTATAGAGTTACGAAGTAACCGTCATTTTAGCTAGTATTTAAAAAAAATATACATAAACAAAGTTTACAAACAAATTGGATGGTGATGAAATTGATTTTTCAAACAAAAGCACTTAAAACTTCTACATGCACAGAAACAAATGATGCACAAACAACGTATACATTCATATTTTTGGTTCAGTGAACATATAATAATCAAACCGAACCCAAACTGGATTGGATGGTGTATCAGGCCCTAATAATCATTGGTTGGGCTTTGGTTTGGGCCTGAGTAGTTAAAGATGAACCGGTACCCGTACTAACATGGCAGGTGACTCGGGCCAAAACTCATACCAATGACAAACCTAATGGCCTTACAACCACATAAAAAGTAGGGCTGACCACTTTTTCTCTTTATCGATATCTAAACTAATTCATATCATATGCACAACTTTTATTTTAGTCAATTTTTTCATAATTCATACAAAGTTTAGGGAGGAATGATAACTTTTTCGATTTTTTATGGCATATAATGATCATTAGGAGTTCATATACAAGTAAACTGAAAGGTTACTGTAACAAGCGCACAAGAAGAATTTGATGTCTTAAAATCAAACATTTTACCTGAAATCGTGACATATATCTTCCTTCTGGGGGCGCCGGAATTCCAAGCCTTTTCAAATCATCATGAGGGATCGGGCGCCTGAGACAGAAAATATTTTAGTGATTAACCTCGCATAGACTGCAGCTTAATGGGGCCAATTACTCATTAAATTTTTTACAAACAAATGGACTACACGCATACAAAGGAGCACGGAATGGCCTTTCTCGACCACCAAACCGAAGTTGACCTGATTCCTTTTTGCCACCTAGCCCACCTCCTGTTTTAATAACGATTCATGTGCTTAACATGCAAAAATATATCTATACTGTATTAAATAAATATTTTCAAAACTTACCTAACCGCCTTGGAATCCATCCAGGCATTAGCCGCTGTCTGTTATAATCTACAATCACTTCACTGTCATCAATATATGTATGATGTGCATCCTATATTCAAGATAATGCAATGTAGAAAAGATGGTGATATAACATTACGTTTCAGAAGGAAAAGACAAACAACCATTCTGATACTGCACTGTAGTAGGTTTTTAGTACTTTTTAGATTGATATAATTATAATTTTATCAGTGATTTTAATCCGAGTTAGGCTAACAGTCCTCTTTGTCATACTAACTTATAGTTAGAATCATGACCATCACCACAAATAAACAATTGATAACTCTATGAATGTCGAATAAAGCTAGACTGACATCTTTCACGGTAACAAACCTTGTATGCACGGTATGTATCTCTTTCAGTTTCATATTCGACAAAAGCATATCTACGCGAAGCACCAGTGACTGCAGGAACAAATCAATGAGAAATATTTAGTACATCATCCGGTAAATATAAATTACTACATCTAATCCTAAACTCAGGATTCTTTATCACAATACTATGCGAAGAAACTAAATGGGCACTAGAATTTAAGTTGGAAAAATCATGATAATTGACCAAATATGTGATAAACTATGGAGACCAAAAGTTACATTGGAAATAATATCCTAGAGCTTCTAGCCATAAAAAATCAGGGCCACTATAACAACAATAATCAGTTGAAAGATCAACATGTACACAAGAATCCTATTGATACAACAAGAACAACTAAACTATTATTCTCAAACAAGTTGGGATCGGTTAAATATGGAACTCAAAACTAAAAGACAATGTCAATTTAAAAGTCATAATAACAATAATAATACTAAAATAAAATCAAATAAGTAAACAAATAATAATAATAAGCAAGTAAAATAAAAATAAAAATAAAAATATATTAAAAAAACCATGACGATAATGATAATAATATTAATAGTAATAATGGTACTAATAGTAATATTGACCGAAGAGCATACACTACGTCTTAGGCTTCTATTCACTAATCCTACCATCTAAAACTTATAACACTACCCCCTAAGCCACCTTTAAGCAAAAAAAACAAAAACAAAAACAAAACAAAAACAAAAACAAAACAAAAATCAAACTCCTAGCTCATGGTTCTGGTACGTAGATCGTTAACTTCCACGCGCTCTTTTTTGACACCAGCTCTTCGGATATATTACAATCCTTCAAATTCTTTTTTAATATTTCTTCTCATGTCAATCTTGGTTGACATCTACCTCTCTTTAAGCATTCGATGCAACATATGATTCCAACGCGCGCAAGTGCCTCGGGAGGCTTACGTTGGAGAGGTCCAAACCATCTTAAGCGGTGTTGGACTAGCTTCTCCTCAATTGGTGCTACTTTAAATTTATCACGTATATCATCATTTCTGATCCGATCTCTTCTTGCATGACCGCAGCTCCATCGCAGCATACGCATCTCTGCAACACTTATCTTCTGTACGTGTTGACTTTTAGTAGACCAACATTTTGCACCATACAACATCGCATGTCTAATTGTCGTTCTGTAGAACTTTTCTTTAAGCTTTTGTGGGACTTTCATGTCACAAAGAATGACAGACGCTTGTCGCCATTTCACCCGTCTCGTTCGAATTATAAAACTAACATCTTCATCAATCTCACCATTATACTGCAACATTAATTCTAAATATCGAAAGAATTCTTTCTTGGGCATTACTTGTCCGGCCAGAGTGACATCTCCATCCTCTGATCTGACACCGCTGAACTCGCACTTCATATACGTTGTTTTAGTTCTGCTAAGCCTGAAACCCCTTGATTTTAAAATCTGTCTCCATAGCTACAGTTGTTCATCAACCTCAATCCTACTTTCATCAATTAGCACAACATCATCAGCAAAAAGCATACATCAAGGAATCCCACCTTGTATACCCTTCGTAATCTCATCCACCACTAGGGCAAAAATATAGAGGCTCAAACCTGACCCTTGATGTAATCATATATTGATGGAAAAGTCACTAGTTTCATCCTCGCATGCTTTGACACTAGTCACAACATCATCGTACATATCCTTGGGGTAATGTACTTTGTCATGACTCTTTTTGGTTCCACAGAGCCCACCATATAACATTTCTCGATACTTTATCATACGTTTTCTCTAAATCGATAAATATCACGTGTAGATCCTTCTTTTACTCCATAAACCTCTTCATAAGTTGTCTTATCAAGAAAATCACATTTGTGGTCGACCTCCCAGACATGAAACCAAATTGTTGTTGCTGACAAAAATGGCCGTCAACACCCAAAGTAATGTGAAAGCACCAGCCTTAACGGCAATCCAGAAAACAGCAACACAGATCACAAAAATAAGCAGATAAAAAGAAGAAAAGATAAAAGAGACCAAATTTTTATAGTGGTTCGGCAAAATCTATGGCCTACATCCACTTTATAATTTATTTATCACTTGTAGTTTCATATTACAAGAGATTTTGAAGAAGAGAGGAGAAGTAATATTTTCTGTTTCATTTTCCTCCCATTTTCTTTTGCAATACTATGTGTATTTATAGTTGTAAGCATTAACCCAGTGATGATGTGGAATTGTAGTGACGCTGACTATGCTGATATTAATTGCACCATAATCTTTTTATTTAAGGTAAGGATGAAGAGAATTAAAAAATATTTGATATGGAAATGGTTGACATTAATTAGTAATAAATAAGCAGGTTATCATGGCATTTATTAAGCATTAAATCCGGCTTTTATGGGTAATGAATTGGTATTTATGGTGGAGATATGGCTGGTTTTATTCAGTAATGAATTGGTATTTATGGTGAAGATATGGCTGTTTTTTATTAATTATTTGATGTAATAAATGCAAGGAAATCAGGAAGTAAATCTTTAATTTCTTCTTCAAGGATGGTGACTAATTTGTTGGATAACATTTGCCCCCTGAAGTATGCCTTGTTGGCAACGAGGTATGTTTCGCTCAAGAACTTGTGTTGGTGAAAGCAAATTTGTTGGCGTCAAATTCACATCTCTCTGGACGTTTGATGGATGTTAAGTGTCGGATCATTCCTGCACAAGGAGATAGAGTTAATCATTCTTATTCAAGAGCATTCATATTCAAGAGATACTTTAGAGAACAGTTCTCAGGTTGCTTCTATAACCTTTGATTGAAAGCAAGAAAGATGATGTAAAGATTTTTGAAAGGTGTCGCCCTTAGGAACGAATCAGAGCATGGCTGTGGACCGTTCGAGATCGCTCATCACATGTGTAAGTCGTTCTCTAAGCACTAACCTTTAAAACTGTTTTTTGCAAGAAATTATTTTTTTATGAGGTGTCGCTCCTTGGAAGGAACCAGAGCATTGGACCGCTTACATTCGAGATCGCTTACATGAGTAAATCGCTTTCCAGATGTTAACCTTTAAAGCATTTTTTGATGATGCACAATTCAAATGCAGAAAGGAATCTAAATTCTAGATCTCGTTTTTTTTAGTTCAGTTGATGATAATTTCTATTTGCTTAGCAGACCCTAGAGTCCGGTACTTATCTGAGTGAGGGGCTTTGCATGCCCCATGTTTCTAGTCCTTGCTGGTTGCCCCCAGCTATTTGCTTCATGGTAGAAGGAAAGTTTGAATGAGAGGACGCCTCCTGGCTGCCCCCTTGCTGAGTTCCTTCCATAGCACTTTTTCTTGTATAAGGCTTTTTCATCTTCTAAAAGCTAGATCTAGAAACCTGTTTTCTAGATCTAAATTTTTCCTTTCAGATCTGGAATTGGATCTTCTTCCTAACATAAAATAAGCTTCAGATCTAAGATTCTCTTGTTCTTCTCAGTGGAAGCACCAAAATTGTAACAACCCGTATATTTTACGATTGTATATTTAAATGTTTTATTTAAATATAGCATCGTTAGTCGGATTAAAGTCCGAAAAGCTACTTTTTGCAAACAGTCGAATTAGAACTCTAGACCACTTCCATTGAGTCCAAAATGGCATTTACAACTTTTTTGAGTATAATCATCGATATGTTTGGAGTTGAGTAGAATTTGCTATTTTTCTACTTGGGCTTTGGGTTTGGGTTTCAGCCCACTAACACATCTTAATACCCTAACTCAGCCCCTCTTCTTATTTCATTCTCATTTTCCTAATACATTCAAGCTTAAGTAAAAATAGGAGAAGAGAAAAAAATAGAAATTCCAAACCCTAGTTTGATTTGGAAACTCAAGTTCTTACTCCGAAATCAAAAAGAAGCTTTGGTAAGCATCCTCTTCATCTTCTCCATTACTATCTCTCTTCAATTTCAGAAATTCCTAAATCCTAACTTAGGAAATATTTGCTTATTAACTTAAATTGGACCTTCTTGAGTTGAAGTTGAAGAGGAATTGGCATTTCCTTTGTTTTAAAGCTTCTCATTCGTGTTTTTGAGTTTTAAATGTGAGTTTTTTAACTCACATCTACGTCTATAGCTATCATTGTTGTTAGGTATGAATTCCTAACATTTGTGCATATTCATTTGCTTTTGAATTGATTTGGTGAATTTTTCAAATTTTGGTGTTTTGGTCCAATTTTATGGAAATCCTTCTATGGATATTTGGACATTGATATTCGGGGTGTATCGAAGAGCCTTTAAGGCTGGGTTGTCGCTTGGCGTAAATCCTTGGTCGTCGTTGCTCGTCCGCTCGCTTCCGATACGTTTTGGCCACTTTGGCCTAGGCAAATTGTTGCCCAGACCAGGTGACCAGACGTCTGGTGATCAAGTCCAAACGTCTGGTTTGGACCTAGAGCAAAAATGTATGCACGCAGAATATAAAAAAAAGCCAGAGACTAATTCCAGACGTCTGAAATTTAGGATCAGACGTCTGGATGAGTCTCAGACGTCTGACTTGAAGTTTCAAACGTCTGGGGGTTCTTTGGATTATTTCCAGAGAACAAAACCAGACGTCTGGATTCTAAACCAGACGTCTGGTCATGGCTCAGACGTCTGCTTCGATATTCCAAACGTCTAGGTGATTTTCTGAACCATTTCCAGAAAACAAATCCAGACGTCTGGATACCAAACCAGACGTCTGGAAACGTACATTTTTGCCTATTTAGGCTGTTTTGTGTGGATTTCCTATTTTAACCGATTTTAGTTGATCCGGATAGTTGTTATCACTTACTATCGACTTTGATGACTTCTTTCTTTGAATTTTTGGGAATATCCATTTTGATGGATTTGGTATCGATTTCTTTGGATTTAATTCACGTCTTCGAATGTGAATATTTGATGATTGATTGTTTCTACAATCATTTCTATGACTTGTCACTTTAAAATGTAAATGTTTCTATACTAGTAGTAACTCTTTCACAAAGATGATTTCAATTCTATTTTAAATATAAAGCTCGTTTCTAAATCTGTTTTCCAATCTATTAGTATATACAAACATTTACCTCATTCGTATGAGAAATCTAATTAAACGGCTTAGTAAAACAAGTGGTATGAAACGCTTGCGTCTACTTCGTCGGTTAATTCTTGGACTTGTTCGATTGAACTCTTGTGACAATTTTCGAGTAGAAATCTATAATTTGTTCATAAATATTTAAGTTAAGCTAGTGGTTATGAGACATGAAGCTAAACTCTTATATTTACTAGCTTAGTGAAATCGACACTTGTTGATGATCGATGATGATCATTTTGTGGTTTAGACTAGCGATGTGCGATGTCTCTTTGTCCACATGGGGGACTGTACCTCGTTCTGTTGAGCTTCGTCTCATTTTTATAGGCTAGCGATCCATGATCTTTGGACCGTTCGTGGAGCATTCGGCTCGATAAGTCGGTGCATGGGGAGTATCTTTTTAGGTGCATCGATGTCCGACTAGGCATGCGGTGTATCTTTTTAGGTGCATCGATGTCCGACTATACATGGGGCGTATCTTTTTAGATGCGTCAATCTTAGTTTATACATGGGGTGTATCTTTTTAGGTGCATCGATGTTCGACTAGGCATAGGGTGTGGTGTATCTTTTTAGGTGCATCGATGTCCGACTATACATGGGGCGTATCTTTTTAGGTGCGTCGATGTTAGTTTATACATGGGGCGTATCTTTTCAGGTGCGTCGATGTTCGACTGTGCATGGGGCGTATCTTTTTAGGTACGTCGATGTTCGGTTCATGGGATAGCGACCCATTTGTGATACACGTGTTGGTGAGTTTTCATGCTTCCGTTTGTGATAGGCCTTCCCCCCTTTTGTGATTTCTGGATTTCTAGTTGATGATTTTTAGAATTTGTGTTTCACTAATTTTCGTGGTTCGCATTAATAAGCTCTATCAATATTTGTGTTTTGGTGAATAATTTAAAGAATGTGATTCTTTTCGGTGTTTTGAGATGTTTTGAGATATTGTATGATTTATGTTGTTAATTGATGTATACTTGACACGGTATAGCATTTTTGTTATCATACGTTTTTGTCATATCTCTTATCCTATCTTATTTTATTTGATATTTATAGCTAGATTGATCCGTTTATTATTTTCTTCTTAAATAATACTCGGGTCAGACCGAGATATTTCAGGTGCTCATGCTTGACTTCTTATCAGGGTCCTTCACCTGACTTTTGGCTAACTACTTTAGCATAGTAGTTTTTGTTAGTATATATTTGAGATAGAGACTCCTTGATGTATACTTATTCTTTTGTCTAGCACTTGTATCTATTCTTTTGTGATGTAGTGGATCTTGTTTGACCACTACTTTGATGTACACTTCTATGTGTTATATTCATATCTGTTTCCGCCTTTGTGGTATGAATATCTATGACTGATTTGTGTTATGTTTATTTCTATATTTGTTTCCGAAGTCCACATAGCCACTGTGTGGTAGCTTTGAGTTTGTATTTGATATGTCGGATTTCCTCTTGAAATGAAATGTAAGTTATATTATCTGATATATCGGTACTCGCACAAAGCAATTACACAGATGGTCACTCCTCAACAGCCTTATTCTTCATGCTAGTCGACGGCATTACCCCGTAGTGTCATTGGCTAGCGTGAGTATAGAGGGGGGCGTCACAAAAATGTTGCCGATAAAAATGACCGTCAACACCCAAAGTAATGTGAAAGCACCAGCCTTAACGACAATTCAGAAAATAGCAACACATATCACAAAAGTAAGCAGATAAAAAGAAGAAAAGATAAAAGAGACGAAATTTTTATAGTGGTTCGGCAAAATCTATGGCCTACATCCACTTTATAATTTATTTATCACTTGTAGTTTTATATTACAAAAGATTTTGAGAATGAGAGCAGAAGTCATATTTTCTATTTCATTTTCCTCCCTTTTTTTTTGCAATACTAGATGTATTTATACCTGTAAGTCTTGACCCAGTGATGGTGTGGAATTGTAGTGACGCTGACTATGCTGATATTAATTGCACCATAATCTTCTTATTTAAGGTAAGGATGAAGGAAATTAAGAAATATATGATATGAAAATGGTTGGCATTAATTAGTAATAAATAAGCAGGTTATCATGACATTTATTGGGCATTAAATCCGGCTTTGATGGGTAATGAATTGGTATTTATAATGGAGATATGGCTGGTTTTTATTAAATAATGAATTGGTACTTATGGTGGAGATATGACTGTTTTTTATTAATTATTTGAGGTAATAAATACAAAGAATCAGGAAGTAAATCTTTAATTTCTTCTTCAAGGATGGTGACTAATTTGCTGGAAAACAATTGGTTTTTCGAAACATTTATCATCCTTCTTAATCGATGTTCAATGACTCCCTTCCAAAGTTTCATTGTATAACTCATAAGCTTAATTCATCTATAGTTTGTGCAATTTTGAATATCTCGTTTATTCTTAAAAATTGAAACTAATATGTTTCTCCTCCACTCATCTGGCATCTTGTTTGATTTGAAAATACTGTTAACGAGAATCCTGTTGATACTGAAATAAAATACTTTAAGTGGTACACTTCAGTTGACCAACTTACTGAATTGTAGGAAACAAGAATATAGAGTTTGTATCCTTTCCTATTTTAGATATAGCAGTCTTTGTCCTTGCTTCCCTAAAATTTGTGAAATCAACCATGGAGGTATGCCACTGGAGTTCAAAGATGCTCATTGTTTTATATACGTAAAGGGTAAAGTTGAAGTTCAACTTGAAAAGGCTGCAAATGAGGGTTAACACAATGGAACAGAACAGATCATGGGTTTATAGTTCATACAACGAAACAACCAAGACCCAGCGTGTAACACGCTATAAAACAAGGTTGTGGTCAAACTACGAGATATAGTAGGCCGATCAATCAAAATTGTCATCGTGATATCCACATGATTATTCTGGTGCCAGTGCCACACATTTCTTAGCAACATATCCATGGGCAAGTATTTGATCCAAATATAGTTATGTCATGACTTTGTATGCATATAGACATCCAGTAATATCCAAAAACATTATGAAGTGTTGAATTAAACAAGGGAAACAGTGATACAAACCATGTTTTAAGGTTTAGGGTTAAAGGGAAGAGTAAAATTTTCACTGCAAGCAAAAGCTAAACCAGATATAAGAAGCAAAAGGCAGAAAATTTATGAGAGGTTGAATGTGCTTGTAATTTTAGGTTTCGTGAAGTGTATAAAAATGTTAAGCACCTCAAATGGTGGAGTTAACCACTACCTCTTTCTTTCCTTTTTGGTCATTTTATGCATGTACCGATCCTGGCAACCCTTATAGTTGGGGAAAAAATACACAAATGTGATAAAATAATATTTGAGCTTATCACAAGGAAATACTAAATCACATTGCTGTGAAGACCATCTCTCTTAGACTAAGATCACATACTGCAATAACTGTAAAGTTTCTTCCAGGATATGACTTGAATAGCATTACCTAATTAGGTTATTTGCCTTTCTACAGATAACATATGGGTAGTTTGTTCCTGGCTCCACAACTTCGTTTAAGAAACATATAATGGTCTATATAAATTAAAGTACTTTCATACAAAAAATTAACAGACACCAACAAAAAATGCAGAGTTTACAACAACATTACCAATATGTCGAACCAACCGCAAGTTCTTCACTTTCCCATACTTCTCCATAGCCTACCTTCCCAAAACCATATATCATCGCATCAGGAATCCGATAGTAATAATAACCATTAGAGAAGAATTCTTTTTTGACCTCATTAAATCACATGTTACCTTCTTAAGAGTTTCTTCATCAGTTTGATCTGAGAGCCTTCCAACAAATAAAGTGCAATAAGGGTCCCCTACAACTTTTGGATCGCCAAATGGGTCATCTAAAAACAAAAGAACAATCACAATTAACAACTAACTACCTCATAGACTTTACCATACAAATAACAATGACTAAGAGAGTTACATAATCCAGCAGATGAACATAATAAAGCTCTATATACGGCATTATCGTGAGGAAGAATATCTGTGCCATCTATACTACCAGCTTGAATCGGGTGATATGAATCAGCATAAAATACTAAGTTCACGTTATTCGAGCTCATTTTCTTCTTCTTTTTTATAAGAACGCAATAATATCTGAATAAAATCATAATCAAAATTGAAATATAACGAATATTCTTATCAGGTGTACATAAATCAATAGAATATCAACTGAATTTTGAAATCGATAAAGTTTCAATTACAGCCAGTGATACAAAGTTTGCAGTTGATGAGTGAAAATAAGGATTAAGATTGGCTAGGGTTTAAATGAAGGATTGAGTTCGGAAAATGGTTTCTGGAGTTAAATCAAAGAAGTAGATTTAGATAGTTACGTAAATACAGAAAATTTAAGGAAATTTAAGGAAATTGAGAGAGATCTGATGACCTCGCCTGAAAAGGATCGAGAGGAGTTGCAAGTTTGATCAGTCTCAGTAAACCCCTTGAAGTTGATTTTATATCCTTCCTTTTCTATGGAAAGACCCCTGGATTTTGAAAATGACCCCTGGATTACCCTCATATTTGATACCAGGAATGCTACGAAGTACGAACGCTATACAGTTTTTCTTTCCAACAATTTTGGGACATCATAAGCTTGTTGAACATACATCGGAAGATTGGGCTTTTGTTCCACAAATGCTCAAATTTATTGTAAATCTTCGATCGATTTTTCCTAATTTGTAAATGATTAAAATTTCTGCAGTCTATTGGATAGTAATTTTAGGTTGCATATCACAAAATGTGATATGTCATACACCGTTGAAGATGCTCTAAGCATAATGTGGATGTTCCAACACTAAACTACTAGTATAAAAAAAATTTAAGGACAACTTATCTATCAAAATTAGACGAAAGGATACGTGCAATTTATTTTCTTTCAAGAACAAGCCTAAAGCTCATTCGTAAATTATGGCACTGTTAAAGGGACTCCAGTTTTAGATAAAAGGGGACAAATTTTAAGGAACTCCACTCGAAAAAAATTGTTATGGGAACTTCATTGAAAATAAAATTCGGTAGGACTCCATCGAAAAATGAAGCAAAATTCGGAAGTACCCCATCAAAAACTAAAGCAAAAAACGATGATGATTCATCGAATGTCACTTTCGACGAGATTTGATCGAAAAATAAATCAAAATTCAACAGAAAGTTACCGAAATATAAATGACAATTAAGATTTTTTATTTATTTGTTGATAAGAGTGGGCAAACTTTTTTGGTACGCCCCTTAGTAATTTTTCAAAAAATGAAAAAAAACCATCTCTTATCCAAAACTAAAGTCCTTTTAACAATGCCCGTAAATTATAACATTCCCTCTATCTTTATGTTTCCTTCCATTCGACCGTCTTCTTCAATTTCAAACTCATTTCTCGATTCGCTCTCAAAACTTAAAATCACTCTAGCAATGACGCCTGAAACCAGAAGTATAACACAAACGCAAACATCAATGCACGATGAACAACCATAAGAAATTCAACAACAATCCCCCAATCGCAAAATCGAAAACTTAGCTCCGCTTGAAATTCAACAGCAATGTCGAACTATAGGAACCGAAAACAAAGCTCCAACAGAAATTCAACAACTAATGTCTAATAGCTGTTTGATTGGAACTCATGCTTGGTTATTTTATAAATTATTTTGACTGTTATTTATAACAAAACTGATACCTATATATATGAAAAAATAATACCTAGTTTCTGTTTGATGATCTGTAAATTTAATTATTTAGTTGACTGTTATGTATGACAAAAGTGATACCAAAATAGTACAAAACTAATACCTAGTAGCTGTTTGATTGGAATTCACGTTTGGTTATTTTATAAATTATTTTAACTGTTATTTATAATAAAACTGATACTTATATATATGCAAAACTGATATTTAGTTTCTATTTGATATAAGTTGACGCTCTGTAATTTTAATTATTTATTCGACTACCATGTATGACAAAAGTGATACCAAGATAATGCAAAACCGATACCTAAAGTTGTTTGTTTGGAGTTGACGCTTATTTACTTTCTAAATTATTTTGACTGTTATTTATATCAAAACTAATAGCTATATATTTGCAAAAATGATACCTAGTTTTTGCTTGATATAAACTGATGCTATGTAATTTTAATTATTTATTTGACTATCATATATGACAAAAGTGATATCAAAATAATGCAAAACTGATACCTAGTAGCTGTTTGTTTGAAGTTGACTCTTACTTACTTTATAAATTATTTTAACTGTTGTTTTTTATCAAAACTGATACCTATATATATGCAAAAATGATATCTAGTTTCTGTTTGATATAAGTTGATGCTCTGTAATTTTAATTATTTATTTGAATGTCATTTTATGTCAAAAGCGATAACAAAATAATGCAAAACGGATACCTAGTAGTTGTTTGTTTAGAGTTTATGCCTAGTTATATTATAAATTATTTTGACTATAATTTGTATCAAAACTGATACCAAAATATATGCAAAAATGATACATGGGTTTTGTTTGATAAAACTTGATGATATTTAATTTTAGAAACTATTTTGCCTATCATGTATGACAAAAATGATACCTAGAAGTTGTTTGATTGGAGTTGATGCTTAGTTATTTTTATACTTTTCAATATATATTGCCACAGTTAACATTACTAATACTATTTATTATTTAATATTGCTTCACCAATAACAAAAACTTATAATTTTCTATTGTTAGTATAGATAATCAATTGGTATATATCAAAATGTGGACTGGCATAGCATAACTATGCAATAACGACAACAATGATGGTAAATAGAACTTTAATATGCAAGTGCATAATAATTGCTACACACATTGAATTGGAACTAATTTCTATATTCAATAGAAAGGGCTAGTCGCTAATGTAGAAAGAATTAAAAAACATTTAGTCCTGCTTTTACTTGAAGAAATCGTGCAAGATAAATATGCAGATGCAATTTATTTCCCTCTATATTGTGAAGACCATTGGACAGTAGTAACATTGACATATCTGTCACGTAGATTCTTTATGTCTTAGAAGATCAAGTAAAAGAAAAAACCTTAGTCTGGAAGAAGCAATGAAATTGGTATAATATTTTTTCCAAATAAATTAACTAATATAATTGAAACAAAGTGAACATTAAATAACTTTGTATTATTTTGTCTTTAATAGAGAAAAGAAGTTGAAGAAATCCTGCAAGAACTGTGGAAAACCAACAACATACAAGATATGAAAGTGAAGGCAGTTGAAGTGCATCAAATTAAATGTGCACAGTAAGCATCAGACACGTAAGCTATTTTTTTGTTAAAAATGATACCTACTAATAACAAAATCGGTAGTAGAACTGAAATAATAGTTAGTTAATTCTGAGAACTTGTTATGTGTTTGCATTATAATCTTTCATATAAAGTACCGTACATCTTTATATGCCTAGTACATTGAATTGAATTTGCTTGATACATAAGCTATTTTCTTTTAGTTCAGTAAACATTTTCTTCAGATCAAAATCGAAATCCACATGTAGACAAACTGATACTTACAGGCACAAAACTGATACCTATATACACAAAACCGATACTAAAACTACATATAATCAAAACTGAAACAAAACAACTATCACATATCTGAAAAATGATACCTACAGACACTAAAACTGATACTAAAACTGATGCTAACATTGATACTAAAACTGTTAATTATTTTATTTCAAAACATATGATCTGTTTGCACCATTATCTCTTAACTACAATGTTATATATTTGTTACATATCTGATACTACAAGTGATGCAAACTGATGCTGATAATATATTTTGCATTAAACAGGGTTGACTGTTGTATATATGTCATGATATTCACCATATCATTGAACAGAAGCCAAATACCGATCAAAATAAAACCTGAACAAATGTTGAAAATAAGAGCAAGAATCGTGTATGAGATATTAATGGACAATGATCACTGTTGGAATTCAGCCAAGTTCATGTCAAGACTCGAAGAAGAAGAAAATACGAAGAAGTGAATTTGTTGTAAAAACTGTTGTGATATTCAGTTCAACTAATATACATTTGAGATGTTGTGTTATAACTAATTGATTTTAGCTTTGTTTTAATGTAGATATAAACTTCTGTTGAAATTTTGTCAGTTTGATGTAAAAATTACGATCTTATTTCTAATGTTATACGAAATAGCTTTATTTAACTTTTCTTGCACGTGAAGTTATGTTATGACTATATTTTATATTAATTTATACCTAAAAGTGATATTATAGTGTGCATGAACTGATACTATTTTTTGTCATACCTAAAATCGATGCTAATACTAATATAATGCAAAAACTGATACCCTACTCTATTATACCTGAAACTGAAACTGTTATTACTAGCCATGCTTATTACTATTTTGAATACACGTAAATGGTGCATTTCCACTTAAAGGTTCATACATTTATTGAATCCATACTAGATAAGGCAGTTATTACTAGATAGGAAAATGCCAGAAATGCCCCTCTACCACTCCCAAGATATTCACCAGGGTTGATCTTTTTCACCATAGCCTCCTTTATATGAGAAAATGCTGGGAATGGAAGTAAACCTGGATATAGAAACATGTATTACGTTGGTTACACAAATAGATATTTTGAGATCCTAAATATGAATAAGATTACAAAAATAGTTAGTTATCCCAACCATTCCGTTTTACAGTATCATAATTTACCTTTTTTTTGCTGATTTACTACTATGTATTGACATAACCTTACTCACTAAACATATATGCAGCTTGACATATAAACTAATACAAATTTTCTAGCCAATGGATTTTCCCCTGAATGTTTTCTTGCTGCTTTTTTAAGCAATTGGTCTTTTCTGTTGATTTTTTTTCTAGGCCTCTTAGTGACAATGTTTACATGATGCTATGATGCTTTTTAAAAAATAGTCCATTTCAAAACTAAAATACATGGTGCCAATTTGAAATCAATGGCAACCGTTTTTTTACTCATTTGAGAGTTTTTCTTCGTCTCCGTCCGTCTTCATGGCTGCCGATGCCTCGTCGCAAGAAGCCTCTTTTGTCTGCCCTATCAGCGCTCAGGTCAGAGACCAGATCCGAAAAGAGCTTGTCCCCTTCCAACCTAGATTTGGCTCTATCTCGACCTGTATTTGCAAACGTCCCTCTGGCAGAATCTCAAGCAACTCCTCCTTCTCATGGTTTGCATCTTGGCCGCTTGGTGGAGCTGGAATCGCATGATGTTTCTTCGAACATAGCTTTGGCTAAATCTGCCCTTCCGATCTCCTAAGCTGAGTCATTGCTAGGATTGCCGATCTTTGGTATTAACCTTCCCGTCTTTAATTCTCCTATGTCACCATTTCTTGGTGCAGCGGCTAGTAGTGAAACAAAGCAGTGGTTTGATATTTCAGTTCGTTCTCTTGGTTTGAATGATGTTAGTAACGATATGATATTGCTTGGTGATAATGATGTGTCTCAAATTGATGATTCTACTGTACATGAGGTAGTTGTTAACCCTATTGGAACTACCAATATGTTAAGTGGTGAATGCCCATTACCTGCTTGTCGTAATGTCTATGAAAATGCTACATCAATTGACAGGTATGAGTGTTTTCCACCTACCCATGTTTCCCCTCTTGTTGTGCCGTCTAAATGGTCTTATCTATTTACTAAGCTGCCCAGCAATGTGGGTGTTCATTCACCGAGATTGTGTGATAATGTTGAGTTAGATGGAGCTATGGTTCCTCCTAACGAAGTGATACAAGCTGGTATAGATTTTTGAAAGGACTACTTGGTTGGATTTTTCTTGGATTCCAAACTGACTATCAACTTGTAAAAGCGAGATGCGACCAGGTTTGGAATCCCAGAGGAGGTCTTAGTGTTCACTTTGATAATGCTATGTACTATTTCAAGTTCTCTCATTCTGATGAGAGGCAACGTATCCTTGAATTTGATCCGATTCTTATCGCTGGGAAGCCTTTCATTATCACTTCCTAGAGTCCATCTGTTGACAGGGCTATTGAGTAGGTATTATCTATCCCTATCTGGGCTCACTTCTATCATATTCCATCAGTGCTACAGCCTATGATCGGTATTGACTGGCTGGCGGGCCTTGTTGGCAAGGTGATTTGTTATGACGCGAATATAGTAGCAAGGAAGAGACTAGTTTATGCTAAAGCTTTGATTAAGATATCTCCTACCAAACCTTTACCATCTTCTCTTCGGGCCCGTCTTCCTGGTGGTCATGAAGCCGAGATTCTTGTACGATACAGTTGGAAGCCAGATATATGTACGACCTGTCAGTCTTTTGGGCATTCCAATGATACTTGTACGAGTGGGATAGCTGATGCTCCTCCTCTATTGTCTACTCGGATCTCGCTCCTTAGACCCCATGTTAGGAAGTGGGTTCCAAATGCTGCCCATGTTACTCCTTTCCTTCCTTCTGATGACATCATTCAGGATGCTCCTCCTGTTATACCTCCATCTGCTATTGACCTGGTCATCGATGAGTCTTCTGTTTCGGTGAGTGTTGGACCTTCCTTTGATACTATTGTTTAGAACCCTAACGAGCGTGCTTGGCTTCATCTTCCTTCGGACATGAGGTACTCGCCTGTGAGTAATACCTTTTATGCTTTCATCAGTGACACTGAAGGGGAAACGAGAAGACTTATTTATCATATTGATATTGATGGTGAGGGCCTTGCCCTCACTAGGGAGGGTGAGATTGGTGAGGTGAACAAGAGTAAGTTCTATGATGTTACGTGGGATAGGATGTTTATTTACTCTCCTACTGCTGTTGGATATGTTTCAGACCTGGCTCTTATTTTCTTTGAGTTTGCTGATGTTGCTGGTCCTGAGTTAGATGATGGTAGTGCATGTTCATCCACCCTTACGGGGGGATAGGCAAGTTCTTTTGTAGTAGTATAGGCCTATATGTCTATCTCATGTTCCTTAAATTGTCAGTGGCTTGACCACTTAAATCAGCTGCTTTGTGCATGTACAGATCACATGTTCTTTATTTATATACAGTGGTACGACCCACTATAAAGCCGGCTAGCTTTACTAAAAAAAATAAAAATAAAAGTATTTCCTTCTTTATTTGGTTTTGTTTATTACCAACCATGGTAATGTTATTTTTTTACAAATGAATTTGTCAATAACTTATTGTTTATTTATAACTTATTTATACTACATAACTTGCATCTTGTTAACCCATAAAATGGATCAACACCCTGGAGTATGATGTGAAAGCACTAGCCATGTTAGAACAGAGCAAATATAGTGGAAAATAGCAAAAAAGTAAATGAGACATAGAGATTTTATAGTGGTTCGGCTGTTAACTAAACCTACGTCCACTTTATAGCTTTGCTTACTGATTTGACCTTGATAGAGTGTGATTACAAAGTGATTAAAGGAGAATTAGTCACAAATACAAGTATTAGACAGATTCTAAGTCCTAGATTTGCCTAAAGGAACCTCCTTGGTGACTATGATAGGGCTTCTGCATAGTAATGACATAAACCAGCCCCTCCCTTGGTTGTAGTTGTAACAACCCGTATATTTGGACCATTTAAATTGACAATAATCCACACATGTCAATTTAAATAGTACAAAACACAAATCATTAATGGAGTATATGTATATAAATGAGAATCATCACAGAATCACAGAAAATATAACAAAACAGAATAGTGCAGCGGAATTACAACATAGTCATAAGAGTAGTTCATGAAGCTACCCATAAATACAACAATGTCTCAAATAAAATGAAATAGAACAACATAGATGTCCAATAGTGTCCAAATAGAAAGAACAATACTGATAAGATAAATATGATGATAGTCTTCGGTCTTCGGCTCCAAATAGAACAGCAACAGCAATCCTCAGTCTGATCCGAGCATAAGCACAAACAAACACTCGAATCAGGACATATATTCTTATACAGATAATATGATTCAGAATTGGAAATAACAATAACTCAAAGATGAATGGAATAAACATCTTTCAGGATCCGTTAAATTATTTATATATAATATTGTACGATAAATAGATAATGTCTAACAGTAAAGTAAAATATCAAAATAGTGTTAAGGCGTCACCATTATTCCCCTTAACACATTTTTATATAGCATTACAGACTATACAATACTGTAAACTCTACCGTAAACTAGTGGGATATCAGGGAGTACTCCATAGGTATAATACAAAACAAATTCGTAGTGGTCGCGTATATGGGAATACAAGTATGACAAGGCACATAAGGCAATACCCAAGGTAGTGAAACTACCGTTTGCCTGATCCGGACTGGTGATAACGCATCGTCGCAACGATCGCAACACCGCGAAACAACACTCCCAAATCAAGGGTGCACACCAATCAATCACAAAGTAATGAGTAGTTTACGAAGAAGTGTGTTCGCTCGAGGTAGCTAACCCCATTTGGCCCGGCACAGCTCCTGTTTCGGTCATTTCCAATTTGACACAAGTGTCAAGGCTATCCATTATCGTTCACTTTCTTCAATCATCAACGTACGTCAATCCAACCACTTCATTCTGGATCACTCTCCGTGTATAGTTATTAAAGTGGTATTCGGTTTGGACAGTGAGTATGTCCCTAACCGATTTTGGTCTCTTTAATAACCTTCATAATTATTTCACCGATTGGTCGCTTAATAAATTTCAAAACCAAATCAAATTCAATTTTCAATAAAAATTTGTAAATCAACATTTCATTTGTCTTTCCAAACAATTTCCAAAATTTTACATTTCATAACTTCAAAATTTCCATTTCAAAACTCTATAATTCAATTTCAAAATTTGTTTTAAAACAATTCAATTATTCATTTGAATTCGAATACACGTTTCGTTCCATAATCATTTAAAATAAATTTAAACTCGTTTATCATTTACGTTCAATGCTCGTTAAGTTAATTTATCCATTTCACTACACCAAAACAGTCATTTGGCAACATTTTTTTTTCATTTGGCGACACTTATATGGGTTGCATTTTAGTCTCGCTAATAAGTGTCGCTATCCAATATAAGTGTTACTGAAAATAAAAATTTACACTTTTAAATACGGCGACACTTATTTTCGTTGTAAGCCTTGGTTTAATTGGAGTTAATTGAAATATACTAGGGCAAAATTGTAATTGAATAACATATCACGCTTAACCCTACCCACGCTTATCCCTGGCCGCATTTTCCCCAAATCGTTTCCCTACTCTTCGTCTACAACTTAACCCTAAATCTAACTATTTTGCCACTTTTCCCCCCGTAAATGACTAATTCCTTTTTACCTGTCATTTCAAATTGCCACTTTTCCAATCTCGTTCCCAAAATTATCAGATCTAGAAATTTCCTCATTCCCTAATCGTTCTCAAAAAAACTCAGATCGCAAATTTGCAGCGCCTCCCTAACCGTCGATAACCTAGGTGTCGGTGGTTGGTTCTGCACACGATGAGAAAATATTGTCGGGGTTGGTGCTGCTCACGTCCAGGTGATAGCAGAATCAATTTTTGCAGCCCTGCACGATGGACTTTGGAGCTAGTGAAAGTAAGGTGCGGCGATGCTGGTGTAATGGAAGGCAGTGATGGTATTAGGCACGAGATGTGAAGAATGGCTGGTCCAAGAAAAGAAGCAATGAAGCGATGGGCCAAGATGATAGCCGTCCTAGCCAGATCATTTTGGTGAGTTAATTTACTTGGTTTTGAAATACAACGTACAGTTTGATAGTTGTGATCCTACTGTGGAGTAAATATGCTATGAATCTGACAGTAAAAGCTTGCATATAAGTTGGTTTGCATAAATGATAATAGCATGAATTGACCGAAGAATCACATTCATTAAAAGTGCTCAACCGAATATTAATTAGTGCTAAATGGTCAGAAAAAAGATACGAACTGATTCCGATTATAGGTTGTGCACGTTTAATGTGTTAACTGACTAGTCAATGAATGAGCCCAAAAAAATACCCCTCGCCCATCCATCACATCGTTTAATCGAAAATTAATGTAACTAAATCAATAAATAGAAAATCCTACTATCCATAGTTAGCTGTAACTGTAAGCGTATACATCCAAAGCTTGGCCGACCGGACATGCAGTAACATGTTATACTATCAAGCATTATATATATATATATATATATATAAACATGGAGCAGAATATATAAACATGGAGCAGAAGATCGCAGCAAGACTGCGAGTGTTTCTCCAAAGGCCCTAATCACCACCAGCTTGCCTTTTCCAGGAGTACTCTACAATTAACTCATCTACACTGTTGTCTCTTGTTTTAATTTCATATTCCTCTCCATATATGTTATTTTTTGGGTTTAAATTAATGACATATGAGACCTCTGTCGAGTAGCGCATTTCACATGTTTACTGGAAGTAATAACCATCTCTTATGCTTCATACATTATGATGCTGCTGGTGGAAATCTAGATTTAAAGTTGGCAATATAAATTTCTTAAAAATGAAATTTTATTTTCTCTGTGTGAAAGTGGGCTTCAAATTTATTAGTTCATCTTAAATGTTTTCTTACCGTTTGTCATGGCAACATGGCATATTTACTGTTCTTCATATTATCAGAGGAAATATCAGCTTTAGATGATCGAGATATACTCAAAATATTGGACTCTAGCTCTGGGTAATTTGTTTTATTCAACTATTAATCTTCTTTTCTACTTATTTTCAATTCGGTGAAGGACTACAGTTCTCAATTGGACGGCAACTTATACCATTTGGCGTATCACCTCGGGCATGATTTATTACAAGTATACATAGAAAATCTACTGGACTTTGCATTGCATAAAATCAATTTTCTTGATAATAAGTAGATTAGGAGAATTTCCACATTCAATAGGAGCTACGTTGTTATGTTATCCGTTTGATAATCACACTGTTCCCAGAAAATTGGTCCAGTCTTGTCATTTTGATAGAAAGTGTTTGAGACATGTGAATGTTGTATCATAAACTGAACTATCCTTGTTGTTTTGTTTCTGCACTCAATTCGTTATCAATATTTAAGCCATAGGTTTTTTGTATTGAAAATTTCATCACAGCTTCTTGATTATTGGTGAACTGATGTACAGTTAAATGACAACCGTCTCTTTAATTTAGTGATTTTGAACTTCAACATGCACAAGTAATTTTTCAATTGTTGATTGTTAGGTACTGATTATGAACTTCACTTTAGTATTTTTGTGTCATAGCCAATTCTGTTTTATTTGGCTAGTAAACCTTGATGGATGGTACTCTATATTATGTAATTATAGTGATATCATACTAGATAGATCTATGGATTGACTGGACTTCCACATCTACAGAACACAAGCGTGAATATATTTAATACCAATATATTGTCTTCATGTGATCTTAAATCAGCACAGACATGGACCTTAATTTTTATTATTCTTGCTATGAATGTTTGTCTTGCTGGTAATGCATTCTTCATTAAACTGATTAATTTTGTATTTACATACACTTACAGGATGTTGGAATGAATTAGGGCGCCCTTGTGGAATTCATCAAAAGCAGGTTTACTTTATTTAACACATACAAATATAAATATAGCTTTAATTTTATTAGATTACTAGTCGGAATTTTTTATTTCTACTATATGATAGGTAGATTTTACCTTTTGGAATATGCATTTAATACAATTTTTGTATGCCAGTTTCATGGAAAACCCTCTCCTATTGTAGGTTTCAAAGTTATTCCATAAGACAGTTTATAAGCAAGCATATGAAGATATTGTGCGCATTTTGTTTGTATGATTTGCCTGTTTCAATCACTTATACATTTTATTGTTCTCGCATGTGTGTACTGTTCTTGGTTGTTCAGACATTATTTTGACGATTTAGTTACCATCAAAATGAAATTAATTCCTAGTAATTGTCTGTATAAGTTACTATCAAAATGAAATTAATTCCTAGTAATTGTATGTATAAGTTACCATCAACCTGAATTAGTAAGTTGTCATGAAACTTGATATTTATGTATACTGAATTTTCTGCATATAAATCAATATTTACAATGGTTTTGAGATTTCTATTTACTATTTTGTATTATATTTGATGTATTTCTCAATGGAAATTGTACTTATTTTATGCCCTTATGTTCATGAATAACTAATTTGGTATAAACTAAATTCATGCTGAACACAGGTTACTAAACCTAGTTTATTACTATATTTAGTTCATATTTATATAAGCAAATTTCTTGTAGTGTAAAAGCTGTAGACTGGATTTATTTTTTTGACAACCAAATGAGATAAAGGCTGTAGCATTTGAGCATATGGCAGAAACTTATTAGTTATTTAACTTCATTTTGGTTCGGTTTCAGTTCATGCATCAGTTGGAAAGACTTTCATTGCTTCATATGCAATTGCTATGTCATTAAAAACCAACAAAGGGTCATTTCTACTTCTCCAATTAAAGTTCTTTAATTGACTTGAAAGGATTCTAACATGTGGGTCTTCTGACCGGAGATATAACAGTGAACCAAAAGCAACTTGTTGCAATGCATATTATATTTTCTGCATTTTCAATAACTGCAATACTTACTAATCATAAGCTTCAGATTATTGCGACAAAGATTTGTTGTTGTAACATGCTGTTCTAAAGAATCAGAGTTCCTACGAGAGGTTAAGTAGATTGTCTTTGATGATGTTCAGTATATGTGTGATACATAAAGAGCCGGTGTTGTTTGGAATGAAATTATTGCTTGGCTCCTACAAACTCACATTTTGTATTCGTTCTGCTACTGTTCCTAATGGTAAGGTGCTTGATAGATTTGCATCGAGATATATTCTATTTCAGTTGTACAGACATGATTTTTTTCCCTATTTCAACAGCAGTACGTATATTTTTAGTTCTTGCAATATTTTATTATTTATATTTATATGCTACACCGCAGCACATTTTGAATTAAATTTTATGCATAAATCTACAATGACACTTCAATTTTAATTTTTCAAGAACCCGAAGAATTAGATAGTTTAGAATCTAAGCTTAGTAACACGTACAACATATTATAGGCATTGATGTAGTCAAAAAGAACTCGCTGTATGAATTGACAGTTTCCAGAAAGCTTTGAATTTGCTTGTTCCTATTGGAAAAGGTGATAAAGGAAAATGTAAAGACGTATTTGACTTGTAAATGATAATTCTGCTGTAGTAATAGACTGATATTTGTTTAGTTCATTTGAATACTTGTCTATTTCTGCAGGTTTCAAATATGCTTCCCCTTAACAGAGGGTTCATGTACATCTTTCAAACCTTTTGCCAATTTTGATGGAAGCAATTGAAATACTATTTCAAAAAGAACTCTTCAAGGTTTGCCTCGTCCCTTGCTGTTTTAGTTATCTTTAGAACCAAACGTTTGCTAAACTGTATATCTTTGTCCACATGGAAAATGATAATACAATCGTCGACCATTCCAGTTCAAGTGCATTGCCTCTGTAAAATAGCTCTAGACTATGATGAGGTTGTCAAGTAGGGAAAATTAATGTATATGAAACTGTAAGGAAACACATTATTTGGTCTGTGGGTTCATCTTCTATAAACATGCACAATATACTTATATACAGTCTTATTATCAAGGAGCAAGAAAGGCATTTCGCTGCAATTTGATGGATGGAATGCTACAGACAATTACTAGGAATTAGTTGCCTTCACTTGGCATTGCTGATGGAATGCTACACATTTTTCAATGAAAAATATACTAAGAGTGTAGCAAATGATTTGAAAAGTTAATGATAAGCAGCAGTGCCTTAATCAAATCCAATATGGATCCCTTACTATATTTTATTATGATATGCACATATTTTTACATATCTCTAAATCAGGCTTATCAAATACTAGGTAAAATAGGCTTTTTATTCAAGTATACTAATGGCTCTGTTTTCTTATACATAGTTAAGACTAGTGATGGATAAATAGACCGGTTCTTGGCAGTGAGCTGTCAGAACATATAAGTACTACTGGGATGGAGGCAAGTGGAACAAGTAACATGAAATTCTCCTTGAATGGATGCATCATAATTGGAACTTTGGATGGTGCCAATGTTGAGATCAGAGAAGAAATAGGGGAAGACAATTTCTTTCTTCTTGATGCTGAAGCACACGAGGTTCCAAGGCTTCGGAAAGAAAGAGAAGCTGGACTTGTTATGAAGTCAAGTAGCTAATCAAGTTATGAAGTAGTTGATTATGACAACCTAAAGATAGAAAGGCAAGTAGCTAATCAAGTTAATAATGCCATCAATTCCAATTTGACATTGTTATGAAGTAGTTGATTATGTATTGAATTAACCAACTTAATTATGTATTGTACTTGTTATGAAGTAGTTGACATTGTTATGAAGTAGTTAACTATGAAATTTATGTTGTTATTTGATCATGAATATTGTAAATTTTGGGTTCCTATTGAATGTAGTATAATAATGCATATCATGTTAGTTATTAATTGTTTATTAATGTTAAAACAATTAACTATATTGAGAATGAAAATATTTCAGCGTTATAAGCGTTGGCAATTAAAATTTACCAACGCTTATAAGCGTCAGCATAGAAAATTAAACATTGTTGGATGGTTAATTTGCCAACGTTTATAAGCGTTGCTAAATAATATACACCAACGTTTATAAGCGTTGGCAAATACAACCTTCCAACGCTTATTAGCGTTGGGAAACTAAACTCCCCAACGCTTATAAGCGTTGGCAATAAATTGCGACACCCATACAACGACGCTAATAAGCGTTGCTGAAACTGTTTGCGACAGTTATACTCGTTGGGAATCACCTGTTTTGGTGTAGTGTTTAAAACAATTTCCATTTAACCTCTAATTCATTAAATCAATTACTTACGTTCAACTTATTTTATCAAAGCTTACAAATTTAATTAAGTTAAATTTGTCAAATCAAATTCTTTTTAAGTTACAAGTCTTACATTTGTTTCAATAAAACACATTTTATTTCTTGTTAAAGAAATTCAATTCCACTTATTCATTTACTTAATTACAAATTTCAAAACTCAATTAATAAAGGAACTTAATTCCACTTATTCAAGAAGTTCAATTTCACTTGTTAAAGAATTCAATTTAGTTTAATTTATTAAATAATTCAATCTTATTCAATTATCAAGTAATTTCAAAACTTAATCATTAATAATTTCAAAACTTAATTATTAACAATTCCAAATTTAATTATTAATAATTCCAAATTTAATTATTAATTAACAAATTTTTACACAACGTTCTTTCATCAAAATTTAAATTCCAGCTTTATTTCAAAACTTTATTTTCATTCAAATTTTTTTTTTGACCAATCGGGTTTTATTAAATTTCTATCCGAAGTCAAGTTTATTTGGGTATTTATCATTTCAACCCGATTCCATTTCAATTCAAAAATCAAAGCATAGCAAAGGGAACTTGCAGTGTGATAGCTGGGATGGTGTCAAAGTAAATAAACAAGCAATAACAACCATACATAACAATCCAACAATTTATTTAAATAATCCTGAAATAATCGTATTAATTTACATTTGTTATTTATGCAAATTAATATAATTATTCCTAGAATCTACACTATCATTTCATGTAGATTAAAGATTATTATATTACGGTTTTTACCTTGTCGTTTGATTCCAAAAAATTTATACTACAACAATTTATCCAATATACGATCAATGGTTCAAAGTGTAATATATCAAATTCTTCGCCAATTAACTGAACAATTAAAAGGGGTCATATTTAACTAATCAATATTCATCATATAAAGGGGTCAAGTTTAGCAAACAAAATTCGACACATATAATCCATTTTAAGTTGTCGACTATCCTATATCAACTTCAACTTGCATATTATTTATCACTTAACAATAACAATTAACATCCAATTTTATCATCACATAGCAATCATTCATCAACCAAACTTGTATAAGAATATATTCGTGAAAATTAATTCACCTTTCATGGATAAGGAAATTGAACAACGAAGCACGAAGAGGCATGAATAGACTTGATTCAACTAGTTGCTGTACAACAACAGAAAGGAAAATTTGTTACCACTTTTAGCAACTACAAATATATATAAACTAACATAATATATATAAACTATAGTTGAATCAATTATATTTTTAAGTATCAGCCTTATGTCCGCAACAAGTTAAATATAAAGAACTGACATATGTAAACTTATACTCATCTAAAATAACATCAAAACAAACCATCACTTTTATAAATATATATAACTCTGCATAAGGCGAAGGAGGAAGGCACTCGGCTGTGACGACTGCTCGGGGTTGGCGGATGCTACTAGGCACTAGGGTGTTCGGCCAGGGGCTGCGCGAGGGAGGAGATGATGGGCTGCATGTGTGGAGTTCGGCGGGGGGAATAAGGCAGACCGTGGTGTTCGGGAGGAAACCACTGATGGAGGCTTTGGCGGGGGGAGGAAGGGTGGTGGCGGATCTGCTGGCTGGGAAGGCGAGGTAACCGTCGGTCTGAGGGAGTGAGCTAGGGGCTGGCGGGACGTCGTTCGTGCAGGCGTGGTCTGGGAGGCGGGTGACAGGGTGAGGCGGTGGGGCTGGGGAAGTGTGCGTGCGGGAGGGGGAGGCGGTGCAGGCGAGGGGTCTGGTAGGCGTGGGTGAGATGGTGAGCTCGTGCAGGTTGAATGGAGGAGGGAGAGTATGAGGCTTCAGGAAGAACATAAGTTTTCTTTCTTTGCATAAATTTTTGACAGAGGAACTATAAAAGAAAAGAGAAAGAGAGAGGTGCAGTTTGTACCTATAGCAGACGAATGTGACCAGTGAACAATGAAGTTTTTTTTATATATATATCCCATTGAGTATACTAATGGTCAGAGAATATTATTTGTGTGAGTTACGAAATGTTTTGCCTACTTCCCAAGTTATCAACCAACAGCTGTACAATTTCCCATGTCATTATGTCAGCTGCCAACTACCCTATTAAATTCACCACAGCCTAAGAATTTCTTTTCAAAATTTGAACGCACATGGACTGTTAATCTGGGCTGAATATTATTTAACCGGTCCGCCCGGGACGGTTAAATTAACGCGACGTTTTACGTTGGACTCCAATTCGCACGAATAAATATACCGTTTTGATCAGCGCGACGAGGCACTCCCAACGGTACACAGATAATTATGGTACAATTGAATTTTAAAAATACGAATTTTATACTATTGGGAAAATGCAGGAAAAAGGTCGAAAAATAAGATCGACGGAGCTAAAGAAGTCCGAATTTGAAAAAAGAAAAATGATGCCTCGCTCAGAAGATGGTTTAGAATTTTTCTATGTAAAAATATTCAGGTTCGGGAGATGAAATTTTTCACACTTTAAAATGAACTGATATACAATAAAACGCGAACGAAATTTACTGTGGTATTTTACGATGAAACTTTACCCATATCCATAACTAACTAGGCGCATTTTATAAACGAAGTTGGGAGTTAATCGAGATCGTATGTAAATTTCACATTTTATATTAAAATAATGGATTAAAAATTTTAAATCGGATCGGAAATTCAGGGTCGTTACAGTAGTATGGTTTGTATTTATAGTAGTAACCGCCATATTGGACCAGAAGTCCGCTATCAGAGAAGTCTAGGAAGTAACCCAAGATAGCATAAGGAAAATGGTGATCGCCCTAGTTAAGGTATAAACTCGGTACCGAGTCAAGCCCTTGACTTGAGGTCGAGTTTATTCCTTAGCTAAGGTTTGGGTACTTCTTCTTGTTTTGTGTTACTTCGTCTAGATATTCTTTATGTAATTGGTAGATTATTGACTAGTTTTAATGATCATTCTTCCTTGGCTTGGACTATCATGCCGCTTGGATTGTCATATATTCATTTCCTATAACAGACTCTTTGGAATTCTAGGAAACTTCATAGGTATGCTTAGATAGACTAGGGGTGATTTACCAAAAGTATGAAGATGTCGTGATGAAGCAATTAAACTTGATACCAAGTCAAGGGGCTTGACTCAGGCTGGGTTATTGGCTTAGCCTTTTTTGAGTTTATATTTTGTTGAGCCCTTTCCACTGTTCTTTTGAGGGTTCTGCCAAGTTTCAATTCGTTCCGTCTTTGTATCGATGTTCTGACTCCTATTGACTTCCGCTTGGTTAAAAACCCGGTTAACATTTGTCCCCCAAAGTATGCTTTCTTTGGAAACAAAGTGTGCTCTGGAATGAGACAAGCTTCGGATTATTATCCCATGAATTTCAATTGATTGTTGGATTCTGTCACGGTACATTATTTTTCATCGATTGATTTCCGACTAACTATTCGTTCTAGTTTCAATTGAATTTCAATTCTCTATACCAACAAAGCAATCTTTGCTTAGAAATTTACAAAAGGCTTTAAGTCAGTATATTGATCTATTGTGGTGAGTTAGAGCCAACCTGGGTCGAGGAGGTAAACTGGGTACTGAGTCTAATCCCTAACTCGTCTTGAGTTAGGGACTTAAAGAAAATTTTATGTGAAAACTTTCTTTTACTTATACCCTTCGATTCAACCTAGCTCCTTACTTGTTCTATCTCCTTCAACCTGACTTTTCTCCTCATTCCTTCAGCCGATTCAATCATTTGCACCACCTTCATTCAACCTTCGACCATGCTTCCTAACTCCACTGCCTCTACTAGCGTCTCGCTACTGACGGTGCCAGTCGCCATTTCCAACATTGACATTTAACAGACTCAGACCCGATTCGAAGCAAACCCTAAGTCAATCTGGTTCGAGCTCCAACCTTGCCGTTTTTCAACTTCCAGCTTCGCCGCCGATCTCCGCCACCTTCAAGCTACTCTCGCCATCACCTGAGCCAACCGCTGCTACTATAGCGGCCATGTGGTAGACCCGGACTCGATTTAATGCATATCCCAGGCCAACTTAATTTCTCACTTTAATTTGAAGGTTGGCAAGGATAAATTCGAACTTTAGTTGTAATGGGAACGGAGATTGGCCCTTGATTGAGCTCGAATTGACATGAGATTAGTTAATTTTTGGGTTTATTGAGTCAGTGGCTATGTCATTTTACCTTAACCAAATCAGGCATGACCTAAGAATCATGTCGTGCTTTCTAATTTCATTCACTATCCTTTACAGTATCGACTAAGGCCTAATCGTGAAACTAACTCCAATATGGTGAATTACTTTGGATTTTAGTGTATCGAACGTTTCCATTGTTTTTGCATTTTCGGTGTCCCTGAAAAGAGAGAACTTTCTGTGTCGCTCCAGACAACAGATCCATTATCGATCATTGATCAACAGTGGGTAAGTATAGAAAAGGTGATTTCAAAGGACTATACGGATCATTTTCCCAATACGAGTGAGAAATCTACACTGGATGGTTCGTTCGTAGTGTTCAAGATATCCACATAGATAACACACTGCACATGTCCCCATCAATACTTGGAATCTGACTAGTCAGCATTCACGGACTTCCTTTGGATTTCAAGCATTAATCACATAGGAATTCTAATTAAAAATAAAAAGTACCTGACCGTAATCAATCAAGTTTTATTATCTAAAATGATGTGCCTATCAATGCATCGCAAGTCCATTGATCGAGCATCCACGCCGTTAGAGGCGGAATCTACTACTTCTCCCGTCTCTTTATCTATTCCCATGGGGCCAAGTCAACCTAGAACTTCTGATTCTACGGCCTACTAGTTCCAGTAGGACCTGTACTTGACCAGTTTCCTCCTGGGCTGAGAATTCTAACCAACCCCCTGAGACAAGCGCCTTCAAACTTTACAGCTAAAATGCTTGGAAATATATGTGTGCAGCATGGTATACCTAAGGGTGATGTTCGTCTACCTACTCGAGCCAAGTTCGCACATAATCCCCAGAATGCTTTATCGCTTGAAATCGATACATGTGCCTAAGTGGTGTTGTACCGCCGTTCCATCAGTTCTTGTCCGTGGGGCTTCAAGATTTAGGATTGGCATCATTTCAGATTCATCCTATTGGTTACATGCTCTTAAGTTCCTTTTACATCTTATTCATGACTAGGTTTGGGCAACCCCCAAGGTTAAATGAACTCGCGTATCTTTTACACTTCAAGAGAAGGCAAGACTCTCCATCCTTCATTATTGTAGAAGCCGGGAGAGGATGTAAGTTGATAAAAGATCTTCACAACAGACACTCGTCTTTCAAAAATGAGTTTTTCTTTGTTCGACGTCCATAGTGCTTCAACCGCTTCTGGTTATCTGGAAGTAAGTACTTATTCCTTGACTCTTTCCATTCCAAGTGACTTTCCATTTTCGTAACCTATCATATGCCTTATTGTAGTCATCTTGAGGCGGTAAAGTAATGACAAAGTAAAGCAATACTTAAAACTCTTAAGGCTGTGAGAGTTTCTGAGTGCATAGTGGGGTTCATTTTGAGTGGGGTTCATTTTGACAAACGAGAACCTCCAACGCTTCGATTTACTTCATCCTGATAGATTTGATGTAGATGATGAGCCATCAATATCGAGTGGCCCTAGGAGGCATACTCGTTCCTCGACCCATGCTTGTGTCTCTATCGAGGAGGCTCAAGAAGAAGTGGTTGGTCCATCAAAGAAAGCACAGCCTGAAGAGATTCGTGGAGTTGATATAGACTTACCCTCCGGAGAGGACATTATGTTGAATAGGGATAAGGTCCACAGGATGTCTTGGATCCCCAAAGAAGAAGACAAAACATTTCAAAGGAGAGATAGGAAGCAGCCTATGTTTGAGAATGGAGAGGAAGAGGGCTCGGATGGTGACAATAGCGATTTCGCATCTTAACGGAAAGAGATGAATCTATTGATAAGTCGCAGAAAATGATTACCGATCTTCCTCAACTGTCTTTTCCGGACTTGTTAACTACTGACAAATTAAGCCATGAACCCTCAATTTCTCCTCCTAAAGAACAACCTGCTATCTAGACTCTGCAGTCCGCCGGAGGTCAAGCTATCAGGACCCCTACGGGAGATACGTCTACTTCTGATTTCATGAGAGATGTCGCCATCTATGTAGATGAAGAAGGGACATCTCCATCAGCAAAATGATATCTGAGATTGGCTAGAAAATTGACATTTCCTCTAGCACATTTATGAGTAGCGGTGAAAAGACTCCGACTCTTAAACCCTACCGATACGGTTGTTAGAGCATATAAGGGGTCGTCGACACTACACTCTTTACTATAGGATCACAAACACACATCTCTACATCGCGTTAAGTTCCTAAGTTCAAGTATTGACTTCATTCTTGTTTTAATTTGAGGTACCATGGGACATGGGTTATACCATCAGTTACGTCAAGACATCGGCTCCCGCAAAAGTAAAACTTTTGATCCGTCTTGTTACCCTCCTCGAGAAACGGATAAGGAGAAAAGGAAAAGAAAAGTGGATGAGGCTCGTCACTTGGATCTAGAGCGCAAGAAGAGGGAGAAAAGAAAAGGAGATTATGAGAATAGTGCCTCCAACGATGTATACAAGTGCCAAAGATATTTTCACAACCACTGCAGGCCCCCATTATCAATTACTCCTCCCTACACTGATGCTCGAATCATTGAAATACCAACAATTCCATCCTCTCAGACATAAACCATTGCAATGGCCCCCACTTCTTCCAGATGTACTGAAAAGTTCATGCTTCCACCAGATCCACCCATGCTTTAAACAACCTTTCCAAATCTATTATTGAAGGGAGTCAAGTTTGACAAGAAAATATAGCCCCTTTATAGGACCACTTCCCTCAGCAATCTAAAGACAGTCCGTGAGGACTTCGAAGCCATGTGTGACATGCAGCATTTAGTGAAAGCCCTTTTGGATGTCAATCGCATTAACTGTTAGGAGATCCTCTTGTTGAGGCCAAAAGGGAAGACCATGTTAAGGCGATCAAAGATCGTGATGATGAGACAGTCCAGTTGAGGACTGTTAGCACCAAAATTGGTCACTAACACCCTTGAATAGAGTTGTGTAGAGAGATTAATGAAGAAAGTAAATTAGAGCAGAGATGTAACACAGTTGAATGCAAAAGAACAACAAAAAACTACAACACCATATTTATAGTGGTTCGACGTAACTGCCTACATCCACTTTGAATAGAATCTTTATTACTTTTTCAATCACTTGAATACAGATACAATCCGTAAACAAACCACTTGAATACAAGTTTGAATCGAAAATAGGAGAGTATAAAAAATGGCAGAGTTTCCCTGGAGTTCTCCCAAAAGAAGGTCCTTTCAACTGTACCCCTGCCTCTGTATTTATAGACGAAGATAGACTGGACTCCCTTCGTATGCCCAGGAACAAGGTACTTTGGCCCATAGTAGGTGACTTCTGTGTGCTGAGCCAGGCATACCGAACGGTGGTCACCGAACGATGGTGGCAGAACGGTGGTGGCCGAACGGTGATGGCCGAACAGTGGTTACCGAACAATGGACGTCGAATGGTGTATGCCGAACGGTGGTGGCCGATCAGTGGTATGCCGAGCGATGGTGGCCAAAAGGTGGTTGCCGAACGAACCTCGCCGAGCGACCTCTCCTTGGACGCCTAGATTGAGCCATCTCGTTTTCCCATTCTTGACCGAGTGATATCTGCCGATCCTCCTTTGACCGAGCCATACATATCGATCCATACCTACCGAGCCACACATTCATGTCGAACCATATCGATTGCATCAAACCCTTATATCCCCAGTCTCCTCTTGGCCAGAATATTGTCTAGTGCTAACTATAACTTCTGCAACTCTCGCTTTGTAGCCGGGCCAAGTAGCCGGGTAACTTTTGCCCCCCAAAGTACGTCTTGTTGCATACATGACGTGCTTTGAATCGAAGCAAGTTAGAGTCTTCAGAAAGAAATCCATCATGTTTCTTGAATAGTCATTATCCTTCAATTTTATCCTCCAAAGTGTCGTATCCTTCTTCCACTGTCATGACGCTTGGTCGATTCCTAATAGTATAAATTGAGGATTGTAGTTCATCAGGGGCCATCTGTGTTAGGTTCTACAGGGCTAGTAAGCTTTGGCTATCTGATCCAGTCGTTTCTTAATAACCCTAAGTGAAAATTCAATTTATGTTGATTTCAAGATGTCGATTTTTTTCGGATATACACGTTCTTGTCATTGGCTCTCGGATGCGTTTTATATTCTTATAAGTCATCACCAATTCCATCTAGTTTAATTGCAATTTTATTGCAGTTCCTTGTTTATATTTTTTGTGAAATAAGGGTTGTAACCAGCCACTTGATGAGAGGGGACTTCAGGTTCTACATGGATGACGACCTCGGAGCCGTAAGCAAGGGTGAAGGGAGTACGGCCAGCCATGGACTCATGGGTAGTTCTATAAGCCTATAATGCTATTGGGAGTTCATCCACCCATTTACCTCTAGTCCTTTCCAAACCTCTCTTCAGAATAGACTTTATGATTTTGTTCATAGCTTCGACCAGTTATAATGGGTCGTGGAAGGTCATAAGGACAAATGACGTTACGGACGACGAAGTCGATTATTTTCTTCATCTTGGTCGTGGTTAAAAATTCTTCATCTGCCCATTTGGTGAAGTAATCAACTGCTACGATGACGTATTTCGCACCACCTTTAGGATCAGCAAGGAGACGATGATGTCAATGCCCCAAGTGGCAAACGGTTATGGACTAGCCATTTGAGTAATTTCCATCGGCGGGGCTCTCGAACTTTTTGCAAACATCCTGCACTCATCGCATTGTCTAGCATGATCAACCGCATCTTGATTGATAGTCGGCCAGTAAAACTCACAGCAGAATATTTTCTTTGTCAGGGTTTGCCCCTGATGTAATCGCCGCATTCTTCTTCATAGACTTCACTCAAGACTCATTTGATATCATCATGGGTGATACACCGAAGCATGGGAATGGATAAACTCCTTTCTACACATGATTTCTCCTTGGATGATTTGGCATGAAGCTTTGAGGAGGATCAGTTGTTTTCTATTCCTCCGTTCAGTAAGAATTCCTCACCGTAGATAGTCTTTGATAGGAGTCATCGATGACCCCTTTTCTGACTCTGTCTCCAAGATCTAGCCGATCTCCATCTGTCAATGCTTGGTATATTAAGTACTTCAACCGAAAAAAAGTATGTCCGTTGTATGTCCCTGAAACTGGACAGCTTGGCCAGTGACTTGACTCTTTTCATTTCATTCGCTGAGGAATGATGTAATACGTGAAGTCGGCTACTAGCTCTTGGACCCGGTCGAGATAAGGAGTAAGACAATGCCCCCTAACAAGAATAACTTACCTAACTTTGCATACTACTAATCAGGAATCACAAAAGATATTTAAAGTTTCCACTCTAAGTTCTCTAGCAAGTTTGAAGCTAGCGGTCGAGGCTTCATACTTAGCTTCGTTGTTTGCTACAAGGAAATTGAGTTTCAGGGCGTAGCAGATCGATCATTCCTCGGGAGTCATTAACACGATTCCTGCGCCATAACACTGATCATTGGATACTCCATCCACGTACATTTTCCATCTGTTAGTTGTTTCTCCACTACTCTTTGAGTAGTTGTCTGATGCAGTGAATTCAGATATGAGGTCTGCTAATTTCCATCCTTGGATAGCTCTTCGAGGGAAATAAGTGATATCGAATTGGCTTAGTTCGATATTCTATTTAAGTAGTCCTTCAGACGTCTCAGGTCGTTGTATGATGCTAGCTTTTGTAGCTTCAGGTCGATATTCAACGCATGGCTAGCGATAGTCAGAGAAATCACACACGCATGTCAGAAATGGGTCCAAGGGAACATATTATCATTTATTCAGAGAAATCCATCTAATTCTTTTATCATTATTGCACTGAGCTGTGATCCGATCTTCTGCATCTGTGAAGGGTCACCATGGCTGACTGTAATGTCGACTGTCAGCTCAGCGGGTGCAATCTCGGATTCTTTGAGTTCAGAAGTAACTATTTTGTGTAACGTTCAATGTGAAATCTGGTTGGGACGATCAATATTGATGGATACTCTGGTCGAATCCTATAGTCTTGTCATGAGTTATTAAGTCTGATAGTGAAGGGCTCTGAATGCTCTGATCGATTATCTGCAAATGGCCAAAGATCAGGCTTAGAAGCACGTTAAAGAAAATGTCGAGTAGAGGTCAGCCTCAAGTTGTGTGAAATTGCATAGTTGGATTTTGCTTTGAGTTTGAATTTGCTTAAATATTCGAGTAATGCGCTTTCCATTCAATGCATTCATGATCCTTTACCCATTCTTCAGGTTGGAGTGATAGTCGGTTGCCTACGAGCTTAGGCATCGATTTAATGATTCTATCTCTAGGCATTCTTTCGGTCATAGCCTTGAGTAGTTGTAAACACTATATATAAGTTTCAATATTGAGCCATCACATCCAGTCTTTGGATGATCACGCTTCTGCTCCCAGTCTCGGGTTGATAAATGTACTGCGTGGACGGTTGAGTCTCGTCCTAGCTATGTTTGTACCCCCACCTAAACTCCAAAGACATAGAATCAATCGGTGAATAGTCGGTTCACATTCATCATTCTTCTCGCTCGTGACCCCAAGTCTGGGGCATATATCAATAAGTAAGAAGGCCAGCTATGCCCACTTTAGCTTTATTCTATTTCCCGTTGAATCGTGGGATCAGGTCAGTTGATGGGAGGTTGAGTCTCGCCTATCCTAGATTGTATTGTGGTTTTTCATTCCAAGGGTAATACTCTGATGCCTCATTAGTTTATGGGTGTAAGTTGGGTACTGGATGATCAGCTACGTCCACTTTGGTTCATGTTCTATAATCAGATCTCGGGGTAAAGTTGGTTCAACTGCAGTCGGGTCATGCTCATCCAGTTTCATATTCCTCCTGACGGATCGAAGGAGGGTGCTGGAGAATTAATGACCAAGTCTTTGTGGTTTACTCTCCTTTCCACACTCTGGTGATTATAGTTTTTCAAGGGACATTCAGGTCACATTCGTATGTGCTTGGTGCAGATCGATATTGACCCTCGATCTGAGGTATGATATATTCGGTCATTCATAGCGTTGGATGCCATTCTGATTGGTTCTATTTGAGGCCTCCTTGCAGTCGTTGCCTTAAGTTGTAAAGAATGCTAAGCTAGAGCTATAATGAGCTGTCGTATTCAGCTTTTAGTGATTTGTACTCCTGCTTCCAGCATTGATTTGGCCAGGGCACAAGTCGGATGGTCGAACTCCATCCTTGGCGAGTTAATACTCCTCCCATCGATTTCAGGGCGAAGTTTGCGGATTAGAGAACGGTCGGAATCCATTCATCTATTTATCGATGTTTATACACCACTCTGCATTCTGGTGACTCAGAGTTGTTCTTCCCTTAGTCGACTCGCGCCCTATTTGTGTTCATGCTTCGGTCCATGCTCCGGGGACTTAGAGATTTGTTGAACGATTTATGCTCTAGTCCACAGTTTGGGACGTAGAGATTTTCATCAAGTCGTGTATACTCTAGCCCACGCTCTGAGGACTGAGAGTACTCTAGTCCGCTTCAAGGACTTAGAGATTTTTGTCAAGTCGTTTATACTCTAGTTCGCGCTCTGGGGACTCAGAGTACTCTATTCCGCACTCTGGGGACATAGAGATTTTTTAAGTCGTTTATACTCTAGTCCGCACTCTGGGGACTCAGAGTACTCTAGTCCACACTCTGGGGACTTAGAGATTTTTTAAGTCGTTTATACTCTAGTCCACACTCTGGGGACTCGGAGTACTCTAGTCCACACTCTGGGAACTTAGAGATTTTTTAAGTCGTTTATACTCTAGTCCGCACTCTAGGGACTCAGAGTACTCTAGTCCGCACTCTGGGGACATTGAGATTTTTTAAGCTGTTTATACTCTAGTCCGCACTCTGGGAACTCAGAGTACTCTAGTCCGTACTTTGGGGACTTAGAGATTTTTTAAGTCGTTTATACTCTAGTTCGCACTCTGGGGACATAGAGATTTTTTAAGTTTTTTATACTCTAGTCCGCACTTTGGGGACTCAGAGTACTCTAGTCCTCACTCTGGGGACTTAGAGATTTTTTAAGTCGTTTATACTCTAGTCCGCGCTCTGGGGACTCAGAGCACTCTAGTCCGCACTCTGGGGACATAGAGATTTTTTAAGTCGTTTATACTCTAGTCCGCACTTTGGGGACTTAGAGTACTCTAGTCCGCACTCTAGGGACTTAGAGATTTTTGTCAAGTCGTTTATACTCTAGTCCACGCTCTGGGGACTCAGAGTACTCTAGTCCGCACTCTAGGGACATAGAGATTTTTTAAGTCGTTTATACTCTAGTCCGCACTCTAGGGACTTAGAGATTTTTTAAGTCGTTTATACTCTAGTCTGCACTCTGGGGACTCAAAGTACTCTAGTCCGCACTCTGGGGACATTGAGATTTTTTAAGTCGTTTATACTCTAGTCCGCACTCTGGGGACTCAGAGTACTCTAGTCCTCACTCTGGGGACTTATAAATTTTTCAAGTCATTTATACTCTAGTCCGCACTCTAAGGACATGGAGATTTTTAAGTCGTTTATACTCTAGTCCGCACTCTGGGGACTCAGAGTACTCTAGTCCGCACTCTGGGGACTTAGAGATTTTTTAAGTCTTTTATACTCTAGTCCGCACTCTGGGGACTCAAAGTACTCTAGTCCGCTTCAGGGACTTAGAGATTTTTCTTGAGAGCAGTCGTATTTCCACCCATTTGATTTGTATTTCATTTTCCATGTCGAGGCTAATGTTGTCGAATGAATGGTCGAACCGCGTTTGCTCATGGAATGGGACTATGCCCCCAACATCAAGGACGAAACTTGAAAAATGGATGGTCGATTCTCGTCCGCTTGGTGATTGTAGCTCTTCCAATCAAGTCAAGGAAGGAGGTATATGATAGATGGTTGGATCACATCCATGCTGGGGTTGGATAATCAAGTCTAGCACAATTTGCTTCGTATCTCTTTCTAGAAAATGAAGATAATGGATTATTGAGTAGACAAAGTAAGTTACATATGTTTCAAGGTGCAGTCGTGTCCATGTATTGAGAGCGATGGTTAACGAGTAGGCGGTCTACCACAGCTACTTCAAGTCGGGCTTTCGAACCACCTTTTCTGTTCAGGGTAGGATTTGATGTGTAGATGATCAAATCATGTCTGCTTTAGTTAGATCCCAGCATCACTGAGCTCCATGAGAGGAATATGTATTTTATCGAACTTTACTTTATGACCCAAGGAGTGGATGATCGGGCCACATCATTCCAAGCATTGCTTAGGCCACCAAATCAAATATGGAGGTCGATGAATGGACGGTCAATCATGTACGCTTTGTATTAGGCTCTGACCGTGCTGAGCTTTTCAATCTCTAGTCCTTGGCCCCAAATCAAAGGCACATGGTTGATGATGAGCGATCGAATCATGCTCGTCTTGATGAAACTCCACAAATCCGATCAAGGTCTATGTGGATTGGTTGGCGGCCAACTCTGAGTACATGGTCACCTGCATCGTTTTGAAAGTAGTTTAGTTCAAGTTGGTCGTAGTTCATAGAACAATTGAAATAGAAATATAAATAATTCAAAGAAGATTGGATTAAATCTCATTGATGAGTGAAGCAGCATCGTGTGCTCGCTATTCAACTTTGCCCCGAGCTCCTTTCAAAGGGATGTCGGCCATCAGCAGTCCAATTGATAATCATAGTTCTTTATTGATAGGCATCGGATGTTCGCTGCCCACTATTATGCATGACTTGTACATACTGTTGAAGCTTTCCTTTCCAGATCAGCCTTTCGATCATACCTCGAAGGTGTTTGTAATCGACAGTGTTAGGATCAGTGAGCATCTTGGAATATACAACATTCCTCTGATTTTCTCTGGGCTTCGGTGGACTCTCTCGAGGTTGGTTTTTAGTACCACTCTGAGTCGCGGGTCTCCAAGCAGAGGCCATCGATCGAATCTTTCAAAGAGCATATGAGTCGAATTTTGAGATCTTGGTTCGTTTATTAGAATCTGAGTCCTTAGCCAACGATTATGTATTGTTATTTTCCCTAGTCTACTTCACTCCTCCTCACTTTGGTTTTGATTCATTTTGTAACAGAAACGATCCATGGTCGTAGGAGGTTCTCCACCTAACTAGCTGCTAAAATATATCTGGAGGTTGACTCCCCTCAAACGCGATCAGTATGATATCCTTGTTAGCATTTGGAACAAATTGCTTGGAGTCAAACATTGGTTTGCTTAGAGTCACTAAATTCGAAGTGCTGGGTCAGCGAAGAATGGTGCTTGGAGTCATCTTGGCGTTTGCCTAGAGTCATATCATCTATGTTCTCCAACCTTTAGGAGTATCGTTTGAGTAGCGGTTGCTTGTCTGTTCCCTTGTTTCCATTCCAAAGCTAACGCTTGATCTTCTATGCCCTGGTCGATCATAGGATGCCAGGGAAGTGGATAGAATGTTCCTTCATTAAGTTGAGCTTTGAATTCACTATGCGGAGGCACTGCGCAGCGATTAGGGTTTTAGAGCCTTTTTCTTAAATTTGGGTCATACCCAAAAAAGTATTTTTTTTTTTAAATAGGGGTCGTACCTGATCTATATTTTTTTGTACATGAACCGATCAGATGGTTTTTTAAGAGAGGGATCGGTATGCATACGATCGGTAACACTGGGTCGGCATGCTTGTAAAGCATAAGAATAGAAGGTGGTTCGGTGTTGGAGTGCAGGCTCGGTGGATCGGCGAAGGGTGGCTCGGCAAAGGCCGTTCGGCCAAGGGTGGCTCGGCAAAGGCTGTTCTACGAAGGGTGGCTCGGCAAAGGCCGTTCGGCGAAGGGTGGCTCGGCAAAGGCCGTTCGGCGAAGGGTGGCTCGGCAAAGGCCGTTTGGCCAAGGCGGTTCGGCTATACGGAGTATGTGGGGCGATCGATATACAGCAGTTTTGGAGCGGTCGGCATACGCCTTTTCTAGAGCGGTCGGCATACGCCTTTTCTGGAGCGGTCGACATACGCCTTTTCTGGGGCGATCGGCATATACACATTTTCCTTGGTGAGGGTTCGACCATATGAGAGATCAGCTGAATTGACTTCAGAGGAGTGCCGACCTTCGTTTAGCTTGAGTGCAAACTTCAACATCCAATCCCAAGATCGTAAGTACATCAGTGAATCCAATCCCATGGCTAATAGCTTCCTTAGATCTCTTTCAAATCTGAGTAGAATAGGAAGTTTGCTGGTAAACAACTAGATCTATCTCGCGAATATGGAAATCCACTAGTAGACGATGAGATCCAATCAAGTTGAGAGTTCAATTCTCAATGAAAGCACCAAAATGTTAGCATCAAAATTGGTCACTAACACCCTTGAATAGAGTTGTGTAGAGAGATTAATGAAGAAAGTAAATTAAAGCAGAGATGTAACACAGTTGAATGCAAAAGAACAACAAAAAACTACAACACCATATTTATAGTGGTTCGGCGTAACTGCCTACATCCACTTTGAATAGAATCTTTATTACTTTTTCAATCACTTGAATACAGATACAATCCGTAAACAAACCACTTGAATACAAGTTTGAATCTAAAATAGGAGAGTATAAAAAATGACAGAGTTTCCCTAGAGTTCTCCCAAAAGAAGGTCCTTTCAACTGTACCCCTGCCTCTTTATTTATAGACGAAGATAGGCTGGACTCCCTTCGTAGGCCCAGGAACAAGGTACTTCGGCCCATAGTAGGCGACTTCTGTGTGCCGAGCCAGGCATACCGAACGGTGGTCGTCGAACGATGGTGGTCGAACGGTTGTGGTCGAAGGGTGATGGCCGAACGGTGGTGGCCGAACGATGGAGGTCGAACGGTGTATGTGCCGAACGGTGGTGGCCGATCAGTGGTATGCCGAGCGATGGTGGCCGAAAGGTGGTTGTCGAACGAACCTCGCCGAGCGACCTCTCCTTGGACGCCTAAATTAAGCCATCTCGTTTTCCCATTCTTGACCGAGCGATATCTGCTGATCCTCCTTTGACCGAGCCATACATACCGATCCATACCTACCAAGCCACACATTCATGTCGAACCATATCGATTGCATCAAACCCTTATATCCCCAGTCTCCTCTTGGCCAGAATCTTGTCTAGTGCTAACTATAACTTCTGCAACTGTCGCTTTGTAGTCGGGCCAAGTAGTCGGGTAATCACTTTAAAACATATACAATTCGTAAACAAACCACTTGAATACAAGTTTGAATCGAAAATAGGAGAGTATAAAAAATGGCAGAGTTTCCCTGGAGTTCTCCCAAAAGAAGGTCTTTTCAAATGTACCCCTGCCTCTGTATTTATAGATGAAGATAGGCTGGACTCCCTTCGTAGGCCTAGGAACAAGGTACTTCGGCCCATAGTAGGCGACTTCTGCATGCCGAGCCAGGCATACCGAATGATGGTCGCCGAACGATGGTGGCCGAACGGCGGTGGCCGAACGGCGGTGGCCGAACGGTGGTGGCCGAACGATGGAGTTCGAACGGTGTTTGCCGAACGATGGTGGCCGATTAGTGGTATGCCAAGCGATGGTGGCCGAAAGGTGGTTGCCGAACGAACCTCGTCGAGCGACCTCTCCTTGGACGCCTAGATTGAGCCATCTCGTTTTCCCATTCTTGACCGAGCGATATCTGCCAATCCTCCTTTGACCGAGCCATACATACCGATCCATACCTACCAATCCACACATTCATGTCGAACCATATCGTTACATCAAACACTTATATCCCCAGTCTCCTCTTGGCCAGAATCTTGTCTAGTGCTAACTATAACTTCTGCAACTGTCGCTTTGTAGCCAGGCCAAGTAGCCGGGTAACATTTGCCCCCTAAAATACGTCTTGTTGCATACATGACGTGCTTCGATTCAAAGCAAGTCATGTATGCAACAAGACGTATTTTGGGGGGCAAATATTACCCGGCTACTTGGCCCGGCTACAAAGCGACAGTTGCAGAAGTTATAGTTATCACTAGACAAGATTCTGGCCAAGAGGAGACTGGGGATATAAGGGTTTGATGCAATCGATATGGTTCGACATGAATGTGTGGCTTGGTAGGTATGGATCGCTATGTATGGCTCGGTCAAAGGAGGATTAGCAGATATCGCTCGGTCAAGAATGGGAAAACGAGATGGCTCAATCTAGGCGTCCAAGGAGAGGTCGCTCGGCGAGGTTCGTTCAGCAACCACCTTTTGGCCACCATCGCTCGGCATACCACTGATCGACCACCACCGTTCGTCATACACCGTTCGACCTCCATCGTTCGGCCATCACCGTTCGACCACCACCGTTCGGCCACCACCGTTCGGCCACCATCGTTCGGCCACCACCGTTCGGTATGCCTGGCTTGGCACACAGAAGTCGCCTACTATGGGCCGAAGTACCTTGTTCCTGGGCCTACGAAGGGAGTCCAGCCTATCTTCGTCTATAAATACAGAGGTAGGGGTACAGTTGAAAGGACTTTCTTTTGGGAGAACTCCAAGGAAACTCTTCCATTTTTTATACTCTCCTATTTTCGATTCAAACTTGTATTCAAGTGGTTTGTTTACGGATTGTATCTATATTCAAGTGATTGAAAAAGTAATAAAGATTCTATTTAAAGTGGATGTAGGCAGTTACGCTGAACCACTATAAATATGGTGTTGTAGTTTTTTGTTGTTCTTTTGCATTCAACCGTGTTACATCTCTGCTTTAATTTACTTTCTTCATTAATCTCTCTACACAACTCTATTCAAGGGTGTTAGTGACCAATTTTGGTGCTAACAAGGACTGAGAGGGACGCAGCCCTAAAAGGAAAGGCTGCTAGCAATAAGTGGTTGACTAAGGCAAACTGGGCTCACGATAGAGCCATTATCGTGATAAAGGATCAACTCAAAGATGCCCATATTAAATCCGGGAAACTGAAAGAGTAGCTTATCGAAGCAGAAAACACCATTAAATCTCTAAAACCAAACTATTGCTGGTCATATCGCTGTCATTGCTGAGCAAGCCGCTGAGCTCACCCGTCTTCGTGAGGAGAATGCATGGTTGGTGAAAGAGAAGGAAGAGGCTGCATTCGACAAACTGGGGCAGGAGATCGAGCATTTAAGCACCAAGTCAGAGCTTATAAAGCTGCGATCGTAATATGATGATGCAATAAGCTAAATGGACGCCAGTGTGCCTCATCTTTATACTAGCTATGTGATGAATAAGAGCAGCTTAAATGGCTTGGTAATAACTATCCTCGGACTCTTGTTGTGGTTTGGGAAGAGGTATTGGTCAGGTCAAAGGAGGCCAAGGATACACACTCTAAGGAGGAACTAAATATTTATTATATTAGCCTAAAAGATATAGTATTTTTGGCTGCTGGCAGAGAGATCCTTAGAGAAGAGGGAGAAGGAAGCCGTTGATGCTACAGCTAAATCTCTTGTTGGCCCAAGCTCTTCGGGTCAGCACTAAATACTTGTTCATACTTCTCAAGAGCAAAGATGACTGTCCCTATATCCACGGCTATTATTTTTAAGCTGCTTATGCCCATGCAACTTTCGTAGGCTTGGTTGAGCCATGCCCTTTTCTGACTATAGTACGAACTGCAGAGATAGGGGCTGATGGTGAAGCCTTCGAGATTGAAGTTCATGACCAAACCTCTAGCTCAGGTACTTGTCTCGTCTCTCCAGTGCTTCAGACACTTAGATTACTTCAGAATCCTTTTCTAAACTATGCACCTCTATTTCCCAACTTGTAGGTCGGCCAACTATCCCACCTTATCCTCTTGTTGTTCAGTGTTCAGGGCCTGCTACTATTTTCACTGCTTCCATCATCGTCTCTACAGCGGCTTCTAGCATAGTTCGTATCTCCAGCTACGGGTTTAGGCTCGATTCAGAATAGGCAGAGGTGCTACAAAACTTGGAGGATGTCTTAGGGTCTGTGGATGAAAAGGTGGTGATTACCAGTGAGTCGGGGTCGATAGACAATATGACCATAGTAGAGAGACTGGAGGAGGAAAAGAAGTGGTTGTAGGCAAAGAAGGAAAAGGAGGAGCGAAAGAGCAGGACTCCCACTACCATCACGTTGAAGGTGTCGAAGGAGTGGAGTTCAGCTACCGAAGGGTTAGAGGGGTCCACTCCCCTTACAAGAGGAGAGGCCGGTAAGGATAGTAGGAAGAAGCTCCCGATTCGCCCAGCTAGGGGCAATAAAGGCGGAGGGAAGTCGGGATGAGCTCGAGCACCGGTGGAGCAGGGTATTCATTGCCTTTTTGTGTGTTGTTGTGGTGTCAAAGTATGAACAAGTACAGAGTCTGTGCTTAGCATCTTTTGCCTTTTGTTGTAGCGTCAGTAACATCTATACTTTTGCTTTATGATGTCCGAAACAGGCCGGTATTATGCAGGTACGACTCTCGCTATTTGATATTGTACATATAATGATATGAGTAATGAAAAAGATTAGCATTTCCACTGTAATCTTTCCTGTGTACTTTTCTATATTCTATGTACTATGCCTGTTTATATATCACTATGTGTGTACATAATATGGTTGCTTGTCTCGCAATTTCCATATTATATGTTGTTGTACCGTGTGATGTGTTTACTTACCATGATTCCATGCATAATGGTTTAAGTAGTGTAACTTGTAGTTGTTCTTTGGACTAATTTACTCAACTCTATTGTGGTTGCCAAAATTCTCTGTTCGGCGTAACATAATTGTGGAGTGATTTTCATTCTGACCAAGTGTTAGCATGTTTTGTGCCCCTCGGTCCATGGGGTTGGTTACTCCGAACACATGACACGAGTCCAGATGCTTTGGGCAGCTCTTCAGTTGCCCCCAGTCCACGATGTATTGCAGCTCCTATCTCTATGAGCTTGTAATTTGGATGCTTGATTCCGAGCATCCTGTACTTTGATTGTGGTTGATTCTCTCTAAGCTCGGTACTGAGGTTCTATCCGCACATTAGTCCCTATTTCTAGAGACTAATGGATAGCTCAATCCCTTGGATTCTCTTTTGACTTCGATTATCTTTAAGAAAAGTCGAGTTTTGGAAGGTGCGGATTGATTTCCACCAATCCTACAATTGATGAATTTCCCGATGTTGCAAGAGTAGCGTTGGCACTTAGGTGAATTTGACAAACTGACGATGTTACCGGGGTAACATTGATGATTTAGAGTGCACTTGAACGCCGTTCCATTGGTTTAAATGGCAAAAGAATGGATGATTTCTTGGATGCAGTTCCGTCGATCCAAGAAGCGAAGAAATGGAGCACACTTGAACATAATTCCGTCGGTTCAAATGGCAAAAGAATGAATGCTTACTTGGACGCAGTTCCATCGGTCCAAGAAGCAAAGAAATAGAGCACACTTGAATATAGTTCCATTAGTTTAAATGGTAAAAGAATGGATGCTTACTTGGACACAGTTCCATCGGTCCAAGAAGCGAAGAATGGAGCGCACTTGAATGCAGTTCCACGGTTCAAATGGCAATGGATGCTTACTTGGATGCAATTCCATCGGTCCAAGAAACGAGGCGTGGCTTATGGGTGCATGTGAGGGTTGGGCCTTCCTAACGTTGCCAGAGCAACACCGGTTCTCAAAAGACTGGGATCGATTTTCCTCGTCGATCCGACAGTTTGAATCGATTTAATACTGTCGACTCAACGGGTTGCTTAGATAAATGTTGTTTATTGGTTGAAGAAGCAAAATGATTTAATAATAAAATAAAGAGAAAGGCAAATCCTGCCTATTTACAATGCCCCCAATATCTCTGGGTGGCTTATTTGCAAAAATAGGAAATACACAGATAAGTACTAAACAAAATAGTGTCACAATGAGTCATTGTTCCAAGCACGGAGAATCAGAATTTCGTGAGCTTGAACATTCCATCTCCAAGTTTTTGGCCGATGACATAGGGTCCTTCCCAGTTTGGGTCAAGCACTCCCATACCCTGGAAGATCCGATTTAGGATAATGTAACAACCCAAAATTTAAGAAATTAATTAAATAATAAAATAAGTTTGTGAAATTATCAAAATTGAGCTATAAGAGTTGCACCATTGTGTCCGTGGCGATTTTCTGATCAATTTCCTTATATAGTTCGTCAAAATCCGTGTTAATATGAAGAAGATACGAATTAAACAAGAGTTGAATTAAAAAGAAGAAAAATAATAATAAGGGTCAGGTCGACCGAAACTAAGCTAGGTTGACCCTAGGGTCGACCCTCACCATAGCTAGGTTGACCTATAGGTCAATACTCACAATATACAGGTCGACCTGCCTTTTTTTTGTAGGTAGATTCACCCAGTTTTGTTCGAACACGTCATTTTGCAACTTTTCTTCAATCCTGTACGTTCGTGCTTCCATCTGACGGTTCCCAGTGAGCCCATGACGTGGTTGCACCTGATTTAATCTTCAAATCAACGGCCCGAGATCCCTAAGTGACACTATAAATAAGACCCTAGACCTAGCTATTTTTCTCATTAAGATTTTCTCCCAATTGGGTTCATTGTTTGAGGCTGGACCCTAAAAAGAAAAAACTTCTTAGGAGGAGATCTTTTTAATTAAAATATTTTACACCCTACAAGTGGATCCAGGAAGGCCAAGGAAAAGAGCTAAGGACCACGGGTGAGTGTTTAGTAATTATTTTAAATTTTTAAGTAATTTAAAATAATAGGGTTCTCAATAGTTGTAGTTTTTCTGCAATTTTGAGCCAATTTTTATATAAGTTATTTACAGCAAGTTTTTAAAGTTCTTTTCAGTTATTTACAGTTATTTACAATTATTTACATTTTGTTTACATCTATTCTATGTTAGAATTTAGCCTGTAAATGTTAGTTTCTTTTTATTCCTTTTTACGCGAATAGAATATTAAAAAGAGAATAATTCAAAAATATGGATTAAAATAGAAAACACTAAATTTACAAAAATTAAATATAAAATAAGAAGAACTATAATAAAAAGAAGATAGACTAAAATAGGCAAATTTGAGACATTTGCAAGCATGTTTATAACTAGTGGTTATAACTAAAAAGATAGAAAAGAATAGCAACAATTATAACGTAGGTTATAATTAAGTAGAAAGAACAGAAAAGCCTTATTTTAGAACTTAGAGTTAAGTTAATAAGCAAATATAGCAGAGATAACAGAAAAAGCTTATTTTAAGACTTAGATTAAGTTAATAAGCAAATATAGCAGAAATAACAGAAGAGGCTTATTTTAAGAACTTACACTAAGTTAATAAGCAAAACATAGAAGCAGGGCCCGTACCAACAACATTCCCTTTCAGACTAGAATTGATGGTCTCACAATAGATTAGGTGAGGTTGGGAAGGACCCTTTCAAACTAGGACTGATGGTCTCACAATAGCTAGGTGAGGCTGGGACACGCTAACTAGGTTAATTAAGTGGCCAATAGATAGAAGCTCAAATCTGGGTATTTGGGCAAGGGGCGCAACTAGATTTTGTTTGTTAGGACCAGTACCAGCGGCATTCCCTTTCAAACTAGGACTGATGGTCTCACAAGTCACTTAGGTGAGGCTGGGCAAGACCCTTTCAGACTAGGACTGATGGTCGCACAACAGATTAGGTAAGGTTGGGCACGCTTATTCTGATTAGGGTAAATAAGAGGTCAAAATAGCGAGCGACAGTTAGTATGTACCGGCGATGACCGAGTGTGCGGCATCGATTAGGGTAAATAATTCACTATTGTGTTCCAAGCGCTAAACATGTGTCTTTTGTTGTGGGACCAACAAGATTGGACTAGCTCACAATAGCACAACAGAGATAGAAGGCCGATCAACGGGTAGAATTAGGAGTTCGACCTAATTAAATAGAATTAGGATTTTAGCCTAATTACGGCAATCTAAGACAAGTGCAAACAATCATAATCAAAGCAAACAGTTAAACAGTATTGTATCCCTAGTTTTATCTTTCCTTTATTTCCTTTTATACTAGAACTGTTGCTAATTCTATTATCTTTATCTTGCTTAAAAATACTAGTAGTTACTTTCACTCACCAGACTTATAGTCTAAGCCACTCCTCTATTTTCCCTTTTCCCCCCATAGGCCAGCAGAGGCAAGGATGGTAGATTTGGATTTCTTGGAGACCCATTTGTAGAGCTTTCTCATTCTTCATGTATTCTTCTTCTTTTCAGTTTTTCTCTGGACTTTGGAAGTACTGGTACTTTATAAGAGGGATGATTTTTATTTTTATTGCACTCTGATTTTATGAGACTGAGATCTATTTTTCATAAGACATGTGCATTTGGTATTTGAGACATGTGATGTTTTTCAGACTTATTTTTGAAGTTTTATTTTGAATAATAAGTTACCATTTAAATGTTTCCACTGTTATTATTTATTTTGTCTTGTGAATCTTAGTCCCTGTGGTGCTTTAGTTATACATATAACGCATCACATCTTTTAGTGTGCCCTTTTTGGGTATACTAAGGGGTGTGGAGTGTTTCACTTGGTGTCAGAGCCTAAGGTTACAGGATTGCTAAAAACTTGTTTTAAAAGTAAAGTATTTTTCAAAAGTAACATATCTTCAAACTAGAAGTATTATTCAAAAAGAAACTCTTATTGTGGAAATGATTTTCAGTATAAAAGAGTTTTTATAAAAATCCCCTCAGAGTCCAGTTCAACCTTCTTTCGGTTCTTTCGAGCCTAAATTCTTTTTTTCTTTGCATAGTATGGCGGACGCCCCAAATCTTCCAAAGGGTGTTCCAGTCCCTTGCTGGTTTCGTAGATACCTTCAAGCTACGGCACCAGAGGTGCAAGGGCAAGCGCCCAATGCAGCACTAGCGGGTGGAGATCCCATTAATCAACCTGCAGCAGCCAATTTTTCTAAGCTATGCAAGGACTTCGCTAATCTAGGGGGCAAGACATTTTCTGGCATGGAGGATTTCGTGAAGGCACAAGCTTGGTTGAGGAATACAGAGTGGATATTTGGGCTGTTAGGATTGGAGGACCGCCAGAGAGTTCAGCTTGCATCTTGGCAGTTGAAAGGAGAAGCTTCTTATTGGTGGGAGATCATAGAAATGGAAGGTAGAGACATTGGTTGGTTTGGATTCCGAGAAAGGTTTGAGAGGAAGTTCTTGTCGCAAGCCAAGGAAAGCATGCAGTTGGAGAAGTTCATTGGTCTGAAGAAAGGGAGTCTTTCGGTGAAGGAGTATATAAATCAGTTTAATGAGTTGTCGCGGTTTGGGATGGAGCTTGTTAATACATTGTCGCGGTTTGGGATGGAGCCTATTAATACACCGCATAAGAAAGCCATGAATTTTGCTAAGGGTTTGAATCAGCCCCTCCAAGGGTTGTTATTGACACATGTACCTATGGGAGCGATGTATAAGTCACTTGTGGAGATGTCGCTCATGACAGATGCTATTAAGGAAGGAGAGCTTAAGGAGGTTCCTAAATCAGAAAATTTCTAAGAAGCAATGGTGGAAGAACAAGAAGGATAAGGACAAGAGGAAAGGAGGAGGATTTCAAAAGCATATCAAGAAGAGCGGGAAGTGTCATATTTGTGGATTGGTTGGGCATATCACAAAGGACTGTAAGAAGGACATGATGAAGGGGAGGTGTTACAACTGTGGGCAGCCTGGTAATCTTAGTAGAGCTTGTCCTCAGAAGACGGGGCAGAGAGCAGGCGCACCTACAACGCAAGTACATGCTTTAGATGCAGCACCTTCTAGTAGTGGACCGGATCGAGGTAGGAAAGTCTCTGTAGAAGGTTTGATCTCTATTTTGGATTTTCCTATTCGGACTCTTTTTGACTCCGAAGCATCGCATTCTTTCATTTCTATTTCCTTGGTTGATTGTTTGCACTTAGATATTTCTCTAGTAGTAGACCCTATAGTCGTTTCAAACCCCATAAGAGGATCGACACATTTATCCATGATTCGTAGGGGTTTGAAAATTTTTATACCAGGCGTAGAGTTTGATTGCGATGCCTATGTACTCGGATTTTCGGGATATAGGACGATTTTGGGGATGGATTGGCTATCCACTTATGGAGCGGTATTGGATTGCGAGAGGAGTGTCGTCAGGCTAGAGACATGCATCGGTAGGACTCTCGAGGTTTCTTGTGACCCACAGGGGTCAGTCATTTTGAGCTTCCTTTATTCCCTTGATTCATCACTAGGAGAGTTAGATTCTGTTCCAATCGCTAGAGATTTCCCAGACGTTTTTGAGAAGGTTAGGGGACTACCCCCTAAGAGAGAGATCGACTTCAGGATCTATCTAAATGACAATGCTAAGCCAGTGGCATTTCCCGTGAGACATATGGCTCCTAGGGAGAGGAAGGAGTTAAGTAAGCAGATTGGTGAGCTATTGGAGAAAGGCTTCATCAGAAGGAGCATATCTGAGTGGGGAGCACCAGTCGTCTTCGCTACAAAGGCGTATGGTTCCCTTCGACTTTGCGTAGACTATAGAGAATTAAATAAGCTCACAAAGAAGAACCGTTACCCACTTTCTAGGATAGACGATCTTTTCGATCAGTTAGTTGGCTCTTCAGTATTTTCTCAACGTGATTTAGCCACTGGATTTCATCAGCTTAGGGTTGCTGACGATAGCATAGATAAGACCACATTTAGGACACTCGACGGATTCTTTGAGTGGTTGGTTATGCCATTTGGGCTGACCAATGCCCCAGCCTATTTCGTAGATTTGATGAGCCATGTTTTTCGAGATGTCCTAAATAAGTTCGTTGTAGTATTCGTGGATGACATTTTGGTGTTTTCCAAGAGTAAGGAAGAGCATGTTATTCATCTTGAGGAGGTTCTTCGTACACTTCGTGTTCATCAGTTGAAAGCAAAGTTCTCGAAGTGTCACTTTTGGCGTAAGGAGGTGCGTTTCTTGGGGGCGTGTGGTCTCAAGAGAGGGTTTAGCTGTTGATCCTGCTAAGGTAATAGTTGTGCAAGATTGGAAGGCCCCCAAGAGTGCTACCGAAGTTAGAAGCTTCCTAGGTTTGGCTGGCTATTATAGGAAGTTTATCAGAGATTTCACTAAGATTTCAGCACCACTTACTCGCCTCACTAAGAAGGATGCGACATTCGTGTGGGACGTGGATTGTGAGGATTCCTTCATGATGCTAAAGAAGACCCTTACCAGCGCACCAGTGTTAGTTTTACCTGATGGAGCTAAGCCTTTTACAGTATACACTGATGCATATGGGACGGGTCTTGGGGCAATATTGATGCAGTAGGGAAGGGTAGTATGCTATGGACGTAGACAGTTGAGAACGCATGAAAACAACTACCCCACCCATGATTTAGAGTTGCTATTTTTTTCACACTCAAGTCTTGGAGACATTACTTGCTAGGAGAGAGTTTCGAGCTTTTCACCGACCACAAATCATTGAAGCACTTATTCTCACAAAAGGATATAATCTTGAGGCAGCAGCGATGGACGGAGTTTTTAGCATCATATGACTTTGAGATAGGTTACACCCCTGGTAAAGGGAACATGGTTGCAGATGTGTTAAGTAGAAAGAGAGAAACCCTTAGTCCGATGTCCGTGGAGTGGAAAAGCCTAGAGTTTATTTTCACCTTTGATTTTAAGCCCTCTACGGACATTACCCCTAGATTGTTGGCAACACTTGAAGTTAAGCCTTCCCTCATAGATCAGATTGGCTCGAGGCAGCGAGAGGATTCAGAGCTTGTCGATATTTTAGATAGGATTAGCAGAGGAGAGGTCTCTAGACATCTCCAACGTTATTCCATTGATAGCAAAGGGTGGCTAAGGAGAGATGGAAGACTTTGTGTCCCCCGCACTGGTGATTTGACGAGAGCAGTTCTTGCAGAAGCACACCATTCTCGAATGACTATTTGTCTGGATGGTGATAAGATGTATAGGGACATGAAGAGAGTGTTTTATTGGAGTGGCATGAAGAAGGATGTGGCAGAGTTTGTAGTTAAGTGTCTTGTGTGCTAAAGAGTTAAGGCGGAGCAGTAGAAGCCCGACGGATTGCTTCAACCATTGGATGTACCCAAATGGAAGTGGTATAGTGTTTCAATGGACTTCATAAATGGTTTACCCCAATCTAGGAAGGGGAATACAGGTATTTGGGTGATTGTAGATCATTTGACTAAGAGCGTCCACTGCATTCCGGTCAAGAGCAAGAGGACGACACCTTATTTGGCATCCTTATACGTTCATGAGATAGTCCGACTTCATGGAGTTCCCTCTAGCATAGTGAGCGATAAAGACCCTACCTTTACTAGCGAGTTTTGGAGAAGCTTGCAAGATGCTCTTGGTACACAGCTTAGATTGAGCACGGCATATCACCCTCAAACGGACGGCCAAACAGAGAGAGTTAATAAAGTTCTTGAGGATTTGTTGAGGATGTGCATTCTTGATTTCGGAGGAACTTGGGAGGAGCATCTTCCTTTAGTGGAATTCGCATATAATAATAGTTTTTAGGCTAGCATCGGGATGGCACCTTTTGAATCTCTTTACGGAAGACCTTGCAAGTCGCCTTCGTGTTGGTTGGAGTCCATAGAGAGATTGCTACCCGACATGGTTAGAGAGACTTCAGGAAAGATTGATTTGATTAGAAGGAGAATGAAGACGGCCCAAGATAGGCAGAAATATTATGCAGATAAGCGAAGAAGGGATATTGAGTTTGAGGTAGGAGACTTGGTTTTTATTAAGGTGTCTCCGTTAAGAAAGGTAGTAAGGTTTGGATCAAGTGGGAAACTTGCTCCCAGATTCGTAGGACTGTTCCTCATTGTGGAAAGGGTAGGGAAGATGGCGTATCAGATAAAGCTACCAGAGAGGCTCACGGGAGTTCATGACGTTTTTCATGTTTCGCACTTGAGAAAGTGCTTACATGATTCAGCAGAGGTAGTGGAACCTAGGCAACTTGAGGAAGTTGAAGTGGGGAGAGAAGCATCGGTTCATCGCATTCCTACCAAGATCGTTGGACATGATATCAAGAAGCTTAGGAATAAGGAAGTCCCTTTGGTTAAGGTGCAGTGGGGAGATATCATTGAGGACGCTACGTGGGAGGCTGAAGAGAAAATACGTACCTCTTATCCGTTTCTTTTCGATGGTACGTTTTGAATTTCCTATTTTCATCCTTAGTTTTGAATAGGTTCTTTCCTTTAGTATCCTTTGGGAGGGTAGATCTTAGGACTTAACCTATGGATGGTAGGACTGAATGTAAACATGTTACTAGAACATGTTATGTATGATGGACGCTAGTGGTTGCAAGTGTTTGCTAGTGGATGCTAATGGACACATATATATACACTAGGCACTATTATCTCTTAGGGATCAGCCTATCTAGGTCACTAAAGCATATGCATATTGATGTGTGCTCATTTGCATTTTTATTTTATTTCCATGGTTGCTATAAATGGATGATTATCATATGATTGTTGCATTTGGATGATGATTGTAGCACGCATATAGAACTATTAGTTGTCATTAGGGAATTTGCATTCATTTGGATAAATGGCACGGACATGATTGCATAAAAAGGAGGTCGACTGAATCAGTAGACCACCTAATCTTTTGCATTAGTTAGGGACATTGATACTATACTTTTGCATATAACATAAATTGCATTAGAAAGCTTAAGGACAATGGATGTAATGGATGGTGGTTGAATATTTGGTTGTAGAATTTGGATGAAAATATTTATTTCATTCTTCTATCCTTGGAGATTTCGGGGACGAAATCCTTTAAGGAGGGAAGAATGTAACAACCCAAAATTTGAGCTATACTAATTAATTAACGAATTAATTAAATAATAAAATAAGTTTGTGAAAATATCAGAATCGAGCTATGGGAGTTGCACCATTGTGTCCGTGGCGATTTTCTAATCAATTTCCTTATATAGTTTGTCAAAATCCGAGTTAATATGAAGAAGATACGAATTAAACAAGAATTGAATTAAAAAGAAGAAAAAAATAAATAAGGGTTAGGTCGACCCTAGGGTCGACCCTCACCATAGCGAGGTCGACCCTCATAATATAAAGGTCGACCCGCCTTTGTTTTGTACGTAGATTCACCCAATTTTGTTCGAACATGTCATTTTGCAACTTTTCTTCAATCTTGTGCGTTCATGCTTCCATCCGACGGTTCCCAGTGAGCCTATGACGTGGTTGCACCAGATATAATCTTCAAATCCAACGACCTAAGACCCCTAAGTGACACTATAAATAAGACCCTAGACCTAGATATTTTTCTCGTTTATATTTTCTCACAATTGGGTTCATTGCCTGAGGCTGGACCTTAAAAAGAACTTTTTTTCTTGGGAGGAGATCTTTTTAATTAAAATATTTTACACCCTAGAAGTGGATCCGGGAAGGCCAAGGAATAGATCTAAGGATGACAGGTGAGTGTTTAGTAATTATTTTAGATTTTTATGTAGTTTAAAATAATAGGGTTCTCAATAGTTGTAGTTTTTCTGCAATTTTGAGACAATTTTTATATAAGTTATTTACAGTTAGTTTTTAAAGTTCTTTTCAGTTATTTACAATTATTTACATTTTGTTTACATCTATTCTACGTTAGAATTTAGCCTGTAAATGTTAGTTTCTTTTTATTCCTTTTTACGTGAATAGAATATTAAAAAGAGAATAATTCACAAATATGGATTAAAATAGAAAACACTAAATTTACAGAAATTAAATGTAAAATAAGTAGAACTACAATAAAAAGAAGATATACTAAAATAAGCAAATTTGAGACATTTGCAAGCATGTTTATAACTAGTGGTTATAGCTAGAAAGATAGAAAAGAAGAGCAACAATTATAACGTAGGTTATAATTAAGCAGAAAGAACAGAAAAGACTTATTTTACTTAGAGTTAAGTTAATAAGCAAATATAGCAGAGATAACAGAAAAGGCTTATTTTAAGACTTAGATTAAGTTAATAAGCAAATATAGCAGAAATAACTGAAGAGGCTTATTTTAAGAACTTACACTAAGTTAATACGCAAAACATAGAATTAGAGCCCGTACCAACAGCATTCCCTTTCAAACTAGAACTGATGGTTTCACAACATATTAGGTGAGGCTGGGCATGAGCCATTCAGACTAGGACTGATGGTATCACAATAGCTAGGTGAGGCTGGGACACACTAACTAGGGTAATTAAGTGGCCAATAGATAGAAGCTCAAATTGGGGGATTTGGGAAAGGGGTGTAACTAGATTTTGTATGTTAAGACCAGTACCGGCAGCATTCCCTTTCAGACTAAGACTGATGGTCTCATAAGACACTTAGGTGAGGCTGGGCAAGACCCTTTCAAACTAGGACTGATAGTCACACAATAGATTAGGTGAGGCTGGGCATGCTTATGCTGATTAGGGTAAATAAGAGGTCAAAATAGGGAGCGACAGTTTGTGTGTACCGGCGATGATCGAGCGTGCGGCATCAATTAGGGAAAATAATTCACTACTGCGTTCCAAGCACTAAACAAGTGTCTTTTACTGTGGGACCAACAGGATTGGACTAGCTCACAGTGGCACAACAGAGATAGAAGGCCGATCAACGGGTAGAATTAGGATTTCGGCCTTGTTTGTACCAAAAATGGGCACAACACTCTTCGGAAGTTTTTGAAGAGATAAAAGTGAAGAATGAAAATTAAAACTGTGGATTATCTAACAAAAACTCCAAACAACAGAAAGTAAATTGCAAAGACAAGCGATTTAGAGTGGTTCGGCGTTTTGCCTACGTCCACTATGAAATTTGAAGATTTTATTGCTCGATACTTGAAGATTACAATAGTTTATAATGTAATACAACTGAATGTGAATGCTAAGTGTCAATCTAAAGCAGCGGCGGTGTTCTGGAGTAAATATGGCAGAATCTGGGCGCTCTTCAGTACTTAGAATTCTCCGACCCCTTTTCTGAATGACCAGGGGCTCTATTTATAGGTGTTGGAGGCTGGTATTTCGCCCAAAATGAGGGGAGACCAGTTCTGGCACGTCAGGGGGCCCACATGGCCGAAATCTGGAGATCCGGGCCCGCTTTGGGATCGATTCGACCCTTGGTTCGAATCGATCAAGAAATCATCCAATCGAGCTGAAATTTGGTGTGTACATTCTTCATCATGCGTTTGAGCTTCTGTGAAAATTTCATGGGATTTGGACTTGTAGAACTCGAGTTATGATCGATTCAAGTTGGTGTTTTTCGTATTCTGGATTCGTTCGAATCGATATGCTCGAATCGATTCGTTCGAATCGATCTTCCTGCTCGTGAAGATGGTGACGTGGTGCGCTTTCTTCGAATCGATCCGGTTTCCATTCCGGATTGACTGGGTCGACTCCACGTTCTTAGCTGTTGTGGCCTAGTGGATTCGAGGTAGCTTATGGGATGGAGTCGAGGCGCATCTATCATATGGATTCGAAGTAGGCCAAGGGGATGGATTCGAAGGAAGCTTCCACGATGGATTCAAAGCCGGCGAAGGGTATGGATTCGAGGTAAGCTTCCACGATGGATTCGAAGCCAGGCAAAAGGGGATGGATTCGAAGATGATCGAGTCGACCTTAACGGATTCGAATACAAGGTTGTTTCCTCCATTTTCCATCGGTGATATCTTGAGCATACGAACTCGGATTGACTTGAAAATTGGAACGTCATTTCCTCTGGCCTTGCTTAGCATATCTTATCAATTGCAGCCCGATCCGGACTCGGACAAATTTCGTCGATATCCGTAGCGATCCCTACGTGTAACCGACTTCCAAGACGATCTGTTACTGTTTTCTAGTTAAGTCCTTGGTATCACGGCCTTGCCAAAAGGCGGGATAACATTTGCCCCCCAAAGTACGTCTTGTGTAAACATGACGTGCTTTGAAAAGTTGCAGTCTCTCACTGGACAGCTATGACATGCTTTACCGAAAGTTGCATTCTGTATCGCTGTAATCGACCGTCGTACAATAGTGACTGGCTGTCAGTTTTTTTTGAGTCATGACGAGATGATCATTCGATCCCTGTAAATGATAAAGATCAAACATTAGTCAGAAATACGTGCATACGTGTATTATCTTGACTTTGATTAACGTTGCGTGATCGCAAGTCGTTGTCAGTTCGGTTTACTATCGAAATCTGCATCGGTCCTCTCCTGGACCGATTTGAGATTTGAGTTAAAACACTGCTTTTATGATTATCTATGATCATCCTCTCGTACTGATCCTCTCCTGAATCGGTACAAGAGTAGACAAGCAATTTTAAACATTGAGACTATTCGTCCATTTTCATCAGTGGTTGGCGATGGATTCGAAGCTGTGCCTCTTCGAATCGATATTGCGTGGATTCGATGTTCTCTGAGTTGATGGAGTCGAAGTTGTGAGTTCTCGAATCAATGTTGCTTTGTTTCGATGCTGCTGGAATGGATTCGATGTGGCAAAGGATTCGAAACCGGATGGATTCGAACTAAAGGAGGGATTCGAACTGGTTGATCGACGCTGTGCTTCGAGTTGATGCTGTGGATTCGAAGGAAAAGTCTCGAAGTTGTCTGGTGTAGATATTTGAGTCCGAGTCGACGAGGTCACCTGGTCAACTTCGAATCGATTTAAACCTGTGGCGATGGATTCGAAGATTCTGCTTCGAATCGATGAGTTAGACCCGTTATTCCCGGTTGCGCTTGACCGGGAGACGAATGGTCTCGTTTCCCCTATATATACCGGGGTCCTGTTCACTTTTAACTTTTTACTTTTCACTGTTGCTCTGCTCCTTCTTCGTATCGATCTCCCAGACCTTGAGAGAAACGCTTCTACGAATCGAACAAACCCTTTACACCCTCACTTGTAACCACACAAAACCAGGTAATAACTGGATCGAGTCAAGTCTTGGGAATGATAGTACAGGAAATCGTTGCGAGTTCTAAGTCCAATAGGTCGAATTGATGGGGAAAACGTGATGAAGTGCCGCGACCTTCCTTGGGGAAAGAAAATTCCTGAAGGATTCTCGTTTCCTCTTCGCTTCGTATCGACCCTCGTTGGAATAGTTCGAATCGATCTCGGGTATGGGGCCTTCAAACTGAAGTTTGCGAATCGAAGTGGCTCGTATCGAATCGAGTCGATGTGGTAATTTTCTAATCGACTCGAGGGCATTGTGTTTGATCGATACGAAGTTTGCACTTCTGATCGATTCGAAGTGATTCTTCACCTGATGTTGTGGGCATTGCTCCAAGGACTTACATCAATACAAAATGCATCGAGTCGACCCTCTATCGATTCGAAGCACTTTGATTCGACTCGAATCGATCCAAGGTGATCGATTCGAACGTCTTCAGTTCTGGGAGTGCCACTCTTCTGACTCGCTCAATGGATTCGAACGTGACCAATTTTCAGTCGAAACTTGACGAACTTAATGAAATTTAGCATACTTCACTCCGACGAGCTTCGGCCTTGCATAATCGAACTTGACCAACAGATATGAACTTGAATTTCCTTTGGAGCTCGTCGATGGAACTATGACTTAACCAATAATACAACTGATTTATACTTGAAGTTGGTCCGTAGCGTTTGGACGGTGCGGAAATGACGGTCAGCGATGACGGTCATTTTCTTTCTCAAATTCCCAAGTTATGTTGTACGAACATCTCGCTTCATTCTGTTAAATTTGCTCGAGTGATGTACAATACTTGCACTGCACGACACGTTCACACACACTACACTGGGGCATGCACGGGCTTGTTCATAAACTTAATGTTGCTTTCTAATGAGTTAGCTAATTATGGAATCTTCGAGCTCTCAACAACAAGAGGTACAGAGCTCGACTCCTCCAGTGCTTGAGATTCCCGATATCCCTGCCGATACAATCGATCCAGCTCCAGATGAATTGCCGGAAGCGATATTTATTGAGGACCCTGTTGACTCGGTCCAGTCCAACATTTCTGAATCCTTATTGGGACGAATATGCCTAAAGCATAACATATCTCTTGGTGACGTACTACTGCCCAGCACCACCGATAGACCGCACAATCCGCCTGAAGGATATACAGCATTCTACCGTCATGCTTGTGCGGCTGGAACTCTTCCTCCCTTCAATCAATATATCAGGAGGATGCTATCATATTTAGGGATCGCTCCTTCACAACTTCATCCCAACGGGCACGCGTTGCTGAATAGTGTCTTCGTAATATTTATGGACTGTCTTTTTCGCCCGCCGAGGCCCTCCGAGATCAGACACATATTTAACTTCAAGAGCAGGGGTGATAGCCCGTCGTTTACATTCTTGGAGGCAGTTAGAAATTGCCAAGTTGTAGTTGGAGCTTGGACGCGCTTGAGCTATTTCAAGAACGAATGGTTCTACGTTCGATGCCCTCCGGGTTTCGCTAGGCGATGGTTGTCTAGACGTAAGCGCCTTAACCTGTTTCTTTGACCAATAGCTCTTCGGTGTTAAAATTGACATTTCATTCCTTTTACAACTATTATCTCTAGGCCCGATGGAGGGCGTTTCAAGGGTACTGTCCGGAGTCTTCAAGAAGTCCCAAGCGAGCTGAGGCATATTGACTCGGTGCTGAACGACTACAACTTAAGAGTTCTGGGTTTGATCGACATTAATCAAAGCATAGTTGTTGAGGGATTTTCAAAGTCCGTCTCCAAGAAGGAAAATAAGAAGAAACCCAAGAAGATAAAAGCGAAGAGGTCACTCGGGATCAGAATAATCGAGGCGAGTGACGAAGAAAGAACCCAGACGGATTCAGAGCCAATGGCTGACCTTTCGGGAAACTTGGAGGAATCGGGAGAAAAAGGGAAAGGCAAGGCCGCCGTTTCCAAAAAACTTAAGTCAAAGGGGGGAAAATCTGTAGATGTGTTTCTTCCCGCTTCCGGAGTTATGATTCCTGAGGCCGCCCCTTCTCATTCGAGAGATCCTCTCAAAGGGCTTGACGATATTCCTATCCCAGATTATATATCAATCTCTCATAATCCTGGGTTGGAAGAATTACAAGATGTACTAAATATGAACGAGCCCTTTCCTTTAAGTGCGGTCAACACTTCCGGTCGGTTTGGGGGTTTACACATTTACACACACTTCCACGGCACTTCATGACTTATGCATAGTAAACATTGCTTTATGGGATTTTAATCCGTAATTCTTTCTTATCGCAGGTGAGATGTCAGGACGTGGCTCCACTCTAGATAGGCTTAGGAATGTGCGCCAATCTTCTCCATTTTATGATTCCCGTAGGAGAGAGACAGATAGGGACCATGGGCGAGGCTACTCGAGTCAAGAACGTTACGATAGAGACAGAGATTACTCGCGTAACCGTTCTGGTTATGATTACTCTGATAGAGACCGGGGATACCAGCACCGACCCCGATCTCGTTCTCCTAGAAGAACTTCCGTTGCCTCCAGCTCTGAGGAAGATGTCGACATTATATCGCTGCCGGAGGGCAAGCCTGAAAAGAGCAAGCGATTGAGGAAGAAATCGGGCAGCGGATCAGGTGGAGCTACCCCGAAGAAGAAGATAAGGAAGAAGAAAGAATGAACTTCTTTCTCTAAATCTTTGTTGCGTAGGGTAGCATTTTGTTGATTTTTCTATAGCCGTGTATAGATGTGGATTCGGCTCCCACTAGCAGAATTTTTCATAAACACTTTGTAATCAGATTCTTTTTGTTGATAATGGAAATGAAAATCTATTCCCTTTTTGTCTTCAACTTGTTATGTGTTATGGTTCTGCCCCCTGTATTGGGGAGAAGTGTGGAGTTGACGTATGTTTATACTCTGCCTTGCGTACTGGAAGCACGGAGTTAGTTAATGTTTACACTCCAGTTCGCGTTCTCGGAAGCTGGAGTTCGTTAATGTTTATACTCCAGTTCGCGCTCTCGGAAGCTGGAGTTTGTTAGTGTTTATACCCAGCTCGCGCTCTCGGAGTACTCTGGGGTTTTTAGGAGAATGTTTATACTCCGCCTCGCACTCTGGGAGTACGGAGTTCGAAGGATGTTTATACTCCGCCTCGCACTCTGGGAGCACGGAGTTAAGTAAAAAGCTTGTACCCAGCTCGCGCTCTCGGAGTACTCTGGGTTTTAGGGAAAATGTTTATACTCCGCCTCGCACTCTGGGAGCACGGAGTTGGAAGAATGTTTATACTCCGCCTCGCACTCTGGGAGCACGGAGTTAGGAGAATGTTTATACTCCGCCTCGCACTCTGGGAGCACGGAGTTAGAAGAATGTTTATACTCCGCCTCGCGCTCTGGGAGCACGGAGTTAAGTAAGAGGCTTGTACCCAGCTCGCGCTCTCGGAGTACTCTGGGGTTTAGGAAAAATGTTTATACTCCGCCTCGCACTCTGGGAGCACGGAATTAGAAGAATGTTTATACTCCGCCTCGCGCTCTGGGAGCACGGAGTTTAGTAAAATGTTTATACTCCGCCTCGCACTCTGGGAGTACGGAGTTGAATGAAGGGTTGTCGTGTATCAACCCATTTTCGTGGCCTGATGTGATGGCTTGCCCCCGAGCTCGGGTTTCATTTAGTGAGTGGTTGATTGCTTCACAGCCACTCCCTACTTGAATAAATTCCACTGTGTGATGGAACTTAGCTCTTCGTGCATCGTGATGTTGTACATTGTATTTAATGAATCACAGCTCTGGCTCGAAGAGATGGCATTTTATTGCTGAAATAAGAAAATATGGCAAATCAGTTGCCTTATTACAAATTCTAATTTCGAAATGCAAAAGTAAATTGCTGAATAAAAAACATAATGAAATAAATAAAGCCTGTCATATGTAATAGCGGCGGAGACTCTCGCTGTTCCAGGCTCTTGGTAAAACTAGACCGTCCACGGTTGATAGTTTGAATGTGCCATCTCCAAGTCGTTGCGTAATCACGTACGGTCCTTCCCAATTTGGTTTCATGTGTGAAGGAACCGGGTATACTCTCTTGAGGACCAGATCACCAAGATCAAAGGTTCGGGGGCGAACTTTGGTGTTATATAATCGGGCGACCCGACTTCGGTAAGCGGCCGCTCTTAAATCAGCTTCTTCTCGTTTCTCGTCCAACAGATCCAAAGACTCAGCGAGTAATATAGCGTTTGTTTTCGGATCGTAATAAGTTACGCGGTGAGAAAATACTTCTGTCTCCACTGGAATGACGGCCTCCGAGCCATAGGATAAGGAAAATGGGGTGTGTCCAGTTGCGGTCTTGTGAGTTGTTCGATAAGCCCATAACGCCATAGGAAGTTCATCGACCCATTTGCCCCCAGCCTTTTCCAGTCGTTTCTTTAAGATGGATTTGATAACTTTGTTAACAGCTTCGACCTGACCATTTGCTTGTGGATGTGCAACTGCAGAGAACTTTTTATGAATATGAAATCGTTGGCAGAAACTCTTGAACTCTGAACTTTCGAATTGGGTCCCGTTATCGGTGATGATGGTGTGCGGGAGTCCAAATCGGCAAATGATATTGCGGACCACAAAGTTTATCACTTTCTTTGACGTAATCGTTGCGAGAGCTTCGGCTTCAGCCCATTTCGTGAAGTAATCAACTGCAACGATGGCATACTTCGCACCACCTTTTGCCAGAGGCAAAGCGCCAATGATATCGATACCCCACATAGCGAACGGCCAGGGACTGACCATTTGAGTTAACTCGGTAGGCGGGGCTCTTGGAATTCGAGCGTGTTTTTGGCACTTGTCGCACTTCCTGGCGTAATTGGCAGCATCTCGATTTACTGTCGGCCAGTAATATCCATATCGGAGTATCTTCTTAGCAAGCGCTTGTCCACCGGTGTGATCGCCGCATTCTCCCTCATGTACATCATGTAACACTCGTTTGACTTCGTCGTGAGCGATACACCGGAGGAGTGGAACAGAATAACCTTTTCTATACATGATCCCGTCCTGAATGATGAACCGCGAAGCTTTTCGTAGAATTTGCCTTTTCTCATTTCGGTGCTCAGGCAATATCCCATTCTCAATATAATTTCGATATGGAGTCATCCATGATTCTCTGCTGGGAAAGGTCTCTAACACATCATTCGTTTTGATTTGATCGATGCTTGGGAAAGGCAACGTTTCGACCGGGACGAGTCCCATTTGCTGTGCTTCACCTGTGCTGGCCAACTTTGCCAATGAATCGGCCTTTTGGTTGTGATCTCGTGGTATGTAGTAAATAGCATAATAATCAAACTGATCCAGCGCTTCCTGAACTCGGGCTAGATAAGCAGCTAACCTTCGATCTCTCGCTTGATATTCTCCCCGTACCTGACATACAACCAACTGTGAGTCACAATAAACTTCTATAGCGATAATTTTCAGATCTCTGGCAAGCTTTAACCCAGCCAACAGGGCTTCATACTCGGCTTCATTGTTGGTTGCGTGAAAATCAAACTTCAAAGCATAACATATGGATCGACCTTCGGGGGTTTCTAGTACAACTCCAGCGCCTGAACATCGATCGTTTGATGCACCATCTGTATAGAGTTTCCAGACATATTCAGGAGACTCGCTGGTTTCAGGTAATTCGTCAGGAACAGTAAATTCAGCTATGAAGTCAGCTAGGACTTGCCCTTGAATGGCTCTCCGCGGAGCGTAAGTAATGTCGAATTGGCTCAGTTCAATATTCCACTTGAGTAACCTTCCAGACGTCTCAGGCCGTGTGAGGACCTGTCGTAACGGCTGATCGGTATACACAGTAAGCGGATGTGCTTGGAAATAAGGACGAAGCTTTCTCGAGGCAATGACCAAGCAGTAAGCCAGTTTCTCCAACCTGGGGTAATTTCTCTCAGCTCCGGTCAATCTTTTACTGACATAATAGACCGGTTTCTGCACTCGATCTTCTTCCCGGACCAAAGCAGCACTGATCGCATGCTCCGATACCGCCAGATAAAGGTATAATTGTTCGTGATCAATTGGTTTCGACAAAATCGGTGGCGTAGAGAGATGCTGAACCAGCGCTCGGAATGCGCCTTCACATTCCGTGGTCCATTCAAAGTTTCGTTTCCCTTTCCGGATTAGATCAAAGAAAGGAATGCATTTATCAGTGGATTTCGAGATGAACCTGCTTAGCGCTGCTACCTTCCCGTTGAGACTCTGGACTTGCTTGATGGTCTTTGGAGTTTGCAAATTCCTTATTGCCCAGATCTTTTCGGGGTTTGCTTCTATCCCACGGGCGTTGACGATGAACCCTAGAAACTTTCCGGATGCGACGCCAAAGTGGCACTTTAACGGGTTAAGCTTCATTCCGTATTCACGCAAGATGCAGAACATTGAATTTAAATCCTTGACGTGATCTGTGGAAAATCGGGACTTAACCAACATGTCATCCACATAGACTTCCATGGTCTTCCCGATCTGATCAGCGAACATTCGATTAACCAAGCGTTGATAAGTTGCTCCAGCATTCTTTAAACCAAAGGGCATGACTCTGTAACAGTAGAGTCCCAGATCGGTTACGAAACTAGTATGTTCTTGATCGGGTAGATGCATGGGTATCTGATTATAACCGGAATAAGCGTCCATAAAGGATAACAATTCGTGACCTGCAGTCGAGTCAACGAGTTGGTCAATTCGGGGAAGTGGAAAACTATCTTTTGGACAGGCTTTGTTTAAATCAGAGTAGTCGACACAAGTTCGCCATTTCCCATTTGGTTTCCGAACCATTACCGGATTTGACACCCACTCTGGGTATAGAGCATCTCGGATGAAACCATTTGAATGCAATTTGTCAATTTCTTCTTTAAGGGCGGCAGATCTCTCTGGATCCATACCACGCCTCTTTTGCTTGACCGGAACATGTCGTGGATCAATATTCAAAGAGTGACTAGCAATGTTCGGTGAGATTCCGCACATGTCGGAGTGCGTCCAGGCAAAGACATCAAGATTCGCCTGAAGAAATTCAACCAATTCCTGTTGTATCTGTTTTCCTAGTTGAGATCCAACTTTTAGTACTTTCGAGTCGTCATCCTCACTGACCGGGACGTCCACAGTCAGTTCGGCTGGAGACGCTTGATTCTCTTCTACTTCATCTTTATCTTCGCTATCTCTAGGGTCAAGATCTCTAAGGAATTGGTAGTGGTGCCCGGGCCGGGGCCCAGGCGTTAGCTGTCAATTATCAGTAAAACGGACGCAGAGAGATTCCTCTACGCCCTTTCCTTTCTCCTTCTTCTGTGCTTCTCGCAATTCAGCAACATAACAGGCTCTTCCTGCTGCCTGATCTCCTTGAACGATTCCTATACCGTGATCGGTTGGGAATTTTAAAGTTAAACACCACGGGGCAATGGCTGCCCTGAATTCGGCAAGGGCTGGTCGACCCAGGAATGCGTTGTATGGTGAAGCAATGTCAAGAACAACGAATTGCAGCAGTCGGACTCTCCTGCGCTCTCCGATCCCCAGTTCTACTGGTAGTTCCACTATCCCAGTAGGTATTGTTGCACTGCCATTGAAGCCATGAACCCGAGATTGGCAGGGTTTTAGGTCTTTTGCTTCCATCTTCATTAAATCGTAAGCTCGCTTGAATAGAATGTTTACAGAACTCCCACTGTCAACCAGGATCCTCTTCATCCAAGCAGGACCAACCTGGGCGGATATGACCAGTGGATCAATCGTTGGAGCTTCGATTTTGTCAGCATCTCTGCTTCTGAATATGATATCGTCAGACATCGTTTTTTGTTGCTTAGCCGGGGTTCCATCCTCACAATTACTGCAGCATTCGAAGCTCGCATGCCTGATAGAGCTAGCATACGACTCCATTTCCCCCCAGCTCCTGTCTGCTGGATGAGGACCACCACTTATGGTATTGATAACTAGCCTCCCGCCTGTACGAGCGGGTTCCTCTTGTCTTTCCTGATCTTGCGCACGGTTTGGATTCGATGGGCCCGCGCCACCAGACTGCGGCGCCCGCACGAATTGATCTAACTTCCTCTCCCTGATCAACTTTTCTATGAGATCTTGCAAATGGCGACAGTCATTAGTATTGTGGCCATAGCTCTCATGAAACCTACAAAACTTTCCCGTCTGAATCTGCCTTTCTGACGACCGCTTCGGAGCGGGTTTCTTATACTGTTCTGTGTTGCAAGTTTGCAGATACACATTCTCCAGTGATGTGTTTAACGGTGTATAACTTTCGAACATCGGAGCCCTACGCCGTGGGCCTGGATTCGGATCTCTCTTCTTATTCTGACCATTGCCACCTCTTGGCTGAGTTTGTTTGTTCTGTATGTTTAACTGGACTTTTCCGGAATTGTCACCGGACTGTTTAACTGCGACATTGCTTTGTATTCCCTCACTTCCGGGTTTTGCATCGTCCTGCTTCCTAGACTGTTTCGCGTCCTCTTGCCGTAAGAATTGAGCGGCTTTGGAGTAGAAACGGTCCAACGATGCGGGGGGTTTTCCGGCTAACCAGTTTCCAAATTCAGAATCGGGATCAATTCCCTTTGTCAATGCCATTAAAATTGAGTTGTCGTTGGGATTACTAATTTCCACGCATGCCGCATGGAATCTCTCCAAGTAACGCCTTAATGTTTCCCCACGAGCCTGGGTAACATTGGACAGGGTGTTAACATCTTTGGGTCTGGCAACATGCATACGGAACTGTTCAACAAACTTCTTAGCCAATTGGTAAAATGACGAAATAGATCTTGGAGGTAGTCTGGTAAACCACATTGTTGCAATTCCTCCCAGTGAAATGGGGAAGCTGCGGCATTTCACTGCATCGTCGGCCCTTGCGGCGCTCATTGACCATTCGTATTTCAGTATGTGCTGATTGGGATCAGAACTTCCTTCGTACATAGGGAGAGTTGGCATTCTGAATCGCCGAGGAGGTTCAGCGTATAGTATCTCGTCCGTGAAAGGAGTATGGCTTCGAGAAATTCCCCAATCGTCATTGGTAAGTCCTTGGCTTTCACGGATCATCTGACGTATCATAGTCGATATGTCTGGCATTGCTACATTTTGAGCATGCTGAGCTAAGGTGTGGTCGGGTTCCACAATGCGAGTTTGGACCGGGCGCTGTCGACGGTCCAAGTTTCGCCTCCTCGGCTCAGCGTCTTCCTGGACGTATGGTTCAGAAGTACGTCCTTGCTGTTGATTACCCGAATCTGGAAGATATCGGGTATCGACCCTTGTTTCCGCTGTTGCAGCTGTGACATGATTGTCCGTAGTATATTGTGAAGTGCGGCCACCCCGTGCTGATGGCCCAGCCTGGAAGCTGGTTGATGGTCCTACCCTCAATTGCCCGACAGTCAGGGCGGGCTGATATCCCGTAGTCTGAGCATAATCTCCGTCTAATCGGGGACGGGTAGATCTACGATGATAGTCAGACGAGGCAGAACTTTCAGTGGGTGAGCGGGAAACATCATCCCTCCTGGACCTCCTACGGCCCTGGCGATTCAGTTGATTTGTCAACTCAATATTAGCTCGCAACTGTTCGGCTAACTGTTGCCGACTCTGAGTCAACTCTTGGAGTAACATCTGAAATTCTTGTCTAGTGACTGCCCCAGACGGATCTGAGTGGGCAGTGTTGTCTTGGTTGGGTGGCTGCTATTGAGCAGGATTTTGTCCATCCCTACCTTCTTGTCCTGGAGCTGCAGAAGTGGTTCTCGTGCTAACCATTTTGAACGATGAATCCTTTTCCTAGATTTTATGCAAATCTGAGTAGAATGGAAGGACTGTGAATCGGAGATCTGGATCTTCCTCTTGGATTTGTGCAATCCGGTATCGATGGTAGATACAAGGAGCAGGAGAAAAAAGCTGGTTTTTTCTCAGTGAAAGCACCAAAGTGTTTGTACCAAAAATGGGCACAACACTCTTCGGAAGTTTTTGAAGAGATAAAAGTGAAGAATGAAAATTAAAACTGTGGATTATCTAACAAAAACTCCAAACAACAGAAAGTAAATTGCAAAGACAAGCGATTTAGAGTGGTTCGGCGTTTTGCCTACGTCCACTATGAAATTTGAAGATTTTATTGCTCGATACTTGAAGATTACAATAGTTTATAATGTAATACAACTGAATGTGAATGCTAAGTGTCAATCTAAAGCAGCGGCGGTGTTCTGGAGTAAATATGGCAGAATCTGGGCGCTCTTCAGTACTTAGAATTCTCCGACCCCTTTTCTGAATGACCAGGGGCTCTATTTATAGGTGTTGGAGGCTAGTATTTCGCCCAAAATGAGGGGAGACCAGTTCTGGCACGTCAGGGGGCCCACATGGCCGAAATCTGGAGATCCGGGCCCGCTTTGGGATCGATTCGACCCTTGGTTCGAATCGATCAAGAAATCATCCAATCGAGCTGAAATTTGGTGTGTACATTCTTCATCATGCGTTTGAGCTTCTGTGAAAATTTCATGGGATTTGGACTTGTAGAACTCGAGTTATGATCGATTCAAGTTGGTGTTTTTCGTATTCTGGAGTCGTTCGAATCGATATGCTCGAATCGATTCGTTCGAATCGATCTTCCTGCTCGTGAAGATGGTGACGTGGTGCGCTTTCTTCGAATCGATTCGGTTTCCATTCCGGATTGACTGGGTCGACTCCACGTTCTTAGCTGTTGTGGCCTAGTGGATTCGAGGTAGCTTATGGGATGGAGTCGAGGCGCATCTATCATATGGATTCGAAGTAGGCCAAGGGGATGGATTCGAAGGAAGCTTCCACGATGGATTCGAAGCCGGCGAAGGGTATGGATTCGAGGTAAGCTTCCACGATGGATTCGAAGCCAGGAAAAAGGGGATGGATTCGAAGATGATCGAGTCGACCTTAACGGATTCGAATACAAGGTTGTTTCCTCCATTTTCCATCGGTGATATCTTGAGCATACGAACTCGGATTGACTTGAAAATTGGAACGTCATTTCCTCTGGCCTTGCTTAGCATATCTTATCAATTGCAGCCCGATCCGGACTCGAACAAATTTCGTCGATATCCGTAGCGATCCCTACGTGTAACCGACTTCCAAGACGATCTGTTACTGTTTTCTAGTTAAGTCCTTGGTATCACGGCCTTGCCAAAAGGCGGGATAACAGGCCTAATTAAATAGGATTAGGATTTCAGCTTAATCACAACAATCTAAGACAAGTGCACACAATCGTAATCAAAGCAAACGGTTAAATAATATTTATCCCTAGTTTTATCTTTCCTTTATTTCCTTTTATACTAGAAATGTTGCTAAGTCTATTATCTTTATCTTGCTTAAAAATACTAGTAGTTACTTTCACTCACCAGACTTATAGTCTGACCCACTCCTCTATTTTCCCCTTTCCCCCTCATAAGCCAGCAGAGGCAAGGATAGTAGATTTGGATTTCTTGGAGACCCATTTGCAGAGCTTTCTCATTCTTCATGTATTCTTCTTCCTTTCGGTTTTTCTCTAGACTTTGGATGTACTGGTACTCTATGAGAGGGATGATTTTTAATTTTATTGTACTCTGATTTTATGAGACTGAGATCTATTTTTCATAAGACATGTATATTTGGTATTTGAGACATGTGATGTTTTTCAGACTTATTTTTGAAGCTTTATTTTAAATAATAAGTTACCATTTAAATGTTTCCGCTGTTATTATTTATTTTGTCTTCTGAATCTTAGTCTCCGTGATGCTTTAGTTATACCTATAACGCACCACATCTTTTAGTGTGCCCTTTTTGGGTATACTAAGGGGTATGGGGTGTTTCGGACAAGATCTCCCATTTGGAAGGTGGGGTTGCAAACTTTGGTGTTGAAGTGTCATGCTACCCTATTCTGGTGAGCAACGGTCCTCGGTCTACTTCTTCCCTCTTCTCATCGATCTGGTCAAGTGACTCGAGTAGAAGCTGCTCATTTTTTTTTGATTGAAGTGTCCTCTCCGATGAGAGGGGAATTCTAGTTCCACTGGGATCATCGCTTCTGAACCATATGCCAAGGCGAACGGTGAGTGCCCGGTCATAGATATATGTGTTATTCTATAAACCCATAGTGCAAGTCGGAGTTCATCTACCCAGTTTCCTTTAGCTTTCGTCAATCGCTTCTCGATGGTGGAATTGAAGGTTTTGTTCACTGCCTACACTTGTCTGTTTTCCTGCAGTGCACTACCACAGAAAAACTCTTCTCGATCTAATAATGCTTGCAGAAGTCTTTGAATTCTGCACTCTCGAGCTGAATCCGTTGTCCGTTATGATTTTCTATGCTACTCCAAACCTGCAAACAATATTTTTTGTTATAAGTTTAATCACTTTTTAGTGGTAATGGTAGTGAGTGGTTCGGCTTCTGCCCACTTAGTAAAGTAATCAACTGCAACGATAGTATATTTGGCTCCTCCTTTGGCTATCAGTAATACATCAATTAGATCAATTTCCCAAACTACAAACGGCTAAGGGCTGACCATTTACGTAAGTTTCGAGGATGGGGTTTTCGGGGTCTTTGAAAATCTCTGGCACCGATCATAGTGCTTTGTGTAATCTGCTACATTTCGGTTGACTGTGGGCTAGAAATATCTGTAACATAAAACTTTCTTTGTCAATGTCTGCCCCTCGGTGTGATCACCACGACTGCCTTCATGGACTTCCATCAAAATCATCTTGGATTCATCTTTGGTTACACATCTTAGTAGGGGTAGAGAATCCTCTCCTGTATAGCACTCCATCTTGTAAGACGATTCGTGGAGTCTTTCAAAGGAGCTTCTTTCATTTATTCTGATTTACTGGGAGTATTCCTTTGAGCAGATAATCCCTGATCGGTGTCATCTGCGATTCTTTCTCTTTCGTGGTCTCCAAAACCCACTCTACATCCATCTGATCTATGCTTGGAGCTGTTAACACTTCAACTGGAACCAATCCCATTGATAATGCCTCTTCAAAACTGACCAGTCTGGCTAAGTAATCGGCCTTCACATTCTATTCCCTAGGAATATGGGTTATCGTGCAGTGTTCAATGTCATTGAATAATTCCCATGCTTTTGACAAGTTGGGAGCAAGATTTTCCCATTTAGCTTGATATTCCCTCTCTACCTAATAAACGAGTAGTTAAGAGTCGTTGTATATATGCATAGCTTTTATTCCCGGTTCCTTTACAATCTTCAATCCCGCTGTCAATGCCTCATATTTTGCCTCGTTATTAGTAGCAGAGAACTCCAGTCTTAGAGCATAGCAGATTGATCGTCCTTTGGGAGTCTCAAGCACAACTCCTGCTCCCGTTCATATGATGCGCCCTTGACGAACAACTTCCATTATGATACCACTTAATCTACCTCCTACACTTCTCCATATCAAATGGTGAATTCCACGATAAAATCAGCCAACGCTTGTCCGTTAATTGCCCTTCGGGGGTGATAGTTCACGTCCTACTACCCTAATTCAATATTCCACCTTAGAAGTCGCCCCGAAGTCTTAGGTCGATAACATATTGGTTTCGAAGGTTGATTTATCAACACTTAAATTGGATGAGCTTGGAAATATGGTCATAACTTTCTTGATGCAATCAGCAGGTAATGGGCTAGTTTTTCCAACTTCGGATAGTTTTTCTCGGCTCTAGTGAATCGCTTACTGATGTAGTAAACAGGCCGCTGGATCATAGCTTCCTTGCGTACAAGCGCTATGCTCAGAGCAAGAGTTAACACTAAAAGTAGATAAATAGGTCTTCCCAGTCTACTAGTTTGGATTGAACCGGTGGGGTCTCTATATGTCGCAATAGTTCCTTAAAAGCTGTTTGGCAGGCCTGATTCCATTCGAAAATTTTCTTACCCTTCTTTAACGTGTCGAAGGGCGGTATACACTTGTCTATTGCTTTGGAAATGAAACATCTCGATGTTGCGATCTTTCCATCCAAACTCTGCAACTCCTTTTTTGTTATAGAGGCTGTGACATTCCACAAGGTAGTACTTTGTTCGTAATTAGCTTCAATTGCCCTAGCATTCACGGTGAAACCTAGAAATTTTCCATAAGCCACACCGAAAGAGCATTTCAACGGGGTAAGCTTTATTCCATACTTTCGGAGAATCTCAAACATTTTCAAGAGGTTATCCAAATGATTCCCATACACACGTGATTTGACTAGTATGTCATCCACGTAGACATCCATTGTTCGTCCAATCTGATCCTTGAACATTGTGTTCACCAACCGTTGACAAGTTGCCTCGGTAACAATACAATCTAAGGTCGGTGATGAAGCTGGTGTTCTCCTGATCGAGTTCATGCATCATAATCTGATTGTATCCTGAGTAGGCGTCCATGAATAAGATTAGCTCATGTCCTGTGGTTCCGTCAACTAACTGGTTGTTTCTGGATAGTAGGAAGCTATCCTTCAGGCAGGCATTGTTCAGATCTGAGTAGTCAACACAAGTTCCCCACTTCCTATTTGAATTTTTAACCAAAACTAGATTTGATACCCATTCAGGATAAGTCACATCACGGCTGAAGCCATTAGCTAACAGTTTGTCCACTTCCTCCTTCAGTGCAGTGGATTGCTCTAGACCTAGACTACGTATCTATCTCGCAGGAGTGAACTTGGGATTGATATTGAGTGCATGACATGCTATCTTCGACGATATCCCGTACATATCAGAATGCGTCCAAACGAACACGTCCAGGTTGGTGCAAAGAAATTTATCAATTCTTGTTGCATTTTGATCTCAAGCTGCGACTCTTTTTTTAAGACTCGAGTAGGGTCATCCATATTAATAGGGACTGACACCGTAATATCTACCGGTGCCGCCCGTTCCTCCCATGAACTCTTCTTCCTAGGGTCCAAAGCCTTGTCAAAAGGACCATGGTCCCCGAGCCAGGGGTAGTTCTGTAATTCCTATGCTAACGGTTCGAGAATATGGATAGACTTCTCCACATTCTTTCCCTTTTCCTTTCATTTGGATTCACATAACTTAGCGACATAACATTCTCTAGTGATGCTTTGATCTCCCTTTATGACCTCGGCCCCATTCTCTATCGGGAATTTCATGGTAAGGCACCATGAGGCCAAAGCGATCCTAAAATCAGCAAGGGCCAATCCACCCAAGAAAGCATTTTAAGTTGACATTTCATCCACGATCACAAAGGTTTGGATAAGGACAACCCTTTGTTCTCCTTCTTCGAGCTCGACAGACAAGTTAATCGTCCTGACTAGCTATCTTGGTTCTCCCATAAAGCTTTGGATTTTCATTCGGCAAGTAGTCATATCCTTCATGCTGATCTTTATTCGATCGAACGTATGTAAAAACAAGATGTTAATAGAACTTCCACTATCCACCAGGACTTGACGTACAAGTGCCGGCCCGATTCCAATGGTTAACACCATCAGGTTGAGAGTTGGCGCTTCTACTCCTTCAGTGTCTTGGTTTTGAAACACTATATCATCATTGTGTGTCCTTTGCTGCTTGGCTGGGGCACCATCCTCAATCGCAAAACAAGTATCTTTTGGAGCATGCTTTAGTGAACTCGCGTATCAGTCCATCTCCTCCAACTCTTCTATGCTGGGTAAGGTCCTCCGAAAATAGTGCTGATAACTAGTCTCTGTTTCGTCTGTTTGGACCCTTCTCCATTGGTTCTAGATTGGTTCCCTTGAGTACCTAGAACTTGACGTCCGGTAGTCTGGTAAGAGTTTTGCAATTTCTTTGCATACTACTGGAGCCCATTGTTTCTAATCAATTCCTCGATCAGATCTTTTAGATGTTGGCACTCGTTTGTGTTATGCCCATGAGTCTCGTGGAAGTGGCAGAACTTCCCCGATTGCTTCTGTCGTTCAAATTTTTCCTTCCTAGGAGGTTAGTTGTATCGCTCAATTTTTTGAGTTACAAGGTAGATGTTCTTCAGGCTGTCATGAAATGGTGGATACTCTTTGGGCCTTAGGTTCCTAATCCACTTTCCATTCCCATCATGCCTACTAGTGTTCTGGTTTTTCCTTTTCTAATTTCCATCTTTCCCTACATTTCCTATCGCGGCTCCAGAATCGTTTCCATCCTGGTTGACCACTACATTGCTCTGAACTATCTCCTTTGGTTGCACACTGGCAGTCTTTCCCTCCAATGCGTCGACCTCTTCCAATCTTAGATACCGACTAGCCTTTTGGTTGAACTCCTTCATGGTGGTTGGTTTTTTCATCTTAATCCATCTTCTAAAGTCTATGTCCGGATGGATAGCTTGGACTAAAGCCATAAGTACCATATATTCATTAGGATTGCTCACTTCAGTAAAAGCAATATTAAACTAGTTCATAAAGGTTTTTAACGACTTATTTGGTCCCTAGAAGAGGCCAGACAAAGACATCACATCTTTTGGATGTGCCGTGCGAAGCCTGAACTGTTCCAAGAATTTCCTCGCTAACTCATCAAATGTAGAAATGGATCTTGGTGGGAATCTGGTAAACCACATACAAGCAACATCTTCCAGGATGATAGGGAAACATCTGCAGCGGACAACATCCATTGCCCTAGCTCCATCCATGTGCCAACTGTAATTGTACAAGTGCTATTTGGGATCTGTCGTCCCTTTGTAAGATGGCATAGTGGGAATTGTAAACTCCTGGGGGTACACTTCCCTTGAAATGTTTTCTATAAACGGAGTTCGGCTTGGTGTAGGACCTCAATCATCGTCCTTTCTGTCCTTACTTTCTTCCATCAAGCATTTAACCATGTCCACAATAAGTGCCTCACTAGTTCGATAGTCCATATATCGACAGTCACGGCTACGCCAAGCATTTGCCACCTAAAGTCTAGGTTCTTCATTCTCCAGGAGAATCACTCATACAGAATTCCATTGGCACGCGGTTGGCTTTATAGCGACAATTTGAACTTCTTTTATGTCATTTTGCCTCCCCGTGTCAGCATTCAATTCTAGTCCTTAAGCATTAAGTTGTATGTCATCTTTAGAATCGGAGAGAAGCATTGCAATATTCCTTTGTGGAGCCTTCGCTCCAAGGTTGGGGTTTGCAACAGTTTTTCCTCTAGTAGGAGGGGTACTTCCATAACCTTCAATAACAATTCCAATCGCTCCACCAACTATCTCCTTTTGCTTTTGCTTGTCATCCCTCCTATTCAAACCTAAGACGGAGGAATTTTCCTGTTCCATAGCCTCTACAGTTTCCGGCCTAGTCCTTGGGGGCATTGGTGGTTGTAGCGCTAGCAAAGCATCAATCTTTTCCATGAGAGCCTTTTGACTATCAACCATCTTCTAGTTAAGTTGATTAACCATCTGGCTAAGCTCCCCTTTGGTTATAACCTCATGTTATGCAGAAGCGCTTAGTGTTAGGTTTCCAACATTAGTCTATGTTCAATGATTGTTACCGTTGTTCACTTAAGTTTGCTGGAGATTAGTTTGGTCAACACCAAGTATTGTCCCAACAGATCTTTCAGATGTTATCCTCTTTTTAAGAGCCATTAGAATAGCAAACCTTTAATCATCTTCAAGCAAACTTTCCTGATCTAATCTTGGATCTATCCAATCAAAGTAGATAGTTAGATCCAAGCCCGGGTTCTTTGTTCTTAGTAAAAGCACCAAGATGTTAACCGAAAAAATGGATCAACGTCCTGGAGTATGACATGAAAGCACCAGCCCTGTTACAACAGAGTAAATATAATGGAAAATAGTAGAAAAGTAAATGAGACACGGAGATTTTTATAGTGGTTCGGTTGTTAACTAAGCCTACGTCCACTTCAAGCTTTGCTTATTGATTTGACCTTGATAAAGTATGATTACAAAGTGATTAAAGGAGAATTAGTTACAAGTATAAGTCTTATGCCGATTCTAAGTCCTAGAACTGCCTAAAAGATCTTCCTTGGTGACTATGGAGTAGTGAAAGAGTTGAAGAAATGACAGGGCTTCCTCGTGGTAATGGTAGAAACTAGCCCCTCCTTTATTTGCGTTATGGTTTGTATTTATAGTGGTAGCCTCTATATTGGACCAGAAACCCGCTATTAGAGAAGTCCAGGAAGTGACCCAAGGTAGCATAAGGAAAATGATGATCATCCCAGTTACGGTATAAACTCACTACCGAGTCAAGCCCTAGACTCGGGCCTGAGTTTATTCCTTAGCCAGGATTTGGGTATTTCTTCTTGTTTTGTGTTACCTACATTGTCTAGATGTTCTCCATGTAATTTGGTAGATTATTGACTAGTTTTGATGATCGTTCTTCCTTGGCTTGGACTATCATACCGCTTGGATTGTCACATATTCATCTCCTGTAATAAACTCTTTAAAATTCTACGAAACTTCATAGGTATGCTTAGATAGACTAGGGTATGATTTGCCAAAAGTATGAAGATGCTGTGATGAAGCAATTAAACTCGGTACCGAGTCAAGGGGCTTGACTCAGGCCGATTTAATGGCTTAGCCTATTTTGAGTTCATATTTTCTTAAGCCCTTTTTACTATTCTTCTGAGCATTCTCATTAAGTTTCAAGTCGTTCCATCTTCGTATCAACGTTCTGACTCATATTGACTTATGCTTGGTTAAAAACCTGGTTAACACATCTTAAAACCGATACTATATTTTGTTATACCTGAAATTTATACTAATAGCATGCAAAAAATGATATCATAATTTGTTATACTTGAAACTAGCACTAATAGCATGCAAAAACCGATATCATACTTTGTAATATCTGAAACTGATACTAGTAACATGCAAAAACTGATACCACATTTTTACATGCCTGAAACTAATACTAATAGTATCAAAAACTAATATTAAATAACTAATATTGAATAAACTAACCAACATCACCACATAACCTACAAACAAACAAATAATAAAACTGATACCGGTTATACTACAAAACTGATACTTAAAATAAAACTATGAATGTTACTATATAACCTACAAACAAATAAATAATAAAATTGGTACCACTTATACTACAAAACTAATAATGTAAATGAAACTATAAATGATTCTGTATAACCAAGTTCAGTTACAAAGAGCAAATGAACGACAAATTAAATTTTTCGAAAACAATATACTTATATAACCAGGTTCAATTACATAAAATTGCCAAAAAAGTCATACAATAAAATATAAATCTCAACAAATTCAATAAAAAACATGAAAAACAAATCATACCTTCTTAGAAGCTTGACAATTACGCTTATTGTGACTAAAGTGCTTGCATACACCACATCTATTTTTCTTATTTTGAGAATATGCAATCCTCCTTTCTGTTTTATTGAATGTCCATCAACACCACGTTTCTCCTTAGGTGGCTTAATAACATCTTCAACACTTGCATTAACCATAGGCTTATCAAAATTAGGAATATGATTAATAAAATTAGCATAAGAAGAATGATAAGCATTCACAGTGAAATAATACTAAAAAAAACCATAAACGAACAATCTTGACTTGTTCATGCACTTAATAGCATGAGCACGAGAAAATCCTGTAACTTTCCATTGATTACAACTACAAATCCGTTCTTTAAGGTTAACACGATGAGAGTTTGGCGAGTCCACTTCAAAAACAAACTCCGAAGACTTGTATACATCCCATCCAAATCCTTCTTCTATCAATTAACCTAAACGAAACTCAATAAAAGGACAAAGAGTAATATTCCAAAAACGACACTCCTCTTTCCTTCTAGCCATTTGTTCCATAACTTTAACACAAATACCATCTAAACATGTAGTAATAGGCAACACTCGTTCATCCAAAATCCAACTATTAAATTTTTTAATAACATTTGAACTATATATACCATAACATTTCTCCAGAAAAAACAAATCAATCCACTTATCATAAGGCTTATCCTTCAAATAATTCACAAATTTTAGAACATGCTTCTTCAAATTCATACATATTAGAAGCTCTAGAACACATTTTAAACAAATCAACTATACACAAATTTGCATTCTTTTCCTTTACAGTTGAAAGAAAATTCAAAAACAAAACCTAAAATCAAACCTTGGTGGCGATCCGACATAAAAACCAAATCATGATCTTCTTGAAGCATTTTTTTAAATGATTCTTCAATTATCCACATTTTCCAGAGAAATCATATCCATGGCTAAAGAAAAAAACCTAAAAATAAAAAAAACATTAAAACAAAATTTAATCAAGCGTTAACTTAAAACTGATACCTAAAAACTACTGCCTGAAAACTGATACCTAAAAATGTAACTAAATTCAGACACTATACAGTAAAACATGTTTAAATTCTGATACCTAAAAACTGATAACTAAATTCTGATACTATACAGTAAAGCATGTTAAATTCTGATACCTGAAAACTGATACTAAGCAATAATCTAATACATACCAATGCCACAAATGCAATACTACAAAATATCACTTTTTTCACAACTGATACTAGCAAAAACTGGTACTAAAATAAAAATGATACTAACAAAACCTATAAAGAATAGTTACTGGAACTAAAAATGATACTAAAAAACTGATACAAGTTAGTTTTTGCAAAATGACACAACATCACAACATAACCCACAAACAAACAAAACTGAAATTTACTTTGATTATCATTTTTTGCAGTAGCACCCATTAAAACACCTAATATCCCTTTAAATGAGTAGGATCTAAAAATATCATATTTCGACAATGCTTGAAACCAAGTAAACAAGCACCAAAACCAATAAACACCCTCTCAATTTGATTACTGCAAGAATTAACATCCATATTGACATAAATACCTAGATTATACTTCTTTAATGCTTCTAAATACCAACTCAAATCAATGTAATACATAGCATCATTACCATGCAATTCGAACAAAGCAAGTTATTTTCCAGAATAAGCAAAAGAGTAAGACAAATGAAGATTGTATTCTCTTTTAGAGTCATCTATTATATCGTTAGGCTTTTTACTAAGACAATCACAAATCTCATCAATGATCAAAGATTTAACAAATGCACTAGAAAGATGTGAATTATTCACTGCAACGACCCAGAATTTTAGCAAATTGATTTTGAAATATCTAACTGATTTTAAATATTGAATTATTAATTTTATAAGTCAAACAACTTGAATTTCTAATATAAGGATTTATTTGAATAGAAAATTTAAATGATCGAGATATTTCAATAATTTAATCTCGGTTTAAATATGAATAAGTATGATTGGGAAATCTTATTTGAATTCAATACAAATAAGAATGATGATAGTAGACTTTTAAATTAGAATTTGAAAGGTAATTAAAGGTGGTTGAAGTCGTTTAGTAATAACTCGTTGAATTAACAAGTGAAAATAGCCTTACGAGGCTCTGTCTCGGAATTTGATGAAAATAGTTTCATTGGCTCCGTAATAGTAAAATATAGTATGCCGTCGAATTTCGGGACAATCAGACGTATTGTGTGGTTGTGCGAGCTCGAAACACGTAAAAATTAATTATAGGAAATTAATATAATAAAATTGGATTTAAAAAGCTAACTTCTGTACATGATCGAATTAGGTTTCGAGAATAGTTCCATTGTGTTCAAAATATGGATATTTAGTATAAAACGCCAGTCGACTTTCCTTGCATGTAGTTTGAGATTTTTGGGTGCTTAGAACCAGATATTTTGTAATTAAATAAGTGGTACACTATTATCTCCATACCACACCCATACCCTACCCCATACCATAACTATTCACACCATACCTCCCCTATATTTAGGCCATACTCGTCTCCCCTATAAACTTGCGCCCAAACCAGAGAAACAAGTTCGAATTTTCAAATTTAAAACCCAAATAAATCGAATGGCTCACATCAATCCAAGCCACTAGAAGTGTCGATGGTCGAAGAGATCAACTATGAAGTTATAACCGGTGATGAAATGAAGCTTATGGATGGTGGAGATGGGTTGAAGTTAATCATGGCGGCAGTAATTCACATCAAAAGGCGACGGCGTTCATGGGTTCGACAGTGATCTACGGTGGTTTTCAAGAGACGGGGTCCGAAGAGAAAATGAAGGGGACGGCGAGGTGGTGCTTCAGTGTCAGTGCGGTGGCGACAGGGAGTGGTCAGAATTTCGCCTTAAACAGCTTCCGTTCTTTTCGCTTTTCTCGGTGATGGTTGCGTCATAGGGGGTCGGACCGGTGGCAGCGACGAAGTCGAGGTCAGAGAAGGTGGTGAGCGAAGTGCGGTGGCGTCTCATGGCTAGGGGCGGCGGTAAGAAGGTGGAAGTGTCGAGCCTAAAGTCGCATTTTTGTGAGAGAGATTTGAGGCAGGGTTAATTAAGTTAAGTATGTAATTAGTGTTAACTAATGAATGTAATTAGTTAAAAATTTATATTATTTAATTCATTAATTGAATTAATGCAATAACTTTCTCATACTAGGTCGGAATTGAATGCGGTCATTTGCGTTAGGATCGTATTGACGAGAACTACAATATGGAATTGGATTGGTCACAAAGAAGCTAGTTGAATTTACACTGAATTCGAACGTCGTTCGAATTTAGATGGAATCCAGAACGCCTCGGCGACAACTGGAATAATGGTGAGTTAAACTCACTTTTTGGTTAACCAAAAATATTATATATTTGTTAAAAAAATTATTGCTTGGATGTTTAGATGATTTACTGTTTTATTAGTTTGTTTGGATATATTCTTGTCCTGGAACGAATGAGACCCTATTACATTCCCATGTAAGAGCGGATGACCCTTTGTATACGATCCCACCTCGAAGCGGTTGATTTATATTATTTGGTTATATATTGTATGTGATGTAGGGGGAACAGGTTGGAGAGATCCAACTGGATTCCTCACAATGTTGATTTTACTTTTCATATATTTTGATATATGATGTGTTGGATGCCATGTTTGATGACCTAGATGATTTTTCCTTACTTAGTGCTATAGTAGCACTAGGCCATATTATTAGTATTTTGAAATACTATAAAGTGAAGATTTAAACTTTAAAAAAAGATTTTAAGTGATTTCGAAAATTTATATGTTTTAATAATCATCCTCGAATTATTAAAAGAAGGAATTTATTTTAAAATAAAAGGCATTGATTTCTAGATATTATAAATTAAGAGTTTTATGAAATATTTTAAATAGAGATTTTTGAACTGTAAATAAAGATTTTTAAAATCAAAAAATAATCCTGTCTTTTATAATAAAGGAATATGATTTTAAAAATAAGATAGTAATATTTTAGTATAAATATTTATTAACCATTTTATATAAAGCGATACACACACACATATACATATGTTAAGATTTATTTATAAATGTGGAAGTTTATAAATGTGACATTTTACAAACAAAGTGAAGATTTATAAAATCGTATTTTATTTCAAATGATAGATATTTAGACGGTGTTTATAAATAAAGGGAAACTTTTATCATTGGATAAATTGGAAAGAAAATAAATCACAATTGTGGATTTATAATAGATGTGGGATGTTGTTTTAGAAAATTAGTTGATTCTATTTTGGAAATTGAAAGTGAGGATTAATGTGGAGAAGCTAAATGATATGTCATAAAATAGAAAGAGATTTATAAATACAGTTTTATAACTATGGAAATGAATATGTTGAAATTTAAGTATGGATTTTTATCAAGGAAGTATATTTATGTTTTAAAAGTTGTTTATTTATATTAATATTGTTTTAAAGTTGTTTATCAATATTTCAATATTTTGAAAGGTTAATTATTTAAATTATTAATATGGTTTGAAATTAATAATGATGATTTATTTATAATGTTTTGGAAATTAATTGTTATTATTTATAATAATGGTAAATATTAATTTTTATTGTTTATTTAATAATGTTTTGAAATTATTTATTTTTAAGATGTTTTGAAGTTAATAATTATTATTTTATTTAGAATGTTTATTGTTAATAATTATTATTATAAAATATGTTTTGAAGTAAATGATTTTTATTTCTTTATAAATGTTTTGAGACTTATAAATAGAGTTTTATAAACGGACTTGAGATTTATAAGAGGAGCTTATAAAATGGTTTGAAGACTTAAATGAAGATTATTTACAAGGTAAACAAGTTTATAAATGGATAGATATTTATAAATGAATTTTGAAAAATGGGTTTATAGAATTATAAGAGGGATTTTATAAAGCGTTTTGTAGACTAAAAGGGATTATTTACAACGTATAAAGAGGGCTTTGTAAATGGTTGTATATATTTGTAAAGGGATTTTATAAATGGGTTTATAGATTTATAAAAAGGGTTTTATAAATAGTTGAATGGTTTTATAAAGAGTTTATAAATAACTTGAGAAATAATTTATAAATAGTTTATAAATGATTTTAGAGATTTATAAAGGAGTTTATAAATGATTTTAGAGTTGTATAAAATGTGAATCTTCTCGGTTTTGTGAATATACATATACCGTTAAATAGGTATATAGATATTTTCCAAAGTACTGAAATATAGGGATTTGTGAATATATCTTTGTAAAAGTATTTTGATACAAGTATTTACAAGATTAATTTCATTAATGAAAAGATTAACTAAGGGGCTAGCGGTTACCTATGTGCTTAACCAATGTTGGTTTTCCATTTGGAAATAAATCCCTGATTTGGATGTGTGTTTGTTGATAGTTAAATAACCGACTATCAAATATGGACCCAAAATGTAACTTGGAAATATCTAAGAGAAACATGTGAGTTATATGGCAAAGTCATCTCCGAAAAAGCTGTACTATGAGTGTAAATCTAGTTTCGCTCTCCAAGGACAAATGATAAGGAAATCCGTCCAATAATGGTCAGGAGGTGATCTCCGCTCTTATGTTTTACGGTTTATCTCCTAAAGAACCAGGGTTGAGTTTATCGGAAACTATCGAAGGTTGTTTCAAAGAGACCGGAGTCAGATATGTTATCCGAAAACCACTTTGATCCAACTCAAGTGTTTTGAAGTGAAGACATCTTGTAGATGATGGAATTGAAAATGGAGCTCTTTGAAGTGCATGGGTTACATGCTACTAATCCTGAGGGTGATTCCAAAATGATGTAGTAGAAGTAGTGCCTTCGATTTGGTTCAGTCCCAAAGTGAACTTGTATAGATGAATGCTGGCATTGCATTGCTGCCTGGAGGGCGGTGTTAGCATTCCAAGTGGGAAGTGCTATATAAAAAGGTAAAACGTAGCCCAAGCCTCGTCAACCCTGAATGAATAAAACATGGGAGATGCAGTAGGGCTAAATGGATCGCTCCCAAGTAGGGTATGATCATCTCTATCTAGAGTCGATATTATCTCTCATTTGTATGCTTCATGACCTGTTAACGGAGAAGGGATCATATTCGATACTACTAGTCAAGTGGTAGGTTGGTTCTGTGTTGGCAAGGGATCCCAGCATGGTCCTCGGTGTTATTTTATCTGGAGATGCACTATGACACGGTACCCCAGTAGCCCAGTCATTGTATGGAATCCGTTTTCCAATACGTGCCTTTACAGTTTTAGTTGTATACATATTATGCTGGAATTTAATTAATGTAAAAATTTCAGCTATGATTAATAAGTATTTGTATCTTAGACACTATTATAATATCAGAGAATTTCATATGAAATGGTTTGGTTATCATAAGATAAAAACCCGTCCATGTTTATGTACGGCGTGGTCTTACGAGATACTTTTGATTTCAAAGGTTTTATAACTATAAAACCATTGGGGTGTGTTTTCTCAAGCTAGTTTTCCAGACTGACTCAGGTGTTATTTTATTATAATGCTCAGATCAGATCGAGTAGATTTTCCAGATTTATTTTGGATGCTTCGGAGCTCAGGAGACGAGTTGGAGGCCAAGATATATCTACATATTTCTTTGTGTTCCGCTATGTTGTCTATTGGTTGTATTTATCAGCAAATTGTAAGGGCGGGTTGTTATAACTTTCCAGGCAAAAATTGGTTAGTGTACTCTGATTGATGTATGTATATTACAGTTTGACTTTGTGTAATTTTTTTTTCATATTATAGATTATTCGTTCGTTGTGAGATTTTGGGTTGTTTAGTTTCTTCTTATCTTCTATCTTCTTTTTCCCTTAACTATTCACCTTTCCATTCAATTTGAGTGGGTGATGTGTGGTTTTTTTCATTTAAATTGTATGGAAAAGTGGGTTGTTACATTCACATTTCTAAGACTAACCCCACAAGAATGATCACCAACCATCTGTCTATATGAAAAACCTATTTATCTATTTAGAATCACACGAACCATGCACTTTAAAAACACAACTATCCTTAGACGAACAGCAAATAACCATAATTCTTATAGAACAATTCTTCAAAAACACTAATTCATATCCCATTTCAAGTTGTTATGTCATCAAAATCTCTCTAAAATCATTAGCTCCTCCAATACAAAAACCAACAAAATCTAAAATGGATAATTTTGAACCTCTCTTCAACATATCCTTCAAATAACTTTTACTATGAACAACAACATCAAAACACAAAGATCCACTAGAAGATGAATAACTAGGATGATTAGATGAAATTAATGTAGAACTACCACCATCATTTTCTAATAGAGAACTCTTAACCTTAATAGTAAAAACAAAGAATGCACTCTTCTTATATAATTGGAAACAAATTATACTTTAAAGATCGGAATTGGTATCAACCACGATAACTTTATTCACAAGCATGTAAGAAATCTCAATGGAAAAAGGAGTAAGTTGAGACTAATAACGACAAATTTCATTCTTCAGATCATAAAATGAACAATTAGTGGACAACCGAGTATTGAAAGTGTTATCATCAAAATAAGAAGACTATTGTCACTATTGAAAAAAAACATCAATAAAAAATTGTTTGCCTCAGATTGTCATTTTATTCTAGTACTATAATTTTTTTTATACAGCAACAATCGAAAAAAAGATTTTTCAAAAATGATACCTACAGTATATAAAACTGATACCTAAAAAATGATCCTCAAATTAGTAATAAAACCGATACTCAAACAGACTTCATTAAATGTTTGATACTTACAAAACACTAATTCAACTGATTGATTGTTTGGTGCATACCATCATATTTACTCTGTAACAACTTCATTTTTTTATGTACTCAAACAAATAAAACATTAAAAAACCTTCAAACTGCATTATTGTGAAAATAATACCGAGAAAAAACAAAAAGGATACCTAAAAACATCCTCACTGAACTAAATACAGCAATACATTTCATTCAAACCAATATGAATGTAAGATATACATCATTGAACAAAAACCAAATAACATTCAATTTAAAAAACATAAGAAAATAAACGCTGCATAAAAAGAGAAGAAAACAGAAGAAACTTGGTGTAACTTCCCAAATTTGTCATAGAATAACAAAGAAGTAAACACAGCAATAAAACTAAATTTAATTTTTAAAAAGAAAAATAGGAAATAAATTAGAAACAACAAAAATCAAACTCTGATAGAAGAAAAAACAAAAATAGAGTAATAGAATCATACCTAAATCTGAAAACTACACTGCTGAAAGAAACAAACGAAATTTGAAATCAAAAAAATATGAATGGATTGCGCATGAAAAAAGAGAAGTATAAATAAAAGAATTTAATTTTCAATGTGCAAAAGAGAGAGCGAAGAAGAATTAAAGAAGAAGAAGAAGAACGAGGTTGAAGAAGTAAGAGAGAGAGCGCGGAGGGACAGTTAGGGCTCGTTAAAAAATTTGAATGTATTTTTGTTCCTGGGAATAAATATTAATGGGTTGTCCTAGATAGTAAAAAAGCCTTAAAATTTGTCCTGGAGAATATTTTCCTGTTCTCAAAAATCCAGATTAACCTAAATATGGAAGTCTAAATCAATAATTGATTAGCCGTTGTATCCCCAACTTAGCACAATTTAGACTATGCACTATAGGTAACAGTGTGGCTATTGATGGATTCTTTAAACACCTGCAACATTGTCAAGAAGATCATAAATAATAATACAAGTTTGATAAAACAACAAACTAACTAACATATATCATTCATCTAGTTATCGTTTAATCTTCAAGTTAAACTTTAAATTATACTGTACCAAGTTCAAAAATTATAAACAATAATAAAAACAAGCCAAAAACTAATTACTGACCAGGATAAGCTTCCGATTTTAAACGGGATTAGGTTTTGGTTTCAAATGGGATGCTCTTAAATGTCGTAATAGATTTAAAGATGAAGAGTTTGATGGTTGAAATTATTATGCCATGAGATGACATAGATGTTTGAAAAATTAGCTAGTAAAATGAAGATGCTGATAATTGTTGAATCAACATTAGGAGATGCGACTTTAATCAAAAGAGAAAGAGACCGATTGAGAACTTGTGTGCATTTTAAGGAGAAGGGATATTTAGGGTTTGCGAAATTCGAAAAATGATTTCAGGGAGAAAATGGAATATTTATTTTGTGGCTTCAAGGGAAGACCAGTAATTCTTATTATTCGATAGAGACCTTAGTATCTGCCTTTATAAATGATTATTGGGGGTTGAACACAATTTCACCTTTAATTGATTACTAATGGAGGCATGTATGTTATTCATCCTTTAATTGAAGGCCTCTAAAGCTTCAATTTTCTATAGTGTGATTTGATTAGCTTCGTATATGATATAGAGTCATTGGTTTATATTTGTTGGTATACGATCATTGACATAGGTTATTGGTATAATAATTCGTATATGATTTGAGATATAATTGGTATTTTTATGAAAAAATTAGATAAGGTCATTGTTATCAATATGGTATTACTAATGAAACCCGGTATATGTGTTTAATTTAGCCCCGTCTGACAAGTACCATATATGATCGTTATATAAATATTCGTTTTTTAAATAAAACTAAAATTGATATTCATCCGATATGTAATTTGTTAAATTTTTCCAAGTAGTGGACAAGTTATAAATGCAATGGTATTTATGTTTCGTAAATGAATATTTCAAATTGAATGGTTAATGAAATTTCGACGACACTTCCTCCTTATTCCCTGTGTACGCTTTTTGCTTATGATACGGGAAATAAGGGGACGTGCTATTGAATTTTTGTTAATCGTTCGATTTGAAATGATTTACGAAACATAAATATCATTATGTTTGTAATGGAAAGTAGGATGGCCAACCATTTAAAAAAGTGTAGAAATTTCTAGGTTATATAACTTTGAAATTTTCTGTATTGAATGTATTAAAAAAATTAATGAAATTACACAATAATAAAGTTAATAATGTTATTTAAAGTATTTATAAAATTAATGATGTTATTTAAATTAAGAACAAAATTAATAATGTTATTTAAATTAAGAACAAAATTAATAATATTGTTTAAATCATTTATAAAAATAATAATGTTATTTAAATTAAGAACAAAATACTACGATGCGAAATATAATATAAATTTTATTTACATGCACAGTATATAAGATGAATTATTTGCAAGATTGAAGTTGGATGTACATGAGAGGTTAAAATAAAGAAACGATTCTATTGCACTTCAGAAATGACGTGGATGAATTCATGAAAGTAGCATCTAGTACTAAAACTAAAATGAAAGAGTCTGAAGTCCATGTTCGAAATGTTGTTGCTTTAAACTTAAAGAGTATTATACCGTGATATTACATTTACACCAATATGATTTTATGATCGACTACCTTATGTGGATATATTATGGAGAAAATATCACGTTGTACAAGAGGAGACCGTAAAATGGATGTGGGTTGCGATGAACCTCTTATTGAAAAAAACGTTGATATAGAAGAAAAAATTGAAATAGTTCATGATGCTGCTGGTCCAAGCATGTGGACCGAAGAACAAGATTTGGTGGGAGATCTTGACTCAGAAACGAAAAGGTTTTTCAATTTGTTATAAGCTTGAAACGACCACTCTTTAAAGTTTATAAAATAACACACTTGGTAATGACATCTAGGTTAGTCACTATAATATCTGAATATAATGCATCAGAAAATCTAATGAACGCAATTTTTAGCTTATGTAAAGAAATGCTTCCACCTGACAATGTATTGGCAGAGAACTAGTAAAGTGAAGTCTCTACCTTTTGATTGCCTTATGAAAAAATTGACATGTGTCTAGATGGATGCATGATTTATTGAAAGGAATATAAAGATTTGGCGTTGTGTAAATTCTATAAACAACCTAGATATAAATCGATGAAAACCACTGGTAAAGGCATGCTAAAAGTTATATGCATTAATTTTATATTACACCGAGATTGCAAAGGTTGTGTGCATCTGCTGCTACGACGAAATACATGTAACGGTATAGTGAATGACAACGAGATGAATGTGTTTTATGTCATCCTTCAGATGGTGAAGTTTGGATATATTTCGATAGGACATATCCCGATTTTGCTAAAGAATCAGTAATGGTAGACTTGGTTTGTATACTGATGGTTTTACCCCATTTGCTTCTTGGCTAACCCTTGCTCAAGGTGGCCAGTTATTCTAACACCTTACAATCTCCCTCCTTGAATGTGTATGAAGAATCCATGTATGTTTTTGACTGTAAATGTTCCTAGACCTAAAAATATAAAAAATGAGATAGACGTTTACATGCAGCCTTAAGTTGAGGAATTGAAAAGGCTACGGCCTAAAAGTATTATTACATACGATGTCTCAAATAATAAAAACTTTGAAATGTTTGCTTCTTTATCGTGGACGATAAGCAATTTTCTAGCGTATCGGGTGCTCTCTAGATGGTGTACTAGTGTAAAATTCGCTTGTCTAGTTTGCATGGATTAGACAAAATCATTTAAACTTACACGTGGTGGCAAATAATGGTTGTGGGGTCAACATCATTGTTTTTTACACGTAAACAATCGTTTTAGATTTGATTAAAAAATTCAAAAGAAACATAACTATTACTTAAAGCCACTGTTCATTCTGAGTAGCAATGAAGTGTATGAGCTTATGCAATATTATCTCAAAATACACGAGATAGAAAAATAGCCCAAAATCCATGGTAAAGCAGAGTATCACAATTGGAGTAAATAAGTATATTTTGGGAGTTACCATATTGAAAAAAATCATGAACTTCAATACAATATAGACGTAATGCATGACGAGAAAAATATGTTTGAGAAATTCTTTAACACAATAATGAACGTGAAAGGAAAAACAAAAGATGATTTGAAGTCAATAAACGATATCGTGTTATATTGTAATCATCCTAAGCTTAAAATTGATAGCGAACGACCAAATTTCAAACGTCCTACTTATTACGAGTTGGAAAATAAGTGTCGTTAAAAAACTATTAAAGTGGGTTCAAAATTTGAGGTCTCTAGATGGAATTGCTTATAACATAAGAAGATGTGTGGATATGAAGGATCTTCAACTGTCAGGATTGAAGTGTCACAATTTTCATATTTTTTAGAGACTCTTTTCCCGATAGTATTCAAGGAGATTTTGCCGTCGAAGGTGTGGATGCCTATTACTGAACTTAGTTTCTTCTACAAAGAGATGTGCTCAACCACACTTTAAAAAAAGTAATTTGAGAAAACTGGAAATGGATATAGCCAAATTATTATGTAAATTGGAGAAATTATTTCCTCATGGAGTATTCAACTGCATGGAACATCTACTCGTATATCTACCAACTGAAGCTTTAATGCGAGTACCGATGCAATACAGATGGATGTATCCTTTTAAGAGGTACGTAAAATACAACTACGAGTTATATATTCTTTTTTCAAATCAAAATAGTAAATGTATATTTGACAATTTTTAATATGAAGGTACGTGGGTCATCTTAAAAAAAGGCGAAACAAAAACCAAGTGTTGAAGGTTTAATATCTAAAACATACATTGGTTAAAACATTCACATTTTTTAGTTATTATTTCAAAACCGTGTTAAGCTGAATTTGAACACTGGTTCTTGTAATGATGATCATATAGTTGAGCCATCTGGCATTTCTCTTTCCATTTTTCAAAAACATGGACGTCCTTTGGACTGCGACGTTCTTGATTCTCCAGTTGATAGTACTGGTCCATCCACTCGTGCGTATGAGACAGACTCTTCTACATCCATGTCTCGACTTGATGTCTTCCCTAGAGAGCGAAGATCGAGGTGAGTAATTACTTACACTCATATACACATACACGTACATGTACACATACATACATATACACTCACACGTACATCGAATACATACATATACACAAACAGACACATACACATACTGTAACGACCCAGAATTTCGGACACTTCGTATTTGAATATCTGAATTATTTAAATATTTGAATCTTGGATTAAATGTTATTAAAATAATTTAATAAGCTTTTGACCCCCTTTTAAATCATAAGTAATGATGGTAAACTAATTTTGGAAAAATATTTACAAAAATAAATACTTTGAAAATATGTCGATAATATGACCGAAAATCATTTTATCAAAAAATAGCTTTTTAACTGTCAGAAGTTCTTCAGATTTTTTTACATATACTTATTTGCTTACAAATTGAAAAAATGAAATAAAAACTTTTTTCCATTTATGGAAATTAAGTTTATGGATGATGTCATGGGTGATGTCATTAAAGATATTTAGGAAATGACCTTTTATGGTAATATTTAACTTTTAAGTAAAAAGAGAGAGGTGTAAAGTTAACATGTGAAAAGAAGGCTCCTTTGTAACCTTTCATGGAAGGTAAGAGATGGTTATGACCTTTTGTGAAATCCTGTATAAGGAGGGGTATATCCTTAGGAATAAATCACTAATTCACTTAAGCTTAAGATGAAGTATGAGAGTTAAAAATGGTGGAAGTACTTGAGCACTAATCCACTAATTACTCTCTAACCTTTTCAAATCTTAACCAAATCATCTCCAATCTCTTTTAAACTTTGGCTCTGTGCCTAAAGCAAAAGCATGGTTAGCAAGAAGTGGGAGAAGGTGAGAGGAAGAGGAAGATCTAGGAGGGGCCATGAGCATGGATGGAGGAGAGGAGGCGTTGCGTTGGTTTGGAAGTGCTAAAGGTTGGATCTTTAGGCTTGTGGTGTTGGAAAGAGGTGGTTCTTTGGTTCTTGTGTCCTTGTGCTTGAGTTTGGCATGGATCTAGATGAGTTATTTCACTATCTTATAAGTATATTTTTGTGTGTATATGTTGTGTGCAAAGTATAAAGTTAAAGTGACATTAACTAAGTAAAGTTATAAACTTTGGACCCCTCTTGCTTTTTGAAAGCAAATAATAACTTTATATTGTATAACGTCACTTCTATTACCCTCTTATAGATGTGGCATGGCCTTGAATTGATTTTTTTAACTTGTGTGTTAAAACGAAGTAAGTTTGAAAGTGTTTGAAGCGAGAATAGTTGTTATAAGTGCATTTCTGAATCCCTTATTTTTGGAAATTTTTATAAATAAATGAAAAGATATTCTTAGAGATTTCTTTATATGGTATATTATTAACCTAATGGTAGTACTTATTATAAAAATTTCAAGTCTTAAATCATTAGTTTAAGTGGTTAAAACTAGTCACAAAGATCGTGCTTTTTAATGTAGATTTTGACAAGAACTTTTAACAGCATTTATAAATGCTACAGTAAGTCGTTTATGGTTTTAACCGTTTAAAAATGATATTTAAATTTGGTATTTTTCTCTAATATTTTTAGATATGTTTTCATACATGTTTTGAAGTATTCTAAAGTTGGTTTGAAATTAAATATATTTTAATAATTATATATAAATTTTGTAAAAGTAAAGAAGAGGTTTGGCACTAAAAGCCGACGAGGACTTCTCTAATTTCTAAAATTTAAGATTAATGTCGAGTAGGGATATAAGCAATAGAGCTCTAGCATATTAGGCTTTCCTCTTGAATGAGGAATGGTTAAGTTGGAATGTTGAAAACGTGTTAATCTTGTTGTTTACTTATTTGTTTAAAAAGTAATTAACTTTGTTTAACGCTAAAAGCCAATGAAGTAGGTTTATCTATTTCTAGGAGTTAAGATTGATGTTGAGTATGGATAGAGCAATAGTGCTCCAACCTACCGGGCTTCCCTCTTAAATGAGGAATAGTTAAGTCGGGAATGTCAGCAATGGGTTAATCATATTGTTTTCTAACTTGTTATGAAAGTCATTAATACTATACTTAACATTAAAGCTGACGAGTATGCTTATCAATTTGTGGGATTCATGAATGAAGTGTCTAACAAGGCTTTGATGCATCTTGACTACGCTTAGACTACCCCTTTTCTATGCTACTCACATTGCTTCCCTTCTATGAAGCCTAAGACCTTCAATTAATATACAAAGATTAATTTCTTAAAAATGTAGGGAATAACCACCCTTCCTAGCTAATAAACAGAATCTAAAATCTATATACTGATTAGATTTAGTTGCTCTAATGTACCTTGCTTCACTCTTGAATGAGGAATGGTTAAGTTGAAATGTCGGAAACGAGTTAAATATACGAATATTTATTTGTATGAGGAATTATTTAACTAGATAATCAATTAGTCGACTATCAAACTTAAAAAACATTATCTTAGATCTTGAAAAAGAATGTTTTTAAAGATGATATAAGTATGAAATGGTTTTGGATTTGTTGTGACAATGTGTTGATAACATTCATCTTTAACCATTTTTGATTATACTTATAAATGTAAATAGATCTTTAAAAGAATGTTTTAAAGATAAGCATAAGTGAAATGGTTTTGGGATTGTTGTGACAATGTTTTAAGTAACATTAGTCTTAAACCTTTTGAATGGATTTGTGAAATTACTTAAACCCTTAAAATGGATATTTTGAAAGAAATTATAAGTAAGGAATCTTTATTAAAAAAGATAGAAAAAAGTAAAGGTTTAAAGTAAGAAATCTTGTTATTTGTATGTTTACTCATTTATGGAGAACATTTAGTCATATACTTAGCACTAAAAGCCGATGAAGTAGGCTTGTCTATCTGTGGGAATTAAGGCTGATATCATATAGGGATATGAGCAATAGAGCTCTAACCTACTGGCTTTACTCTTGAACGAGGGATAATGTGAGAGGAAAATATCAAAAACTTGATAAGTATACAAGACTTTGTTTCCACATGCGATCACTCTCGTTACCATCGAATGACCAAATTCATTGATTTAGTCTGGGAGAGATCGAGATCAGAAAGTGTTTTACTTACGGAAAACCACTTCAAGGCTGAGATACATGTTCTATCTCTTGGAAGTAGATCTGTTTGAGATGTGGGAATCTATGTGGAGATTCGAGATCTATTTTAGGTGCTCAAACACATGTACTTGTTTGTGATCTATTCAGGATGTAGGAATCCATGTGTGATTCCAAGATCTGTTGAGATGTTGGAATTCATGTGCGGTTTCGAGATCATTTAAGGATGTGGGAATCCAGTTGCAGATTCGTGTCTGTTCGAGTGATGAAGACTCGTGTAAAAGATGTCGAACGTAACCTCAACATTGAAAATGACTAAAAATAAAGTAGGCCTCACAGCTTAGGGTTTAGCAACCTATGTCAGGGTATTATCAACTCCATATCTAGAGATACTTATCTATTGTTAGCTGGCGGGAGCTGATGATATTTGGTTCACGTTGTTCATGTTTATATTCCGATGCTGAGCTGCTTTTGTTACCTAAAGGTATATTCTATCTAGAGATATAATTCGCTCATAGGTACTTTTCGACCCTTGTGCAGGAGATTGAATCCGGCTCCACCGAAGAGATCTCCATGGAAAATCCATTATGCGAACGTTCCTTACCAGATTTGATTGTACTCCTAATATGGTGTTGAATGTAACTAATGTAACCATTCCAGCTATGTTATAATATTTATATTCTACACCATAAACATTATCTATTATATGACCTTATATACCTATTATATGGTGGTTCTTTTGAGGGGATAATTATTATGGCATTCCATGCGGTCTCAAAGATACTGTTATATGTTGATAACATATTTCTTGAGTTTCTCATACCAGACTTATGTCTGACATTAGGTTTTTGTTTCCCTAAATTTCTCGTGTCCTCTTTCGAGTAGTTTGAGAAAGGCAAGTTTTCGTTGATGTTCTATAGAGCTCGAGAAGACGAGCTGGATGTTTTACCCATTGTAGTATTCTTATTTCTGCTGCATTACTATTTAATGTACAGCGTTTGTAAGGACAAGTTGTTATAACTGCCTAAGCTGATGATAATACTTAGATTTTAGTAACTCTGATATTTCTTTATTCAGAGTAACCCTTTGTACGGTTCCTTTGATTATATATATTACCGTTCCGTTGTGAGATTCTGGTGTTGTATTCTCTTTTTTCTTGTTCTATTTCATTTTCTTTTTATTTCACTCTAACAATTCGCCTTTCCAGTACTTGGATGCTCAACATGCGGATACTATGGATGTATTTAACGTCGATATTCGAGGTCAAAAAGTCGAGTCGTTATGCATACATGTACATATACACTCACACACATACACACATGTATTCAATAATTTACTAATTAGTTAATCATACACTCTTATATGCACATATATGATTTTAGAAGTTGCGCCGCATCTGATGCCATCCATGATGACTTGCTTGCACGGATCATGGGATTCTGACCTACATTTGGTGTCATTCCCGATGAAGTAAAGAAGTTCATGTTCAAAGAATTTATGGTAAAATCATTTTATTACATAACACACTATGTAAATATGTATATCATTTTGTGCATAATAAATTCAATTTGCATTTGCAGAGGAAATTCTCCTGGAAAAAGGGCATTTACGAAGAGCTAGTGTACAGGTCTTGGTCAACCGCAGTGTCCAAAAAATTTCATGAGTGGACGTATGGTGTACATAAGAGTGGCAAGAAGCATCTAGCCCTTGCTCAGCAGATTTTAGAGCAGTTCTTATGGCATTGGGAGACAGAAGAATTCAAGAAAATATCGAAACATAATTCCCAAAGCAGGAATAGAAATCCTAGATTGCATACCGATGGCTCGAGATCGTACGTAGATCATCGTAATGATCTATATGTATTCTTTAGTTGAATTTATTTAAAATTTTAACAAAGTTAAAATAGACTTATATGATTGTGTACTTAATTCAAATTTCAGTACGAAGAGCAGCACCATGAGTCTTCATCTTGGCAACTCTTTTGCAGGACTCGCACGATTGAGTTGTCGGATTGGTCCACTGTCAATAGTTGTGTGATGATGCTTCCACCGAGTTTGCAGTATGTATACATGTGTTCACATAATATTTACATATATATACATGTACAAAATTCCAATGAATGTGAAAAATGAAAAATAGGAAAAAACCGAGCTAGGATTAAGGAGCTTCAGAGTCAATGTGTGAAGATAACAAAAGAAGTGGACGAAGATGTATTCCACGCACTCATTGGAGTTGTTGCAAAAAGGGCGGATCGTAAGCCCAACTACGGCAATATTCCAAGGATACATAATAACTTAAACATTTGTCATATACATAATATATTAATAAGTATATTTATGTATACAAAACCATATACACATATATTTGTATTACACTATATGTATGTACATTGATTTTAAATCCCAAGAACTACATGTATATATATGTATTTTATATGAATTCTTAGTATAACTAAGTTTGAGTGATTTTAAATTCCAAGAACCACATGCATGTTATATGTATCCTAAAAATTTTCATTTTAAAAATAAATTGAGTTTGAGTTAAATATGTAAGTTAAGTCACTCGATAAATTAAATAAATGAGGAATTAGGGAAAATGACAAACTTTGAGGAAGAAAATTAGGCTGAAGGACATCAAGTTTTATTTTTAGGCTGAAGGACAAATGCTAGTTATAATTAGCATTATATTTAACTTTTACACTATACAAAATATAACTAGCATTATATTCAGTTTTACACTATACAAAATGCAAGTTATAACTAGCATTGTCTTTCAACTAAAAAAAATGTCGTTCTTCAAACTAATTTTTTTATAATTTTATCCTTGTGCCTATTTTCCTATTAGATAAATATATAATTAGCTTACATAATAGATTTTGTTTTAATAAACTAAATAAGAAATATAGATTTTTTAAATCACATAATAAATTAAACAGATATATAAATTAAATCACTCAAATAATTAAACAAATGTGTATATAATTGAGTTAAATTATAAATTTTGTTTCAATAAATTAAATACAATCATGCTTGTATAAGTTAAATCACTCAATAAATAAATATATATATATATAATTAGGTTAAATTATAAATTTTGTTTCAATAAATTATACAAGATTTTATTCGAGTTAAATTATATATATTTTTTAATTCACATAAAAATTAAACAAATATATAAGTTAAATTGCTCAATTAATTAAACAAATGTATATATAATTACGTTAAATTGTAAAAAAAATCAATAAATTAAATAAGAGATTTTTTTTTAAAATTACACAATAAATTAAACAAATATATAAGTTAAATCACTCAATCAGTTAAACAATATATGATTAATGAAAATTTAAAATTTTGTTTCAATAAATGCAGTAGTTGAAATAATAAATAGCTTGTTATTAACAAACAAATTTGGTTAAAATATAGAGATCATCATTATATATAGAGCTGTTACTGTTGGTAATGTTGTAGAAGAAGAAAACCGACGATTGAAGTCACACGTCGGTAAGCTAGAGAAGAAGCTCGGATTTATTACGGATGCATTTTTTTAACGCTTTTTGAACAAGGACATTTTTGCTGATAGTGATGGTGGTCAAGGCTCGAGGAACACATTTTCAAAGAATAATGGCCACAACTTCATTCTTATATTTTCCTTCCTCTTTCTCAAATTATTCAAATTCAGCTCCCCAATTCACTTTCAATCCCTCAAAATTTTCAAATCCAAATTCTTACAGAACCCATTATCGTTCGTACGCTCAAGTTGTGAAAGAGTTGAAGGGTTCATCTACTCAGATCTTCAAATCAGAAATCTACGTTCAAGAAATGATTTAATACCCAAAAAGAGAAGCGTATTTGTTTTCAATGTGGGGGTTACCCTCTAAAGATTACTGGGATCCAATTCGACATTTTAATCATGGTTTATTCAGTTATAAAAAAGATAGTTGTTTGAGGAAATTTGTTTAAGTTTCAGGCGCAAAGAAGAATTTATCGATTACTGACCATAGTTTTTCTTTGTGTTAAAATGTATGAAATTGAAGAGAATCTTGCTCGATTACCTGTGGTTGCAAAGGAATGAAGGAATTAAACTCTTGGAAGATATGTTTAAACATTTTGATGTGATTAATGCTGTAAACATTAGTTGAAATTTTAAAGAAAAATTTGGTGATCCTGACATGTTTTCGTATGGCGATTGTAACATCCCGTCTTTTCGACACTTAGAAGTCGACGATAATACATCCACAATATTCACGTGTCGAGTATCCAAGTGCCAGAAAGACAGCTTGTTGGAAAGAAGAAGGAAGACAGAATCTCACAAAAACGTGACAAATAATATATTGTAACAAGCCGTACCTTGATAGGCCTAAAGTTCGACAAAAATCAAAACCCAAGTCCATCAAAGCACATATCGTTGGATTTAGTACCTGCATATTAGCAGAGCATTATCAAAGATTAATAGAAATCTAAACCCACAGCGAAAACAATAATAGGATAAGAATACTAACTATGACTACTACTTTGGAATTAATGGTATTCCTTAGATAGCAGATTGCCACATTAACATTGAGCATGAGAGAAAAGAAGGCTTCTCCAACAACTAAACACGTCAAGCTCTAGTGACATGTTCCTCTAAGTCTATCCTATGGGTTGTAATAAGGAAGGGATCCGGACAACGTTTTGGTGACTGGAACATTTATAAACTATCTATAACATAAATTTATACCGATTGGTTTCCATTTAATTGTTATGTCTATAAGGTTTGCAATTCTAATGTATCCATGCATTGCACACACGATTACTTACCTACCCATTCCCAAGGTACAAAACACTGACGAGGCTTATCAACCACCTAATACTTCCAAGTCCATTGGCCACTTGATACTTCTAAAATATGAAGCGGGCTTTTACTATCTCCACATAATACTTTTAAAAGAGAAATACGCAGATTTGGCTATTTAAGACTTCAATCGAGGTAGACTCCATCATTTAAGATCTATTCCCAAGGTGGACTTCTAGCGTCGTCATTATTGGCTATTGGTCCTACAGAGACCTTTGACCACTATATATAGCTTTTTAATTTACAATAGCCATACCACTAGCGTATCTATCATAGTTAAAGTCTTAGCAATGTGAGAGACTATACCCAAGCCACTTATTACCTCATTAATAAGGACTAGGCATACCTCTGATCATTAACACCTATTTATAGGTAGGCCTTTGCCATTTAATACCTAACCTCAAGGCGGACTTCTTACTTATACTATCTAGATGACATTGCTTGGAAATCTTATTATGCTACTTAGTACTTCTTTTATAGGAGAGAGGCGAACCCTAGATCGGTCACTTAGTAACTCAAACCCGAAATGAACACTTCTCGAGATATCCATCATCACTCTTAATTATAAATATGGAATCTCATTAGGTTACTTCTTTCGGTATGGAGGCGGACCCTAAGATAGCCACTTAATACCTCAACACTGAAGTAAACCTTTTTAGTCATACCTCTCACTGCTTTCTAATTCCAAATTTGGACCATTTAATACTTTCCAATTAAGAAAGCAAGTCCAATCTTTCACGTCGTCATAGGTCTTAAGATTAGTGATATCTCTCATCAATAGTAAGGGCACCTGACCACTGGTAGCCTTAAAGTGAAGGGCAGTCCTCCGTCAAGTGACTTCACTAACCTCAGATTACTAACCTACTAAGTCTAGTTAACCATCCTAAGTCTTTACTCATACTATCTTAGGTTGACATTGGACTTAGCTTACTAATTCCCTTTTTATTTAAGCCAATAAGATTTACCTTGAATACTTATCTATCCATAAATCTCTTTTAATGCTCATAAATGTCAATTTGTCCATAAAATCCTAACGGGCATTTTCTAAGACATTTATGTATGATTACTAGTTTCAAATTAGTAACCATTTTATATCTATTCTATTTTTATCAATCCTATTAATCCATTTATCTCTATTAATTATAACCCCTAATTTAATACTATCCATTATTTCTTAATTAGGTTACAATCTTTCATTTCCTATTAATTAATTAATAGAAATTCCTAATTTGTTTCCTATTAGTATGGATTACCACCTTTTCTAATTATAACTACCCGCTTCCCTAAATATAATAATAACCAACGAACGGTACGCATAAATAACGCATAAATAAATGTTGTTCTTCTTTATTAACGCAATAAATACGTATAAACTGCCTATTAAAACTACCTATTCATTACCACATATTATATCATAAATATATAACTAGCATATGCTTTCCATATTTAATATGCTAGAATTAATTTCCTTAAGAAGATTTTCCTCTATGGTTTTCATAAATTGGTTTAACACAAAAAGGAAAGATTGACTCCGTCTGAAATTATAAGGAATGGATAATTTCTTTTTAATTGGAAGAGACAGTGTAAACTACGGATAATAAATCTATACTTTACACACCTCTTTCCTTTTTATTTATGGGTATTCCATGTTAAATCAAACGTTGCCTTTTGAAAGAAAATTGGAAAAAGAAAAATAAATTTATAAAAATCAAACGAATGTTCTTCCCACAAAATAAATGATGAAAAATCTACAACATAGCACAAATTGGTATATAAGATTTCCCACTCACCTTTTAAAATCAACCCAAATTTCCAGATCTGAAGTAGAACCTTAAATTCATCTCCAAATCCTTTTTAATCCAAGAAATATGTATAAAAAGGGTATATACATACGTTAGAATTACAAATTCGATAAGAGATTTGGTATTGTGAGAGAAAATAGATATAAATATATAAAATATCCCAAATACACGCATAGTTGATTCTATTCTCCTTTTTATTAGATTTCTATTCTTCTCTAATTTGTATGAATATAAATATAAATATCTTATTTTTATAATTTAGAAAGAAAGTAGAGAAGAAGAAATGGTTGAGCTTCATTACACTATTCAGAAAAATACGAGAAGAGAAGGAATTGTTGGGCCTGTATATATAGGCGCTTGAATAAACTAGAACAGTTGGATCAAAATATAACAGACCTGGGCCATTGGGCTAAGAAAAACCCGAGCCGCCGCCGTAAGAGCGATCGACAGCCCTAGGTTAACCGCTACACTAAGCAGGTCGACCTGTGGACCCCATTCAATTAATTAAAAATGTTAATTTCTAAAATGAATTATTTCCATTCCGAATTCGTTTTTTGTCCGTAACTTCTTCGTTTGGACTCCGATCGCAAAACTTCAAATATGAAAGTTGCTCAGAATTTCGCCGCAATGGTGCAAATTTCATGTCGAATTCCATCATTTACACAAATTCTATTTTTGGAGCATAAATAATTAATTAACTAACTAATTAAATAACTAACACCAAATTACGGGGTGTTATATATATAATACTAAACAAGTCTTTTAAAAAAGAGACTTTAACATACATACATAAATCAGAGTACAATACTAACCCATCATCAGCCTGGACAGTTATAATAACCTTTCCTTACAATTTAATATACAACAAAAAAACAAACCGCGGAAGATTTAAGAAAAATACGGAAGTACGAATTATAGGCATCCAACTCGTCTTATAAAAGCTCCAAAGTGTCTAGCTAAATCTGGAAAACATGCTCGGGCTGATCAAAGCATTATAAGAAAACAACGCCAGGGTCAATCTGGTAAAACCAGCGTGAGAAAAACAATCAAATGGATTACTTAATGTAACGACCCGTAAATTTTTAATAATTTTATTTACGTAATTAATTGAAATTTTGTGAAATTTTAAATGATAAAATTTGGAAATAAAAATTTAATATTTGGAATACGTCCGCTTTAACATGACAAATGGTAAATTTTCATCAGATAATATAGAAGTTTATTTTCTTGTGTAATTTTATTTAAATTTAAATCAGTTAATATTTGATGATAATAAATTTTTTTCCAAACCTGAATATTTTTACATAATAAATTTGTAAATCATCTTCTGAGTGAGACGTCATATTTCGTTTCTCCAAATTTGGACCGCTATTGCTTCGTTTATCTTATTTCTGACATTTTAGCAGCATTTTTGGTACCGATTATCGACTTTTGATACGATGATCATACCACTGATATCTGTATACCGTTTTGATCGTCTCGTCTTGCTGATCTCTACGGTATATTCAATCCTATGTTTTGAAGTCCGGTACGTAGCGGAATCCACGAAAACGGTAACCATATCGGTACCGGTTTTGTACCTTTTGTTTTCCCAGATTTTACCGTGTGAACCAATAGCCATTGCCTTTTAAAATTGCCAGATTTTTTACCTTATGACTTTTGTTATTCCCAGTTGATAATTATTTCTGGTTCATGCACTATTTTCTGGCATTCCATTTCGTTTCCACCAGGAAACACATGCTCCTTCCTTTTCTTCTTCTTTGCCTACCCTCTTTCTGTCGCTTCATAAAAAAAAGGAGGGAAATATGTTTGCCTGAACCATGCAGCTTCATTCCTAACCAAACCCCTCATCATCCTCCACCACTTCGACTCCACCTCCATCATGTCTTGACCCTTGACTTACCGAGCCTACCCACCCTGGCCAACATGCACAGCCTTGCCAAGTCCCCCTCTGCACTGCCGAGCACCGCTCTCTCCACTCCATTCCGACTCTGACCCGCCTCCGATGAGGCAGCAACCACCGCCTCATGCTCCTCTCCCGTCGCCGATCCCACCCATCAGCCACAAGTCCCACCGACCACCTATGCGCCGCCTATCCTCCACGAGATCGGCCTTCCTCCTCGTGCCGCAAATGAGGCCAGCCACCTCTCGACCACTCCTCGGCCTCTGCCACCTCCTGTAGCTTCTATTTCATCTCTGGCAAGTTTTCTTTTATATTATATATATATATATGTGTGTGTGTGTGTGTTTCTATATATTTTCAGCAATACGTTAGTTTATTTTTAGTTTAAAGTATACTATAGATCTGAGTTATATTCTAGCCTATATGTATAAATGAGTTTGGTTTTATATATATATATTAGTTTGCATTGTTCTGTTTATATTATTTGTATATATAGGTATATAAGATTTGTCTTATCTGATTTAAATTTATATGTTTACAGTTTTAAGATTTTAGTTATATAATCATATATTGAGTCAGATATATGGTTACTTTGCCAGCTGCTTTGTATTATATTATATATATATAGATTTGTTATAAGTGTATTTTGTAAGTAACCTGCTTGTAAGCATTTTTATGCATTTGGTTTAAATATATAATAGTTGAAGATGTTTACAATATATATATAAGTCTATATATATATTAGATTTGAGTATAATAGTTTATATTACAAGCTGCGAGTTTTATTTGTAGTTATATGCTAGATTCTGAAAGTTATTGTTTATTATAAATTATAAGTTGTATATATATATGATTTGTTTTATGTTATAACAGATTTTCAATCTGCTTTATTTTACATATGAATTTATATAAGTTATATATATATTATCATTTTGATCTTAAATTTCATATGGTTATATATTAGTTTATATATATGGATATATGGGTTTGGTTTTCAGATTTGTAAATAGTGACCTCAGATCTATGTGTTTAAAATAAAAAATGGTTTGGAAATATATAAAGATTTTTTTAATATATGATTTCAATTATATATATATATATAATTTTAATATTTGTTATAAATTGATTTCATGGAAATAATAATAATATATAAATAATTTCTGTTTCTATCAAGCTGATTCTAATTATTTCATCGATTCCTTGTTATCAGCTCTGTTTGTCGAATTCGTGCCAATCTTGCTTTGCTTCGAATTCCGTGCTTGGATTTGTATCACATCTCATTCCGTTGTCTATCTTCTCTAACCTCGGAAGGTGAGCAATCACTCACGATTAACGTTCTTACCTTTAATTAATTTGATTTCAATTGAAACGACAATTTAAATATGATGCTGTTAGTTATTTAAATTGCTATATATAAGTTATTATCTGTATCTATTCACCTGTAACATCTGACACCATGATCTGTTAATTATTTTATTATCATTGATGATATATGCCTGTTATATTATTATCATGTATGTTATTACTCTGCAAGTTCCCTGTTAGTATAGAATTCACTATGGGTTGAAATGATACATACTCGAACGATCTGTAGAATAGGAGAAAATCGTTATGGGTTGAAATGATAAACCCAAACGATTTTCATAAATTGAATTTGGGATTGCGAGTGGAAATGATATATACCCGTATAGATATTTAAATTGCGGATTGAAATGATAAATATCCATATCACTTGACCATAGGATACAAAATTATATACAGACACAGTTGGTCTATATATAAATATTTTGAAAATGATTCTATGGTTTTTGGAGAGAAATATATGGTTTGATAAATATTGATTTTAAGATATTACATATAAATGTATTTTATAAAGTATAAATTCTTGGTTTTAAATTTATATGTTTTGAATTTTTTTAAAATTATAAGTTAGTTTTGAAATTATAAATTTTAAGAATTTACTTATAATTTTTACTATTTTAAAATATGTATAAATTAGTTTTAATATAAAATAAGTTTGATAATAAGATTTAATTTAATAAAGTTGGATATAATTTATATATAATATGTTTAAGTATTTATTAAAATTATATTTTCAAATATAGAGTTATAATAATTTTTAATAAATTAAGGTTAGGAAGATAGATTTGAAATTGATTTGAAATGGTATTTAATTAAGAATTTTATTTAATTAAATCGATTTGAAACTTATTGAATTTGAAATTTTTAAAGGACATGATTTTATAACTTGATTTTGGTTTAAGGCGATTAAATGAATATTTCAAGTTTAAATAAATTGAAGGAAATATTTAGTGATTTGAAATTTGGGGTTTTATTTAGATGATATTGGATTTATTAAGTGAATATTTCAAAAACAAAATAATAATGAAGTTGAATTAAGATATATATATTAAATTATCAAATTTAGTTGGAAGATGTTGAATATTTAAAGCTTTGAAATATATTGAAATTGAAATGTTTTATTTTGTGGTTCAAATTTGTATTTGAAATTGATACAATTTGAAATGGTTTATTGAGAAACTGAATTGAATTGAAATTGATAAATTGAGATTGAATTAAATTTGAATTTTGGAATTCGAGTTGATTTGAATCGACTTGTGAAATTGAGGAAGCTATTTTATTATATAAAGTATTTTTAAAATTGTATTTAAAATTATTTCTATATTTTACTATATAAACATTTTAATATAAATCATTTTTAATATAAACTATTTTAATATACTAATTATTTTCATATAAACTATTTAACTTATAACTATTTTATATAAACTATTTATTTTATAACTATTTTATTATATATACTATTATTAATATTCTAACTGTTCAAGTGGGAAGTTATGATTTCAAAGTTATGAATTTCAAAGTATTATGTTATCAAGTGTTATGATTTCCAAAGTGTAATAATTTCAAAGTTTTATAACTTTGAAAGTGCTATAACTTTGAAAATGCTATGATTTTGGAAGTGGATATATTTGAAGTGAAAAATGATATCACATTGATATGGTTTTGAAATGGATATGATATTTTGGGTTTGAAGTATGATATTTTGAAATGACCATGGTGTTATAATAACGTTTGGTTGTTAGAGAGACCGGGATCGGTTATTGTCATACTCTCTGCCAATACCGAAACCACTTCAACAACTGTGTACGAGGGAAGATTACGGTACTGTATAGACCATGGGAATATATAAAATGTGTTAAGGGATATGGGTAACGCCTTAACGCTATTTTAATAGTTTACGTTACTATAGACATTATTATAATAGCGTATATTACTACAGAGTAGATAGTTCCACAGATCCTTAAAGGATGGTTATCCCAAATATCCTTTGAGTTACTTGTATTTCAGTTGATATTTCACTTGAGTTGGATTTATTGATATAAGAATGTTAATCTTGACTCGAGTGTTTTGTGTTTTGCTTTACGCTCGGGTCAGACTGGGTGTCACAACATACGAGACTACCTTTGGAGTTGGAGCTTCGATTGGAGATCCATCTATCTATCCAGCTTCAGTTATTCAGTTGACTCCACTAATATATTCAGTTTTGTTATTTGACTACTGTATTGAGACTTCTATGAATTCGAGACTTCTGTTGTATCTTGTTTTAACTCTGTTATATATATATATAGTAGCTTCATGAACTACTATTCATTTGTTTCCGCTGCTTATTTTTATATTACTTTGTGTCTGTGATTTATTTATTTACTGTATATGCTGAGTTTTGCCAAATAAAAATTTATAATATGATATTTTGAGCAATTCAAGTCCGACATGTGCAGATGCGAATGGTTGAAAATATTGGGATGTTACATGTGGTATCAGAGCCAGGTTTTAGGCAAAACTTAGCATATAGAGTAAATTTAATTACAGAATTTTTTTCGTTCGAGCTTGAATCTCTTCCTCTTTGATTCGGATCTCCTTTGAATTCCGGGACTCCCCTTTTGTTCTCTAATCCATTTTTGTCTTCCTATTCGTGTTCTTTTGATTTTGGAGTATCCCATAACTCCACTCCTATTGATATCTATAATGGATCGGCGGTCCCGCCAATCTTAGAATGATTTGAAAAGGGGTGAAACTCCTTTACAATGGGCATTGATTCACCAGAGATTTTTGTATCCTCGGTTTATATGCTGCTATCTTTTACTATGCCCGAATTCTATCTCTTGCGATCAAATGTCGATTTGCCTCAGAATTCTGCATCGATTTTATTCTTGAAGTTACGGTTGACCCGATTAAAAGGTTGCTTATATATATATATATATATATATATATTTCTGGAATTTGGTTGTACATGATAGCTCTCGGTAAAAGGTTGCTTATATATATATATATCTAGAAGGGTGATGTCATACTGTAATGGCTGCGAATCACTTACCCTGCTGCATCTACCCTGATCTTAGTCATTCCCGGTTAATGAGGCTTGAGGCTACGTTTTACCTTTTTATATAGCAATCCCACTTGGAATGCTAACACTACTCTCCAAGCAGCACTGCAATGCTAGCATTCATCCATACAAGTTGTCCAGGATATGGACAAACCGAAGGCACTACTTCAAGTACATCCATTATGGAATCACTGTAACGACCTGCAAATTTATCACTTTGATAAATTATATTTATATTTGAAATATTGAAAAACAAGGTTTTATAACAAAAATTATAATATTTTTGAACCATAAATAATGATGGTAAGCCAATTTTAAAGGTATATTAACAAATATGGGTATTTGGGGGTTTTTTCATCAGAAAAATGATCAAAAATCGTTTTATCAATAAACGGCTTTTTTACCATCAGAAGTCGCGGATGATTTCTTTTACATTCACTTATTTCTCCATTTAAGCAAGAATATGTAATAAAATTATTTATTTTACTTTTAGAAATAAAATGCCTTTATGACATCATCAATGATGTCATCATTTTTAAATAATCAATTTTTGAATTTAAATTGAGTTTAAATGATCTAATAATTATTTTAAATGATAATAACTCATTTTAATTATTATATAATGGTAATAAGTGATTTATAATAGTTTTATAAAAATGTATACTTTTTTTAAAAATATAAGAAAATTCATAACGCTTTGTCGATACGATATCATTTTTTGTAAAAACTTGTTTTAATATTGATTTATATGGTTTAATAATTCAAATGATCATGTTTTAAATATTCTAAAAATATAAGAAATATATTTTCAAGATTTTTTTACAAATATATATAGTTTAACAGAGAAGTAAAAGAATGACCAAAAATCGGGTTTCGGTTCGTAACTGTTTGACAAGAAGAAGGTTTTTTGAGATGTTGTAACATAGTTTGTCCATATATGATACATGCACATATATATGCGCATATATATGTCATATACATACAAATACACATGCATATGTACATATTACTTAAAGAAAAACATCATGATATTTATACAAAGGTAATAAAACAAGACTTTACATCACCTTACACACTTACACACCACATGGAGGTAGCACATGAGTATGGGTGTGGGTGAGGAGGGGACGACCGTGCATGATGGGAGAGGAGGGGTGTGGGCGAGGGGTAAAATGGTAATTGTACAATTTAGATATTTTACACATTTCTTTCTATAAACACCCACCCATTCTCTCATAATTTTACACACCAATCTTCTTTATCTTCTCCTTCCTATCAAGCTATTTTAATGGCTACTTGCCTTAGAGAAATAATGGTAAAAATTATGACAAAGAGAAAGTAAATTTATATAAGTGTATATATTATCAATGCACTTCAAAAACAAGTTCAAATTCCTTCTCTTCTCCTTCTATACCCACTGCCACCACCTTCACAAGTCTAGGCCGAGCCCATCTCTTCTACAAACCTAGGCTGTGCACTTCTAAAGGGAACCAGGGTTGATTCCATAAGCTTCGGTGAGATAGTAGCAAAGCTATAGTCAAATTTAAAAAATATAGAAACCAATGAAGGTGAGAAACTCTACTTATTTTTTATGATGATATGATATGTTTTCTATGATTGTTTTCTATAGTTGATCATGTTTGGATGTGATAATATGATTGTTTGATTGTGGAAATAGTTCACGTTAAATACACGTCGAATTTACACAAAGGAAATCACTTTCCTATGTGAACTATAAAAGTGTTACGGAATAGATAAGCTTCTTTAAAATAATTTAGAATGGTTTATAAATGTTTTATGAATATTAAACTTCAATTTTAAAATGTTTTGACAAGATATGAAATTGAAGTCAAAAATAGGGGCGTCGGTAACGGTAGTTTGCGATTTCATGCTATAAAAGTTAAATCAATGTATAGAATGGAATATGGCTCAGAATTATTCGAAATAAGAATATTCCAAACTCTTATAATTATAGTTTTGAAATAATGAAGAAAAATCAAGATTTCATTGAATATAATTTGAGTTATGTCCAAATCAAGTTTTTAAAAACATCGTGGTTTGGCAGTTTTGGGAACCAAAGTGGAAAATGCTTTAAAATGGTTATTATTAAATATTTAAAAATATGAAATAAATTCCATAAATATAATAAAAGAGATTTGAGTTATAAAAATGGATGTATGTGGAATGAAGTTAATGTTTTGAACAAAGAAGCTTTAAAAATACTATTATCAGCACTTTTTGGTAACTTTTGAAATTAAGATTTAAACTTGGGATTTTCTTCCCAAATCATTTTAGTAATCTTTTCAAATGAATAATTAAGTATTTTGAAGATGATTTGGAAGTTTTATAATTAATTTAAAGGAGTTTTAAATAAATGGTTAAAGGAAAATTGTTTTAAACAATATTTGGAATTGTGTTAAGTAATGAAAATCATCTCAAAAAGATCATATAAAAGAGTTTAGAGTTGATCAAATAACTTGACTGACTTATGGGTGATAAGGAGATAGTCTCTAGATCCAAGCTTGGACAACTAGTGTTTGGGTTCCGCTCTAGCTATCCGGACTGGTCCGACGGGGGGGATAGTAAATTTGATTTACTCGGACCACATCTTCCTAAGGTAGAAAGAGATTTGGAGCTTTCCATAGGTTAAAAAAAATTAAAATAGGATTTTGGTTGTTAAACGTTCTAGTTAAACTCATATTAAATACCGAGGAGGGAACTCGTACTATCCGTATGAATTTAAAAGGTGATTTCACCATTTTTCAATGAATAGTACAGGTTGAATACATAAATTAGTATCAAGCATAGTTAGTCTAAAATTTAAGAATCCCTTTTATTCAATACTAACTTGTATGGGTTTACAATAAACAATGTCTTAGATAACATTGTTTTTGACCCATTAAAGATATGTTTTGAAATTGTGAAATCTTCATTAAGATTTGAATTTTACTTTTACTATGTAATTAAAGATGAAATGTTTTGGTATTTCCAAAGTTAAAAAGGGGTTTTAATTAACAAAAGGAGTTGATAGAAGAGGTTTAATTATCCCATATATACTAAAGTAGAATATGTTTTAAAGATGTATATCTCTAAAGAGATATTTTACTTGGATAAAAGATAGTGATTACTTGAATAATAATCACTTATATACTGGACATATTTTATCGATAATTGGTTCGGAGAAACCGGGGTCGGATTTGGGTGATTCCTATTCGAAAACCACTTCGAACCAATATATGTTCGAAAGTGAAAACATGTTGAAGCCAATGATTTGAAGGCGGAGATCTTCATAATGTAGGGCTGCTTTTCATGAACCTCTGGGGTAATTCCCTTATCATATATATGGTGGCAGTGGTTCCTTCAATTTAAAATCTTCGATGCAAGGACCACCCGCTACTAATCCTAGGGGTGATTCCCAAACAGGATGTAGTAGGAGAAGTGCCTTCGGTTTGTCCTGTGCCTGGACAACTTGTATGTATGAATGTCTAACATTGCATTTCTAAGACTACGTAGATTGATTTTTACAAACATACATCTGTTTGATGGTGTAGGAGGTAAACCCTCTTACACTTAACACCCTTCTCTAAGGCGTATGAGCTCAAAGGTTGTAATTTTATGGAAATCAATTAGTGTGTTGTTGAAAATGGCAATGTGGCATTCAAAGTGGGATTTTTCATGTGAAAGGTAAAATGTTATCTTAAGCGTCACACGTCGATAATGACAAAACAGGGTAGACGCGGCAGGGCTAAGTGGGTCGCTCTCTATAGGATATAGTCATCATCTTTCTAGATTACCCTCTATATTTCGGGTTTGTTGTGTATGCTGTGACCACTGATAGGTCGGGAACGACCAGGGTGATGGCATATTCGGTATTATCTCTGGTAGAGGTATGCCAGTGTTGGTAAAGGTTGGAGCCTCAGGTGCATCCCTCTAGAGATGTATTATCGGAAGGTAGTCCCTTACCTTGTCATTGTATGGAATCCGTTCTCCAATACGAGCCTTTACAGTTTTACTTGTAAAACCTAGTACGCTGGAATTTAATAAATATAACAATTTCGGCTAAGACTACATATATTTATTTAAATGAGTTTTCAAAGAATGTCACTAAAAATAATATCTCTGATTTTGCTTAGCAAATGGTTTGGTTCTCATAAGGTAAAAACCCATCCGTGTTTATATGTGGCGTGGTCTTATGAGATATCCTTTGTTTACAAAAAATATCTTTGTTTTGAGTTTTCTCACACCTGCCTCCTGCTCGTCCCCGGAAGCTTTATTCGTCCACACCTACTAAAACCTATAAACCTCAACTCTCAACCTACTCAAATCAATTTTTAGCACCCGAGAGTTTAATGAGAAAAACATAAACTTCGACTCAGACATAAAACCTGATGTGAATAATATATACATCTCGATTGTCTGATATTAAGTCAGACCACGCCGCTTAGCGGAACAGGTTTCCCCTCACCAATATCCTTTTAGAACATATCTTTTGCAAACCAAAACCCTGCAACCAAACTGGTTCAAACAACAATATCAACATCATGTAAGCATACAAATCAGGTAATAAATGGAAAATCTTTCCGAACACAATAGTTTTGTTTTGCTAACTACTAACATATGGCTGACTCGGGCCTACTAGACAAAATAAATAAAAAGTCTAACTTTTGTTAGATACTCTTATGGATGGTCTGTCCCTAGCTTAATCCTCCCAAGGTCAACTGAACCTAATGGTTTTTTGGGCTCACCAATAACCTATCCTCACTCTGTATATTTCTTTCTATGTGTAATATTATTTTAGTCTTACCTGTGACAAAGCCCTACACACTAGAATTTTGGGCCTATATTATTTAGGGGCTACTAGCCAAAGTATAGGGCACGACCGCATACCAGTCTCATATGGTATTCTAATATCTGATTCATTTTACTTAGGGTCATCTACCCTTATAATTTTCCTTGAAAACATTTCTTTCAAATTGATTTAATCTTTAAATCATATTTAAACAAGGAAAATATACTCTATTCTTTACTCAAATCACTTTGCCATGTTATATATACTTTACACAAAACATTGTTGATCAAAACATTCAAAACCTTTGAAAGCACCCCTTTCAAAACCATTGAAAGTACCCATTTCGATACAAGTAAACTACTTACTAGGTTGAAAGGCCAAAACATACCTTTCGAAAACTATTTACATTAAACCTTTCGAAAACATTAAAGCCATCTCTTTCGAAAGCTTTATAAAACCATGGGCATCCTCTTTCAAAAAACTTTAAACATGCATTTCGAAACCATTGGAAACCTTCCATTTAAAACCTTTTGAAAATATTGTAGAACCACCCCTTCGAAACCTTTATCTTAAACTTTTCGGAAGCATTAAGTTCTTTATATAAATCAAACCTTTCGAAAGCATTAAGTTCTTTATATAAATCAAACCTTTTGAAAGCATTTGGGTTCAAGTAAAACATATGGAACGGCCTTTTGAAACGATTTAAAACCATTCCTTTTGAAACCTTTGGCTTTAACTTTCAATAGAACAAAGGGTCTTAAAACAACTAGGTCGAAAGCGCTCTTTCGAAAGCAATTTCCTAAGTAAAAGAAGTGGATGGTGTCGAAACCAATCCCTTCGAAAGCACTTGAGAACTGGCTTGGGTTTTAAAACAAAGAAACCCTTTCGAAGGCATTGCTTCGAAAGGATGAAGGCGGCAGCAAGTGGTTTGAACCCCTTCGAAAGCTTCTTTATAAAACAAAACGTGCAACCTCTTTCGCAACCATTCTTTAAAACCATTTGACTAAGTCTAAATCTTTCTAAGTCGAAAGCATTCTTTTCGAGAGCAAAGAAGGTGCATTTCCTTTTAAACTAAAAGTAAGGTTTCGACCTCTTCGGAACACCTTGTTTCGACTATATACCTTTCGCCTATGTCTAATTCACTACGTACCAAGTCTTTGATACCATGCGCATTGATTTCGATGGAGATGGAGGCGGAAGTACCTAGTCGAAAGGTAGGTGTTGAAAGTGGCGAAACAAGAAAAACATGGTAAAACTGATTTTTAACTTTAAAAAGTAATTCCTTTTCGACTAACCTGCTTTGTTTGTCAACATATTATTGGTTACTAATTTCTTTTCTAAATTCTTTTCTAAAAGTACCGCTGAAATTTCAAAAGTAAATAATTTAAAAGGTTTACAAAATGCTCCTTCTCCTTTTATAAATATATAAAACATTTAAGTCCCATACCTTAAATAATTTTATATACTTATTAAAACACATAGGAAAATTCTACAAATATTCCCATAAATCACTTTTAATATGTTTTCTAACATATATTAATTTCTAACCCAAAAACAATATAAATTAGCCATAATTAATTTTAAGTGAATATTAGGCACGCATCCTTAAAACAGAACTTAATTCAAAGCGGATCCCTGTGATAAAAAGTATACTTTCTACGTCCCTGTTTTTGGTTTTCGCCTATTTTTTCCCCAAATTACCCCTACGCTTCACTGTCGAGCTCTAGTTCTTCTTCTTCAGTTTCTTCTAATCAAATGAAAAATCGAGCCGAGTCTATAAACTATGAGAATCAAGAAATTAAATTGAAGACTCTACAAAATCGAAGGTTTATTTTTCGATTTAAATGAAAAACTACAATTAAATTGAAGACGAATCAAGCTTTTTTACAAAATATGAGATTATTAATAGTTGCAGTTATGAATAATTGCAACAGGTTCTTTTTTTGGATTAAATGATTTTACATGGATAATTGCTGATAAGAATGCAATTATTCTGAATATTTGTAGAAATAAATGCAATTGTTTGAGAATAATTGCTGAAAACTATGCAATTATTATGAATAATTGCAGAGAAAGATGAATTTAGTATTGAAATGATTTTACAAGAAAAATTGCTGATAAGAATGCAATTATTTTGAATATTTGCAGAAATAAATGCAATTGTTTGAGAATAATTGCTGAAAACTATGCAGTTATTATGAATAATTGCAGAGAAAGATGAATTTAGTATTGAAATGATTTTACAAGAAAAATTGCTGATAAGAATGCAATTAAGAAAGATGAATTTCGGATTGAAATAATTTTACATGAATAATTGCTGATAAGAATGCAATTATTTTGAATATTTGCAGAAATAATGCAATTATTGAGAATAATTGCCGATAACTATGCAGTTATTATGAATAATTGCAGAGACAGATGAGTTTAGAATTGAAATGATTTTACATGAATTTAGAATTGAAATGATTACATGAATAATTGCTGATAAGAATGCAATTATTCTGAATGTTTGTAGAAATAAATGCAGTTATTGAGAATAATTGCTGATAACTATGCAATTATTATGAATAATTGCAGAGAAAGATGAATTTAGGATTGAAATGATTTTACATGAATAATTGCTGATAAGAATGTAATTAATCAGAATAATTGCAGAAATAAATGCAATTATTGAGAATAATTGCTGATAACTATGCAAATATTATGAATAATTGTAAAGAATGATGAATTTAATCTTCATAATTGAACTAAAATTCTTTATTTTGTTATTTATAGTTATAAATGTCTAGTTTTGTATTGAAATGCTTTTATATGAATAGTTGCCAATGAGCATGCAATTAATCAGAATATTTACAGACATACATGCAATTATTAAAGATAATTGCAGATTTATATGCAATATTTGCAAACAATTCAGCAATTATATGCAATAATTGATGACATGCCTGCAAGTATACGCAATAGTTGCAGACAATTCAGCAAGTATATGCAATAGCTGTTGGCATTTGAAGAAAAATCGATAATGTTTAAAATTTGCAGAATTCTCCGCAAATATATGGAATAATTGCACTCTTACCTTAAATATGTTTTTTTGGTATCAACAATGGATCTCATTTTAAAGATCATCAAATTTGTGATTTTTTTGGTGACAACGGTATGCTGATCTGATTTTTCTACATAAAGTTATACGCGTTTGAAATGTTAAAAACGTAAAGGGTATTTTGGTCTTTCTGCGCGCGCGAATTTGAAAACAGGGACCGAAAATGTAAGTTAAGTTTGGCAAGGATTTTTTCTCTATTTTGAAACTTATCAGGGATGTGAGCCAAACTATCCCTAATTTTAAACCCAATTAACTATTTTCTTCACTAGAAAATTAAAAATAAATCCACATTAATTCAGAAAATTATGAAATTTGAAACCCACCTCAAAAATATTATTTCTGACATTATCACAAAATTGCAAGGCAATTGGATGTCATCTAATAGGGTTTTCACATTAAAACTTATCATAAAATCCATATGAAATAACATAAATCATTAACAAGCATATATGTCCATTTTAACAATAAAAAACATGGCAAAACATTTGCAAAATAATTCGAACTTCAGTCTAAAACCGAAAATAATAAAAACATGAGATGTAACCTATTATTCACCTTAGCTTTGCGATTAAGAAGTTGAGATTTGATCTTGGATTTGATTAATCTTCCTCTTGATCTTTAGCATTTCTTCTTCTAGCTTTGTCTAATGGTGGCTAGCCTCTAATATTTGATTTTTTTGTTTTGAACGTGAAAATGAAAGTGAGTGTGGGTTTAGGGTACGACTTATTCCTACTTTGCCCCTTATCCACTTCATTTTAGTTTCTCTTTAGTTCATTTGTTTCCTTAGGCACAGCTATCTCTTAGATATACAAACCTGAATCCCTTAACCATTTCATTATTTCATTTAATTTTATCTAATTAAATGTCCAAAATAATGTTAATTAAAATCAGGATCGTTACAGACTCCCCTCCTTAAGGAATTTCGTCCTCAAAATTACGATAAGGTATACAAAAAATCTATCGTAAAGGCAAAACATACCATGAAACAAATCAGGATAAACGTCTCTAATCCTGCTCCCAGTTTCCCAAGTACAGTCTCTCTCTTCATCGCTCCACTGAACTTTAACTAATCCGGCTGTCTTGTTCCTTAGCCTCTTCTCATCTCTCGCGACTATACGAACTAGCTTCCTTACTATACTCAAGTTCGGTTCTACTCCTAAGTCCTCTAACATATTCGGTGCTATAGTAGTCTCTGGATCTCGAATACACTTCCTTAGATGAGAAATATTAAAAACATCATGGACTCCTGCCAAACTGTTTGATAACTCCACTCTATATGCGAGTTTCTTGATCCTCTCTACAATAGAAAATGGTCCTACAAATCCCGGTGCCAATTTCCCTGATTTCTCGAATCAAATTACACCTTTCATCGGTGATACCTTGACGAAAACATGATCTCCTACTGAGAACTCTAAGTCCTTCCATCTTCTATCAGCATAATTCTTCTGCATAGACCGAGCTTCCTTCATTCTAGCTCGAATCAACTCAATCTTCTCTGTAGCTTCTCTAACTAAATCTGAACCAAGAACCAACCTATCCCCGGTCTCTGACCAACAAACTGGAGATTTGCATGGCCTTCCATACGAAGCTTCAAAGGGTGCCATCCCTGTACTAGCCTGACAAATGTTGTTATACGAAAACTCGACTAAGTGTAGATGATCTTTCCATGATCCTCCAAAATATAGCACACAAGCTCTTAACAAATCTTCCAAGACTTTGTTAACTCTTTCCATTTGCCCATCGGTCTGTGGAAGGTAAGCGGTACTCATTTTGAGCTTGGTAACAAAAGTATCTTGTAGGCTCTTCCAGAACGCACTAGTGAATAAGGAATCTTTATCACTAACTATACTACTAGGAATTCTATGCAGTTTAACTATATTCTTCATGAATAACTTAGCCAAAACAGGTGTCGTCCTAGTTAACTAAACTGGAATGAAATGGGCACCCTTGGTCAACCTGTCCACTATGACCCATATACTTTCATTTCCTCTATTAGACCTTGGCAACCCATCTATGAAATCCATTGAGATAGAATCTCACTTCCAAACTGGAACATCTAAATGCTGAAGTAACCCACTTGGTTTTTGATGTTCGGCTTTCACCTGTTGACAGTTCAAATACTGTTTCACCCATAAGCCTATATCTCTCTTCATACCTTCCCAGAAGAAACTACTCTTTATGTCCTGATACATCTTAGTTCCTCCCAGATGAATAGTGAACTTCGAACGATGGCATTCTTCAAGAACTTCCTTCCTCATGTTTCCCATATTCGGAACATGTAACCTTCCTTTCTTCCTTAACCACCCATTCCGGTTAAGACTAAAATCATTCAACTCATCGCTCTCTGTTCCATCCCTTCACTTTCTAATCCGTTCTACTAATAATGGATCCTCCCTCTGCTTAGTAGCAATCTTTTTTATTATCTCCGATCAAACTTCTGAACATGACAACATAGCAATTTCCTTACTAGACCTAGCTTCATATCTCCATTGTACTCTACATGTCGTCAACACTTCTAAATCTTTCCACTCAACTATCATCGCTAACACTGCATTTTGATGTCTTCTGCTAATTGCATCTGCAGCCTTGTTGCTTTTTCCTGGTGTGTAATCAATACCAAAATCATAAGCGGCTAAAAACTCTAACCACCTCTCCCGTCTCATATTCAACTCCTTCCGAGAGAATAAATACTTTAAAGATTTATGATCCGTATACAACTCGAATCTCTCTCCCAAAAGGTAACGTCTCCAAACCTTCAATGCAAAAATTACTGCAGCTAATTCCAAATCGTGAGTCGGATACCTTACCTCATGTGGTCTAAGATATCGAGAAGAATAGGCAACCACTTTACCTCTTTGCATTAACACGGCTCCTAATCATGTTCCACATGCATTCGTATATACTACCAAATCCTGATTCCCTTCTGGAACAACTAACACTGGTGCATTAGTCAATAAGTGTTTCAGCTATTGGAATGCCTCCTCACACTTATCGGTCCAAACAAACTTTACATCCTTTCACGTTAGCTTGGTCATTAGTGCCACTATTCGTGAGAAATCCATAATGAATATCTGATAATATCCAGCTAATCCAAGAAAAATATTTATCTCAGTCACTGTCTCGGGTCTGTTTCAATTATTCACCGCTTCAATCATAGTCGGATCTACAGACAAACCTTTCTCTGAGACTACATGACCAAGAAACTTCACTTCCTTCTTCCAAAAATGATACTTCGAAAATTTTTCTTTAAGCTGATGCTACCTCAACGTCTCAAGCACCACTCTAAGATGAACTTCATGCTCTCTTTCATCCTTAGAGTATATCAAAATATCATCTTCAAATAACAACATGAACCTATCCAAGTGCTCTCGGAAATTTTGATTCATCAAACCTATAAAGAATGCTGGCGCATTAGTTAGTCCGAACGACATTACTAACCATTCGTATGATCCATATCTGGTTCTAAACGTTGTCAAATGAATACTATCCTCTGCTACTCTAAGCTGATGGAACCCTGTTGCTAAATCCAATTGGGAAAATACTGGCTCTACTCAATTGGTCGAACAAATAGTCCATTCTAGGCAATGGATATTGATTTTTTATCGTCTTGTCATTCAACTTACGATAATCGATACATAATCTTAACGATTCGTATGGCTTCTTAGCAAATACCGCGGCTGCTCCTCAAGGCGAACTGCTTGGTCTAATAAAATTCTTACTTTCCAAATCCACCAATAGCACCTTTAACTCCCTCATCTCGGTAGATGTCATCCTACTTGGCGGTCTACTCACTGGTACTGCTCCTGGTACTAAATCTATCCAAAACTCAATGGCTTGTTTCAGTGGCAATTCTACTACAGGTTCAAAGACATCTACGAATTCTCTAACAACGAAAATGCGATTGAACTTGTCTTCTACCTCCAGAACACCTAACAAAGCATTAACCTCAAAACTAGAGTTTTCTACGGTGTATATAATCCGATCACTACAGTCAGGGTGTCTAAGCAATATTTTCCTATCATGGAAAAATATCCTAGCATCGTATTTACTTAACCAATACATACCCAAAATAATTCTGAATCCCACGAAATCAAACATACGCAAACTGCAAACAAAGGTACGACCTAACAATTCAATCTCTAGGCGGTCACACTTCATCCTAAGTGTCGCATACCCTCCTATCGGATATGCAACCCTTAAGGAAGTAACTAAGTATGAGGGTTCTAGGTTAAGCTTATCTACCAAACAATGAGATATACAAGAATGCGATGCACCGGTATCAATTCAAACGCTAACTAACATACCATGAATCATAAGCGTACCTTCCAACACAGCTTTTCCTTTTTCCTCTACCGTTGGCTTCGAGGTAGCTGACTCCAATGCAAACACTTTGCCTCTTCCATCCTTGGCTGGCTCCTTGCACTGGTTCTTATAATGTGCAATTTTATTGCAGTTGAAGCTCTGATATTCTTCTTCCCGATTACCTTCTTTCCATCACCCGAGATACATTCATTTGCGAAATGCCCTTTCTTGTCACATTTATAGCAAACAACCTCTGCCTTCCCATTCTTAGCAGCTCCTCCCTTCTGAGCTCCTTTCTTGTGGAAAAACTTCCTTTTCTGACTCTGCACTACTTGAACCTCCTTTGCCTTATTTCTTTCAAGAAAAGAAAGCATCTCTTCGTGTTTCAATGCCATCCCAACAACAACATCACATGGATCCCTAACGTGTGATAACATAGCCCTAGCAAGCTCAGGCTTCAACCCCCTGATAAACTTCTCATCCACTTAATCACAGTATTCATAGTAGCATAACCATATCTCGCTAGCTCCTCAAACCTTGTTGCATCTTCCAACACAATCATGTCTCCCTACTCCAACTCAACAAACTTCCTGAGCGGAGTGGACTTAGAAATATCTGGCATAAACCTCTCCTCAAATCTCCTTTTAAACTCAGCCCATGTCATTGTCTCCTCATTAACTCCGATTGTAACACTGTTCCACCGAACAACGTTGCTCCTTGTAGCTATCTAGAAGTAAGCCTTTTCTTTCTCTCATCATTGAGCCCTAGATCAGCGAAAATCTTCTCGCAATGAAGCAATTCGATTGCGTCTTCAGTACTAATAGATGGCTCTCTTCCCAGCCGAGCATAATCTTTACTCAAAACAACATTGTTGTCGACCACCGAAGCTTCTAGATTTCCTCCTCTAACTACTCCAGCAGCAACTCCCGCTTGCATCATGTTTATGAAGAACTGATACATCGCACCCATGTCAACTTGCGGGACTCCAACACCCACATTTCCAGCTTGTGCCTAACCCCGGTTCTTTCTCGTATTTGTTCTGGCATTTCCATTTGTTGTGGTGCTTCCCCCACCAAGGTTAACTCTTCCACCTCTAGCGTCCATATCCGCATTCGAGCCTTCGTAAGATACAGAAGAATAGCCTAAGAGAGATAGGAGAATAGAGATATAGCGTATACTTATATATAGCAAATACAAGTACGTTACTATAGCGTTATCCTGTACCTCGATCTTTCCTCTAATTCCTTAGGATTATGTTTCCAAAATCATGTTAATTTAAATTTTTTCATAAACCTACGCTCCGATACCATTCCCTATCTTGAGGCCTAAAGCTAAGCGCTACAGAAGCTGCGGTCATCTATAGTATTAACTTCCGGCGACAAAATACGGTAATGTTAATGGTATCCATAATATCAAAAGCATATGAATATGAAACAAAATAAAAGATTCAAAAACAACTTTTCTGATTACATTTGACAAAACATGTTTCATATCCAATTACATAATCCCAATCGTTTCCCAAGTTTAGATCAAATATAATAATTACATAAATATGCCAAGAGCGGCATATGAAGATGCCCCCTTGGTTGATCAGAGTACTATATAGTCGTATCAGACTTAATACAACATAGTGGAAATGAAACAGAACAACTCCTAAATATAGCTAGCACCAGCCTCCTGCTCGCTCCGAAAGCTTTATTCGTCCACCTACTAAAATCTATAAACCTCAACTCTCAACCTAATCAAATCAATTTTGAGTACCTGAGAGTTTAAGGGGAAAATTTCAAGTCAAACATAAAGCTTGGTGTGCATAATACTATACATCTCGGTTGTCTGATATTAAGTGAGACCATGCTGCTTAGCGGAACATGTTTCCCCTCACTAATATCCTTTTAAAGCGGATCTTTTGCAAACCAAAACCGTACAACCAAACTGGTTAAAACAATAATATCAACATCATGTAAGCATACAAATCAGGTAATAAATGGACTATTTGTCCGAACACTATAGTTTTTTTGGCTAACTACTAACCTTTGGATGACTCGGGCCTACCAGACAAAATAAATAAATAGTCTAACTTCTGTTAGATACTCTTCTGGATGGTCTGTCCTAACTTACTTCTCCCTGGGTCACCTGATCCTAATGGTTTTTCGGGCTCACCAATAACCTATCCTTATTCTGTATATTCCTTTCTGTGTGTAACATCAGTTTAGTCTTACCTATGACAAAGCCCTACACACTGGAATTTTGAACCTATATTAGCTAGCAGCTAATAGCTAAAGTATAGGGTACGACGCCATACCTGTCTCATCTGGCATTCTAATATCTGAGTCATTTTACTTAGGGTCATCTACCCTTAAAATTTTCCTTGAAAATATTTCTTTCAAATTGATTTAATCCTTTAAATCATACTTAAATAAGGAAAATATACTCTATGCTTTACTCAAATCGCTTAGCCATGTTATATATACTTTACACAAAATATTGTTAATGAAAACATTCAAAACCTTTGAAAGCATCCCTTTTGAAACCATTAAAAGTACCCCTTTCGATACCAGTAAACTACTTTACTTTATAACCTAGGCCGGAAGGCCAAAACATACCTTCCGAAAACTATTTACATTAAACCTTTCGAAAACATTAAGATCATCTCTTTCGAAAGCTTTATAAAACCATAGGCATCCTCTTTCAAAACACTTTAAACATGTCTTTCGAAACTATTGGAAACCTTTCATTTAAAACCTTTTGAAAACACTAGGGAACCACCCATTCGAAACCTTTATCTTAAACCTTTCGAAAGCATTAAGTTCTTTATATAAATCAAACCTTTCGAAAGCATTTGGGTTCAAGTAAAACATGTGGAACAACCTTTCGAAATCATTTAAAACCATTCCTTTTGAAACCTTTGGGTTTAACTTTCAATGGAACAAAGGGTTTTAAAACAATTAGGTCGAAAGCACTCTTTCGAAAGCAATTTCCTAAGTAAAAGAAGTGGATGGTGTCGAAACCAATCCCTTCAAAAGAATTGGAGAAGCGGCTTGGGTTTTAAAACAAAGAAACCCTTTCGAAGAAATTGCTTTGGAAGGTTGAAGGCGGCAGCGAAGGGTTTCGACCCCTTCAAAAGCTTCTTTATAAAACATAACGTGCAACCTCTTCCAAAACCATTCTTTAAAACCATTTGACCAAGTCGAATGCTCTAAGTCGAAAGCATTCTTTTCAAAAGCAAAGCATGCGCATTTCCTTTTAAATGCAAAGTAAGGTTTCGACCTCTTTAGAATCCCTTATTTCGACTAAATACCTTTCGCCTATGTCCAATTCACTACGTACCAAGTCTTTGATATCACGTGCATTGGTTTCGATGGAGATGGAGGCGAAAGTACCTAGTCAAAAGGTAGGTGCTGAAAGTGACGAAATAAGAAAAACATGGTAAACTGATTTTTAACTTTAAAAAGTAATTCCTTTTCAACTAACCTGCTTTGTTTGTCAACATATGATTGGTTGCTAATTTATTTTCTAAATTCTTTTATAAAAATGTTGCCAAAATTTCAAAAGTAAATAATTTAAATGGTTTACAAAATGCCCATTCTCCTTTTACAAATATATAAAACATTTAAGTCTCATACGTTAAATAATTTTATATACTTATCAAAACACTTAAGAAAATTCTACAAAAATTCCCATAAATCACTTTTAATATGTTTTCTAACATATATTAATTTCTGACCCAAAAACAATATAAATTAGCCGTAATTAATTTTAAACCAAATTAACTATTTTCTTAACTAGAAAATTAATAATAAATCCACATTAATTCATAAAATTATGAAATTTGAAACCCACATCTATAATATTATTTCTGACCTTATCTCAAAATTGCAAGGCATTTGGATGTCATCTAATAAGGTTTTCACATTAAAACTTATCATAAAATCCATATGAAATAGCATAAATCATCAACAAGCATATATGTCCATTTTAATAATAAAAAACATTTGCAAAATAATTCAGACTTCAATCTAAAATCGAAAATAATAAAAACATGAGATGTAACCTATTATTCACCTTAGCTTTGTGATTAAGGAGTTGAGATTAGATCTTGGATTTGATTAATCTTCCTCTTGATCTTTAGCTTTTCTTCTTCTAGCTTTGTCTAATGGTGGCTGGCCTCTAATATTTGATTTTTTTGTTTTGAATGTGGAAATGAACGTGAGTGAGGGTTTAGGGTATAAGGTATGACTTATTCCTACTTTGTCCCTTATTTATTTCATTTTAGTTTCCCTTTAGTTCATTTGTTTCCTTAGGCACGACTACCCCTTAGATATACGAATCTCAATCCCTTAACCATTTCATTATTTCATTTAATTTTAACTAATTAAATGTCCTAAATAATGTTAATCAAAATTAGGGTCGTTACAGACAACCAAGTAGTTTAGGTCTAGCATGGAACATTTCGAAGGAGCAGGAGCTGGAGTTTCATCTATAGATGGTTATCCATTTCCATTTCCACTGCATTTGTTACTGTTTGTATTCAGCACTAGTAGGGACAATAACTATACGGGCTTAGATTAGGATAGACTCTGATGTATGTATTTAAAAAATTTGCCGTAAAGATTATATATTGAAATAATATATGTTATTCCATTCATGTAAGATTCTGTTCTGCCTTCATTTTCTGTTTACCCTTGATCAATCTGTCTTTTCGGCACTTGGATTATTGACACGTGCATACCGAGGAGTATTAGTGTCGATCTTCGAGGGTCGAAAAGGCGGGTCGTCACAATCACCCTCAGAATTAGTAGCAAGTAGCCCTTGCACTTAAAAGAGCCCTGTCTTCGATTTCATCATCGAATTGGTTTCAAATAATTTACACTTATCTGATCCCAGTCTCTTCGAAACAACATCTGATAGCTTTCGGTAAACTCAACCCCGGTTCTTTCAAAAATAATCAAACAAATGCATAAGAGCGGAGATCACCTCCTAACCATTGGGTGAACGGATTTCCTTATCCTTTGTCCTAGGAGAACATAAAACGAGATATATACGCACTATATAGTATCATTGAAGATGATTGTGCCATATAACTCACATGTTTCTCCTAGATATTTCCACAGTTAAAAATAGGTCCACATTTGATAGTCGGTTATTTAACTATCAATAAACAAACAATCCAAACATAGATTTAATTCCATGTGGGATCCCCTAAGCCTCTATTAATTAATCTTTCCATAAATCAAATCACTTTCAAATCTTTGATTCAAATTACCTTTACAAAGGCTATTTTCACAAACCTCTTATACTCCTTCAATACGTGGAAAACATTTATATACTTAGCTCAATGCTATAAGTATATTACTAAAGCATTATGCTTTCAATATTTAGAAAATATATCCATATACTTATCTCATCGGTATAAACAAACCTTAAGGAAGATTTTCTCTTTCCAAATTCCCTTGTAAAACTATAAAATGATTTATACACTCCTTTACAAAATCTCATTTGTAAATCTCTTTTTAATAAATCCTTTTCACAAAGTATAATCCTTTTGCGAAACAATTTATCCTTTATAAACACACTTACTCAATTAAATAATTACCTTTAAACATCATAATTATAATAATTAAAGTAAGTAATTCACTTTAAACATCATTAATAAAATAACTAATTAACTTTAAAATGTACAATAAAATATAGTTACCGACTTACTTTGAAACATTTCTAATAAATATTTAATTAACTAACTTTGAAACATCCTTTATAATTATATAAACACTTAACCCCAAATTATTAATAAAATTGGAGTTAATTTAAAACCAAACTTAAAGATTTGGAAAGAGGCTTAGAGACCACAATGGTACTAAATCAAATTACCATTTAATTAAATTTGACTTTTCCAAGTCATATTACACGTATTTACATATGCCAACATATATATGTAAATAAAATCAATTAGCAATAACTAACTAAACCATCACTTGTCCAATATAAATCTAACCGGCATATAGTTCAATGACCAAATCAATACAATAGTAGAACATGAATTTATTCTGCTAAACAAATGTCATCAAAATTCGATCCAATTAAATTATATCATAACGGGGTTGTATTCTGCTAAATAGATGTCCAAAAATATATATTCAATTTAGTTATTACAGAACATGGATTTATTCTGCTAAACAAATGTCATCAATATTTTGTCCAATTGAATTATAGCAGAATGGGGATTTATTCTGCTAAATAGAAGTCATCAATAAAGTATCCATATTTGTTTGGCTACTAAATGACATAGACAAAGAGAATTCCTTGTTTGAAACTCATTCGCTTATAAAAAGAGAGTTTCCTTTAAACAAATCCAATCCATGGAAAATAAGTGATTAAGAATTAAAAACCTTTATTAATTATTTTAAAATAAGTTAAACCTTTATTTAATAATAATTAAATCTTAACTTAACTTAATTTAATTACTAATTAAGAAATAATTAAACCCTATCTTATCAATAATTAATAATTTAAACCATAATTAGCTAATAATTAATAAATCATTAAACCTTACTCAATAATAATCAATTAATAATTAGACCTTTACTTAATTAAAAATTAATTAAAAATTAACTTACTTAAATGGTAATAAATTATTAATTAAAACATACTTAAATAATAATTAATAAATCAACTAACCTCCACTTAATTAAAAATTAATTACCTTTACTTAATACATAATTAATTAAAAATTGCTAAGCACTTAATTATTTAATTTTTACTTTGTAAATACTTAATTAACTACCATAATACTTATGTTATGTTTGAAAACTTTTTTCAAAGGTATACTTAAGTGGAAAGGTTTTCAATTTACAAAAAGTTGATCATTTTACAAACTGCATCCATAGCGATTATCGCTATGGATACCATAACTTAAAATTGTTCTCTAGGTTTACTTTTTGAAATCTTATTACTTGGAATGCTTACTTACTTTTACAAGCATAAAGTAAGTATTGTGTAAAACCAAACAAGGCTTAAACTTGAAAATAATTTGGTATTTAAAACTAATGGCTATAGTTTTTCACAAGGATTCCATATCGCTAAACCAAGTAAAAGTGCCAACTTCCTTAGCATACCACTACATATCCATGTCCATAACATACACAATCATATCACAACCACAAACATAAGTAAAGATCTAAACTTTACAACATTTACACACTTCTAGACTTCCTTTTCAAGTCTAAGGCAAATGCACATACAATGTAACGACCTTCCTTTCTTACGCCTAAAGATGGCACTTAATACATCCTCGGTATTCGTGTCGATCATTCAAGTGTTCGAAAGACAGATCATTTGGGGTAAAGAAAGAAAAATACATAACATAATCTCATATCGTGACGAGGAATGTATAATATACTAAACTCTTTACAAAAAGAAATCATTTTTGTTATACACAACATCAGATTACACTAACCTATATATAAACTTGGACAATTATAACAGCCTGTCCTTATAATTGTTGATAAATATAGACAGAAATCAAAGCAATAAAAACAGCAGAAGAATATAAGATACGTGAATACATCTTAGAGAATCCAACTTGTCTCCTAAAAGCTCCAAATGATCCAGCTAAATTTGGAAAATATTCTCGGGCTGACCCAAGCATTATTGAAAACAACGCCCGGGTCAGTATGGTAAAATCAGCGTGAGAAACATAATAAAATGGATTCTAAATGTTTAAATAAATCTTTCAAAATAAAGGTATCTTGTAAGACCACGCCGCACATAAACACGCATGGGTTTTACCTTACGATAACCAAAACATTTATATTAGAAATCAGTGATGTTATAAAATAAATTAAGTGTGAAACTAATAATAATCAAGTAGCTGTGATGCTCATGAGTGTACATCACAACAGTAGTAGGTATATAATCAAAAACCGATAAGTCACGTTCGCTAATTATGTAGGATTCCACGGAGGTGCCCTTAGTACTTCGAGAATGGTCCTCCTACACAAGGATCAGAGTTATCCTTCCGAAGCAACAGTACATCGGTAGTGATGTATAATAGGAAATACATAGCCGGCCATGTAAGGCCGAATGCATTGTTCCATGCATGTATAACAACTGTAGGTAACTCTAGGAAGGAGATGACTGCACCCTTATGGGTTAGCTAAACCAATGGCTATGCATTATATCTCTGGTTTTAGTCATTACCACTGGTGCGGCTACGTCCGGCATTCCAGCTCATGCACCGCTACCTAAAGAGATCTCAGAACCACACATGGATTCCCTTATCTCACCAGGTCTCCGAACCACACATGGATTTCCATACCCAAAATAGATATTATAATCACACATGAATTCCCATAACCCAACGGGTCTCGGAATTATACATGGATTCCAACATCTCAAACAAAACTCGAATCTCCTCTAAGCGTAGAACCTGTATATGGTTTTGGAGTGGTTACGGTTTCGAGTCATCTCTTACAAGTACACTCCTCCACTGGCCCGATGTTCTAAAACTGATCGATCGATTTTCGGAATGCTCAATACCGGTTCTTTTGGAAATAATCAGACAATATATAAGAGCGGGGATCACCCCTTAACCATTTATGTGGATAGATCTCCTCATCATTTATCCTAGAAGAATAAAACGAGTTTATGCATACAGTATAGCACCATAGGCGGTAACTATACCATATAATCTCCTTGTTTCTCCCACATATTTACAGAGCTAAAATCCTTCAGTGTTTAGTATGGAATATTTTCGTACCAACAAAATTAAGAAGGATTACATATTTAAGCCAAGATTTGATAGTCAATTATTTAACTATCAAATAAACAAACATCAAATCAGAGAATACATTGCCTCTAAGCCTCTTAAAATTAACCTTTGATTAACTAAATCTCTTTCCAAAATATTTATCAAAGTATTTATATACTTATCTCACTGGTATAAATATATCCACAAACTATTCCTTTCAAAACTTGGGAAACCTTTTCCACATACATATAAAATGGTATAAGTATATTCTCCAAACACTTAGAAAGGTTTTCTATTTCAAAATCATATTAAAATGATCACACCTAAATGTTGTTTAAAACGAAAAAAGGACAACCCCAAATACTATTCCTTCGATGTTAAGTATGGAATGAATGTCCATACCATCTTAAGTAAGAAGGTCGGTTAAGGGAAATCAAATCTCAATTTCTTCTATAAATTTTCTTCAATGAATCCTTTTAATAAATCTCTTCCATTTATGAAACCTCTTTTACTTAAATTCAAAATCCATTAATAAAACACTTTATAAATCTCCAAGTTTATTTATAAAACTTCCTATAAATTTTCCAAAATCATTTATAAATTTTTTTCTAATTCAAGATCCCTTTTCAATTTATAAACTCTATTCATAAGGTTCCTTTGCTAAAGAATCAATCATTTAAAACACTTTTTAAATAAGAAGTTATTATTTAAAACATCCTTTTATTTAATTATTTTTAAACTTCATTCGGAAAAATAACTTTAGAATATCATTAATAATATATATTAAATTAACTTTAAACAATATCATTATACACATAAATTAACTTTAAAACAATATTAATATAATAATTAATTAACTTTAAATATTATTAATACAATAATTAATTAATTTCAAAACGTCCTTAATATAATAATTAATTAATTTAAAACATTATTAATATAATAGCTAATTGTTTTCAAACATTATTAATATAATAATTAATTAAACTTTAAAACAATACAAATGTAGTAATCTTTTAAACAATATTAATATGATACTTAATTAACCTTTAAATATAATTAAATAAATATAATTAAATAACTTTAATTAGTAATTAAAATATAATTAAATAACTTTAAATAAATAATTAAATAAATTTAAATAAATAATTGAATAAATTTAAATAAATAATTAAATAACATTTAAATACATGATTAAAATATAATTAAAACATTTAAAACAATAATTAAATATTCTTAAATAACTTTAAAACAACTTTAAAGAATCATATTAATAAAATAATTAACTTTAAAACATTATTAAAAAAATAATTAATTATCTTTAAAACATTATTAATAAATAATAATTATCTCTAAAATAACATTGATTCAATAATTAACTTCCAATTTAGAAAGAGGCTTAGCGACCACAATGGTACTTAAACAAGCTACCATATCATCCAGTTTAACTTTTCAAGTCAACATTAGCATTTACATGATCAATATCTATGTAAACATTTAACCGCCACTGGTTAACACATCACTTATTTAAATTGGCATTATAAATTAATGATATATAATTAGATATCCAAATATATAAAATAGCAGAATGGGAATTTATTCTGCTAATTAAATTTGTAATTACTTTAATTAGCGGAACGGCGTTTTATTCCGCTAAATAGATGTCTAAATTACTCTATCCAATTCACTTTAACAGAATCGTATTTATTTGGCCAAATATATATCACCAATTAAGGTATAATTAATTTAACGACGTTACTAGTTAAAATAACATAATTAGATTATGTCCGTTTTAATATGTCATAATTTTTAAACATCCCAAATCTACCAACAAATTACACTAGCACGTTGTACTCTTGAATATGAGTACAAGAAAAAATCCACGGGTCAATTGGATTAAAAACGAGCTAGATACCACGTTTTAAAACTTAACACGTTTATTTATATAAATAAACCAATATAAATTGTTTATGACCCAAACTTTTTCTGGACCGCCCCAATATGCTTGAAACCCGACCTACCTTTTATTTCCTTCTTCTCCAATTGAAGCAAAACAAACTCCTGCTCCCCTAAATGTGCACAAAAACGTACATGGTTGTGCAAGCGACACTCCTCCCCGGCCTATGATTCAACCAACCAACATCACCAGAGTTTCTCTCTTCGACCATGCTTCAACCCGCATACCACCACCTTAACCCCGATGCACTCCTGACGATCGCGACCTAGGAAGTTGTTGTCCCTGCCTTGCAATGTCGCACTTACCAATTGGAAGTCGAGCTCCCCCAAATGACCACCACAGATGCTCCTTTCCTCCTCTAATCCAAATCCAAACTCTGATTTGCAAATCGTTGACCACGAATCACCAAAACCTAAATCCTAGCTTGGCCTACCTCTCATCGATCGCTCTTATACACAGCCGAGACCAACCATAACTCATCTGCGTGAAGATCAAAGCAAAACAAAATCAATGGAAAAGGCCTCGTATTTTTTTTATAATCAAATGGTTTTATTTTGAATTTTGAAATGGCAAAAGCTTGCTCTTTTTTAATTTTCTTTTCCTTTGTTCAGAACGTAAATTAATAGGAGGGTACGGGGGAGATAAAGAAAAGGAGGATTAGAGAAATGTTGGGTGTTTAAGTGGTGGGTTATATTTATTTTTAATTTTCCAGCATCTTTGCACGGATTTTCGTTCGCGTATGGGTTCCAAACGATAAAACAAAAATATAGTCGCACTCAGAACAACGACACGACCTCAAAATCATAATAATATACACTAGTTATTGATTCTCAAAAATCACAAAAACATTGTCGTTTGCCGAAAAATGGTCAAACGATTATTTAAATAATTTCCAAATTAAAAATTATGGAAAAATTCTATAAATTAAATTAGAAATATGTTCTCAAAATATCGGATGAAAAAATATTTAGTTTTATTTAAAAAACCCCAAATCGAATATTTAAAACTAATTAAATATTCCAAAAATGAAAGTGATAAAATTCTGGGTCATTACATTCTCCCCCCTTAAAAAAATTCATCTGCGGAATTTCACTACATGAACACCCAACATTATTCATAAGTCCGCATGATATTCATAGATCATTCATATACAAAATCTAATTCGATCGCTACTCGAATACATAACTTCACTCCAAACTAGTATCACTCACCTGATTTACTAGTGCGGACTCTAATCAGGCTTCTTGATTAAAAACCTTTGTTCTCCTTACATAGCCATATACTATGATAGAAAACCTTGGTTTCATATCAAGAACCCTTACCCAGTGTTCGTCATGAAAATCGAGTGATGGATCCTCATTTGGAACGATGTATCAAAATCGAGTGATAGATCCTCATTTGGAACGATGCAAAACCCTTCAATCATGTACTCGAATCTTAGGTCAAAACTTTGTGAAAGAGAGAAATCATCTACATTCAACTTACGCACTTATACTATTGGTTCTCACTAATACTAATTTATTTCCACCGAATTATTTCTGAATACATTTTCATAAAACCCAACTTAAGTTAAAAAAAATGGTATAACATCCAACTACATCTTGAGGGTATATACATTATCTGATCCAAACTTCCCATTTTAATATACCTCTTTAATTTTAATCCATTTTCTTTAGGTAAACTTAAGATCCAAATACTTGGTTTTTATTTCAAAACACTTTTTGAAATTAATATATATATATAATTAATCTATATAAGATACATTTATAGCCCGAGTAACCCTAAAATTAAACCAATAAACTGGGTACCACCAAACAGTATCATATATTCCCTTACCTAGAAGGGTAATACTCAAAAGAAGTGCTTACCATCCGAACACATTTCTTGCCCATTTTTAGTTATTTTCGAGCCACTCGAGCTAGTTAATTTAAAAACACTTTCCTTCTTTCTCAAACCCATTTTGAAACAAACACTAGATTATTTTCAAATAAACAGTTGTACTAAAAATATTCAATTCCAACCTGCCTTGGATTCATTCGGCTTCGAACTCATTTCGACCGTACAATGATAAAGAAAATAATTTACTAAGTGCACTACAAGTTCGCCTAGGCAAACATCCAATTTTCACTTAGAAGGTTATTCATATCATCACAAAACACATCGGGACTCATTCCACGAACCAACCCAAAGAAAACACGCCTTCCTTTAAAATTTTCTTTCCAAAAGTATTTATACTTTAATTTTCTTTAAGTAAACTATTACTGTTATTTCCAAAAATTATTTATGCTTTAAACTTTCTCAAGTAAAACTATTATTTCTTTTCCATAATTCATTTGAAATAAATAAATATATATATCCTTAAAAATACCTTTCTAAAGTATTTCTATTTATAAATACTTTCAAATAATATTATTATTATTTTCCCTACAACCGTGAAAACCATTTTCCAAAAGCATCAAAATTTAAGTCCTTGGACATCATTTTCAAAACACATTTCTATAACCTAATTTATAAAAATTAACTTTTATATAAAATCATATCCAAAATACTTATTTCAAAATATTCCAACTTTCTTTTAATAAACACCATTTATAAAAATCCAAATTTCAAACCAGCATTATCAACGAACGCCTTATAGTTAGATTGTGAAACTTAATCCACAAGGTGTTCATTTCAGTGTTCCCAAAATTCCTATCTACCCAACCCAGGTTCAAAAAGGAAGATTCCAAATTGATCAATAAACAATTGTCAATGCTCAGAGCTGAGCGAGCATGACTAATAAAATCCTAGATGATAATAAGGATGTTATCATTCCTAACAACCAAACACATCAAAAATGACTATATTGATCTTTCAAAATTATTCTTTATATATAAAATATATTCCCAGGTAAAATCATTTCATTTACCCATTTTCAAAACAATATTGTGTCAGTTTACCTAGTTTAAGAGTTTAGGAACACTATCGATATAGTTGTATCTTCTGTATCGACAAGAATTCATAAACTACTCAACCGATAAATCGACATAATATAAAACATTTTTATAGCACTAACAAATATGCACACTTATAGATAATACACTCAACTCATTATAAGGTGTTACTAATCCTATCTCTAATGAGTTCACTCATACTAAGGCATTACGAACCCTATCTACAATGAGTTTACCCCACAAAAGCCTAGGTGTTCGCTCAACCTAAGCTATGATACCACATTGTAATAACCTACCCTTCTTACACCTAAAGACAACACTTAATACATCCTTGGTATTCGTGTGTCGATCATTCAGTGTCTGAAAGATAGGTCATTTGGGGTGAAGAAAGAAAACGATAGAATATAATCTCACATTGTGACGAGAAATATATAATATACACAAGCTCTTTACAAAAAGAAATCATATTTATTATACACAACATCATAGTATACTAACCTATATATAAACTTGGACAGTTATAACAGTTTGTCCTTGCAATCGCTGATAAATACAGACAGAAATCAAAGCAACAAAAACAGCAGAAGAATATAAGATACGTGAATACGTCTTGGAGAATCCAGCTCATCTCCTGAAAGTTCTAAAGGTTCTAGCTAAATCTGGAAACTATGCTCGGGTTGACCCGAGCATTATAGAAACAATGCCCGGGTCAGTCTGGTAAATCCAACGTAAGAAGCATAATTAAATGTATTCTAAATGTTTAAATATTTCTTTTAAAATAAAGGTATCTCGTAAGACCATGTTGCATATAAAAACGGATGGATTTTACCTTACGATAACCAAAACATTTATATTAGAAAATCCAGTGATATTATAATAATGTCTAAGGGTGAAAATAATAATAATCATGTAGTTGTGATGCTCATGAGCATACATCACAACAATAATAGATATAAAATCAAAAACCAATAAGGCGCATTCGCTAATTGTGTAGAATTCCATGGAGGTGCCCTCGATACTTCGAGAACGGTCCTCCTACAGAAGGATCAGAGTAATCCTTCCAAAGCAACAATACATCCCTAGTGTTGTATAATAGGAAATACATAACTGGCCACGCAAGGCCGAATGCATCGCTCCATTCATGAATAACAACTGTAGGTAACTCAAGGAAGGAGACGACTGCAACCTCATGGGTTAGCTAAACCCCTGGCTATGCATCCTATCTTTGGTTTTAGTCATTACCGCTGGTGAGGCTACGTTGGCATTCCAGCTCATGCATCGCCATCTGAACAGATCTCGGAACCACACATGGATTCCCATATCTTAATAGGACTCGGAACCACATATGCATTCTCACATCCAAAATAGATCTTGGAATCACACATGGATTCCCATACCCCAACAGGTCTTAAAATCACATATGGATTCCAACATTTCGAACAAAACTCGAATCTCCTCTAAGCATAGAACCCGTATATGGTTTTGGAGTGGTTATGGTTTCAAGTCATCTCTTTCAAGTACACTCCTCCGCTTATCGAATGTTCCAAAACCAATCGATTGATTTTCGGGAATGATCAATACCGGTTCTTTTGGAAATAATGACAATACATAAGAGCGGGGATCACCCCCTAACCGTTTATCTGAACAGATTTCCTCATCATTTGTCCTAGAATAACAAAACGAGTTTATACATATAGTATAGCACCACTAATGGTAACTGTACTATATAACCTCCGTGTTTCTCCTAAATATTTCCAGGGTTAAAATCTTTCGGCGTTAGGTAGGGAATATTTCTGTACCACCAAAATTAAGAAGGATTAAATATTTAGGCCAAGATTTGATAGTCGGTTATTTAACTATCAAATAAACAACATTCAAAACAGAGATTGCATTTCCCATAGAAACCACTAAGCCTCTTAAAATTAATCTTTGATTAATTAAATCTATTTCCAAAATATTTATCAAAATATTCATATACTTATCTCATTAGTATAAGTATATCCACAAACTATTCATTTCAAAACTTGGAAAACCTTTTTCACAAAATGGTATAAGTATATTCTTCAAACACTTAGAAAGATTTTCTATTTCAAAATCATATTAAAATGATCAAACCCAAAATGTTGTTTAAAATGGAGATAAGGATAAGCCCAAACACACTATTCCTTCGGTATTATGTATGGAACGAATGTCCATACCACCTTAATTAAGAAGGTCGGTTTATTAAATGAATCCTTTTAATAAACCTCTTCCTTTATTAAATCTCCTTTACTTAAATCTCAAATCCATTTATAAAACACTTTATGAATGTCCAAGTTAATTTATAAAACTTTCTATAAATTTTCCAAAGTAATTTATAAAATTTATTTCCAAATTTCAAGATCCCTTGTTAATTTATAAAACTCTTTTCATAAATTTTCTTTGTATAAAACAAACCTCTTTAATAAACCTTACCTAATAAGGTTCCTTTGCTAAAGAATCAATCATTTAAAACACTTTTCAAATAACAAGTTATTATTCAAAACATCCTTTTATTTAATTATCTTTAAACCTCATTCAAAATAATAGCTTTAGAATATCATTAATAATATATATTAAATTAACTTTAAACATTATTGTTGTACAAACAAATTAACTTAAAAACAATATTAATATAATTATTAATTAACTTTAAATAGTATTAATACAAATATTAATTAATTTCAAAACATCCTTAATATAATAATCAATTAATTTCAAAACATCCTTAATATAATAATCAATTAATTTCAAAACATTATTAATATAATAATTAATTATTTTCAAACATTATTAATATAATAATCAATTAAACTTTAAAACAGTATAAATGTAGTAATCTTTTAAACAATATTAATATGATAATTAATTAACCTTTAAATATAAATAAATAAATTTAATTATATAAATTTAATTAATAATTAAAATATAATTAAATAGCTTTAAATAAATAATTAAATAACTGTTAAATACATGATTAAAATATGATCAAAACATTTAAAACAATAATTAAATATTCTTGAATAACTTTAAGAAATAACTTCAAAGAATCATATTAATAAAATAATTAAATTTAAAACATTATTAAAACAATAATTAATTATCTTTAAAACATTATTAATAAATAATAATTATCTTTAAAATAACATTGATTCAATAATTAACTTCCAATTTAAAAGAGGCATAGCGACCACAATGGTACTTAAACAAGCTATCATATCATCCAATTTAACCTTCCAAGTTAATAACTGGCATTTACAGAATCAATATCTATGTAAACAATTAGCCACCAAAAGTTGACACATCACTTATTCAAATTGGTATATCAATTAACGATAAATAATTAGATACACAAATCTAAAAAATAGCAGTACAGGAATTTATTCTGCTAATTAAATGACTAACTAATTTAATTAGCGAAACGGTATTTTATTCTGCTAATTAGGTGTCCAAATTACTTTATCTAATTCACTTTAATAGAATGGTATTTATATGGCCAAATATATATCACTAATTAAGGTATAATTAATTTTACAACATTATTAGTCAAAATAACGTAATTAAATTATATATGTATTAATATGTCATAATTTTTAAACATCTCAAATCTAGCAAAAAATACACATGTCGTACTCGTCAATACGAGTACAATGCAAAAATCTGTAGGTCAATTGGATTTAAAACGAGATAGATATCATGTTTTAAAACTCAACACGTTTATTTATATAAATAAACAAATATAAATTGTTTCTCACCCAAACTTTTTCAAGGTTGGCCCAATATGTTTGAAACCCGACCCGCCTACCTCCTATCTCCTTCTCCCATCGAAGAAAAACAAACTCATACTCCCGCAAATGTGCACAAAAACATGCATGGTTGTGCGCGCTACACTCCTCTCGGTCCATTATTCAACCAACTGACACCACCAGCTTTTCTCTCTTTGGCCATTTTTCAATCCACACACCACCACCTAACCCCGATGCACTCCTGACAATCACGACCTGGGAAGTCCCTGCCTTGCAATTTCGTGCTTACCAATTGGAGGTCGAGCTCCTCCAAACGACCACCACAGATGCTCCTCTCCTCCTCGAATCCAAATCCAAACTCTGATTTGTAAATTGTTGACCACAAAATCACCAAAACCTAAACCCTAGCTTGGCCTACCTCTCGTTGATCACTCCTACACATAGTCACGACTAACCATAACTCATCCGCATGAAGATCAAAGCAAAACAAAATCAAAGGAAAACGTTTCATTTTTTATAATCAAATGGTTTTATTTTGATTTTTGAAATGGTGAAAGCTTGCTTTCGTTTTTTATTTTCTTTCCTTTGTTCAGAACATAAATTAACGGGAGGGTACATGGGGGACAAAGAAAAGGAGGAACATAGAAATGTGGGGTGTTGAAGTGGTGGGTTATATTTATTTCCATTTTTTCGGCATCTCGCTGCATAGATTTTCGTTCGCGTATGGGCTGCAAATGATAAAACAAAACTACAATCGCACTCAAAACAGCGACACGACCTCAAAACCAAAATAATATACACTAGTTATTATTTTCTCAAAAATCACAAAAACACCATCGTTTGCCCAAAAATCGTCAAACGATTAAATAATTTCCAAATTAAAAATTATGAAAAAAATTCTACAACTTAAATTTAAAAATATGTCCTCAGAAAATCAAATAATTATTTGAAACATATATTTAATTATATTTAAAAAAACCACAAATTGAATACTTAAAATTAATCAAATATTCCAAAAATCAAAGTGATAAGGTTCCGGGTTGTTACATGCAAACACATATATATTCACATCCAAACCACATAACTGGTCAATAACCAAGCAATTCTACACACAAACACTAGACATAAGGTAAAAATGTAATTTTTCCCAAACGACATAGTTATTACTCACCAAAAGCTAACCAACACAAGGCCAACTTCCACTAAAACTTGAAACGACCCTAGATCTTAGCTTTCCTTTTGGAAAAATGGAATTTTGGAACCCTAAAGAGGGCAAAGTGCTTCGACCATGGTGATGTGGGGCTCGACCATGGGTGTGGGGGGTGGTGTCGACTTGTTTTGGAAAGGAGGAGGTGTAGGAAGGAAGGAAAAGTGTTTTAAATAAGTTTCAAGGATTAAAAATGGAAAAAGGTGAGATTTTTAAATTTTTAAAAACTTGGAAGTCATTAAAGAGTTTGAGAAAGCTTATCGAAAGAAGAAGAAAAGTTGAAATAAGAAAATGAAATTAAGAAAATGAAATTAAAAAAATGAGAAGGAGAAAATAAGGAATTTGGTTTTATATAAAGTGGATTTAGTAAATTATCAAAATGCCTTTGAAGTGCATAACCCCCACCGATTTTATGCCACATCATCCATCCTTCCTCCATCCATGCCTTCTTATACATATTACTTCCCCTTTCACTTTTCTATCATCTCATCACATCTTAGTACTAAGCATTGAAAAACATAGTGGGTAATAAGGTGTTTCCATGTACTTAGCTTTATGTTTACACTTTTCATGTCACATCTTATTCTTATTTTAATTTTAAATAAAAACTTTATTTAAATACTTATTAATATCATATTATTCCAAATAAAAGTGTTTAACATTTGTATATGTATGTGTATATGTGAACTAGAGTGTTACAACATTTGCAACAACCATTAGATCATGAAAAATTGAAAATTCAAAGAACGATTTCCGGTCACATTTTCTATTTCCCTTTGAACTAGTTATTTTGTAAACCAGTTCAAAAATGAATTTTCTACCAATAGTTATATATTAAAATAAGGTGTTTGTAATTATTAAAACCATTAATTGATATTTAAAATTAATTAGATATTCACAAATCAAAGCGATAAAATTCCGAGTCGTTGCATTCTCCCTCCTAAAAGAATTTCAACTCCAAAATTTCACCACTTGAATATCCACAATTATTCATAAGTCTGCACGACGTTCAAAGATCATCCATGTGCAAAATCTGATTTGATCTCTACTCAGATACACACCTTCACTTTCGAACTAGTATCGCTCACTCGATTCTCTAGTGCAGACTATGATCGGGCTTCTTGATTAGAAACCACCGTTTTCCTTACATAGCCATATACCATGATAGAAAACTTTGGTTCCATATCAAGAACCCTCACCAAGTGTTCTCCATTAAAAATCGAGTGATAGATCCTTATTTGGAACGGTGTGAAAGACCTCAAAGTCATGTACTCGAATCTTGGATCAGAAACTATATGAAAAGGAGAAATGATCTACATTCAACTTACATACTTATTTTTATGGTTCTCACTAATACCTATTCCTTTTATGTTGAAATTATTTATGAAAACTTTTCATAAAAGCTAAACTTTATTTTAACTTGTATAATACCCTACTACATCCTGAGAGTATATATCAACATATGGTTCAAACTTTTCTAGTTTGAGTTTATTAAGTAAACTCAAAACCCAAATACCCGGTTTTATTCCAAAATCCTTATATTTGAAATGAAACTATATATTTAACCAAAGGAAATACATATATATAGCCCGAGTAACCCCAAAATGATACTAAGGAACTTGTACTACCAAATAGTATCATATATTCCCTGACCAAGAAGGGTAATACTTAAGAGAAGTGCTTACCATCCGAACACCTCTCTTTTCCATTTTTAGTTATTTTTTGGGCCACTCGAACTAGTTAACCTAAAATATTCCTCCTATTCCAAAATCACTTTTTGAAACAATAATTTACATATTTCCAAACAAATAGTTTTTAACGAAATCAATTGCCAACCTGCTTTAGGTTCCTTCAGATTTGAACTTGTTACGATCGTACAATGATAAAGAGAATAATTTACTACGTGCACTATAACATTTGCCTAAGCAAACATCCGATCGTCACTTAGAAGATTATTCTGATCGCTATAAAACAACTCGAGACTCATTCCCTGAACCAATCCAAAGAAAATATACTTTACTTAAAAATTTGCTTTCCAAACTATTTTTCTTAAAAGTATTTTCAACTAAAGATATTACTACCCTTTTTCTATAAAACATTTGAAATCTTCTTCAAGACACTGAGATTTGAATCCTCAAAACCCTTCATTTATAAAAACACATTTTCGTAAACAATATTTATATAAAATCAATCATTTATACAAATCATTTCTCAAAATAATTATTCTAAAATATTCTAGCTTTCCTATAGTACACCTTTTATTAAAATCAAATTTTAATCCAACATTAACATAGAATGCCTTATAGTCAAATTGTGAAACTTAATTCACAAGGTGTTTGTTTCAATGTTTCATCCAATTTCTAACTTTAAAGGAAGATTTCTTATAAAACCCCTAACAATAGTCAATGCTCAAAGTGCATGAGCATGAGTAAACAAACCCTAATTGATAATGTTTAAATATTACCACAACAACATCAAAAATAATTATATTAACTTTTGAAAGTTATCCTTTATATATAAAATATAATCCTAGGTAAAATTATTTCCTTTACCAAATTTAAAATAATACTATGTCGATTGACCTTGTTCAAGTGTTTAGGAATCCCTATCGATAACGTTGGCCAGACGCATCGATTAAATTTCATAAACCACTCAACCAATCAAACACCACAATATAAAACATTTGTATACCACTAACAAATACGCGCTCTTATATACACACATACACACACACTTAGACACATTCTTGGGTGTTATGAAACCTATCTCTAATGAGTTTACCCCACCAGTGCCAAGGTTCTCGCTTAACATTCAGCTTTGATACCAGTTGTAACACTAGCCTTTTCGACCCTAAGAAGTCAACACTAATACATCCACGGTATTCACATGCCGAACATCCAAGTGCCGAAAAGACAGCTTGTTGGGAAAAAAGAAAAGAAGGAAAACAGAATCTCACAAAAACGTGACAAGTAATATATAATACTAAATAAGTCTTTTAAAAGAAAGAGACTTTTAATATACATATATAAATCAGTGTACAATACTAACACATCATCGGCCTGGACAGTTATAACAACCTATCCTTACAATTACTAATACGACAACAAAAACGAACAGTGGAAGATCTAAGAAAAATATGGAAGCACATCTTGAAGGCACCCAGCTCGTCTCTTGAAAGCTCCAAAGTGTCCAGCTAAATCTGGAAAACATGTTCGAGCTGACCCGAGCATTATAAGAAAACAATGCTCGGGTCATTCTGGTAAAACCGGCGTGAGAAAAACAATCAAATGGATTACTTAATGTTATAAAAACCTTTCAGAAATATAGATATCTTGTAAGACCACACCGCACACAAACACGGATGGGTTTTTACCTTACGATGACCAAAACATTTTATATGAAAATCCAATGATATTATAATAATGTCTAGGGTTAAAAATAAATATATATATATATAGCTGAAATGCTTGCATCTCACATTTCAACATAGCTGGGCACAACTAAGTCCGTACAATGCTTATTGAAGAAAGAATTCCATACATTGACAAGGCACCAAGGCACTACCTACCACAGAACACCTCTAGAAAATGTACCAAGGGCCTCGCTTGGACCCTCTACCAACACAGGACCAGCTAACCCCTTACTGGATAGTACCGAATATGTCATCACCCTGGTTGCTTTGCAACCTTTTACCTAGAGCTCTCATGCACAACCAAATCCATATATATATATATATATATATATTTGAAGACCATATATATATATATATATATAGAAGGGTGATGGCGTACCCTAATAGGTGCGACCCACTTAGCCCTGCTGCATTTCCCTAGATTTTAGTCATTCCTAGTTGATGAGGCTTGAGGCTACGTTTTAAATTTTTATATAGCAATCCCACTTGGAATGCTAACAGTACCCTCCAAGCAGCATCGTAGTGCCAGCATTCATCCATACAAGTTGTTCAGGATATAGACAAATCGAAGGCACTACTTCTACTACATCCGAAATCACTGTCAAGATTAGTAGCAAGAAGCCCTTGCACTTCAAAGAGCTCCGTCGATTCCACCATCTTCAAGATGTCTTTAAATTCGAAATCTTGAGTTGGATCGAAGTGGTTTTCGAATAATTTTACTTATCTGATCCTAGTCTCTTCAAAACAACATTTGATAGTTTCCTATAAACTCAATTCGGGTTCTTTCTGAGATAATCAGACAAATGTATAAAAGCGGAGATCACCTCCTAACCGTCGGGTAAACGAATTTCCTTATCATTTGTCCAAGAAGAAAAAAAACGAGATTTATACACAGTGTACAGTATCATTGAAGATGACTGTGCCATATAACTCATGTGTTTCTCCTATATACTTCCAGAGTTAAAATAGATGCAGATTTGATAGTCGGTTATTTAACTATCAATAAACAAACAATCCAAACATAGATTTAGTTACATGTGGGATCCACTAAGCCTCTATTAATTAATCTTTCTATAAATCAAATCAGACTCAAAATACCTTTACAAAGGCTATTTTCACAAACCTCTTATACTCCTTCAATACTTGGAAAACGTTTATATACTTGTCTTAACATATAAGTATATTACCAAAACATTATGCTTGCAATACTTAGAAAATATATCCATATACTTATCTCATTGGTATAAGCATATTTACAAAACTTAAGGAAGATTTTCTTTTTCTAAATTCATTTATAAAACTCCCTAATAAAACTCTAAAATGATTTATACACTACTTTACAAAATCTCATCTATGAATCTCTTTTTAATAAATCCTTTTCACAAAGTTTAATCATTTTGTGAAACAATTTATCCTTTATAAATAACCTTACTCAATTAAATAATTACCTTTAAACATCATAATTAAAATAAGTAATTAACTTTAAACATCGTTAATAAAATAATTAATTAATATTAAAACATACTAAAAAATATAAGTTACCAACTTACTTTAAACATTTCCAATGAATAGTTAATTAACTAACTTTGAAACATCCTTTATAATTATATAAACACTTAACCCCAAATTGTTAATAAAATTGGAGTTAATTTAAAACCAAACTTATAGATTCAAAAAGAGGCTTAGCAACCACAATGGTACTAAATCAAATTTCCATTTAATTAAATTTGACTTTTCCAAGTCATATAACATGTATTTATATATGGCAACATATATGTAAATAAAATCAATTAACAACCACTAACTAAACCATCATTTTTCCAATATAAATTTAAGTGGCATACAGTTTAATGTCCAAATCAATACAATAGCAAAACGGGTATTTATTCTGCTAAACAGATATCACCAATATTCTATCCAATTAAATTATAGCAGAACGGTGTTTTATTCTGCTAAACAGATGTCCAAAAAAATCTATTCAATTTAGTTATAGCAGAACGGGGAATTATTCTGCTAAACAGATGTCATCAATATTCTATCCAATTAATTTATAGCAGAATGAAGATTTATTCTGCTAAACAAATGTCATCAATAAAGTATCCATATTTTTTTGACTACTAAATGGCACAGACAAAGAGAATCTCTTATTTTAAACACATTCACTTATAAAAAGAAAGTTGCCTTTGAACAAATCCGATCCACGAAAAATAAGTTATTAAGAATTTAAAACCTTTATTAATTAATTTAAAATAAGTTAAAACTTTATTTAATAATAATTTAATCTTAACTTAACATAATTTAAATACTAATTAAGAATAATTAAACCCTATCTAATTAATAATTAATTAATAATTAAAACCTTAAGTAATTAATAATTAATTAAACCTTGCTTAATAATACTCAATTAATAATTAAACATTTACTTAATTAATAATTAATTAAAAATTAACATACATAAATGATAATTAATTATTAATTAAAACGCTTAAATAATAATTAATAAATCAACCAACCTTCACGTAATTAAAAATTAATTTCCTTTAGTTAATACATAATTAGTTAAAAATTACCAAATACTTAATTAATTAATCTTTACTTAATAAATACTTAATTAACTAACATAATACTTATATTATGTTTGAAAACATTTTTCAAAGGTATACTTAAATGGATATATTTTTTATTTACAAAAAGTTGATCTTTTTACAAAATACATCCATAGCAACTATCGCTATGGATACCATAACTTAAAACTGTTCTCTAGGTTTACTTTTTGAAAACTTATTACTTGGAAAGCTTACTTACTTTTACAAACATTAAGTAAGTATTTTGTAAAACTAAACAAGGTTTAAACTTGAAAATGATTTGGTATTTAAAACTAATAGTTATAGTTTTTCACAAGGATTTCATGTCACTAAACCAAGTAAAAGTGCCAACTTCCTTAGCATACCACTACATATCCATGTCCATGACATACATAATCATATCGCAACCACAAACATAAGTAAAGATCTAAACTTTACAACATTCACACACTTAGACTTTTTTTCAAGTCTAAGGCAAACGCATATACAAACAAACAAACACACACACACACACACATATATATATATATATATATATATATTTACATCCAAACCACATAACTAGTCAATAACCAAGCAATTCTACACAGAAACATTAGACATAAGGTAAAAATGTAATTTTTCCCAAATAACATAGTTATTACTCACCAAAAGCTAACCAAAACAAGGCAAACTTCCACTAAAATTTGAAACGACCGTAGATCTTAGCTTTCTTTTTGGCAAAATGGAATTTTGGAACCCTAAAGAGGGCAAAATGGTTCGACCATGGTGATGTGGGGCTCGGCCATGGGTGTGTGGGGGTGGTATGGACTTGTTTTGGAAAGGAGGAGTTGTAGGAAAGAAGAAAAGGTGTTTTAAATAAAATTTCAAGGATTAAAAATGGAAAAAGGTGAGATTTTTAAAATTTTAAAAACTTTAAAGCCATTAAAGAGTTTGAGAAAGCTTTAGGAAAGAAGAAGCAAAGTTGAAATGCAAAAAATGAGAAGGAGAAAATAAGGAATTTGGTTTACATAAAATGGATTTAGTAAATAACTAAAATGTTCTTGAAGTGCATAACCTCTACTAATTTTATGCCACATCCTCCCTCCTCCCTCCTTTCATGATTTCTTATGCACGTTACCCCCTGTCACTTTTCTATCATCTCATCACATCTTAGTACTAAGCATTGAAAAACATAGTGGTTAATAAGATGTTTCCATGTACTTAGGTTTATTTTTACAATTTTCATGTCACGTCTTATTCTTATTTTAATTATAAATAAAACATTTATTTAAATACTTATTAATATCATATTATTCCAAATAAAAGTGTAATATTTGTAAATGTATGTGTATATGTGTACTGGACTATTTATAACATTTGCAACAACCTTTAGACCATGAAAAATTGAAAAATTGAAAACGATATTTGGTCGCATTTTCTATTTCCCTTTGAACTAGTTATTTTTGTACACCAAATTCAAAAATGAATTTTCTACCAATATTTATAAATTAAAAGAGGGTGTTTTTAATTATTAAAATCATTAATTTAATATTTAAAATTAATTAGATATTGACAAATCAAAGCGATAAAATTTCGGATCGTTACAGTGACGATCTTGCTGATGAAAGTTTTCCAAATTTTGGTTTGAATGGTATCACAAATGAAGTTTTGCTTGATCTTGTTGATGTCAATATTAAGATGTGGAGGGAAAATTCTATCGACTTTCTATATTCTGATCCATTATTATTGGACCTTGAAATTATAAAATACAGGTCGAACTCTCATCCTCAGGAAATTGTTGACATAGGGTTAGATGCAAGCTATGTAAATCATTTTCAAGAGATTGATCAAGATTTCGTTCATATAAAAAACGGAAAATACAAAGCAAGATCTTGCAAAGTGGGGAACTTTGAGATTGTTACTTTAAATTGTTTGATGGTCTAACAGTCTTGAATGATATATGCATGAATTTTGATCTGTTTCAGGAAGTTATGGTGGATTGTGGTGTCAAGGATAGTTGTTTGAATGATAATGTGGTGGTTGAACATGGTTGTAGTGATGTTGTTATACCTGATGAGGGTGTTGAAGTTTTGCTTTGTGATACTGCTAATGTACACGGAGACAGTCATAACAGTTTACATTTAAATGTGCATAGTGATACTACAATGGAAGTTGTGGTTGATGGTGTTGTAATGGCTAGTTGCTTGGATGAGGATGTAGTAGGTGAGGCTGATAGTAGGATGGTTGTTTTTCGTGATAGAGTTGATGGTGAATCGATCTGTATCTCTGCTAATGCATGCAAATCAAATGTGCACAGGACTAATATCAATGATACAAAGTTTCATGAACGAGTATGCTTTTTTAGTTATTCCTGGTTTGGAATTGTTGATGAACAAATATTTTACTGGCGAGGGAAGGATGATTAAATGGGTTAAAGGGCATTTGCATTTTCAAGGTACTGCTAATACCGATGTATTAAATAGGATAGCATATAAAGATATCTTAAATAATAAACAAATTATAGTTTACACTGGAATGAAAGATTGGTTGGAGCATGTTGTACACTGTGTAAGCAGTTCTGAGTTTACTAATTTAAATAAGTTTGGTTTTGTGAGTGGGTTATAGTCAAATAGTTGTGTGGAAGATATAGAGATGTGCAGTAATTCTAGGCAGGCCAGTCATGTTATCAATTCTGGCAATATTGTGAAAGAGAAGAAAAGGGCTAAAATGGCCAGTTCTAGGTGTAGTGCAGTTGATTTTATCAAGCAAGAGGAGGTCGGTTCTAGTTTGATTGAGCATAGATCTGTGAGGAGGAGTGCTCGTCTTCGTAGAATTGATTCTAGAGCTTTCAATGGATCTAGCTCAAATATGGATTTTCTTTTTGGTAGTACATATAGTTCACGTGCTCTCACTAATGTGCGCTATGTTCCGGGACTTCGAAAGTCTCTTATCTCATTGGGGTAGCTGGATTCTTTAGGTTGTAAGATCACTATTGAGAGTGATAGCTTGTGGGTTTCGAAGGGGGCGTTTATGGTGATGAAGGGTGCTAGGACTCATGGTATTTATTTGTTTCAAGGAGTGACTGTAGAAGGTGAAACTTGTATAGGAGTTGATAGTTCTCGTGGCTTGGATGCGACTAGGTTGTGGCATTTGAGGTTAGGTCATGTCTCGGAGAGGAGTCTGGACATTCTTCGGAAGAAGGAGATGAACGATGGAGAAAGTTTCAACAAATTAGAGTTTTGCGAAGAATGCGTCATGGGGAAGCAAACTAAAATTTCATTCGGTGAGGGAAAGCATGATTCGAGAAGGGTTCTTGAGTATGTTCACACGGATGTTTGAGACCGGCACATGTAGCTTCTTTAGGTGGAGCTCGTTATTATATTTCCTTTATAAATGACTTTTCTCGAAAAGTTTGGGTGTATGTAATGAAGGCCAAGTCGAAGGCATTTGCAAAGTTCAAAGCATGGAAGGCTCTTGTTGAAAATGAGAGTGAAAATTCTTTGAAGGTTCTAAGGTCTGACAATGGCGGAGAGTATGTTTTCAGAGAATTTTTGGAGTTTTGCAAGCATCATGGTATTCGGGGGCATTTTACTACAACTGGAGATCCGCAGTCGAATGGTGTTGCGGAAAGGATGAATCGTACTCTACTTGAGAAAGCTCGATGCTTGAGATTGACATCGGGTTTGGCGAAGGGATTTTGGGCTGAAACTTTGTCAACCGCAGTGCATATTATTAATCGAATACCGTGGTCAGCTATTGGTAACAAAATTCCGGAGGAAGTGTGGAAGGGAAAGAGCATCAACTTGAGTTATCTTCGTGTCTTTGGAAGTCCGGTTTATGTGCATGATCCAGGAAATGATAAGCTTGAACCTAGAGCTTTCAAGGGGATTTTGCTTGGCTACACGGATGGAGTAAAAGGCTATCGGATTTGGAATCCGAAAACGAAGAAGGTAGTGAATTCTCGTCATGTTACTTTTGATGAGTCAGCATTGTTCAAGGAGAATAGAAGCTCATCGGATGTTCCAGATTTGGTTCATGGTGAATCAAAGGAAGAGGAAATTATTTCCGCATTTTGTCCAAGGAGTAGAGAGAGTAGAGTAGTTGGAGATGCTTGTGAGGAAGTAGCGGTTGATGTTACATCACATAGTCCACAGGGTGCCTCTAGTAGTGTTGGTGATGTGCATGATTCTAGAGAAGATTCGGTTCAAGGTGGGGCCGAAGGGAGTTTGGGTGATGGTATTGCTACTCGGGTTGGTTGTCGTACTATAAGGCCACCCGAAAGATATGGTGATTGGAACTATCTTAGCTTTTGTGATAATTTGGACTATGCTCTTCATGTAGTCCAAGATGAGCCGATGGACCTTGATGATGTCATGAAGTCGAGTGATAGCTCGACATGGATTTGTGCCATGGAGGAAGAGATGCAATCATTGTTGAAGAATCAAACTTGGGATTTGGTTCCACTTCCTAAAGGAAACCGTGCTATTGGGTGCAAATGGATATACAAGGTGAAGGACGATGGAAGATACAAAGCTAGGCTAGTGGCTAAGGGGTTTGCACAAAGGAAGGGAAAGGAGTATGATGAGATATTCGCATCGGTTGTGCGCCATACTTCTATCCGGATATTACTTGCTATAGTTGCTATTCACGACTTGGAGTTGGAGCAACTTGATGTGAAAACCGCCTTCTTGCATGGTGACTTGGATGAAGACATCTACATGGAGCAACCGGAAGGTTTTGTTGTGGATGGTAAGTCAAATTTGATTTGCAAGTTGAAGAAATCACTATATGGACTAAAGCAATCACCTAGACAATGGTACAAGAGGTTTGATCATTTTATGCTTGAAAATGGTTTTGATAGAAGCATCAAAGATGCTTATGTTTATTTCAAGAAGTTGAGAAATGATTGTTGGGTGTATTTACTCTTGTATGTGGACGATATGCTCATTGCTTCTAAGGATAAGAATGAAATCAACAAGTTAAAACTGAGTTTGAAATCGAAGTTCGAAATGAAGGATCTTGAAGAAGCAAGAAGGATATTGGGCATAGAAATTGTAAGGGATCGAAAGCATTTTGAGTTGAAACTAACTCAAAAGGAATACATTGAGAAAGTGCTTTGCCGGTTTAGCATGGAAAATACAAAGGCGTCAAATACACCTTTACCTTTGCATATGAAGCTTTCGAGTAAAGGATCACCTATCTTGGAGGAAGACAAGGCTTATATGGCAAAGGTGCCATATGCTAGTGCGGTTGGAAGTCTAATGTATGCTATGGTGTGTACAAGGCCCGATATAGCAAATGCTGTCGGAATGGTTAGTCGATACATGGCTAATCCGGGGAAATCGCATTGGGAAGCTGTGAAGCTTATATTGAGATACCTTAGAGGCACATCATCTCATGGTCTTGTTTTTTGCCCTAGTAAGGCGATGAATTGCAAGTTGGTTGGTTGTTGTGATTCGGACTACGCCGATGATAGTGATCATAGAAAATCAACTTCCGGATATGTCTTCACACTTGGGGGTACAGCCATAAGTTGGAGATCTAGATTGCAGACCGTAGTTGCTATATCCACGACGAAGGCGGAGTTGATAGCTGCAGTGGAGGTGGCAAAGGAGGCACTCTATTTGAAGCGATTGTTGTGTGACTTGGGTTTCGAACATGATAGTATTGATGTTCGATGTGATAGCCAAAGTGTTATTCACTTGGCAGAGAATTTGGCGTTTAGCTCACGGACTAAGCATATTGAGGTGAGAGAGTCATTTCTAGTAGCCATGGATGAGGATAAGCAAGTATATCTTCGAAAAGTGCACATAAAGGATAACGCGGCGGACATGTTCACTAAGACATTGCCGGTTGGGAAGTTCGAGAATTGTTCGAACTTGATTCGCTTGGAGAAGTGCTAGGTGCCACGGGGTGGCACGGTTAAGGGAGGAGCTTGGTGGTAGATGAGGAAGAGTATCGGTGAGAGATTGAGGTTCTATCTTCTTGGTTAGTGCTAGTCTTTGATGAGATAGCTTAGGATTTGGATGCTTTCAACATTTCATTAGCGGGCGGGGTCTTTGCCTGAGCTCGTTGGTGGAGTGCAATGGGCGGTGGCTTTGCCGGAGCTCATTGGAAAAACATTCATGTTTGGTTGAAGGTAGAAGAAGTGATAGTTGGTGCTAACGGTTATCGTTGATGGTATGGTATCATTAGAGTTGGAGATGGATATAGTGTCGAGGTGGAGTGTTAAATTCTGGCGACACTATATGGAGAATTGTAGAGGTCGGAAGTAGCTTCGTAACGGAGAAAACGGTTCGCAAATCGGAGTTCGGATGTGGAAGTTATAAGGGAAAAGGTGGAGTGGGCTGGTTTGGCAGGGTCAGACGTCTGAGGAAAATGGTCAGACGTCTTGCCCTTCTAAAAATCTGCATCATTGTTCCAGAGAATGAGCTCAGACGTTTGACCAAAAGGGTCAGACGTCTGAGTCTGTGCAGTGTTGGTTCCAGAGACTTTTATCAAATGTCTGACCAAATGGTCAGACGTCTGAGCTGAAGCATACTCTTTTCCAGAGGCTAAGGTCAGACGTCTGACCATGTTGGTCAAACGTCTGAGGCGTCTTTCTACCTGTTTTTTCGTACGGACTTGGCGTGAAGATTGGTGTCAACTGCAGGGGCAATTTCGAAACATTACCTAGGGTTTCTATTCTCCTATATAGGCTAGCTTCAGGTTCCAGATCAGGAGAGTGGTGCAAAAACGACTGCAAGATATTAGCCTCCACCAATTAGGGTTTATCAAAACCTAATTTTCTTCAATTCTCTTCTCCACAAATCAATTTCAAATTAGAATTTTGATCATTGTATTCAATCTCTTGTACTCTTCTCATCAATATTAATAAAATCTCTCTCTTAAAGTGGATGTACACTAACACAACGTTAGCGGAACCACTATAAATCGCTGTGTGATTTACTTTTCGTTATTGCTTTGATTTCTAAATTGCTTGTTTCGGATTGTGATTGTCTTTGAATTGGTTGAGATTGAAATTGAATTATTGATTGGTTGTTTTTACACTTCTTATCACGATCTCGTCTTCCGCTGTACTTGTGGGGTTTCGATTTAAGTGGTCTCCAGTTGAAATCCCGCCCCTGCACCAACCTCATAAAAGCTCAGTGCAACAAAAGGAAGGGCCAATACGAGTAATAACGCAATAAATAGCCAACAAAATATTTCAATTGAGTACTGAATAATATTTCAAAACAAATATATGGTAATAAATACAAACAGTACCCAAAAAAAAAAAAAGATTAATCTAAGTTAGAAGTAAACATCACTGAGGCAGTAGAAGCATGTTGGCAACGATTCTGAAGTGTGCACACTGCCACTATCATCCCCACACAAGAGATAAAGCTAATGGAACTGTTGCATTGTGATCTTTTACTCCAGAAACATCTACTAATTTGCGTTACATGCTGATGTTTATCACTGGTTGCCTTTATGATATCAATTTGCAGTCATGTCGCAGAAAAGAAGATGAGCATTTACGACTTTCTTAATTAAATGCACTTGATCAGATACTCAACTATAAGGACTGTTAAGGGGTTCATATACAAATTTAAAAACCCAATAAATAAATGTGGCTGTTTACAGTAAGACTTGTCAACATTAGCTATTTTAGCCTTGTTCTACATTGTTGTTCATTTTTATTTTTATTTATTTTGCCAACAGTTGAATTGTTCATTTGTATTTGAAGGTGGATGGTCAGGAAATCTGACCGTCAGGTCACGGAAAAACTGAATGTATAAAATACAAATGTGTTCGTACAACATGCCTGTTGTGATAATAGAGATTGCTGACCATATGAATCCAATGTCAACATAATAAATACAGATCTATTGCTGATGTGAAGCCACAATTATGCATGTCTTGTTGTGAGGAATCAGGGATGAAGAAGATAAAAATGTACTTTATTTAAATAATTTGTGTTGTTTACATATAAAAATAGCTAGGTATAAAAACAGCATCAGTTACACAGGAAGTTTATTGCTAAGTTGGCAAAAAAATAAAACCGCACGTAGCTTTGATTCAGCCTGTATTATCCACCCCAATCACCAAATAGGGAAAGCTCAAAAACATAATAAACCTAGTTCTTCGAACTTGCCTATGAAAGCTAACCTTGTTGAAATTGATCAATGGATCAAGATGCAGTCAGCAAAGCCCCGAGAACCTTTCATCAATAAAGGAAAAAGAAACTGCTTACTTCAGGCAAGAACGGTCAATTATATTGCATTTCTAAATTCTAACTTTTTATATCTTGGGGGGGATATATATATATATATATATATATATATATATATATATATAGTTCTGTGTATCTGAAAAAGCAACGAATATGAATGTTCAAATAGTACCAAATTCCCTGTCACTTTTGTTAAGTTAATATATGTACCTTCTTCCCCCACATCCACTTTCTCTATGGCAATTGAAATATACAGCAGCCACGGGTAAACCAAGGTTATAATAAGCTGCAAAGTCTCTAGTGTAGAAATTTTGCCGCCAACCAGGTGCATACACCGTTTGTTGAATTTGCTGCTTGAATAGCACAAATACAATTCGATGAATCCCAGTTGGCGTCCATGGACTCTCATATTGTACTACCTCATTTCCTGAAATTAAATATATCAAAGATTCAGGGTTCTAGTTATATCACTTTATCTGGAAATTCGAAGTAAGATATCCAGAGTCTCTGTCACTGAACAAACCATTAGATGTTTAGTGCACCATGCACTTACTTACAGGCGCAATATGATCATATCTATTCACATTATATTTAGATGAGGAATCGTAAATATAACGAAGATTCATGATTCTTGCAGCAGAAGGCAGGCAACCCAGTTGTGGGATCTGCACAGAAAATAATTGAGGAATCATACACAAGGAACGGGGAAATATCCCCCAATTCTTTGCACATGCATCTTGCACTTGCTTTACATGATTGAAAATGCAAGAGTAGGTACCTGTTTCATTGTATGTGTTGTTATTTTTTCAATCAAGCAACCACCTAATGTCACCCTCAACATTTTTCATCCTGGCTTGGGACCAGCATTGGTGGTTTTATGCTTGCAATTTCACTTGTATCAATGATGAGATCAGTTATTTAAAAAAATTCCATTTTTTGGGACATAGTATATGCAATATGTTACTCAGGTAAGCATCATTCCTTTTATACTAATGCTATCAGTGTCATAAGAAAGCAAATTATTTGCAACCGAAGCTTCCAACTCAGTAAAAATAACCACCTTGATAGTATACCAATTTGGTTTTATGATAGGTCGATTACAATAAAAGTTATACACTTACTAAAATGATTGATAGAGCGGTTTAGGAGTTAAAAAAAATTGCATTCGGTGTTCATCAATCTACAAAAATCATATGATAAAGTACAAAAGACATAATGTGGTAAACGTGAATAAAAAAACATATTTCAGCACACAAGATAATGCTAACTCAAGATATTTACGAAAGCTCCCAAATGAAAGTACAATCTACATGTGGAAACAAGTTAATTCCCAATAAAGGTAGGGTTACATTGGGGATCGATTCTAAGTTAATATTAATTTTTGTTAGTCGTGAACGAAATTAGAAGAAAATTCAAAATGAGATGCTATACTGCATAATGTTTGCCGATGGCATTGCGTTGATTGATAACTCAAAAGAAAATTTAGAAATTTTTTTTACAGTAATGCACTAGAATCAAAAGGGCTTAAGATTAGTAGGACTAAGACAGAGTGTATGGTACAAAAATTTATTGAAGAAACTAGAGAAATTGATACGATGAAAATACAGGATCAATCGATTAACAACAAAAAATGTGTTTAAATATCTAGGTTCAATAATACAATATCATGGAGAGATAGAAAGAGATTTAACAAATCGAATTAGCGCAGGATATATAGAATAGAGACAAGATAGTATCATTTTATGCGACAGAAGAGCACTAAAGAAACAAAAGGAACATTTTATCCATCAACGATTAGACATGTGGTATTGTATAAAGTAGAATGTTGGCCTTTAGAAAAACACATAAAAATAAGTTAAATGTAGGAGAAATGAGAGCGCTAAGAGAAACCATTGGACTTACAAGAAAATATAAAGTCGGTTATAAGAGCGCAAGAAAAAAAAATCTAAAAGTGACACCTATAAATGCGAAAATTTGGAAAACTAAACTTAGGTCGTATGGACATACAAAGAAGAAAAGGCAATGCATTAGTAAGTAGAAAAGCATAATATTTGCACGAAAAGAAGAAAAAAAATCCTAGATTAACATGGGAAGAAAGCTTTGAAAATTATCTTAAAAAGGTTATTTTAACTATTACATGATGTAAGACATATGGAAATTGATAATTCATGTGGCCAACCCATAAGGGAAGGATGATGAACAATACTAACTAATGTAGGCTCTTGTTCGGTTCTTAACATATTGCACTTGTGATATGTAAACTTGAAGTACAATAATGATTTTTTGTATTATTTTTACTGGAACAAAAGACTGAGAAAAAAGTCCATACTGCTTACTCCTATATGACTAGCATTAACCCTTAATTTAGATTAGTCAGTTAATGAGCTTAATTTTTAAATGAAAATTTTCAAACATACTTATTATCAGAAAACTTTTAAGCAGCAACAGTGGTGAAATTCATAGAGATTGTTACTGCTGTATGTTGGATATGATCATACCCTTGATCTAACAGAATACTATCATAGAAACTAGAGATAATACTTTGTTCATTTGTCATCATTGACTTTAACAACATAATGGAGAATCATGCATTAGCATTGGCGTTCATTCATAAAAATATGCAGCACTCACTATTCGAGAGAAATTTTGAAATCATTTACCATAACTTGCATCGACTGTTTCTGGTATGTCCGTCACCAACCTTAAAAGACCAGGAAAGACTAATCAGTTGAGTCTGAACAAATTAGCAAATTTTGACAAAGTGCTACATAACATGTGTGTGTATGTGTACGTGTCTACTTATGCTTCACTAAACCTAATAGGTGGAGGAGTATATTGATGAACATGTTTTCTAAATTAATATCATGTGTTAACATCTTATTAACTTGTCATAACATATTAATTATCAATAGAGAACTATATTTTTGGTATAGGAATATTCAATAGTAATCACATCTATGTACCAAAAGACAATTATGTACATTAAGATAAGGAGCCATAAATTTTCAATACAGTACCTTTCATAGAGGCGAAGAAAATTAAGACATTGAACTAACCAGTGTAAGTATTCTCTATGAGTTGGATTAGTTGGGCTTGGTGCATCAGGGTTTATCATAACCTTCAAAAAAGACAATTGGTTAATCTTTACAAGTTCATAGCATAAATAAACCACAACATACAATTTATAATGTACCATCCAACCTTATTTACACTACACTACGTAATGTTGGATTGCACCCCATTTGTGATAAAGCGAATTTGATTCTTTGTATCTGATTATCTTAAACCTATATGAATACTTATCAGTGCATTAAACTTTTCCTCAAAACTATTTTGTCGTGGTGCTAATACTCTTTTGAAATAAAGTATCTAGATTTCTGATTTGGAGCTGCAGGGAAAAATAATATTGGAACATTGCTGTGTATTCTAGAGGAGTTATCTAATTTAAAGCACTTGCAACGTTCGTGTACGCGTGTACATGCAGGTAGGCCTCTTCGTCATTTTAAATGTTGCATATGTTATCCTAATTTAGCTCGTTTAGGAGGACTTACAAGGCTATAAAGAGTCCTTGAGTCACGTCCTTCAATGGTGACACGTGGCTGATTTATAACCATCGATTGACGAAGTCTTGTGCCATTACTTACTTCCTTATCTCCATAAACTACTTTGAGATTCACGGATTTGGTAAACGGATCCACAACATCTCCAATTATTTGTCCCAAGACTAGAGGATCCCTTGCTACTCTCTCTCGCAACATTTTTACTTGCATGTATAATCACTTCGAATTTTAAGTTTTGGTGGGAATACTTAAAAGACTGAGTCAATTTATATAAGAGATAACTATACGAAAGGCATCCTCTTTATGTCCACAATATGTCGAAATTGTAGCTGCAAATTCCACAAAAAAGATTTGGAATCTACTTTTCATTTTCTACTTTATACAGTATATGAGCCTTCCCCTCTCATACCTTCACAAAAGGCAAGTTGGTTGCACACTGGTTTCTGAATAAAATCTACCTGAAAACAATGAACTAAATCTGTTTAAATTTACTCTTTTTAATATAGAGCTTATACAAACATATCATACCGATAAGATGTATGAAAGCGTAAGAATCTGGCTAAATTTTACCTACCCCAAATGTAGTCATCCCAGTTTATCATCTGGGAATAAAACAGGATTGATCAATATGAGATTAATACGCACAAGCAAGTCATGATCAATTATGTGTAGGCTGGTCAGCACTGAGATCAGTAAGTATTCTGAGTTCTATATCCATATAGAGAATAGTGGTAGACAAATACAGAGACATTGTTATGATATGGCTAACATCAATGCCCTTAACTTACTTTTTGATTATGAGAATATATTGTAAGAGCATCAAATGATTTTTGCATGCCAGGAAATATTGCTGTCTCTTGGGTGTGCCTGCACGTTTGAAACACAAGCTAAGTTAGCTTTGAACTAAGTAGGCACACTGCATTGGACAAATGGCTCGTGGACCTATTGTCAGTTGGATGTGATTCACTTACATGTTAATAGTTCTATGAACCATAAATTTACCAATGTTCACTCTGTGTGTGTCTATACGCACACACATGTGTGTAGGCAAGGATTGATTACACCTCATTTTTGCTATATCTTAAACTCACCTGATTTAAAACACAAGTTCTGAGTTAAAAAATATAGTGAAGTGACAGGAAAGGAAAAGTATAATTATTTAATTCAGAATATGGGGTTGAAATCAAGCAGAACACTCATTTTAGTATCTCGGACGTACGAACTCATGACTTCTAGAAATTTAGTCTAGAGCGTCATATTATTTGCCGCTTGAGCTAGTGGTCCTTGATTGTAATTTCAATGTATTTCATTCGGAATGTTCCGTGAATCAATTTTATCTTTAGTTCACTCTCAGTTCACTATAAAGTGTCTGCATGAAGCATAATGGACAAAAGGATGGTGACATAAAATATCAATACAATGATTGAATGTATGATTTGTAGTGAAAATGATATATGCGATTCATTTTATACCCCCACTTCCATTTTCAAATTTTCCACTTGAATTGGTTTAGATACTGGAAGCAGTAAAAGAAGTGCATATACACTTCTTTTTTAATACAGCATCATTGTGCTATACATGGAAGACTCGTTATTAGCTCGTGTTCATACAAGTTTTTCATGCATGCAGTCTCATCGTTGTGTAAAATACACAATTTAACCAATTTTCTTGCTTTGGACTGTTGTTTTTCGTTATAATTTTTTCAACTACAATGGAATACAAGTGGATCATCACAGTAAAATATGTCCAAATGATGAATCTACTACATGGGGATGAATTTAAAACTCTATCTCCCTATTTGTATATTTCTTTCAAACGTTGCATTAAAATCACGCTTGATTCATCACAGGTGATATGATAATTTCACACACACTGTATCTTGGTTGCAGAATAACATCACAATTTCAAACGACGGGAGCATCAACCGTTTCATGCTCAAATAGTGCTCATACAACAGGGTGGTACTGTAGTAGTACTAACAGTGTAGCTTAGGGAAGTCAAAAACTATAATATATTGGGTGCAATTTATCCAACGGTTCTGTACATTTAGCAATTATAAGCAAGCTAGATGGTATAATTTATGAACAGCGAACATGGTTCATTAATGCCAACAAGTCTGCTGGCATAATGCATGGAAAAATTATAAATACAGAAAGAATATAACCTATTGCAGCCCATGCATGCAGAAGAATTGCAGGCTCTTGAAGCATACAAGCCAAAGATAATGTCAAAAACATACAAATTGAATCTTTAACTCACCAGCGTTTCATCTAACTAATATTCTGTAAAAGTAAAAGTTGGGGATATATAGAAAGAATATATGCTGCTGGTAACTCCATCACTAGCTCCATCTCAAAATGTTCTGTGATAAATGTCTACAAAGCTATTCAGTTGACATTTCATATCAATACTACATAATTTGCATGTGTATGTCAGAAAATGGCACATAAGGGTTTTAATAGCACAGGTGAACATGAACTTTCTTACAAAAAATATAGCCTTTACCAAGAACACCATAAGCATATAGAGACCCCGGTGCCCCAGAATATATTTTCTTCCAGTCTTCCTCTTTTGCTAGTATTGTAATGCATACCAAGTCCCTTAAGACCACTACATAGGACATTAAACATACAAATGAAGTATATACGATCGACATATAGATAAAGAGGAAGCATTGCTAGACAAAACGACGAAAACGTTTGCTTTAATTTTATGTGTTACTTTCTCATCGAACCAACAGACAGGCTATTCCATAGTTTGAGATAAAACGTTATCCAGAAACTTTGAAGAACTGGTACATAAGATTTGTGGTTAGCTCAAGCACTCAACCTAAGAATGCTCACAAGAAAAATATGCAAAATGACATGCAAAGAAGCATTACAATGAGTGGGCCAAAACTGGCAATCAACCCTTCCAGTCATTATTTCAACATTCCATCATAGATAGATCTCAGTAATTTAACTTGACAAAATATTTCCAAAACAAAGTCAATAAGAAATTTGACGATTTTTGGACAGAGCATAGGCATATTTGAAGACATATGGTAGAAGTGATGCATGAATATTGCAAGGAAGGCGTGTTTATTTCATATGGTAGATGCAACGCATGAATGCAAGGAAAGACGTGTTTATTTCAATCAAGAATCGCGTAGAAATAATACCACATATAATTTTAATAGTAACATGCAGCAATAATCAAATCTAATAACTGACTTATTTAAGTAGAACAACAGTAGTTACAGTACAGTATGGCTTGTCGTATGCTGCGAAATGGTAAGATCCACCTAGACATCTAACTAGACCATACCAATGCCTCCATGGTAGGGAAACATGGTAGCAGTTACAATAGACTTCTTATATCCCTCAAAGCAGCTTGTTTAAGAAACCAACTTTCAAAATAATGACCAAACATTTTGCATTTTGCCATAATATTTTTAAAACTTAATTTATTCTGGGATAAAAATACAAGTCTAAAACAACCTTATTAAAACAGGATGTATGGGTCTTAAAAACCATTTAACAAGGCTGCTGATACGCTAAAGAACCTTTAATTCGTGAAGTAACATCCCCACACACAAATTTTGGTTCTCCAGCAAGGAACCATCCCACTTCACTGATACAGTCCTAAGTCCTAATAAAGATTTTAACAAAATTATTATTGAAAATGCATGATAAAATGGGAACAAAAGGTGTGTGACTTTTAGAACGATTCTCCAGTGATTGCCTTATTTTTTTCATCCTGTTGGACCTGATATATCTTATTACGATCGTTAAATTATATGCCATTATAATATGAAGTCTACCTTCTGAATGATAATGCATCACCATTTGAATCGATTTTTCGTGAAGCCTATCAAACCAAAATTCATGAAGAACGAATATTTCCCTCATCTTCCTGACATTCAGTCAGGGAATCAAAGCAAACTCAAAATGTAAAAGTTGAAATAACTCACTTCCGTGCAGACAGAAAAGCGGCAGGGCGGTGGGATCGCAGTCGAAGTTGCCGCTGGCAAACAACTGAACCGAGACATACAATAACACTATTTCCACTTTTGGAAAGCAGGCAAAAGGACAAAGTGAAAATTTTGAGTATCATTTGTTAAAATGTCGTTCTTCACCACACTTCAGTCCTGTTACTCTCGTTCCGAACTTCCAATCTAATACTTCTTTTCTCAAACTGTTACAGTAAAAAAATACTAAATCTTACAATAGTTCTGTTGTCAAGACTCATTACCTCCTTCCCTTTTCAATCAAAATTAATGCAATGAAAATCCACACAATCAAAAGATTCCCTCATAATTAATTTCGTTGTCTCCAAGGATTTTTGGGTATCTTGCATCTGACATATTCACGCAATCAAAAAAATTTGTTTTGTTGTTTTTTGAAATTTTTACCATTATTTAAAATTTGGTTGCGTTAAGGTCTTGTATATTTTCAAATATTTCATTTTGTTCCTTACACAAATTTAATTATGATGTTAGTCAAAAACAATTCGAGATAATCTAGCAGTTGCGATTGAAAACGAAATTAAATTCGAAATTATATTAAAAATGAGCATTGTTATTGACACACCCAAAATAGATAAGGGGGGTCAAAAAATTAATTGTCAAATAATTATTATGGGGAGGTATTTAATATATGTGCCTCCCCTTAAATTTTTTTTAAGTATGGACAGTAATATCCTTCAGTTTACAAAACCTAATTAATTACTGCTAAACAGGATTAGTGGTAAAACCCTAATCCTAAAAATCTTCCATGGTGGAATTCAATCTAAAATCTATGAAAGACGGTGAAAACAATATGGTACTAACACAGGAAAGTGAAAGGCAAGTTGTATTTGTGGAAGAACCTGTCGTGGAGGAGGTAAATTTTTTTTTTCTTCATTCCATCGTTTTACTGTAGCAGGCAGTGCGTTCGGCGGTAGCTTGCCGTTTAACCCTATCGACAGATTTCAATTTGTTATATACGGTCAGGATATGCCTTTTTTTATGCATATATCGGCTGGTTCTGGCCGTTTACAACACTTAACGTACATATTTTTATATTCGGCAACTGTTGGCCGATTTGATGAATGGTAAACGGTGGGATGTTGCCGACTGTTATAGTGAAAATAGTAAACTTGTTTATGACTAGAAAATATCGTTTCAGAAGTCATTGTACGGCATGTTATCGCTGTACGCTACCAGCTTCTACCTTTATATAATACAATATTATTCTGCCGTTATATTATTATTTTTTTCAAACAGAGTGCCGATATTGAATTTGACATTCACCGATGTGGTAATAGTAAAGAAGCGAAACAAAGGTCGGATAATTTGGAAAATAATAAGGATATTGAAAGCGATAATGAAGTTGACAAATCCAAAGAACTCGAAAGCGATGAAGATAAAGAACAAGTTAAAACGGACATTGAAATGTCTTTGTCCGACTATCCTGATTTAACATCAGAATTCAGTACTGACAGTGTATGTATTAATGTGTCAATAGTTTTTGTTGATTTTTTTTTGTAAATGACACAATACTGTTGTTTCAGATTTTTGAGTCGAAGGACCAAGTTCGAGATTGGTGCATTAACCGAGGGTTAGATTGTAAGTGTGTTATTGTTACCAAAAGAAGTAGAATGAAAAATGTACATGGGAATGGAAAAGGCTCGAGGATGGATTTAGTATGCGAAAGAAGTGGTCAATATGTTGATCATAAGTCGAAGAATTATGTTCCAATATCTTCAAAAAAAAAAAGAAGAACAGGTAGTAGAAAATGTGACTGTCCTTTTGAGTTACATGCACATTGTAGATGTGATGGGACGTGGATACTGACTGTAAAGAATGGGCGTCACAATCATACACTTCCAAACGTTTTAACCGGTCATCCTTTTGTCGCGAGACTCAACGAAGACGAACTCAAGACTGTTGCAACAATGACTAATAGTGGAGTTAAACCTCGAAATATTTTAACCGCTATTAGAATTGACAATCCTTCCAACCAATCAACCATTCGAACTGTGTACAATGCCAAAATCAAACTTAAAATGTGCAATACAGAAGGTAGATCTGTTATGCAACAATTTATGAAATTGGCATCTACCAATAATTATACCGTATATCAAAGAGTTGATGAACAAAGCAATGAAATCACCGACTTATTTTTCAGCCATCCTAGATGTGTAGTGCTTGCTCAATGTTTTTATCAAATTTTGTTCTTGGATTGTACTTTCAAGACCAATAGGTATAAGTTACCTTGTTTCCATATGGTTTCACAGACATCGACAGGGGCTACGTTTACTGTTGCATTAGCATTTCTAAGTCGTGAGACAACGGATTCCTATAAATGGGCTCTTGAATGTGTGCGGAAGTGTTACAGGGATAATGAAGTGTCAGGGGTTATCATCACCGATGCAGAAATCGCTTTAATAAATGTCGTCGCAAATGTGTTTCCAGCATCATATCATATCCTTTGTGCCTGGCATATATCTAAGAATGTGATGGCAAATTGTAAACCAAATTTTATACCAAGGAAGAGAGTAATAATTGGTGAAAAAGAAGTCGTTGTGGAGGATGATGAAGGAAAAAAGGAATATGAAAGTTTTTGGGAAGGATGGACAAATGTGATAAATTTGTTGTCTGTAGAAGAGTACCACAGAAATTTAAACTCTTTTCGTGATAAATGGATAGGTAAGCATAAAAAATATGTCACTTATGTCCTCAAAAATTGGCTAACAAAATACAAGGAGATGTTTGTTATGGCTTGGACAAACAAAATTAAACACTACGATAATGTGTCTACCAGCATTGTTGAAAGTGCCCACTATCGTCTAAAATTGTATTTTAATTCGGCCGCTGGTAGTTTTGTTCAATGTTGGAGTAGTGCACATCTATGTTGTGAGAATGAACTAGTTGCCATCGAGCATGCATTCGAAACAAGTACGTCTAAAACAATGCATCGATTTAGAATCGAACCAATGTTTAAAGAGTTATTGGGGAACGTATCGCATAAAGCTTTGGATTTAATACTAACTGAACTAAAAAGTGTGTCAACTGTTGGTATGACAGTCGACCAATGTGGTTGTGTGTTATGGAAAGTTAACGGATTACCATGTGCACATATGCTTGTAGATTTTAGACACACCCACGGTTTCATTCCCCTATCCGTTGTTGACTCTTACTGGAAGCAGTTGTCATGTATTCCACCTATTGTGCATCGTTCCACGTTTGCATTTTTTGATTTGCCAGAAATCATTGCGTTGAAAAATAGGTATGAAGAATCTCCGGATAACGTTCGACTTGTTATCCAACAACAGTTAAAATCAATTGCTTTCCCACAAACAACTGCTGTTTTAGAACCACCGGTGGCTACTATCAAAAAAGGCAGACCATCCAAAAAGGAACATTCCACCAAACGAGAACTTTCACACTTTGAACATGTTGAAGCGTCATTGTCATCTAGCTCAAACCTCACACCTTGCGGCAGATATTTGAAGAAGCTTGGCATAAAAACGAAGGCGTCACCATCCAAAAAAATTGATGGCGAGTATTTGTGGCAATTGCCCAAACATATAAGAGCTTACATACTCAGTATAGACGATGTGCCTAGGGACGGTGATTGTGGTTATTGGGTCGTGGTTAAACAATTGAATCTTCAAAATAGACGACCATCAAATCCCTGCAAGTTTGTTCGTGAGTCTATGGTTGACAATTTGACTGTTAATGCTGAGATGTACCGTAATATGTGGGATGACTGTGGATACGACGAAATGATGAATAGGATACAAAATCCTGAGTGGATGCAGATGCCCGAATCAGGATATATAATAGCAGAAACATTTGGCACCGTGGTAGTGTTGATAAGTAATCTCATGTCCTGCACTTTTGTTCCCACCACGGTACGGATGAATTTGTTGAACCAAAATAGAATAGTGGTTATGGGACATGTAGACAACTCGCATTACGTTGGTCTTACACTAACACCAAATTCTCCTATCCCTCCAACACCACAATTCGGATATTTTCAACGCCTTTATATTATCAATGCCGAAGACTGGATCAAACCATATGTGGAACGTATCAACAAATGGTTAGTTTACATGAATGACGGCGGAAATGAAGATCAGACTTCGGCAGTAGACTTAACTAGCGTGTAATGAAAATTATGAACATGTTTCAACATTAATATTTCTGAAATCTTAACTTGTTTTTTATATGAAGATTGTAATATTGGGTGGATGTATGCACGCGTACAAGTTTTTGTTATGTGTTTTGTGAATTTTGGATGAACATTTTGATATTTGGTTGATTTATGCACGCGTACAAGTTTTTGTTATTTTTTTGGTGAATTTTGTATGAACAGGTTCCAACCTGAGCTGTTTCGATCCATCGTTGACGTATTATTGTGTATTATTCGGTACATATAGACCGTATATGGTATATTGGAAGCAAATAATTCAAAGCAAGTTATTCGGCAAATGAAGGCCGTGTTGTATTAACATAAACGGAGATGGAGTGCCGAAATAAAATGAATTATACGTCAGAGACCAACCGTCTGAACAATCATAAAAGGACTTACCTTTAACCGAGAGTATACGGCCAATTCCTGCCGTATTTTAGAACAAATATCGATATCTGTACATCGTTGAAAACCTAATTCAATCTCTGTTTTTAAACAACACGACCACTATATGTCGTACAAAAAATAATCAAACGGCGCAGCACCACCATCTGCATAACTGATTTATTAAGATGTATAACCGAGAGTTTACGGCCAAGTGATGCCGTATTGTAGTACAAATATCGGTACAGTTTCACCGTCTGCATAAATGAATTATTCACATGTATAACCGAGAGTTCACGGCAAAGACTTGCCGTATTGCCGGCTAATATATGGCAGATTGCCACCGTATAGTCATTATACGGTACGATTTCGCCGTACATTAATACAAACAACGGCCAACTGTTACCGTCTGCACAGAAAGCATATGAAAACAATTCCAATCTAATCGTTTGCGGCCTCATCTTGCCGTATTACGGTGATAAGTTCGGTTGTCCATCACCGAATAATGGATTAACTTTGAGCATTTGCCGCATTTCCTAACATTGACCAATACACATATATGAAGACAGATCAAAACAATTCAAAATCCAAACACAAGTCACATGACCAAAACATTTCAAAAATTCAATCTCAAATATGAAGACAGATCATTTAACAACATATATATTACCAAACCACAAACACATTTCCCAACCATTTCATATCATAAGCATTCGTCACTGGCAAACTTAAATTACATCACCATTCGTCACAAAAAACACAATTGTCATTAGCTTACATATACTACAACGGTAGCAAAACAAGAATCAAAATTACCGTTGTGTCAATTTTAATAGTATGCTAAAAATTACTTGCGACCACCACGTTTTCTCTTTCTAGCAGATTTGCTCGTTGATGCGGTGTGCGATTTCTTTTTTCCACTCCCTCGAACATCTCTTGTTCTCTCCTCCCCATACAAGTCCAATGGTTCTGGATTTTCTATTTGCTCAACTTTCTTCAAAAGATTATCACGATACACAGTGGGAGGACATGACTTTATGTAATTAGCAATATGACTTAACCTGCGTTTCTAGAAAAGAAAAAAAAGGTATTACTCTAACAAAAAATGTGTAATAGTCATCCGAACAAGTGTACGTGTACTTGTAAATATTAAAAAAATTAGAACATAATATGACACAAACTTACAATGCGTACAAGCAATGATTTTGACTCAATATCAGCGACCGGTGTGGTTATTCTTTTGCTAGGATTGGTCACTATAGGATGAGATGCGATACGGTACCACTGTGAATACGACTCAACACAGTCTGAAGGATTCACCGCTACTTGCGAAGTTAAGCTTTCATGCAACAGATGATTATTCCACTCTGACCATCCCAAATCCCCAACATTGTGATATATTGCTTTAAACGAACGAGTTGACGACTTAGACCTCTTTTTGTCTAAAGTGAAAGAAGTAGTAGGAATGGGTTGGACGTAACCAAACTGTCGTAATGTTCTTTGTGGCAAGTACAACTCAGCGGTTTCGAAACACACGATGGGGCCGTTGAACAATGCACACTGTTGAAATATGTACGCATCTCTTTTATCTTTGTACGGGTCCCAAACAATATCACAACTCTGCAGATCATCTATTCTTTCCCTTATACTTACCAATTCGTCATTCAAATTTGACCCTTGTTCCATTGCAAAATAAAATGCGGCTCTCACGTCACCAACTTCAGCTCCTACACAGTTTCTATGTCGCCGTAAGACCGGAAAGTGTTCGAATATCCATACCTACATAGGCTAAATATATTAGTAATGTACGGTGATCAAAAAAACATTATTTAAAAACCCTTACCTGAAACAAGGTCATACACCCCGAAAATTGTTGAACATCCTTTCTAGTTGTCTGACCAAGACTATGCATTAACCAACTAAGACATGCAGTGGCCCAAGAATACTTATGCACCTGGCTGAGATCCCCAAGACATTGTAGAAAATGAACGCCTACTTTGTTACCAGACTTATCACCACACACTAAACATCCTATGGTATACAGTAGATACGCAGTTGCACAATGATTTTTCCGTTCCTGAGTATCTGATTCTTTTGAATTTGAGAACTGACTTCTCAACCATTCCAATCTAATCTTCTTTTCGCCAGCCAAAACCAATATTGACGTTGGTCTGTCAACCCCAAGGTTTTTCTCCAATAACGAATAAACATTTTCAAAAGAAATTGACCTTGATCCACCGAGGGCTCCTGTAACAGCGTTGCCTTCAGCTGGAAGCCCGGTAATGTGCAAAACTTCGTCTATGGTTATCATCATCTCACCAAATGGAAGATGAAATGTATTTGTCTCTGGATAAAACCTCTCGATGAATGCGTTAATAAGGACTTTGTCTAGTTTTTCATGTGCATGTAATATAAGTGGATAAAAACCAGACCCCATAACTATGTCCTTCACAAACTGACACTCGTCTTCCAAGTCCCATAATCATTGGGTTCCAACGTGGCTATGAACTTTCACAATCCTAGATTCGCCTTTAGGAGCCTAAAGATTGTTAAATATAATTTGAATAATATACACTACGCATTAAATTAAACTAAATATTATACAATAGTGAACAATTTACCTTCGAATTCCAAATTTTGTGTGCAATATGGTCTTTATAAGCAAATAGGAGGGATGGATGCACTGTGTCATCTTCTTGATTTTGACTGGGTTGTTCTTTCGTCCTCTTCCTTGATTTTTTTCCTACCACGCTAGGTTGTTCCTCTACTAAATCTTTACCATGTTCAACAACCTGCCTCACATCAACTACCACAAGTTCATGCCTCTCATCCCCATCATCGACTGCTACTGCATCTTTCTCTGGTTCGTTTCCTTCCTGCACATTCGCTTGTTCAGCACTTTCACTACCTTCCTCACCATTGAAGTCCTCTTCGTTACTATCTTCCCCGTCATTTGATTCTTCATCTTCGTTGCTTTGCTCTCCGTCACTCCCTACTTCGACATCATCATCTTCCTCACCTTCATCATCTCCTTCGGTGTTTGTTTCCTCAGATTCATTCAACCTATCCTCTGCTTCATTCCGTGTACCCTCTTCCTGTTTTTTTTCAAGTTCTAGCTTTTGCCTTTCACTTTGCAGTCTTTTACGATTGGAGGCTGTCATTGGTTTCCTGCAAATACAATACGAAAGAGCATATAATAATTGACATGCATAAACATCCTATGTTCACATACAAATAGTCACTGTATAATGAATAAGTTCTCTCTAACAACTACATTAGTTTGGTTAATTATATGAAGGTACAAATTGTGCTTAAATAAAGAATTTCTATACTAATCTTAGTAATAGCAACATCTAACCTGTAGTTTTAAAAAATGCATATAAATAAATATCAATATATCAAAATTTATTTGTATTAAATATCAGTTATGATTTAAAGGTTTTGATAGCAAGTACATCCCATTAATTATTTACTTTCTAAAGATTACATGATACTCCATTAGTTCTACGTACATATAAAAAGATCAATATCCAAAGATATTTGCAATTAAACATGCGACATTAACTTTAGAGTAAATAATTTTTAAACAGTCAAAAGAATATATAGAAATCAATTTACCTAAATTTATTTCAGTACATTTCTAATTCCCTATAAAACCAAGACAGTTTATACCAGATTATTTACATTTTTCCTATAAACAAGGATACTGGACTACGATAAAAATGCATAGCATGGTTGTTTTGTTCATCTGTTTTACATAAATTCCTATATTTTCATATAAAACGGCAACGAACAGTAGTATAAATTAGTATAACTTGGCAAGACCCAGCCGTTTCATCCACTATTCTACGGTCAAACACTGCCGTATTTGCCTCTACAGCTCAAATTGTTCATGGAATGATAGAACGGCTAGGGGTCGCCGAATGGTACATACCAAATAACTGTGCAACACCAAAAACAGATCCCTAACTCGACATAACCCCACCATACTCCACGAACGGCTACATTCAACCGAACAAAACCCTAAATTCGATTTCAGCAAAAGCACCGAACGAAACCCTAAAATCGATTTTGACTCAATACCAGCGACCGAAATCAAAATCAATAATCAAAATCACTTACCTCTTCAACTCGACTTCCAATTGAGGTGAATCAGCATTTTCGCTTAAACGCTTGCTGGCTGTCCTCTTCGTCCTCACCATTTTCAATTCGAATTTGTTGAAGCTTCTGATATTGGGTGCGAGGGCGAACTGTTTGGAGACGAGGCCGAATGTTTGGAGACGAGGACGAATTGTTTGGAGACGAGCGGTATCTTTTTTTAACTGAGGATGCTATTTCAAAACGAAGGGTAAATATGTACACTAACTTATTTTTTATGTTTCCCCCCTTACTACTTTTCTAACTGATAGGTGTCCCCTTAATAATTTACCCCCCTTATCTGTTTTGGGTGTGTCAATAACAATCCTCTTAAAAATTACTTACTATTCATAGCCTCTGATTTTGATTTTTTTACTTTTGAACTTGAATTCTTTTTCGGTTTTGAAAAGGATTTGATTTTGTACTCTGCAAAATGTTTAATTCGTTGTAGTGTATTTTGAATATTAATAGGTGCAGATTCAAAATGCAGTGGTATTTTCCAGATAGTGTATTTAGCAACAATCTTTTCTTATTTTTAATTTTCGCATAATAATAGCTCAATTTATCTCTCTCTTCAGCCTATAGAATCAAAATTTATTTCCATTTAATACTCCATCGATACATTTGAATCCAACATATTTGATTGTAACTATGATATGTCATTTTATCTGTACGTAGATTTTTTTTAGGGGCTTTGAACATAAGGTCTCTATTTCTGATTTTGCTACTAGAAAAGTCATTGTAGCAATGACTATGTAAATTAGGTCTCTGTTTTTTCTAAATCTGAAAGTGAAAGTTAATTTGTGCTTTTCAAAAAAAAATTAATTTTCAAAAAATTTAAAAATATTAAAAAAGTTTCAAAATCAGAAAGTGCAAATTAGCTTGCGTTTTCTTGGTAGAAATAGCCAATTAATTGCGCTTTTCAAAAATTTCAACAAAAAGAATTTCAAAATCAGAAAAGTCCAAGTTACCTTGCATTTTCTGTCGGAAAAGTGTAAGGCACCTTGCATTTTCTATTTTTCAAAAATAGAGACCAAATTTACATATTCATTTCTACAGGGACTTTTTTTATAACAACATCAAAAACAAGTACATGTATCTCTTTTCTTGTTTTTTTAATGGTTCAATCCTAACATGCACTAACATAGCAAAGAATAATTTATAGCTCGAATATAGTACTATTGTAGAACATAGTAAAATTCCTTCATTAATGCTTAAATCAAAAATATCCAATTACTATCACTTTTGTTGTTATTTCAACAAAAAAAAAAGAATGACGGAATCAAATGTAATAAAAAGATATTAAGGGGTTATAAAAATAGTGATTTACATGCATATTTTAAATATAATTAATACCTTAACTCATCAACTTTTAATATGAAATTTTTATGATTTAACTTTATTAAATGCTTAAGGTGGGTTTTGAAGTAATTTTTATGATTTAATTTTATTAAAATTTTAAGTTGAGTTGGTAAGTGTTTAGGTGGGTGTCAATATTAACACTCTTTTTGAATTATAACATTAAAAGTGTTTGTTTTCGATGAGTATTCATAAGTAGTGCACTTACTGAAAAGTGTTAAGTAATTGTTATTGTATCCTACTTTTGAATGCTTAATGATAATTTTTTCTATTTGTGTCCTTACATATATCTATCAAATTATTTTAAATAAAAACTATTACAAACTCAAACTTTAAAAACTAAAAAAAAATCAAAATATAAATTTTGATAATCTAGTTATTTTAGGAACTCAAATTTTAAGTTAACTTATTTTAAACTCATTTTTAAAGTTCATTTTTTATTAATTTAAATTCTTTAACCTTAAATTTTTTAAAATTAATGTCTTCAAATAAAATTTTATGATAATTAAATTTTGATAACTGAAATTTTTAGCTAATATCTTTAATTTAAAAAAATGGAAATTAATTTTGGAAATTAAATTTGGAAAAAAAATATCTTTTTAAAGTTGAAATTTTAACATTTTGAAAATTAAACTTTTGAACAACAACAATTTGAAATTTAAAATTTTAGTTTCTTATCCAATATTTAAATTTTCCAAAACTTCAAATACTATAGAGATTATAAAATTTTCAAATTTCAAGTTTGTTAATAAAATTAAATTATCATTATTCGAATTTCTAATTTCTAATTTTAATAGTTATCATGTGAGAACCATCTAATATAAAGAGTAATATTGTCAAAATGACCTTGTACTTTAACTCTTATTTAAACTTTTAAAAATTTAAACAAACAACTATTCATGATCCATTATTCAGCAAAAAATATTCAACATTCAACAATCAGCAGTCAATGTTCAGTATTCAGCTTTCAGCATTTAAATCAAACGAAGCCTTGGTCCTAATAACACCATGTTTCTTTTTGAAGGTCAAACCTTTAATAATAAATGCTTCCACAATAAATCATGATTTCCAGTAACAGTTGTACATGTTTGTGGAAGGTAGACCGTGAATGGATAACGTTTGCAAAAGGTAAGGGGGGACGATGAATGGCAAAGGCGACAGTGGTTGGCAAAGGGCGATGGGAGAAGACAACGGCTAGCGGAATTAGTAGATATAGGGTTTTATACCAATTCTAAGAAAAACGACGAGCTTGTGGTGGAGATAATAGGTGACAGTATTGTAATGTTATTGGGTGGTGCTTTGACGTCAACGACGGTAGACAAGGATGAGCGTTTGGTTGGTTCGGTTGGTCCGATTATGGAAATTCTTAAATCGAAGTAAAACTAATGAAAATGAAAGTCAAACCAACCGAAATAAGATTGATTGATTTGGTTGGTTATCCGATTTAGCCGAATGAAAAAAGAATCACATTTTATATTTGGAATATTCATTATACTTTAAATAAAATATAAAAATTTGATTAAAGTATTCTTATATAATATTCCTTTTCTTTTTATTAGTAATTTGACATATATATGATAAATAATTTTTTTCAGACCACTAAACAAATCTATAAAAATCGTTATAACATTAGTAATTTTGACAATATAATAAAATTTTGGTCAATTTGGTTAAAATGATAACTAAATTATTTTTTCTAGGGATCGATTAGAAACCAATATAATTTCAAAACCATACCAAACCAATCGAAATAAACTGGTTTGGTTGGTTTATTTGGTTTAATTCATGCCAAATATAGGGAACCGGTCGACCGCCTAGAAAGGGGTGGTCGATCGGTTTGTTGAAGGCGACAAGGGTTTAGTTAGACATGAATGGTCTAGATGTTATTATTTTAATACCGATTTAATTTATACGGTTTTGGGCATTTTAACCACTAGAAATAAGATGTTAGTCCCCTTATTTTTATTTACAAAATATTTGTAAAGCTAACGAAACTTCATCGGTTTTATTCCTCTATTAGATTTTTTGGATCAGATGACCGCTGGTCTACCGATTTACTTTCACGACGCTTTTGTTCGTGAAAGATCTTCAAAGTTCGTGAAGGGTTTTTTGGATCAGATGATCGCTGATCTACCAGTTTACCTTCACGACGCTTTAGTTCATGAAAAACCTTCACGTTCACGAAGGGTTTTTTGGATTAGATGATCTTTGATCTACCGGTTTACCTTCACGATGCTTTAGTTCATGAAAGACCTTCACGTTCACGAAGAGTTTTTTGGATCAGAGGCCGCTGATCTACCGATTAACCATCATGATGCTTTAGTTCATGAAAGACCTTTTCGTTCGCGAAGGATATTTTGGATCAGATGACCGCTGATCTATCGGTTCGTCTTTATGACGCTTTAGTTCGTGAAAGACCTTCACGTTTGCTAAGGATTTTTTTTGGTCGGATGTTTGGCGACCAGACGGCCTTGGAACTATAATTTATCGATTATGAGAGGAATTTTGGGATTTGGCTCGCGGGAACACGGTTTTATTGGTTCTTGGAGACTAAGGGGTTGGATCTGTTTGTTCGACGATCCTTTGGACAAGACTTCTCGACGCTACCAGAGAAATACAGGTTCTCAAAAGAGGGATCGACATGGCTCGTTGAGGGCATAGAAGCATTTCTTTTGTCGTGCTCTCTGCAATGCCCTCAGTGCTGATTCTCAAAAGGCATCGCTTTAGGTTGCTGCCCTATTCCTTAGTTGCTAGCTAGCTTGAGTGTAATTTGATAATCATCCTTTCGTCTGATTTCGTTAGTTAGCTGTGGCGCTTTTCTACTGGGTCTTAGTAGCCTTACTTGGGAAGAAGGTCCCTAAGGTCCTGTAGCTCCTTCACCATTTGGTATGTTCTTTGACAAATTGACGGGTTTGCCTTCTTTCAATTGCACTACTTCTATTCTTTAGAACCGGTATGTCTTCCCATAGAATTCTTCCAGGGTAGCAGGTTGTTTCATCCTTTAATGATTCCTGAGTGCCTTGTAGTATACTGCATCCGTCACCCTCGCTTCGTCCATATGTTAGTCATACTTGTAACAAAGAAATTTTGAATCAGTTGTACAGTTGTACAAAAGGTATAGTTGGTATGATAAACTTCTTTAGATATTCTGCATGTTGAACGGCTTCGGAGAATGGGTTTCGATTGGGGAAGATGCTTTAATCGTTGTCAGACCGGTTCATTTTTAAGTTACGGCTGTTTAGAATGCTTGAGAATGATATATGCATGATTGTCCATGCTTGAATGATTGGAAATGCCGACTGAATGGCCAATCACTTATGATGGGGTCATGAATCAGTGACGATCCCCAAAAATTTTCAAACTAAGTGAGATCGGTCGGGGGTGACAAAGAAGGCCCCATAAGGTTGCATTCCAAATTTTAAGGTATTTGGAGTTCGCATGTTCGAGTTATGGGCAAAAGAAGATGGATCGGTGGTATTTTACTTGGAGTCTGACCCAAGAAAATTTTCCGTTTGCTTGGAGTCACAGACTTTGAAGTGTTGGGTTGGTGACAAACGTTGCTTGGAGCCATTTGCATGTTTGCTTAGAGAAAATCCTGGTTTTACTCGAGTCTGATTTTGGATCAGAATTTCCTAGGTTTACCTCAAGTCAAATGGGTGATTACCCGAGTTCGACTTCGAATAAAGACTTTCAGAATCTGCTTCAGGTCAAATAGGCGATTACTCGAGTTCGACTTCGAGTCAACCCTGAAATGAGTTTTTCAATAACCATTTTGATGATTGTTGATGATTTTCGATGATGACTATTCGTGATTCGACGATGTGAGCTCCATGATGGGATTAGAAGCTGGTCAGTTGAGAGTGGTCATAATATACCACGGGAGCTTAGCATTGTAATTGATCTCGGTTTGTATCATATCTTCTTGGTCCTCCTACCTCTAGGAATACCGTTTGAATAGCAGTTTCTCGTCCATTGCTTAGCAATGTGCTACGGCAGGGGTTTTAGAACTTCTTCTAGCATTTTGCATATTGGCGTTTTCATCCAATTTGTCTTCCTCGGATTATTTGTCATCTTTAGAGCCAGAAAGAGCCATTTACTTAACTGATTTCAGTACTTTGTCTTCTGGGGTGCCTACTGGATCATGATGCGAGAGAGTTGATTAAGGATCTAACTTCTGAATTTATCTCATCCAAAGAAGATAGCTAGATCTTTCGAATAGAGATTAAGGATCTAACTTATGAACCTATCTGATCTTAAGTAGATAGCTAGATCTTTGCCTGAGTTGGGTTCTCAGTGAAAGCACCAAATTGTTAACTCAAAAAATGGATCAACCCCCTACTTTGAGTGTGAAAGCACTAGCCATGTCCTTACAGAGCAATAATACAGATAATAGGTATAGAAAAGAATAATAAAAGAAAAGAGACAAGAAGAATTTTATAGCGGTTTGGCTGTTAACGAAGCCTACATCCATTTTATAGTTTTATTATGACCGATTGCTGTTACAAGTAGTGTTCGATTACAAGGCTTTTGATTATCCTTAGCTAGATTGAATCCTCAGAGTTGGAATCCACTGGATAATCATAGTGAATCCCTTTGGAGATTATTGTGAGGGAGATGGAGAGTGAAGAAAGTTTTCAGTAGAGCTTCAGCAACCAGTGCGAACAAGATCCTCTTTATGTTGCAGGTTGGATGGTATTTATAGAGATCGAAGAGCTTTCTAGACCAGGCCTGTTCACTGACCGCTTGTGGATGGACATAGGAAGATGCAACGAAGCATAGCTCGCGACCCGAGCCAAAACCATGGATCGCTAGCGATCCATAGATTTAGCTCACATTGGAGCCAATTACTTAGCTCCTTTTTCCCCTTCTCCGCCTAATCAGGTCGCCAAGATTTCATGATTAAGTATGCATCGCTGGCGATCCATTCACTTAGCATATTTTTCACTTTATTCTCTAAGCCTCCTTTGCTCCTGCTTGAAGGTTCTGGACTTTGATTTCTGGAATGTCTTCATTGCCTTGTATCGACATTGTTCGTGTAGTCTCGTTGCACGTTGCTTCATTGCGTTATATCGACGTTGTTCGTGTAGTCTCGTTGCACGTTGCTTTGCTTTGATGGCGATTTGCTAGCTAGTTGTATTTAGCTGGTGGTTGGACTGAACGGACGGTGGTCTCTTGGTTTAGTCAAACTCAGTCGTTGCTTTCCTCCTTTTTGGTTGAGGTTTCTGATCCCATCAAGTCATTCCGTTTTCTCTTGGATTCTGACGGGTTAAAAACCCGGATAACATTCTCGTCGGTCATAAAGGGAGAACCTTCATATGGATGTCATACAATACTCTCTCGTGTAGTTTGTAACTTAATAATATTTCTGGCCACTACAAATATATGATGTGCATCGCCTCCTTGCGCCGTTCTGTGGTTCTCGCGAGCCCAAGTTCTAACTTGGGGGAAGGATAAAGATAGCGTGGAGTCTAAAGTCGGGTATGTCAAATTGTGAAAGTACTTATAGTACCAATAGTGCAAAATCTCTCAAAAACTTGTAATTGACGTGGATTTGGGCCTAACGACGCATTGATGATACAAAGGATGATACAAATACACTAATATGGGAGTCCCCCAATCATATCTAATTGGAGTATCAAACGAAAACTCCGCAAAGCTGCAATATGTCCAACCGACAATGGGTTTGATGGATTTGAGAAGAAAATGTTTCCCATTATGAAAAGAATGAACAGTCGAGCAATCTCCAAATTGTTTTCTTTGCTATAATCATCTATCAATTCAGCGATGCTTGTCTAATGTAACTGGTTCTAATTTGAAGTTCAAACGACAGTCCATCTTGTAAGTTACGATGCGTTGGTACACGAGCTAAACTGTCAAATGTGATGGTAGTGCTCGTCATGTGGTAAGGTCCTCCCCACACCCCGTCCGATGTCAATACCGATAAGTGTAGAAAAGTTCAAGGGGGTCAAACATAACTATCCAAAACTAAAGTGAAATGTATGAGTGGTCTTTCACCAACATGCGGCTAAAGCACCACACAACTGAATTTCCAAATTTAAAAGATTTTCAATACCTATTTAAAGCAATTTACGGTTATTGAACGTATTAAAAAACTTTAATTAAAGGTGGAGTAAGTAAAAACGTACTCAAGAACTCTTCAAACCTTTTATCCCGAAAAAAAAGTGTCAATAATACCGCCGACGTCAATTGCTCGATTGATCTATAAAGGCATATTACATTAGGCCAAGAGCCACGGCTGCGATCATGACGAGTCTAATTTTGAATAGGTCGCATATTCAATTTATATTTTAATTTTTTTTATAGAATTAAGTAAAATTTGAAGCAGATATCTAATAGAATTTTCAACGCGCATGCTGATGTGTACTGCGTTGTTATAAAGTACATGAAAATTCATCAAATCCTTATTAGATCTCAAATTTTGATCGATATGGGCATCCAGAACTGTATCTCGTGTATATCTCGCTAAGCATCTTCGCCTAGCTACAATGCTTCAATCTGATCGATGAGATCGCCGGCCTCCTGTATCGGTAGTTGGAATGTCGATGTTTTTTTCGAATTGGCGTTTTCTTCGTTGCTCGGACCGTGGCTACCACTGTCGCTGTCTTGAATACAATTCCACACTCTTCTCATTTTTTTTCCAAAATTTTCTTTTGTTTTTCCTCTTTTTCCCATTTTCTCTTTCTTTTTTTTTCTTTTTTTGGGTGCTTGAATGGCACGAATGGGGAGGAGAAGGAAGAAAAAGGTGAGATGGTTTGGAATGACAGTTGCTGACTTTTATATAACCGACTACTAGACGTTAACATAGCCGGCTTTATAAACATCGGCTATGTTATCGTTTCAGATCCCCTTCTCATACCTTCACTTAGGTTGCATGAGAATGGCTATTCAAGTGATTGTATTTTTTCTTTGGTTGGAAGTAGGTAGACGGTTTGAATTGATGTGCGAGGTCCGAACGATTGGGAATGCCAGGTATAGTTTGATATAGATGAACAAATTGTTGGAATTTATATTCATGTATATATATAAATTCAGTTTCATGTATACATGTATATCTCCTGACTAAAACTATGAGCGTAAATTAATAGCGGAAACATACCTGAATCGAAAGAGGTCATTGATGTGATTGGAGAATTGGGAACAACAGAATTACTTGAAAAGATTTGGTTTTCACTATTCTTCTCTATGCTTAAGGATGGGATTGTGTATTTCCTTTTATGAATATAACTTACTGTTGAAAAGAACGTGTCTCTCAACTTGCATATATTCAGGATCTATATAGAGAGAATAATGGAACCAACCTTAATGGATTCAACCCATAACTGTCCATCAAAGTTACAGGCCTAGGTACATAAGCCATTTTATATATATATACCTTTATAGGCATATTGGATGTAATAATTAAATATAAATTAAGTGCTATTTATATATTTAATTATGCTCATATCTAATTCAGAAGAATAACCAATTATACCCGACAGGCCATAAATAATTGGATTGGATCCCGTCGAATCCAACATTCTCCCACTTGGCCAAGGGTTAGTATAACATCTGTATAATTATAATAAGACTTTTATTATTGAGCTATACATCCCATAAGACAGGTTAAACCTTATAACATACAAGCACAGAATTAGAAGTAGTATCATACTCATTAACCCATATGAAACTGTCTTCTAGTTACAATCCATGTACAATTACAAAATTTAACAGAATATGAGCTTAAAGTCATGAACAGTATAATATATCATAAGCAATAGCAGATCAATATGTTCATGAGGTTCTTACATAAACGTTTGTTTCATAAACTTCAGATGTGCACCAATATAGAAGTAACAAACTCTAAAATATTTTGTCCAAAATCCATAAAATAAGATGATCACAGTATTAGTGTCTTGCAACAAAATCCAAAAATTAATAAGAAAGATTATCAACCAAACCCATGCTAGCAACATGTTCTCGAAAAATATTGGGTGGTAAACCTTTTGTCAATGGATCCGCCAACATAGCAGTTGTACTAATTTGTTCAATGGACACTTGTTGATTCTGGACTCTATCTCGCACTACAAGATACTTTATATCTATGTGTTTTGTCGCATCACTTATTTTGTAGTTTTTAGAGAAAGAAACAGCAGCCTGATTATCACAGTAAATTTTCAAAGGTCGGGAAATGGAATCAACTACTCTGAGATCCATGACAAAATTTCTCAACCACAGAGCTTGCTTTGTTGCTTTATAGTAGGCTACATATTCAGCTTCCATAGTAGAAGAGGTCCGTAATGATTGCTTAGCACTCTTCCATGATATAACTCCTCCAGAAAGCATGAAAATATAACCTGAAGTGGATTTCAATTCATCCTTACATCCAGCATAATCGGAATCCGAATAACCAACAACTTCAAGCTGGCTATCTGTTTTTCGATATGTGAGCATGAGGTCTTTTGTACCTTGCAAATAACGCATGACCTTCTTAACTGCTTTCCAATGATCTTGACTCGGATTCATTTGGTATCGCCCTAGCATACCAACAATGTATGCTAAGTCTGGACGAGTGCATACTTGAGCATACATAAGACTCCCAACTGCCGAAGCATATGGAATGTGCTCCATTTGATCAAGTTCTAGCTGATTTTTAGGACATTGCTTCAAGCTAAATTTGTCACCTTTGACAACAGGAGCAACAGTTGAAGAACAATTTTGCATGTTAAATCGTTTGAGAACTTTGTCAATATAAGTTCTCTGTGATAAACCCAATACTCCATGAGACCTGTTTCTATGAATTTCAATGCCTAAGACATATGAAGCTTCCCCCAGATCCTTCATGTCAAAATTATTTTGAAGGAATCTCTTTGTCTCATGCAATAAATTCATATCACTACTAGCAAGTAGGATATCATCCACGTACAGTACTAGAATGACATATTTACTCCCACTCACTTTGAGATATATGCATTTGTCTACAACATTTTCTTTAAATCCAAATTTTCCAATCACATCATGAAACTTAAGATACCATTGCCTCGAAGCTTGCTTCAAGCCATATATGGACTTATTTAACCGACATTTCATGTGTTCCTTGCCTTTGACTACAAAACCTTCCGGTTGTGCCATGTAGACATCCTCATGCAAGTCACCGTTAAGAAAAGCGGTTTTTACATCCATTTGATGTAACTCTAAATCATAATGAGCTACCAAAGCCATGACCACTCGCAAAGAGTCTTTACTTGACACAGGGGAATAAGTATTGTTATAATCTATTCCTTCTTTTTGTGTAAAACCTTTAGCAACCAATCTAGCTTTATATCTTTCGATATTAGCATGAGCGTCAAGTTTAGTTTTGTAGACCCATTTACAGCCTACAACTTTTACTCCTTGAGGCAACTCAACTAGATCCCAAACATTGTTATGTTTCATGGATTTCAACTCATCCTCCATGGCTTCAAGCCATTGAGTTGAATGGTCACTTGAAATAGATTCTTTATAAGAGATAGGATCATCACCTCTGCCAAGATTATTGGCAATTTCATCTAGATATACAATATAGTCATCCGGGATTGCCGATCGTCTTGCTCTTTCTGACCTCCTGAGAGGTTCATTTGCATTTTCGTTATTTTGAGGTGGATCTTGATGTACAACCTCATGTGCATCAATATTTTGATTATAGTTTTGTGGTACACTAACATCTGAAATGATAGGAATAGAGACATGCTCCTGAATCTTTTCCAGTTGAACATTTCGAGGTGTACTCCCACTAACTTCAGCATCCTCAAAAAATATTGCATTTCTAGTTTCAACTATTCTTGTGGTATGTGATGGACAATAAAATCTAAAACCCTTAGATCTTTCTGGGTAACCAATAAAATGACAAGTTATAGTCTTGGGGTCCAATTTCTTAAGATGCGGGTTATAAATTTTTGCTTCAGCCAAACAGCCCCATACATGCAAATATCCCATACTAGGTTTCCTTTTAGTCCATAATTCATAAGGTGTTTTAGGTACAGACTTACTAGGCACTCGATTAAGGATATGCATAGCTGTTTTAAGGGCTTCAACCCACAAAAAGTCAGGCAAAATACTGTGACATACCATGCTTCGAACCATGTCCATGAGAGTTCGATTTCGTCTCTCAGCAACACCATTTTGTTGGGGTGTACCCGGCATTGTGTACTGAGGGACGATGCCACATTCTTGTAAAAACAAGGCAAACAGGCCAGGATTTTGTCCAGATTCGGAGAATTTTCCATAGTACTCTCCTCCTCTATCAGATCTTACAACCTTGATTTTTAAATCAAGCTGATTTTCAACTTCCGCTTTATAGGATTTAAACATTTCAAGCGCATCAGATTTTTCATGCAAAAGGTAAATGTAACCATAACGTGTGTAGTCATCAATGAAAGTAATAAAATACTTATGACCACTTATGCCTGGAGTGTATGGTCCACTAATATCAGTGTGAATTATTTGCAAAATTCCAGTGCTACGAGTTGCACCATGTTTGTTTGTTTTTACTAGTTTTCCTTTAATACATTTAATACACGTGTCAAAATCTGAGAAATCTAAAGGATGAAGAATTCCTTCTTTAACAAGCCTTTCCATTCTTCCTTTGGATATGTGACCAAGTCGTTCATGCCACAACTTTGAAGAATTTTCATCATTTCTCTTTCTTTTATTTAAAACATTTGCGACTTTTTCTTGCACATTCATTGAAATTAAGGATTCGCTAAAAGAAGCATTTAAACATAATCTGTAGAGGTTTCCCTCTAACAGGCCAGAGCCTATATACTCAGAATAAAGAAATAGAGAAAAGCCTTTATTTTCAAATTTAAACGAAAATCCATAAGCGTCTAACTTTGAAACAGAAATAAGGTTTCTAGTGATACTTGGTACATAAACAGTATCCACTAAATCTAGATTGAAACCACTTTCCAATATAAGTCGGAAAGTTCCTACAGCTTCAACTTGAGCTTTCTCTCCATTTCCTACGAGCAAATGTCGGTCTCCATCATTTAGCTTCTTCACGGAAAGGAATCCCTGCAACGAATTAGTTATATGCACAGTTGCGCCAGTATCTATCCACCATGTATTTAAAGGAGCTTCAGCAGTAAAAGACTCATAACAAACATTAATAAATGCATTACCTTTCTTGTCTAACCACTCGCGAAATTTGGTACACTCCTTTCGTATGTGTCCCTTAACCCTGCAAAAGTTGCACTTAGGACCGCCAGAATTCTTTGCTCCAGAAGTCTGCCCCTTGTTTTTCACAGCAGATGCATCATTCCCATTTTTCTTTTGACTATTGCCATATTTCTTACCTTTCCCTTTTGTTGATGTCGTGGTCACAATATGAGCACTTTCGAGCTTTTCAGATTTAAGTCGTTCTTCTTCTTGAACGCACATGGAAATTAACTCGCTCATCTTCCACTTCTCTTTCTGCGTATTGTAGTTAATTTTAAAAGGACCAAACTGCGCAGGAAGAGATGTCATTATGAAGTGAACAAGAAATCCTTCAGAGATTTCCATATCCATGTCCTTTAGTTGAGCAGCCATATCATTCATTCTCATTATATGATCACGAACACCACTTGAACCATTGTACTTCAGAGTGACCATTTTGGTAATCAAAGTGGTGGCTTGAGCCTTTGTGGAAGCCTTAAATTGTTCTTCAATGTTAGCTAGGTACTCCTTTGCATTTTCAGATTCGGGAATTGCTCCACGAATTGCACTAGTAATAGAACCCTTAAGAATCATCAAAGAAACACGGTTGCTATGCTCCCATTTTTCATACTCGGCCTTTTGCTCTGCTGTGCTTTCAGCCGTAATGGCTATAGGACGTTCAACTCTTATAGCATAATCAAGGTTAGTCACTCCCAGTGTAAGATCAATTTGCTCTTTCCACTTCTTAAAGTTAGAGCCACTCAATGGTTCAATGTGCGAAAAGTAGTTCGTAAGTGAAGTTGGACCAAAAGCTGAATCGAATGGTTAATCACAATCATGCATATAAGTACAATAAATTTAATCCATGTGATGAAAAATAGTTAGTTCACCAGACATTACATAAATTAAATAAACCAAGGGATAAGTAGTTTATTTAAATAGAAGAAGTATATACACAAAACTTTCTTCCAGAAATTAGATTTTATAATTAATAATCTCCGTTGGGCCGATTACTAATATAAAATTAATATCATCATTAAACGTAAGATTTCAAGCAGTAAAATATTAAATTACATCACCGTTGGGTAGAAAATAATTTAAATCTTACAACTTGAACTTTAAGAATTCCGTTTACAAAATCAATATATAACCTTCCGTTGGGTCGATTCATACACTAACTTGCATACGTAACTTGTGTGATTTCTCATTCTCTTAATAATTAATGTAAAGGATTTTCGTTGGTCCATCCATTACTTTAATAATTAAGAAATCAGTTTATTTGTTCTAACATAATAGTTTGTAAACTAGATAATGAATCAGAATTTGTATTGCTTGCCATGCTTATATCCCATATGAAAACAGAAGTCATATGTTTAATTCGGAATAAACAAGTGAATATACATAAACAAAACTCAATCCCTATTAAAAAAAATAACAGTAACAGATTCTGAATCGAATCATATTAGAATACAATAGTCAAAATTATTCATTTGAGTGCATAACAAATAACTCAAGGAATTAATCGAGGAGCTGGCTCTGATACCAAATGTTGGAATTTATATTCATGTATATATATAAATTCAGTTTCATGTATACATGTATATCTCCTGACTAAAACTATGAGCGTAAATTAATAGCGGAAACATACCTGAATCGAAAGAGGTCATTGATGTGATTGGAGAATTGGGAACAACAGAATTACTTGAAAAGATTTGGTTTTCACTATTCTTCTCTATGCTTAAGGATGGGATTGTGTATTTCCTTTTATGAATATAACTTACTGTTGAAAAGAACGTGTCTCTCAACTTGCATATATTCAGGATCTATATAGAGAGAATAATGGAACAAACCTTAATGGATTCAACCCATAACTGTCCATCAAAGTTACAGGCCTAGGTACATAAGCCATTTTATATATATATACCTTTATAGGCATATTGGATGTAATAATTAAATATAAATTAAGTGCTATTTATATATTTAATTATGCTCATATCTAATTCAGAAGAATAACCAATTATACCCGACAGGCCATAAATAATTGGATTGGATCCCGTCGAATCCAACACAAATATTACCCGACGATGTCCTGCGCCCATGCTTATGCCGCAACCTTTAATGTCTGTATTGAGGCGACTAACTGAACATAAATATATACAACAACAATAGTACGTCGAGTACCAACAATGAATATAAAATTTGTATCTTAAATAAACAAAAATATAACGCAACATACCTCCTCTCCTCTTTTTATCCATTACTCTCGAGATGTGAACTGCCTGTTGCCCATGCTCCGCGCATAGATCTCCAACACATTTCCGGTCAAAATTTGTATGGATCCCGCTGAACAGTTGCTACATGCAGTGAGCAACCGTTCAACGTCTTTCAACAACATTTTCCCACCAAGTATTAACCTCCTCCTGGCGCGAGCATGGGACCAAAACGGCAAATTAGCATACAAAAAAACGCAGAAGTATAAGTAATCATATATGTAGAACCATTGGGGAGGTTAGAAAATAACGATGACGGTTTTACACTATAGAACCTTTAACGCCATTGTACAATGTTGTTCAAAGTTTCAACTAATTTAACCCATCACTTTAACGTCAAAACAACAATCCGCACACAACACTAATTGTAGCATCATACTACCATCTTTGCTCTGCCAACTTATTTCAACGAACATGACTTATGCTAAAAGTAATGAATCTTACGTTGAAGTACGTATTAAATCCGCAATTACCGCAGTCGTTAACATACATAAAACTTGCAATTCCAACACTTTGCCGGACTATGTAAACAAACAGGATGAACTTAAAAGTACCTGATCTTACGTTGAAGTACGTATGAAATATGCAATTAGTGCAATTATAAACACACATAAAAGTTGCACCACATTTGGCATACATCCTTAATAGGTTTGAAAATACACAAAACATCCCTCCGTTTTAATTATAAGTTTCCATCTTTATTTTTAAACGCGACAAAAAGATTTCTCTAAATACCCTTACGTCTTCTCCGAACAAAACTCAGAACCCTTCAAATTCTTTTCATCGATTAACATCTTAAAAAAAGAAAATCCTTATCGTCTGAATTATAAATCGGACTTAGTTGCTACTTCAAAAATTGATGTCTGAATCGAGTCCAGAACTGAAGAAAGTTGAGATTCAAAAGATGAAAACAACACAAATTAGAAAATCGAATGATATCTATTAAGAAATTTTGTCATTTCGATTTTTATTCTATTTTAATAACTAAATTTGATAAAATTTGCAAATATTTGATAGAAAAGCTCAAAAACATTCACATACAAACAATATTATTTCTAATTTAATGCATTGAAATAGTTACATGAAAATTTAAACATATTTTCCTAAATTAATATACAGTATTCTGAATTAATATAGAATTTTCTGCAAATTGTTTACAGCAGTAGAAGTTTATATAACTGCACCCTTTTATGCAATTATATGCAATAATTGCAGCCATATATGCGACTATATTTAATATTTGCAGGCAAATATGCAATTATTGCAAATCGACATTGTGGTACAATTTTTGCAGTCAAATCTGTAAATATTGAAAATAAATTAATGCATAAAACACTACAAAAATATTGTTGACATTTACAGCGAACCATCTAATTATACAAATAAAAATGCAATCAGCAAATATTTTCTCATCTATATGCAGATATGTTGATTATTTCTAGTTATATGCAATTTTATTGAAAAGTTGTAGACATATATGCAATTATTATTAATAGTTGCATACATTTTTGCAAACACTATTAACAATTGCATTTTTAAATGCATTTTACTTATGATGTTATGAATTGCATCATTTTTAAATGCATGTCTGATATGCATTTTAAATTACAGCTGGTATATGCAGATTTTAACTGCATATGAAATATGCAGTTAAAACATACAATTAAATGATGCAAATTTTAAGTGCATTTCACTTACGCGGTTAAAAAGTCATAAGATTTTTATTATACTCCCAGACATATATGAAATTATTATGAATAGTTGCATACTTGTTTGCAATTATTTATGAACAACTGTATTTTTAACTGCATTTCACTTATGCAGTTATAAATTGCACCATTTTTAATTGCATATCTGTTTTAATTGCATATCTGTTATGCAGTGAAAAATAGCATCTGTTAAATGTAATTTTTAACTGCATATAACATATGCAGTTAAAACCTACACTTGAATTATGCAAATTTTGAAGTGTTTTCACTTATGCAGTTAAAAATTCATAAGATTCTTATTATACTTGCATACATATCTAATATGAAGTGATGAATTGTATTATTTTTAACTGCATATATCGTATGCAGTTAAAAATTGCAGATGCTAAATATGTTTTTTAACTGCATACTTGGTATGCAGTTAATAAATACAGCTGTTAAATGCAAATTTTAACTGCATTTTACATATGCAGTTAATAAATACAGCTGTTAAATGCAAATTTTAACTGCATTTTACATATGTAGTTAAAAACTAAAAAAATAAACTGCATTTTACATATGCAAATTTTAACTACATTTTACATATGCAGTTATCAACACACATAAAATTCTACAATAATTCTCGATAACTGCTGAAAAATACACATTTATTTAGATAACTAAATATGTTGATAAATAAAGTCATGAACGCAATTACTTACAATAATTGCAGCAGAGTCTACAGGTATTTTACTTAACTGCATACAACTCTGCATTTACATAAAAGACTAAAAATAAAATTTCTTTGAACAAAAAACATCATATTATTCGAATTACTTAATATAACTTATACTTGCTATGCATAATTATACAAAAAACATTGCTAAATTATCAAAAAATTATAAAAAACAATAATACAAAGTCGATTGAAAATTAAATCAAGCGATTACCCGCAAGATGATGAAGCCATAATGAATCGCAAAAAAAACCGAATAGTAGATCGAATTAAATCTGATTTTCTTACGAAGATTTCAAATCTTGATCGCCCATACAATCACACGAGAATGATCGACATGAAATAAACGAAGGTAATTAGGAAAACAAAATATTGTAAAAAAAATAAAAACCGGATTTACAAGTTTAAAATGGAAGAAGTTTTGGACTATTAAATTTGATTATAGGGACATGGGTCTAATTTTCACTATAATCAGAGAGACAAACTAATAAAAAAGAGCTTACATTATCGTTTAACCCAAACTAACGTTATCTCATACCACGGTCATAATTTTAAATAAAAAAAACCACTTATCGTATTTAAAATAAAAGTGGGTTTTCATGATCAATATCGCAATTTGATAGGGTTTCTCATGCTGAATAGGTCTTCGATCCCTAACCTTAATTCCAAACCCTCCACTAAAACCTCTAAAATGAAAAAAAGAAATAAACAGTTTATGATGTAGCCAAATCGAAGCAACAACTCCTCATGCATCACACTTGTATTTTAAACCAATCTACAAAATTCAAAATTGCGATATGGTTTAAGCTGCATACTTTAAAAAACCATGCACAACGGCGAGCACTATGTGATATTACAAGCACAAAACAGATATCTACCTTAAACAATCATAGTCGCAATCATCAGACTTATCAACTGCATGTTTTTCAACTCAAGGTCTTCCACTACTTAGGCTGAATATTTGCCAACCATACAACATATATAAGATAAAGTAAATGAATTATTATATAAATCGTGTACATTTTAAGTCGTGTACGTACTGTAAGTGTACTTCTACAAATTATATTTACTTAAAGGAGTTTTTTTTGCTTTCAGCCATACGGTACTGAGATAAGATTGAATTTACTACGTTGGGTATATGCAAAAAAGAAATTATATAGTTTAGACCAAACAAATTCAATAACCGAAACAAATAAGTACAAAGAGAAGAAAAGAATTTCTTTTATCATTTCGTTGAAATGTGGTCATAATACAGATATCCAGCTAAACTCAAAACATCTGTCATGCTTCAGGTATACACTCAAGTAATTAAAAATTATATAAAACGGTGACACATCAACAGATGCTCTCGAATGCGGATAGTATTATATCCGCATCCGTATTCGAAATCATTTTCGAATATCCACATCCGCAGATACGGACGGATATCAGACAATTATCCTATCCGCTAACGATCGATGAATCAAGAATTATAAAAATAAAATTTTAGTTTTTCAATCCCATTAATTATAAAAGTGTTAAAAATTAACAAATATGATTATAATAAATAGTTTCGAGCAGTTAATAAGCATTTAGTGCATATAATATAAACTATTAACTTAATGAAATAATAAACGAGTATCTTTCACTATATTAAAATAAACATAATTTGAACTATGATCTTGATAAAAGCCGGACGAATAATTTTCGAACGCGGATGTCTTCGTATTCGCATCCACATTCGATTTTCCGAATTTCAGATATTTATCCGCTTTTCGAATGCGGATGCGGATGGATATCCATTGACAGCCCTACGCATATTGTTTCAAAAACCAATAAATTAGAATAACTAGTACAATTGAGCTTCAACGTGAACTACCACATGTCAGTTCCACACATTTCCATACAATGAGAACATCACAAAGGGCATTCTCAACAAGAAAAGTCGATCACTATATTAAAAATATATTTAACAAATATTACTCTTAGTGACTGACACTGATTCAACCCCAATAATAAATCACTTTATTCAGCATTTATAATATTGGATAACTTTATATGCTCGGTATTACAATCCACGTGAAAAACAATTAATTCTGGTTATATATTTATTCGGCACTACAAATGCCAAATGATCTAGTGACAGTTAGGATCATCAAAATGACCTTGGCAGTCAATGGTGAGCTCATTTTCGGGCTCACTAACCTCCTGTTGCTCCAGTGGGGATGCTCTAAGTAGTAAAGTGAACATATGTATATGAATATTTTAACAACAGTACATGCAAGTATACACGTCGATAATAGAAAATGTTTGTATAAGAAAATCTGTAAATATATATACACAGATACCACATCAATCTTAAATTATTACCGTGTTAGGTACATGCAAGAAGGCAAAACAGACATTCCAAGCAGTAACGAAGTATTAAACAAGAGGTTTTTCCAAAAAAAAATAGTTATTTATTGCGAACATCAAGCGGAACCCCATAGAAACCACAATCAACTGCATTATAACATATGTATAAAAATTCCCAGAGTATTTGCAAACACAACGGAGAACGAAAACGAAGTAAATTACAACACAATAAATTAAACGAACATATACATAAAATATCAACTGAAAGTATTCAGAAAACATATAATGAAATTGAATTCATTAATCTATTAGGGCTTCTCCAGTGATTTAAGGGCTGAATATTCAGAACATTGAATATTCAACCCTTAACTGGGCTAGAAAGTCCAATGACCTGGCACCCATTTAATGACGTCTGAATTCTAGCCACTAGAAATGCTTACTTAAGAAAGAAATCCGGAACCAAATCCTGCTGATGTGGACACGCTAAAATTGGGTATTTTAAAATAAAGCCATCTTGTGCAAAGTTCCCTTCTATTTATACTTCTACCCACTACTTTAAAAGATAACTTCATTTCAATTATTTCCTAATTTCTTTATCGATTTCCTTTTCCCTAACAATCAATCCCATAATTTGTCACTTTTCAATTCGTCAATTTTTGCTTCTTCTATCACGATTGCTAACTAATCAACTAATCCACCCACAATCTGACATTATTTGAACGAATTTGAAAGAATATGATTCCTTCCGATTACCCGTTTTTATATTGTAACTCAAATTTAGATCTTGCGGGGAATACAAATAGCGGTTATGGTCTATTAACACGTTGGACTCCGAATTGAGCAGTTGTTGCGGTTAACTTCATACGCGTATCGATTAACAACAAATTGGTGGTTAGTTGATGTTATGACAACTTTTTTGCTTTCTTTTTTCTGTAATTCATGAGCAAATTGCAGTGCTATATCGATTAGTTGTTTTATAGTTTTTGGAGATTTGGTTTGACTCATGTGATATCAAAATGTTTGAACACTGTTTTCCTTTTAATTTACAACCAAGTAATGTTTGTGCTGCTTAAACGATAGTTAGAGTAATTGTTGTATAATTTTGATTCACACAATGGTGCTTGAAGGGTGAGGCCAAGGCCACATTCTAACCGTCGTCCTTAAGGCTTAAGCACCCTTATGTGAATCAAAATTATACAACAATTAATCTGATTGTTGTTTGAAAGCACAAACATTACTTGGTTATAAATTAAAAAGAAAACAATGTTTAGACATTTTGAAGTCACATGATTTAAACCAAGACTTCGAAAATTAAAAAACAACTAATCGATGTAGCACTACAATTTTCTCACGAATTATAGGAAAAAAGGAAGCAAAAAAGTTATCATAGACGTCAACTAACCACCAACTTGCTATTGATCAGTACGCATTCAAGATGAACCGAAGCAACTGCTCAATTTAGAGTCCAACGTGTTGACAGACCATAATCGCTATCTGTATTCTCGGCAAGTTCCAAATTCCAGTTATAGTATAGAAATGGGCGATTAGAAGAAAACATATTCTTTCAAACTCATTCAAACAATGTCAGATTATGGATGGATTGGTTGATCAGTTAGCAATTGTGATAGAGGAAGCAAGAATTGACAAACCGGAAAGTGATAAATTATGGAATTGATTGTTAGGGAAAAGAAAATCAAGGAATAATAAAAACATTAGGGAAATGTAATTGGGAAATCGATTTTGATTAGGAAAATAATTGAAATGATGTTATCTTTTAAAGCGTGTCCACACAGCAAGATTTGATTCTTGATTTCTTTCTTAAGTAATAGATTGCAAAACTAGCCAGTTTATATTACAAACATAGGTTAGATTTGGTCATGTCAGTGCCAAACTAATTTTTGATAGCTAGCGACAGTTCAAATGCCGCTAACGTGTGTGTAAGTGACTTTTGAAAAAAAACACTAGATATATTTGAGAAAATAGCACAAGCGTCTTTTCAATAGTTGCATGCATAAATTAGAATTTTAATTAAAATAAGAAAACGTTGGCAACTTCACAAAACGAGCCTGTGTATATATGCTTTGGGAGCCATCTCAAAAGTCACCAGACATCAAATCTGCCTGTAAAATAGCAACAACTTTCTCTTTCTCCCATTGTTCTAACTTTACTGCACTTTGAGTAGAAAAATCTGAAAACCCTACCTAACTTCTTTTTCAAAATTCTCATTTTCTTTGCATTAAAATCAATAAAAATAGCTTTTTATTAGATTTAGTTAAAGGGTATCAATATCTCTTTGCTTTGCATCTATAAAGATATGATTTTTAAACCCTAATATTTTGTTAGATTATTTTCTTGCTATAATTGGTTGTGGCAGTTATGGAATGTTGGTAATAACTGTTATCACATAATGACTTGTAATTTTATTCTGACTATTTGCTATTTCGATAGTGAATTGGTGTTTGATGAACAAATGTATGGTGAGTATATTGGTGGTCATATAAACTGGCAAAAGTGCGTAATGGTTGCAACTTAGCATAATCGAAAGAATCTATTTTCAAAGCTATAAAAATCAAATCCGATGAGTTTGACATGGATTTGATTTGTAATTGGCCTACCGATTCTGGATCGAAAGCAATAAAAATAGTTGACGATGATGTTGAACTAATATTTTCTACTTCAAAACCGTATTTTTATGTGGGGAAAGTAGAAGGTTGTCAGTAGAACAACCCATATCATCACCAGTTGTTAGTCATGTGATTGAAGAGTATTCCAGAATGTTGCAAAATGTGAACACTGCTCAAGGAATAGTTTCTCCTAGTTATAGTAATCTGCCCTTGAACGTAACAAACTACAATCAATAGCAAATGTTTTTTGGATTCTCTCCTTGCATAAATTATCAACATGGTGTGCAATATAGCTCTCTGTATCCAACACATGATAGCTTTACACGTATGATTCAAAGGTAATGCATATTAGGTAATGTTTTTATGTTATATTAGTTATACTATAATCGTTGAAAATTGTGTTTTTTTACTTGTAGTAATATTCCAATCAGCCTACTCCTTATGGTAGTCTTGGACAATCAATCAGTCATATTTCTTATCCCATAAATCACACATCCCTCAAACTAGGCATATGAGCTGGAGGTATGAAGTGGTTTATAATGTTATATGATTGGCTTTTTTGTATTAGGTCAAAACTCTACTAAATTTAAAATACAACTTCCCAGCACATGATACTGCAACTCAGTCCAACGTTCAACCGTCTACTCAATCAGGGGTATCAGACGTTTAGACCTTGTATTGAGGGTATTTTACATTGTTGTCCATTGTCTGAATTGACGATCCACATTTGTATGGAAACTAACATTGTTTAATGTGATTGCAATAGATGCAGATGACCATCTTTACCCTCTGGCCTATGCAACTATGGAATCAGAATCATATGACAATTGGAGTTGGTTTTTGTTTGCATGCAGAGATTCATTCATAGTGTTAATAATCGACGTATAACTTTCATTTCTGATATGATGAAAGGAATTCCTACAGCCTTGGAAACTAACTAGGGATTACCTCATAAGCATATGTTTTGTGTAAGACATTCGACGACAAACTTTTAGGCTGTTGGTTTTAAAAATAAATGCTTAACATGGTTATTTCATGCTACAACACGTGCTTCAGAGGAAGTCGAGTATATGAAAATCAGGGAAGAAATTAAAACTCCCACTAAAGAGCTCACAACAAGATCATGGGAAGTTTAGTAGGCAAAGAGGAAAATTAGACATTGTGTAAAGATGATAGTGGCTGATTTCATGTTATAACTACTGATACTTTAAAAGTTTTAATGGTGTGCTTAAAGATGCATGATCTTTTTAATGGCCTTTTGAAAACACATCAACTAATAATTAATTAAACTTTAAACTATTTTACATGAATACATACTCTTAATTAAACGACCAATTTACAATAAGGTAACATACAAATTCAATAATAAACATGCATTGAAAAAATAATATGTATACAAATCCATATTAAACAAGACATAACCTTAGCAATTACTTAATAAAATAAACATCAACGTACGATGCCACTAAATAAATACTACATATCAGTAAACTACGGCTTCAACAACACAACAACCATCCTAGTAGACTTGGCCAGGCTCCTTGTAACAGCCGAAATTGCACCATTGCACAAATCTTTCTACGTAAACTTTCTCATAATGGATCAACTGTCTCCATAGAATGCCTTCAAGGGAAGGCATGCACTGGTAGATCTTGGATAAAACAATTTCACATAAAGATTTACTTATGAAATTTCATACTTGTAGGGATAGGGAGTATTAGGGGTGAACATCTTTTAGCTATGAAATTGTACTCTATAAGTTTGAATTCTAGTAACAAATTTGTTTTAAGTTATACTGTTGTTTCTTCTTATACATGTAAAAATGCAAATGATAATCCATTTCATGGAACTAAAATAGGTCGACCTGCAACCATAATGCCAGCGCAAAAGAAGAAGATATATTACCTTCACATGATTAGAACTGACGAGTATGCTTCAATCGACATGCAAAATTTCAGTGATAATGCATAATCCATCGATAGCGTAGCTTCAACAAAACCAACTAGAATAGAAAATGAAGTAGAGCCAAGGTTGGGGATGAGTGAAAGGATCTCTGCCAGTGGATGGCTAAAAGATATACAGATGAAACCTGCAGATCCATCCAAGGTTGTGGATATTGGAAAGAACTTAAGTATAAAACTACATGCAGAGCTGATCGGTTTCTTAAAGAAAATAGTTAATGTGTTTGCTTGGACCCACACAGACATGGTCGGAATAGATCCATCCATTACTTGTCATGTCCTTAATATTGATCTAGATGCACATCCCATGAGAGGGAAAAGCCACTCCTTGGATCATCTCTAAACGAGAGTTCATCGTTTTTTGATTAAGTCAAGTAAGGTAGAAACTTTGAATAGACATAGGAATGCAAGGCTACGTTTCAAGTGCTAAATAAGCATTTGTCTAGTCCCTCTATTATCCATGATAGAGTTAGGGGTATGCCCTAGGGGAAATTCTGTAATTTATCGCAAATTAATTAACTTTGTAATCAATTCTCGTTCGTAATAAAGGTGGTTTTCTTTCTGGTATGTATTTTTTATAATGTGTTATAGATAATTAAATATCTAATTAAAATGTATTTAATAGAAAATCCATAAATGGTGTGTTTGCGATAGTAATTGCAAAGAGATGTAATCATGAGTATTATAGCATAATATAATAAACGCATCATTTTAATTATTCATAGCCAAGATGCATCGAGATTGGATATCCGTGTATCTGTTGAGACTAGAGGACGTAACACTCTCCAAATGTTGGGAAGATTATCACACCTAACTGTTGGTGGTAGTAAGAGGTTATGTACTGATAGTTATTGGATAACCATGGAATGAGATACTCGATAGTTTTCTATTGGTTAATATAACTAATGTCAAACAGAAAAATCGATGTGATATACATATATTATAACTAATGACTCACTTGAAGTTATTGGGTTTGGCTAATCAAGTAATTTGCCCTACTTGGCTACCAGCCTGGTTTGAACAGATATGTGAACTCAAAGCTTCTCCCTAATAGAAAAGACCGAATTTGAATTGGTCCTTCGTAATTTTTGAAATAGCTTGAAAATTAAAAATATAAGAATTTAAATTTAAAAGCTAGATTTAAAATAAGATATAAATATATTATAAAAGTTATAATATGATTAAAATTTTCAAAATATTTAAAAAATAATGTAAATTAATTTTTAAATTTTATTAATAACATTAATAAAATAAATAAATTAAAATAGTTAATTAATTAATAAATATATACATGTGTTATATTTTATGATATATGTTTGGTTGTTTTAAAATATTTTAAAATAACATAAGTTTATATGTATGTAGAATTGAATTTTGAAATTAATCTAATTTAATTAAATAAATTAATTAAAATGTTAATTAATTAAATAATATACACATATATATGATATAGGTGTTATACTATAAAGGTTATAATATATAATAAATATTGAATATAAATGTTATATAATATGATACAAAATTAATTAAATTGTTAATTAACTAAAATTAATTAAATACGATTTAATTAATATAATATTAACATAAGACTATTATATAAGTAATATAAAATATAAAAGTTATATATTAATAAAACAAATATAATATGAATGTATAAATTAAAGGTGGACATTAAGAAACTCTAAATAGACTTAAGGAATAAATACATATGTAAATGTACGTATACCATGATTTCCGATGTGTCTGAGACTTGAATCACGTGGGTGTATTTCATAAGAAATACATTATTCCATAAGTTGAAATCGCTTAATATAATATATTAAAGGTTATGAATCTTTAATAATATTATCCTCTGCCATTTATATATTAATAGATTACTTCAATACTCTTTAGTTGTTGAGCTTTCCTCAAGCTAAGGATATTATGTATAATATTCTTAGTATATTGAATATGCTAGGTAAGATAACTGCACATATTTATTGAGCTTTCCTCAAGGTATATGCATTATACATAAGCCATCACAAAATGGTAGGTACAAGTAAATAATCCTACTTTATTTATTGAGCTTTCCTCAAGGTAAAGGTAGGATTAGGACAAAGTATCATGGGTTAGGAGTTGTATATGACACAACTGATAAGGAGTTATCCGTTATATGAGGGAGTATGATTTGTTGAGCTTTCCTCAAAGTCAGAATCCAAAGACATATGATTCCTAACACCTACAAGTGAATTCGAAAGACTTCTATGTTTCGAATTAGGGTTTGGCGAAACATAAAATGCCAATGGAGCTTATTAGTAAAATGTAATATTTAACCTTACTAATATTATAAAAATATATACTATGTTAATGTCCTAATAATCTACCCACTAAAACTTGCAGATAATGTTAAATCCATGACTCTTTAATGAAAGCGATCAATAAACCGAACCAAACAACTATGTCGACTGGCTACAAGCTAGAAAGATAACTCTGACATACGAGTGAGTTTGGTTGTAACGCCCCACTCTGAGACCCACATTAGCAAAGAGTATTACTAAGTAACACTGTGAGCTAATTCGGAGAATAGAGCTGGATAGGAGCGACCATCTATAACTTTGTCTTAATTATCTATTGAATACGCCGACAATTGCCACTTCTTACTCAAGTGGATCGACATCTCCAATAAATACTTAATATAAAGCCATAGGTGGCTGAAGGATCTATCAGAATAAAATATAACAACTCAAATGTAATACACATCACAGAACAGTAGATCATCACATACATTTACACATATACAGATACATCACAGAGTTACAAAATGATACATGCCAAGTGGTAAAGCAAACCACAATATACAGCCAAGTCAATAGAATACATATCAGAGTTACAAACAAAAAGGACTACACAAAAAGCTATAACAAAAAGAGCTAGCGGAATAGTCCATGCGGAAGCAAAATAGGCTAAGTCCAATGTACCTAACCTGAAACATCTCGGTCTGACCCGAGTATAAAATACACGGGTCAGTCTAGCTAAACAAATCAGTTAGATAAACTAAATGATAATGAACATACAAGATCATAAAGTACCACAATTATCTCCAAAGGAGATAACCAAATCATCTAACATAAGATGAATCATAACAAGCCTCATATCATCGGCAACTCAAATAAACAAAGGATATCATATCCCAAAACAAGCCAAAAGGCAAATAACAAATACCAATAAAGGTAACACAAGTTTCCATAAGGTAATTGCTATATATCATGTGGTTCAAAGAACCTACACCGAAGGGCGATACTCTAGGGAAATATAATTGTCAAAGAAACAAAAGATGCTTGAGCTCAGTACTGTATAACAAGGATCCATACGCCCGAAGGCAACGCCCGAAGGCAACAAACCTGAAGGTACAAGCCCGAAGGCAACATACCCGAAGGCAACTCCAAAAGACAACGCCCGAAGGCAACAAACCGTAGTGGCGGTACTGGACACCACTGTTTGATGGAATGTGTCACAACTCTCAGAAAGGAACCTGGAAAATGTTAACGTGAGTCCCATACCACACGTTCGCACTAAACGGTTTACTAACCGTTAGTCAATTTCACACTCAAAGCAGTACAAAGTTCACCTCATCTCATCGGTAAACCAGACCCAGAGGTCAAAATGATCAAACAAATAGATTAGGAATTAACTGAAAAGATGAACACACGTGTTCATAGCACGCTTTTTATCTAATCATTTAATTCTCCTCCCTCTTCGCTCGGAGTGCAAAATTGTGTGTGTGTTTTATATAGAAATTATAAATTGGAGAAACGAACTTTTAATACAATTAAAAAGATCATTTTATAAAAACCCATGTACTAAATCTACAAAAGAATCATCAAAGTCAACTAAAGTGAAACAACTAATTGGAGAAAGAAGAATCGATCAAAAATTGGAATCCCCCACAAAGTAGGCAAATTGGGCTGAGACAAGCAGATTCAGACGTCTGAATTATATATTTCAGACATCTGAAACTGGAGCTCAGGCAATACTTTGCCTAGGCCAATGATGGCCAAATCATATCGGAAGCAATCAGATGAGTGATGATGGCTAGGGGTTTACGCCAAACGACTACCCAACCTTAGAGACTCACCAATACACTCCGACCAACATGCCCAAACAACCACATAAGGATTTTCATAGATTTTGACTTCAAACGCCAAAAATTGGAATATTCATCAAACCAATTCAATTCAAAAACAAATGGGAAAGGAATATATGTTAGGAATTGCTACCTAACACTATCAAAGATATAAACATAGATGTGAGTTCAAAAACTCACCTTTTAAACCCAAACACAAATGATAAGCTCTAGAACAAGCAATAGGTTTATCTCTCTTCAACAATACCTCAAGAACTTCAATCTCTAATCAAGGATGAAGTTTTCTCTAAGTTAAGATATTAGGAATTTCTGAGAATTTGAAGAGGGATTGAGATGGAGAAGATGAAGGAGATGCTCACCTAGGGTTTTGGAGCAAGAATTTTTATTTGCAAAGGAAACTAGGGTTTTGAATTTTAATTTCCCATTCCTCTCCCCATTTTTATTGAAGCTTGAATGTTAGGAAAATAAGAATGAAGTGAAGAGGAGAGGTGGATTGAGCTAGGGTGTTAAGATGGGTTAGTGGGCTGGAACCCAAACCCAAAGCCCTAGTAGAAAAATAGCAAATTCTACTCAACTCCAAACATAACGATGCTTATACTCAAAAAAGTCGCAAACACCATTTTGAACTCAATGGAAGTGGTCTCGAGTCCAAATTGTTGATTCTCAACTTCAGCCTACATTCAGACGTCTGAAATTTCCAAACCAGACGTCTGAATCTGGAAAAATAGGAGTTTGCTAACTTCATTCAGACGTCTGAAATGAACGATTCAGACGTCTGAATCTGGAAAAATAGAAGTTTTCTAGAACAATATTCAGACATCTGAATCGTCTATTTCAAACGTCTAAAAATGGCAATTTTAGCCTATTTCCTTTTTGGTTTGATTCGAACAATTTCAGACGCCTGAATGCTTCATTTCAGACGTCTAAATCCCAGTATGACAGTTTTTCTCAAATAGACACCTCCAAATCTCGATCCACAAGGACTTTGCACTAATTCGACTGTTCTTTGACGAATAGTGACCTTTTCGGACTAAAATCCGACTAACGATGCTATACTTAAATTAAACATTTAAATATACAATCGTAAAATATGCGGGTTGTTATAGACTCCCCTCCTTAAAGAAATTGCGTCCTCACAATACTTAAGAAGAAAATAAAGAGTAACAACCATAAAAGCATATCAACACAATAGAAAATTTGAAATAAGAAGTTCACCATAAAGAGCACGAAAGAGTAAGTCCGGATGCATTTGCTCGATGGATTCTCAAGATTCCCAAGAGCAATCCTTAGGATTTGAGGACCATTGAACTTTCACAAGAAGAACATCTTTATTTCGAAGGCGTTTAACCTCCGAAGTAATGATACGAATAGAATGTTGCCCAAAAGTCAAATTTGGTGAAACTTCAATTTCTTCAATTACACCGGGCTCAAGGGCATGATCGGAATCCCTAAGGTATTTCCGTAGTTGAGAGACGTAGAAAACGTCAAAAATAGCAAAAGAATTGAGCTGGTACAAAAAGAGGTGATAAGCCACGGAAACAATGCGTTCGGTGATGGGAAATGGACCAACATATCGAGATGTTAATTTTTCCAATCAACTGAAACACACATCACCCATCATAGGTGAAACACGAATGAACACCAATAAAGTCTGGACTTAGAACCAGCTTCTCACCGGCTTCAAGCCAACACAAAGAAAATCAACATGGCCTTCCGTAGAGTACCTCGAAAGGTGCCATACCAATACAAGATTGGAAGCTTACTATAGGAAGAAAACTCAACAAGACACATATGATCTTCCCAACTTCCACCAAAATCAAGAACACATATACGAAAAAGATCTTCAAGAGTTCGATTCACACGCTCTATTTGTCCATCAGATTGAGGACTATAAGCGGTGCTAAAAATTAAGCTTTGTTCCCAAAGCTTTTGAAGACCCTACGAAAATCCACTAGTAAAATAATGGATCACGATTGCTAACAATAGAAGTAGGAACTCCATGCAATATAATAGGATATAGAGTTCAGCCAAAAGGGGTACGGTCCAAAAGAGAAGGATGAGCCTCAAGGCTACACAAAACAAGAGATGAACATAAATTGGATTTACGATCTCGAATCTCACAAGTGGATAAAGTCTTGAGATCACTCCATTCGGATATCATCATAGAAACAACTGCTTGTTGCCTTCAGCTAAGGTATCGGCAACACGATTACCCTTTCCCGAAGTACAAAGAATATCAAGATCACAAGGTGCAGGGAACTTGAGCCAACATTGTTGACGCAAATTAAGTTCCTTTTGAGAAAATAAATATTTCAAAGATTTGTGATCGGTGTAGAGAACAAATTTCTCTCCCAAAAGATAATGATGCCAAAATCTAAGAGCGAAAACAATAGCTGTGAGCACTAGATCATGAATGGCATATCTAGTCTCGACAAGCTTTAATTGTCAAGAAGCAAATGCGATAACACATTCCCTTTGCAAGAGAATGACACCAAAACCAATAGGACCCGTATCGGTATAAACAATAAAGTCTTGGTTCCCTTCGGGAACCGCAAGAATAAAAGCATTGGAAAAGAGTTCCTTTAATCGATTCTCTTTCCCAAAAGCTAAGAATTTCAAAGTTATAATTAACTTTATATATATACATCTTTTTAGAAAAATTAACTTTTTACAAGAATTTACTGTGTTTGACTGTCTCATCATAGCGTTTAAGAGATTCCTATCGATAACGTTGATCAAGCGCATCGACCAGAATTCTTAAAGCACTTAATGGGCAAAACAACACAAAATTATCTTATATATAATAACCATGTCTCTTAAAAAGAAGATTTACAAATATTCTTTGCTCGTTTTAAGAACAAAACCCAATCATACTTATAAATATCTTATTAAAAAGATTTGCAAATTTTTAAATTTGTTATTTTCATCCATAATTAATAAATACCAAGATAAACTAATTGAGATATTCGTAGAATACTCGATTCACAAAATGGATGAAATAAGGTAGAAGGTTCGTCATACCGAATGACATAACGAACCAAACACAAAAATCACAACGAGTGCGGAATGCGGTAAGAGGATGCTACCTTCCGCAACTCGTAGCTGATGAAAACCGGTGGCAAGGTCGAGCTGAAAGGACCTTAACACCATTCAATAGATTGCTTAGGTGATAATCCTAAGACAAGCTCAATATACTGGAAAATTCACAAACTACTTGAATGAGAGAAATAATATTCTCCTCATCCCGTAGGTTTAAAGAATTAAAATGATATCACCGAATTTGGAAATCAAAATCATTAAGAACCAAAGAAATCTGCTTAACAGATTGAAAGATGTCGAAGATGAATAGTCCACATTGGACATAGGATATGGGCTTTATAATGATTAAGCCAATCCTTTCCCAAAAATCAATTTCGAAGCCTCAATAATGCATAACATGCAAATCGGCTCGAAAAGAATAATCACAAAAATAATCTCAACATTTTACAAAGCAAACTGAGTGTTGCAGATTCACCAACCGGATTCGCAATTCTCAGCGAAGTCATCAAACCCAACATATTCAAAGAAAAAGAATCAACAAGTTCTTTTGATATAAAATAATAAGATGAACCCATATCAAAAGAACTCGAATAGGATAATCACAAAACAATTTAATGCCATCAAGGATAGAAGGAGAATTACCTCTGGCTAAAAGGAACCTCCAAAAGCCTTAGCAATATAAAGCTTGCCAGGCTTGGCACTAGCAGGAGCAGTAGGGCAGGTGGAAATATGATGACCTTCCTTCTTGCAATAACGGCAGAAGAGAGGCTTAGGACAATCTCAGATCATATGATTAGGAGAACCACAATTGAAACACTTCCGAATGGAAGGTGTTCCAGCAGATTGAGAATTAGAACCAGATTCAACAGGCTTTTTCTTCTTGGAAGGGAGAAATTCCTGCTTATGAAATGGAAACTTCTTCTTATTGGGGTTCTCGCGAACCTCAATATCATCACCACTAACACACTCCTTCTCGATGGCTTCGAGATGAAGTGCCGAGTCAACCAACTCCTCAAAAGAAAGCTTAAGCTGAAGCATTAAAGACTTCTTAAGATATTTCTTAAGACCAGAGACAAACTTCAGATTCTTCTTATAAGAGGTGCTAATGAATTCAAGACCATACTTAGATAAGGCCTCGAATGATGCAAAATATTCAGAGACGGAGGACCTCCCTTGCTTCAACTCAAGGAAGCAACGGGCTAATAAAACTTTCTCAGATTCAGGAATGAATTTGAGTTCAAATCGTTCCCGAAACTGAGTCCAAGAAAGAACAGACTCATCAAGTTCAGCTACAAGAAGCTCGTACCAATCAAGGGCACGCTCTTGCAATAAGCTAGAAGTTACAAGAACTCGATCGTGGTCAGAAAGATCCATGCGAGAGAAGATACGCTCGCATGTGCGAATCCAAGTTTGGACCTCAAGAACAGACTCGGAGCCTTTGAATGGCTTTCCACCAAGATGAGAAAAATCACTGCGCAGGCGTGCAAAGGCAGACTTGCATGGAGGAGATGCACGAATAGGAGCTGGAGGCTGAGTTCTCCTAAACAACTCCAAAAACTGATCGGCAGACATATAAACGCCATTCGGATGCGAGCCGCTGGATTGCCCAGCATCCGAGCGTCGTCCCCTGCCTCTTCCAGCCATTAGCTGAAAGATAAGATAAAGATTATTCACAAGGTAGATATCATTAATTCAAATATGGAATACTACGGAATAAAATGCATTCCTAGACGTATTCCCAAAATTCTATCTACCCCAAAGGCACGGAAAGAATAAAGGCACGATGATTCAAAGATTTGTAACATTTGTACTACCCTTTGATGTACCGTAATATGTGTCTCTGTTCTATGTTTATCATATTTTGTTCTGAACTCAGCTCTGATACCAAGCTGTAACGCCCCACTCCGAGACCCACGTTAGCAAAGAGTATTACTAAGTAACACCGTCTGCTAATGCGGAGAATAGAGCTGGATAGGAGCGATTATCTATAACTTTGTCTTAATTATCTATTGAATACGCCGACAATTGCCACTTCTTACTCAAGTGGATCGGCATCTCCAATACATACTTAATACAAAGCCATAGGTGGCTGAAGGATCTATCAGAATATAATATAACAACTCAAATGTAATACACATCACAGAACAGTAGATCATCACATACATTTACACATATACAGATACATCATAGAGTTTACAAAATGATACATGCCAAGTGGTAAAGCAAACCACAATATACAGGCGAGTCAATAGAATACATATCGGAGTTACAAACAAAAAGGACTACACAAAAAGCTATAACAAAAACGAGCTAGCGGAATAGTCCATGCAGAAGCAAAATAGGCTAAGTCCAATGTACCTAACCTGAAACATCTCGGTCTGACCCGAGTATAAAATACACGGGTCAGTCTAGCTAAACAAATCAGTTAGATAAACTAAATGATAATGAACATACAAGATCATAAAGTACCATAATTATCTCCAAAGGAGATAACCAAATCATCTAACATAAGATGAATCATAACAAGCCTCATATCATCGGCAACTCAAATAAACAAAGGATATCATATCCCAAAACAAGCCAAAAGGCAAATAACAAATACCAATAAAGGTAACACAAGTTTCCACAAAGTAATCGCTATATATCGTGTGGTTCAAAGAACCTACACCGAAGGGCGATACTCTAGGAAAATATAATTGTCAAAGAAACAAAAGATGCTTGAGCTCAGTACTGTATAACAAGGATCCATACACCCGAAGGCAACGGCCGAAGGCAACAAACCCGAAGGTACAAGCCCGAAGGCAACATACCTGAAGGTACAAGCCCGAAGGCAACATACCCGAAGGCAACGCCCGAAGGCAACGCCCGAAGGCAACAAACCGTAGTGGCGGTACTGGACACCACTGTCCGGCGGAATGTGTCACAACTCTCAGAAAGGAACCCAGAAAATGTTAACGTGAGTCCCATACCACATGTTCGCACTAAACGGTTTACTAACCGTTAGTCAATTTCACACTCAAAGCAGTACAAAGTTCACCTCATCTCATCGGTAAACCAGACCCAGAGGTAAAAACGATCAAATGAATAGATTAGGAATTAACTGAAAAGATGAACACACGTGTTCATAGCACGCGTCTTATCTAATCATTTAATTCTCCTCCCTCTTCGCTTAGAGTGCAAAATTGTGTGTGTGTTTTATATAGAAATTATAAATTGGAGAAATGAAATTTTAATACAATTAAAAAGATCATTTTATAAAAACCCGCGTACTAAATCTACAAAAGAATCATCAAAGTCAACTAAAGTGAAACAACTAATTGGAGAAAGAAGAATCGATCAAAAATTGGAATCCCCTACAAAGTAGGAAAATTGGGCTGAGACAAGCAGATTCAGACGTCTGAATTGTATATTTCAGACGTCTGAAACTAGAGCTCAGGCAATACTTTGCCTAGGCCAATGATGGCCAAATCATATCAGAAGCAATCGGATGAGTGATGATGGCTAGGGGTTTATGCCAAACGACTACCCAACCTTAGAGACTCACCAATACACTCCGACCAACATGCCCAAACAACCACATAAGGATTTTCATAGATTTTGACTTCAAACGCCAAAAATTGGAATATTCATCAAACCAATTCAATTCAAAAACAAATGGGCAAGGAATATATGTTATGAATTGCTACTTAACACTATCAAAGATATAGACGTAGATGTGAGTTCAAAAACTCACCTTTTAAACCCAAACACAAATGATAAGCTCTAGAACAAGCAATAGGTTTATCTCTCTTCAACAATACCTCAATAACTTCAATCTATAATCAAAAATGAAGTTTTCTCTAAGTCAAGATATTAGGAATTTCTGAGAATTTGAAGAGGGGTTGAGATGGAGAAGATGAAGGAGATGCTCACCTAAGCTTCTCTTTGATTTTGGAGCAAGAATTTTTATTTGCAAAGGAAACTAGGGTTTTGAATTTTAATTTCCTGTTCCTCTCCCTATTTTTACTGAAGCTTGACTGTTAGGAAAATAAGAATGAAGTGAAGAGGAGAGGTGGACTGAGCTAGGGTGTTAAGATGGGTTAGTGGGCTGGAACCCAAACCCAAAGCCCTAGTAGAAAAATATCAAATTCTACTCAACTCCAAACATAACGATGCTTATACTCAAAAAAGTCGCAAATACCATTTTGAACTCAATGGAAGTGGTCTCGAGTCCAAATTGTTGATTCTCAACTTTAGCCTACATTCAGACGTCTGAAATTTCCAACGCAGACGTCTGAATCTGGAAAAATAGGAGTTTGCTAACTTCATTCAGACGTATGAAATGAACGATTCAGACGTCTGAATCTGGAAAAATAGAAGTTTTCTAGAACAATATTCAGACGTCTGAATCGTCTATTTCAGACGTCTGAAAATGACAATTTTAGCCTATTTCCTTTCTGGTTTGATTCGAACAATTTCAGACGTCTGAATGCTTCATTTCAGACGTCTGAATCCCAGTGTGACAGTTTTTCTCAAATAGACACCTCCGAATCTCGATCCACAAGGACTTTTCACTAATTCGACTGTTCTTTGACGAATAGTGACCTTTTCGGACTAAAATCCGACTAACGATGCTATACTTAAATTAAACATTTAAATATACAATCGTAAAATATGCGGGTTGTTACATTGGTCATTTGTAACTTGTACTTTACTAAAAAGAACCGCCGATGACGATCAAGAAGATTTGCACATTGCCTATAGTAAGTGGGTGGCTGACTTCGAAATCGCCTAAGTGTTCGTGTCATCTACTTTAGGCAAACAGTTGTAGAGGCAACATGAGTCATTGTCCGTCCATGGGATATTTGATAGTCTAAGGCATTTTTGGTGAGCAGTCTCGTTTCGCAAGGTACGAGACTATTAAGAAACTTTTCAACACTAAAATGCAAAAGGGACAGAAGGTGGACAATTATGTGTTGATGATGAAGGGTTATATTGATAAGCTTGCATCATTGGACACGACTATAAGTAATGAGCTATAGGTCGATTTGATCCTAGGTTCATTGACCCTCCGATATGAACCGTTCATACTGAATTATAACATGAACATTATGAATGTGAATCTCTTAGAGCTCCTCAATATGTTGAGGTCCGTTGAGTTATAATCTAATGATCAGTCAACTATACTTGTAATGAAAAGTGGGGCATCACGAGTCCAATGACAGGGGTACCAATGACAGATGGTAAAAAGAAAAGTAAGAAAGGAAAGAAAGGTACCAATGACAGGGGTGAATGTCATCGTTGCTATAAGGAAAATAAGCAATAAAACCCGAGCCACACACGAGTCCTCCAAGAATGCCTTCACTCAAGTTTAAGCATGTCATGGAAAAATTCAAAGAGGAAAGGGAACTGCAATTTCAAATTCAAACACGGTCAATGGTAGTAAGTCAATGTCAACAACGTTAGGCCAGTGCCACCTACTTAAGTTTGGCAAGAATTTGAGTCAATATCTCAACCAGATCTGAAAAAATTGACACAAATTGAAGGTTAATCAATCAACCTAGAGTGGATGATGGCTTTGTATAGGTGGTGGCAGAGCTTCGAAGTCGGCAGCGACGTAGTTTTCGAGTCAACGGTGATGGAAGTGGAAGTCAAGTTCAAGAATTGACAATGGCTGAAAAGGCTAAAGGTCGAAAGTTATAAGGGCAGAAGTGAGGAGTGAAATAAAAAAAGGGAGTAAAAATGCCTAAGTACTGGATCGCTCCCCAATATTTGCAGTAAAAAAGGAACCAAGCCATGTTCCACTACTCGTACTGACTTGTAAATTTAAAAAAAATAAAGGCAATCCAAGTGTAGCCATCCTACCTGACCAAATTAAAAGAAAGAACTTTCAAAATTTTCAAAATCCGAATGGAAATTTCGAATAACAAACTTCAAATTTTATATCATCCATACCTTGTTAAAATAAGGTTACTTTGGAGGGAAAGTGTTATCATGCTTTTGAACCAAGCCATATCTGGGCGAGTCGGAACCATTGAATTTTTGAAAAGCGAACCCGAAATCCTGAATTCTAACTTTGGAGATCAAAATCTAATCGAAGTCCAAAGAGTTGATGCGAAACCATGCTTGCCACTTGAAGATAGTTAGTCAAATCCCAGATGAACCAAGTAGTGAAGAGAAGGGTTGCCAAACACAACTTAAGCATCAACTCGTTATCGAGTTGAATCCCTCAACTCGGTACCGAATCATGAAATTTACTTGGCACAAAAACTTCAAAAATATTGAAAATGAACTAAAAGCAAAGCATAGTATAGATCTAAGGAAGATAGGCCAAAAGAATTGCATATAAGAGAACGAAGAAGAAAAGCAAGACACTTTAGAAGTCAAAGAACACATGACTTGACACCGAGTTATGAAGTACAAATTGGTACCGAGTTGACTATTGAGATGATGATCTGACCTCGATATTCCTTTTGAGCCTCCTCCTAAATGTGGAGAAGCTTATTTTGATGATCTACATCTATAAATAGGAGGAGAGGATCATAAAACAAGATCTTTTCTTTACTTTCTGAATTTATTGATTTTACCTCGGCGCTCTTTTGGATTCTTACCCACTTATAAGCAACTGAGTTGTAAAATCACAGCTGTAAAGAACATCAGAAATAATTAATAAAGTTTTAGTGGACGTAGGCCAGAGTACTTGCTGAACCATTGCAAAAGGACCTCCTGGATTTGGGCCAAGTATCATCGGATCGGGAAAGGCTTGATTCAAAATGAGATCATCTGTCTCAAAGGTCCAGTTTCTGACATTGGCATTAAATTGTCGTGCTACTATTTTATGGTGTGTAGCTACCCTCAAATCGGCTTCTTCTCACATCTCATCGACCAAGTCAAGGGACCCAAGCAAGAGTTCCTCATTCATCTTGGGATCATAGTGAGTTCTTTGATAAGAAGGAACTCCCAATTCAATTGGAATAATAACCTCTGACTCGTAGGCCAAAGTGAATGGAGTATGACCGATCGCGAACTTGTAAGTCATTCGGTAAGCCCACAGTGCTAGGGTTAATTTATCAACCTAGTTGCACTTGGCCTTTGTCAATCATTTCTTTGGGATGGACTTGATGATCTTGTTCACCACCACCACCTATCCATTCGCTTGCGGGTGTGCTACAACCACGTTTTTCTTTTCAATTCGATACTTGCTACATAAATCTCTAAATTCAGCACTCTCGAATTAGGTTCCATTGTCATTTATACTTTTTTTAGGAACTCCAAATAGGCATATTATGTTCTTTCCATAAAGTGAATCACCTTCTTTGTAGTGATCATGGATAAAGGTTTGGCTTTAGCCCACTTTGTGAAATATTTAACTGCAATAATGACATACTTCGCTCCACCTTTTGACATTGGTGACACATCGATTATATCAAGTCCTAAACTACAAAAGACCATAGGTTGACCATTTGTGTAAGCTCCATGGATAGAGCTCTAGGAATCTTCGCAACTCTTTGGCATCTAATGCACTTTCTAATGTAATCAGCCGCGTCCTGGTTGATCATTAGCCAAAAGTATCAATAGCGAAGAATCTTCCTTGCCAAAGTCTGTCCCCTAGTATGATCACTGCAGCTTCCTTCATTCACATCGGAAAGTATTTTCTTGGCTTCTTCCTTGGTGATACATTGTAGTAGGGGAGTAAAGAATCCTCTCATGTATAGTAATCCTTCCAACATAATAAACAGTGGCACTTTGCGCATCAGTTTTCTTCGTTCATTTCTCCCATTCGCAAGAGTTTCCTTCAGTGGATATTCTTTAATTGAAGACATCCACAACTCCTTCTCCACTCCATCCTCCAACGTCCAATCGACATCCATCCGGTCGATGCTCAGAGCCGACAAATCCTCCACTGGGACCTATGACAACCCGCACCTCCTGTTATGCCGATCCAAAAGCCTAGTGTGACTTTTGGACTTGCGCCATGCCAAGAAATGCGGATCGTCGAGGTTTATAGCATATTCAATTAGGGTTTCTAACATCCTAAATCAATTAAAATAGTTTGAAATTTACTGCACTAGTCATGTTATTAAAGTTGTGCCCACTCACTTCAAGCCCAAGCTCTTCATTTTGCTTGTGCTTGAGAATCATTCCTCCCAAATCGATAGTACCACCTTAATTCCAATGCTTGCTTTCTTCTAGGTTGCTTTTAGTTTATTTTATTTGATTTTTAAGAAAATTTTAAGTGGGAGAAGAAGGAAAATTTTGACAAAGTTTCGTTGCTGTAAACTTTTATAGCTTAGTATTTATAGGGGTAGGGTTTAGTTTTAGGCCATTAGATCTAGGTTAGAGAATCTCCAATCCAATCACGCACGCACATCAGTTTTCTTTGTAGCCAAACATCGATCCTACCCATTCAAACACGTCACACGAAAATGGCAACGCATGATTTTACAAGAGCCACGGTCGACCGCTATCGGTCGACCGGCTCAATTGTAATTTTGTATATTTTTTATTCTAAGTTTCTTATTCAATTTCCAATTCTTTTAACGTCCGTAACTCCTCCGTATTAACTCCAATTTCGAAGTGTTATATATGAAAATCATCTAGAAAATCACTATGAACAAAATGGTGTTGGTTTCGTGGCTAAATTCAGATGTCCATGAAAATTTTATTCTAAGTCCTTTTTTATTTCAATTTAATTTCCTTATTGAATTCTATTAAAGTTTTGGAGTGTCACATTCTGCCCCTTTAAAAGGATTTCGTCCCTGAAATCTCAAAGGACAAAAAAAATATAACTCGTACACATAACAACCAATAGCTACAATCATCTACTCATCCATTATCCACGAGCAATCATTGTCCTTGGAATTTTTCTAATGCATTATGTACACACACACACACACACACACACATATATATATATATATGCAATGTGAATAGTGCATGAATCTATACTAACATAAATGTTTACTTGCAATTCTATATTTATGTGCAAACATACAACTCATGTGCAACATCCATATGCATAATATCCACTATCACAACAAAAATCAAGGAATAACATGCTATCAAGTGTGAGTGCGTGGGAATACCTAGAGGATAATTCAAACAACACATACAAATACAACCATTGTCATGCATCATCCATAACACGTCATATCGACATGTTGACAAAAATTCATACCATCCAATGGTCTCTACCTAAAGGGTATACCACCTAAATCCTACAAGAATTCTATAATTATAAAATTAAATTGGAAATGTACCAACAAAGAGTTGTGGGTGGGTAGCACAGAAATTCTCCTTGGGTTCCGTTAAGTCATCTCCCCATTGGATTTTAACAAGTTAGATATCCTCTTTGCGCACTCTCTTTGTACTGTGCTCTAATATACGAGTGGGTGCACGACAAACCAGTGACTCTCGCTCTATCACAACCTTCTTCAACTGACTCGACTCGACCATGGTAGCCATATCATGTAAGCATATTCGCAAGTGTGACATATGGAAAACATTATGTACCCTCGCCAACTTTATGGAAGCTCTACTCTATATGCTAACTTCCCTACACTAGACACTATCGGGAAGGACCCTACAAATCTCGGTGCCAGCTTCCCCGAATTACCAAATCTCATCACATGTAGGGGTGAAACCTTCACGAATACCATGCCTTCCACTGTGAATTCTAACTCCATACGTCTCATGCCAGCATAATATTTATGCCTATCCTGAGAGGTCTTCATCCTTTTATAGATCAAATCCACCTTCTCTGATGTCTCTCTCGCCATCTCCGGCCTAAAAATGATCCTATCGGTCATATGCTATCAACACGACGATGATCTGCATGGTCTACATACAATGCCTCAAATGGTGTCATCCCAATGCTCGCTTGATAACTATCACTATAGATAAACTCTACTAATGGCAAAAGATCCTCCCAAAAAACCTTTAAAGTCTATAATGCATATACATAACAAGTCCTCCAAAACTCGGTTCACTCTCTCCATCTTTCCTCAGTCTGCGGATGGTATGCAGTACTCAAGCTCAACTCAGTCCCTAAAGCCTCTTGTAGACTCCTTTAAAACTCACTAGTGAAAACCAAATCTCGGTCGCTATCTATACTGATAGGAACTCCATGTAACCTAACAACCTCTCTCACGTATATAGCTACCAAAAATGTTGTCGTCCTAGTACCCCTCACTGTTACGAAATGAGTGCACTTAATCAACCGATCGACTATGACCCAAATGCTCTTGTTCGCTCTCCTACTCCTAGTTAGACCATCTACAAAGTCCATGAAAATACTCTCCCGCTACCACTGAGGAATATCCAGTGGCTGCAATAGTCCTTCTAGCTTATTCTGCTCCCTCTTTACCCTTTGTCAAGTCATACATCTAGCTACACACTCCGCTACTTGCTTCTTCATACCGAGCCAATAGAAGACTCTTCATGTTGCAATATATCTTGTCTCTACCGAGATGAATGGTCATCCTAGAATGTGAGACTCTACCGATACCATCAAATCCATACCGCGGGAACACAAAGCCTATTATCTCTTTGCAACCATTTTCTCGAGTCAATGGCACGACACCTCAAATGACATGATGACTCTCCTCTACCAATCCTCTCAATAATGTCCACTAGCTCCTTATCCTCCATTTGCCTAGATCCAATACGCTCCATCAATGTTGGCTGAACATCAAAAGCTGTTAGTAATCATGGGTAATATCTAATGATGGTTGGAAATCAAAGGTAGAAATATAATCCAAATGTCTTCACTCCAAGAACAAGGGACTCAACACTGCACGTTGTCTATTCAAAGTGTTTTCCACTACGTTACCATTGCTCGGGGTTTAAGTGATATCAAAATCATACGATGCCAAGAACTCCATCTACCTTTGCAACCTCAAATTCAAGTCCTTTTGGGAGAATAAGTACTTCAAGGACTTGTAATTTGTATATAGCTCAAACCACTCCCCTAAAAGATAATTCATCCATGAATTGAGCGTAAAGACAATGGTTGCCAAATCAAGGTCATGTGTAGGGTTGTTCTTCCCATAGGTCTTCAGCGCCTACTAGCATAACCCACCACCCTTCCTTCTTACATCAAAACCACGCCTAATCCCGTACCACAAGTGTCGGTATAAAATGTGAATGGCTTCTTTCCATCTGGTAATTCCAAACCGATGCACTAGTCAATGCTTCCTATAATCTAATAAAAACATCTTCACACTTTGCATTCTATGAAAAGACTAGATTCTTCTTGGCAAGATGGGTTAGTGAGGCAGAGATCTTCGTGAATTTCTTAATGAACTTCTGATAATAGCCTACCAAACCAACTTCTCACCTCTATGGCATTCTTCAAAACATGCCAATCCTGAACTGCTGCCACTTTCTAGGATCAACTGCTAAGCCAGTTTCTAAGATGATGTGTCCCAAAAAGCATACGTCCTCTCTCCAAAAGTGGCACTTTGAAAACTTCGCCTTAAGCTTATGTGCATGGAGTGTACTGAGAACTTCTCCTAAATGCAACACATGTTCCCTCTCACTCCTCGAGTGTACAAGGATAATTCACAAATACCACGATGAATTTGTTTAGCAACCCCCTGTTAGAAACTAGGCTTTCTATAAAACAATGCGGAATGGATCTTAAGGCTATTTAAACCCCAAAAGTTGTGAAGTGTGTATTTCAAATACTTAAAACTTATGAATTTAAAACTCTATCTACTTAAATTGCAAATAGAAACAAATAATCATGAAAAAAGTAAGCAATAAAGTAAAATGCAGTAAAGTAAATAACACCAGGTTAATACTGGTTCGGATTAACTAATCCTACATCCAGTCCTGTACTGCACCGTACAGAATTTCACTATCATAAATTGATTTCCACAGATGGCAAGAACATCTTTACAATCTTGATTCTACAGGCTACAAGATGAACCCTCTTGATTTATGGGCTACAAGAACACCCTCTTCTCCATACAAACAATAATAGAGTACGACAAGTGTCGTGTCTTCAATAAAGATTCTTGCAGATTCGGTACAATAATTCTATAGACCTCTAGTAGCAATATATCTTTGAATTCTGTGAGGAATAGCATGAAATCAGAGAGAGAATGTATGAATTCAAGTATAAACTCTCCGATATTGTGTAGTTTGCAAATCCTTAAAGAATTGGATTGCAATAGTATGGATTTGCAAAGCGAATGGAAGAATATGCAATGGGTTTCTCTCACAAATGTTAGGATATAAAAGATTAAGAGAAAGAAGAGATAGATGTGTTAAAAATTCATTTTCCAGGGCTTTTATATAGTGGTTGAAGAGACATGTCTTGTGGTGAAGAGGTGGCGGGAAATGTCTCTTCATTTAGGATTTAAAATTTGAAAAATGGCATGTATGTCGACATACATGCAGATGATATGTCGACATATAGTGTCACAAAAAGGAACAACAACACCAATAAGGGTTGCAAATTTTCAGATTTCAAAAGTACCTCATATTTGTAGATTTTTTTGATTCTGTTGAGGTTAATGGTTGATGATCTTCAAGTATAATTGCCATAGGATCTTTAACAAAGATTCTAAGATTTGACCAACTACTTATCACTTCAAATGCCTCTGTCCTTTCAGTATTTACATTTCTTCTTCAATCAGTTTTATTCTTCCACTTGCTCTAATTAATCTTGGTATATAATTTATTTTCCTCCATTGAGTTCTTGTTTATCTCCGTAAATGTCTTCATAATATATTTGAAAGAACTGCACAACTCGAAGATACGTTAGTCGTAATATATATATATGGTTGTTGTCATCAAAATCAATATTTGAGGTATTAACAATCTCTTTATTTTTGATGATGACAACCATGTAAATATTCGAGAGATAAAATAAAATATTTTCATATTTGACTCCCCTTAACTCTATGCGCTCCCCATCATTTCACCTAGTATATTTATACATTTTCCCCTCTTTGTCATCAACAAAAAAACGAAAAAGAATCGCTTAAGCATAGCTAGACAATATGCATAGAGTTTGTATATAAAGATATGTATACATGAATATAAATAGTACTCATGAGGGGAATTAAAATAAATACAAAGCATGAAGTAAAATATTTAAAATAAGCGGAGTTTTAGAGTTACCGACATTGCTGATGCCAATAACATATCCTTTTTGAATTATATCCTGATGTGCACGTAAGTGTGCATATATTTACATCCATATTTAATCTATTTTTATTTGAATAAATGTCATAATTGGGTATTTTTACATGTTTAAAACCAAATCTCAAAAATGCTTTCAAGTCATCATTCATACATCAATTGAGGGGAAAATGGTAATTTTGTGCATATATTAATTTTGAGAATTTTCACTTGCACATTTTGTTTTTATTTATAGGAATTTAAATGAAAATATGCATGCACAATGATGGAACAAAGGAATGAATATGGAAATAATTCAAAACCATGCATCATGGAGGACCCCATCTACCCAATTACCTTAATCTACAATTAGAAGCTAATGGACAAGTTAATGGAGGTTAAAGTTTCATGCATACTTGATGATGGATTAATTAGAGACTAATGATTACTTAGTAGCCATACTTCCTAAGGGGTATTTTGAGAAGCCCTCTAAAAATTGGATTAGGATTTTGTGCATGTATAAATTGCTCTCTTATGTATATGTAAAGGATCTTCTTCCTCTTTTAATTACTTAGGAAATTAGAATGCAAGTTGTAGTTTCAAAGTTATATGAAATAATAATGGCTTCCTAAGCTTCTTGTTCTTTTCCTTCTACTTTGTTCTTATTTTATTTTCTTGTTCATTTTTATTTACATACTCTTTCATTTCATGTTAGTAGCTTAGTTTTACTTTTATGCAACTAGTTTAGATCTTCTTTTATTCCAATTAGCTCTTACCTTCTTTGCTTTTATTTAAATGTTGAAATTTACATGTGTTGATTTGATAACACAAATGAGGAGCTAAATCCCTTCAATTTAGGCGTAATGAAGCTCTCTAATATTATGTAAATTCAACATTTCTTGTGATTTATGGTCTCTTTTATGCTTCATGAGAAGTAAATGTTGATGTAAGTTTATAAATATGAATTTGATAGCCTATGTTGTAATTACAAATAGGAAATTCTTATTCACACATAAACACAATTTACATCATCATTTTACTAATTGATTTTTTATTTTGAAATTAAAGTAGAATCAAAATTTGATGATCTATGTTACTAAACACAATAGTAAATAGATCATACTTAAGATAGCTTTTGCTTTGACTTCATTTTCATGAGATTTGATAAGTGGCTTTGGTTGTTGTATTATACTTTGATGGTTTAAGTTATGTTAATTAATAACATAAATAAACCATACTTATGATAAATACATCACTAATTCCACTTAATATCAAAAATAGAGATCATAAATTATTTTTGTGTTGATTTACTAAAATATGAGAGTGGATTTGCCTCTAAATTGTTTTCTAATCTCATAGTTTCAATCACTTTTTTTCTAGTTAGTTTTGCAATTTTTAGCTTAAAACAATCACAACTTCAATTTTTGGTTTAATTTGATTGAATAGAATATTTTAAAATCTATATAATTCCTTGCGGATCGACCCGTATTCACCACGTACTAGCATTGTACATCGTGCTCTTACGGGATTGGCCATTTTCTAATCCGATAGAAAATTGGTCGATGGACAAGTTTTTGGTGCCGTTGCCGGGGATCGAACCCGGATCACCCGCGTGATAGGCGGGAATAATCACCACTATACTACAAGCTCCTACCATTCATCTCCTCTCCAAACTCCCGTACAAACTCCTAGTTCTCATCTTATTTTCCTTTCTAAGGGCTATACCCAAATCCACATAAGGTGGGGGATTTCATCACCCCTTCCTTGGCCCACAAATTGCATTTCATCCTAGAATTTGACTAATAATAACGGTTAGAAATTTGACTTAAGGGAGTCACAAGCTCACTTAGGGCTTAATTGTATCTTGACAATTATCTTCTTTAAACAATTTTATTTCTCGGTGTCTAGGCTACGGTAGAGTAATAACCATTTATAAATATTACGGTGATTCGTAAATATTATACAGGTTGTTTCTTTGAAGTTACTTAAACCTTCGGTTGCATTGCTATGGTGATTCATGGTGCACCGATAACCCCTGCCCGTTACCTGGCTAAGAAATATTTTTGTTGATTTAAGATAAAGTGTGATTATACAATTTTGTGTCAGGAGCTACTAAGGACATAAAATTTGTAGTTAAGTCCTTTGCATTCATTTAGTTGTATTAGTTCATGCATATTTAAAAAAAATGAAAAATCCAAAACAAAAAAATTGTAAATTTAAATTAACTTTTTTTTTAAATCCTTTCCTTGGAAATTTTTCAATCAAAATCAAAAATCCAAAAAAAAAATTTCTTAAGTTTCTTTTTGAAAAACAAAAATCCAAAAAATATATACAATCTTTTCGAAAACAAAAAAACAAAAACATATTAGAAAAAGAAAAAGAAAAAAATCTGAAAATCCAAAAACAAAAAAATTTCCTTTTGGTAAAAATTTGAAAATTCAAATAAAAAAAATACAAAAACAAAAACATACAAAAAAATTTGAAAAGCCAAAAAACAAAACATAAATCAAACTCCTCTTTTGAAAAAATAAGTTTCTCTTGGTAAATGTTTTTTTTCTTCCTTCTAAAAACAAAATATAAAAAAACAACAAAAACAATTTCTCACTTCATTTTCCTAATCTTGTTTCATTCTCTAAACTCGATTCTAACTTCTTTCTCTTCTCAACTTTTAATTGTGCATGAGTACTTGGACTCGTGACACAACAACGAACACTTGGACTCATAATTCAACAACAAATCGTTTAACTCGAACAAACGATCCTCCTGAAATAGCAAATGCAAATGCCCCTCGAACTCTTATGGATAGAATCTTTCCTGATAGAGTTTCTATTCCAACTTGCATCACATTACCTGCCCCTACGGGTAACCATTTCAAAATTCACTCGGATCATATTGCCATGCTTCCAAAATTTGGCAATTTTGAACACGATGACCCATACATTTTCTTGAAGAAATTCGAACAAGTTTGTGCAACCATGAAACTCCAACAACTTTCTGATGACGGAATCAGACTTCGATTAATTCCATTCGCTCTTACGGATTACGCTGAAAAATGGTTGTACAGCCTACCGGCTAACTCGATCAAAATGTGGGAAGAATTTGTGAAAGTTTTCTTAAATAAATTCTACCCCTTGGAAAAAACATCTAAAATCTGAAATGAAATCGTAAATTTTGATCAATTCAGGGGAGAACCATTCGGAAAATATTTTGAAAGATTCAAAGAACTTTTGATAAAATGTCCACAACATAACTTCGAAAAATGGACGCTTTACCAAATCCTATATGATGGACTCGAAAACAGTGCACAAACCATGCTCGAATCAATGTGCCAAGGCAACTTTCTCGCCCAACGTCACGATGATGCTTAGCAATTTCTTGAAAACCTAGCCGAAAAGTCGTCCCAATGGGAACGTTCGAGCGAAAAATTAATTTACTCACAATCAAGCGCACACTCTATAGGATCATCTTTGGCCATGGAAGCTAAAATCGACGCTATGATTAACAAATTCGACAACGTTTTCTCATCGAACCAAATGAATCAAGCTTCCCAACCCATGTGTTATAAATGTAACGATACTAATCATATAGCCGATCAGTGCCCTAATTCTATCAAACAAATTAATGCTTTCAATAAAGCTAAAAATGACCCATTTTTCTCCAACGTACAACCCTTATTGAAGAAATCATCCGAACTTTGCTTGGAACCAAAACAATCCCAACACGAATATGGTTCGTCCCAATTTTCAAGCATTCCCGAATAATGCTTCGAACCCTCCCTTTCAGCCAAATCATTTTCCACCAAACTTTGCAGGTCCATCTCATAATCAACCACAACAAACAAATTTTCAACCAAATTCTGCTCACCCTCCCCAAGACGATAAACGTTTAAGTTCACTTGAGAAAACTCTTGAAACGTTGGCTAAAGCAACTACTCAAAGCCTCCAATCAAACAGAAATTTGCAAAATTTGTTAACCTCGTATATGCAAAACACGATCTTATCGATTGCAAAAATGCAAATGAGTCAATTAGCCACATCTGTAAGTGAACGCGAATGAGGTACATTCCCAAGCAAACCTGTTCCAAACCTCAGAAATCAAAACGTTCATTCAAATCAAACCCATGTTGTTCAAGATAGTAACGTCACCCAATTGAATGCTATCACAACTCTACGTTCTGGTAAACAAATCGATAATCAAGTTGTTATCAAAATGATTTACCGAAAACCTCTCTTGACACCTCTAAAACAATAAATGAATCTGAACAAAACATGGAGCCAAACATCGAATCGATTGCCAATCAAAATTCTTCTTCTACTCGAGTAGACCCACCTATTGAGTATCGTGCACCATTTCCACAACGTCTTCGACCCAAGAAACACTCGGACCAAATGGAAAAGATGTTGGAAATTTTTAAACAAGTGAAAGTTAACATCCCTCTTCTTGACATCGTTCAGCAAGTCCCCTTACGCTTAATTTCTTACGGACTTGTGTACCCCAAAGCGACACACTCAAGTGCCCAAAAAAGTCTTCTTAGCGGCCAGTTTGAGTGAAGTCTTGTCCCAATCCATGTCCGTTAAATACAAAGATCCTGGCTGCCATATGATTTCATGTACAATTAGAGACAAGACGATTAATAAATGCTTGATAGACTTAGGCGCAAGTGTCAATTTGATTACTCTATGTATGAATAATTAGGCTTAGGTAAGCTCAAACCAACAAAGGTCACGCTTCAATTCGCTGATCGTTCCATTAAGAAGTCAGTGGGAGAAATTGAGGACGTGCTCATTAGAGTAGGGCAATTCATATTCCCCGTTGATTTTATCGTTCTCGAAACACAACCTGTGACCAACCCTGCAAGTCAAATCCCTTTGATATTGGGTCGACCATTCTTAGCCACCTCAAATTCCTAAATCAATTTTCATAACTATTCGTTGAAAATTTCATTTGGAAACATGACTTTGGATCTTTACATTTTCAATCTTGAAAACCAGTCGAATGAACCTCGCGACCAAACGTTGGAAGTTAGTGACATTCACAAAAACTTCAAAAACGAGACGATTGACCTTAACAATGAACGCGAGGCCGAGTACGAAAAGTTGTTTCACAAAATCCCCAACAAGATTGAATACACGATCCCCTTTGAATCGCTTCTAGTTGAGTCCGAATCTCAACCTAATTCTTTGATCGAGCAACCCCCGAGGTTGGACATTAAACCCCTTCCCGATCACCTTAAGTACGCATACTTGGGTGACTTCCCATCATAATTTCCATGACTCTCTCTCTCTTGATCAAGAGACGTTGCTTTCAATCCTTTCAAAAAACAAGGAAGCACTTGGATGGTCAATCACCGATATAAAGGGAATTAGTCCAGCTCTTGTTCAACGCTGCATTCTTTTAATTGACGATGCCAAGCCTGTTCGTGACGCGCAACGAAGGCTTAACCCAAAAATGAAAGATGTGGTGTGTCATGAAATTCTTAAACTTCTCGATAACGGAATCATTTAACCAATCTCTGATAGTTCATGGGTTGGCCCAATTTACGTTGTACCGAAAAAGTCTGGACTTACCATTGTCAAGAATGTTTCTAACGAACTTATTCTAACTCGAACTCAAACGGGTTGGCGTGTTTGCATTTACTATCGAAAACTAAATGCCGCAACATGTAAGGATCACTTCCCTCTTCCTTTTATCGACCAAATGCTCGAACGTTTAGCCGGCCATGATTTCTATTACTTTCTTGATGGTTATTCCGGTTATACCCAAATTTCAATCGCTCGCGAAGATCAGGAGAATACAACTTTCACGTGTCCCTTTGGCACTTTTTCTTATCGATGCATGCGCTTGGCCTTTGTAACGCTCATGCTACTTTCAAAGATGCATGGTCAACATCTTTTCTGATATGATCGAACGTTTTCTCGAAGTGTTTATGAACGATTTTTCTATCTTTGGAAACTCTTTTTTGGATGTTTACACCATCTTGAACTTGTTCTTAAACGATGCAAGGATAAACACTTAACGCTAAATTGGGAAAAATGCCACTTTATGGTCACTCAAGGCATAGTCCTTGGACATGTCATTTCAAATAAAGGCATTGAGGTAGATAAAGCGAAAATCGATGTCATTGTAAATCTACCCATTCCCAAGTCCATTAAGGACATTCGCTCTTTCCTAGGCCATGCCGATTTTATAAACGTTTTGTGAAAGACTTTAGTAAGATTGCTCGACCTCTTACGACTCTTCTTGAAAATTCGTTCCTTTTAATTTTAACTTTGATTATGTCTCTGCTTTTGAACGTCGACGAACTCGTTTATGCTCCTGTAATTTGCTCATCGAATTGGGATCTCCCATTTGAAATAATGTGTGACTCTTCGAACTTTGCAGTTGGTGCTATCTTATGACAACGCATCAACAAAATTCTTCATGTTATCTACTACGCTAGTATGACTCTGAACGATGCTCAACTTAATTACACAACCACTGAAAAAGAACTTCTAGCGATAGTTTTTGCTCTTGAAAAATTCTAACAATATTTGATAGGCTCACACATCACTGTTAACATGGATCATTCTGCTCTTCGATATCTTTTCACTAAGAAGGATGCTAAGTCTCTCTTAATTCGTTGAATTCTTTTATTACAAGAATTTGATCTTACAATCAAGGACAAAAAAGGATCCGATAATGTGATAGCCGATCACTTGTCTCATTTTCCCAACGCACCATCGCCTTTACCAATCAATGAAAGCTTTCCCGACGAACAACTTCTTTCTATCTTTCTAGATCCGTGGTATGCTGACATTGTGAACTATTTAGTCACTAATGAAACGCCTTCGTTTTGGTGAAAACAAGACAAATATAAATTTCTTTCCCATGTCAAGTACTTCTATTGGGATGATCCGTACTTGTTTAAGTACTGTTCTGACAAAATCATTCGACGTTGCATCTCGGATAATGAAATAAGAAGTGTTCTTTCGTTTTGCCACGATCAAGTGTACGGTGGACATTTCGGTCCTCAAAAAACTGCGGAAAAGGTGCTTCAGTGTGGTTTCTATTGGCCCACTCTTTTCAAAGACTCGTTCGAATTTTGCAAAACTTGCGATCGTTGCCAAATGCTTAGAAGAATTTCTTGATGAAATATGATGCCTCTAAACCATATTCTTACGATCGAAATCTTTGATGTTTGGGGTATCGACTTTATGAGACCTTTTCCCAATTCGTTTGGAAATTTGTATATACTTCCCTCTGTTGATTACATCTCGAAATGGGTCGAAGTCATTCCGTGCAAAACCAACGACCATAGAATTATTGTGAAATTCCTTAAAGAAAACATCTTTTCGAGGTTTAACACACCTCACAAAATAATAAGTGATAACAACACCCATTTTTGCAACCGTTCTTTTGAAACTTTAATGAAGAAATACTCGATAACCCACAAGTTATCCACTCTGTATCATCCTCCAACATGTGGCCAAGTTGAAGTTTCAAATTGGCAAATAAAACAAATCTTGGAGAAAACCGTTAATAAAAATCGAAAAGATTGGTCTCAATAATTGACCGACGCGCTTTGGGTTTACCGTACTGCTTTTAAAACTATCCTTGGGATTCCCCATTTCGTTTAGTTTACGGGAAAGCTTGCCATTTACTTGTTGAAATCTAACACAAAGCGTTGTGGGCAATAAAGAACTTAAACTTTGATCTCGATAAAGCTGGCGAAAACCGAAAACTACAACTCAACGAACTAGAAGAACTTAGGAACGACGCGTATGAAAACGAGAAATTTACAAAGAAAGAACAAATTTTTTTCATGACAAGTCAATCCTAAAATTAACGTTTTCACCAAACCATAAAGTTATTTTATATGATTCTAGACTTCATTTATTCCCTGGGAAACTAAAATCGAGATGGACTGGACCATTTGTGGTATGAACTGTTTTTCAACATGATGCCATAGAAATACAAAACCTAAGGGATGGACGATTTTCAAAGTCAACGACCATCGTTTGAAACCTTTCTTTGAGTTACCGTGTGATCAAGAGGAGGAGCTCATGATTTTTCATGAGCCATCCTACGTCTAATAAGAAATGTTAACCCTCTTTTGTAAATATGTACATATTTTTCCCCGTTACACTCATTATATCATGCATTAATTGTGGGTACACAGTCAAAATTAAGTGTGGGGGGGAGTCTCATCTTCATTTTTTTAATTTTCATGGCATTTTCTTTGAATTTTCATTTTCTTTCCAAAACTCAAAATTTCTAAAAAAAAATCTCAAAAATATTTTCTTTTTAGCATTTTGATTTATTTTTAAAGAAACACCATAAGATAGGTACAAGTTTTGGTTATTAAATTGAAATCTTTGAAAATTTATTTGTCTTAACAAAAATAAAAATAAAGTTTTATTACAAGTAACGAAGGTTTAACTAGTACACAGGAAGGTTCATGGGTGATAATTATGAAGTATATCCTAATCGAAATCTTTGTTTAATAAGTGGTTGATTTAAAGTAAAGGCGATAACATTTTGAATCTTTTAAGTTAAGTAATGCCAAGATGATATTGTAAAACTCTCTCTTCATAAGAAAAACAAAAAGAAGAGAAATTTTCTTTTTGTATATATGTATATATTTTATTAACACCTAGATTCATGTAATCACACGCAAGTGTGTACACTCGCCATCCTCTATGCCCTTCTCACGTAAGCCCAAAAGGCAGTGCACGATCGGTATATCTAGCCTCGGTTTGTCTGAGTTAGGTGAATGTATATAAAAATTCTTTCATTAACAATGCCTACAGTCGGTAGGTGTTCACACTTGTGTGTTCACTCGCCATGCTCTGTATTCCCCTCACGTAAGCCCGAAAGGCAGTGCATGGGTAATATATCTGGCCTCAATTTTCTGAGTTAGGCATATGTAAATATTGTTAAAATCAATAAAATTTTCAAATAAAGAGGAAGTAAGCAATTAAGATCCAAGCACTATTTTCACTTATGTGATTTTACTTTTATTCAAAATAAATGAAAATACCACTTTGAAAAACTTTGATATTGAACTAAGGGTATGTTTCATAGTTGCACTATGTTATCAACCGAAACAACTAGCCAAACTGTCGTCTAATTGTGATGATTACTTAATTTTTGTTTGAAGTTTGACGAGTAAAAGGACTTAAATTTCTTGATAATGACCAAAAATTATATTTAACTTATTCGTGTCGATTTGAAAGAAAATTCTTCATTCGTAAATATTTTCAAAAATGTGCATCCATCTCTTTGTAAATAAATCTTGCATTTAGACATTTCTCATGTTGCATTTGGATTTTGTGGGAAGTATTAGCTGAAAACCCTCACGAGATAACACTCGTCCTACTAGGGACACCTAGAGGTTTAACGGCTTGTTGCATACGCTCAATGCAATCGTGTTTTCTACGAAAATGAATTTATCTTAGTTTTTCTTTATTCGAGGACGAATAAAAAGATAAGTGCGGGGGTATTTGATGTGCACGTAAGTGTGCATATATTTACATCCATATTTAATCTATTTTTATTTGAATTAATGTCATAATTGGGTATTTTTACATGTTTAAAACCAAATCTCAAAAATGCTTTCATGTAATCATTCATACATCGATTTGGGGGGAAAATGGTAATTTTGTGCATATATTAATTTTGAGAATTTTCACTCGTATATTTTATTTTTATTTATAGGAATTTGAATGGAAATATGCATGTACAATGATGGAACAAAGGGATGAAGATGTAAATAATTCAAAACCATCATCATGGAGGACCCCAACTACCGACTTACCTTGATCTACAATTAGTAGCTAATGGACAAGTTAGTGGAGGTTAAAGTTTCATGCATACTTGATGATGGATTAATTAGAGACTAATGATTACTTGGTAGCCACACTTCCTAATGGGTATTTTGAGAAGCCCCCTAAAAATTGGATTAGGGTTTTGTGCATGTATAAATAGCTCTCTTATGTACATGTAAAGGATCTTATTCCTCTTTTAATTACTTAGGAAATTAGAATGCAAGTTGTAGTTTCAAAGTTATATGAAATAAAAATGGCTTCCTAAGCCTCTTGTTTTTTCCTTCTACTTTGTTCTTGTTTTATTTTCTTGTTCATTTTTATTTACATGCTCTTTCATTTCATGTTAGTAGCTTAGTTTTACTTTTATGCAACTAGTTTAGATCTTCTTTTATTCTAATTAGCTCATACCTTCTTTGCTTTTATTTAAATGTTGAAATTTACATGTGTAGATTTGATGACAGATCTCAAATACAGATAATGTAGAGATTAAAAATGAAGAAATAGCAAATGTAAAATGAGCAAGAAAGCAAAGAACACAAGGTTTATAGTGGTTCGACTATCTCCAGCCTACGTCCACTTTGAATTGACCCTTTTTATTTCCTTTTTGTATTGAGATTACAGATACAAGCCTTTGAAATCAATAAACCAAATGACAGAGTTTCGCCTAGCCAAGAAGAAACAGATCCCCTTTTAAGTTGCCATAGGACTGCTATTTACAGATGTAGATTCGAAAATATCTGCCTCAAAACCTGGAATACCTTTTCCCTTGCGCAGGTGGGCCCGCCAGATCGATTTGGAGTGATTTTTGATCGATCCAGGTACAATTCGTATCGATCCAAATTGGCTCCAATAAAGCTGAGATCGATCATGAACATTCTTGAGTGCATAAGGAAGCTTCTGCGAAAATTTCATCGTATTTGGACTTGCCATTAGTGAGTTATGATCGATCCAAGATCTGGTTTGAAGTAGGCTGGTCACTTCGTATCAATCGATTGACATCGATCGCCTTCGTATCCATCCCATTCCCACATCCATAGCCATAGCCTCTGCATCGATTCGAGTTTCACGCCTAAATCCAAGTTGAGCGCTTCATCACTTGACCGGCTCCACTACTTCGTATCCATCCATCCGATAACTTTCCTATCCATCAACCCATTCCTATTTTCGTATCGATCCCCGCTCACCTTCTTCGTATCAATCCAAGCGCTCTGGAAATGTACCCTTCCGTATCCATCGGTTGGCCCTTCCTTCGTATCGATCCAGTCCTGATCGATATGAAATGTGCTAACAAGTTCTACCGCATTCATCGATCGATATGTAAGTATTGGTATGAACCCATATCCATCAAGTCTGCATCCATCCAAGTCTCCTTCTTTCATATCGATCTAGTGTCATGTTCTTCGTATCGATCCCATGCTTCGATCGATACGAAATGGATCGAGACGATGACTGCCGATCCAAACCAAATGCCAAGCGCACGCGTTAGTCCAAACCCATATCCATCTTGATAACAATCCATATCCATGCTGATTGATACGAAAGCATCGATCCGAAGTACATCCTTGATCGCTACGAAAGTATCGATCCAAAGTAGATAGCCAAACCTATGTCGATCGATACGAACCATACCGATACGAACTGATTTCCCATGAATATTGATCCATCCATAACTTGAGCATACGAACTCCGATTGACCTGAAATTTAAAATGTAGCCTCTCCTAGCATTGTTTATCGCTCCCTATCGATCTCACCTTGATTGGAGCTTGGTCCAATTTTGATGGTATCGATCACAGTCTCGTTTCCAATCGATCTCCAATCCTGATATCCATCTTTTTTTAGCCAAATTGTTGATATCCCGGCTTCTTCCAAAAGGCGGGGTAACATTTTCCCCCCAAAACATGCCTTGAGATAGGAAGGCGTGTTTTGAATAGCTTTAAATCCGTCATCCAAAGTCCATATTCCATCCATTGCCGTACCATCTGATCCATAATCCAATCCATTACCAAGCCATCGTATCCAGTGCCATAGCCATATCCTTGTCCAAATCCGCGACTGCTCCGAGTCGATATCCAATTCCAAATCCAGTAACCAAATCCGTAGCCAATTCCATAGCCATCTGAACCCGTCAACCGAGTTTCAATTCATCCATATCCAGAATCCAATAACCAAATCCATGACATCTTCAGGTTGATATCCAAATCCAAGGCCGCTTCGGGCCCTTATCTAAATCCGAGACCACTCCGGGTCCACATCCAATCCTTGGCCATTCAAAACCGAAATCCAAATCCATGACCTCCCCGGTTCTAAATTCAAATCCATAGACCTCGCCAGGTCGTTTTATCCAAGTCCGGGCCGCTCCGGGTCCAAATCCAAATCCAAAGCCAGGACCTCTCTGGGTTATTTTATACTTTCCGACCTCGATTCTACGATCGAGGACTTTTATATTCTCCGGCCTTGACTCTCCGGTCGAGGACCTTTTATATTCTCCGGCCTCTTCAGTCAAGGACTTTTTATATTCTCCGGCCTTGAATCTCCGGTCGAGGACTTTTTATATTCTCCGGCCTTGACTCTCCGATCAAGGACTTTTTATATTCTCCGGCCTCTACTCTCCGGTCGAGAGCTTTTATATTATGTCCGAGTCCATTCCATCGCTCTTCGGCAAAGGGACTCGTAACTTGCAATTACTGTCCCGTCTCTCCGGTCAGGATCGTAACCGCGAAACCTATATTATTTATTACCTTAATCAAAATCCAATCAACAAAAACTCCCATTGACAAAATAAAAGTCCGTACAACTAAGAAAATCAAATGTCTATAGTACCAAAAAAGAAACCAGAGTCCACAGTAAACAGAAAGAAAACAATATTTCATAAACCCGAGTATCACGGTTTATCAACATCCAAGAGCATGCCTAGGGACCGTCCTCGATCCCATACATGTGTAAGTGACTTAGCCGCATCACTTCGGGGTTTATTACTTATTCAAAAACATAAATCCATTCAGTTGATAATAAGCTGTTGACGTTTCCTAGATCCAGTTCCATTTTCGCTTGCGGTAGGCGGTGGCCGCTCCTGTTCCACTGCCACAGCTCGATTCCTTATGTACTATTGTAGATGACCATGCCTCACATGTTCCTCAATAATATCCTTCAGATGCCTGCACTCGTTCGTGTTGTGTCCATTCAGCTCGTGGAATAGGCAATGCTTTTCCGATGTCCGCTCGTATTCGGAGGGTTCCCTTTTCGCCGGCCTTCGATACTGGAGGCGCCCTCGAGTATCCAAGTTAATCCTTTCCAGAGTTTCAGTCAACTCCATGTAAGAAGAGAATTTGGATTCCCTCCGTTGCCTTTTCGATGTGTCACTGTTGTCATTCACCTCCCTTTTTCCTCTATCGTCTTTGTTTGAATCCTCCCTTGGTGGACCTCCATCTTTTATTGCATAAACTTCAGCCTCTCTCCCCTCTCTCTCAGTCTTTGCATCTTCCTGCTGTAGAAACCTTTCTTCTTCGTGGTAAAACTCTCCAAGATCCATCGGTGGATCCCGCTCCAATGATATTTTGAAATCTGAATCATCCATAATTCCTGAGACTACTGCCATCAAAACCATCGACGGATTGGGTCGATCCACCGAAGCCACTGCTGCATTGAATCTGGTCAAGAAATACCTAAGTGATTCTCCCTTCCATTGTTTCATCGATGTCAAAGTCATCACGTTCTTTGGTCTGACTATGTGGACCCAAAATTTCCTCATAAACCTCTCAATCAGCTCCGTCCATGCGCTAATAGAGCCACTCTCCAGCTGTCTGAACCATAATGTTGTTGTATCCGTCAAATACAAAGGGAAGCACCACGCCATGACTTCCTCCGATGCCCCCAGCACTTCTATGTGTCTCTTGTACCTTGTCAAATGAACAGCGGGATCTATTCTCCCATCGTACATCTCCAATATTGGTAGTTTGAAATCAAGTGGGTTCCGAGCCTGTCTGATCATAGGAGTGAAGGGACTCCTGTTCACGTCCTCCAAATCTCTATTCATCAATCCTCCCCTCATAGCCTGTTTGATCATGTTTTCTAACCTGTCGTTATCATCAAGTGGTGGCCTCTGTCTGCGATCTCCAACCTGCCTCCCAAGTCAGCGAGGCAATCCTGGAACCTATCCTTCTGGTTGAGCGTCCATATCCCGATCAACGCCCAACTGCGCAGAGCCGTCTGGTATCCTTCCTGGAATTGAGTCGACATGATCTATGGGTATGCCCCCGAGTGTAGGAGCTGCTCCTGATGGTCCTGCTCTATCTTGCATCCTGTTTGCTTCATGCTTCTAATCCTGATTTCGAACTGTCTCCACTCCTGCTGCTCCAGCTTCACGATCCTTATTTCCAGCAATTCCTGCAGTTGTGTTCTCTTGATTCTACACTTTAGCTTATCCAACTTGTCAGAGTAGGTTCTGCATCATCTCCTCCTGCCTTTTCAGCATCCCTTCTTGCGCGCACAGCATCCATCATCATCTCCATCTCATCTCTGGTGATTTCTTAGCCATAGCTTCAGATCCAATCCTTTAGCTTTCCAAATCTGAATTCCAAATCCGATGTAGCGGGTGCTGGTCCTTCTCAGTGAAAGCACCAAAGTGTTTGCACCAAAATTGGTCACAAACCCCGGAAGTATTGAAAGCACCAGTGTTTACACACAGATCCACAATATCCAAGAATAGATCTCAGATCCAGATAATGTAGAGAATAAAAATGAGGAAATAGCAAATGTAAAATGAGCAAGAAAGCAAAGAACACAAGGTTTATAATGGTTCGGCTATCTTCGGCCTACGTCCACTTTGAATTGATCCATTTTATGTCCTTTTTGTATTGAGATTACTGATACAAGCCTTTGAAACAAATGATAGAGTTTCTCCTAGCCAAGAAGAAGATCACCCTTTTAGTTGCCATAAGACTGATATTTATAGGTGTAGATTTGTAAATATCCGCCTTAAAACCTGGAATACCTTTTTTCTTGTGCAGGTGGGCCCGCTAGATCAATCCGGAATGATTTTGGATCGATCCAGGTAAAATTCGTAGCGATCCAAATTGGCTCCAATAAAGCTGAGATCGATCATGAACATTCTTGAGTGCATAAGTAAGCTCCTCTGAAAATTTCATCGTATTTGGACTTGTCATTTGTGAGTTATGATCAATCCAAGATCTGGTTTTGAAGTAGGATGGTCACTTCGTATCGATCGGTGGACATCGATCGCCTTCGTATCCATCCCATTCCCACATCCATAGCCATAGCCTCCGCACCGATCCGATTTTCACGCCTAAATCCATGTTGAGCGCTTCATCACTTGACTGGCTCCACTACTTCATATCCATGCTTCGTATCCATCCATCCGATAACTTTCGTATCCATCAACCCATTCCCCTTTTCATATCGATCCCCGCTCACCTTCTTTGTATCAATCCAAGCGCTCTGGAAATGTATGCTTCCGTATCTATCGGTGGGCTCTTCCTTCGTATCGATCCAGTCCAGATCGATACGAAATGTGCCAACAAGTTCTGCCGCATTCATCGATCAATACGTAAGTATCGGTACGAACCCATATCCATCAAGTCTGCATCCATCCAAGTCTTTCTTCTTTCATATCGATCCAGTGTCAAGTTCTTCGTATCGATCCCATGCTTCGATCGATACGAAATGGATCGAGAGGAAGACTGACCGATCCAAACCAAATGCCAAACGCACACGTTAGTCCAAACCCATATCCATCCTGATAACAATCCATATCCATGCTGATCGATACGAAAGCGTCGATCTGAAGTACATCCTTGATCGATACGAAAGTATCGATCCAAAGTAGATAGCCGAACCCATGTCGATCGATATGAACCATACCGATACGAACTGATTTCCCATGAATATTGATCCATCCATAACTTGAGCATAGGAACTCCGATTGACCTGAAATTTGAAATGTAGCCTCACCTAGCCTTGTTTATCATTCCCTAAAGATCCCACCTTGATTGGAGCTCGGTCCAATTTTAACGGTATCGATCACAGTCTCATTTCCATCGATCTCCAATCCTGATATCCATCATATTTTAGCCAATTTGTTGATATCCCGGCTTTTTCCAAAAGGCGGGATAACATTTTCCCCCCAAAACATGCCTTGCGGTAGGAATGCGTGTTTTGAATAGCTTTAAATTCATCATCCAAAGTCCATATTTCATCCATTGCCGTACCATCTGATCCATAATCCAATCCATTACCAAGCCATCATATCCAGTGCCATAGCCATATCCTTGTCCAAATCCACGACTGCTCCGAGTCGATATCTAATTCCAAATCCAGTAACCAAATCCCTAGCCAATTCCATAGCCATTCGAACCTATCAACCGAGTTTCAATTCATCCATATCCAGAATCCAATAACAAAATCCATGACCTCTTCGGGTTGATATCCAAATCCAGGACCACTTTGGGCCCTTATCTAAATCCGGGACCATTCCGGGTCCACAGCCAATCCTTGGTCATTCAAAACGAAATTTGAATCCATGACCTCTCCGGGTCTAAATTAAAATCCATAGACCTCGCCGGGTCATCTTATCCAAGTCCGGGACCACTCTGGGTCCAAATCCAAAGCTAGGACCTCTCTGGGTCATTTTATACTCTCCGGCCTCGACTCTCCGGTCGAGGATTTTTATATTCTCCGGCCTCGACTCTCCGGTTGAGGACTTTTATATTCTCCGGCCTCGACTCTCCGGTCGAGGACTTCTTATATTCTCCAGCCTCGACTCTCTGGTCGAGGACTTTTATATTGTGTTCTAGTCCATTCCATCGCTCTCCGATGAAGGGACTCGAAACTTGGGATTACTGTCCCGTCTCTTCGGTTGGGACCGTAACCGCGAAACCTGTATTATTTATTACATTAATCCAAATCCAATCAACACAAAGTCCCATTGACAAAAGAAAAGTCTGTACAACCAAGAAAATCAAATGTCCTTAGTACCAAGAAAGAAACCAGAGTACATAGTAAACAGAAAGAAAATAATATTTCATAAACCCGAGCATCACGGTTTATCATCATCCAAGAGCATGCCTAGGGACCGTCCTCGATCCCGACATGTGTAAGTGACTTTGACGCATCACTTCAGGGTTTATTACTTATTCAAAGACATAAATCCATTCAGTTGATAACAAGCTGTTGATGTTGCCTAGATCCAGTTCCATCTTCGCTTGCGGTGGGTGGTGGCCGCTCCTGTTCCACTGCCATAACTCGATTACTTATGTACTATTGTAGATGACCATTCCTCACATGTTCCTCAATAATATCCTTCAGATGCCTGCACTCGTTCGTGTTGTATCCATTCAGCTTGTGGAATAGGCAATGCTTTTCCGATGCCCTCTCGTATTCAGAGGGTTCCCTTTTTGCCAGCCTTCGATACTAGAGGTGCCCTCGAGTATCTAAGTAAATCCTTTCCAGAGTTTCAGTCAAATCCGTGTAAGAAGAGAATTTGGATTCCCTCCGTTGCCTTTTCGATGTGTCACTGTTGTCATTCACCTTCCTTTTGCCTCTATCGTCTTTAGTTGAATCCTCCCTTGGTGGACCTCCACCTTTTGTCGCGTAAACTTCAGCCTCTCTCCCCTCTTTTTCAGCCTTTGCATCTTCCTGTCGTAGAAACCTTTCTTCTTCATGGTAAAACTCTCTGAGATCCATCGGTGGATCCCGCTCCAATGATATTTTGAAATCTGAATCATCCGCAATTCCTGAAACTGCTGCCATCAAAACCATCGACGGATCGGGTCGATCCACCGAAGCCACTGCCGCATTGAATCTGGTCAAGAAATCCCTAAGTGATTCTCCCTTCCATTGTTTCATCGATGTCAAAGTCATCACGTTCTTGGGTCCGACTATGTGGACACGAAATTGCCTCATAAACCTCTCAATCAGCTCCGCCCATGCGCTAATAGAGCAACTCTCCATCTGTCTAAACCATAATGCTACTATATCCATCAAATACAAAGGGAAGCACCGTGCCATGACTTCCTCTGATGCCCCCCAGCACTTCTATGTGTCTCATGTACCTTGTCAAATGAACAACATGATCCGTTCTCCCATCGTACATCTCCAATGTTGGTAGTTTGAAATCCGGTGGGTTCCTTCCATGTCTGATTATAGGAGTGAAGGGACACCTGTTCACGTCCTCCAAATCTATATTCACCAATCCTCCTCTCATTGCCCATCTGATCATGTTTGCTAACCTATCGTTATCATCAAGTGGTTTCCTCTGTCTGCGATCTCCTACCCGCCCCCCGAGTCCATGAGGGAATCCTAGAACCTGTCCTTCTGGATTAGCGTCCATATCCCGAACAACGCCCAACTGCGCAGCGCCATCTGGTATCCTTCCTGGAATTGAGACGACATGATCTGTGGGCATGCCCCCAAGTGTAGGAGCTGCTCCTGATGGTCCTACTCTATCCTGCATCCTGTTTGCTCCATGCTCCTGATCCTGATTTCGAACTGTCTCCACTCCTGCTGCTCCAGCTTCATGATCCCTATTTCTAGCATTTCCTGCAGTTGCGTTCTCTTGATTCTGCACTTTAGCTTGTCCAACTTGTTGGAGTAGGTTCTGCACCATCTCCTCTTGCCTTTTCAAAATCCCTTCCTGCGTAGCATCCATTATCATCTTCTTCTCATCTTTGGTGATGAAAATTGAGGACTGATTAGCTCCTGAAGATGCCGCCTGACTTCCTTCATGCTAACTCCATTTTGTCCTTGGTCTTCTGGTTAATTGCTTAGCCATAGCTTCAGTTCCTATCCATTAGCTTTCCAAATCTGAACTCCAAATCCGATGTAGCGGGTGTTGGACTTTCTTAGTGAAAGCACCAAAGTGTTTGCACCAAAATTGGTCACAAACCCTGGAAGTAGTGAAAACACTAGTGTTTACACACAGATCCACAATATCCAAGCACAGATCTCAGATCCAGATAATGTAGAGAATAAAAATGAAGAAATAGCAAATGTAAAATGAGCACGAAAGCAAAGAACACAAGGTTTATAGTGGGTCGGCTATCTTCGGCCTACATCCACTTTGAATTGATCCTTTTATTTCTTTTTTGTATTGTGATTACAGATACAAGCCTTTGAAATCAATAAACAAAATGACAGAGTTTCGCCTAGCGAAGAAGAAGAAGATCCCCCTTTTAGTTGCCATAAGACTGCTATTTATAGGTGTAGATTCGAAAATATCCACCTCAAAACCTGGAATACCTTTTCTCTTGCATAGGTGGGCCCGCCAGATCGATCCGGAGTGATTTTGGATCGACCCAGGTACAATTTGTATCGATCCAAATTGGCTCTAATCAAGCTGAGATCGATCATGAACATTCTTGAGTGCATAAGGAAGCTCCTGTGAAAATTTCATCGCATTTAGACTTGCCATTTGTGAGTTATGATCAATCCAAGATCTGGTTTTGAACTAGGTTGGTCACTTTGTATGATCGCCTTTGTATCCATCCCATTCCCACATCCATAGCCATAGCCTCCGCATCGATTCGAGTTTCACGCCTAAATCCATGTTGAGCGCTTCATCACTTGACCGGCTCCACTACTTCGTATCCATGCTTCGTATCCATCCATCCAATAACTTTCGTATCCATCAACCTATTCCTCTTTTCGTATCGATCCCTGCTCACCTTCTTCGTATCAATCCAAGCGCTCTGGAAATGTATCCTTCCGTATCCATCGGTTGGACCTTCCTTCGTATCGATCCGGTCCTGATCGATATGAAATGTGCCAACAAATTCTGCTGCATTCATCGATCGATACGTAAGTATTGGTACGGACCCATATCCATCAAGTCTGCATCCATCCAAGTCTCGCTTCTTTCATATCGATCCATTGTCATGTTCTTCGTATCGATCCCATGCTTCGATCGATATGAAATGCATCGAGACGAAGACTGACTGATCCAAACCAAATGCCAAGCGCACGCGTTAGTCCAAACCCATATCCATCCTGACAACAATCCATATCCATGCTGATCGATACGAAAGCATCGATCCAAAGTACATCCTTGATCGATACGAAAGTATCGATCCGATGTAGATAGCCGAACCCATGTCGATCGATACGAACCATACCGATACGAACTAATTTCCCATGAATATTGATCCATCCATAACTTGAGCATACGAACTCCGATTGACCTAAAATTTGAAATGTAGCCTCACCTAGCCTTGTTTATCATTCCCTATTGATCCCACCATGATTGGAGCTCGGTCCAATTTTGACGGTATCGATCACGGCCTCGTTTCTAATCGATCTCCAATCCTGATATCCATCCTTTTTAGCCAATTTGTTGATATCCCGGCTTTGTCCAAAAGGCTGGGTAACAAATGAAGCTCTCTAATATTATGTAAATTCAACATTTCTTGTGATTTATGGTCTCTTTTATGCTTCATGAGAAGTAAATGTTGATGTAAGTTTATAAAAATGAATTTGATAGCCTATGTTGTAATTACAAATAACTATTCTTATTCACACATAAATAATTTACGTCATCATTTTACTAATTGATTTTTGATTTTGAAATTAAAGTAGAATCAAAATTTGATGATATGTAAATAGATCATACTTAAAATAGCTTTTGCTTTGACTTCATTTTCAAGAAAATTAATAAGTGGCTTTGGTTGTTGTATTATAGTTTGATGGTTTAAGTTATGTTAATTAATAACATAAATAAACCATACTTATAATTAATACATCACTAATTCCACTTAATATCAAAATTAAATATCATAAATTATTTTTGTGTTAATTTACAAAATATGAGAGTGGATTTGCCTCTAAATTGTTTTCTAATCTCATAGTTTCAATCACTTTTGTTCTAGTTAGTTTTGCAATTTTTAGCTTAAAACAATCACAACTTTAATTTTTGGTTTAATTTGATTGAATATAAAATTTTAAAATCTATATAATTCCCTGCGAATGGACCCGTATTCGCCACATACTAGCATTGTACGCCGTGCTCTTGTAGTAAATTTAAATTTAAATTCGATCGGCCATTTTCTAATCCGATAGAAAATTGGTCGACGAACATATCCAATGTTCACTATTTCACCATCTTTGTATATAATGTCGCTCAGTATATATGGATTATATGCTTTGAAAATCCGCTGTCTGGAATCCATTGTTTGGTACCTGAAAAATATAAAAATGCGCACTGGTACCTTATTTTATTTTGAGTTCCATGGGATTAGATTTTGGGAAGCCAAACCCATGAATAGTTTGAATGCCCTTTGAAAATATAATCATTAGATAAATGAACTTTATTAATAAAAAATTTAGTATATTTTCCTTTCTCAATATTATCCAACCTTCTAGGAACCTATAAATTAATGAAATTATCTAAAGGTTTTAACTTTAATTTTCTAAGTTTTGGTTTGAACTTAGCAGCCTTAACAAAATTAGTACTTTGAGTACTATTTTTCTTTGATTCGGGCTTAGGGGCATATCCAAGTCCATGTTTATCATTAGCGAGTTTAGATGCAGATAATAAATTTTCTAAATTATCCTTCCCATTATTAAATTTATCAACATCAGTTTTCATTTTATCAAAGTCCTTATTACAGTTAAGAATAACATTGTCCAGAGATGTTATTTATTCATTTAGATCAGTGATCTCTGATTTCATTAAAAGATTTTTTGATCTTAAGGATTCATTTTCACTTTTTAGTTTTTTAAAACTTTCAAGTTTCAAATTATCATTAAGTCCATTAAGTCTTTCAATTTCATCTTCTAGACATTGTTTTTCTTCGGTTAACATTTCTTTAAACATTTTTAATCTATCTATCTATGCTAAACTAATCTTGTACTCTTTCCTAAGCATTTTATATCCCCTGTATATATATAATTTAAAACATTAATAATTTCTTCATTAAAATTCCATAGATGGTCATCCTTTGCCATGAGCACATGTTGGCGTTTTCGGTTTCTAAATCGCTATCACTTGATGATGTATCTAAACCATCCCATGTTGCATTGAAAGCCTATTTCCTCTTCTTATTGAAAGTGTTTGAAGAGTATTTTTATTTCTTCAGATTTGGACAGTCTCTTTTCAAATAACTAGATTGATTACATTCAAAACACTCAACAGCATTTCAATTTCTAGAGATAAAGTTGTTAGTTTTCCGAAGTTTGTTCATCTTCCTATATTTCAAGAATTTCTTAAAGGTTATGAAATCGGTTTCCTCATCATCATCATCATCCTCTGGTTCATGATTGTCATTTGTACCATGAGTGCTAGTGATTTCTTCTCGTTTGATTAATTCTCTTTTCTAACCTGCAACTTTACTTTATAGGACATTAGATTACCAACTAAATCTTCTATTTTTATAGTATTAATATCATTGGCTTCTTCGATTGCTAAAGTCTTCTGATCCCATTCACTAAAAAGTGAATTCAAGATCTTTCTAACTTGGTCCTCTTCAGTGACATTCTTTCCTCGTGATATTAATGCATGTAATATATCCTAAAATCTAGATTACATATCAGATATAGTCTCATTTGGTTTCAATTTAAAAAGTTGAAACTAGTTGGTTAGCACAGATATCTTAGATTATTTTACTTTACTAGTGCCCTCATATGTGACTTGTAATGTCCTTCAAATTTCATACGTAGAATTATAAATGAAAACTCGATTAAACTTATTTTTATCTAAGGCACAAAATAAAATATTCATGGCCTTCGAGTTAATAAGTGCTCGTGTCTTTTGGTCTGGTGTCCATGATGAGTACTTCGTGTGGGGTTCAGTGTACTCACTATGTGTAATATTCCAAATATCTAAACCATTAGACCGTAAATAGATTTTCATCCTATAAGCCTAATAAGCACAATTGCTACCATTAAATAATGGGGGTCTAGTAGTATATTGTCCCTTTATAAAAGTGTTATCAATGTCATTAGCCATTTATACTTCAAAAATCAAGTTATGAATTTTTGAAAACCAGTGCTCTGATACCAAATGTTAAAAACTATGCTTTCTATAAAACAACGCATAATGGATCTTAAGGCTACTTAAACCCTAGAACTGGTGAAGTGTATATTTCAAATATTTAAAACTTACTTATGAACTTAAAACTCTATCTACTTAAATTGCAAATAGAAACCAATAACACATAACAAGTAAGTAGTAAAGTAAAATGCAGTAAAGTAAATAACACCAAAGATTTTTATACTAGTTCGTATTAACCAATCCTACATCCAGTCATGTACTACACCGTACAGAATTTCACTACCACAACTTGATTTCCACTACTGGCAAGAACACCTTTACAATCTTGATTTCACGGGCTACAAGATGCACCCTCTTGATTTATGAGCTGCAAGAACACCCTCTTCTCTATACAAACAATAATAAGGTATGGCAAGTGTCGTATCTTCAATACAGATTCTTAAAGATTCGGTACAATAATCATATAGACCTCCAGTAGCAATATATCTTTGAATTCTTTAAGGAATAGGATGAAATCATAGAGAGATTGATATGAATTCAAGTACAATTTCTCTGATATTGTGTGGTTTGTAAATCCTCGAAGAATTGGATTGAAATAGTATGGATTTGCAAAGAGAATGAAAGAATATGCAATGGGTTTCTCTCACAAATGTTTGGATATAAAAGAGTAAGAGAAAGAAGAGAAAGATATGTTAAAAATTCATTTTGCAAGGCCTTTATATAGTGGTTGAAGAGACGTGTCTTTTGGTGAAGTGGTGGTGGGAAATGTCTCTTCATTTGAAATTTGAAAATCGAGAAAACAGCATGTATGTCGACATACATGCAGAGAATATGTCAACATATAGTCTAAACAAAAAAGGACTTCAACACCAATAAGTGTTGCAGGTTTTCAGATTTCAAAAGTATCTCATATTTGTGGATCTTTTTGATTTGGTTGAGATCAATGTGTTGATGAACTTCAAGTATAATTTTCATTGGGTCTTTACAAAGATTGTAAGATTCAACCAATTACTCATTACTGTTAGTCAATGAGTTGATGGTTTTGATGACGACAACCTTAGAATAAGATTATAAAATATAAATACTAACATTATAGTTTAGATATATATGTATATGCAGGATTTAACCATGCAGGTACCAAGAATGAAGACTCTACAGTATAGAGATTCAAGATATCAAGAGTTCAAGATTTCAAGATAAGTATTGAGTCTAGAATTATGTTAAAACTTCACAATAGCACTGAAATCTTCACTCCATTTTTCTTTTGGGATGGAACCTATTTCTACCTTTTTAGTGGCTTACAAACCCATGACAAGTGGCTTACAAACCCACGACAAGTGGCTTACAAACCCACGAACATCCTGGTTTTGTACAAGTTCTCGAGTCCTGACATGATGAGATATTCTGCAGGAAGAAGCTTGCAAAACTTCTTTAAAATGATTTTAAAAACTACTTCAGAATGATTTTCAAAATTGTTTTTCAAAATGTTTTAGCCTTAAAAATTATCTTTTCGAATGATTTTCAAAAAGATGTTTTAGCCTTAAATATTCTTGTTTTTAAACTTCGGTTTTTTTAAACTATCTTTTAATTATAATATATTTATACTTAGATTTAAATATAAAATTATAGTAAAATTATATATATATATATTATTCTTTATATTCATCTATGTATTTTATCTATAGTCAAGTATATTTATAAAGTTTAAAATAGTTTTAATATAAAATAAAGTTTATTTTCAAAGAAAAATAAAACATCAAAATTTCCTTTGGGATGTCGACATGCCCTAGTACCCCATGTCGATATAGTGTCAGTTAGATTCAAAAATTTGAATTTCAAAAGAAGTGTCTATTCGTCATAACCTTTCACGAATGGACATGACTGTTGTTCTTCTATAAATAGGGGTTAGTTTCAACGAATTTCATATCAGATTTTCTGGTTTTTCACTTCTCTTCTTCTTCCAAATTTTCTTATTCAAAATTCTATCATTACTCTACCGAAATCAACATTGAATCTAACTAGATTATCTCTGGTTTGATTCTCTATTACTATCTCAACAAGATCCAAGTGCTATTCAGAGTTATAGGCTTCTTTGTAATCTATCTAGCGAGAAAATGTGTGATTGTAGCCTTGGAAATCAATCAAGCGAGAAAAGGTGTGATTGTAGCCTTGGAAATCAATTGGGTGAACTTGTTGCCCCAGAAATCAAGTATCTCTACCCGGAGGATTGTGATTCTGGAGGGTGTACCTCGTAGCCTTGAAACCGAGGGTTGTAATTGTTGAATTGCTTTTGAAGGGAAATCCGTACTTAGTTGTGCAGGACTGGATGTAGGGTAACCCCGAACCAGTATAAATCCGGTGTGTTCTTTCCTTTACTGCATTTACTTTATTTCTGCATCTGTGTTTGTTTCTGTGATTATATCTGTGTCTGAATATTGCATACATTTGTGTTCAAATTAACATAAACTCAAAAAGATTTAGTAATTTCTTAAAAACACTATTCACCCCCCCTCTAGTGTTATTCCTAGCCTTAAGATCCGTAATCCGCATTCCTCACATTTGGTATCAGAGCAAGGGTTTTCAAAAGTTTCATAATCTGATTTTTGAAAAAGTTTTTTTTAAAAAATGGCTATGTTTAAGAAATTTGTTAATCCATGTTTAGAAATATTCAGATCATCATTGTCCCTTGAGTCTGCATATAATCAATATTCAAATACAAGTTATCTACTAAGATTGTTTGATGTGCAGGAATCATGCTTTATGGGAGTTGAGGAATCAATCCAGAACAAACAAACTGTGCAGATCAAAAAGAACAAATGGATACTCGATAGTGGATGTTCTAGACACATGACTGGGAATCCAGAGATGCTGAATGATATAATATACAAAGACGGAGGACTGGTTAACTTTGGAGACAATTCAAAAGGTTATGTGATCGGCATCGGCAAAGTCGGTAACTCTGAAACTCCTATTATTACTAATGTTTTGCTAGTTAAGAATCTGAAACACAATCTGCTAAGTATAAGTCAACTATGCGATAAAGGATATAAAATTAAATTTGAAAAAGATAAGTGTCGCATTGAAGATAATAATTCAACCATAATATTTGATGGAATTAGGAAAAAGAATATTTTTATTCTTAGTATGAAAATTTCAAATGATAACTTGTGTCTTTTGGCAAATGCAAGTGACCCTTGGATTTGGCATAAGAGATTTGGGCATTTGAATTTCAAACTCTTATCTAGACTGTCAAAACATGATCTAGTAAGAGGCCTCCCTAAAATGAATTTTAAAGTAGATAGTCTATGTGATGCGTGTCAACTAGGAAAACTTAGAAAGAGTTCCTTTAAATTAAAAGATTTGATTTCAACTTCAAAACCTCTTGAATTACTTCATCTTGATTTATTTGGTCCATCTCAAATTCAGTCATTAAATCACAGTAAATATGTTTTTGTAATCGTAGATGATTATTCTAGATATACATGGACAATATTTTTGAAACATAAAAGTGATACTTTTGAATGTTTTAAGAATTTTTCAAAAAGGGTTCAAAATCAATTTTCTCAAAAAATTATAACCATCCGTAGTGATCACGGTGGTGAATTTGAAAATGAAAAGTTTGAAGAATTCTGCAATAAAAAGGGAATAATTTACAATTTTTCATTTCCAAGAACTCCTCAGCAAAACGGAATAGTAGAACGTAAAAATAGGATGATTCAAGAGTGTGCGAGAACTATGCTTTCTGATAGTAATTTACCAAAGTACTTTTGGGCAGAAGCAATTGCTACCGCCTGTTATATTTTAAATAGAATTTTAATTAGACCTTTAACTGATAAGACATCTTATGAACTTATTTTCTCAAAGAAACCTAAGGCATCTTATTTTAGATTTTTTGGAAGTAAATGTTTTATTTTAAATACAAAAGATAACTTAGATAAATTTGATCCTAAATCCGACAAAAGTATTTTTATCAGATACTCTAATAGAAGTACAGCATATAGAGTATTAAATTTAAGAACTAATACCATCGAAGAAACAATGCATGTTTCATTTGATGAAAATTTCAAAAATTTTGAAGAAATAAATGATGAAGAGGATTTAATCACTCAAAACCAAGAGTCAACTAAAACTAATAATGAATTAAATCATCCTAATAAAAGGATTAAACTTTTAAAAGATCACCCTATAGAAAATATACTTGGAGATATGCCATCTGTTGTTAAAACTAGAAACCAACTAAGTCAAATGAGTAATGTAGCTTTTATATCAACTATTGAACCCAAAAATCCAAGTGATGCAACTTCGAATGGCCAAAGAACAAGAGAGGCAAGGCAAAACCCTTAGGAATTTGCAAAAATTTCTTATGGATAATCATGCTAACCCAATCTTGATTGACGAGGACTCTTCAGGAGATCATGAACAAGAGGAAAGTGAAGAAGAAGAAGAAGAACCAATGGAAGAAGAGCATGCGGAATACAACGACAAAGTCGTTTGCGTTGGCGAAGTGTACTTTGACAAAGATGGAAATCTTATCGAACAACGTGGAAATTTCTGTTTCCACTATCCAAATTGTTCGGTTCATAGATCTCCTATGTTCAAAGACACACATTAGTTTCTTCTCTTTCTTTTCTATTTGTTGTTTGTTTTTTTTCGATCTCTACGAAAAATGTAAATATAAAACAAATATATAAATAATGTGTGTTCTTATATATGTTCTATTAAAAGTATTATTATATAGATTCTTAGTTAGGAGAGTTTGTAATTTAGGACTAAGTTTTAGGTTTACAAGTAAGTATTGACGATAACACTATCATCATATAGGATATTAGACTAAGAACTATATAGTTTAGAGTTATATAGTTTAGAGTTTGTTTTTGTTGATGACAAAGGGGGAGAAATATAAAATAGGAGAGTTAGGCATAGATTAAGGGGGAGTTAATAGATTTAGGGGGAGTTATTAGGATAGAAGTAATATTTTATAAACAAAGGTTGTCATCGTCAAAAAGTGGGAGATTGTTAGTCCATGAGTTGATGGTTTTGATGACAACAACCTTAGAATAAGATTATAAAATATAAATACTAACATTATAGTTTAGATATATATGTATATGTAGGATTTAACCATGCAGGTACCAAGAATGAAGACTGTACAGTATAGAGATTCAAGATATCAAGAGTTCAATATTTCAAGACAAGTATTGAGTCTAGAATTATGTTAAAACTTCATAATAGCATTGAAATCTTCACTCCAATTTTCTTTTGGGATGGAACCCATTTCTACCTTTTTAGTGGCTTACAAACCCACGACAAGTCGCTTACAAACCCACGAACATCCTGGTTTTGTACAAGTTCTCGAGTCCTGACATGATGAGATATTCTGCAGGAAGAAGCTTGCAAAACTACTTCAAAATGATTTTCAAAACTACTTCAGAATGATTTTCAAAATTGTTTTTCAAAATGTTTTAGCCTTAAAAATTATCTTTTCAAATGATTTTCAAAAAGATGTTTTAGCCTTCAATATTCTTGTTTTTAAACTTCGGTTTTTTAAACTATCTTTTAATTATAATATATTTATACTTAGATTTAAATATAAAATTATAGTAAAATTTTATATATATTATTCTTTATATTCATCTATGTATTTTATCTATAGTCAAGTATATTTATAAAGTTTAAAATAGTTTTAATATAAAATAAAGATTATTTTCAAAGAAAAACAAAACATCAAAATTTCCTTTGGGATGTCGACATGCCCTAGTACCCCATGTCGACATAGTGTCAGTTAGATTCAAAAATTTGAATTTCAAAAGAAGTGTCTATTCGCCATAACCTTTCACGAATGGACATGACTGTTGTTCTTCTATAAATAGGGGTTAGTTTCAACGAATTTCATATCAGATTTTCTGGTTTTTCACTTCTCTTCTTCTTCCACATTTTCTTATTCAAAATTCTTTCATTACTCTACCGAAATCAACATTGAATCTAACTAGATTATCTTTGGTTTGATTCTCTATCACTATCTCAACAAGATCCAAGTGCTATTCAAAGTTATAGGCTTTTTTGTAATCTATATAGCGAGAAAATGTGTGATTGTAGCCTTGGAAATCAATTGGGTGAACTTGTTGCCCCAGAAATCAAGTATCTCTACCCAGAGGATTGTGATTCTGGAGGGTGTACCTCGTAGCCTTGAAACCGAGGGTTGTAATTGTTGAATTGCTTTTGAAAGGAAATCTGTACTTAGTTGTGCGGGACTGGATGTAGGGTACCCCCGAACCAGTATAAAATCCGGTGTGTTCTTTCCTTTACTGCATTTACTTTATTTCTGCATCTATGTTTGTTTCTGTGATTATATCTACGTCTGAATATTGCATACATTTGTGTTCAAATTAACATAAACTCAAAAAGATTTAGTAATTTCTTAAAAACACTATTCACCCCCCTCTAGTGTTATTCCTAGCCTTAAGTTCCGTAATCCGCATTCCTCACAATCACTTCAAATGCCTCTATCCTTTCAGTATTTGCATTTCTTCTTCAATCAGTTTTGTTCTTCCAGTTGCTCTGATTAATCTCCATATATAATTTATTTTCTTCCACTGAGTTCTTATTTATCTCTGTAAATGTCTCCATAATATATTTGAAAGAACTGCACAACTCGGAGATGTGTTAGTAGTAATATTTATATGGTTGTTATCATCAAAATCAATATCTGAAGTATTATCACCCCCTAAATACTCAACTCATTAAATCAACAAAGTAGGCGGGTGCATTAGTCAATCTGAAGGGCATGACTAACCTCACATACAATCCATCGAATGTACGGAACGCCATCTTCTGAATACTATCTTCGGCTACATGCAATTGATGGAATCTGGTAGCCAAGTCAAGCTATGAGAATACTCTATCCCAACCAACTGATCAAAGAGATCGTCTATGCAGAGCAATGAATAACGGTTCTACTTTGTCAGTTTATTCAGGTCCCTATAATCGACACAAATTCTTAGAGAACCATCCACCTTGATGGCAAAGGTGAATGGTGCTCCCAACTCAGAAATTCTCCTCTTAAAAAACCCTTCTCTAACAACTCGTTAACTTTCTTTTTCAATTCGCGTCTTTCCTTTGGAGCCGTATGCCTTAATAGTAAGGCAATAGGTCTAGCATTCTCAACAAGATAGATCTTAAACTCGGTCTCTCTCTAGGGTGGGAGACCGGTAACCTCAATAAAAACATATAGGAAATCTCTAACCACGAAAACTGTACTAAGCTCGTCATATGATAGGTCCAATGAATATAGGTAGCCCAACATAACAGATTCTTAAGGGTCGCAATAAACCTCCAAGCTACGTCCACCACACGTGCTCAACCTAACTACCGTCCTATCATAATCTAAAATAACCTCATACATGGTCATCCAATCCATGCCTAATATCAATCCAAACCCAAAAAGTCCCAATACAGAGGCATCACAATCAAAATCATCCCCTAAGAAAAACAACTTCAAACCCCCTACATACCATAAACAAATAGGCTGATCCTACTATAGGGTTTGACACAACTACAGGGGTTCATGACTATACTGGTGTGTAAGTGTAAGTCATCGACAAGTCTATTAGAAATGAAAGAATGTGAAGTCCCCGCATCGAATAATATGTGAATCGGTAAACCAAAAAGTGTTAACACACATTGAATCACCACTTTCTTACCGTTATCTGCCACTGGCTGTGCACTCGAGCTAGGGACTTCCTCTAGTGTATAAACCGAAACCACCTAAGTAGAAGTCTGAGAAAAGCCCATGGTGGTGTTGTGCAAGCTCACTTCAGATGTCCATATTGATGTTAGTTATAGCACTTAACCTTTGAAATATCTGCCCCGCACTCCTTCATAAAATGCCCCTTCTTTCCACACTTTCTACAGTGCATATCCTTCTTCTGTATCTTTCATTTGGGTCCACCTTCACTTTTATGCTGGTTTTGCTGCGCTTTCCCCATAGCCTTCTTGGATTCCTCTTCCTTGGTTTCCCCTTCGCAGACGGTGTTTAGCAAAGCCATCCACTAGACACTCATACATAGAACCCATAGGAATAAGACCCAGAGCTAAATCTTAGAGAGGTTGGGTCAGCCCTTTATCAAATTTTAAAGCCTTTTTGTGTGGGGTATCAATCAGTCCCATCTCGAACTAACTAGCCCATTGAACTGATTGACGTATTCCTTAACAGACAGGTCTCTTTGTTTTAAGTGACTGAACTTCTCTAACTGCACACAAAGAAAGAAACTTCACCTCAAATCACCCCGGAACACATCCCAAGTGATCTTCTCTTCATCAGTCTCAGCCTCAGCTACCTCCCACCAGCTCAATGCCCCACCCTGCAACTGCCATGTAACTAATTGCATCCTCACCTCATCAGTCAAACCCATTAAACCAAAGATACTATCACAAACGGGGATCCATGACTTCGAATCCACATAAGACTCTACACCATGTAAGGCTTTCCTTTAAGATTTGAGAAATCATTGCATAGCTTAGCAAAGTCTGTAGCGGTATGTGGGCGGGCGGGAGCCACACCTTTTGCTCCCTCCGCGGGTCCTCTAGTGGGATTAAGTTTGGCCTGCCCCTTGCCTAGAGATATCACTGGAACCAAATAAAAATATTCACGCCCGAAATCTCGGCAGCATCGTTTGAGCCTGAACCTATGGGATCACTCGTCCTCTATGTATGAATTTTAAGAATTCTATTAGCAACTTTTTGCGGATACTATAAGCATGAATAAAGAGATAACATAAGCACAAATCAAAGATAACATAGGCATGAAAAAGAGTGATCACATTTGTATAAAATCTTTTGGAAAAGCTCTTCACTCGTCCTCTATGTATGAATTTTAAGAATTCTATTAGCAACTTTTTGCGGATACTATAAGCATGAATAAAGAGATAACATAAGCACAAATCAAAGATAACATAGGCATGAAAAAGAGTGATCACATTTGTATAAAATCTTTTGGAAAAGCTCTTCGAAAAATATTTACTTTTATACATATATATTTTAAAAGGTCCATTTTGAAAAACTTTTGAAAACATTTTTGGAAAACCTTTTGAAAATCCATTTTTTTTCCAAAAACCTTTCAAATATGTTCTCTTAATACGATCCTAATCCCTAAGGAGTCTTGAACCTATGCTCTGATACTAACTATGACCACCCACACCTTCTATCACTCCGATCCAAAGCTTAGTGTGACTTTCGTACTTGTGCCAAGTCGAGAAATGCAGATCGTCGGGGTTTGTAACATATTCAGTTAGGGTATCTAACATCCTAAATCAATTTAAATAGTCTAAAATTAACTATAATAATTATCTTATTAAAGTTGTGCCCACTCACCTCAAGCCTAAGCTCTTCCTTTGTCTTGTGCTTGAGAATCGTTTCTCCTAAATCGATAGCTCCGCTTTGATTCTAATGCTTTCTTTCTTCTAGGTTGCTTTTAGTTTATTTTAGTTGATTTTTAAGAAAATTTTAAAGTGGGAAAAGTTCGGCAGAGTTTGGTTACTGTAACTTTTATTTGAGAATTTAGGGTTTCATTAACTTAGTATTTATAGGGGTAGGGCTTAGTTTTAGGCCATTAGATCAAGGTTAGAGATCTCTAGTCTAATCACGTATGCATATCAGTTTTCTTCATAGCCAAGCATCGATACTACCCATTCAAACATGTCGCACGAAACTGGCAATGTACTATTTTTCAAGGACCACGGTCGACCACCCCCGACCCTAGACAATTGCTAGTGGTCGACCGACTTCAATGTAATTTTGTATATTTTTAATTCTAACGCCTGTAACTTCTCTGTATTAACTCCAATTTCAAAGTGTTATATATGAAAATCATCCACAAAATCTCTACGAACGAAATGGTACCGATTTCGTAGCCAAATTCAAACGTATATAAAAAATTATTTTAAGTCCTTGTTTTATTTTAAATTAATTTCCTTATCTGATCATGTTTCATATTCTCTTCCTAAGAATGTGTGTTATAGTGTAATATTCAATATCATTCAGAAGTTCCAAAACCTTTGTCAGGTAAGGGGCAAGTCTCGCTCCCTTAGCTCGAAATTCCTACTTCACTTGACAAACCACTAATTGAGAGCCATTGAATATATACAATGTTTTGACTCCCAATTTTTTTGCTATCTTAAGCCCGACGATCAACGCTTCATATTCTACTTTGCTATTCTTTCCTGAGAACTCAAGCCTCAAGATGTAGCATGTCATCCGTTCCTCAAGGTTTACCAAGATCACTCCTGCCTCAGAGCTACATTCATTAGATGCTTTGTCTATATCAACTTCCACTGAGAAAGTTGGACCACATCTTCTGCCACTTCTCCATCCCGGATGGTAAACTCAGTAATGAAATCAACCAATGTCTATCCTCGTATCGCCCTCCTAGGATGATAGGTTATATCATACTGGCTCAGTTCAATATTCCACTTAAGTAATCTTCTCGAAGTCTCAAGCTGATGTAGCACTTGCCGTTACAGCTGATCAATTAGTATTTTTATTGGGTGAGCCTTGAAGTATGGTGACAACTTTCTCGAATCAACAAGCAGTATGCTAGCTTCTCTAACTTTGGAAAATTCTTCTATGCTCCAGTGAACTGCTTACATGGGCCTTTGAATTATGGACTCCTCGTATACCAAAATTGCACTCAGTGCATGAGCAGACATTGCCAAGTAAATAAATAAGCCTCTCCTTCTTGAAGCTTTGACAAGACTAGTGGTCTTTCCATGTGGTCAAGTAAGTCCCGGAAAGCTTTTTGACATTCCTCCATCTAGATAATAATTTTTCTTTCTTGAGGAGGGCATCAAAGAACGACACACATTTATTTGTCAACTTTGAAATGAATTGACTCGTTGTGGTGACTTTTCCGTTCAAGCTCTGCATTTACCTCCTTGTTCTTGGAGCATTAACATCTTTTAACGCTTTAATCTACTCTCGATTAGCTTCTATGCCCCTTGAGTTTACTATGAAACACAAAAACTTAGGTGATGCGACTCCAAAAGAGCATTTATGTGGGTTGAGCTTCATCTTGTATTTTCGAAGCACATCAAACATCTATAAGTGGTCGCACATGGGATTCATCGATCGTTGTGATTTCACTAGCATATTCTGACGATCCGAAAATCCATACCCTTTGAATCGACAATAAACCACACATGTCCGACCCAAAAAGCACAGAATGACGGAAAGTCATTGAGAAAGAAAAGAAGAGAGAAGAAGAGAAGAGAAGAAAGAGAGAAGAGAGAACCAAACAGAACAATACAGAATCTCACATCGCAGCGGAAAACATATAATATCATATCAATGATCTTTACAAAATAGAAACTGTATGTACATACATCAATCAGAGTTCAACAATCAATTGCACATCATCAGCCTGGACAATTATAATAACATGTCCTTACAATTGCCGATAATATAAAACAACAACAATGCGCAAAGCGGATAATCAAAACAGATACGTGTATACGAAAATGAAGATCTCCAGCTCTCCTGCTGAAGCTCCAAAAGCATCAAATCCGAACCTGTAAATATACTCGCGTCACTATTCATCCGAAAATTTTCCGAAATCCAATCGAAGCGTGCCGCCTGGCGTTTATAATTTTTTACCCCTATTCCGAACACAATGGAATATATATCGGGAGCCAATTCCAATGTATTTGGAAGATAGGTTTTCGAATCGACTTATTTAAATTAAAATTTTACTTAAACAAATTTCTACGCGTTTCAGCTTCCTACGACTATACCGTAAATCCGATTGACACGAAATTTGAAATCTTACAATAATATAACATTACAGATCCGATGAAACTGGTTTCGTCTAAATCCAAGACTATTTGAAAAATGACCATTTTTACACATTGATTAAATATTAAAATATTCAATTTCTATAAATTAACTTTTAATTCGATTTAAAAGTTACCAACATCATTCTAATTCAAATAGAATTTATATCAACTTTATAAATCATTTTTATTCACATTAAATTCAAATTCCAATTATTTCTGCAATTTCAACTATTAAATTAACAATTTAATTATCCAAATAAATACTTATATTCAAAATATAAGTTATTCGACTTATAAAATTTACTTGTGAATATTTAAAATCAATTAAATATCCAAATTTCGAATGACATGAAATGACCCTCCTATTTCTACTCTAATTTCATAAGAAATTTTTTTTTTTTTAGTAAAGAGGATATATAAATATATAGATATATCATCCATTGCAAATATAATTCTCAGGGTCAATATCTTTTTCCAATAAACCAAAATATATCCAGGATCACATTAATCAACCAATATAAATATATCAGTACATTCACAAAGATAAGCACATACATGTGAGGATGTATATGCCTCTCTTGTTTGAATCAGAGTTCTGGAAAAACAAGAGGATGTTGGATTGCTAATTTTTTTTTGACCAAACAATCCACTGGAAACATACACATTAGTCTGTTTATACTAACTAAGAAGTGATCAAGTAATAATCAGTAGTAAACAAGCTTTTAACATAGATGTTTGTGTTAAGCTCTGAATAGTGACAAAATCAGTTAAAAGAAAGTGGATCCTAAGGGAACACAAGCAACATCTAGGCGTAATGGAAACGCGCCTAACTTATACATGAAAGGTCACGAGTTCGAGTGCTATGCAGGTCGGTTCAAACACAATTTTTGTTTTTCATTTTTTTTTTCCATTTTTCTTCTGTGCAGTTTGGAATCTATTATCTACCTATCTGCACATATATATTTTTATTTTTGCCTAAATTCCATCATACAAAACAATAATTCTTGCTTAATCATTTTTGAAACCCATCCCTATAACCCTGAAGACTTCATGATTGATGCAAATTAAGAGTTTGGTTCTTGGGTTTTGAGAATGATAGAAGTGTTATCATTATTCATGTTTGTATTTCTTCTTATAAGATCTGTCTGGCATTTTAAAATGCATTTGGTTAAAATCTGAGTGGAATTCAGATTTCTATTACAAGTACAAAGGAAAAGGTGTGTTGATATTTGCATAAAACATGTTTATGTGCATATATAACTGCAACTATTTGAATCTGGCTTCCATCTACCTTATTACAGATCCTATCTTTAATTAAAAATAGGACAGGAAACATTTGTATGGAACAAGTTTAATTATGGAAACCTTGCAGCCATATAAAATATTCATCCTATGCCTATTTCTTTGGTATTCATATGCCATATTGGAAAATAAAACCCTTTAAATTTTCTGAGAATCAACTATCCAGATTTTCCAAAACTTAAATCCTTTCTAAAGATTCATGATTGGCTAATGCATTTATAAAATGTAATCATTCAATTTTAACATGGGGTTCTTGCTAAATCTACTTACAAGATTTGATTAAAATTCTTTTTAAACATAACAGATATTCAACTTAGTTCATAGTTTCCAGATACAAATCAATCTTTTAACAAAATACCTAACAAAATAACCATCCAATATTCAACACTTAATACAAGTAGCAATTTAAATTGTCAATACATGCAGATTTCAACATTTAGGCTCTTATCTAGCTAAGTTTTAGCATGCTATATCTTCTTCTCAAGGCCTTGCTCCTACTCCTACTTAGTTGCTGCAATCCCTGAAAAAGCATTTGAAACTGCCTCATTTTAAATGAGACACCCCAGATGCCATTAGCACACTAGGGTCAGACACATGTCTGGTATGAGAAAATTCACAAAAGCAATTTGATAATTAGGTTAAAATCAAGTTAAGTACAAATACATAAGGTTCTGTCCTTTGGAATCAGGTAAATACTTGTGTGCATGCTCTGTGTCATTGTGCATGTGCACACTTTAACTTTCTTTCCAGAGACTACACATATGAATATGGCACATACATTCAAGCATACAACTCAATCATAGACAAACAATCATTCATACCAAACAGGAAAATAACCAATATGAGTTAAATCATTTATTCAATTCTCATATTTCAAATCTGGGAAAAACTCTAGTTTTCTCATCTGCTCAAGTATTGTTTCCTTGGTATATTTATCTATCCTTGGTCTCATCTGCAATATTTATGAATCAATGGACACACTGTAATGAACTAATTCACTCCATTACACAAAGATCTCAGGACTTAAACAAGCCATGTGTCAACTTATGTTACTCAAGCACACAAGTCATTCCTGCAGTGTTCTTGACCCCAATTTCCTAATCAGGTTTTAGTTAATAATAACCCCTTTTGATTGTTCATGACAAAACCATTCAGTGATCCATTAACTGAAAACATCTATATCATGGTATCTCATATTATTCATGATCATACAGAAACAACAAGCAAACAACCATTGGTGACTACAAAATAAGGTTCTGTATATATACATAAATATTCATCTTGGTATTTTAAAAGGAGTTTAGGCAACTAACATTGGCTTATGGTTTCTGAGAGGGATTTTCTTTTGCAAACATTTGTGCTTGAGCTAAACTCAGGATGACCTGGTTCCACTGAATCACAAAATTTTGTTTGCTATGCATTTTTATTGAATCAGGAGCATCAGCACATAGGTAACCCTATTGCACCCCTAATTCCTTTCTATTTCAAGCCTCAGCACTTATACATGAGTATATTGCAGCTCAACATTATTTACATTTTTCTGGATTGAGCCAAAACCAATACTACTTGCCTATTCTCAACATTTTATTTTCTGGGTATTTGTTTATATCCCCAAACATTAACATAACAGGGATCTGAGTGTATAAAACAGATATGTATACTAACAACACATAAAAACTTTGTTATAATAAAACAAGTGATCAATCAAAGAAAATCAAAACATTTTCAGATTTAAATTCACAGATAAACATTCATATATGAAAATACTCTTTTAAGAAAATACTTTTATCTGGCTGCCTACATTAGGACTTATTGCCTTAGATTTTTGAGTGAGTTTTCTCACCTAGCTCTCTCCTTTGTTTCCTTAATTAACTGATGAACTCCTGCTCTTATCCTCAAGCTCTCTTTCTTCCCTTGTCTTATGATTTCTGTGGTATTGTTTTTCTTCCTTTTTTTTCAATTCTTTTCTGAGAAGAAGAGGAGGCTGCTGCATATACATGTATATATATATATGCAGGGTCTCTCTCTTAGGGTTTTGGGTATTGGCTAAGTCCATTTTTGCCCACCAGAAAATCATGTTATCTGCATTTTAAACCCAAAGTTTTACCCCTTCCCGGCTTAATTTGGGTGAAGAGAAAAGTGGTTACATTTCTCTTTCAGAAATTTTTGCTTTTCAGAAAAATGCTTTTTCCTTTGTCTACAATCATGCTAAAAATGTGACTTGATTTTTGTTATTTATTAAATACTCTTTTCTAATTCTGCCTATACCAAGAACTTCCCTGTTTTATCTTATTTTTTCCTATTTTAGCTTTCATGCAAATGGTATGTACCTCCTTCATTTATTTATATGAGAATTATTCCTTTTTATATCTCCATTCTTTTCATTTCTGCTTATATTAAAATGTGTCTGTATATTTTATTTCACTAGTTTAAACTCTAGTATTTTATTAACACATATATATTTGTATATAAGTCTTTCTGAAATAATTAGTATACCCTCCTATATATATATTCCTAAATCATTCCATACTGACACACACACATATGCACATGTACACTCAAATTATTCAGTAGCACTCATATATACATTTACTTATGTATACTACTTTTAAGAATTTAATCTACATATATATATATATATATATATATATATGTATACTTCCATACACATCAATATGTATGCATTCTTGGAGTTCAGGGTTTTAGCTTATATTCATGTGCATTTCCTGTGCACACATGTACACACACTGATACACTATCAAGCTATATCAATTCCTCCTTTAAAATTTATTTAAAAATTATTTTAAATTCATTTATATTTTCCAGGGTAAATTCCTAAAATCTTGGGTCATTACATACACCCCTCCTTTTAGAAATTGTGTCCCACAATTTTCCTAAGCTTAAAATAAATTTTAAACTTAATTCAGAGAACAAGTATATTCTCTACTAAATAGATTCTTAGTTCTATACTAACTAAAAATATATTCATCCAAAATAAAGAAAACAATCAAAAAATCAGAATTACCTTAATCTGAAAATAGCTTAGGATAATTCATCCTAACTTTGTCTTCTAATTCCCATGTGCAATCACTAGGATCTAGACTCCACTGTACCTTCACAAGTTTCAGAGATTTATTCCTCAACTTCTTCACATCTTTTGCCAAAATTCCCACTGGATCCTTTTCATAAATCAAATTAGGATTTATCTGCACTTGGGTTGGGGTTTCAAGAATTTCTGCCTTGTCATGGACCCACCTTCTCAATTGTGATACATGAAAAACATCATGTATGCCTTGCATGTTTTCTGGTAATTCCAACTTATATGCCAAGGGACCAATTCTCTCCAGAATTTTGTATGGTCCAATATATCTTGGGGTTAATTTGCCTTGTTTTCCAAACCTCAGCACATTTTTCATGGGTGAGATTTTGATGAAAACAAAATTTCCCACTTCATACTCTACCTGCCTCCTTCTCATGTCTGCAAATTTCTTTTGTCTATCTTGAGCTACTGTCATTCTTCTTCTTATCAACTCAATTTTCTCCTTGGTTTCTTGTATGTACTCAGGTCCTAAAATAGACCTTTCTCCTGCTTCTACCCAGCAAACAGGTGACAAGCAGGGTTTACCATATAAGGCTTCAAATGGAGCCATTCCTATGGTGCTTTGGTAGCTGTTGTTGTATGTAAACTCAACTAGATGAAGATAATCTTCCCAGTTGCCCCCAAAATCCAGTATACATGCCCTTAACATGTCCTCCAAAACTTTGTTTACCACCTCAGTCTGCCCATCTGATTGAGGATGGTAGGCAGTACTTAAACATAGTTCACTTCCCATTGCTTCTTGAAAGCTTCTCCAGAATTTTGAAGTGAAGATGGTATCCCTATCACTCACAATGGTTTTGGGAATGCCATGTAACCTTACCACTTCTTTTATAAAAATTTGAGCTAGTTTTGGTGCTGTTCTTTCTGACTTGACTGGGATGAAGTGTGCTACCTTGGTTAGCCTATCAATTATCACCCATATGCTTGTATTACCTCTCTTAGATCTAGGCAGTCCATCTATGAAGTCCATAGATATGTCTTCCCACTTCCACTGTGGTACACTAAGAGGTTGCATCAACCCTGATGGTCTTTGAGTTTCAGCCTTGACTTGTTGGCAAGTCATACATTTGGCAATGTACTTGGCTATATCAGATTTCATCCCCTTCCACCAGAAGTCTCTTTTCAAATTTTGATACATTTTTGTGTTACCTGGGTGAATGGAGTATTTATTTCTGTGATATTCATTCAATATCTCCCTCTTCAATTCTATGTCCTCTGGTACACACATCCTATTCTGGTATCTCACATAACCATCTTTATCAATGTGGTGATTCAATACTTCCTCCCCTCTTAAGAGGAGCATTTTCTTCTCTAATAAGTGAGCATCTTGTTCTTGCATTTTTCCTACCTTCAGAATTAAATCTGGTTGAAGTGTCATTAAGCTTAACTTCCCTTTATCTTCTTGTGCACCATGCATCTGCACACAACCATTCTCCTCAATCTCTAACTCAGTTAGCAAAGACAAATCTTTAAATTCTGCTATCATCATCATAGCCAATTTAGCATGCTGTCTACTTAGAGCATCTGCAACTTTGTTTGCTTTGCCTGGTGTATAGAGTATGTCAAAATCATAGGCAGCTAAGAACTCCACCCATCTATGTTGCCTCATGTTCAAATCTTTTTGTGAAAATAAATATTTTAGGGACTTGTGGTCAGTGTAGAGTTCAAACTTTGTGCCTAATAAATAATGTCTCCAAAGTTTTAAAGCATATATCACAGCTGCTAATTCGAGATCATGTGTGGCATACCTTACTTCATGGGGTTTAAGTTGTCTGGATGCATATGCAATGACTTGGCCTTGTTGCATCAACACTGCACCCAAGCCAAATCCACTAGCATCAGTATATACCACTAATTCTTCATTTCCATGTGGTACCTTTAGAATTGGAGCATTCACCAATGCCTCCTTTAATTGTTCAAAAGACTTTTCACATTTTTCTAACCAAACAAAAGCTTGGTTCTTCCTGGTTAGGTTAGTGAGTGGTGTAGAAATTTTTGAAAAATCTTTTATAAACCTTCTATAATACCCTGCCATCCCCATAAATGACCTCACTTCACTCACAGTGCTTGGCCTCTTCCATGCTTGAATAGCCACTACTTTATTGGGGTTCACAGAAATTCCTTTGGCAGATATAACATGGCCAAGAAAATGTACTTCCTCCTTCCAAAACACACATTTTGAAAATTTTGCCTTTAAATCTTTTTCCCTTAGTCTAGACAAAACCAGGTGCAAATGATGCTTATGTTCTTCCACTGTCTTGGAATAAATCAAAATGTCATCTATGAAAATAAGCACAAACTTGTCTAAACAATCTCTAAAGGTTCTGTTCATTAAATCTACAAAGTAAGATGGTGCATTGGTCAAGCCAAATGGCATAACCAAAAATTCATACAACCCATACCTAGTGTTAAAGGCAGTGTACTTGATGCTTGATTCTTCCACCTTCATTTGATGAAAACCAGATGCTAAGTCTAGTCTAGAAAATACTTTTGCCCCTGCTAATTGATCAAAAAGATCATCTATTCTTGGCAATGGGTATTTATTTTTAATAGTTACTTTGTTTAATTCTCTATAATCTATGCAGAGTCTTAAGGAGCCATCTTGCTTCTTAACAAATACCACTGGTGCTCCCCAGCAAGAATTACTTGGTCTTATAAAACCCTTTTCTTCCAATTCTTCTAACTGTTTCTTTAATTCTTTTAGTTCATTTGGCCCCATTCTAGTTGGCTTTTTAATCACTGGGCTTGCTCCTGGAACTAGATTGATCTGGAATTCTACTGGTCTATGGTGTGGAATACCCTTGACCTCACCAAACACATCCAAATATTCATTGACTATGGGAATTTCTTTAATGGTTAGTTCACTGAAATATTTTTCTGAGTCAACTAAATGATATAGTTTTCCTTCCTTAGCTACCTCACATAAAACTGTGATTCTCTGGCCTCTAGAATTTTGCAATGATATGGTGGATGAGTCTAAATTAATTATGGCTTTAAATTGCCTTAACCAGTCTACCCCCAATATAACACCTATATTTGGGTAATTCAAAACATATAAATTGGAAATAAAAATATTTCCTCCTATGTTTAATTCCACATCCACACAAATCATATTTAAAACACTAGAACTCCCCAATGGACTGTGTATATGCAATGGGGTTTCAACCAATATGCAATTCAGTTTTAGCATTTTAACCAGTTCATAAGAAATTAAAGAGTGAGTTGCCCCAGTATCATATACTACTGCTATGGGTATGGTACAAATAAGTAATGTACCTTCCACTTGGCTATGGTTTACAGTGTTACTTTCCACTGTGGCTTTGCCTTTCCCTTCCAAATTTGCCAATTTGCCTTGCTGTTTATACTCAGGACAATTCCTCTTCATATGCCCCTCTTTCCCACATAGATAGCATTTGAAAGCTCCTCCTTTCAATTCTGGACATCTTGGTTTGATATGCCCTTCCTTTCCACACTGATGGCACACAATTTTCTTCTTGTCTTCCTTAGCTTTGACATCTCCAGTGCTTTTGTTACTAGCCTCTTCCTTCTTCTTATCATAAGGGTGATACCTCCCATTACCTTTCTTGTTATTATTGCTCTTAAAATTTCTGAACTTCTCCCTTTCCTTGTCATGCTGTTCCAACCTCAAAGCTAAGTCTATCACATGATCAAAAGTCTTGTCTGCATAGGGTAACATGGCTCTGCTAAGTCCTGGGTTCAGCCCTTTTATGTACCTATCATTCTTAGATGCCTCATCTGCCACAAGCATTGCTCCATATGTGGAAAGCCCCTCAAACTTTTGAGTGTATTCTGTGACAGTCATAGTTCCTTGTCTAAGTCTAATGAATTCTTCTAGCAAGGTAGTCTTTGCTGATGCTGGTACAAACCTTGCTTCCAACATCTCTTTGAATTGATTCCAAGTGATTTCATTCTCATTCCTTCCTGCAATGATTACTTCCCACCAGCCTAAAGCTACTCCTTTTAGCTGTCTTGAAGCCACTTGCCTCTTTCTTTGATCATCAAGTTGCATGTCATTGAAAATTCTTTCCAATGTTCTCAACCATGTTTGAATTTCCATGACACTCTCTGTCCCTTCAAAGCTTTTGCCTCCTAAATGAGTATATGTTTTAAGTAATTTTGAGAGTTCTTCATAGGGATTTTCTTGCCTTTGTCCTGCCCCATCCCTAAATGCTCTCACCAAGTCTTGCAGATTGACCATTGGTGGTGCATGGGAAGATCCTGCTCCCTGATTTGGTGGTCTTCCTACCATAGTTTGCTAATAATAATTTACATAGCTGGTTAGTTTGATTAGTAATTTTATTATTTCAGTGGTTTTTTTTTTCACACTGAGCACATTGTTATATATATATTTAGTTCCTTTTTAATTTCATTTCTATCTAAGAACTTGATCCTTACTTCTTCTATGTTAAATAACATAGCTCTGATACCAACTGAAATGACCCTCCTATTTCTACTCTAATTTCATAAGAATTTTTTTTTTTTAGTAAAGAGGATATATAAATATATAGATATATCATCCATTGCAAATATAATTCTCAGGGTCAATATCTTTTTCCAATAAACCAAAATATATCCAGGATCACATTAATCAACCAATATAAATATATCAGTACATTCACAAAGATAAGCACATACATGTGAGGATGTATATGCCTCTCTTGTTTGAATCAGAGTTCTGGAAAAACAAGAGGATGTTGGATTGCTAATTTTTTTTTTGACCAAACAATCCACTGGAAACATACACATTAGTCTGTTTATACTAACTAAGAAGTGATCAAGTAATAATCAGTAGTAAACAAGCTTTTAACATAGATGTTTGTGTTAAGCTCTGAATAGTGACAAAATCAGTATAAAAGAAAGTGGATCCTAAGGGAACACAAGCAACATCTAGGCGTAATGGAAACGCGCCTAACTTATACATGAAAGGTCACGAGTTCGAGTGCTATGCAGGTCGGTTCAAACACAATTTTTGTTTTTCATTTTTTTTTTCCATTTTTCTTTTGTGCAGTTTGGAATCTATTATCTACCTATCTACACATATATATTTTTATTTTTGCCTAAATTCCATCATACAAAACAATAATTCTTGCTTAATCATTTTTGAAACCCATCCCTATAACCCTGAAGACTTCATGATTGATGCAAATTAAGAGTTTGGTTCTTGGGTTTTGAGAATGATAGAAGTGTTATCATTATTCATGTTTGTATTTCTTCTTATAAGATCTGTCTAGCATTTTAAAATGCATTTGGTTAAAATCTGAGTGGAATTCAGATTTCTATTACAAGTACAAAGGAAAAGGTGTGTTGATATTTGCATAAAACATGTTTATGTGCATATATAACTGCAACTATTTGAATCTGGCTTCCATCTACCTTATTACAGATCCTATCTTTAATTAAAAATAGGACAGGAAACATTTGTATGGAACAAGTTTAATTATGGAAACCTTGCAGCCATATAAAATATTCATCCTATGCCTATTTCTTTGGTATTCATATGCCATATTGGAAAATAAAACCCTTTAAATTTTCTGAGAATCAACTATCCAGATTTTCCAAAACTTAAATCCTTTCTAAAGATTCATGATTGGCTAATGCATTTATAAAATGTAATCATTCAATTTTAACATGGGGTTCTTGCTAAATCTACTTACAAGATTTGATTAAAATTCTTTTTAAACATAACAGATATTCAACTTAGTTCATAGTTTCCAGATACAAATCAATCTTTTAACAAAATACCTAACAAAATAACCATCCAATATTCAACACTTAATACAAGTAGCAATTTAAATTGTCAATACATGCAGATTTCAACATTTAGGCTCTTATCTAGCTAAGTTTTAGCATGCTATATCTTCTTCTCAAGGCCTTGCTCCTACTCCTACTTAGTTGCTGCAATCCCTGAAAAAGCATTTGAAACTGCCTCATTTTAAATGAGACACCCCAGATGCCATTAGCACACTAGGGTCAGACACATGTCTGGTATGAGAAAATTCACAAAAGCAATTTGATAATTAGGTTAAAATCAAGTTAAGTACAAATACATAAGGTTCTGTCCTTTGGAATCAGGTAAATACTTGTGTGCATGCTCTGTGTCATTGTGCATGTGCACACTTTAACTTTCTTTCCAGAGACTACACATATGAATATGGCACATACATTCAAGCATACAACTCAATCATAGACAAACAATCATTCATACCAAACAGGAAAATAACCAATATGAGTTAAATCATTTATTCAATTCTCATATTTCAAATCTGGGAAAAACTCTAGTTTTCTCATCTGCTCAAGTATTGTTTCCTTGGTATATTTATCTATCCTTGGTCTCATCTGCAATATTTATGAATCAATGGACACACTGTAATGAACTAATTCACTCCATTACACAAAGATCTCAGGACTTAAACAAGCCATGTGTCAACTTATGTTACTCAAGCACACAAGTCATTCCTGCAGTGTTCTTGACCCCAATTTCCTAATCAGGTTTTAGTTAATAATAACCCCTTTTGATTGTTCATGACAAAACCATTCAGTGATCCATTAACTGAAAACATCTATATCATGGTATCTCATATTATTCATGATCATACAGAAACAACAAGCAAACAACCATTGGTGACTACAAAATAAGGTTCTGTATATATACATAAATATTCATCTTGGTATTTTAAAAGGAGTTTAGGCAACTAACATTGGCTTATGGTTTCTGAGAGGGATTTTCTTTTGCAAACATTTGTGCTTGAGCTAAACTCAGGATGACCTGGTTCCACTGAATCACAAAATTTTGTTTGCTATGCATTTTTATTGAATCAGGAGCATCAGCACATAGGTAACCCTATTGCACCCCTAATTCCTTTCTATTTCAAGCCTCAGCACTTATACATGAGTATATTGCAGCTCAACATTATTTACATTTTTCTGGGTTGAGCCAAAACCAATACTACTTGCCTATTCTCAACATTTTATTTTCTGGGTATTTGTTTATATCCCCAAACATTAACATAACAGGGATCTGAGTGTATAAAACAGATATGTATACTAACAACACATAAAAACTTTGTTATAATAAAACAAGTGATCAATCAAAGAAAATCAAAACATTTTCAGATTTAAATTCACAGATAAACATTCATATATGAAAATACTCTTTTAAGAAAATACTTTTATCTGGCTGCCTACATTAGGACTTATTGCCTTAGATTTTTGAGTGAGTTTTCTCACCTAGCTCTCTCCTTTGTTTCCTTAATTAACTGATGAACTCCTGCTCTTATCCTCAAGCTCTCTTTCTTCCCTTGTCTTATGATTTCTGTGGTATTGTTTTTCTTCCTTTTTTTTCAATTCTTTTCTGAGAAGAAGAGGAGGCTGCTGCATATACATGTATATATATATGCAGGGTCTCTCTCTTAGGGTTTTGGGTATTGGCTAAGTCCATTTTTGCCCACCAGAAAATCATGTTATCTGCATTTTAAACCCAAAGTTTTACCCCTTCCCGGCTTAATTTGGGTGAAGAGAAAAGTGGTTACATTTCTCTTTCAGAAATTTTTGCTTTTCAGAAAAATGCTTTTTCCTTTGTCTACAATCATGCTAAAAATGTGACTTGATTTTTGTTATTTATTAAATACTCTTTTCTAATTCTATTTGCACAAAAAATGGACAAACACCTCAAAGTTGTATGATTTAGTGGTTTTGGAGGTTTATGCAAATATATGAAAAACAGGGGCTAAACTGTAAAAAGACACGCGGATTTATAGTGGTTCAGCCAGAATGTGCCTACGTCCACTTTATATGTTATTTCTCTTTTTTCTTTTTGTGATTACAAGTACAAAGCTTTGATACAAGTAAAAGAAAGTCGTTTGAAAGTTCCTTCCGTGCTTGAGCTCTCAAACTTGTCCCCATTGTTGTACCCCTGCCCCTCTATTTATAGAGTGAGGCTGGGGGCAGGGGTCTTGGAGGTATATAGCTGTTGGCAGGCCTGGGCTGACGCAATCTGGCCTGGCAGTATCTTGGTCCGACAGCACTTGGTTCGGTAGTGGGTGCATAACTTGGTTCGGCTGTGAATGGATCGGTGGTAGATGGTTGGTTCGGCGTCACTTGGATCGGTGGTGGATGTTTGGTTCGGCGTCACTTGGATTGGTGGTAGATGGTTGGTTCGGCGTCACTGGGATCGATGGTAGATGGTTGGTTCAGCGTCACTTGGATCGGCAGAGAGGAGAGGTTTGATGGGGTGTTGGAAGTGGAGGTTGGTTCAGTAGTGGCTTTAATTTGGTGATGAGAATCTGCCCAACATTTGCCCCCCAAAGTAGGGCATATGTCTAACATATGTCGTGCTTTGTCTTCCTTTGTTCGGTCTTGGTTGCGCCGAGCCAGTTGGTCCGGTCGATATGCTTCGCTTATAAATAAGGGCGCCACTCTACTGTTGTTTCTTCACTTTTCGAGATAGCCGAACCACTTGACTCCTATTCTTTCCGAACTAGACCCTTATCATTGCCGAATCAGGTGAGATTTTATTCTGCCGAATGAGTGTTTGCCGAATGAGTGTTTGCTGAATGAGATCTTATTCTCATATTACCGGACGAGAATGGGAGACACCGAATGAATCCATACTTGAACCACCGAATGGACCTTGAGAGTTCGAATAACGAATGAGAATTTTCATTGTCTTTACCGAATGACGATGGGAGTTTGAGCACTTTGAACTTTCTTTGCTTACACTCTTGTACTACCGAATGAACTGATGTATCGTACTTTGCCAAATGAACTCACGGGTTTGAGTGCCGAATGAAGTCATACACTTGAATAACCGGATGAACTCAGGAAACTTGAATTCTGAATGAAAATGATACCGAGTGAAACTGATACTGAATATGTTTTTACCGAATGAAGTCATATACTTGTTTATATCCTCTGTTCTAAATGTGTTTTTCCGGTATTGTAGATAATGTCTCGCAAAGTAGAAACTCGATCAGACAAGAAGCGATCCGTGGGTGAAGGAGAGTCATAGGCCGTGCCCCCAGCTCAATTAGGATCGGAGCGTCATGGGCCCGCCCCGAGGTCATTAGTGGATGGATATGGTCCCCAGGAGCTATTGGATTCCCCGCCTGACTGCTTTCCTAGCTCTCTCAAAGAGGAGCAACTCGATGTTATATCTCGTTCCTTTGGGATTGATAGAGCCCTCATGCTGCTGCCGGGCCCAGGAGTCATGCCATACAGTCCTCCCGAAGGATACTTTGCTTATAGTAGGTACCATTGCATGTGTGGTGCTATCCCGCCACTCAATGCTTGGGTAGTCAGCTTCCTCACGTACCTGAAGGTGGCCCCATTCCAGCTTCATCCCAACTCTTATGCCATATTGGTGAGTCTCTTTGTTATTTTTCGGAGGAAGTATGGTCGCGCCCCCTCCAACCGGGAGATCCGGTACTTGTATAATTTAAGGGGCTATAAGAAGGGGTCCCCATATGTTAGCCTGGAGTCTGCTGTGACCTTCAAGCCGGTCTTGGACCTGTACTCTAAATTCAGCATGTTCAAGAAAGAGTGGTTCTTTGTTAGGGACGATTCCGTCTCCATCCGGCGCTTTACCTCTGGATGTAAGTTGATGCTTTTACTTATAATTCCTATTCCGATTGCGATGCTTCTTCTCATACTTTCTCATTTTTGCTAGCGACAGGTGGCTTTCCGGTTGTGGAGACTGACCGCCTGGTTCAGACGGCGGCGGAGATAGAAGCCATTCTTGGGAAATACAGATCATCGGCCTACTTGATTAGAAACGCGATTCTTCTGGAATATAACTTGATCCTTCCGCAGCAGTCCGTATTTAAGTTGAGGGAAACGGCGGAAGAGAGGGCGGCTGCTCAGGCTAAGGGAGGCGTTGCGGCAGAGGGCGGAAAGAGAAAACCATTCACGAAACCTCCAGCCGTCGGAGGTAAGAAGCTTAAGAGGTCGGACGGTCCTTCTCCCAGCAATTGTCCACTTACTCAGGGGGAGATAGACGCGGAGGAGGACAGAGGTGAGGCGGAGGGCGGAAGTGACGTTGAGCGTCTTGGTGACGAGGGTGGCGATGGACAGGGTGGTGATGGTTCCAGGGCTCTGTCTTCTGGGCAAGTAGGCAAGATGCAAGAGTGGACGGATGATGCTCTCCGTCAAGCTTTTGAGGGGTTGGGTGATGATCCGGCTTTGGTAGAGAAGACCGGGGAGGCGGACAAAACCGGGACTGGTGCAAGTGAGTCTTCTCCGACTATTCCGGCCAAGGTGGCTCTGACGACTCAAGGTGAACTCTTGACCCCTGCATGCTTCACTAATGATAGGGACTTAGGAATATTTTATGACCCGCTCCCGTCCTGGAATGAAATCCAGGACTTATTGCAGTATCCCACTCCTCCCCAGGGTTTGTACAACCACAGCTGTGTTTCTTTTCCTTTTCTAACTTGTAATCTACCGCGTTTCTTGAATCATATAGTAATGTAAGATTATGACACTTGTTCTTTATATCAGGAGCAGGCAAGACGCCCAAAGCTTCAGACCTTCGACATAGGCTCGAGCAATATAAACTTTCCAAAATTTCTGCTAAGCCGAAGCCCTCAGCCCAACGCTCCGGGGATGTAGTCGGGTACCGTCCTCTTCTTGGGGTCATCGAAGAGGGTATTCAGCAGAGGAAGAGGAGTCATCCTTTATCCGAAACTTCGCTCGGTCCTCAGCCTCCGGCTCAGCCTATTCATGACATTACTGAGGAGGGTAGCGAGTTTGTACCTTCTCCACACCCGTCCGGAAACCCTTCTGTTATTCATATCGACCGTCCCGACTTGGCCCGTAATCCATTCGCGGGTCATCCTGATCTGGATCCAGGTTCTCAGGATATTACTTTTGACGAAGTTACTGGCGAACACCTTCTCCCCCGTAACCCCATGGTACGAGTACTTGACGAAGCCAAGTCCTTAGACCTCGATCTACTCACCACTCGTATAGTCACTATGGGAGATGAGGCCAAAGCTAATATTGATCGGGTGGCAGAGGAGGCCAAGAAGCTGATGGGGCATCACGCTCGGCTGGTTAAGGCCGGAGAGGAGATAGGGAGCGCCAATATCCGACTTCGATTGGTGGTCTCGGATCAGGCCAAGCAGCTTGCGGATCAGGCTATCCAGATTTCTCAGCATGAAGCTGCTACTGGGCGATTAAGGAGAACCATGGAAGAGGCCAGTCGGGCCGAATTGCGGAAAATGGAAGCTGCTTGCAAAGATCGGATTGACATGGCTATTACCACGGTGGATGAGGTTCGGAGAGCGGATCTCGAGCAGGTGGAGGAATTGTCCGAGAAGCTTGAGGCTGCAGAGCTTGCTCAAGCTAAGTTGAGGGAAGAAATGGAGGTGATGCGGAGGTCCCTTCAAGCTGATTGCTCGAGATATAGACTGGAGAGAGATGCTGCCGTGGAAAGGTTGTCGGCCTCCGATGCCCGGATGAGGGAGTTTGAGGAGAACGAAGGAATGATGGATGACATGCTCCAGGACATGTATTTCCGGACTTGGAAGCAGGGTAACCTCTCTTGGATGGATGATTATCCCAGAGTCATGGCCAAGACATATCTTCGGGCTCTGGAGGAGGCTAAGGCTGATGCAGATAAAGAGGGTGGAACGGTCTTCAGTATGGATGTGGTCACTGCCCAGTTCACCAAGGAGGAGAAAGTGGCGGTAAAGGAGGGTATGCGGCTGCTTGCTGCTGAAGAGGCGGGTGTGCAGGTAGAGGATGACGACCAGGATGGTCAAGAAGCTAGTACTGGTAAGTCTTTCTTTCTAGTCTTTCTGTTAACTTGGTTACTCATCACTAACGAATCCTTTTTATGACCGGATAGGCGGGCAAAAGAACAAGGACAAGACTTCGACGCAACCAGCTCCATGACTGAACCTGAAAAATTCTTTTTGTAGGCTTGGCATTGTTGTATCTGTTAGTCTTAAGACAGTAGAGTAACTTCTAAGTTGTAATTCTTGCTACTTGTAATAACATTATTCTTGACGTGTAATTTTTTAGCTCAAGTTGATTTTGTCGTTTTGAATATTTGTTGCTATTTCGACATATCGTATGAGAAATGTAGCTATGTATATTCTTGTAATTAAATTGTGTTTGATGTCAGATTCTGGTTTTAAATCATAATCTCATGACTTGCAATGTTAGCGTGTGGTGTGAAAAAATTATATTATAGTCATGTATTTGTACATAAAGGAAGAAAATACCGCCTTTCATGTTCTGTTTGTAAATGGCAGTTTCGAATATCTTGTATGACCAAGCACGGAAAGCAATTGACTGCCCTGCCATCTGATTGTGAATCTCTGCATCCATTGGCGGGTATCTCTTACCCTGCATCCTGTACTTTATGGTTTGTTATAGAGGATAGGAGGAAAGTTTTTTAAGTAAAATTGAAATATGTGAAATAGTAAAACTTCCAGTCACGGAAGGCCTTCGATGTGCTTAAGTTCGTGGCAAACGGGTTTTGTAGTCACTTTCCCTAGCTGTGGGTCTTGGAGACATTTGTCACCCATCTTACGCCTCCGCGGGGAGTTAATTCTTTTTTACCACAGCCGCACTTAAGACACACCGGAGCCGAGATCGCGCACAGTAACTACCCGGGCCATTATGGCCCGTACTCATGGGTATTATTCGACTTACTGTGGCCGGCTAGCGTGGGTGCCGATCGTCAACTGTGAACTGCCCCTGGCTGGCCACACCTTATGTTGGGGCTTATAATCGGTTCACAGTCGCCGGCGAGCCTAACGCCGTAATGAGCTGCCTCGGCTATAGTCGGCCTTCTCGGTGGCTTATAATCGGCTCATTACAGTTGGCTTTAAGGGCCGTCGCGAGCAATGAGTTAACCCGCAGCAGAGGGATGTTGGAGCAAAAGTGTCTCATTGGCGAGGGCATAGATTCGCATAGTACCTGTTGGGGCTTGTCCACGTGAAGTTGCATTGTGGAGTGCTTTGAATAGAAATGCTATATGCTCAGGATTTTGTTCAACAGAAAAGGATAAAGTTAACAAGCAGCCAAGATACAAAGGAACAAGTTAAAAAAGAGACAAGGCTTTTTTAAAGTGGTTCGGCACGAAAAAATGCCTACGTCCACTGATTCTCTTTGTTAATTCACTTCACATGGGCAATACAAGTTAAGAAAAGTATCGACGGAGGTGTTGGATGTTCCATGCCCTCTGGAACACCTCTCCGTCCACTGTTGACAAAATATAGGCTCCGTTGTGGAGATCTTTATGAATTACATATGGTCCATCCCAGATTGGGTCTAGTGCTCCGGGGCGAGGGAAGATTCGCCTGAGGACAAGATCCCCTTCTCGTAAGGTACGATGCTTGACTTTGGAGTTGTATTGTGCTGCCACCCTTTGCTTGTGGGCTGCTGTTTTTAGGACTGCATCATTCCTTCTCTCCTCGACTAGATCCAAAGACATGTTGAGGAGTTCTTCGTTTTCTTCTGGGTTATAGTGGATCCTACGGTGGGAAGGCACAATGGTTTCAACTGGGAGCATAGCCTCCGATCCGTATGCCAAAGAGAAAGGAGTGTGCCCTGTTGATGTTCTGAAAGATGTGCGGTAGGCCCATAGTGCCGTAGGGAGTTCATCCACCCAAGCGCCCTTTGACTTTTCGAGCTTCTTTTTGATTAGAGTTTTCAGAATTTTGTTGACTGCTTCGACTTGTCCGTTTGCTTGGGGATATGCCACGGATGAGAAGCTTTTGTGAATTCCGTGTTCTTGGCACCAGTTGGCGAATTCCTCGCTGTCAAACTGAAGTCCATTGTCTGATATGATTTTTAGTGGGACTCCGTACCTGCACAGAACATTTTTGATTAAGAAGTTGATAACTTTCGCTGAAGATACTTTATTTAGAGGTTCTGCTTCCACCCATTTGGTGAAATAGTCGACTGCTACTATAGCATATTTGGCGCCGCCTCGACCCATTGGCAGTTCACCGATTAAGTCAATTCCCCATACTGCAAAGGGCCAAGGGCTGGTCATCTGGGTAATTTCGGTTGTTGGTAGCCGAGGGATCTTAGCAAACTTTTGGCATCTGTCACACCTCTTGACGAAATCTAAGGCGTCCTTGCTTAAGGTGGGCCAGAAATATCCGTATCGGAGTATCTTTTTTGCTAACGTTTGCCCTCCGGTGTGATCTCCGCAGCTTCCTTGATGAATGTTGGATAAGATTTCCTTGGCTTCCCTTCCGGCGACACACCTTAATAATGGGTTAGAGAAACCGCGCCGATAGAGGATGTCTCCTTGCATTGTGTAGCGGGACGCTTTCCTTAAGATTTTCTTGACTTCGTTACGCCTGTCGGGTAGTGTGCCATTTTGTAGGTAGTCTCGGATGGGAGTCATCCAAGTTGCTTCTTCGGTTGCAGCTATCAGATTCACTTGCTCAAAACTTGGGATCATTTGCTTTGAGACAGTTACTGCCCCGAAGATGGCGACGTCTCTCATACTTGCTTGCTTTGCCAATTCGTCGGCCTCTTGGTTCTCTTCCCGAGGGATGTGTTTGACTAAGTAGTGGTCTAATCGGCTGAGAAGTAACTTGGTCTTCTTTAGATATGCTATGAGTCGTTCTTCTCGAGCTTGGAATTCCCCTAGTATTTGATTAACAATAAGCTGAGAATCGCTGTGAAGACACAAAGAATTGGCTCCGATCTCGATAGCAATTTCTAATCCGGCTATTACTGCTTCGTATTCTGCATCGTTGTTGGTGGCAGTGAACTCCAACCTTATAGCATAGTGCAGTTTATTTCCCCTGGGAGTGATGATTACCACACCTGCCCCCGAGCCTTGTTCGTTAGATGCACCGTCCACAAAGAGATTCCACTTGATATCTTCTGTTATTTCCAGTTGCCCCTTATCCTCGTTGGTAGTGAATTCTGCAATGAAATCAGCCATGGCTTGTCCCTTGATGGCGGCGCGAGGGTGATAGGTGATATCATATTGACTCAGCTCAATACACCATTTAAGTAGTCGCCCGGAAGTGTCGGGACGATGGAGTACCTGCCTTAGTGGTTGATCGGTTAGAACCTTGATGGAATGGGATTGGAAGTAATGACGTAGCTTTCGTGAAGTGATTAGTAAACAGTATGCTAACTTTTCAAGCTTAGGATATCTGACTTCTGCCCCAGTAAATCTTTTACTGACGAAGTAAACTGGTCGTTGCGTGCGGTTATCTTCCCTTACCAAGGCAGCGCTTAGAGCGTGAGATGACACAGCAAGGTATAGGTATAATTTTTCGCCTTCGCTTGGGGTCGAGAGTACCGGTGGTTTCTGGAGGTGTTCGATCAGGTTAAGGAAAGCGGTCAAGCATTCGTCCGTCCATTCGAACTTTCCTTTATCTTTCTTTAGAGCTTCGAAAAAGGGGACGCACTTGTCCGTCGCTTTGGAGATGAATCGGCTTAGGGCAGCCACTTTTCCATTTAGGCTTTGCATTTCCTTTCGGGTGGAAGGTATCTTGATGTCTCTTAATGCTCGGACCTGTTCAGGGTTTGCTTCTATCCCTCGGGCATGGACGATGAATCCTAAGAATTTTCCTGATGATACTCCGAAGGAGCACTTTAGTGGATTCAACTTCATCCCATACTGTCGAAGTACCTGGAACATTTCGCCCAGGTGGATTACGTGATCTTGGGCTTTCCGAGATTTTACCAGCATGTCGTCTACATATACTTCCATTGTTCGTCCTATTAGCCCTGCGAACATCTTGTTGACGAGGCGCTGGTAGGTGGCTCCTGCATTTTTAAGTCCGAAGGGCATCACTTTGTAGCAGTACAAACCCCGGTCGGTGATGAAACTAGTGTGGTCTTGGTCGGGAGCATGCATAGGAATTTGGTTATATCCTGAGTATGCATCCATAAAAGACAGGAGTTCATGCCCGGCTGTGCTGTCTACAAGTTGGTCGATTCTGGGAAGCGGGAAGCAATCCTTTGGGCAGGCGTCATTTAGGTTGGAGAAGTCAATGCAGGTCCGCCACTTCCCATTAGCCTTCTTTACTAGTACCGGGTTGGCGATCCATTCTGGGTAAATAGCTTCTCGTATGAAGTCATTGGCGAGTAGATTCTTTACTTCTTCATCGAGGGCTGCTGATCGCTCTGCCCCCATACTTCTCTTTTTTTGTTTTACAGGCGCCTTGGTAGGATCAATGTTTAGTGCGTGGCATACTATGTCGGGGGAGATTCCGGTCATGTCAGCGTGTGACCAAGCGAATACATCCAAGTTGTGGCGGAGAAAATCAATGAGTTGTTCCTTCAATTCAGCTTTCAGCTGCGACCCAATTTTCAGTAGCCTACTTGAGTCGTGCTTGTCTACAGATATAAACTCCATAGCCTCTGCAGGCTCGGCGGTGGCCTCCTCCTCTTTGTCCCTAGGGTCTAATTCATTGAAAGGGTCGCTGGTGTACCGAAGAGGAGGGGCTCTCTTTAGTTGCTATGCTTCAAGGCGTTTTGTGCAGAGGGCAATCTCTACACCTTTCCCTTTATCTCTCCTGTGGTTATTGCGAAGTTCAGTTACATAGCAGTCTCGTGCAATATCTTGGTCTCCTTCCACTTCCCCTACCCCATTGTCTGTTGGAAATTTCATTTTCAGGCACCACGGGGCTAGGACAATCTGGAAGTCAGATAAAGCTGGTCTTCCTAGGAAGGCGTTGTAGGCCGAATGGTTTTCTATCAGCACAAACGTCTGTTTCCTTACAACGGAGCGGGGATGGCTTCCAATTTCAACGAAGAGGTCCAGCTGCCCGATGGGCATTTTCGCATCTCCAGTGAAACCGTGTAGCGGTTTACCGCAGGGAGATACGTCCTTCATTGACAACCTCATTTTGTCGAATGCGTGTTTGAACAGAATATTTACAGAGCTTCTAGTGTCTACTAGGATTCGGTAAACTTCGGCGGGACCGAGTCGGGCAGAGATAACCATGGGATCCATGTGAGGGTACTGTCTTCCTTCTAGGTCGCGTTTACTGAATGTGATGTCATCACTTTCTTTCCGCTTTGGGTGACGCTCTTCTATAACCGTATTGACACAGTCTCTATGGTCTCTGAGCGACTTCCCATATCTTTCCATCTCTTTCCAACTTCTGTCTGCGATGTGTGGACCTCCTGAGATGGTATGGACCACTATCTTCTCTTGACTAGAGCTGCTAGCGTTGCGGTCGCCTCTGCCGGTCCCTGGTGAGGGTAGCCTCGGGTTTTCATTGGCAGGAGCTGGAGTCCTGTCTTGACTTTTTATATAGCGCTCCAGTTTCTTTCTTCTGATGTGTTCCTCAATCAGATCTCGGAGATGATGGCATTCGTTGGTATCATGTCCGTGGGATTCGTGGAAGCGGCAGAATTTTCCAGATTTCTGTGCGCTATCTGATTCCTTCTTGTATGGTGGGCGTTTGTATCTAACTTCGCCTTGGGTGGCAAGGAAGATGTTTTCGACGGTCTCGTTCAAAGGGGTGTAAGAGTCGAATCTTGGTCCCGGCCGATATAGGCGTTTCTCTACTTTCTTGCCCCCAGCATTGTCTCTGGAATCATTTCTTCGAACGTCCCTTGCCACAGCAGGGGCGTTGCCATGGGTCGTCTTACTTTGCTGTCCTGACTGCCCCTCAATGGCGGCATCCTCAAGCCTCATGTATTTCCCGGCTTCATGGAAGAAATCGGGTAAAGTAGCTGGTTTTTCTTTTGTCAATCTCCTAGCAAATTTAGTGTCCGGATGCACCCCACTGCAGAGGGCCATTAGGATAAGCTTCTCATCGGCATCTTGAACTGCGGCTGCTGCGGCGTTGAATCTGGTTAGGTATTGCTGCAGCTTTTCTCCAGGTTTCTGTTTGACGCTGGATAAGGAATAAGCGTCCTTAGGTTGCTCCACATGAATGCGGAACTGACTGATGAATTTTTCTTTCAACATTTCCCATGAGCTGATGGATCCTTGGGGTAGATGACAGAACCAGGAGGTAGCAAGATCTGCTAAGAAGAGCGGGAAGCATTTGCACAGCACTCCCTCTGTTGCTCCACTCATGAGCATATGCTGCGTGTACCTCTGTAAGTGTACAATGGGATCGGAGGTTCCTTTGTAGGGTTCCATTGTTGGCATCTTCCATTCTCGGGGGGTGATAGCAATTTCGATATTGCGGGCGAAAGGGCTGGTTACCCTAGCGCCTATCCCTCGATCTCTTTGCTCCCGTTGGACACACTCTCTGAATAAGCGTGCCATCCTTTCATCAGAATTTGGAGCGGACAGAAATGAGTTTGGTTCCGTTCTGTGGGGTTGATTCCGACCAGACAACCTGTAGGGATGGTATCGTCTATCATTCCTCATATTTTCCAGTGGCTGCCTTTGATCTTCTGGGAGCATGCTTGGATCAGCTACAGTTGGCCCTTGCCTTGATCTTCCCCTGTTGGGTTCTGATCTAAGCACTTCCTCGGGTCCAACTTCGGGCTGAACTCTAGCTCGGCCCCGTTCACTGGTGTTTCTGTGGTTAGGCAGCACGACAGGCTCAGCTGCAGTTGACCTCCGCCCGGTACCTTCCCCGTTGGGTTCGGCACCAAACGTTTCCTCAGGCCTAACTTCGGGCTGAGCTCGGTCTCGGCTCCTACCACGGCTACTCACCAAGGCTTCCTGCTGGGACGTGAAGCGGTTAGTTACTTCAACAACAACTCTGTCCAAATCTGCCCTAGTAATTGCTGCAGGCTGTTCTGTGGCAGGAGTGGCTGGGTTAGCCTGTCCTTCATTTGTTGCCGTTGCTGGAGGAGGACGATTCACTTGATTCGCGGTAGCTGGATCAGGAAGGCTGCTGGATGCGATGTTTTTTCCTTTGTTAACATCTTTTCTCTGTTTGGGAGGCATGTTTTCCAAGTGGCGGACGATGCTGTTAGGAAAACTTGTTAAGCGGATGAAGCTGAAGCTTCGAGCTCCGACTCTCAGTGAAAGCACCAAAAATGTTTGCACAAAAAATGGACAAACACCTCAAAGTTGTATGATTTAGTGGTTTTGGAGGTTTATGCAAATATATGAAAAACAGGGGCTAAACTGTAAAAAGACACGCGGATTTATAGTGGTTCAGCCAGAATGTGCCTACGTCCACTTTATATGTTATTTCTCTTTTTTCTTTTTGTGATTACAAGTACAAAGCTTTGATACAAGTAAAAGAAAGTCGTTTGAAAGTTCCTTCCGTGCTTGAGCTCTCAAACTTGTCCCCATTGTTGTACCCCTGCCCCTCTATTTATAGAGTGAGGCTGGGGGCAGGGGTCTTGGAGGTATATAGCTGTTGGCAGGCCTGGGCTGACGCAATCTGGCCTGGCAGTATCTTGGTCCGACAGCACTTGGTTCGGTAGTGGGTGCATAACTTGGTTCGGCTGTGAATGGATCGGTGGTAGATGGTTGGTTCGGCGTCACTTGGATCGGTGGTGGATGTTTGGTTCGGCGTCACTTGGATTGGTGGTAGATGGTTGGTTCGGCGTCACTGGGATCGATGGTAGATGGTTGGTTCGGCGTCACTTGGATCGGCAGAGAGGAGAGGTTTGATGGGGTGTTGGAAGTGGAGGTTGGTTCAGTAGTGGCTTTAATTTGGTGATGAGAATCTGCCCAACAAATTCTGCCTATACCAAGAACTTCCCTGTTTTATCTTATTTTTTCCTATTTTAGCTTTCATGCAAATGGTATGTACCTCCTTCATTTATTTATATGAGAATTATTCCTTTTTATATCTCCATTCTTTTCATTTCTGCTTATATTAAAATGTGTCTGTATATTTTATTTCACTAGTTTAAACTCTAGTATTTTATTAACACATATATATTTGTATATAAGTCTTTCTGAAATAATTAGTATACCCTCCTATATATATATTCCTAAATCATTCCATACTGACACACACACATATGCACATGTACACTCAAATTATTCAGTAGCACTCATATATACATTTACTTATGTATACTACTTTTAAGAATTTAATCTACATATATATATATATATATATGTATACTTCCATACACATCAATATGTATGCATTCTTGGAGTTCAGGGTTTTAGCTTATATTCATGTGCATTTCCTGTGCACACATGTACACACACTGATACACTATCAAGCTATATCAATTCCTCCTTTAAAATTTATTTAAAAATTATTTTAAATTCATTTATATTTTCCAGGGTAAATTCCTAAAATCTTGGGTCATTACATGACATAAATTCTAGATCGTTACATTCTCCCCTACTTAAAGGAATTTCGTCCTTGAAATTACCAAGCAAGAAAAAGTCACAAAATCCGTTAACTTTTCAAAACTATTCGTTCAAATTAGATTTACCAAAATCATTTAAACCTTTTAACTTTTCAAAATCCATTAGTTAAACTTCTTATAAAACTTTCCTAAGATTTCAAATCCTTTCATAGTCATCTTTTCAAAACCAACTAATATCACTTAACTTTTAATTCAAAATCAAAAGTTTTTGTTATCAAAAACTTTTCCAATTTTTCCCAAAAAATTTCTAACGCCTTAAATTTTCTGAAAATTTTGCCATAGTCTCCTTTGCGCGGTTCGAACGTAGTAAAATCACAATATATATAATATCACAAATATACATCTCATCTTCGAGGATGAGGCATCCCGTAGGGAAAAAATATAAAAGTATGATACATAATCTGAGATATGTACCTTATATATTATTAACGAGCATATACAACTAATATAGCGCGAAAGCGAGCTCCAAATGCGAAGCATACGCCATCCGAACCTACTAAACACTCAACAAAAAAAATGAGAAACATATATGGAAAGTAATATCAATATACAACATATACCAATACAACAACTATACATGCCAATATAGCAAATGCAATCAAAAGCAACAAATCCAACCATCAAACAACTATCATTCAACAAACCAATATCTATCCAATCAATCCATAACCAAATCAATATTCATTTATTACTCATTAATTATTCATTGAATTGATTTTCATTTTAAATCACATTTGATTCATTAACATTGAATTTTACTAACATTTATTCATTCAAATTCAATTAGTTTACATTCACTAATTTACATTCATTTTAGTTCACTTCCAAATCAAATCAAATTAAATTTAATTCTATTTAAATTTCATTTACTTCCAATTTGAATTCAATTATTTTAGCTTTCAATTTCATTAATTCAATTTCATATGAATTTCTATACCACCAACTAACATTTATCTAACAACCAATGTATATTCACTATAACCAAATTAGTTTCGTTTACTCTCAACATTCATTTTTACTTCATTTACCTTCAATTTGGTTTAACATGTTTAATTTCAATTGGTTTAATATTTAATTGAATTTCATTCAATTATTCAATTCCCAATTTCATTAGCTTTTAATGAATTAACACTTACATTCATTATTCATATCAATTCATTTACATTCGATTGATAATTCATTTTAATAGTTGAATTTCATTATATAACTCAAGTTCATATTCATATAATTACTTTATTTCATTATTCACTTTCTTAATTCATTTTGATATCAAAATCAACTTCATTCAAAATTACTTAAGTTATATTTCATTTCATTCTTACTTGCATTTACTTTCACTATATGAATTAAGTTCACTTCTAATTTAATTCAAATTCGATTTTATTTAACTTTTACTTAAGTCAAATTTCATATCACTATTCAAATTCAAATTCAGATTTTGTTTTGCTTAACAAAATTGTTTAACCATTTTAACAGTTGGTTTTACTTACATTTTCTCATTTTATAAGTTATACAACTTATATATTTAAACTTCCAAATTCACATTATATAATCACTTACCTCTTAAGTTTAAATTCCATTCAATAACTTATCTAATCTAGTTCAAACTCAATTTAATTTATTTAACTTCACTAAAATTAAATTTTCCATTTCATATTATAAGTCCAAAACTCATTTTCCTTATATTTATCAATTTCAACTTGGATTTTAAATTCAAATTTGTTTATCAAAACAAAACTTCAATTTTCAATTTACTATTGGTAGCAAATCCATCACACAGAACTCGAAAATGATATTGATGATGCTGCAGTCATCACCCTTATTATTTCCCAGCAACATTAGTGAATTTAGTGCTTTATATTCTTTTAAAAAAATTCCCTTTTATTTATAAATCACATTTATAAATCTTCTTTACTTATATAATTTCACTATTTCACTTTACTTATATAAGATCATTTCAAATTTATTTATCTTATTTAGATTTATAACAATATAATCTTTTTAACTTTGAAAAACAACTTTTAAAATCAACGGGATTTAGATTCTCAAATTCTTAGTTTAAATCCATTTTTATTTATAATTCATATTTATAAATATACTCATGTAGTTTCATTTCTTATATATAAGATTATTTCACAATTGTAAATCATATTAATTATAATTCCATACTATATAATTCATTTGCTATATATAATATATTCTTTTACAATTGTTGATTTTATTTAGATTATTCAAATAGCTTTTATATTAACTTATATATATTTACATTTTCAACAACCAAACAATCAATTTATATACTATAATAATTTTTGAAAAATGGTTTCCTTTATATATAAAATATAATCAAGGTAAAATTATTTCATTTACCCAATTTAAAAATAATACTATGTCGACTTTCCTCATTTAAGTGTTTAGAAATCCCTATCGATAATATGGCGTCCCACATACCGACCAGAATTCACAAACAACTCAACAGATAAGTAAACACAATATAAAGCATTTTATATCATTAAAAAATACACGCTCATATATATAATACACTCAAACTCAATCATTTGACGACCCGCAAATCTGCACCCTTTGAATCGACAATAAACCACACATGTCCAACCCAAAAAGCACAGAATGACGAAAAGTCATTGAGAAAGAAAAGAAGAGAGAAGAAGAGAAGAGAAGAAAGAGAGAAGAGAGAACCTAATAGAACAATACAGAATCTCACATCACAGCGAAAAACATATAATATCATATCAATGATCTTTACAAAACAAAAACTGTATATACATATATACATCAATCAGAGTTCAACAATCAATCGCACATCATCAGCCTGGACATTTATAATAACATGTCCTTACCATTATCGATAATATAAAACAACAACAATGCGCAAAGCGGATAATCAAAACAGATACGTGTATACGAAAATGAAGATCTCCAGCTCTCCTGCTAAAGCTCCAAAAGCATCAAATCTGAACCTGTAAATATACTCGGTCTGACCCGTGCATTGAAAGGGAAGTACGCCCGGATCAGTCTGGTAAACCAGCGTGAGAAGCACACTCAACTGAATTTATAAAATTACCAAACTTTTCTTTTATCAAAACAAAAGTATCTCGTAAGACACGCCCACACATAAACACAGACATGTTTTTACCTTACGATAACTAAAACATTTCATATCAAATCATCAGATATTATAATAGTGTCTATTGCAAAAATAATATTAATCATAGCCGAAATTGTTACATTGATTAAATTCCAGCATATAGCCCAAAATGGGTAATACAATCAAAATGGTATGCATGTAGTGGAGTTTGGATTTCCATACAAATGACCAGGTGAAGGGACTACCTTCCGAAGGGTACATCTCTAGAGGAATGTACCGAGGACCACACATGGGAACCTCTACCAACACAAGGCCGACCTACCTCTATAACTAGGTAGTACCGAATATATCATCCCCCGGTCGTTACCGATCTTTTCCGAGGGCCCTCATAGCATACAAACCACAATAATTTACATTTTGAACGTCATAGCGGAAAGAAATATATCTATAAGAGGATGATCATATCCTGATGGGGCGACCCACTTAGCCTTGTTGCATCTAACCCTGTTTCGGTCATTTCTGGTTGATGCGGCCTGAGGTAACAATTACCTTACACATATCACATATCACATCACTTTGAATGCCACATTCGCCATTTCCGTTGACTACTAGTCGCCTTTCACAAAAATACAACCCTTGAGCTCGTACGTCTCAAGAAAGGGTGTTAAGCAAAGAGAAGTTGCCTTCTCCGCCACCAAACAGATGTATGTTTGTAAAAACCAATGTACGTAATCTCAGAAAATGCAATGTCAAGCATTCGTCCATATAAGTTGTCCAAGAACAGGACAAACCGAAGGTACTTTTCTACCACATCCTGTCGGGAAATCCCTAGGATTAGTAGCGAATAGTCCTTGCACTGGATATTTCATAACGAAGAGACTACTGCTACTATATGTATATTGGGATTGTAACCCCAAATGATCAACAAGCAATCCTCCACTATGAAAATCCTAAACATCAATATCATCGGCCAACCTGCACAATCGTTGTATAAATGTTGGTCCGAAGTGGTTTTCAGATAAATCTGATCCCGGTCTCTTCGCACCAAAAACGCAAAAGCATTTCTCAACCTCACACAGAAACTAATTCTCATAAACTTATCACGTCTCCAACTTTCAACTTGCTATGCTTCGACCAAGACGGAAGCTCGATAGATTGGAGTAATACTCCGCACTACACGAATCAACATCCTCAACACAAACGATAATCAAGCCTACATAGAAGGCTACGTACTAAGTGTACGAATAAATAGTTCCCACATCAAGTCAAGGAACTAAAATGGCCAAATTTGATAGTCGGTTATTTTACTATCAAAGCAAACAAACAAATATCTAGCACCATATGCAATCACTAGGCCCTTTTAGTTAATCTTTTATTAATTAAATCACTTGCCAAATATTCACTTCAAATTACCTTTAAATAGATATATTCTCTAAACCCATTTCAACAATTCACTATTGGAAAACATTTCCATATACTTATTTAATAATAAGTAATTCACAAATCAATTTATTTTCAACACTTTAGAAAATATTACATATACTTAAATCACGATTAAGTATATATTTTATTATTTAAGGAAAACATTCTCTTAAACAATTTATTTGGGTCAAAACGAATGTTGCGTAAAACATCGTTGCGACAACCCAAAATCATTAGTATAGGGATTCAAAAATTAGATAGTTATATAAATCCCATATACTATACAAAACATCACTTTTCGAAAATCATTTACTAGAACAACAGTATTATAGTCCATCATTTCCTTACTTCTCGAAAACGTCTATTTCAACAATGAACGTTGAAATTTATGGTTTCGATACTTAACACATTTTAAAACATCTTTCAATCATTTAACTCCAATTAAAATATCACTTTCTAAAATATGTCCATTTTATTTAATATATATTATAACGACCCGATATTTTCAACCATTCGCATCCATTATAAGTGTATAGGTAGACACTCATGCCAGAATTGAATTGCTCAAAATACCGCGTTGTTAATTTAAATTTGGCAAAACTGAACATATACAGTAAACAAATAATCACAGATCACAGACACAGAGTAATAATTTGCAGCAGAAATAAAAGAGATAGTAGTTCATCAAGCTACTATATGAATATATAAAATACATCAGAGTTTACAACACAAGAGTAATACGATACATCAGATACAAAATCAGAATACATCACTGGAATCATCGAATACTGAAAACAGAATAGATGGCTGGATCTTCAAGCAAAGCTCCAACTCCAAAGGTGAGCATCGAATACTGGTGCACTCAGTCTGACCCGAGCGTAAAGCAAAAACACAAGACACTCGAGTCAGGATTAACATTCTTATATTTATAAATCCAACTCAAGTGAAATAGCAATTGAAATACAAGTAACTCAAAGGATGTTTGGAATGACCATCCCTTAAGGGTTCGTTAAACTATCTACTAGGTAGTAATGTACGCTAAGTAGATAATGTCTATCAGTAATATAAAGATATCAAAATAGTGTTAAGGCGTTACCATTATCCCCCTTAACACATTTTTATAAGCGTTATAGTCTATACAGCACTGTAAACTCCACCGTAAACTAGTGGGCTATCAGGGAGTACTCCATAGGTATAACACAAAACAAATCGTAGTGGTCGCGTATAGGGATACAAGTATGACAAGGCACATGAGGCAATACCCAAGGTAGTGACACTACCGTTTGCCTGATCCGGACTGGTGAGAACGCATCGCCGCAGCGATCGCAACACCACGAAACAACACTCCCAAAATCAAGGGTGCACCAATCGACAACAAGTAATGAGTAGTTCGAAGAAGTGTGTTCGCTTGAGGTAGCTGACCTCCATTGGCCCGGCACGGCTCCTGTTTTAGTCATTTCCAATTTGACACAAGTGTCAAGGCTATCCATTATCGTTCTCTTTCTTCAGTCATCACGTACATCATTCCAACCACTTCATTCTGGATCATCACTCCGCGTATAGTTATTAAAGTGGTTTTCGGTTTAGATAGAGAGTATATCCATAACCAATTCCGGTCTCTTCAATAACCTTCGAAATTATTCACCGATTGGTCGTTATTTATTTCAAAACCAAATCAATTTCAATTTAAATCAGAGTTTATAAATCAACATTTCGTTTGTCTTTCCAAATCAATTTCCATAATTTACGTTTCAAAACTTCCAAATTACCATTTCAAAGTCTTATAATTCAATTTCAATTTCTATTTAAAACAATTCAAATATTGATTCAAGTTCGTATATAAGTTTCATTCCGAAATCATTTAAATAAATTTTATTTAACATTCAAATCAATTTAAACTCATTTATCGATTTCATTCAATATTCGTTAAGTTACTTTATCATTCAAAACAATTTCTATTAAATTTCCAATTCATTAAATCAATTTCTTAAGTTCAACTTCATTAAATCAAAACTTACAATTTTGAATTAAATTAAATTCATCAAACCAAATTCTTTAAATTTCAAGTCTTACATTAATTTCAATAAATCACATTTTATTTCTTGTTAAATAAATTCAATTTCACTTATTTACTTACTTAAATAATTTTCCAAAACTTAATTAATAAAGAAACTCAATTTCAATTATTTACGAAGTAAAATTCACTTATTCAAAGTTCAATTTTACTTATTAAAGAATTAAATTCAATTTTGATCATTAAATCATTCAATCTTATTTAATTATTAAATAATTCAAAACTTAATTATTAAATAATTTCAAAGTTTAATCATTTCAAACTTAATTATTAAATCATTTCAAACTTAATTCAATCATTTCTCAAATTAAACAACGTTCTTTCATCAATTACATTGTTAATATTTTGTTTCAGATTATTAAAAATTAACATTTTCCTTTCATTAAAATTCAAATTCTAACTTCATTTCAAAATCATATTATTTATTCAAATAAAATCTTCATTTTATTTTAAAATCAAATCCATGACCAATCGGGTTTTATTTAATTCTCTATCCTAAGTCAAGTTCATTTGGGTATTTATCATTTCAACCCGATTCCAATTCAATTCAAAATCAAAATATAGCAAAGGGAACTTGCAGTGTGATAACTGGGATGGTGTCAAAGTAAATAAACAAGCAAGAACAACAATCAATAACAATCCAATAATCAATTCAAATAATCCCAAAATAACCGTATTAATTTACATTGTTATTTGTGCGAATTAATATAATTATTTCTAGAATCTACACTATCATTTCATGTAGATTAAAGATTATTATACAAATTATTCTATGCAATTCTACACTTGACATCAATTATTCAATTATATACTTCATCAGTTAATACAACATAAATTAAAATGGTTCAAGGGTAATTAACTATTTTACTACGTGTCAAATAATTAAACATTCAAGGGGTCATATTATACAAATTTAACAAATCAAATTTAACACATATGTCGATTTAATTTTTTTTTAACTATCCTTCGTCAAATTCAATTGCATACTATTTATCACTTTATACATTACAATTTAACCTCCAATATAAACAACAAACAATCAATCACTTATCAACCAAACGGGATTATCATCGTATAATTAACAGATAATGGTGTCAGATGTCACAGGTGAACTGGTACAGTTAATAACATATATAACAGTGTAATTAACTAACAGCAACATATTTCAATTGTCGTTTCAATTGAAATCAAATTTAATAAATAAAAGAACGTTAATCGTGAGTGAGTGCTCACCTTTCGAGGTTAGAGAGATTCGACAAAGAAAACGAGTTACAATCCAAGCATGAATTTTCAGAGCCAAGCAAGAGTGGCACGAAGTCGACGGATAGAGCTGATAACAGGAATTGATGAGAACAAATCAAAATCAGTTTTGATATAAACTGAAAATATGTACATTATTATTATAATATATATATATATACGTGTGTGTATAAAAAAAAATTAATTTAAACATATAATTTCAAATTATTATATGTAACTGCCGTAAAGTGTAGATATGACTAATATATCTAACAACATGCAAGTATAGCCTTTAAAACAAGCAGACTTTACATAACCATCCATATATATTTAAATATCGCTTGATACTTATAAACGGTGCATATATATAACTACAAAAATGTTGATATTTTAAACATACATATACAAACTAAACTTTGAAGTATAAAACTGTAAATAACAAACTTACTGAAATCATATATATATACTTTCTATCATATTATAAATCCTTTTATATAGTCTAAAATATATGTGTATGTAGATTAAAATAAAGTATACATAAAACTGGATCTAGTTAAATATATACCACTGTAAAATTATATAATATTCACTAGTCAATCCATACTTATAGATATAACTCACGTATAAAACTTTTTATAGCGTATCTACTGTAATATATAAACTCAGCAGCCAAGACTAACAAAATTCATTTTATATTTGTACACATTTGTATGCTACTGTAATTCATACGAAGGCTGCACATATGTAGACTTCATCAACATTCAAAACTCACATATATATAACGCATATGTATTTATTAATATTATAAAACATACCCAAAAGAAAACAATGCAAGCTTGGCTCGGAATGGAGACGAGAGGAAGGGGAATGGCTGGGTTCTCTGGCGGAATCGATGAGAAGGTGAGGCGCGGCAAGGAGGGAGGACTTGCGGGCGGCGGAGGAGATTAAGCTCGGGTGGGACGACGGGTTGCTGCGGTATCGGGTGATTGTAAGCGGTGTCGTTTGGAGACTGGGCGACACTATGGAATAGGTGGCGGGACGTGTTTGGTGAAAGGAGGAAAACGGTGCAGGCAGTTCAAAGGAAGATGGGTTCAGAGATGGCAGCTGGGTGGAGATAAAGGTAAGGGCGGATCTGGTGGTTCGGCTATGGTGGAAGAGCGAGGCGTCGCTGGGTATGACTGGAACGTGCCGAGAGAAAAAGGAAAGGAATATGAAGGGGAGAGGAGAATCGGCAGTTGAATTTAGAAATAAACTCTGTCACTTTAATTTTTTCTCGAAGCACGACCATCAATTCACAAATTTTATAATGTCATTGATTTCAAAAGTGGAATAAATTGAACAGAGGAGAAAGAAGGAATGAACCCAGGAATAAAGCATGGAACAGATTAGAATATGAACCAAATGAATGAACCGACATGAAATAAATTGAAATAGGGAAACGTGAAAGTCACAAGTTGAATTCTGGGAATTGAAAAAAAAAATAACAGGCTATTTATGGGTGTGTTTCTCCAAGTTCTGCATAAACGATGCACGATCTTTAGGACATAATTTTTATGGACCAAAATCACATTTCATAGTAAAAATAAATAAACTTTGTATTGCCCAAGTAAACTCTTGTGCCCGTCCAAATATGCCATACAGAAGCATGTGCTCTAGGCATTGATACGTGTTAAAAAATGTACTACAAATTGCCTCGTCTTAAGTAAAAAAATAAAATAGAAACGAGGTGTAAATCATTTATATTAATAAATTTGGTTCCGCAATCAGAGTAACGTATAAGCAATGTTTATTCTATAATTTATTTTATATGTTGGATATGGACAGAAGCCTAAGTGATTGGGCTCTCATATTCATTAAACAATACAGTACTGGTTTAATTCAATATCATGGGGTCGCGTAAACCATCCATGTAATTAAGTCCAACAGTTTACTACGATGTTGCCAGTACGTAGTCTAGTGTTAGGCATCATTATACGGTGGAAAATGAAAAGGCAAAGGAGATCAAAGGTTTTATAACGGGTACCGATACGGAAATTGGTTTACAGATTTCGTCGTCCACCGGACGTCGAAACACACATACGAATATACCGCGGAGATCAGTACGACTAGGAGATCAAAACGGCATATGGATATCAGTGGTATGATTGAATTATAAAAATTCGAATTTTCTAATAGCGGAAAATGCAAGAAAAACGCTGAAAAATAAGATCGACGGAGCCAAAGATGTCCGAATTTAGAAAAACGACGAACTGACGTCTTGCTCAGAAGATGATTTAGAATTTTTCTATTTAAAAATATTTAGGTTCTGAAAACATTTTATTTTCATCGCTTTTAACTGATTAAATTGAAGTAAATTTACGCGCGAAATAAACTTTCATATTTTCGGACGAAAATTTACCAGTTGCTATGTTTAACTAGACGTATTCCAAATATCAAATTTATATTTCAAAACTTTATCGTTTAAAATTTCGCAAAATTTCAATTAATATCGTTATTAAAACCAGTTAAATTTACGGGTCGTTACACTCTCCCCCACTCAAAACTTTTCGTCCCCGAAAAGGAACGAGGTAGGAGAATAGAAACAACCAGAAAGAAAAACAGATTTGAAATACAAAATAACAATTAATTTTAAACCATATAAATTTAAATTTAAATTAATTGATATTCAATAATTGATTTAATCCATTTGATTTCACTAAAATCAATCTCAACTATTTCTAAATTCATTATCTTATTATCCAATTATCTTCAATTTACAATTCCTAAACCATAAATTTGAATAGTCTTTTATTATAATCATATTTTTTTCAACAATTTAAATTCTTCTTTATTCCAAATTATTGTTAAATTTATTCTACTTAATATATCTTATCACATATGTTTAACCCATATAAATTAAATTAAACCATATAAATTTCAATTTAAATTAATTCATATTCAATAATTGATTTTAAATTCAAGGTATTTCCATAAGTTAATCAAATTTCAATTTATTAATTCTTTCAAAACAAATTTATTAATTCTTTCAAAACAAATTTATTTCATTATTAACTGAGTTTTACTTATTATCCTATCTAGCTCTATTAACATCTTTATAATCAAAATTTAGTGTATAACATTTATTATAAACACTCAAATTTTATTTATAAAGGCATTTTTTTATTGTACATTATCCAGTTACATTTTAACTTCTGAATAATTTAGGTAAGTTATATTGAAATGAAATTGAGTATTATACACATAATTTTTTTTTTCAATCCACTTATTTCAAGTTAAATATTTATCCAAGAATTTTGACTTCAGTTTATAATTGAAATCATCTTTAACCTAAAATTTAAGAATTTAAATCTCCGATTTACTTCAAACAATTTAGAGATATATCTATATATTTATATCAAATCAAATTAATTTTTTTTTAATAAGATACCTATATATATATATAAATCAAATTATACTGAAGAGATTCAAATCAAAATATATTTTTTTCCAAAACAAAACCGTAGCAAAGCTACAGAATAGTCTCTCCACTTCGAAACTCGAAAATGAATGTCGATGATGTGGCCGCCATCACCGAAATTATTTTCCAGCGACAAAGAGAAGAGCACTGGTTTCAATATTTTAAAATTCTTTGAAAACGGTTTCTATTTGAAAATACGTTCAATAATATACATAAAAAAAAATTAAAAAAACAAAGCTTGAAATTTTAGGAAATTAAATTCTCAAATTCTTACTTTAAATTCATTTAAATTTCTAAATAAATCCATAAACCAACTTTTATAATTCCATTTATTTTTATGTTGGAATAATCAGTGATTTACAAAACAAATAGTGAAAATCAAATCTTACCTTTCCGACAACCAATTCAGTTAACAAATCAATTTCAGAAAATTTATACTTATATATAATATAATCATACAAAACTATTTATTCACCAAATTCAAAAATACAATTGTGTCAGTTTGCTCTGTTCAAGTGTTTTGGAAATTCTATCGATAGCGTTGATCAGACGAATCGATCGAAAACCCAAATCAACATCAACAACTCAAACAACACAATATATATTAAAACAATTTAATATTAATTTACAAATACACTCCCTCGCTCGACGATACAAGAATGGATTTCAAAGCAAGGATATAGATTCAAATTTGATGAACTCAAATCAAAGAGAATTTTGATTCGAAGATAGGTTCGAAACAAATATGAGATAATTAAATAACCAAATAGGGAGATGGATAAGTTTATATAAATCGTGGGCAGCCTTAACCGGGTCGACCTTGACTTCAAGAATAAGATCAATGTAGAATTCCGAGGCAAATCGACATTGATCTCAAGAGATAGAATTCGGCATAACCAAAGATGTTAGCATCTAAACCGAGGATATATAAATCTCCGGTGAATCGATGTTATCGTAAAAGAGTTTTACCCCATTACAAATCAATTTGAGATTGGCGGGACCACCAACTCATTATAAAGACATTCGAAGTGGAGCTATGGAATACTCCAGAATTGAAAGAAAACGAATAGTGAGGGACACGAATGAGTTTTTGGAACCGCAGGGAACGTTCCAAAGATTCAAAGGAATCGAGTCGAAAGGAAGAGATTGAAACTCGAATGAGAGTGATTCTGTAAATACATTTACCCTATATGTTGAGTTTTGCCTAGAGCTACCAAAGCTCTGATACCACCTATAACGACTCGATATTTTTAACCATTCGCATCCATTATAAGTGTATAGGTAGACACTCATGCCGGAATTGAATTGCTCAAAATACCGCGTTGTTAATTTAAATTTGGCAAAACTGAACATATATAGTAAACAAATAATCACAGATCACAGACACAGAGTAATAATTTGCAGCGGAAATAAAAGAGATAGTAGTTCATGAAGCTACTATATGAATATATAAAATACATCAGAGGTTACAACAGAAGAGTAATACGATACATCATATACAAAATCAGAATACATCACTGGAATCATCGAATACTGAAAACAGAATAGATGGCTGGATCTTCAAGCAAAGCTCCAACTCCAAAGGTGAGCATCGAATACTGGTGCACTCAGTCTGACCCGAGCGTAAAGCAAAAACACAAGACACTCGAGTCAGGATTAACATTCTTATATTTATAAATCCAACTCAAGTGAAATAGCAATTGAAATACAAGTAACTCAAAGGATGTTTGGAATGACCATCCCTTAAGGGTCCGTTAAACTATCTACTAGGTAGTAATGTACGCTAAGTAGATAATGTCTATCAGTAATATAAAGATATCAAAATAGTGTTAAGGCGTTACCATTATCCCCCTTAACACATTTTTATAAGCGTTATAGTCTATACAGCACTGTAAACTCCACCGTAAACTAGTGAGCTATCAGGGAGAACTCCATAGGTATAACACAAAACAAATCGTACTGGTCGCGTATAGGGATACAAGTATGACAAGGCACATGAGGCAATACCCAAGGTAGTGACACTACCGTTTTCCTGATCCGGACTGGTGAGAACGCATCGCCGCAGCGATCGCAACACCACGAAACAACACTCCCAAAATCAAGGGTGCACCAATCTACAACAAGTAATGAGTAGTTCGAAGAAGTGTGTTCGCTTGAGGTAGCTAACCTCCATTGGCCCGGCACGGCTCCTGTTTTAGTCATTTCCAATTTGACACAAGTGTCAAGGCTATCCATTATCGTTCTCTTTCTTCAGTCATCACGTACATCATTCCAACCACTTCATTCTGGATCATCACTCCGCGTATAGTTATTAAAGTGGTTTTCGGTTTAGATAGAGAGTATATCCATAACCGATTCCGGTCTCTTCAATAACCTTCGAAATTATTCACCGATTGGTCGTTATTTATTTCAAAACCAAATCAATTTCAATTTAAATCAGAGTTTATAAATCAACATTTCGTTTGTCTTTCCAAATCAATTTCCATAATTTACGTTTCAAAACTTCCAAATTACCATTTCAAAGTCTTATAATTCAATTTCAATTTCTATTTAAAACAATTCAAATATTGATTCAAGTTCGTATATAAGTTTCATTCCGAAATCATTTAAATAAATTTTATTTAACATTCGAATCAATTTAAACTCATTTATCGATTTCATTCAATATTCGTTAAGTTACTTTATCATTCAAAACAATTTCTATTAAATTTCCAATTCATTAAATCAATTTCTTAAGTTCAACTTCATTAAATCAATTTCTTAAGTTCAACTTCATTAAATCAAAACTTACAATTTTGAATTAAATTAAATTCATCAAACCAAATTCTTTAAATTTCAAGTCTTACATTAATTTCAATAAATCACATTTTATTTCTTGTTAAAGAAATTCAATTTCACTTATTTACTTACTTAAATAATTTTCCAAAACTTAATTAATAAAGAAACTCAATTTCAATTATTTACGAAGTAAAATTCACTTATTCAAAGTTCAATTTTACTTATTAAAGAATTCAATTCAATTTTGATCATTAAATCATTCAATCTTATTTAATTATTAAATAATTCAAAACTTAATTATTAAATAATTTCAAAGTTTAATCATTTCAAACTTAATTATTAAATCATTTCAAACTTAATTCAATCATTTCTCAAATTAAACAACGTTCTTTCATCAATTACATTGTTAATATTTTGTTTCAGATTATTAAAAATTAACATTTTCCTTTCATTAAAATTCAAATTCTAACTTCATTTCAAAATCATATTATTTATTCAAATAAAATCTTCATTTTATTTTAAAATCAAATCCTTGACCAATCGGGTTTTATTTAATTCTCTATCCTAAGTCAAGTTCATTTGGGTATTTATCATTTCAACCCGATTCCAATTCAATTCAAAATCAAAATATAGCAAAGGGAACTTGCAGTGTGATAACTGGGATGGTGTCAAAGTAAATAAACAAGCAAGAACAACAATCAATAACAATCCAATAATCAATTCAAATAATCCCGAAATAACCATATTAATTTACATTGTTATTTGTGAGAATTAATATAATTATTTCTAGAATCTACACTATCATTTCATGTAGATTAAAGATTATTATACAAATTATTCTATGCAATTCTACACTTGACATCAATTATTCAATTTTATACTTCATCAGTTAATACAACATAAATTCAAATGGTTCAAGGGTAATTAACTATTTTACTACGTGTCAAATAATTAAACATTCAAGGGGTCATATTATACAAATTTAACAAATCAAATTTAACACATATGTCGATTCAATTTTTTTTTAACTATCCTTCGTCAAATTCAATTGCATACTATTTATCACTTTATACATTACAATTTAACCTCCAATATAAACAACAAACAATCAATCACTTATCAACCAAACGGGATTATCATCGTATAATTAACAGATAATGGTGTTAGATGTCACAGGTGAACTGGTATAGTTAATAACATATATAACAGTGTAATTAACTAACAGCAACATATTTCAATTGTCGTTTCAATTGAAATCAAATTTAATAAATAAAAGAACGTTAATCGTGAGTGAGTGCTCACCTTTCGAGGTTAGAGAGATTCGACAAAGAAAACGAGTTACAATCCAAGCACGAATTTTCAGAGCCAAGCAAGAGTGGCACGAAGTCGACGGATAGAGCTGATAACAGGAATTGATGAGAACAAATCAAAATCAGTTTTTATATAAACTGAAAATATATACATTATTATTATAATATATATATATATATACGTGTGTGTATAAAAAAAATTAATTTAAACATATAATTTCAAATTATTATATGTAACTGCCGTAAAGTGTAGATATGACTAATATATCTAACAACATGCAAGTATAGCCTTTAAAACAAGCAGACTTTACATAACCATCCATATATATTTAAATATCGCTTGATACTTATAAACGGTGCATATATATAACTACAAAAATGTTGATATTTTAAACATACATATACAAACTAAACTTTGAAGTATAAAACTGTAAATAACAAACTTACTGAAATCATATATATATACTTTCTATCATATTATAAATCCTTTTATATAGTCTAAAATATATGTGTATGTAGATTAAAATAAGTGAAAATTAGCCACACATCCTTAAAACGGAACTTAAATTCAAAGCGGGTCCCTGTCATAAAATATATATTTTCTACATCCCTGTTTCTGTTTTCCGCCATTTTTTTCCCAAATTACCCTTACGTTTCGCTGTGGAGCTGAATCTTCTTCTTATTTTTCGATTTAATGGTAAACTGCAATAATATTAAAGATGAATCAATTTTTTTTTATGAAATATGATATTCTTAATATTTGCCGTTATGAATAATCGCAACAAATTTCTGCAAATATATGCGCAATAGTTGTAGAAATTTCTGCAACTATACACAATAGTTGCAGACATTTCTGCAATTATAAGCAATAATTGTAGAAATGTCTGCAACTATAAGCAATAGTTGCAGTAATTTCTGCAACTATACGCAATAGTTGCAGACATTTCTGCAACTATTAGCAATAGTTGCATTTCTGCAACTATATGCAATAGTTGCAGATATTTCTGCAACTATACGCAATAGTTGCAGACATTTCTACAACTATACACAATAGTTGCAGACATTTCTGCAACTATTTGCAATAGTTGCAGATATTTCTGCAACTATACGCAATAGTTGCAGATATTTCTGCAACTATTTGCAATAGTTGCATTTCTGCAACTATATGCAATAGTTGCAGAAATGTTCGCAACTATGTGCAATAGTTGTAGATATTTCTGCAACTATTTGCAATAGTTGCAGAAATGTTTGCAACTATGTGCAATAGTTGCATTTCTGCAACTATATGCAATAGTTGCAGAAATGTCTACAACTATGTGCAATAGTTGCAGATATTTCTGCAACTATACCGTATAGTTGCATAAATTTCTGCAACTATACCCAATAGTTGCAGACATTTATGCAACTATACCATATAGCTGCAGAAATATATGCAATTATTTGTAAATTTTGTAAATTTGAAAAAAAATAAAAAAGGTTTAAAAGTTGCTGAATTGTCTGCAAATATTTGAAATAATTGCACATTTACTACAAATATGAATTTTTGGTATCAACAATGGATCTCATTTCAAAGATCATAAAATGTGTGATTTTTTGGTGAAAACGGTTTGTTGATCCGGTTTTTGTACATAAAGTTATACGCGTTTGAAATGTTAAAAACGTAAAGGGTATTTGTGTATTTTTGCCTACGCGAATTTGAAAATAGGGTGCGGAAATGTTAGTTTTGTATGTGAATGATGTTTTGTTTATTTTGAAACTTATTAGGGATGTGAGCCAAACTTACCCTTAAAATAAAGTATACATAAAACTGGATCTAGTTAAATATATACCACTGTAAAATTATATAATATTCACTAGTCAATCCATACTTATAGATATAACTCACGTATAAAACTTTTTATAGCCTATCTACTATAATATATAAACTCAACAGCCAAGACTAACAAAATTCATTTTATATTTGTACACATTTGTATGCTACTGTAATTCATACGAAGGCTGCACATATGTAGACTTCATCAACATTCAAAACTCACATATATATAACGCATATGTATTCATTAATATTATAAAACATACCCAAAAGAAAACAATGCAAGCTTGGCTCGGAATGGAGACGAGAGGAAGGGGAATGGCTGGGTTCACTGGCGGAATCGATGAGAAGGTGGGGCGCGACAAGGAGGGAGGACTTGCGGGCGGCGGAGGAGATTAAGCTCGGGTGGGACGGCGAGTTGCTGCGGTATCGGGTGATTGTAAGCGGTGTCGTTTGGAGACTGGGCGATACTATGGAATAGGTGGCGGGACGTGTTTGGTGAAAGGAGGAAAACGGTGCAGGCAGTTCAAAGGAAGATGGGTTCAGAGATGGCAGCTGGGTGGAGATAAAGGTAAGGGCGGATCTGGTGGTTCGGCTATGGTGGAAGAGCGAGACGTCGCTGGGTATGACTGGAACGTGCCGAGAGAAAAAGGAAAGGAATATGAAGGGGAGAGGAGAATCGGCAGTTGAATTTAGAAATAAACTCTGTCACTTTAATATTTTCTCGAAGCACGACCATCAGTTCACAAATTTTATAATGTCATTGATTTCAAAACTGGAATAAATTGAACAGAGGAGAAAGAAGGAATGAACCCAGGAATAAAGCATGGAACAGATTAGAATATGAACCAAATGAATGAACCGACATGAAATAAATTGAAATAGGAAAACGTGAAAGTCACAAGTTGAATTCTGGGAATTGAAAAAAAAAATAATAACAGGCTATTTATGGGTGTGTTTCTCCAAGTTTTGCATAAACGATGCACGTTCTTTAGGACATAATTTTTATGGACCAAAATCACATTTCATAGTAAAAAAAATAAACTTTGTATTGCCCAAGTAAACTCTTGTGCCCGTCCAAATATGCCATGCGGAAGCATGTGCTCTAGGCATTGATACGTGTTAAAAAATGCACTACAAATTGCCTCGTCTTAAGTAAAAAAAAATAGAAACGTGGTGTAAATCATTTACGTTAATAAATTTGGTTCCGCAATCAGAGTAACGTGTAAGCAATGTTTAAACTATAATTTATTTTATATGTTGGATATGGACAGAAGCCTAAGTGATTGGGTACTCATATTCATTAAACAATACAGTACCGGTTTAATTCAATATCATGGGGTCGCGTAAACCATCCATGTAATTAAGTCCAACAGTTTATTACGATGTTGCCAGTACGTAGTCTAGTGTTAGGCATCATTATACGGTGGAAAATGAAAAGGCAAAGGAGATCAAAGGTTTTATAACGGGTACTGATACGGAAATTGGTTTACAGATTTCGCCGTCCACCGGACGTCGAAACACACATACGAATATACCGCGGAGATCAGTACGACTAGGAGATCAAAACGGCATATGGATATCAGTGGTATGATTGAATTATAAAAATTCGAATTTTCTAATAGCGGAAAATGCAAGAAAAACGCTGAAAAATAAGATCGACGGAGCCAAAGATGTCCGAATTTAGAAAAACGACGAACTGACGTCTTGCTCAGAAGATGTTTTAGAATTTTTCTATTTAAAAATATTTAGGTTCCGAAAACATTTTATTTTCATCGCTTTTAACTGATTAAATTGAAGTAAATTTACGCGTGAAATTAACTTTCATATTTTCGGACGAAAATTTACCAGTTGCTATGTTTAACTAGACGTATTCCAAATATCAAATTTATATTTCAAAACTTTATCGTTTAAAATTTCGCAAAATTTCAATTAATATCGTTATTAAAACCAGTTAAATTTACGGGTCGTTACATATATTCACTGTCCAAAATCATGAATATAGTTCATTTACCAAATCCAATATTTCTACACATTTATTAAAGGATAATCCACTGTCCAAAATCGTGGATATATTTCCTTTACCAAATTCATCACTTATACACATTTTATTAAAGGATTATCCACTGTCCAAAATCGTGGATGAAATTCCTTTAATAAGCTTCCATATTTAACTTATCAAAATAAGTTGATTTCACATTTATAAAACAATGTTTATAAATTCCAGTTCTATTTTATAAAAACTTCAATATACAAAATTCCTTTATTTACAAATTCCATTTATATCCCATTTACATGCCAAAATCCAAATTATAAGTTAATTCACTTATAATTCTCTTATTTACAAAATCATTCATTTTATAACTTCACAAAATTCATAAATCTTATTTACTTATAAGATTATATCATCACTTCATTTTAACACTTATAAAACCCCTTTATAATTCCATTATTCTTATTTATAAAATATCAATTTTATAAATCTATACATATAAACCGTTTATAATAATTCAAAATCTCAATTTAAACTAGTTTACCAAATAATTAATTCCATATTTCAAATATCACATTCTAATTATATTTCACAAAAATCCTAATTTTTCATAACATAAAAATTATAACTTTTATTTATTTAAAATAAATTCATTTCCTTAACAATTCAAAAATATATATTTTCAAAATCACTTTGAATTCCTTATTAATTTGGAAACCATCACTTTAATATGCTTAAATTACCAAAAATAGGCCCAATGCTGCAACAACACTATATACATCAATCACGGCATCCAAAACATCATATATCATACGATAACAGCATATATCACAATATCTGTAAATAAAATCAACACTGGTGAGGAATCTAGTTGGATCCCTCCAACTTGTCACCTACAACAAATATACATATTAGAAAATATATACAATGTTCGCTTCGAGGCAGACGCGCGTACAAAAGGTCATCCGCTCATACACGGGAACATATATGGTCTCATCTGCTCCAATAGGCAGGAAATATATCCAAACCAATCAATACATAGATAATACACCATATATCATCCAAACAATCATCAATCAACATAAAATAAATTTATTCTCACTTATATAAAAATATCAGTGAGTCAGAAAGAGTGAGTTGTACTCACATTGATTCCAATAGCAGTTCCAGTGTTTTATTCCGAATAAAATGAAACAGGCGTTTAATTTTACCCAAAATTTACACTAGCTTCAATCAACTTCAAACTAGCTCTAAAATGTATTGCTCGTCAATACGAATCCAACGCAACTTGTTTCATCAAAAACGGACCTCGTATGAAGAAGTTACGACGTTTTAAAGTTTATACGAATTTAAATATAATAATTTACACATTTTTTTAAAACCTTCTTTACATCAGAGCTGTTGATTTCCTTTGCACCAGATCTTGGCCGATGGTTTCTTCTCCTCCCTTCTTCGTTCCTTCATGCGCAAAAACCCACTCGGATGCCAAACTTCATCCAATTTCCACGACCTTATCTCAACGTTTGAAGACGATCGGCCACCATCATTTCGAAGCCCTTGCCGAGCTCCACCTTCACCGAGAACGACGCAAAGCTCGGTCACCTATGCTTTTCGAAAAACATGCTTGAATGTGCGACGTTCATCGCCAAATTCACGTCGATCCATTGCTCCAAATTCGATCGTAGCCGTTGATCTTGTTGATCTTGACGTGCTCTACAATTTGTTAGTTGAGAGTTTCTCGTATAGATTGATGGATTAGAAGATAATAGAGGAGAAAGATCGGAGATCGTTGGCCATTGAAATGTAAAGTGGCGGCTTGCCCTAGTTAGATTAGGGTTTTGGCAAAATGAAGAAAAATGTGGCCTTATATAGAAAATTTCGCGACACTATTCATCCGAAAATTTTCCAAACTCCAATCGTAGCGTGCCGCCTGGCGTTTATAATAATTTACCCATATTCCGAACACAATTGAATATATATCGGGAGTCAATTCCAACGTATTTGGAAGATGGGTTTTTGAATCGACTTATTTAAATTTAAAATTTACTTAAACAAATTTCTATGCGTTTCAGCTTCCTACGACTAAATCGTAAATCCGAATGACACGAAATTTGACACCTTACAATAATATAACATTACGGATCCGATGAAACTTGTTTCGTCAAAATCCGATACTGTTTGAAAAATGACCATTTTTACATGTTAATTAAATATTAAAATATTCAATTTCTATAAATTAACTTTTAATTCGATTTAAAAGTTTACCAACATTATTCTAATTCAAATAGAATTTATATCAACTTTTTAAATCATTTTTATTCACATTAAATTCAAATTCCAATTATTTCTGCAATTTCAAATATTAAATTAACAATTTAATTGTCCAAATAAATACTTATATTCAAAGGCTTATTTTGGAAAATACATTCAACCAACTCCAATCCTTTTACCAATTAACATCCTAGAAGATTTCAAATATAAGTTATTCGACTTATAAAATTTACTTGTGAATATTTAAAATCAATTAAATATTCGAATTTCGAATGACATAAATTCTAAGTCATTTCACATATCATCCACATAGACCTCCATCGTTCATCCGATCAGATATTTGAACATCGAATTTCTCATTCGTTGGTAGGTAGCTCCAGTGTTCTTCAGATCAAAGAGCATTACATGGTAAGAATATCGCCCCAGTTAGTAATGAAACTGGTATGCTCCATATCTGCAACATGCATTGCTATCTGATTGTAACTGGAATAGGCATCCATGAAGGATAGTAATTCATGTCTTACAGTTCCGTCTATAAGCTGATCGCTCTGAACCTAGGCTGAACCTCTTCTGCTTTGTATATGTGTATCGTGGGTCTACATTCAATGTATGGCACACTAGCTTCGGTAATATTTCACACATATCAGAATGGGTCGAGGCAAACACATCCAGGTGTTCCTAGAGAAACTTTACCAACTCCTTCATCTTCATGCCAAGTTAAGACACGATCTGTAGGACCTAAGTGGGCTTATCCCCATTGATTGGACTGTTAATCGCCATCTTGGCTAGCACCATCCTCACACCCTTTGGCTCTTTCCTCGGATCCATAGGTTTACATAATTTACTATGCCGTCCGAGACAGGGCTTAGGCGGTGGTTGCTATGCGTCAACTGCCTTGATGTAGAAAGTATTCTCTACATCTTTTCCTTTTTCATGTCACTTCGCCTCTTTGAAATCGACAACGTAGCACTCATAACCATTACTTTGGTCTCACTAGATAATTATACCCCATTCTCAGTGGGGAACTTCAGCATTAAGCACCATGGGGCAAGAGCTATTCTAAAACTGTCAAGAGCCGATCAACTTATGGACTTTGAAATATTTTGAGGATCATTAAGAAAAACTTTGAATTTTAAATTAAATTTGAGTTGTTATGGAATGGAATTTTTCATATTGGGAAAACTTGTTTAAATGAAGTGCTTGGATAATTTAAAAAGTAATTTTTATTTTCAGTAAATGTTTGGTATTTTACAATGAAATTTAAATAATAGATCCGGTTTTGTATAATTGGCTTGTTATAGATTCTACTCTATGGAAAATTGCGAGGGCGCAATTTTGTTAAGGGGGAAGTCTGTAACAACCTGATTTTTAAGAAATAATTAACTAACGTTGATAATAGAAAATTATTTAATAAAATTGGACTTTAATGGTTTATTTGATAAATTGGTTCGGTAATTATTCAATAAAAGAATTTAAATTGTAAAAATGTGGTATTTAAATTTAAATAAGCTATAAATGTGGAAAATAATATTTTATAAAACTAACAGAAATGAAATAAAATAATAGCTTGGAAAAGGAATAATTTTTAAATATGAACTTGTATTTATGTAGATTAAACTAAATTTGGTATAAGAACAAAATCATATATATATATATATATATATATATATATATATATATATATATATATATATATATCGTTATAACCAAGTTTCAAAGCTTAAAGCCCAAGGTAACCCAAACTCAAATCTAATTCCAAATTCTCTTATCACCACGATATTTACACATCCTTACCTCATCTCACACTCCATCTTTGATTGAAAGTAATCAAAATCCATTTCCATCATTTTGCAAATTAAAATCAAATAGAATAAATGATTTAAGTTTACCAAATTTAAATATGTGCATCTATATATTTGCAAACATCTGGTGTTCGAGTTGTGTTCGACGTGGAACTTTTGTATAGTGTGCATATGGTTGTAGAGAGGGAAGGAAGAAGAGAAGAGAGTTTTTAGGTGAGAATTTTTCTCACCAACCTATGCTAATCAAGAGATTTCCTACATATATGTTTGAATAACGTATGAGTGCTAGTATGAAGTTTTGTTTACTGCATTTGGTATCTAATGTAGGTCGTTATAACTTATAGTTCATCATCGATCATCAGTAATGTGACAGGGCTTCAGGCTCGACTATTCAGGTCGACCCAACCCTAGCCACGGTCGACCTCTATAGCTCGACCATCCAAGAGCTTAGGTCAACCTATCATTTTGGTGGTTTGGGTATTTGCATGCTGGGTTGAGTGAGTTTGTTCGTATGGGTTTACTGACTTGTGTTTGTGTTTCTCCATGTCTGCGCCAATATGTGTGTGCACTTTATAGTGTTTGTGATGTGTGCGTGTACTTGTATAAATGATTCATTTGCTGTGTTCATGCTATATTGGTATTTGTGTACATGTGTGTCTTGGTAGAGAAGCAAATGCAGGTGTATGTGTGTGTTGAGTGTTCTGGTATATGTGTTATGTGTGTACATGAATGGGTTGCATATGTGGTGTGCAGTGTATGTGTGTGTTTGTGTGATGTGTGTGTATATATGAGTATGTGTTATGTTACATGCTATTGGATATTTATATGCGAATGAGAAAATCTATGTGTGCGTAGCTGTCAAAATATGTAGTTGTCTTGTAGCATTGTGTGTGATTTAGAGTGTTTATATGACTCGGTAAGTGTGAGTGTATTAAGAATAAGTGTGGGTCTGCATATCATTCGTCAGGCCATTTTTTGGTATAAATGTGTTAGGTGTTAGTCTTTGCATTGTTATGTATTCCCTTTGATTTCTACTAACTACTTTCCTATTACAAATACTATTGTTTGTGTTATACTTGGCTCTAAATCACAGTATTTCTACCTTTTCTTGTGTGTATCTTTAGGTAAGTTTGTCTACGAATTTATTAAATAATTATTATGTTAAATATTTATATAGTTTTGTAAATGTAAATTATATAATAAATATAATGAATAAGTAAATATATATATTGAATATGTCTAAATTATATTATTTATATATGATATATATATTAACAGTTAACGTGAATCTTATATAAAGTTTAATAAATAAATGAAGTTAACTTATTAGCATTTAAAAGTAGGAATATGAAATTATATAGTTAACGTTTGATGGGTATTAAAGTATATTTGTTAAATCCGAATACAAATAAGTCAAGTCTTGAAAATGTATATGTTTGATTATGAATGAATAAAAATTAAAATGGATGTTTTATTATTAGATAAAATAGTATTTTATCATAGTAAAATTATGAAATACTCCCTATATGTAATATTTTGCTTTACAAACCATTTTTAGTTTATTAAAAGAAAGAAATAGGTTTTCTTATGCTATTATTAGTAAATATTAAAGTATTATTTAATTTATAAAACATTGGAAATTTTATTTTATTGAAAGAAATAAGAAATGTCCCATAACTGATATTTTATAGTATTCAAAGTATAATATTTTAATATTTAAATCAAGTTAGTGATATTATATTGGGTTTTGGTTAATCATCTATTTCTAAGTACTTAATAACTTAAGTTAAGACTATATATTGTAAATATTATTTATTTATTTATTTATTTTTCGTTATATATATATATATAACTTTAATTGAATAATTTATTCTTATATTGCTATTCTGATAATTCTTTTCTTATTGTTGATTATTGTTTTGTTTGTTTATGTATATATGCATATATTTGGTTAATTTATTTTCTTTCTTTTATGATTTTGCTTCTTTTATCATATACATTGACATAAATAATATGAATAATTCACCGTTAATATTGATTTGGTTGATGATGTGATATGATATGGTGATGACATATTTCTGTGTGATTTCACATTATTTAATTCTATGCGACGAGAAATATGAATAAACGGAGTTATAATACGTTTGGAATGGGGCATTCAGTAATATTTCTTTAGTTATTCTTTGGACTCGTTATACAAAATATTGGAGACGAGTGTAATTTATAAGTAGTGAATAAACGTTTGAGTATCACGCAGTGGTATGGGATGCTGTTGTGATATTTATTCGGTTATTCATTGTCAGTAGATGACACTCACACGAAGGTAATATATTGGATAGTGTAAGGTGTTACATAGTGATATATGGCTCTGTGCCTATAGTCAGTGAGACTTCGAGTCTAGATGTGTTGGTTTTATATGCCACTATTATGATGCGGTCCTAATTATGTCTATTGGAGAGGACCATATGGCCAGCATGCACCTTGGTGGCTTGACCGCGGGGTCTCACCCTGGATCCATGGCACCCTATATATATAGCTTTGTACTTCATCTTTATGCTACCCTTATGCGTGCATTATCCCATTATGTCACTAGGCTAGTAATGTGTTACCTATAAGGGCATTTGTAGGATCGTGACTTAAAGTCCTCGCATTGACGAGCATACCGATGGATACATGTCACGATAACTGAGAGGTAACTAAATAATGTTGAGACTTAGTATCTTTGGAGCTTGCTTAGTGCTATCAGTCTCCCTTTTGGTACTAACGGTGTAGTGGATTGGCATATACGATTAATACACCTCACTGTAACATTGATGTGGGCCAGATGTCGCATATTATTATATTATTTATATGACTCTACTTGGGACATCCTGCCTGTCGTACAGCCATTTGCCGTCATGATAATTTCAGATAGATATATATGAGGAGATGAGATTATACATGTGATACAAGAGTATTGTTGATTCTCAGTATTGATAGGTAGCCTATCATATTTGATATGTATTGATGATTTTTATGGAGATTGATAGTTATATTTAGGTAATGCTTCGTGCTAGCCTGATAATACTTGGTGATATCTCTTATAATGGTATTTGTGGATTTGATGATGATTTTTGGATATGTATGATTCACCCATTTGAGTTTATTTAGAGATTTCTAGTTTGATATATTTCAATATGGGTGATGACGTCTTTCGATATCAGTGTTATTTATTTTGAGTTAGTTAAGTGATGTGATGCCGTGATACTTATTTATGGCATTTATAGTTATATCTCTATTTTAGGCATACATCACTGTATTTATCTATTGACATATCGTTTGATGATCTGAGTATCGATGTTAAAGTTGTCATATTGTTATTTCGTGCTTATATTGTATTACCTTTATTATATACTATTGATTAGACATAGTCTGACCCCTGTGTTATTTATAATGCTTGAGTCAGTCTGAGACATTTCAGGTACAGGGACGATATGACTGGCATTCGTTTTAGTGGGCTTAGAGGAGACATATATTAGGATGTTGTATGTTATTTCCAATATATTGATTCTTTGTATATTTATGGCATTGAGCTGTATATAGATTGTTTATCATATTATATTGAAATATTAGACATTTGAGATGAGTTGTACTTGTATGAAATTATCGTAATATATATATATATATATTATACATTATCACTGTGATTGACCCTAAGTTCTCTATAATGTATTATATATTATATATTATGTATTGTTCTATCTTGAAGACACACTTGTTTATTGCATTGTACAGATACTGTGTACGTATCGGTGAGTTAACTAGTTGAAGTTTAAATATGTATCAGTGTTAGTCCAAGAAAATATTCACGTGTGTACCCCATGTAGCCTCATACTCCGTATTACTTGACAGTATTACTCTATAATACTTTTAGATGGTATTGGTATAGAGTTGGGGTCTTTACATTTGATTTCATAGCAGGTTCAGAACAATACATCGTATATCAAAGACACAACTCGATACCTTAGATGAGACTTAGAGTCTCTGACTCTTTGGAGTGTTGGGCGATATTCAATATTATATAAATATATAGCATGATTATTGGGTGAATCATCAGGGGACATATTTTTGATTTTGCAAATATAAGTATTTAAATATATAATTAATTTCTTTTTCTTCAAGTATAAAGTATAAAATGATTGGAATAACAATGACGAAAGGAGTTAGTCCAACCAATGATATTTTTGTTTTTGATTTTGAATGGCTTTGTATTGCATTGTGGTGTTTGGTTTGATATTGTAGTTGGGTTTTGATTTAATTTTATCAAAGTGCACAACAGAAAATCTATTTATTAATTTACATTGAGTACCTTTATTTTGGTATTTTATGTTTGTTTGGCTATTTGAAATTGCTGATATGTATGTGTTTAAAGATAGTATGAGAATTGTTCTAAATTTACTAAAGGTTTGATAAAAGTAAATATTTTTATATGTGCACATATAGATTGTTATTACTAGATGATTTTGGAAATTAAATATAAAGAGCAATTTTTTGGAAATGTGTGTATATGTATATGTGTGTGTATTATAAGTATGATATTGAGGTAAGTTTTAAAGTGAATTAGTAAACGATTTATTGAATAAGTATATTGAATGATTTGTGAAAGTGATCGTATGGCTATTTTTGAGATAAAGTTGTGTTAAGTTGTCCATGGAGTGAATTAAGAATTCTAGTCGGTACATGGGATACCATGGTATCGGTGGGATTCTTAAACACTAGAACGAGGGATGTAGACATAATATTTTGGGAAGTTGTATATACATTTCCAGTAAGTTAGTAAATTTTGAAAAATATAATATATATTTATCTATATGTATGTATGTATGTATGTATGTATGTATGTATGTATGTATAATTATGTGTATTTTACATAATGTTTGTAGCCATTTTATATTAGTGCACAGTTTTGATCACTGGCGAGGCATTATTAATTATACCACTACTGTAGCCAATTGACATTAGTAATCACTATGATAGATGGTGAGACAACATCACTTTATAGTATTTAATATAATTTGAAATGTAAAAGTGCTTGAGAGTTTTGAAATTTTAAATTGTGAAAATATATATGTAATTTGAAGATATATTCTTTAAATTTACTAATGAATGTATATAATTTTGGGTAAATTGATTTTTTTTGGAAAAAGTGTAAAAGCAAGGAAATTTAAATAATAGATTATAGATTTGGAAAGTATAAAAGTTTAAGGAAATTTAATGATTTTAGTTGTAATACAATGATTTGGAATTAAGAAATACATTGAAAGATATTTTATTAATAGTAAATGAGGCATTTAAAGGAATTTTGGATTATAAATTTTTGTTTGCAAAGTATTTTGAGGATCAATTAAGGAAAACTTTGAATTTTAAATTAAATTTGAGTTGTGATGGAATGGAATTTTTAGGGAAAATATGTATATATGAGTATATTTGGAAAACTTGTTTAAATGAAGTGCTTAGATAATTTAAAAGTATTTTTATTTTCGGTAAATGTTTGGTATTTTATAATGAAATTTAAATAATAGATTCAGTTTCGTATAATTAGCTTGTTATAGATTCTTCTCTATGCAATATTGCAAGGATGCAATTTTGTTAAGGGGAAAGTCTATAACAACCCGATTTTTAAGAAATAATTAATTAACATTAATAATAGAAATTTATTTAATTAAATTGGACTTTGATGGTTTATTTGATAAATTGGTTTGGTAATTATTCAATAAAAGGATTTAAATTGTAAAAATGTGGTCTTTAAATTTAATAAGCTATAAATGTGGAAAATAATATTTATAAAATTGGTAGAAATGAAATAAAATAATAGCTTGGAAAAGGAATGATTTTTAAATATGAATTTGTATTTATGTAGATTAAATTGAATTTGGTTTAAGAATAAAAGCGTGTGTGTGTATTCTCCTTATAACTAAGTTTAAAGCCCAAAGCCCAAGATAACCTAAACTCAAATCTAATTCTAGAATTCTCTTATCACTATGATATTTACGCATCCTTACCTCATCTAATACTCTAACTTCGACTGGAAGCAATCAAAATCTAGTTCCATCATTTTGTAAATTAAAAATCAAATAGAATACATTATCTAAATTTACCAAATTTAAATATGTGCACCTATATATCTGTGAGCATCTGGTGTTCGAGTTCTGTTCGATGCGGCGCTTTTGTGTAGTGTGTATATGGTTGTAGTAGAGGGAAGGAAGAAGAGGAGAGATAGTTTCAGGTGAGAATTTTTCTCACAAACCTATGCTAATCAAGAGAATTCCTATATATATGTTCGAATAATGTATGGGTGCATGCCGGTATGATGTTTTGTTTACTGCATTTAGTATCTGATGTAGGTTGTTTATAGCCTACAGTTCATCATCGAACATCAGTAGTGCGATAGGGCTTCAGGGTTGACTGTTCAGGTCGACCCAACCCTAGCCATGGTCGACCACTACAGCTTACCCATCTAAGAGCTTAGGTCGACCTGTCATTATGGTGGTTTGGGTATTTGCATGCTAGGTTAAGTGAGTTTGTTTGTATGGATTTACTGACTTTTATGTGTGCGTTTCTCCATGCCTGTGCCTATATGCGTGTGTGCATGATAGTTTTCGTGCTGTGTATATATTTGTATACATGATTCACCTGCTGTGTTCATGCTATTTCGGTATTCGTGTTCATGTGGGTGTGGGTGGTGAAGCAAATGCAGGCGTGTGTGTGTGTGTTTGTTGAGTGTTCTGATGGTTACGTGTGTGGATGAATGGGTTGCGCGTGTGGTGTGCAGTGTGTGTGTGTGTGTATGATTATGTGTTGTGTTTTGTGCTGCTTGGTATTTATATGCGAATGAGAAAATCTATATGCGTGTGGGTTTCAAAATATGTGGTGTGTGTGGTTTAGAGCAGTGTTTTGGAAACCGGACCCGGCCGCGGTCGGACCGCGAAAAACCGCGGGCCGTTGAGCTAGCCGATCCGGAGTCCAATTGAGCCGTTCATATGCCAAAGCCTTCGGCTGAACCAGAAAAACGAGGTCGAACCGTAGGAAAGAAAACCATCTGACCGCTCTTGCCTCTTTCATTTCTCAATCACGTAATTTTTTCTCGGCTGAAACTAAAAATGGCAGAACCCTAAATCGATCGAAATCTTAAGCTCGTCCACTGTCGCAAGCGGATGCCTCCACTTCAATCGTAATCTGCTACCTCCAATTCCATGGCAACCCACTGCATCGGCCTCCATCATAAGATGCTTTGCTGACGAGATTAGGTAATTGGGGTTTTTCGGTTGTTTTGATTTTTAAAGTAGATGAGTGATTTCTGAAATTGATTTGAAATTGGGTTATTGATTATTATTAAAACTTAGAGACAAGCCTTTTCTCCAAACTGCAAAAGTGGGAATATTGAAAAGGAATATATACAAAACTGCAAAAGTGGGAATAGGAATAATATCAAAACTCAGAGGCAAGCCTTTTCTCCAAGCAATTCTGTAAATTTGCTCCAATACAATTCGTATGCACAAATTTTAGAATATAACTGTCATTAAAATTCATAATTTATGTAATTTATGCAGTTATGTAATCAATTGCTTTGAGAATGCAGAATTAGATAATACTAACTTGGAGCTACTTTTAGTTAATGAAGACGTTGATGTGGTTGAGAATGATGATGCTGAAATTGGCACTGATGATATTATTGGCAATGAAGTTGGTTTACAAGAAATACACAATGGTGTGGAAACATTTAATTTTGATACATCAATTTCATATATGGCAATGTTACATGAAGCCAAAGAAGGTGCTGCTAGTAATAGGCATACATCATTATGGACCATGAATATATGACTAAGCTTTGTAGTTTTTGGATTGTTATTTTGGAGTTTATAAGTATCATCCCTGTTACTTGTTATATGATAATTTTATGTACCTTAAGTTTAAAACAAAACTGCAATGTATTTGAACATTCATATCTTTTGCAACAAAACCAACTTTTATATACTTTTTGCATATGAGTGAGTTTAATTGCAGTGCGTTTAATTCAAGGTTCAAAAGCATCATCATATGAGTGAATATCATCATACATTATTAAACTTGTTCTATCATCTACATTTTAAATGTATAAATTATTAAAAAATAAAAATGCACGGTTCCGACGGTCCAACCGGTTCAACCTTCGAAACCTTGAACCATGGAGCGCCACGGTTCGACTTGCGGTCCGGTTCTTAAAACATTGGTTTAGAGTGTTTATATGACTCAGTAAGTGTGAGTGTATTTGAGTATAAGTCTGGGTCTACATGTCATACATCATGCCTTCTTTTCATATAAATGTTTTAGGTGTTAGTCTTTGGATTGTTATGTATTCCCTATGATTTTGACTAACTATCTTGCTATTACAAAAACTACCGTTTGTGTTATACTTAGTTGTAAATCAAAGTGTTTCTACTTTTGCACCTGTGTGTATCTTTAGGTGAGTTTGTCTATGAATTTATTAAATAATTATTATGTTACATATTTATATAGTTTTGTAAATGTAAATTATAGAATAAACTATACTGAATAAGTAAATATGTATATTGAATATGTCTAAATTCTAGTATTTATATGCGATATATATTAACTATTAAAGTGAATCTTAAAGTGTATGAAATAAATGAAGTTAACTTACTAGCGTTTAAAAGTAGGAACATGAAATGATATAGTTAATGTTTGATAGGTATTGAAGTATATATGTTCAATCAAAATACATGTAATTCAAGTCTTGAATGTGTGTGTGTGTGTGTGTATATATATATATATATATATATATATATATATATATTTGATTATGAATGGATAAAATTTAAATTGGATGTTCTATTATTACATAAAATAGTATTTTATCATAGTAAAATTATGTAATACTCCATATATGTAACATTTTGCTTTACAACCATTTTGGTTTATTAAAAGAAAGAAATAGGTTTTCTTATGCTATTATTAATACATTTTACAATATTATTTAATTTATAAAAGATTAGAAAATTTATTTTATTGAAAAATAAGAAATGTCCCATAATTGATATTTATAGTATTCAAAGTATAATATTTTAATATCTAAATCAAGTTAGTGATATTATATTGAGTTTTGGTCAATTATCTATTTCTAAGTATTTAATAAGTTAAGTTAAGATTATATGTTGTAAATATTATTTATTTATTTAGTTGTTATATATATATATATATATATATATATTTTGAAATGCAAGCAGGGTTGAATGGACCCTTACCATATTTATTAAACACACAAACACAAAACAAAGGAGAGCCAAACATGCTATCCCAAAACCAGATACAGGGAATACAAAGGAGATAGAAAGAAAACAGAAAAAAGACACCCAAAACAAGAGCAACAAAAAACAGGCAAAACAGCGACCCTAGTCCATCGAGTCATAAGCATGATGATGTGAGGATTTCTCCTTGACCCTAGAGCTTATGATATTTATCAAAGCAGTATCAACCTTCAATTTATTCTCAAAGACTCTAGCATTTCTCTCAGTCCATATGACATCCACATACACTTTCAGAATCAACAAAAGCAAAAAGGACTTTGCATTCTTTCATCTAGTATTCCTGAAAAGCCTGTTCCACTCAGCTCCACCATGAAGAACAGGCTCATCAAACCCAGCAGTAATGAGACAAACTTTCCATATTTTATTTGTAAACACACAGTCAAAGAATAGGTGAGAACAATCTTCAGCAACACTATTGCAGAAAACACAAAACAAGTCCACAGTGAAACCCCTTCTGCATAACTTAACCTTAGTCATGAGAGCATTCTTTAGGACTTTCCACAGATTGAAGTTCAGTTTATGAGAAGTTAAAGTATTCCAAACTGTAGTATGCCATCTGAAAACCGGGTTAATATCATCTCTTTTCAGAGCTTTGTAAATTCTTGATATGGAGTGCTGCTCATGCTTAGCAGCCCACACATACCCATTACCACTTGGGGGAAGCCTGTAGCATTTCACAGCATCCCACAGTTGATTTATGATAGGATTGGAAGTGTAGGGGAACACAAACTCACCATCATAAAAATAATCAGTAGCCTTGGCATTCAAGGGGATGCCTGATTGAATTATCTGATCAAAGGAAAGTAGGTCATGCAATATTACTCCTCTACTTACCCACGGTTCAAACCAGAACTTAGCAGAACAAACAGGGCCAAGTAACAGCTGAACATGAGGAAGTAAAATGCATCTGAGTTTAAGAATAGATCTCCACACCCAACCACATAGAGGAGAGGGTACCATTTTCCAGAAATTTTTATTGCCAAGCTGATGATGCCTTGCCCACTTAACCCACAGGTTCGGTTTGTTATTGATAAGATTGTCAAAATGCTTAGAAAAGGCAGCCTGGTTCCAAGTAGTCAAACACTTAATACCCAATCCACCATATTTTTGGGGTTTTTCCAATTTTGCAAAAGCAATTGGAATGAGTTTAGTAGAATACATATCCCCAGTCCAAAGAAAGTGGTTCATAGCTCTCCTAATGCTAGATAAAAGAGCAGAGGGTAAGATAAAACACCTGCTCCAGTAGACAGTCATGGCATGGATTATGGACTTAATGATAGTGGATCTGCCTGCCTGAGTTAACTTATTGCTAGCCCATCTATTCATAGCTTCAGTGATTCTTTCAAACAGAGGTAAACATGCAGTAGTTCCAATTCTTCTGGAGGACAAAGGAATGCCCAGGTGCATGGTTCCAGCAGGGAGGATAGGTAATTGACTTTCATATATGATGGTTTGCTTGTCATTGTCATTCAAACCAGACAGCAATAGGTAAGACTTACTTCTGTTAACCTGAAGACCAGTGCACTTCTCAAAGGTATGAAGGATGCCTTTGACACAGTTTATTGAAGAAACAGTTGGCTTAATAAATAGAATCACATCATCAGCAAAAAGAAGAGAGGTGATGAGCGGATTCCTATATATAATTGACTTTCATATATATATATATATATATTTAATTGAATAATTTATTCTTATATTGCTATTCTGATAATTCTTTTCTTGTTATTGATTATTATTTTGTTTGTTTATCTATATATGCATATATTTGGTTAATTTATTTTACTGTACTTTTATCATTTTGCTTTCTTCATCATATACATTGACACAAATTATATGAATGATTCACCATTGATATTGATTTGGTTGATGATTTGATATGATATAGTGATGACATCTTTCAATATGATTTTGCATTATTTAATTCTGTGCGGCGAGAAATCTGAATAACGGGGTTATAATACCGTTTGGGATGAGGCATTCGGCAATATTTCTTCGGTTATTATTTGGAATCGTTATACATAATATTCAAAATGGGTGTAGTTTGTAAGTAATGAATAAATGTTTGAGTATCACGCAGTGGTATGGGACGTTGTTGTGATAGTTATTCGGTTATTCATTGTAGGTAGATGACACTCACATGAAGGGAATAGTGTGGATATTGTGAGGCGTTACGTAGTGATATACGGCTCTATTCTATAGTTAGTGAGACTTTGGGCCTAGATGTATTGGTTCTACATGCCACTATTATGATGTACTCCTAATTATGTTTGTTGGAAATGACTAGATGTTCAGTATCCACCCTTGCTGCTTGATCGTGGGGTCGCACCCTAAATCTGTGACACCTTATATATACATACATACATACATACATATAGCTTAATGCTTCAGCTTTGTGCAACCCTTATGCGTGCATTAGCCCCTTGTGTCACTAAGCCAGCAGTTTGTTACCTATAGGGGCATTTGTAGTGTCGTGACTTAAAGTGCTTGCATTGACGAGCATACCGATGGATACATGTCACGATGACAGGAGATAACCAAAGATTGTAGAGACTTGGTGTCTTTGGAGCTTGCTTAGTGCCATCAGTCTCCCTTCGGGTACTAACGGAGTAGTAGATTGGCATATACAATTGATACACCTTACTATAGCATTGATGTGGGCCAAGTGCTGCATATTATTATACTATATATATGAATCTACTTGGGACTTCGTGTCTATCGTACAGTCGTTTCCCATCATGATATTTTCAGGTAGATATACATGAGGAGATGAGATTATACCTGTGATACACATTCAGAGTATAGTAGATTCTCGGTATTGATAGGCAGCTTATCCTATTTGATATGTATTAATGATATTTATAGAGATTGAGAGTTATATTTAGGCAATGCTTCATGCTAGCTTGATTATACTTGGTGATATCTCCTATAATGGTATTTTTGGATTTGATGATGATTTCTAGATATGTATGATTCACTCGTTTGAGTTTATTTAGAGATTTCTAGTTTGATGTATTTCGATATGGGTGATGAAATCTTTCGATATCAGTGTTGCTTACGTTGAGTTAGTGAGTGATGTGATACTATGATAATTATTTATGGCATTTATAGTTATATATCTATTTCAGGCATACGTCACTATATTTATATTCATCCGTTGACATATTGTTTGATGATTTGATTATCAGTGTTAAAGTTATCATATTATTATTCCGTGTTTATGTTGTATTACTTCTATTATATACCTTGATTAGACATAGTTTGACCCATGTGTTATCTTATAATACTCGGGTCAGTCCGAGACAATTTAGGTACGGGGACGACATGACCAACATTCATTTTAGTGGGCCTAGAGGTGACATATATGAGGATGTTGTATGTTATTAGATATTGATTCTTTGTATATGTATGAATTGAGTTGTATATAAATTGTTTATCATATTATATTGAATTATTAGGCATTTGAGATGAGTTGTACTCTTATGACATTATTGTAATATATATTAATATTATTGCTGCGATTGACTCTGTATTCTCCGGTATTATATATTATGTATTGTTATATCCTGGAGACACACTTGTTTATTGCTTTGTATAGATACTGTGTGCGTATGGGTGAGTTAATTATTTAAAGTTTAAATACGTACCAATGTTAGTCTAAGGGAATATTCATGTGTGTACCCCGTATAGCCTCATACTCCATATTATCTGACAGTATTACTCTGTAATACTCTTGGATAGTATAGGTATAGAGGTGGGATCTTTACACATACTATTGCAACTTCTTTTTTCTGATCAAATCTTCGGTTATGTCCCTCAAATGTCGGCACTCATTAGTATTGTTCCTATGAATCTCATAGAAGCGACAATACTTCATTGAGTGCTTTTCTCATTTAACTGACTCCCTCCGAGCTAACTTTCTATAATTTTTAGTTCCTTAAGTAGCAAGGTAAATGTTTTTGACGGTCTCATTCAAAGGGGTATAATATTCAGGCTTAGATATCTCGGACGCTTCTTGAAATCTGGCTTCTTTCCACCTGCGCTCTAATTCCTTCTTTTCTGATTGATGTTATTATTCCTAATATTGACCGCAATGTTTCTGACACTCTCATCAGTTTGTTTCCTAGCAACCTTGCTATACATAACTTCACTCGATGGTCTACCACCAGCTTTTCTGATGACCATGTCTGCCTCTTCCAAGCATATAAAGTGGTAAGCCATTTGATAAAATTCCTCCATGGTGGTTGATGTTTCATCCTTAGCCATTTACCAAAATCTGTATCCGGGTGTATCCCCTAAATCAACACCATCAACACAATTTCCTCTATCAAATTGTTTACCTCGATCACAAAGATATTAAATCGACTCAAAAACCCCTTTAGAGTAGCTTCGGGACCCTAAAAGAAGCCCGACAAGGACATTACATCCATCGGTCGAGCAGTATAGAGCCTGAACTACTCCATAAAATTTCTTGCTAACTGATCGAACGAAGATATGGATCTCGGCAAGGGCCGGGTAAACCACATTGTAGCTACTCCATTCAAAAATATGGGAAAACATCTGCACCTTACTACGTCTGACACTCGGGCACCATCCATGTGCTATTCATACTTCAAAAGATGTTGTTTGGAACCTGTTGTCCTATTATACGACGACATCATATGCATAACGAATTTCCATGGATAACCTTCATGCAATATGTCATCCATGAATGGGGCTCTATCAGGCGTCAAGCCGCATTTGTCGTTACTTCTATGCTGGTTCTCATGCACTAACCTTCTCACCATATCAGCCATATACTCGGGACTAGTCAGATCGACTGGACGGCGATCGTCGGGGACTGCCCCGAGTGTTTAGCTCCGCAAACGCTCTCATATAGTTCCATGATGTTTGGATTCCCCTGACTTTAGGAGAACCATTTTCCCAGCCTTTCATTGTTTACATCCTTTCTTTGATAGCCCAGCAGCATTCGCTTGAGCACCACCATTCTGGCCACCAGTAACTTCCTCAGCATCAACACCAGCCCCTTTTTGCAACTCATCATCTGACCTATCAATTACAACTCGGGTTCTCAACTCGGCACCGAGTCATGATGACTTAGGGCCAAGTTATAATTTTTCAACTAGGGCATTCCCAGACGTCATTGTTTATGTCCCAGGTTCTCCCCCTTTCCTGTTTTCCATCTCTTTGATTTACGACCGATGAAGAAGAACTTTCTTCTTCCAAGTCAAAAGATAATGATTTTCGACGACTCTTCTTTCATCTTTGGGGTAGTTGAGTCATTAAAACAAGGCTACTCTCCATCTGCTTTAGAATAAAATTCTGGCTCTCTAGCATCTTTTTTCGTCTCTATCATCATTCGGTCTAAATCTACCCTAGTCACCATCTTTGGTGCACTTGGAACTTCAACAGTAATGGGTTGATTTGTCTCTTCATTGTGTTGAGAGCCTTTATTTTCAACATATGGCGGGTCCTGAGGCTGTTGATTTTTCTTTAGCATTTCTAGGTGTTATAACTCTTCCAGGTCTTATGATAAAATCTTTGCAAATCTAAATAATCATCGATCTTCTGACAACAACTTTCAACATCAAACTTATGGATAATTTAAGTCCAAAGGTTCAAGGTAGATATATGAGTGAGAACTTCAAGAATCTCTCAGTGAAAGCACAAAAAATGGGACAAACACCCAATCAATTATAAATAGTGATTATAAAAAGAAAGAAATTGAAAATGGGGTAGAAGACATAAGAATTATAGTGGTTCGACCAAAATCAATCGTCTATGTCCATTGTCAACTTTGTTGCTGATTTTAAATTTCTTTTACAACAGTGATTTTATAACTCGGTTGCTTACAACTCAAGCAAGGATACAACAGAGTGTCGGGGTCAAATCTATTAATTAAGAAAGTAAGAAAAAGATCCCATTTATGTGCACCTCTCCTCTTATTTATCAATGAAGATCGACGAATTTGGCTTTGATATTTGCTACCCACATTCTCCAAATCCGGCATGATGCTCCAAAGGAAGAGCCAGGTTTCTTGACTTCTTTTTTTTTTCTTTATCTTTAATCTTTTGTGCATGTTTGCTGGTTCAACACCTAACTATACAACTAGGTACTGAGTTTTGCTTCACAATTCGGTGACAAGTTATGAAGTCTCTTGACTTCTTATTTTTTGCTTTATCTTTAATCCTTTGTGCATGCTTATTGACTCAACTTCTAACTATACAAATTAGTACCGAGTCATAGGCTTCAAATGCCTACCGAGTTATGGACTTAGGTTGCATTTTCCTTTCTTGCTTCTTGCCATTAGACTTGCCTTAAAAGTAGTTAAATACTTTCTAGTGGTAAGGAAGGTTCAAAATTGATTCTTTAGACTTTGTCTAAACCCGGGTTTCCATACTTTTACTTCTGGGCTTTTGGTTTTACGTCATGACCATTCAGTTATTTTAGCTCATCGAGATATGGCTTGGTTCAAAAGCAAGATTATATGTATAGCTTAAGTTGATCTATAACAATTATTCTAACTCGTTGAGATATAGTGTGGTTCAAAAGTAAGATAAAAGGTACAGCTTAAGCTGATTTATACTATAATTTTACTAAAAAGATCTGTAAGCGATGAATTCAATCAACCATTACACCATCAACTAAGGTGATATGTGAAGGTTAATATTAAATTATTAATATTAATCACTGATTGAATTTATGCATGTGAATTGCACAACCGTATCTATGCAACCTTCAAAATACCACCTTATTTAACTAGTTTATAACGAGTTATAAATAAATAAATAACTATGAAATATTAATTATCAGTGTAGTTGATGTTTCGGTTGATTTTAGTAATTAGGGTAGCCCTTAGAGATTTTCTAAGTGCCACGAGTAGTTATTTGGGTACATATATAAAATTTATATGGATATGGGCATGTGTCGATATATGATATTGATATATATTTTAAAAGGCTTCAAATATATAATAAAAATTAAATGTGTTAATATAGGGTCGGCCATAGATGAATGGGAATGGAGCTTGAATTAGTTTAATTCGGTCTTTGGAGATCGAGTAAAAGAAGCAAGATATTTTCTCCTTGGCTTCTTTAAATATTTTTAATTCATTCATGCCCACACTTTTTTAAACCCTAGCCCCCTATACTTGTAGCTAACCCCTTGCTCCATCCCCTTCCAAACACAACATTCCATTAGTGGTTCAACTCGATTCTTTGCAAGTTTGAGTGGTGGATTCAAAATCCTAGGAAATGGAAGCACATCAACGTATAACAAGCAGTGAGATCATTTGAGGTAATCTTTATTTTATGGATATATTCACATGATCATGCTCTAACCTTTATATATAATAATATTGGCATATGTATATATTTTAATTAATTTTTTTAGAATTAATAAATAAATAATATGGATTTTATACGAATTTATATGTATTAAGTTAGAAATTAATAATAAATGTAAATATTTATTTTGGGCCTATAATGAAAACTATTTCGTAAACTTAATTTTAAATATTAAATTATTTCACTATGAACATATTTATTATCTAAAATATTAAATAGATTTTTGGTATGACGTTGTAGGCTGAGGTCCTAGAGGTCGTGGGTTCGAACACTCGAGATATCAAAATGAGTGATTTACTTGAATAAAGTACCACTTCTATCATTAAAATAATTTCCTAATTTATGTAAATAATACGTATATATATTAAAAAAGAAATGGTCTTTTCTTAGAAAAAAATATTATTATTACTCTCCATTGAGAATAAAGTTATATTTTAATAGTAATATTTATTTCATCCATTATAATATATATATATATATATATATATATTAAATAATATATATATATATTAAATAATATATATATATATTATATTTAGAAAATATTTTTCGATCGAAAATAAATAAATATTTTTTGTTGGATTAAGACAATTTATTTAGTCAAAATATTGGATATTTATATGTTAGATTTTGAATTTTAAATTTATATGGTATACTAAAATTATCAAATTGGTTTTATATTCAAATATAAAATATCTTTGATCTAGCCAAATTGATTTTAAATTAAGATAATTTAAATTTAAATTTCAAATTCAGATTAATATTTTTATATGTTGAACTAACTAGATATACATGTGTGTTTGAGATTTATAAATTATTAAAACATGACAATATATATATGGTATTGAGAATATGTATGTACAAAATCTTATACACATATCTTAATATATTCAAACATACACATACACACTTAAGTATGTATATTACCACGTGATATGCATATGAATGTGTCATATACATATGTAAGTATATTATATATACAATAGATATAAATCTCAATATCTATATGAGTGTGTGTGTGTGTATATATACTTTTATACACATGTTATATAGTTGTTATTTTATGTTATCACACTAAACAAATATACCTTAAATATATAAAAAATAAATATATTATAGTAACATAAAATATTTTTTAAATGTAGACTGGATCTAAATTCTTATAACTTATTTATATAAGCCTATCAAGATCAACTTAAGGAATTTTTTTGAAATTACCTCATTTCACCAACTGCCAGAGTGCGTAATTTAACATCGACGATCCTCAAAAGACCTTTTCACTTGGGTATATATCTAGTACATAGTAGCAAATGGTTTTTTTATGCCCTAATGGCGTCAAAAAAACAAGCGTGAAAAAGAAGTTCCCTTGCCTTACCAACACCATCCGTTAGGTGGTTTCCAATGCCTTCCTGATGTAATTTTCTGTAACAACCCGAAATTTAAACCATAATAATTAATTCGTTAATTAATTAGATAATAAAATAACTTTGTGAAATTATCAGAATCAAGCCACGGATGTTGCACCATTGTGCCCGTGGTAATTTTCTGGTCAATTTCCATATATAGAACGTCAGAAATCGAGCTAATATGACCCAGTTATAAAATAAACAAAATAAGCAGAAAATGAAGAATATATATACACACACACACATATATATATACATGCAGGTCGACCGCCCGGTCGACCCGCCTGCTGTTTTGGGGGCGAGCGAACGATTGTTCGTTCGTTCAAATGAGGTTGCGATTTTTTTAACCGACTAACATATTTTGCATCGTTTAAACTAATCTGGTCCCTCCGTTTCTACATCCGATGGCCCCTATTCAGCCTATGACGTGGTTGCATCCTATTCAATCTCCAAATCCAACGGTCCGAGATCCACTTCTACCCTTATAAATAGACCTCTGGACCTAACATTTTTTCTTATTCTAGGTTTTCTCCAATTGGTTTCACCTTTCTAGGAAGGACACTAGAGGGAATATTTTTTCCAAAGGAGAAAATCGTTATAAATTAAATTATTTTACAACTCCAAGCGGATCCGGGAAGACCAAAGGAAGAGCTTAGGACTGGAGGTTTTAAGATTTCTTTAACTAATTTAAAATAACAGGGTTTCCAATGGTTGCAGTTTTACTACGATTTTTTGAAAAGCCTTTTAAATAGTTATATACAGTTTTTAGAATTATTTTCAGTCTATTTCCTTTCAGCTATTCTTTTCAGTAATTTTAGTTTATTTATGTTAATTATAGTTTTTCCATTTATTTACAGTCTATTTACAGTATTTTAGTTTATTTACTGTTATTTATACGTTATTTACATCTTCTTTCTACGCTTTGGATTTTCTTCTATTTTCAGTTTTCTTTTATCGCTCCTTCTTCTTCGCATATGGATTAGAATAGGATTAACGCGAATATGGATTAAATTGTAAGAAAACTGAAATAATGGAATATAAGATGTAAATTTCAAAGACTGTAATATAAATGGAATTGGACTGAAATTACGCCTAATTATGACGTTAATTGGACTGAATTAAAAAGATTGGCCTAGTTATAACTTAGAATTATAACTAAAAGAGTAAAAGATGAAAGAAGCTTATTTTCACACTTAGACCATGGGTTAAGTAATAAGCATGATTATAACGTAGGTTATAATAAGAAAAAGAACAGAATTAGGCTTATTTTAAGACTTAGGAGAAATTAGTAAGCACGGATATTAGAGAAAATGTAAAGGCTTATTTAAATAATTTACCTAAGTTAATAAGAAAAGATGAAAGTAGGACCTGTACCAAATAGCATTCCCTATTAGACAAAACGGTGAGCCTAGGGCACGCTTATGCTAAGAATGGTAGTAATTGGTCAAATAAAAGTCCAAATCACGGGGGATTTGGATAAGGGGCGCAACTAGATATTGTTTGGATGACGGGCCAGTACCAACAGCATTTCCCCTATAGTTTCTATGGACACACGGTGGTCTCACATTAGCCTGAAGTGAGACGAGGGGCATGCTTATGCTGGAGTTTGAGGTAATAAGAAGACCCAATAGGTGGAGCAAAAGGTAACATGGGCATGGTGGCAGTTACGCGTGCGACTTCCATTCTGGTGCTCAGTAATCGCTATAAGTTCCAAGCACTTAGTATGTGTGTCTTTCATAGACACCATTGCCTTCTATGTAGGGAGCAATGTATCGTCTGGATCCACAGTGGTTGCTTTGTGCATCATTCGTAGATACCATTGGCTGCTGTGTAGGGAGTTATCTAGTCTATGGTCCGTAGTAAGGTCTATGGAGCAGTAGGTCGATCGAACGGTAGAATTAGGAATTCAGCCTAATTATAGGATTAGGAATTCAGCCTAACCAAAGCAGCTATCAAGAACAAGTGCAAACAATCAAAGTTAACCTATCTTAGTTAATCGTATTTATTTCCAGCTTATCTCTTTCCGGATCCACAGTGGTTGCTCTGTGCATCTTTCGTAGATACCATTGGCTGCTGTGTAGGGAGTTATATAGCGTCTGGTCCGCAGTAAGGTCTATGGAGTAGCAGGCCGATCAAAAAGGGTAGAATTAGGGTTACGTCCTAATTACCGGATTATGAATTCAGCCTAATCAAAGCAGAAATCAAGGGAAAATGCAAGCATTCAAAGTTAACCTATCTTATAAATTGAGCAATATTTAATCGTACTTATTTCCAATTTATTTCTTTCCTATTTCCTTTATTATCCTTATTTATGTTTGAACTGTTTTAGAGTCTATTACTTTTATCTTGCTTAAAGACTCTAGTAATTACTATCATTCACCAGACTTTTAGTCTGACCCACTCCTCTATTTTCCCCTTCCCCCCCATAGGCAGTCAAGGGAGAAGTCAGTAGATTGTTGTTGCTGGGCGGATTCTTGGAGGAGTTCTCTACTATGTATTTCTTTTATTTTCAGATTTTGTTCTTTCTATGTACTGGCTTATTATGAGGGATATTATGTATTCTGATTATTGAGACTATGAGTTTTTGTTTCATGAGACATACTGGATTTTTAGATATGTATGTGGTATTTGGTATTTTACTTATTTATGAAGCAATTATGAAGCTTTGTTTTAATTAAGTTATAATTTTAAGTTTCCGCTGTTTTTATCTATATTTGCCTTGTGAACCTTAGTCTCTGTTAGCTTTAGTTATACCTACAACGCACCATGCCTTTTAATGTGTCCTTTTGGGTATATTAAGGGGTGTGGGGTGTTTCACTTTCTTTCCAACTCCAGTTTGTTTTTGAAGCCACATCGATGCCATGACTTTCCGATGCCAAATCGATACCTTACCGATGCCATTTTTAAATTACAATTTTGGATTTCCCCACGCCTTGCCGACGCCATTTCAAAAGCAATTTTCAAGCATTTCTGCTACATTTTTAACCCTCAAGCTCGGTATCCAATACAACCATTCGGACAATGTCAAATAAGTATTGAAACATATATCTCAATAAAAAAATATCACCAAAAGCGTTATAAAACAATAAAAAAACAATGACATAATTGACGAAATATTCATATAACACATAACATTCGTATAATTTTTTGATACAACTTAAACTAGATTCACATACATACATGTCTAACGAAAATCATGTCCATGTAGTAGATAGATATATACATCACACTGTATGGTTAATTTTTTTTAATCATAACTGCATATCATAAAAAAAATTCACTCGTCTTTTGCGTGGTCCTTGTTCTGACGAGGCTTGCCTGCTAGTCCACTTATGTGCTTCTCAACCAATTGGCTAAACCTCTCATAATTTGACCGAAGTATTTTGACTTTGGCCTTCATTGCTACCAACTTCAACTCTATATGGGTGATGTACTACGATGATCGGTCTGGAATGTTGGTATTGTCTCTACCTCTGGACTTCTACATTTATTTATTTATTCAAAGTGTCAAAGAATAATTGAACATTTATTTTGTTAAAGTATTATAATTACCTAATTGAATTATTTGAAATACCATAGGAGTATTCCTATAATTTGGTCTATGGTCTGACCTTTTAGCCATAAAAGTGTTGAGGGTGTGAAAGACTTCTTTCTCAACCTCATCTGGGATGTCCACACATTATGGGTGGCACTTAGAGCCAACTCGATGGACTTAGACCTGACCCATAGGTTTCAGTTCTATGTGGGTTGGGCTTTGTCGGGTTCAAACTATACATTTTAAAATCTAGACCCGACACGACCCGACCCGAGTTTCGGTTTGGGTCGGGTCGGTTTGAGTTCGGTTGGGTGATAACACTAAAAATGCATGTATTTTAATATTTTTTGGTCGGGTCTTTCATGTCAGGTCGGTTCGAGTCGGGTTTGATCATGTATTTATGGTAGTTTTCATCATTCAAACCCGACCTAAAACCCATCAGGTTTGGTTCAAGTTCGGGTCTTTTTAGGTCGGTTCGATTTGGGTTTGCTGTTCTCGGTTTTGATTGCTAGTCCTACCACACGTTTACTTGTTAGCTCGTCAATCTGAACTTGATGTTTTGTCCATTTTTATTTTTCATGCTTATTAGAATTATAAATTTATACATATATCATTTAAATTGAGTTTTTTGAATGGCTTACTAAAAACTGCTTCGCAGCGTCGTCAATCCATCATGTGGTAGTCGATCCATTATTGTTGGGGTTAACCTTGTGAATCGTGTAATAAACCTCTTAAGATGTCGGTTCCTTTTGAAGATATTCTCACTTATATATGAAAATAAAATATTAAACAAGGTAATATTTGAATGTATTTACTATTAATTTGAACGCTTCTTTGAAAAACCTTAACTCCATATTATGCGTTAGTACTACTATGTTATTCTATGAATGACAATAAATATAAGCACACCATTGATACATCAAACTATCTATATATTTACCTCAACTACAACACATACATTAATGCATACTAACCACCATCTTGGAGAAAGCATTGACTCATATTGAAGAAGTATGTAACAAAAACTTAAAATGTACACATCTCCATTTAAAATGTTAACATTATTAACTTAAAAATTCAACAACTTCTAAAAATGTTAACGGGAAAGAAAACAAAGTAAAACATGGATGAGTCCCTAATCTTTGATTCTAAAATGATTTAGCAATGATCAAAATCCATTGGGTACACTCTCAACTAGAGTAATGTTACATATAGACTGCCTATTTTCTAAAATGGGGTGCTAATACTGATATCTATACTGTTTGATAGATTAAATGAGTGTTATGCTATAAGGCAAATGCTGATTAATGATGTGAGTAAATATCATTTTGCGTGAAATGCTTGAGGACTAATGGATAGTTTAAAAAACATGTTAACTCAGTATTAAAAAACTGAAGCTCGGCTCAAAGACCGAGTTAAACTTAATTTTTTCAAAGTAAGTAATCCCAATCCTTCTAGTTCTACATTTTACACACTTAAAGAAAAAAACCTAGAATGTATCACTCATATTATTACCCCAGTACTGGATGTTGTTTCCCATATGATGTATATATAGGACAAATGATCTATTTGAATTCTAGTTGTATATATAGGACAAATGATCTCAGTACCATTTTATAAATGAATCCGATTTAAAAATTGAACTAAAATTGGTTTTAAAATGAGTACCGGTTTTTTTTAAATGAACTCGATTTAAGAACCGAGCTTAGCTCAATCTAAAAGCCGAGTTGCAGCAAATAGTGCATCCATTCCCTTTGTGATTGGACCAAAGGTTTTTCTGACTTGCCCCTCACTTGCTTCCTCTATCATTGGATATGATAATAACTAAACTGCAAATTAATAAATAATAAGCCAATTGCTTCTTTAGTAGAGAGAAATCATTCCCAAACTCGAATATAAGGTTGAATTCTTGAACTCAAATTTGGGGTTAAACTAATTAACTGTAAAAATGCTTACGTTGAACAAATAAATGGTTGCAAGCGAAAGAAAAATAGATTAGCAACTAGAATTTGCATCATTTGGTATCAATAAATACTCCTGTGTGGGTGGAGGTGAGCAGTGACAAAAAATGGTAGTGTTGGACGATGAACCAATACTAGTTCACCGGATCAAATCCTCTGCCCCTCTCCTGCCTGTCCCCATATGCCACAATGATCACAGCCATTCATTTTCTATCATCAACCATTCATCAAATATGGTGGGCCCCACAAAGTCATCAATTTACCATAATGAATGGCTGAGATTTTTTAGGACAAGGTGACGGAGGATATGGGGACAGGGGATTTGGTCTCTTCATTGGCAATTATTCCATTCGCTTGGAAAATAGACAAATCACAAAATAAACTCTTACACTGCATCCCTGTCATACATCACTACATTCTTCAATTCCACGCTCCTCTCTTAACCATTTACATAACATTCTTAGATGTTCCTTATAACAAAATTATAAAAATAGTATGTCACCTAGCATTCACTTCCTATTTCAAAAGTTTACAACCACATAACTAAAACTAAATTTTTCCAATTTTCACATTGGTACACATAAAATTAACAATACCATATTTCATATACAACTACATAACTACTCCAGACAATTACACTTAGAACAGATGACCACTTTGCATTAAACACTGACTAAACAACTTTATATTTTTGAAGTATGTGCACAATGCTTCATCATAAAGAATTAAAGAATTTGGAAATTATAATTTGATAGAACAAAAACCGAGAGAGTTTCTTTATTAATTTTGTTTCAGACATGATACAACTAATACCAGAATGTAATGTACATGGTTTACTTTATAATGTACAAATAGTACTTATATAGGCTGAACTATTGTGTGGCCCAAGACAGCTATATCCGAAGTGGTTGATAATATGAGAATGCTTTAGGTTGTTGACTTATTCTATTCTCATTGTCAATACCCCCCTCAAACCGATATTAGGTTTAAGATTATGATGATTCCCAATTTCACCGCCGCTTCAATTTCTCTTCAATCTTCAGCAAAATGAATGAAATTTCTTGTTTGTTTGTGTCTCTAGTCTTGAATTCTAGTGAGATCTGAGAATCTTTAGTGAAATTATTAGCTTCTTTGTTGAGGCGATTGAGTTACTTCGATGTGATGAAATTTTAGCTTTGTGAGCTTCTGAATGCTTGTCAAAACATCTGGATTTACATGAATCTAGCCGGATTAGGTCTTGATTTCTTGTATCTTCAAGTCACTTCAGAACTGATAAATTTTTGTGCTAACAACGCTTTTGTGAGACCATTGACATGCTAGTAAGGTGCAGGTATATGATTCACTTACAGTTTCTGCTTTAGAATTTGTTCTCGAACAATATAGAGATATATTTCAATATGCTTTGTCCTTCAGTGTAGTATAGGAATTGCAAACATGTAAACTGTACTCTGATTATCACATCATAATATCGATTTGATCTCTATTTGATTTTTAACTCACTTAAAAGTGATTGTATCCACATTATCTCTTTTGTTGCACTTGATACACTCATATATTCGGCTTCAGTGCTGGATTAGGAAATGGTTGATTGTTTCATTGAGCACCATGATACTAGATTATCTCCAATGTAAATACAATATCCTATTCTTGATTTTTTGTCATCTGTATTAGTAGCCCAAGTCTGCATCTGAATATCTAGTTATATTGAGATTTTTGCATACCTTTTATGATAGACCATAATTTTTAGTTCCTTTTAGATGTCTTAAAATTCTCTTTACTGCTTTTCGAATCTCAGCCAATGGTTCCTGCATGAATTGACATACCTTGTTAACACTAAACGAGATATATGGTCTAGTTATCGTTGCGTATTGTAAAGCTTCAACAATACTTCTATATTGTTTAATATTAGTTATTTGTTCTCTCTTTTTTAAAACAGGTGTTGGCCGCTTATTATTGGAATTGGTTGTGACTTTGCACCATCCAGTTTTGACTTGATTAGGAGCTCTTTGATATATTTCTTCTGTAACAACCCGGGATTTTGGAGATTACTATTAATATTAAATTATGATGAAAACTATAAGTTAATATTGTGTTTAAAAATGAATTGGATAATAAAATAAGGGATTATATTGTTTATTTTATATAAACAATATCTTGATGAATATAATTTGGGATTTGAAATTTAAATAAGTCGTATTATTTTATTTGACGCTTATTTGAACATTTGATGGTTGAAATAAGTGTAAATGAATGAAAATAAGTTTGGAAAACTTTATTTATGGATTTGGGTTGAAAATAAATAATTGTGATGGTTTAATTTGAGTTAATTAGTAATATCGAAAATTTATTCCAATGTTAGCCTTTTATTGTAAAATAAAAGGAACAATATGAAGAAAATAAAATTTAGAAGTGTAATTATGCTTGGAATGATGTTTTAATGTTATAAAAATGTTAAAACATTTTAATACACTTCATTAGACTTAAAAATAAATTTTATTTGGTTGAAATGGATGAAAATGGTGAATTTTCACTAAAAATGAGAATATTGTTAAAAATTCGTTTTATATGGTGAAAATAATATTTTTAATTGGAAAATTAAATTTTTGATGTCACTAACATGTTTCCTTTATTGAAACATGAACAATGCAACTTATTTCATGTGATTTGGAAATTATATGCAAAAGTTATGTGTAAAATTGTGTTATTTAAATAAAAGTAAGGTTTTACTGATAAAAATAAATTTTTATCGTTAGAATAAAGTTTATTTTGTAGAGAAAACAATTTTATTTACATATAATTGGTTTTATATATTTTTCTTGGCTTTAAATTGAGAAAATTGGTGCACATATTGATAAAATGGGTAAAAAATATACATTACTTAGAATTTCACTAAGTATAATTGTCTTTGGGCTTATTGGGTAAGGTTTTAGATCCAAAACCCTAAATCTAGAAGTATCTAATGAGAAGGAATTGCCTATACGTGATTCCTCTATTCATTCCTTCTTCTCAATTTATTTTTAAGTCTAATGAAGTGTATTAAAATGTTTTAACATTTTTATAACATTAAAACATCATTCCAAGCATAATTACACTTCTAAATTTTATTTTCTTCATATTATTCCTTTTATTTTACAATAAAAGGCTAACATTGGAATAAATTTTCGATATTACTAATTAACTCAAATTAAACCATCACAATTATTTATTTTCAACCCAAATCCATAAATAAAGTTTTCCAAACTTATTTTCATTCATTTACACTTATTTCAACCATCAAATGTTCAAATAAGCGTCAAATAAAATAATACGACTTATTTAAATTTCAAATCCCAAATTATATTCATCAAGATATTGTTTATATAAAATAAACAATATAATCCCTTATTTTATTATCCAATTCATTTTTAAACACAATATTAACTTATAGTTTTCATCATAATTTAATATTAATAGTAATCTCAAAAATCCCGGGTTGTTACAGACTCTCCCCCTTAACAAAATTGCGTCCTCGCAATTTCTAGAGGAAAAGGCTGTAAACAACATAAAAATTCAATCGACAAAGGGGTAAAGGACAAGCTCGAAACTCAAACCATTCATACTCTCAACATAGAATGGTAGAGAGAAACAAGGAAAAACTCACTTGGTTAATCCAATGGCCCTTCAAATGCTAATATAGTGATGAACAAACCATCGAATTTTCCAAGTAACTCGAAAGAATTTCAAAGATATCCCATCTTCGAATCAAAACTCAATAAGATGCTGAACAAATAATCTATCAAATAAGATAGATTTCTCAAAACTCTACGAATAAAGTCGGGATCAATCTCATTCAAACCCGAACTCTAAGCAACAAAAATGGTCATCAACACAATTTTCCGCATAATAATACGAAAAGAACATCCTCACAGCAAGGATAAACTGATAGACAAGATAGATAAATCACAAGATGGCTTCTTAGAAGGCCACCAACTCGAACGACCGCGAAAAATGCACGTCGTTAATAATAGCTCAAAGATAGAATATACTCAAGAACAAGGATATAAGCTCGAATTATCTTTTAATCCAAGATATTTAGAATTTTTAAATCTCAACATCTTTTAAATTTTAAATCTCAATTTTCAACATTTGAAAATTTTCAAACTTTTTACTATACTACTTAGTAAGTTATTTAAAACTCAAATTAAAAGTCCAAATTCCTTCTCTTACGTCAAAATTAATTCCCAAAGAAATTTGTAAATCCATAATAATATTCCTCAAAATAAATTAATGGTTTAAATTCTCTTTACTCTTTTTATTAAACCACTTAAATAGTTTAAAAGCAATCTTCAAGTTCTCTTATAACACTTCTCTTAAAACATCCAATGTATATAATATAGATTCTAAAATCTCAAAATATATTTTCAAAATCTCAATTTTTAAAACACAAACCATCGTGTCTGATTGCCTCATCATAGCATTTAGGAGATTCCTATCGATAACGTTGATCAGGCGTATCGACCAGAACTCTTAACTACTCGATGGACAACCAAACACTCTCAAATTATTTCTATAAAAGAAATACTACTCATGTAAATATATTCTCAAAATATTCTTTGATTTTTTTAAATATCTCAAAGCTCAAATTTCTCTTTAAAACTCATATTTATATAGCTTCAAAACTCAAACCAAAGAACATTAAGAGAATGCATCGAGATATTCCCAGAATACTCGATTCTCAGATGCTATTTAACTCCAGTCATCACGATGTTTATGGTACCAAATAATAGTACTAGTCACGATGTAGCGCACATAGCATTGCTTCGGCATGCGATCGAGGATCTGGCCAATCCAGGATTTCTTTGGGTTTTGATGTTTTAGACTTCACCGTCCTTAAACGATTATTACATTGATAGCCTAGTTCCAGATGAGATGTATACATATATGGTGAAATCATTTATGATGTTACTCTTTAATTGAGTTATTTGCATTATGGATTGATGATTTGATGATTTTGTAGACTTCTTGACGTTAAGATGGAGTTGAGATGTATTTATATTATACCGATGAGATGAGGTATAAATGATTATGAAGAATCTTTCATGATGAGTTTTAGTGATGGATTTGAGATGTATCTATATTCATACCGATGAGATGAGGTATGAGTATGTATGATTCTTCTTTTATGATAGGGTTTTATATTTCCTTGAATGATCCTTGGGATGTGCCAATGAGATGAGACACATCCATATGAGTTTTATTCTATGTATGAAGGATATGTACCTTTGATGTATTGTTATATTGACAACCACTTCTAAGAAGATAGTTGAATCATTTGAAGTCATTATCCATATTCCTTTATACCGCCGATGATATGGGGCGAAAGCGATGTTTATCGAGTCTTATCTTTAAAACTTTGCTCGCCGATATTCCATTTGCTTAAGTGTTAGTTATGCCACTTAAGTATGACTTTATCATCATTATCTCTTCTACTTGGCCAGAAGAGATGTTGTCCTTTCTTATGATGTTGAAACCCTGTTTAGAGCATGGCATCCTTTAAGAAAAGGATACTATAGCTTTCACCTGCTTATCCTTATCGATTATTCTGTTGAACTGATGATTTTAGCTAGCTTGACCCGTGTGTTTTCACTCGGGTCAGACCGAGTTGTTTTAGGTATCGTATATTGGGCTAAGCTTGAAGTTGATATTGGATAACAGCTCTTGTTTCACTTGAGTAGTTTCTATTCTTTCGCATACTCTGATGTAGTTATATTTGATTCGATGTATATAGTGTGGTCGAGTACCACCTTTATTGTATTCATATTGTATTGTACTAAACATGTATCAGTGTATATGTAAATATATATGATATTGATTACTGTTCTGTGATGTGCTTTTCATTTAATTATTGTATTTTGTTCCGATAGATCCGTTAGCCACCTATAGTTTTGAATTAAGCATTTACTGGGTATGTCGATCCACTTGAGATAGAAAAAAAATCATATTGCATTTATCGACGTATTCAGTAGATGTTTAAGACAAAATTATAGATGGTCGCCCTTAACCAGCCCTATTCTCCACTTTAGTAGACAGAATTACTTGTTAATTCTCTTTACTAAGGTGGATCTCAGGGTGGGGCGTTACAGCTTGGTATCAGAGCTGTGGTCAGAACAAAGTAGAATAAACACAGAACAGTACGTATATCAGGGTGAATCATTGTCCTTTATTCAAGCTTGTTTTCAAATCGAGCCTTGATTCTTTTTCAAGTTTTGGGATTGTTGAGATGGAATATGTCTAGGAATATAGATATATTATATTCCGTAGTATTCCATAATAGAGTTTGATGTCATCTTATCTTATATAAAATCTTATTTGGGGCTATTCTATTCTTATTTTTATCGATACGAGTGAGTTCGTATCGATGGAGCTGATTGATTTCTTTGAGCATTCTTGTTGCATTCCTTTGAGAGTTGTGAATCCTATTAAAGGAATCCACAACGATTGGCTTGTTGTGAGCATTCTGAGTTTTCTATTTGTTGCTTCTTTAATGAGTATTTGTTTATTACCCACTATCTTAAGATGTATCTGATATGAGATGGATTGACTTATTTGATGTCAAGTCCGATCCTTTTGTTGTTATAGGATCCTATATTTATTTAGGCATCCTAATTTGATTGGTTTATTATTTCTATCACTTTGGAATGTTAATGATGATTCCGAAGTTTCTGAATTCACTCTTGAGTATCGAGATGTAGATGACATATCTCGAATTCCAGTCAAGGTGACTTTGTTGAGTTTTGATGAGTCCGTTTGGGTTTGATATCCAATCGCCCAATCGAGTGTTAAATTAACCTTATTCCTAGCTGTTAGCCTTCGGTTATCCTTCCACAAGGACTTCTACTAAGGAATGGGTGAGTTTCTGCATTGTTCAAGTTTGATTGAGTTTATCATTCAGTTTCATTGAGTTATCCTTTTCGGATACTCGATCAGTGTTATTCTTTGTAGCATTACTTTGTTTGAGGTAATGATTTGCTGTTTGTGTGCTTCTTCTCCTTCGAGAAGAATATCTTGCTTATCCTGTATCTTGATGATTTTTGGGAGTGGCTCGTGACATCGTAAGATTGACGAACACTCTATCTCCTTCTGTTGATTTTGAGAATCGAGTAATCTGGGAATATCTCGATGCATTCTCTTAATGTTCTTTGGTTTGAGTTTTGAAGCTATATAAATATGAGTTTTAAAGAGAAATTTGAGCTTTGAGGTATTTAAAAAAAATCAAAGAATATTTTGAGAATATATTTACATGAGTAGTATTTCTTTTATAGAAATAATTTGAGAGTGTTTGGTTGTCCATCGAGTAGTTAAGAGTTCTGGTCGATACGCCTGATCAACGTTATCGATAGGAATCTCCTAAATGCTATGATGAGGCAATCAGACACGATGGTTTGTGTTTTAAAAATTGAGATTTTGAAAATATATTTTGAGATTTTAGAATCTATATTATATACATTGGATGTTTTAAGAGAAGAGTTATAAGAGAACTTGAAGATTACTTTTAAACTATTTAAGTGGTTTAATGAAAAGAGTAAAGAGAATTTAAACCATTAATTTATTTTGAGGAATATTATTATGGATTTACAAATTTCTTTGGGAATTAATTTTGACGTAAGAGAAGGAATTTGGACTTTTAATTTGAGTTTTAAATAACTTACTAAGTAATATAGTAAAAAGTTTGAAAATTTTCAAATGTTGAAAATTGAGATTTAAAATTTAAAAGATGTTGAGATTTAAAAATTCTAAATATCTTGGATTAAAAGATAATTCGAGCTTATATCCTTGTTCTTGAGTATATTCTATCTTTGAGCTATTATTAACGACGTGCATTTTTCGCGGTTGTTCGAGTTGGTGGCCTTCTGAGAAGCCATCTTTTGATTTATCTATCTTGTCTATTGAGTTTATCCTTGCTGTGAGGATGTTCTTTTCGTATTATTATGCGGAAAATTGTGTTGATGATCATTTTTGTTGCTTAGAGTTCGGGTTTGAATGAGATTGATCCTGACTTTATTCGTAGAGTTTTGAGAAATCTATCTTATTTGATAGATTATTTATTGAGCATCTTATTGAGTTTTGATTCGAAGATGGGATATCTTCGAAATTCTTTCGAGTTACTTGGAAAATTCGATGGTTTGCTCATCACTATATTAGCATTTGAAGGGCCATTGGATTAACCAAGTGAGTTTTTCCTTGTTTCTCTCTACCATTCTATGTTGAGAGTATGAATGGTTTGAGTTTCGAGCTTGTCCTTTACCCCTTTGTCGATTGAATTTTTATGTTGTTTACAGCCTTTTCCTCTAGAAATTGCGAGGACACAATTTTGTTAAGGGGGAGAGTCTGTAACAACCCGGGATTTTGGAGATTACTATTAATATTAAATTATGATGAAAAATATAAGTTAATATTGTGTTTAAAAATGAATTGGATAATAAAATAAGGGATTATATTGTTTATTTTATATAAACAATATCTTGATGAATATAATTTGGGATTTGAAATTTAAATAAGTCGTATTATTTTATTTGACGCTTATTTGAACATTTGATGGTTGAAATAAGTGTAAATGAATGAAAATAAGTTTGGAAAACTTTATTTATGGATTTGGGTTGAAAATAAATAATTGTGATGGTTTAATTTGAGTTAATTAGTAATATCGAAAATTTATTCCAATGTTAGCCTTTTATTGTAAAATAAAAGGAATAATATGAATAAAATAAAATTTAGAAGTGTAATTATGCTTGGAATGATGTTTTAATGTTATAAAAATGTTAAAACATTTTAATACACTTCATTAGACTTAAAAATAAATTTTATTTGGTTGAACTGGATGAAAATGGTGAATTTTCACTAAAAATGAGAATATTGTTAAAAATTCGTTTTATATGGTGAAAATAATATTTTTAATTGGAAAATTAAATTTTTGATGTCACTAACATGTTTCCTTTATTAAAACATGAACAATGCAACTTGTTTCATGTGATTTGGAAATTATATGCAAAAGTTATGTGTAAAATTATGTTATTTAAATAAAAGTAAGGTTTTATTGATAAAAATAAATTTTTATCGTTAGAATAAAGTTTATTTTGTAGAGAAAACAATTTTATTTACATATAATTGGTTTTATATATTTTTCTTGGCTTTAAATTGAGAAAATTGGTGCACATATTGATAAAATGGGTAAAAAATATACATTACTTAGAATTTCACTAAGTATAATTGTCTTTGGGCTTATTGGGTAAGGTTTTAGATCCAAAACCCTAAATCTAGAAGTATCTAATGAGAAGGAATTGCCTATACGTGATTCCTCTATTCATTCCTTCTTCTCAAAAAAAGAAGAAAAAAATATACAACTTACAGCAAACCTAAAACAATGGCCTCCATATGAGGAAAAATCAAAATTCACTTATTCTCTTGCAAATTCAAGGTTCAATTCAAGTTACAACCATAAGAGAAGCTTCTATAGGTTTCCAATTACTAATCCAAGACCAAAGCTCTTTTCTTTGCAAGCAAAATTATTTAATTCACTGCAAATAAACCCTAAGGTGAGTAATCTCACTCACGCTTGCTGTATACAATCTTTCTTATTCATATTTAGTGTAAAATTGGATGTTTGGAGCTATAAAAATCAAGTTTTGATCATATTTTGTGCTCAATCCAAAAACTGAATTCTGTCCATCTTTGAAGCTGAAACGAATTTGACCATAACTTATTCGTTTCTTAATCGATTTTGATAATTTTAGATGTTACGAAAAGCACAAATCATGTACTACAACTTTTTATGTTTGGAGTTTCACGAAATTTTGAAGTTGTCTTGGCCAAAAATGTGATTGTTTGTCACTGTCCCAAGACAAAATGACAGAAGTTGTGAAATTCAAATCTCAGAATTGTTTTATCCATATCTTTTGCATTTCTTATCAGAATTTGGTAATTTTTAATGTTCTGGAAAGCTTAGACATTGTACTAAAACTTTAATGTTTGGAGTTTCACGAAATTTTGAAGTTATCTTGGCCAAAAATGTGATTGTTTGTCACTGTCCCGAGACAAAATGACAGAAGTTGTGAAATTCAAATCTCAGAATAGTTTTATCCATATCTTTTGCATTTCTTATCGGAATTTGGTAATTTTTAATGTTCTGGAAAGCTTAGACATTGTTCTACAACTTATATGTTTGAAGTTTCACGAAATTTTGAAGTTAGCTTGGCAAAAAATGTGATTGTTTGTCACTGTCCCGAGACAAAATGACAGAAGTTGTGAAATTCAAATCTCAGAATTGTTTTATCCATATCTTTTGCATTTCTTATCAGAATTTGGTAATTTTTAATGTTTTGGAAAGCTTAGACATTGTAATACAACTTTTATGTTTGGAGCATCACGAAATTTTGAAGTTATCTTGGCCAAAAATGTGATTGTTTGTCACTGTCCCGAGACAAAATGACAGAAGTTGTGAAATTCAAATCTCAGAATTGTTTTATCCATATCTTTTGCATTTCTTATCGGAATTTAGTAATTTTTAATTTTCTGAAAAGCTTAGAATGTCTTCTACAACTTTTATGTATTGTGTTTTCTTAAATTATGATCTTAAAAGAGGCAAACTGAACAAATAAAACACAGGTCTGGGCAAAACGCCAAAGTTATTTCTGTGTATCTTGAATTGTTGCACCAGCTTTTGGTGCTTTCTTTTATGTTTTCCGAACATGGTTTTGATGCTCATTTCAGTGCAAATATTGAGAGCTTTATATCATATATGCTCTAGTATTGAATCATTTATTTTCTTAAATTGTTCGAGCAAGTCTTAGATGATAAATTTTAATATAGATTTTGAGTATTGTATTATCTTATTCAAGGGACAAACCATGATTCTTTTGATTATTTTTGGGTTGCTTCTACTATATAGAAGCTCGGATTTTCATGAATCCTTCATTGGGATTTTAATGGATTTTAATGATTCATTATGTGATGTTTTCATTGTGATTCCGAGCACATGTGCACGTATTTTCAAACTATTTTTCCAAAAATGTTCATATTCTAGCTATTGTTCTAAGAAATATATTTTACAAAGTGATTTCATAAAAAAATATGATACAATTAATATTTCTAAATTATAAAGAGATTTTCAAATCGATTTCTTAAATATTCTCTGAAATTTATTTCAAAACCCGATTTAGCAAAAATATTTTTCTATATAAAGATACACGTTTTTGCACTTTTCGGACGTATGAGAAAGAGAATTAAATGATTTAGTAAAACATGTGGTATGGGACACATGAGTTTGTTTTTTTGGTTAATTCCGGACTTGTACGATCGAAACCTCTTGAGTATTGTATCTTGAGTTAATATTTAATATTTTCAATTTTTATTATAGGAATTTTTCGAGTAGCCAATATTTGGCGAGTTGAGACGTTCGAGATCTCTTATTATAGGAGTAAAAATCGATGAGAACCACTTAAAGATGTTGTTTTACTTGGCGATGATATGAGGTGAGTCTTGAGATGAGATTTCTCTTTTCGGAGATTATGGTTTATGAGAAACCATTATGAGATTTATTTGCATTTGCCGATGATACGAGGTAAGCTTCTTTATGATGATTTTACGATGTTGAGATGTATTATGATAGTTTTTACTTGTCGAAGAGATGAGACAAGTCACGATGCCACTAGTACTCGTCAATGAGATGAGACGAGCATGGTATTGTATTTACTCGCCAATGAGATGAGGCTGAGTATATTTTCCTGATGTTTATGATGTTTTACTAGTGTGGTACCAACTAACGGCTAGTAAACCCTTAGGTGCGAACGTATGCTATGGGACATACGTTAACACCTATTGGGTTCCTATCCGAGAAGTTGAGACACATTCACGATGTTGACTAGTACTACAGACCATGAGTACTCGATTGGAGTCATTACAATGCAGTTGCTACTTCGATCATCACGATGTTATTAACTCGGGTCTTTGTGACTGGGAGTTGTTATGATATTATAGACTATAGTCATTTACGATGTTCACGATGTTAAGATGCTATTTAACTCCAGTCATCACGATGTTTATGGTACCAAATAGTAGTACTAGTCATGATGTAGCGCACGTACCATTGCTTCGGCATGCGATCGAGGATCTGGCCAATCCGGGATTTCTTTGGGTTTTGATGTTTTAGACTTCACCGTCCTTAAACGATTATTACATTGATAGCCTAGTTCCAGATGAGATGTATACATATATGGTAAAACCATTTATGATGTTACTCTATAATTGAGTTATTTGCATTATGGATTGATGATTTGATGATTTTGTAGACTTCTTGACGTTAAGATGGAGTTGAGATGTATTTATATTATACCGATGAGACGAGGTATAAATGATTATGAAGAATCTTTTATGATGAGTTTTAGTGATGGATTTGAGATGTATCTATATTCATACCGATGAGATGAGGTATGAGTATGTATGATGCTTCTTTTATGATAGGGTTTTATATTTCCTTGAATGATCCTTGGGATGTGCCAATGAGATGAGACACATCCATATGAGTTTTATTCTATGTATGAAGGATATGTACCTTTGATGTATTGTTATATTGACAACCACTTCTAAGAAGATAGTTGAATCATTTGAAGTCATTATCCATATTCCTTTATACCGCCGATGATATGGGGCGAAAGCGATGTTTATCGAGTCTTATCTTTAAAACTTTGCTCGCCGATATTCCATTTGCTTAAGTGTCAGTTATGCCACTTAAGTATGACTTTATCATCATTATCTCTTCTACTTGGCCAGAAGAGATGTTGTCCTTTCTTATGATGTTGAAACCCTGTTTAGAGCATGTCATCCTTTAAGAAAAGGATACTATAGCTTTCACCTGCTTATCCTTATCGATTATTCTGTTGAACTGATGATTTTAGCTAGCTTGACCCGTGTGTTTTCACTCGGGTCAGACCGAGTTGTTTCAGGTATCGTATATTGGGTTAAGCTTGAAGTTGATATTGGATAACAGCTCTTGTTTCACTTGAGTAGTTTCTGTTCTTTCGCATACTCTGATGTAGTTATATTTGATTCGATGTATATAGTGTGGTCGAGTACCACCTTTATTGTATTCATATTGTATTGTACTAAACATGTATCAGTGTATATGTATATATATATATATATATGATATTGATTACTTTTCTGTGATGTGCTTTTCATTTAATTATTGTATTTTGTTCTGATAGATCCGTTAGCCACCTATAGTTTTGAATTAAGCATTTACTGGGTATGTCGATCCACTTGAGATAGAAAAAAAAATCATATTGCATTTATCGACGTATTCAGTAGATGTTTAAGACAAAATTATAGATGGTCGCCCTTAACCAGCCCTATTCTCCACTTTAGTAGACAGAATTACTCGTTAATTCTCTTTACTAAGGTGGATCTCAGGGTGGGGCGTTACATCTTCTGACTTAGAATTATCTCTGAATCTGATTTTCCGTTAACTTCTATGCCCAAAAAATAATTTAAGCTTCCAAGATCTTTGATTAAGAACTATTTGTACAGATATTGAATAAGACTGTTAACTTCAACTTCATCATCAACTGTAATAATTAGATCATCAACATTTATTAAAATGTAAATAGCAGATATTTGATTGATCTTAGTAAAAAGTGAATTGTCTGACTTGGTAGACTGATATCCCAGATTAACTAATGTGATTTTCAGCCTATCAAACTAGACCCTTGCTGCTTGCTTAAGGCCGTATATTGCCTTGTTTAGCTTGCATACACAATTCATGTTTTATTTATCCATATAGACTTCCTCATGTAGAACACCATTTAAGAAGGCATTATTAACATCTAACTGTCTAATACTCTAGTTTTTGTATGAAGCAATAGTAAGAACAATTCTTATTGCAGTTGGTTTGACAATGGGAGAGGATGTCTCATTGAAGTCAAACCCATGTTGTTGAGTATATCCCTTGGCAACTAGCCTTGCTTTATATCTAGCAACAGTTCCATTTGGGTTTTTATTTAATCTGTATGTCCATTTGCACCCAACTATGTTTTTGTTGTCTGGTGGATACACCAGATCTCATGTTTTGTTTCTTATGAGTGCACTGCATTCCTCATTCATATTTGCTTTCCAGTTTTTCTCCCTTGCAACTTGTTCAAAGGTTTCCGGCTCTTCAGGCATTGTAATTGCAGTATATAACTTTGGCTTGAAAATTCCACGTTTTGCCCTTGTGATCATGGGATGTCCTGATCTAATTTGTGGCTTAACATGCGATGGTTCCTCTGTATTAACTTGATCGGTTTCATTTTCTGAACTGCTTTCCTAACCATTTGGATTTTCTTCACTAACATGTTGATTTTGACTGCTTGAATGTGCAGGTGATTGGTTGAGATGACTAAGCTGCACTACTGGTTCATAATTTGGTTGATTAGACAATTGTGAATCAGGATCCTCTGTTGTCTTCTCAGCCTTTCTTTGACCCTATGCATCCGATTATATAGGTAACTCTGGAATTGATACCTTTAGATTATATATATTTTTGGTTGTCTTCATATTTGTGCCATTAAAAGGGAATACATTTCCTTAAACACAACATGTCTGCTTATAAAATATTTCCCATTTTCATCTAGACATTAGTTCCATATCCAAAAAATGTACATGGCTTTGACCTGAAATTCAGTTTATTAGTAATATATGGTCTTAGGTAAGGAAAACATAAACATCCAAAGGTCCTTAAGTTTTGATAATCTGGTTTAATACCGTATAACCTTTCTATTGGACTGATTCCCTTCAACACTTTTGTTGGCAGTCTATTAATTAAATACAATGTTGTGTTGAATGAATCAAGCCAAAATTTTAAGGGTAATGAAGCTTGAGCTAGTAAAGTAAGACCTGACTCAACAATTGTCTATATTTTCTTTTATCTAAGCCATTTTGCTCAGATGTATAGGGGCATGTAGTTCTATGAACTATTCCCTTTTTATAGACAAATTACTGAGTATTTTATACTCGGTACCACCATCAGTTTTCATAATCTTAACTTGAGAATTAGTTTGCATTTCAGCTAAGGTTATAAAATGAACTGTAGCATTATATGTTTCTGATTTTGCTTTCAAAAATAAATCCAAGTGTGTCTAGAATAAGCATCACAAATGATATATAGTATCTATAACCATAATCAGAACTTATATGTGTTGGACCCCATAGATCAGTAGCAACTGCTTCTAATGGTTTTGTATATTCAGTCAAGGATTCATTGAATGCTAACTTGTGACTTTTGCCCTTCTGGCAGTAAGTGCATACATACGGCTATGAAATATTATCAAAGGTAATTTTATTTTCAGCAAATACTTGTTTTACAACATTTGCATTAGGGTAACCAAGTTTATAGTGCCACAGATCAAATGTACTCATATTTCTTTCTGTTTGAGCCATTTCATATAGATTACACAACTTTTGTCTTCTTACAGAATAGCTGTAGTTAACTAGATTGAACTTGTACCACCCTATGACTGCAACACCCTGTAGAAGAATTTCTTTAGTTAGTATGTCTCTAACTAAACAATACTTAGGATAAATTCAAAATATACATTATTATCTTTTGCAAACTGTGATATGCTGATAAGATTTTTCTTTATTTCTGGCACTCTTAATAGATTGTTTAAAAATAATTGTCTTTCACATTTGATATATGCATTTCCAATATGAGTAATCTTAATAAACTCATCATTTCCCATGCATATTGACTATTTACCTCTGTACTCTTTATTGCCAAGATTTAAGTTGTCAAGATTGCTTGTTATGTGATTGGTTGCTTCTGAATCAGGGTACCGGATTTCATCTTAAATGTGCTCAGGCCTTGTGATTTCATTCAGGTTGTGATTTTTGTTATTATCTAACTGGACACTTGAGTCTTGTTGCACTTGATCCATGTTTGCACTAGGATTTCTTTGGTTACTTGTATTCTATTTGGCACATAATTTGGATTAAATCTGAAGTTACATTTGACTGTTGTGTGACCCACTTTTTAATAAATCTGACACTTTGGCCTATTACTATTATTGTTCCATCTTCCTCTACCTCTTGATCTGTTTGAATATCCACCTCTTTGATAAGACTGATCTTGTTTATTATAGTTCTAACTTTTGTTTTAAGAACTAGTCACATAGTTGATTGATAAATCTCAATCTTGTGGCTTCTTGTGATCAATTCTTACTTCATATGCAAGCAGAGTTGAATGTACATACTACATAGATGGCAAAGTTTATTTTGATGATATAACTGCCACAAATACTTCATACTCTTCATTACGTCCATATAGAATAGTCAAAACTTGTTCAGTTTCTTAGACTTTATGTCCCACGGCCTCTAACAAGTTACAGATTGTCTTGACCTGTGATAAGTACTCCCTCATAGGTTGATTGTCTTTTCTAATATTTTGCATTGTCTCTTGTAATGCATGAATTTGACAACAGATTGTTTGTTGAATATTCTTCCAACTGTGGTCTAGATTTCATTAGATGATTTACATCTAATCACTTGGGACAACAAATTGGTGTCGATGGATGAAAGTAGCCAAGAACTTATTAAACTGTCTTTCCTATAATATTTTCTATATTCTTCATTACTGATCATCTTGTTTTGTTGATCAGTAATGAATCTTGGTGGGATGGACATGGTACCAAGAACAAACCCTTCAAGGCCATATCCTTGAATAGTGGTTTCGACTTGAAGTTTCCATAAAAGGTAGTTGCCTTCTTCAAGATGAACGGTGATCAACTGACTTTGTGGACTAATGACCGTCTTGATCAATCTTTCGGTTGCTTCTGCAACTTGTTGCTGGGAGTTTGCAGTAATTTTAGAGGTTGTTGAGTTGTCATTTCCTTCAACCATGATGAATCAACACTTAGATGAACAAACTTGAAGTCTTAGAGTTTAACATATGCAAGATTGCTTAAAAATGAGTGTGATTTGGTTTATTGCGACCAAACCCAAATGATGAGAATGATCTGATGGGTTCTTGGCAAGGTAATTGCTTTCTTTCTGCTTTTGATGGCTTTCTTAATTTTTGCTTTAAATTTTATGAGTCTTCTTGTTATGAATTTGTTTATCTTCTTGAAAGAAAGCTTGTTGCATTTAGAAATTTGAAAAATTTCTTTGGCATAGCACCAGTTTTCATAAGTAGATTCATCAATAACCCAAATGATGATATTTCTCTAATGGGTTATCCGAACATCAAGTGATGAATCTGATTCTGATGACATATCGGTTTCTCTATCTTTCTTTTAACTGAAAAGCTTTGATTTTCTTCAATATTTGATGTGATTGTTGTAAAGCTTGATGTGGCTTCGATACCATATAAAGAATTGAAGAATTTGGATATTATAATTTGGTAGAATGAAAACTGAGTGAGTTTCTTTATTGATTTGTTTCAAATATGATACAATTGATACCCGAATGTAATGTACATGGTTTGCTTTTACAATGTATAAATAGTATTTACATCACAATGACCCACTTCATCAAACGACATACAGTTTTGAAAAGGTTTTCAACAAACTTCAGTTCCTGCACTTAAGCCACCTTAATTTTACATGGTATACACTTCACTCTTATTCACTACAACCTAAATCTAGTGCCGACCCTGGGCATGGGCCAGTAGGACAACCACCCAAGGCCCAACTCCAAAGAGGGCCCATTATCTGTTATCTTTAGTTTGTAAAAAACTAAAAACGTTCATATTATTTTACTAAAAAGCATTCTAGCTTAGCTGTTAATTGTATTAGATGTTGTTTACAGTACTCTATGCACCTTTTATTTGCTTGATTTCCCTTTCTACTAAAAAAATTAAACAATATGATTTGTTGCCCAGGGCCCATTTATACTTTTGATCGGTCCTGCTTGAATCATGACCATAGTTGTGCACATATACAATATAATTTCTGTAACATGCACAAAGCCGTGCACACCCAAATCACACTATAGTTTCAAGCATGATAAGAGGGTAAATACATCACTTTATGGCAAAAAAATTCTGTGGTATTATGTACCAAAAATAAATATAAATAAGCTTCTTTGGTACCAAATATATTTATTATAAATATAAATATGATGTGATTATATACCAAATATATTTATTATATTGTATGATAGAATTATGTACCACTCGCACATGCACGCGCACGTGCATGCACCCATCCACTCACTCAAAGTAATACCTATTCTCATTAAAATTACGTACCAAACATAAACATATTCACACACACTCAAAGTAAAACCCGATCTCGCTAAAATTATGCACCAAATATAAACATACTCAATACATTTTACAAAAGGTCACTAATCATAAATAAGCTTCTTTGGTACATTTTTCACTATGATATACTTAAAAAAACTCACAGTTGACCATCCATACAATTAAGCCTATTAAACTTGATTATATACCAATAATATAAATGTATTTATTAATTACTAATGTAGATCACAACATTAAATGAAACAATATAGTTCAGACGCCTTCATCGTCATTAATAGCAAATGGTTTCTTTAAAAATAACAGGACCTTGAAAAAGGAAATAATGTAGAAGACACTCCATAGAGAAATGCAAATGTTATGCAACACTCTTCATCGGCATAAACAATCACTAAAAAAATCCATAAAATTAAAGCTAATTAATTTTTATCTTTAATCAATGATTTGTCTCTAAATGTGTCTAAGAACCAATAATGGTTTAAATGGGTTTCCTGTTTTATGAGTGCCAAATGAAGAAATGAAAGAAAAGTAAAACTAACCATGTCCTAAAAGATCTGATCAACTTCAATCCCAAAAGTCTAAAATTAGATATAAATTCATATTTGAGAAAAAATCATTTTGTTTCGGTTTGGTACCAAATTTGCACCTAAAAATTAAATCTTCATCCCATGATCAATTAAAAAAAATTACATCAGTCACTAGTCAAGTTTTCAAAAAATTGTATCAAATTAACACTAATATTAGATGACCATTGACATATTATATACCAAATTTACCATATAACCAAACAAACAAATCAAATCCCCTGTCTGAAAAGTCCATTTAACATCGATAAACCAAACATATATAACGGATACACATAGTTCAGATCAAATGATGCAATAATTCATGCTCCAACTAACAAAAGTAACAAATATCCCATAACATGTTCTCAAATAACCAATATGAAACAAAAAAAAGCAATTAAACATACCAGTTGTGGCTAGCGAGGTGGGGGCTCACGACTACGTCGGTTGCGGCTAGTGAGGAGGAGGCGGGCGGCCATAGAAGTTGCGGCTATAGGGCTTGTAACGACCCAGAATTTGATCACTCTAAAATATACTATTTAAAGTGATTTTAAATATAAAATAAGCAAGGTTATACGATTCAAATAATATTAGATAGAATTTGAAAAGAGAAGTATACACAAAAATAGTAACATTTGCCTATATCGACAAAAGTGACAAAATACTGATTTCAGAAAAGTAAGTTTAAATGGTTTACTAAATTATTTTAATTGATTTATGAGTGCTTATATTTTTAAGTAACATTATACAAATTTATTTTTAAATTTGGTTTACATAAATAAATAGTGTAACTAAAACGTCAAAATGTGAACGTAAAACATTTTGTCGAAAATCAACGTTTTATCGATTAAAAGTTGTCGCACCTTTATTTTCTTATATAGGAACATATATTCAAATAGTATAAGTATTAATTAATTCACTAATCAAGTTTACTTTTACTAAACACACTTAGAAAATTCTAGAATATAATTAAGAAAAAGTAAGCACAAAAAGACAAACATGTCATTTCAAAGCAAAAGGTAAACATCAAATCAAACCAAATATAATTATTATATTCTTTACTTAATACTTAAGTGAAAATGACATAAAGCATGATTTGAAATGGTGATGGTAAGTGTTGAAAGAAATGAGATTATTTTATAAGTAAGTAAGGGTATTTTGGTCTTTTTACATAATATTATTTTAATCCAAAAAAATTTCTATAAATAAGCATCCACTTTTTCACCTTTTTTCACTTCTTCTTCTTCCTTTTTCAAGCTTTCCTTTCACTCTCTAATGGCTTCTTCTTCTCTCTTTTCCTTACTAACTTTTTCAAAACCATATCAAACAAAGTCAAAACTCCACCAAACCTTGCCAAAGACCTTAGAATATCACCAAAACATGGTTTAGCATCTAAGAAGTAAAGAAATGATGGAGGAGGGGTTGGAACCTATGGAGGCCGAACCTATGTAATAGGAGGAGAAAATCGTGAAGCTTTGGAGCGAGAAAAAGAGAAGGAAGTGCTGCTAGAATCGATTCGGGGATCTACATAAAAAAAATAGTGAAGTGTTGGATTAAAAAGAATGTTGGTAGGAAATTAATCTTTTGGTAAAAGGTGAGTACTCGTATTTAAAGTTACCAATTCCTAAAAATATTTCAAGTTAATTACATAAAAAGTTTGGTATATGTTGATACCAACTGTGACGACCCGAGGCAATGGCGACTGGTAGGCTTTGCAACCATCCCAGACCCACCGTGGCAAACAGTGATACCTCGAATTTGCTTTTACGGCCAGCCTCTCGACTCGCAACCAACCCAGGACCTTATACTACCCAAAAATAATCAAAAGAATCGCGGTTTGTCCCTTGAATAAGATAATACAATACTCAAAATCTATATTAAAATTTATCATCAAAGACTTGCTTGAACAATTTAAGAAAATAAATGATTCAATACTAGAGCATATAGATGATTAAATGTTTGATAACTTGGATGCAAAATTGGTTGATCATATGATTGTTTATGTGGTTGATAACTTGTTTGATAAATGATAAGAGAAATGATTAGTAATTAACCATAGTTAATTAAATGATAATTAAATCCATATTAATATGTGTATGGAAATTATTTAGCCTCTTAATGATTTCAAAATATCTAAAAAGATTGAAAATGATATTATAATAATATAATAATATGAAATGAAATGGAATATGAGCTTGAAATATAAAAATATTATTTAAAATGAGTTTAAAATGATTTAGAAATGTTTTATAAACATTTAAAAGTGTTTCCAAGAAGTTTGAAAAGAAATTGAAAAACAAGTCAAAACTAGGCGCGTCGCGTAACGGTAGTTCGCGATTTCGCGCCATAAAAGTTAAAGGAGTGTACAAAGTGGAATATAGCTTGGAATTCTTCGAGATAAGAATTTTCCGGTCTATTATATCCGTAGTTTTCCAACGAAGAAAGAAAATTAAGATTTCAATAAGTAGATTTTTAAATATGTCCAAAACAATTTTCTAAAAACATCACGGTTTTGTAGTTCGGAATTCAAAAAGGAATTTCTTTATAAATGATATTTTTAAATGATTAAAATATGAAATAAATTTGATAAATCTATTAAAATGGTTTAAAAGATATTTGAAATGGAAAATATGAATTTTCAAATATTAAAAAGTTGTTTAAATCAAATAAGCTTGTATAGCACTTTCCACAGCACTTTTATGCTGCGAATTCTATAACCTTTTGAATATGAGTTTAAACGTAATGATTTTTCCTAGAATCAATTTTGAATGTTTTTAAAAGGAAAATTAAGAGTTCAAAAGATAATTTGGAATATTATAATCAATTCCAAAATAAAGCTAATAACTGAGTATGCGGAAACGACTAGTACATTTGTCCCGCCTGTGAGATCTGAGAAGATAAAACAAGGTGTTTAACTAAGGTTAGGGATGGAGCAACTAGTGCCCTGAACTTACCTGGCCTATGTTTTCTCTTTTTAGGCGAGGGGTGGAATAGATTGAAAGGAAAGCCCGAATGCTCTAAAAGATCGTATTTAAGTTTTTCCAAGATAAAAGAAAAGAAACAAATTCTTTGAATGTTAGTTAACCACTTAACATCTTTTATCGATGATTAGTACGAAGGAATCGGGATCGAATTTGGGTGATTCCTATCCGAAAAAACCGGGATCGGATTTGGGTGATTCCTATCTGAAAACCCCTTCAAACTAATTTTTTAAATAAAACATATTGAAGACAAAGATCATTTAAGACAAAATCTTCATGATGTAGGATTACTTGCTATTAGTCCGTGGAGGTGAAATTTACCATATCTAAGGTGGCAGTAGTGCTCTGTTATGAAAATCTTCAATTTGCAAGAATATGATTTGAAGTTAAGAAAGAAATCTTTGATTAAGATTTAATGAATGATTTAGGATTATTTTCCCTAAGTTAAAAGTTATAACTTGAATATAAGAAATATATGATTTTGATTAAAAGAATGATTTGGAAACGATTTTCTAAGTAAAAGAGAAAATGATTTGGAATTATTTCAAGATTTAAGAAAGGTTTAAATAAATCAATTGATTTAATAAATGAGGCTTAATGATTCCATATACTCTTGAAAAGAAAATGGAATAAATTGAAAAGAATATATCTAAGAAGGATATTTTATAAAAGATAAAGTAATTGATTGATGATTGATATCCACGTATGAACTTAACATCTTTTTATCGATAATTGATTTTTGAAGGAACTAGGGTCGGATCTGGTTGATTCCTATCCGAAAACCACTTCGAACCAGTTTACGTGTTCGAAGAATGAAGATATTTGAAGACGGAGATATTGAGACGAATAATGACGAGGGACTGCTTGTTGATTAATTGGGGATAAACTCCTGATTCACTATATTATGGCATGGTCTTTTTGTTATGAAAAACCTCAAAACCATAAGGACTTCTCGCCTAGTAATGGCCGAGGAAAGTACCTTCGGTTTCGTTCAGTCCCAGAGCGAAACTTTTATGGATAAATGTCTGACATTGCATTTTCTAAGATTACGTACATTGGTTTTTACAAACATACATCTGTTTGGTGGCGGAGAAGGCAACTTCTCTTAGCTTAACACCCTTCCTTGAGACGTACGAGCTCAAAGGTTGTATTTTTGTGAAAGGCAATTAGTAGTCAACGGAAATGGCGAATGTGGCATTCAAACTGAAAGAAGATGTGTTATGAGAAAAGGTAATCGTTGCCTCGAGCCTCATGAACCGAAAATGATCAAAACATGGTTAGATGCGGCAAGGCTAAGTAGGTCATTCCCAATTAGGGTATTATTATCCCCTTCTAGATATATTTCTTCCCGCTATGACATTCGGGATGTAAATTAATGTGGTTTGTATGCTAGAGGGCGCTCAGTTAAAGGTCGGTAACGACCGGGGGATGACATATTCGGTATTACCTAGTTAAAGAGGTAGGCCGGCCTTGTGTTGGTAGAGGGCAGATGTTCTGCGCCTCGGGACATCCATCTAGAGGTGTACCCATCGGAAGGTAGTCCCTTCACCTAGTCATTTGTATGGAAATCCATTCTCCAATAAGAACCTACGATTTTAATTGTAAACCTATTATGCTGGAATTTAATGAATGTAACAATTTCGGCTAAGATTAATAAGTTTATTTGCAAATGTTTTCAAAGGAATGTCATTAGAAATAATATCAAATGTTTTGATATATAAAAGTGTTTTAGTTATCATAAGGTAAAAACCCGTCCGTGTTTATGTGTGGGCGTGGTCTTATGAGATACCCTTCTTTTCAAAGATTTTGATAACATAGTCATTTTAAATTTCGAGTATCTCACGCTGGTTTATCAAGCCTGATCCAGGTATTTTTAATACTCAGGTCGGATCCGAGTAGTTTCAGGTTTAGTTGAAGACGGTTGAAGTTTCCAGAGGAGAGCTGGAGATATTCATCTTCATATGTCATATTCTATTATCCGCTGCTGTCTGTTTGTTTTTGTTTGATCTTTGTCAGCAATTGTAAGGACAGATGTTTATAACCGTCAAAGCAAAATTTAGGTTAGACTCTGATATATGTATTTAAATGTTTTCCGCTGTAAAGATATTGTTCAATATTATATATTATTCCATTCGTGTGAGATTCTATTATGTCTATTTTTCTTTATTACCCTTCATGTTCCGTCGTTTCATGCAATTTGAGTTGGATATGTGTGGTTTATTTTCAATTCAAAGGGTACGGAAAAACGGGTCGTGACAGGGCTAGCGTTTGACGTATAAATACAAAGGCGTTTGATGTCAAAAAATACCCACGTCATTCGGACAGCTTCACAATATTTCTTTTGTAAATTTGAAAGCAACAAATATATCTTTTTATTCATTTAAATATCATTGAACTGGAATTAAATAATTTTATATCCTTATGAATGTCAGAAAATAAATGAAAATTTCAATTAAAACAAATTGTTTTCAACCGAATTTACATAACTTATATTGAAACAACTAATTTGAATCGACATATCCATCCACATGTGAATGTTTAAAATCCGACCATTAAGAATCGTATTACTGCCATGTATGCATAAGTACTAGTACAACCGTACAATGATGGGCAAACCAATCGTTGGATCGTATAATTTAAAAGTAAAAGATATCTTGCAATTTTTCAAAAATTTTAGTAAAAACTTAATGATACTATGTTAGACAAAAGATAAAGCATTATTATAAATAATATAATAAAACAAATAACAAATAAAAATACGATTGAAAACATGTTTTCAATAAGAAATTAAGAAAAGGCATATTGGCAATAAGAAAATCAAAAAAGTATATTATTTTGATTTTGGATTAATGGGTAAGAAGAGGAATTGATAGAACATATTTGCAAAAGAGGATAAGGTCTAAGGAAATTTACTACCAATAAGAAAAAAAATTATAAAATTAATTTAAGTTTCATATTGCTTGATTTTACAAGCCGACAATCAAGAAAACCTCCATAATGGTCGATCTCACTATATTTAGATTATCTTTCTCTAAAAAATGTAGAATTTTATGAAAAGAATTAGCAGATTTTTTTAAAAAAGTATAATTTATCGTATATTCTATAAATTCTTAAATATATATAAATTTTGATGAATTATCTTGAGTTTTATAGAAATTTCCAGATTAATGTTTTTAGTTCTTTGTTCGGAATTTATTTTTAAAAATATACATTCTTGAACCGGATTTGTCTTTATCCTGGAATATATTCTTAAAAATTTTGTACTTAGGATGAAAATACATTTGAAAATCTTATTTCACTTAAAATAGAAGAATATTGATTCACCTAATGTAAATCATTTGCAATGTTATATCACAATGCATAATTGCTATGTTAGCACAAATTATAAATCACATGGACAACTATAATTTAAATGAAGAGTAATGAATTGGTTTAAAAAAGTAACAGTATAAGGAATAAACACAAATCTCATCAATTTATCAAAAGTAAGTACAAAATGTACATAGATAAACAAGGTAAACATAAACGTAAAAAGATTTGTAGCTACTAAGTTGACCCATAATAAAATGTACAAAAACTACTCATACCCTTAATTAACTACATGGACCAAAGTTTATATGGAAACATTAGCCGCCAAAATTCTTTCCACCAAAGGCAAAGCTTAGTGCAGAAAATAATAATCAAATCATAATGGATTGTTAGCAATTCAGCTAAGCTCTAAGCATAGCTAAGAATCACAATATGAAGTGTTTGTATAAAAAATTCATAATAGTACATTATCTGGAATATATCTTTAGCTATAAATGGCATGGTTGAACTTCATTTTATTATTGTAATAAGATCTTAAGAAAATAAAGGTTTACGAGATATGTTGCCAAAAAAAATGTAATAAACAAAGATGTTTTGCTTCTATATGGTACATGTATTCCAAAGACACAAATCAACATTAGTTAATAAATTTTACTTAAAAAATATTATTTCAGTAGAACAATAATGTAACGACCCGTATTTTAACTATTTTAAATTATGAAATTTAATATGATTATTGAATAAAAATGGTTAGAAATAAAAAAAATTAATGTTTATTTATGTAATTTATTTGATATGAACTTAGACAAAATTTTAAAATAAACAATTTCGAAGATTTAGGCAATAATAAATATTTTTGGCAAGGCTGCAATAATAAATATTGAAATGAACTATGTATTTAATGTGTTGTAATCAATAACTTGAATTGAATAATGATGTTGAATGATTGTAAAATGGAAATAGTTGTTTTGTTATTTGAATTCGTTTTAAAAGTTAAATTTTATAAGTTAAATAACTTGTCTTGCAGATTTTAGCGTTTTATTGGATAATTAAATTGTTTAAAGTTAATAGTGCAATTATTTGAATAATTGAATTCTGAATTTAATATGAATGAAAATGATATCAGAAATTTATTTAAGTTTTATTTAGATATGAATGAAGATTGTTAACATTTCAAATTGGGTTTAAAGTGAATAATTAGAAATTGGAAATTTTATATTATAATTAACATATAAAAATAGCCTTCCGGGGCATAGTCTCGGAATTCGATGAAACCTATGTCATTGGATCCGTAAGAATGTATTATTATCGAATTTCAAATTTCATAGCATTTGGAGTTACTGTTTGGTCGTTCGGGATAGAAACACATTGAAATTTATATTGAAAATTTAATATTTTAATTGAGTTCAAAAAGCTATCTTCTGTGTACGATCGAATTGGGTCTCGAAACAAGTTCCATTGCATTCGAAATAGGGTTATAACATTATAAATGCCAAGCGGCACGCTTCGTTTCGAGTTCGTCCGGAAAAAGTACGTGAATAGTGAAAATAATAATAAAATAATACATATACGTATATATATATATGCGTCCTACAACTAATACCTAGAAATAACCTAGTCGCCTCAATAACGTTCAATGGCTGAAAGGCCCTGCTTTTCTCCCCTCGATTCCACATGGTCCTTTCATCTATTGCGAAAACTTCCAAATAGAAAGTCGAAGAGCTCGCCAAGCTCTATCAATCCAACGGTTAAGATCGTCGATGGTTGAGCACGTCAGCGGCAAATCGATGGTAAAGGGCGCACGTTTGTGCACGAATCTTGAAGCAAGGAAGGAGCCGAGTGTCTCGTGCTCTAGGACGTTGGTGGAGCTCGCGTGGGTGCACGCGATGGCGTTGGCCGATCGTGTTCTAGGGCTACAGTGGTGGAGCAGTGGTAAAAACTCGATTGGCGGAAATAGGTTGTTTCAAACCTGGAAGCGAGCGCAAGAACGAAGAAGAAGGGTAAAGGAATTGATGGCTCAATTCTGATTGTCTAGGAATGAACGGCTGAGATTGATGGAGGTTTAATATTAAAAAGAAATTTGTAAATTTAATTATATATTAAATCGTATATCTTTAAAAATGCATATCTTTCACATACGAGGTTCGATTGAGATGAAACAAGGGGCGTCGGAATCGTATCGACGAAGGCTTTGGCTTGGAATCGAAGTGGCATTTATTTGAAGCTGAAATATTTTCAGTTTTGAATAAAATGTGAGTGTTTTATAACGCTCACAAGTAGTAGAATATTTTTTTATGCTAGTTAAATTTGAAATTATGAAGTGATAGAAGTTTATTGATCGTTGTTTGATAAATTTAATTGTCATCTAAATTGTCATTTGAATTAACTGTTAAAAATTAAAATTGACAGTTAGTTTTAAATTGGAATTTAATTGCCATTAAAATACCCGATATTGATAACTATGAATTTGTTGTGAATTATTTGACTGTTTGGATGATTGATTGTGATGGATACCAATTGATTGATATTTGGATGATTGGATGTTTATTTATTTTTATATATCCTATTTTCACCGTGTAAATTATTTGATAGTATATAAAACTGTTAATCGAATTATTTCGAATAAATTAAGAAATGGGTTGAAATGATATATACCTATGACATTTATTTTGGATTGAAATGATATACATCCATCCCTAAAATTAAATTGGAATAACTGATTCATTGGCCATAGGATAGAAAATTATATACGGACACCGGATTGGTTAAATTAAATGATTTTAAGTGATTTGATTTAAAGAAGAAAAAATTGAATTTATGAAAATCGAATTATTTTCGAACTTGAGCTTGAAATGTTGAAATTTAAATTTGGTACAAGGGATTGTTTAAATAATCAAAGTCGAAATTTTTGATGTTATAATCGAAATATGGTTTGAATTTTGAAAATTGATTTGTTTTAAAAGGTTGGACTTTTATTCGAACTTTGAATTACTGCTAAGTGAAAGTAATATAATTGGATATATAGATTTGGACTCAAGAATGGAATTTATTTTGAAGATTTGAACCTTAAGTTGAATATTGAATTAATTTGAAATTGAAATGTATTTCAATTAAAATTGGAATCGAAGTTGATTCGAATTAAAATCGGAGTTGAATCGATTTCAATGGAAATGGAAATTGAAATTGATTTGAATTGGAAGATTTGAAATTGGATCAGTTTGACTTTGAAACTATTTTTCAAACAAACTATTTTAATACAAACTGTTTAAAACCCAATCTTTTAAATATTCAAATTATTTTGATTTCCAAGCCATTTTATTATATAAACCACTTTTAATACTCAAACTATTTTATATTAAACTATTTTAACCTTTAAATTATTTTAAACTATTTAAACCATTTTCCAAAAAAAAATCCAAACCGATCAAGGTGGGAATGTTTATATTTAAATCGTTGATTTAAATACGAATTGGGTTAAAATGAAGTTATAACCTAAATTGAAATTCGAAATAACTTTGGAAGCCAAACCGAGATATTAAGGCGAAAATGATTTTGAAGTGAAATGGTATATTTTGAGTAAATATGATGATTTCGAAATGAATTTTATTTTGAAGTGAATTTGATATTTTGATATCAAATACGAACTGTTTTCGAAATGTAAAAGAACCAACTGGTGTGTAAAACGACGTTTGGTTGTTAAAGAGACTGGGACCTCTTATTGGCATACTCTCTGTCAATATTGGAACCACTTTAACAACTGTGTACGTGGAGGAGACTCCAGAACAAAGTGGTTGGATTTGGCATCGTTTGCTGGATTTGAAGAAAGAGAACGATGATGGATTGGCCTGGCACTTGTGTCAATTTGAAATGACTAAAACAGGAGCCGTACCGACCAATGAGGTTAGCTACCTCTAGCGGACACACTTCTTCATATTACTATCATGACATTGTGATTGATTTGTGCACACCCTCTGATTTTGTGAGTGTTGGACGTAGTGGGCCGTTAGGGGTTACCGCCAGTCGGGAAGGGTAAATTGGTAGTATCCTACCTTGGGCATTACCTCACATGCTTTATCATACTTTTATCCTTATACGAGACCCCTACGATTTTTGTTTAGTGTTGTCGTATCACGGTGCATCACTGACTACCAACGTGCTACTGGTGGTGTCAAATGCAAACTGTACGCCAATGCTTAAAAATGCGTTAAGGAGGAATAATGTAAAGCCTTAACGCTAAGAAAAATATTTATTTTATTGGTTAGACATTATATATATAGCGTATTCTACTACATATAAATATTTTGACGGATCCTTAAGAGATGGAAAATCTCGTAACATCTCTTGAGTTATTGCACACACGTCATACGCTGGATAGGAGATGTGCAATCTCATAAACATCTCTGATGCTATTACACTCCTGTTGTATGCGATATTGATTTGACTTACATAAGGATATTTTAGTCCTGACTCGAGTGTTTTGTCTTTTCATTATGCTCGGGTCAGCCCTGAGTTTTTAGCTTATCGAAGATTTTCTTTAGAGGAAGAAGACGAAGATTTGGTATATTATTATTACTAATATTATTCCCAGCATCATGTTGTTCTGCTGCATTATATTTTGTTTCTGTTGTATATATATAACTCTGATAAATGTTGTATAAATTATAATCAAAAGTATAGTAACAACTTCATGAACTGTTTATTTGATTATTATATTTTATCGTTCCGCTGCAAGACTCTATGTTTGTTTTCTTCTTCTTTTATTATTTTTCTTAATTAACCTCAATGATTATCTATATTTCGGATTGTTTAAATTGGACATGTGTGGATTATTGTCGATTTAAACCTTCTGAAATGTGGGTCGTCACAAATAATGATAAAAAAATATTGTGTTATTTTTCATCAAGTGAAGTAGTGCAAAAAAGACAATAAATCTAAAGATGGTTCACTGTGTATGTGCGGGCTTACTGAAATAGACAAGATAAGTAGTAAAATAGCAGTAGCTGCCTGAAACAAAACCACCATATCGTACAATTAAATTGAAAACCAAAAAGTGAAACATGAAGTTTAGAACAAATCGTGGCATCTCCACCAGCAACCACTCCTCATCTTATTGATGTGATCACAATCAGCAAAAGAAAACTATCCAAATTAGTTCCGAGTCATTCAAATCGATGGTGTCAATCGAGTACCCGATATTAAGATACATAGTTTGTGTGTGCATGGTATACAAATAATAAGGTACACAAATAAAATAAGTTTACAAAGTACCTTTTATATATATATATATATATATATATATATATATATATATATATGCAAGCATTCAACATATTTTTGTGTAGTATTGATATATCATTTCATCATTTTACAAGAAGATGGGCGGAAAACTAAAATTACATTTTTTTAATGCAATCGATAGCATACTCATTTTCAAATTAACTTGGATGAGTTATCCATGGGGAACTTTTAGCCATGTTAGAGCACTAAATATCCCCATTTCTAATGCAAACTAACTTTAATCTTAGAAAGAATCATAAAACTTTAAGAAGCGTTATGAGTTTTATAATCGTTAATTTATACATTGTGGTTGCATTAAAATTGATAAAATTACATTTAAAGAGACAGGTAGTAGCTTTGATCCGTGTATATATTTTCGTTATTCTGGTTGATTCCTATTATTCAAAGTATTCGTTTAATATTCATCACAATAGGCATCCATTCTTGGTTATAATCATGCCACTCAACTGATTCATTCTCATTCTTATAAGAAATTTCAAAATTGTACATTAGTTTTGAAGTGGATTCCAACTAATCGAAATAGTCATCGTATCGGTTAAAATACTAACAGTGAATGTCCATATTCATACTACTGTTATTTATACTTCTGAAATAAAGCAAAACATTGATGAACTTTGGACCTTAATAGATCTTACAGATCCTCTATTTGTAGAAAATGAAAATTGTATACTTCAAAAATGTGATGAATTAATTGCATAAGTCAACTTGCTATAATGTTACACAAAATTCTTTAATCACATGTATGAATTGCTTGGTAGATTGAACCATATAATGCCTTAACATATTCAGTAAAAAAGATTGTAGACTGTAAACAAATAAACATGAAGAATAGTACAAACAAATTTTGTTGGGATACTAAAAGGAAAAAAAAAGTGATGTGTCATAAAAAATAAACAAACACTAGCTTGATGGGTAAATAAACAATAGAATAAAGTGGCAAAATGCTAAAATGGTAGGGTATGAAAGGAGAAACAAGGGGTATAGGAATTTTGAAGTTTTTTTCGGGGTTTGAAAGGTAAATGTTGGGGTGCAAATCGCCTGGGCCTAAAGCTTTTGTGCTTTAAATATATTTTTATAAAAGGTGGCATATATATCAGGAAATCAATTTTAAACATATATAATGGGGCATAATGTAGAAGTTAAAAAAACATAGTTAGTTCGATAGATGTATGACTGAAAAACTATTCTGAACGTGTTTGGTATGTTGGAGTTATGCATAAAGTAGTATAAACTTCATTATTTTCCTTCATTTGTAAACATCATATTTTGATTCAAAACTTTTAACCATATGAGCCTTATCATCAATTCCAAAACCTGATTTTTCAAAAGAAATATGACTTGCTATATGGAAGCTAATGAAGTCATCCGTGTTTTGAAGTTGCTTGTTGCTGCAAGCAATACCTGTCACATCTATTTGGACATGGATTAATTGAACTGAGCAGAATTTGTGTGCTAAAGATGCTATATGAAAGCAACATAAATCGGGTTAGAATCTAAAGCAACATTTGCTTTCTTTTAGTCCCACTAAATTTACGTATAGAAATTATATAGACATATGGCAAGTGGAAGTTGTTCTTTGTTTCAAACAAAAGTAAACAATCATAGTTCATAAATGTGCATTCGCGATTGCAGGTAAAAAATACAAAGAAGTATCCCTTACAAATTAGGTGGATCCTTGATGTACGTAGCATCCGATATATATTATATAAGCATACCAATAGCGGATAAACAATCATAAAGCTAGTACTCTATATATCACAAAGTGAATGCTAGAAACGACATTCATAATTCTAGAGTCAAAATTTTCATTCACAACATGCTCACAACAATATTTTCTATTAAAGCATAACCTGAAGTAATTAAGTGATATGAATCACTATGAAAACTAAGTTAAAAATCTTGCCTATTTTTCCTTAATTTTTCGCACTTAAACATCACTGTAATTTCATGGTAAATAAGAAAGTAACATCCTAAAATATGATTGCCTATAAACATTTTCCTTTTATTCTATATGAGCATCTTTCTAACTTGATACATCAGCCTGAAGCATTTTAATGAGAAGAAAATGTTTTGCATATGTAAATATAATATATTATATGCTTTTCAATATGACATAAGAAAGTCTCTCCGCCTACCATGTATTTGTCATGAACAATACAACAACAAATGACCATGATCATATGAAATATTTTCTCACCTAAGTTTATTTATTTTCTATACTTTCATGTTTAGAATTGCGCCAAAGTTCACTAACAAGCTTGGGTGTGGAGATTAAATTTGGAAAAGATAAGTATGAAATTTATTTGTTTTTGACCTGCATTAATAACTCCAATTCTGATAGACTTATGGGTATGTCCTAGGCGCATTTATGTAATTTCTTACATATGTCTAACTTGTTGACCGATCTTGTTCGAAATAAATGAGTTATCTTTCTATAAAATACTTGATAGAATGTATTATATTAACTAATTGGTTTAATTAAAAGTATATTTAATAGAAAATCCACAAATGGTATGTTTTGTGATAGTAGTTACAAAGTGTTGTAACCGTGAGTAATTTATCACAATAAAAACAAATATATCATTTTAAATGTTCCTAGTCAAGATGCATCGAGACTGGATATCGATGTATCCGTTAAGACTAGAGTACATAATGCTATCTAAATGTTGGTCAATGTATGACTCATGACTATTGAGGGCACTTAGGGGTTACGTACTGATAGTTATTGGATAAATATAGAATGACTCACTCGATAGTTTTCTATTGGATAATATACTAAAGTCAAACAGAAAATATTAATGTGACTGATTTACACAGTTTTCTCGACTTAAGAATATTATAGATCTTCAACATGAAAGCTCCGCTTTGATTATAGTCAAATCATGGCACAGTGTCCATCAATGACTATAGTTAGGTCAAGTAGAAATATTGAAAGTGAAGCACTATTCAAGAGAGGATCTATCTCCTCAATTATATGGGGTCAGTATCACGGTCAACTCAATTCAACTCAAAGTCAAAATGTCTGGCCAGAGCAGTTCGGTTAATAATAATTGTTATTATTAAACCAAGGACTTTGTGTTTGGACTATAGAGTTAAATATGGATGATATTGGAATTTTGATCATTATCAAATTCCATAAGTCCAAAGTGATATAGTTTTGATGAAGAAAATTGGTGTAAATAAATGTCGCAACCCGATAACGCTTAATAATATAAAATTGGATTAATCGAAACTAAGTAAGCGATAAATTTGGCCAAAATGTCACACTACCTGCTAAGTGATGTGTGAACATTAACATTCGAATAGTTCGATGTTAATCGCTGACCGAATTTACACCTGACAAGTCACACAACCAAAATGATGAATTATCTTTAGACTAAATGATTTAATTAGTTTATAATTATTATAAATTAATTAAGGATCGCTTCTTAAGGATTCGTTGAGAATGCTTCTGATCTAGTTCGTGGCCTATTAGAAGTAGAAGGCGCTTTGGCGGGATCCTCACAGACAGAAAAGGATTGCAGTCAGTTTGATAATAATCGAGTGACATTACTTCTTCGATCCAAACCAAGGAATCCATTAGATATGATGCAAAATGGATCTTTTCTATCGTTGATAAGAGATTTTTCTATGAAAAATATGAATCAGAGTTTGAAGAAGGGGAAGGAGCCCTCGACCCGCAACAGATAGAGGAAGATTTATTCAATCACATAGTTTGGGCTCCTAGAATATGGCGCCCTTGTGGCAATCTATTTGATTGTATCGAAAGGTCCACTCAATTGGGATTTCCCTATTGGGCCGGGTCATTTCGGGGCAAGCGGATCATTTATCATAAAAAGGATGAGCTTCAAGAGAATGATTCGGAGTTCTTGCAGAGTGGAACCATGCTGTACTAGCCACGAGATAGATCGTCCAAAGAACAATGCTTTTTTCGAATAACCCAATTCATTTGGGACCCTGCAGATCCATTCTTTTTTCTATTCAAAGATCAGCCCTTTGTCTTTGTGCTTTCGCGTCGAGATTTCTTTGCAGATGAAGAGATGTCAAAGGGGCTTATTACTTCCCAAACAAATTCTTCTACAACTATATCTAGACACTGGTTCATCAAGAATACGCAAGAAAAGCACTTCGAATTATTGATTCATCGCTAGAGATGGCTTAGAACCAATAGTTCATTATCTAATGGATTTTTCCGTTCTAATACTCCATCCGAGTGTTATCAGTATTTATCAAATCTGTTCCTATCTAACGGAACGCTATTGGATCAAATGGCAAAGACGTTGTGTAACATCCCGAAAATTTTCGACTTTCGAAAATTCAACATCGATACTCACTTTATCGACTGCTGAGCCATCGAATGCCGAAAACCCGAAAAGTTATGGTTTTAAGAAAAAGAAAAGGTAGAAGAAGAAGAAGAAGATAGAAGAAAAAGAGAAGAAAGAAAGAAGAAGAACAACAGAACAGCCCCAGAAACAGAACAATATCAGAATCTCACATATCGCAGCGGAACAATATATAATAGATAAATGAATATCATTTAAAAACAAAAGAATTATATCTGTTATTACATTACATCACATCATATCATCAGAGTCAATAAACAACAATGGACAGTTATATACTTGTCCTCATACAGAATACACAGCGGAATAATTATATCAGATACAAATACTACGTCTCGTCCTCCAGCTTATCTCCAAAGCTCCAGAATATCCAGAATATCCTGATAATATAACTCTAGGCTGCCCGTGTGGAAATTGGTGGGCACCCAGAGTTTAGAAGGGAACAATAAACTCCGAGTCAGTCATGGTGACTGGTGTGAGATCGTAAAACAGTTTATCTTTAAAATAAATAGCAGGATAATTTTTAAAGTCAATTCGAAATGCTTTTGGAAAATGAAACTACCATAAGACCTCCCGCCACACACACAATGCAAACGCAGACTTGGAGGAGATTTCTTCTTATGATAGTCAAAGATGCTTACTACGCAAAAAATCAAATTCTTTTTGATATTATTATTAGTGCATAGTGTAGAAAACATTTCGAAAGTAGAATATAAATCTTAGCCAGCATAGGTACCATTATAGTATGCTTGCTATAGCTGCCATATTAGATGGCAGGTTCTACAACTAAAACCGTACAAGGCTCGTATTGTTTCTTTGGATTTCCAACAAATGGTCAGGCTAAGGAACTTCCTATCCACGATGGGTACGTCCCTGGAATAGACGACCCGAGAATCTAACGTTACGGTTAGATCTCTGCCAACACAAGGCCGGGTTACCTCTGCAAAAATAGGTAACTACTGACACGCGTATGCCATCCCCCGATCGTCACCGATCTTCCCAAGGATCCCCGATTCGCAACAACCACAAAGAAATAAATTTTGCAGCAACCACAGAGGTTAAGTATCTGGGCTCCATACCATGATACCACCTTTATCCAGAAGGAATGACATACACTAAGGGGCGCTACTCCCTAGAACCTTGCTGCATTCGTCCTGTTTCGACCATTTCCGGGGTGTGAGGCTCGACGAAGTCTCGTCCACAAAGCTACGCTTTCTCAAAAAGCCCTGCTTCGGGTCAAACAAAATGATCAACCTATGATCACAAAGATATAAGATCAAACAAATGATCATATCACAAATGATCAAACACTGATCATTTCACAGCAACACTCAGTATGCCACGTTACCAAATTGGGATATATCGCTGATAAATTTCAACTACATAACCTCTGAGCTCGTACGTCTCAGAGAAGGGTGTTAAGCTAAGAGAATAAATTCTCCGCCACCAACAGATATGTATTTGAAAGAAATCAGCTTTATATCTCAAATTGTAACGTCAGACACACAATCCATATAAGTCTGTTCCGGGATCGAACAGAACCGAAGGCACTTCTCACGAAGCCCTTGCATTTCCGGATAATTTTCTAATCACGTCCGGACTTCCCGTCACTAAGGGTGATAAAACCTCTAAATCGAAGATCAGTCGATGTAGAGTAACTCGACGGTAATCCTTCCGTTTTCAAAAATATCTGGTCTTCAACACCGGTCTTCAAATGCGATTCATAACGACGTATCACATATTCGGAATGGGTTATACGACCCCATGGTCCTTTCCCGGCTAACCCGAATAGTGAGCGATTATTTTAAAAATAAGTGTGGCATTCAAATTCAATCAATTCATAACAAATACCTATCTAAAGGTAATTATTGATAGTTGGTTATTTAACTATCAATAAAGATGCGCAACATCATCAGATTCCAAATAATTTTCCCAAATTATTTATCTTCAAAAATATCTTTACTAGATATAAAATTTCCACACTTAACCGTTTGAAAACAATTTCAAATCAATTTCCACATTTCATTTTATCTTTGAAGATAAAATCTCAAAACAGTTCATTTCATATTGGAAAAGCAATTCCATACTTATTTAATAATAAGTATTTCACAAATCATTTATTTTCAACATTTGAAAATATTCGATATACTTAAATCAAATTAAGTATAATTTCATTCTTTAAGGAAAATATTCTTTTAACACCTTTATTTGAGTCAAAACGAATGTTACGTAAAACATCGTTACGACGACTCGAAATCACTAGTATAGGGATTCGAAATTACGATAGATATATAAATCCCAATACTATATAAAACATTTCCTTCCGGAAATCATTTACTATAACAACAGTGTTATAGTTCACCATTTCCTTAAGTTTCTCGAAAACGTCTATTTCAACAATAAATGTTGAAATCTATGTATTCGATATCATAATACATTTTAAAAACATCTCTAAAATGTTTAACTTCATTTTCAATGTCACTTTTCCCAAAACTATCCATTTTACTTAACGATATATTCACTATCCAAAATCGTGAATATATCTCCACTAATTACATTTCACTGTTTTCTGCACATTTTATTTCAATAATAATTCGCTATCCAAAATCGCGAATATATCTCCTTTAACAACCTTCTATATTCAATTTATCAAATCCAATTGATTTCGAATTTATAAAACAACGTTTATAAATTCAACTTTATATTTTCTAACAACTTCGATTTACAAATTTCCTTTAATGACCCATTCAATTTTATAACTCAACGTATACATCAAAAATCCATATTATAAGTTAAATACTTATAATTTATTTATTTTAAAAGAAATCGTTCTTTTAAACTTTACAAACTGTAAATAAACCCATTTTAACATCATTTCCATTTTTAAATCCACATTCCCAAATATTCACTTTTAACCCCAAAATCAAATCCCAAATTGATTTCTAATTTTACTTCAATACCAAATCAATTTCAATATTCATTTCTAAATTAATTTCCCATCCCAAATCATTTTATATTGATTTTTTCTAAACTTGTTTCAATTTGCCAATTAAATTTATAATGGGACTTCCAACTTATTTCATTTTAAACAAATTCCTCTTAAAGAAAATAAATCCCTTTTATCTTTTTCCAACTATTTAGAAATCCAAATTTTAATTAAATTCTTCAATTTAAAATCACTATTATACGAAATTCATTCATTTAACGTTTTCACTTGATTCTGGAATCAATTCGATAAGAATATAAAAATTAACCTTTTTATACTTTAAAATTCCTTTCTTCGAATTTATTCAATTTCTAAAAATTTATTTACTTAAAAATTTCTATTTTGATTTCAAAAATCCGATTTCATTTATTTTTGAAATCCAATGATATCAAACATCCATTCAGCTAAATTTTTAGCTTTCAATCAATTTCCAGACATCGATATGATCAATAACATCAATATAATCATTCACAGATTTATACCACAGTATAAATAAAATCAATCAATGTGAGGGGTCCAGTTGGATCCCTCCAACCTGTTTCCCTGCATCCAAAGACGTCAGCACAATACCAATTCCGCTCCAGTACGGAATTATCGCGGTATATAGGTTTTTATAAATCCGCTTACTAACGGCGCAATAGGGTCTCATCCGCTATACGAGGCGGGAAATCATCAATCCAATATATACATATGCCAATATGTATATACTGCTATATATATAGATATATCCTATCATATCTAATAGCACATCACAATAGTAATCATCAATCAATAATAACTGTAAAATCAAATTTCCTTCGAGTGAGAAAATCTCACCTTAGCTTTTTTATTAGCAATCCCATTTTCATTTCAGCTAGTTTCTCCATTTCAGACCTAGTATCAAACAGTTTTATACAGTTTATCAATATTCGAAATAATCGAATAATAAATTTTCGTTTGGTAATTTTAATTATTCTAGGGTTTTGTTTTAAACAAATTTTTTTTTTTTTCTTTACTCCAAACCTTTATTTCTAAATTTATTTCCTTTTGAAATAAAATATATTTTTTTTCTTTTCAAACTATTTAAAATACGTATCCTAAAAATTTCTTCAACTATTAAACAAAATTACACAAAATTTCCTTATTAAAATATTTTGGACTAATCGGAAATTTTTAAATTTCGTTTAAGAACTTAATTTAGGCTAATCAATTAAAATTTTCGAGCTAATGATTTTATTATTATTTTCTTCAGATTTAAATTGAAAAGAACAAACAAACAACAACAACAAAAAAAAAATATATATATACCTTACTGACCCAAAATTCAAGTGAACCCTAGCCTCACTGCTTTGGCCAGAAAGTTTGCCACCAAACCTTTATTCGCATGTGACTTCAAGCCTTCGCTGCCGACTACACTGCCTTATTTCAACAGTACCTATCAACCACCATTGACGAACTCGTGAAGTCGCCGCCTGTACGTCGCCTTGTCGCTGCTCCAAGTGCGCGCGAGTTCCACGCGAGTTCGCGAATCCCACCAGTGACCATCATTTCGCTCGCGCGCGATCGATCTAAGGCCATCTCGACATTGCCACGTCCTGCTCTTCGCCGCCTGCCCTTCATCGCGACAGTGAACTCGCGAAATCGAACCAACCTCAGCGCGCCGCCTTGATTTCGCGACCCATACGAGCTCGCGATTCCAACTTCAACCAATTTCGTTTTGAGATAGTTAGGAAAAGTGGGGGGAGACGCGATTTCTTTTTTTTTTATCTGGGGAGAAGTTTTGGTTGCCAGCCATTTGATTTCGAACGAGAATGAAAGGCTTCAATCGATTATATTTTCCTTTGTCTCGGCTGTTTGAAATGAAGGAGGAAAGGGATTTTAAAAGAAAAGAAGAGAGTGGGAGAGGGGTACGAAGGTATGGGGAGGTAAGGTCGTGAACGTGGTGAGGTTAACCAATATAAATAAAATAAAATAAAATTTCTTTTTATAAATTGAATTCGTTTCAAAATCTGAATGTGTTTATACTTCGTACGCTCCCAGGTTAACTCAAAAAAATACGAAATTGGAAATCCAACAATAATACAGTATTACTGACCCAATGGGACTGGTTTCGTCAAATTCCGAGACTGTTTGAAAATTGACTATTTTTAAATATCGATTCGAACAATTAAATTTCAAAACTGAACAAAACAGTTCGAAATTAAATTCTGAAGCTTCTATCATCTTCAGTATTATCAATACGAATTTTACAAGCTTTCGAAATATTTTTCTTCAGCTTAAAACTGAAGATTTAAATTTTTATCCAGTTCAATAGATTAAATTTTATAATTAAATCGTAAAATTCAGAGTTATATTCGGGATTCAAATTAAATCATCGTTCAAATATTTAAAATCAATTAAATATTCTCAATTTAATTTGGTCAAAATTCCGGGTCGTTACAGACGTCCCCCCTTAAAAGAATTTCGTCCTCGAAATTACAAGTTGGAAAAAAAGTCCTTAACTCGTCTACTGTTTTTCACAATCTAATAGTTTTATCAAATTTTCAAAACAAATCTCTCTACTAGAGATTCGTTATCATTCAACTAAATTTCTAAACCTTTTATAGTTTTCAAACAACATTGTTTCCTTAACGATTCAAATTTAAATTCAAATTCAAATTTAAACTTTCAAAATTTTCTCAAAAAATTTTCTAACGCCCTAAATTCCCGAAAAATTTTGCCAGCGTCTCCTTTGCGCGGCTAATACGGCACTACTACAAAACGTCCCTACGGACTCTCAGATTTCAAAAAGAAAAAGAAAAAGCCAAGCGGCTAGACCAGAAATCATCAAAAACTCATATTAAAATTCAAATACATACCTTTTTCGAGCAATTCGAATTATCTGTGAAATAAAATTTCCAATCCCTTTATACCTGTATATCTACTAGCCATTATATCTAGTTACAGCATTCAAATCATTTTGCAAATTCAATTACAAATTTTCAATATAAACTACTTATATCATCTTTAGTTCACTATTGAAGTTATATCCATTATCTTCAATTTTACATTTCAAATTTTATTTGAATTCAATTTCACATTTCAATTTCTCATTTGAGTTCAATTCACAATTCCAATCTAATTTGGATTCAATTTACTTTCAATTCTAAAATATTGAATTTTACCAATTATCTGTCATTTACAACTGCACTATCTTAAATTAGTTCCAATTACTAATTCATTCGTCTTCAATTTGAATTCCACTCCAATCAGATTTCAAATATTCTATAAGTTAACAACTTATTTACATCTTGATTTATACAATCATTTATACATTCACCTTCACAATTCCATTTTATTAAGGAATTTTATTTTCAATTATCTCTTTTGGAATTCTATTTTCATTTATGAATCATATTTACAATTCGTATTCATGGTTTTCGTTCATATATGAATTTATTTCCTTATACTTTCAATTCACATTTATATATTTCATTTGTTAATGAATTTTAATTCCAATCACAATTACATAATTTACATTAACAATTTCTATTTGTATAAGTTATAAATTCAATCATATTCCATAAATATTCTTATACAGTATTCCAGAGTCCTTTCAACCTTTCAAAACCATTTTGAAAACAATTCAAATTTATCTTTTGAATTTTCAAAACAAAACCCCAAATTTTCAAACAACTCCTATTTAAAACAATTTGACAGCAATTTCTCTTTTGGAAACCCGAAAATGAACACCAACGATGCCGCGGTCATCATCGAAGTTATTTTCCAGCGATCGAAAAGAGTTTAGAGCTTTTCGTTTCTCCAAAATACTTTTCAAAACCTTTGAATTTCATTTTCAACTCCAAAAAGAATTTAAACTTTTCAAATCTCAAAATTCTCAGATTCCTTTCAAAACATTTCCAAAAACTTCTCTGGTATTTCGTTTTGAATTACAATTCACATTTATAATTTATATTCTTAAATTTCATTCGTATATGGATTTATTCCTCAACTTTGGAGTTATAATTCCAATTTCTCATTTAATTTCAATGATAATAGTTTAATGTTATCATTTCTAGCAACCATGCAACCATATACTATAGTAATTCATAGAAAATCGTTTCTTTTCTATACAAAAATAGCTTTGGGTAAAATTATTTCATTTACCCTATTTAAAACAATATTGTGCCGAATTGTTCTATTCGAGTGTTTAGAGATCCCTATCAATGATCGTTAATTACTCGTATTGACCAGAATCCATATACCACTCAATAAATCAATCATCACAATATAAAAAAATTTTATATTCACTAACAAATACGCGCTCGTATCTATTATTACACTCAACTCATTCTAGAGTACTGCTGACTCTATCTCTAATGAGTAACACCCAACAGAGCAGGGTTGTCGCTTAACCATATGCTCTGATACCAAATGTAACATCCCGAAAATTTTCGACTTTCGAAAATTCAACATCGATACTCACTTTATCGACTGCTGAGCCATCGAATGCCGGAAACCCGAAAAGTTATGGTTTTAAGAAAAAGAAAAAGTAGAAGAAGAAGAAGATAGAAGAAAAAGAGAAGAAAGAAAGAAGAAGAACAACAGAACAGCCCCAGAAACAGAACAATATCAGAATCTCACATATCGCAGCGGAACAATATATAATAGTTAAATGAATATCATTTAAAAACAAAAGAATTATATCTGTTATTACATTACATCACATCATATCATCAGAGTCAATAAACAACAATGGACAGTTATATACTTGTCCTCATACAGAATACACAGCGGAATAATTATATCAGATACAAATACTACGTCTCGTCCTCCAGCTTATCTCCAAAGCTCCAGAATATCCAGAATATCCTGATAATATAACTCTAGGCTGCCCGTGTGGAAATTGGTGGGCACCCAGAGTTTAGAAGGGAACAATAAACTCCGAGTCAGTCATGGTGACTGGTGTGAGATCGTAAAACAGTTTATCTTTAAAATAAATAGCAGGATAATTTTTAAAGTCAATTCGAAATGCTTTTGGAAAATGAAACTACCATAAGACCTCCCGCCACACACACAATGCAAACGCAGACTTGGAGGAGATTTCTTCTTATGATAGTCAAAGATGCTTACTACGCAAAAAATCAAATTCTTTTTGATATTATTATTAGTGCATAGTGTAGAAAACATTTCGAAAGTAGAATATAAATCTTAGCCAGCATAGGTACCATTATAGTATGCTTGCTATAGCTGCCATATTAGATGGCAGGTTCTACAACTAAAACCGTACAAGGCTCGTATTGTTTCTTTGGATTTCCAACAAATGGTCAGGCTAAGGAACTTCCTATCCACGATGGGTACGTCCCTGGAATAGACGACCCGAGAATCTAACGTTACGGTTAGATCTCTGCCAACACAAGGCCGGGTTACCTCTGCAAAAATAGGTAACTACTGACACGCGTATGCCATCCCCCGATCGTCACCGATCTTCCCGAGGATCCCCGATTCGCAACAACCACAAAGAAATAAATTTTGCAGCAACCACAGAGGTTAAGTATCTGGGCTCCATACCATGATACCACCTTTATCCAGAAGGAATGACATACACTAAGGGGCGCTACTCCCTAGAACCTTGCTGCATTCGTCCTGTTTCGACCATTTCCGGGGTGTGAGGCTCGACGAAGTCTCGTCCACAAAGCTACGCTTTCTCAAAAAGCCCTGCTTCGGGTCAAACAAAATGATCAACCTATGATCACAAAGATATAAGATCAAACAAATGATCATATCACAAATGATCAAACACTGATCATTTCACAGCAACACTCAGTATGCCACGTTACCAAATTGGGATATATCGCTGATAAATTTCAACTACATAACCTCTGAGCTCGTACGTCTCAGAGAAGGGTGTTAAGCTAAGAGAATAAATTCTCCGCCACCAACAGATATGTATTTGAAAGAAATCAGCTTTATATCTCAAATTGTAACGTCAGACACACAATCCATATAAGTCTGTTCCGGGATCGAACAGAACCGAAGGCACTTCTCACGAAGCCCTTGCATTTCCGGATAATTTTCTAATCACGTCCGGACTTCCCGTCACTAAGGGTGATAAAACCTCTAAATCGAAGATCAGTCGATGTAGAGTAACTCGACGGTAATCCTTCCGTTTTCAAAAATATCCGGTCTTCAACACCGGTCTTCAAATGCGATTCATAACGACGTATCACATATTCGGAATGGGTTATACGACCCCATGGTCCTTTCCCGGCTAACCCGAATAGTGAGCGATTATTTTAAAAATAAGTGTGGCATTCAAATTCAATCAATTCATAACAAATACCTATCTAAAGGTAATTATTGATAGTCGGTTATTTAACTATCAATAAAGATGCGCAACATCATCAGATTCCAAATAATTTTCCCAAATTATTTATCTTCAAAAATATCTTTACTAGATATAAAATTTCCACACTTAACCGTTTGAAAACAATTTCAAATCAATTTCCACATTTCATTTTATCTTTGAAGATAAAATCTCAAAACAGTTCATTTCATATTGGAAAAGCAATTCCATACTTATTTAATAATAAGTATTTCACAAATCATTTATTTTCAACATTTGAAAATATTCGATATACTTAAATCAAATTAAGTATAATTTCATTCTTTAAGGAAAATATTCTTTTAACACCTTTATTTGAGTCAAAACGAATGTTACGTAAAACATCGTTACGACGACTCGAAATCACTAGTATAGGGATTCGAAATTACGATAGATATATAAATCCCAATACTATATAAAACATTTCCTTCCGGAAATCATTTACTATAACAACAGTGTTATAGTTCACCATTTCCTTAAGTTTCTCGAAAACGTCTATTTCAACAATAAATGTTGAAATCTATGTATTCGATATCATAATACATTTTAAAAACATCTCTAAAATGTTTAACTTCATTTTCAATGTCACTTTTCCCAAAACTATCCATTTTACTTAACGATATATTCACTATCCAAAATCGTGAATATATCTCCACTAATTACATTTCACTGTTTTCTGCACATTTTATTTCAATAATAATTCGCTATCCAAAATCGCGAATATATCTCCTTTAACAACCTTCTATATTCAATTTATCAAATCCAATTGATTTCGAATTTATAAAACAACGTTTATAAATTCAACTTTATATTTTCTAACAACTTCGATTTACAAATTTCCTTTGATGACCCATTCAATTTTATAACTCAACGTATACATCAAAAATCCATATTATAAGTTAAATACTTATAATTTATTTATTTTAAAAGAAATCGTTCTTTTAAACTTTACAAACTGTAAATAAACCCATTTTAACATCATTTCCATTTTTAAATCCACATTCCCAAATATTCACTTTTAACCCCAAAATCAAATCCCAAATTGATTTCTAATTTTACTTCAATACCAAATCAATTTCAATATTCATTTCTAAATTAATTTCCCATCCCAAATCATTTTATATTGATTTTTTCTAAACTTGTTTCAATTTGCCAATTAAATTTATAATGGGACTTCCAACTTATTTCATTTTAAACAAATTCCTCTTAAAGAAAATAAATCCCTTTTATCTTTTTCCAACTATTTAGAAATCCAAATTTTAATTAAATTCTTCAATTTAAAATCACTATTATACGAAATTCATTCATTTAACGTTTTCACTTGATTCTGGAATCAATTCGATAAGAATATAAAAATTAACCTTTTTATACTTTAAAATTCCTTTCTTCGAATTTATTCAATTTCTAAAAATTTATTTACTTAAAAATTTCTATTTTGATTTCAAAAATCCGATTTCATTTATTTTTGAAATCCAATGATATCAAACATCCATTCAGCTAAATTTTTAGCTTTCAATCAATTTCCAAACATCGATATGATCAATAACATCAATATAATCATTCACAGATTTATACCACAGTATAAATAAAATCAATCAATGTGAGGGGTCCAGTTGGATCCCTCCAACCTGTTTCCCTGCATCCAAAGACGTCAGCACAATACCAATTCCGCTCCAGTACGGAATTATCGCGGTATATAGGTTTTTATAAATCCGCTTACTAACGGCGCAATAGGGTCTCATCCGCTATACGAGGCGGGAAATCATCAATCCAATATATACATATGCCAATATGTATATACTGCTATATATATAGATATATCCTATCATATCTAATAGCACATCACAATAGTAATCATCAATCAATAATAACTGTAAAATCAAATTTCCTTCGAGTGAGAAAATCTCACCTTAGCTTTTTTATTAGCAATCCCATTTTCATTTCAGCTAGTTTCTCCATTTCAGACCTAGTATCAAACAGTTTTATACAGTTTATCAATATTCGAAATAATCGAATAATAAATTTTCGTTTGGTAATTTTAATTATTCTAGGGTTTTGTTTTAAACAAATTTTTTTTTTTCTTTACTCCAAACCTTTATTTCTAAATTTATTTCCTTTTGAAATAAAATATTTTTTTTTTCTTTTCAAACTATTTAAAATACGTATCCTAAAAATTTCTTCAACTATTAAACAAAATTACACAAAATTTCCTTATTAAAATATTTTGGACTAATCGGAAATTTTTAAATTTCGTTTAAGAACTTAATTTAGGCTAATCAATTAAAATTTTCGAGCTAATGATTTTATTATTATTTTCTTCAGATTTAAATTGAAAAGAACAAACAAACAACAACAACAACAAAAAAAAAAATATACCTTACTGACCCAAAATTCAAGTGAACCCTAGCCTCACTGCTTTGGCCAGAAAGTTTGCCACCAAACCTTTATTCGCATGTGACTTCAAGCCTTCGCTGCCGACTACACTGCCTTATTTCAACAGTACCTATCAACCACCATTGACGAACTCGTGAAGTCGCCGCCTGTACGTCGCCTTGTCGCTGCTCCAAGTGCGCGCGAGTTCCACGCGAGTTCGCGAATCCCACCAGTGACCATCATTTCGCTCGCGCGCGATCGATCTAAGGCCATCTCGACATTGCCACGTCCTGCTCTTCGCCGCCTGCCCTTCATCGCGACAGTGAACTCACGAAATCGAACCAACCTCAGCGCGCCGCCTTGATTTCGCGACCCATACGAGCTCGCGATTCCAACTTCAACCAATTTCGTTTTGAGATAGTTAGGAAAAGTGGGGGGAGACGCGATTTTTTTTTTTTATCTGGGGAGAAGTTTTGGTTGCCAGCCATTTGATTTCGAACGAGAATGAAAGGCTTCAATCGATTATATTTTCCTTTGTCTCGGCTGTTTGAAATGAAGGAGGAAAGGGATTTTAAAAGAAAAGAAGAGAGTGGGAGAGGGGTACGAAGGTATGGGGAGGTAAGGTCGTGAACGTGGTGAGGTTAACCAATATAAATAAAATAAAATAAAATTTCTTTTTATAAATTGAATTCGTTTCAAAATCTGAATGTGTTTATACTTCGTACGCTCCCAGGTTAACTCAAAAAAATACGAAATTGGAAATCCAACAATAATACAGTATTACTGACCCAATGGGACTGGTTTCGTCAAATTCCGAGACTGTTTGAAAATTGACTATTTTTAAATATCGATTCGAACAATTAAATTTCAAAACTGAACAAAATAGTTCGAAATTAAATTCTGAAGCTTCTATCATCTTCAGTATTATCAATACGAATTTTACAAGCTTTCTATTTTTCTTCAGCTTAAAACTGAAGATTTAAATTTTTATCCAGTTCAATAGATTAAATTTTATAATTAAATCGTAAAATTCAGAGTTATATTCGGGATTCAAATTAAATCATCGTTCAAATATTTAAAATCAATTAAATATTCTCAATTTAATTTGGTCAAAATTCCGGGTCGTTACACGTTGTGGAGAAAGAGATGGCTTTTCCCAAATGAAATGGAATATTTGATTCATGTAACAGGGGAAAGATTTCCCATTCCTTAGCCATAAAGATATGTGGCCATGAAAAGAGGATTAAGTGGAACAGAATTGGTCGGGTGGTAGAGTCATGGAAACACTTTTTTATTCCATATTTTGGACCTTAGCTCCAATGAGCAATATGCTACTGCTGAAGCATGGAAGAATTGAAATCTTAGATCAAAACACTATGTATGGATGATATGAACTTCCTAAACAAGAATTCTTGAACGGTGATCAACCATAGCCTATTACTCACTACATCAAATAATTTCCATTAATGAAACTATGGAAATCCATCGGAAAAGAAAAAATACGCATGTCCGATGAAACGATTGTTGCTATCTGCTCCAATAACGAATCATTGGTTTAACTGAATAACTAAAGAAAATAGATAGACCTTTCTCTTCGTCTCAGGTCGATGGATCTTCTCAATTGGAAGATCTCCCATACGGATAATACATATTCCGGTTGACCGAAACTAATTCTTATTGTTTTGTTCCGAAGCAAAGATATCCATGGAGGTGGTTCATCCTATTCACGACCAAGAGGTACTGGATTCTCTTTCGGATAGGCCCCGAAAAGAGAAGGAAACCGGGAATGCCAACCGGCGTCTGTCTATTCTCTAATTCACCTGACCCGATAGTACCCATTTTGGGAACGTCCAGTGCCAAAGTCACTCTCACCAATCCCTAAAATGTACTATGTAATGTACTTTATCCATTGGGTTACGGGTACTGGTGGGTATTTTACTAGAGGTTTCTATCAATCTACCCTTGTGTGATTCATGTTGAATCATATGCTCGGGGGTGGCGTGGGGTGGACGATACCCAAACGAACTCCTCATTCATTAGATAGAGAAGATCACCAAGATTTTATGATTTGCTGCCGAACCTGTTCCAATTCCAACAGCTCGGACTCGGATCGTGGGGATCGCCGGAATACTTCGTATCAATAGATAAGATACTCGATATATCAATATTGATTAGATCTGAAATCTGTTATTGAATTTCTCATTCAATGAGCATTCTCAATATTATGCCTTGAAGAGGACTCGAACCTCCACGCTATTTAGCATGAAATTTTGAGTCTCGCATGTCTACCATTTCACCATCAAGGCTCTTGAAAGTGAATCGAATTCCATGAATATGATATCTATCTAGTGTGATATATGGAATATACGGACAAAGGTGGATGGAGTGTTGGGGTATTTCTATCGATTGGTCATGTCATATAGGCCCGAGTCAGACATCAAATTGCTTCAATTTGAATTATCCGTAGGATACCCTATATATCAAAAAGATGTACAATCAAACCTATTTCTCAATTCAATAGAAGCCCAAAAAATGAATATGGTACCCAAATAACGATAGATATGTCAAAAGCAGGTCCGATTACGCCTATTCCTAATCCTAAATAGAATGTAACGATGTAGGGATCCATGTGGAAACATAGTATTTGTTACCTGGCTACTTGGCCCGGCTACAAAGCGATAGTTGCAGGGGCTAAGATTGAGCCTAGATGGGATTCGAACCAAAAGAGATATGGAGGTATGAGGGTTCGGTGTAACTCGATTAGTTTAGTATATGGGTGGTTCGGCCTACATGTATGGTTCGGCATGTTTGAGTGGCTCGGTATATTTAAGTGGGTCGGCCTTTAAACGTGGTTCGGCACATGTGGATCGGCCTTAGAAGGATTGACATATATGGTTCGGTCTAGATGGGTCAGCATATATCGTTCGGTCTAGATGGGTCGGCAAATATCGTTCGGTTATGGTATGAAGGATAAGGTGGTTCGAAGTACATTGCTCGGTCAAAGATGAGGATCACACGTGGCACGGTCTAGGTGGTTCAGCAGATGCCGCTCGGTCAAGGAAGAAACGTCGTGCATGGGTCGGCCAAGGTAGTTTGTTCAGGCCTGGTTCTGCACTCGTGGTTCGATGCACAATAAGGGATTTAGCATATTTTTGGGGTCTACAGCAAGGTTATGCGGTCGGCCTTGTTTTGCTTCGAGATACATCACACGTTGCTCTGAGTCCCTGGAGAGCTTGCTTCGAGTCAGCTACTAGACGACCCCAGTTCAGCTATAGAGGGTCGGCAACACCTGGTTTGGCCAGAGTGGTTCGGCATTGCCTAGGTCGGTCAGTTTGAATTGACGCCTGTAGGCCAAGCTATCTTGGCCATGGGCCTGCACAGGGGAACCAGCCTATCTTCGTCTAAATAGAGGGGCATGTGTATAGTTGAAGAGACCTTTTTTGGAGAACTACAGGAATACTTTGCCATTTTTTGTACTCGCTTCTTTTCACTTCAAACTTGTATTCAAGTTGTTTGTTTATGGATTGTATCTGTACTCAAGTGATTGGAAAAGTAATCAAGATTATATTCAAAGTGGACGTAGGCAGTTACGCTGAACCACTATAAATCTGGTGTTCTCATTTTTGTTGTTCCTTTTGCATTCAACTGTGTTAATTCTCTGTTTTAATTTAATTTCTTCATTAATCTCTCTACACAATCTATTCAAGGGCGTTGGTGACCAATTTTCATGCTAACAGTATCTATTTACATACGCTTGAATGATCCCTTCTCATAATAAGAATGTACATAACCTTATTCCGGTCTGGTCCAGTATGGAATGAACTTATAATCTGATGATCGAGTTGATTTCATGATTATAAGTTCATAACCCCAGCCTATTTTGGGCGGAACAGATCTACAAATTCTTTTATTCTAGTTAGTAAGAGGGATCTTGAACTAAGAAATATGCCTAGAAGCTAAAAGTGGGTATCCTGAGCAATTGCAAGAATTGGGTTCATTGGTATTCCTGGTATAGTAGATGCTATCACACATACAGTCATACTCCATTCGATGGAATTGTTTGATCTTAAGGGAGACCTTCTATAATTTCGCAGGTGAGGGGTTATTTCTTGGTTTCGTCCAATCATTAATAACTTGATTATTTTTAGATAATAGTAGATGGAAACAACGCTCGTAGGGAGGCCTATTGAAACCAAGAGATATAGGCATGTCTGCCATCCATACCAGAATAGATGGAGTTTCCCAAAAAACCCTGCTAGTGGAGGAAGACCCCCTAGGGATAAGAGACATAAGGTTGAAGAGAGAGCTAAAAAAGGACCTTTCGTGTATAATCCTGCATAATCTCGAATGGTATCAGTTCCGGTATGTAGACCAAATGATACAATGTGAGAAAAAGTTCATAGATTCATGGAGATATAGAACATCATATAAGTTATCATGCTTGCATATCCATCATTTGAGTCTCCAACAATTATTCCAATAATTACATATCTGATTTGACCGATGGACGAATATGCAAGTATACATTTCATGCTTGTTTGAGTAATATCAATGAGTTTCCCCAATATCATGCTAAGAATAGCTAGGATTTCCAAAAGAATATGCCATTTGTTTGATGAGAAATAAAAAGGAATATCGAAAATTCACGTGGCTAAAGGTAAAGCAGCTACTTTCGAAGTAACAGAAAGAAAAGCAACGACTGGAGTAGGAGAGTCAGAGTCAAAAAGTGGATTCCTCACTTCTTTCTTTCATTCAAAACCGTGCATGAGACTTTTGTAGGATCTAGATTAACCCTAGAGGGGGGGTGAATAGGGTTATCGCAAATTTTCTCAAATTAAACGCAGAAGCAAACTGCAGATAAATAAATATGCATAAAAGTAAATCACACACAAATTTACCCAGCTTCGACAACCCCTGCCTACTGCTGCATTCCCAGATTTCAATTAGAATTAAACAGTCTCCCGCTTACAAACCCTCTGACAGACTCGCAGACACTCGCTCCCGCTCACAAACACTCCTACAGACTCACACACCCTGCTCCGCCTATAGAGCTTCGTAAACTCGCAAACTCTGCTCCCGCCTATAGAGCTTTGCAAACTCGCAACCCCCCTGCTCACTGAACTAATTCTAACTAGACAATCTGACAACACCTAAACCCTAGGTGGTGATTCACTCTGACTGGACTTTGAAAAAACAAACTGAAAATACAAAACACAGTTTATGAAACCTAGGGCAAAATTTAAATCGACAGTTTAAAACACTTTTGCCCTCAAATGAATTTGGCCTAAAACTAGATCAATAAAGCCTGGCCCAAATTTAAACTAAATTAAAACCCTAATTTGATAAATAGCCCGGCCCACTTCCTTTTTATCTCAATAAAAAATAATGTCGGCCCGCTTCTTTTCTTTTTAGTCGATCCCCTTCCTTTTGTTACTCTGGCCCGTTCCTTTGAGAAATAAAAATGGTGAATTAAAATTAGGGCTTCTCGTTTCCCTTTCTTGTATCTCTGGCCCGATCCCCTTTTCTGATAATGACTTCTGAACTAGGACTTTGGGTCTCTGGCAAAGTCGATTCTCAGTAGCTCTTGCGAATTTGACTTCGGCTTCGTTTGTGCTTATTTACTTGCGATCTCGACTTGGTATGTATTTCTTGATCGATTCTTCTCTGATTATATCTGATTGCTTGAGTCTTATGTTGGTGATGATTGGGTTTTACTTTCTGTTCTTCACCACACCACGTCAATGATGATTTTGGGTCCTTTATATAGACGTCTGATTTGATCAACGTGTTCTTCACGTTGTTGAAGCTTTCCTGTTTTAATCTTTGATATTTTTGGGAATTACTTTCGAGTCACGGTTTTGATTCTTGAACGTTCGTTCTTTTGATTTGAAGTATTAAATCAGTTGAACTTCTGATTTCTAAAACCTTCCTAAATTATAAAGTTGACTTTTTCAAAGATACGAACTTGATTTTTTTTTTCGCGAATTTTTAAATCTGCTTCTCTGGTACTTACTTTAATCATTTGTATACTTCCTTGTTGGCTTAACTGTGAACTATCGTCTCTGGCCATTTTTGATTTTGATCTGAACTCCACTTATGTTGTCACTGCCTGCTGTTTGTGATCAGTTGCTTCGAGTTGAACTTTCTAGTTGATGTACTTGAGTTCTGCATGTTCATTGGTCCTCAGTGTAAAGTCTGATACATATCATAGTTTCATTCATGTAGCTTTCTGCATATACTTGCTTCTTGGTTGCATTGTAGCTTGCATGTTTCTGGTGCATTCACTGTTTCACTATGGTCATATGCATGTGTTCATTTGTGTTGCCATATTGATCTCTGCTTGAGCATCTGATGTTAATGTATTCACTATTCATTCCAGTAGTCATTCTGTACTTGTCTTGTGCACTTGAAACTTTGATGCTGCATTTGTACATTTTATTTCCCTGTAACTATGTGTAGACAGTTATCTTTGAGCATTTGGTCATGTTGCCTTCATTGTAGTCTGGTTTACTTCCATGTAGTAAACCTGTTGAACTGATGTTGATCTGACCCTGTTGCATTTGGTATACTTCATTTTGTATTTTGTTTGAGATGCTGGTGCATAGTGTTGTTGCCAGTTTCTTCTTTGACTTTGACATTGTATTCATCCCTCTTTTATGTAGAGACTTGATCACTTGGTCATTAAACTTGATGCACTTGTACCTGTTCATAAGTCTAGTCTTTTACATTGAAGTATTTATGAGACTGCTGCATCAGTTTACTTGTACATGCATTTGCCTTGTTGCAGTTACACTTTGAATTTTGATCGAGGCCATTTGCATTTGTGTTGAATCTAATTTTGATTTGACCTTGTGCACTCGAGTTGGCGAGGCAGTGCACACGTGCATACGTGTGTACTGCAGTCACTCGTAATCAACTGTCCCTAATATGAATACTGATATGCACAGATATTACACAATCAAAAATGATGATGATAACCCATATATCTGAGACAGCTTTTAAAAACAAATTTTATATTTTTGCAAATTAAATTTGTTTCTGTTCAGATTACTGCTGTAGATTATCAATTATACAGGTATACAGGAGACAAGACAAATACTGGAGCTGGACAGTGCAAATGCAGAAGAAACTGAGTGTATGAGTGATGTAGTGAGGACACAAATGTAACTATGAAATGTATGAGTGAGAGTGAACTATAAATAGGAGATCAGTGTATGTAATCAGTGAAATCAATGTATGAAATCAGTGTATGAACTGAAAACATTGTACTGAATAAAATATTATTTTGAATAAAATACTGTTTCAAATCTATTAAATTCTGTCCAATAGTATTCGTACAATAAAATGAATATTTAATCCTGTGTGTATAAAATCTGCAAACACATCTAAAATTCGATATATATATATATATTGTTATCATCAAACACTAAACACACATCAAACAACTTTCATCTTGCATGGCTCCTAAGTGATAAAAGAAAGATGAACTCATCTTCTTTCTTTTTTGATTACCTTCCTCGCATATGTATAAGACCGAATCCATTTGATTTCTAAAAAGGATTACTAATCCTTAACTTTTCAAGGAATCCTTCATCGGTGGTTGTTAATGACTGACTTTTTCAATCTTTCGACCTTGGTTTAGTAGGAGCACAAGTCAAAAAGATTGAGAAATAGAACCATCTGATTTGATTCGTTCTCAATAGCCATGAGATAATCATCTTAGGGTGATCCTTTTGTCAACGGATGCCTTTATTACACTCGTAGTCTCTGAAGGATGAGAACCAACTTCGTAGCATCTACATCGATAATTCAAGTATTGTATACGTTATTAGTCCGATCCTTTGTAGAAACTACCCGTAATAACGAACTTGCAAAATGGATTTGTTTATCATAAAGAGATTCGTTGTTCTTGACCCTGCTTCACCTTAATTGTTATTTGAATAAAAAGATCATAAAAAACTTTTGGTAAAAGTTATGTCTTGGCCCTGTGGGGATAGCATTTCTCTTCTGCATGTCTATGGAGTTTTTAAAAATCCAAACATCTTAGAGATAGATATAGAGGTAGGAATTTGTTGAGCGAACTGCACTCCTTCGTATACGTCAGGAGTCTATTGATGAAAAGGGGCTGGGGAAAGCTTGAACCCAATTCCTACAATGATGGATATAAGTGCAATTTAAATTCCTGGGGAGTTATACACTTGTGTATTGGTAAGACCATTCACTATTTCTTGAAGCTCGATCTCCCCCAAGGTGAACTATATAGCCAAGAGAAACCAGGAACCAGAATAGAAGAGCTTGCCCCGCCCATGAGTAAATATTTCATAGTAGCCTTATTTGACCGTACATCTCTCTTGGTATATCTAAATAATAGTAGGAACATAAACTGAAACATTCTGGAGCTACAAAGATAGTTATTAAATCTTTAGCACCACATAAAAACTTTTCTCCTAGAGTAGCTGTTAATACGAATAATAGAAACTCTGTTATAGCCATTTCTGTATATTCAATGTACTTTACGGATAGAGGAATACATTGAGTTGAACATAGTAAAATAAGAAATTGAAAGAATTCGTTGAAATTGTTCGTTTGGAAATTTCCCGAAAAGCTAATTATAGATTCTTCTTTCCATCGAAACAATAGGGCGGTTATGCTCATTACTAAACTTGTTAAAGAGATGAAATAGAACCAAGGTCTATCTTTTTGATCAAAGGTTGAATCGATCATCAGAAGAAGAATTAGGCCAAAAATTAGGATACATTCTGGGAAAATGAAACTTCCATTGAAGATAAGAAAATGAAACGCTTTCGTAAAAATTCTCGTAGAATCAAGAATGAAGTTTTCATTCTGTACATGCCAGATCATAAATCAGTAACTGCATCCAATCTCCAAAAAAGTCCCAATTGTTTCAAACTTATTGGATATTTTATTTACGGAATCCCTATGAATAGGATCAAACCTTATTCCATGATATTTCCATAAGATTCCTCTTTCTTATTCTTAAGCTAGCCCTCGAGAGGGTTTAGTTGATCCATGATTTATGTTTCATCTTTCTTTTTGTTTGTCTCGAGAAAGATATCGATCAATTCCGATTCCTTCTTTTTCGATTGAATCTTTTCCAATCGAGATGTATGGATCCATGGATCTATGTGTCTATATAGATCATATTCATGGATTAACAAAAATATGCAAAAGCTCTATTTGCCTCAATCATTCTATGAGTCTCTTCCTTTTTGCGTATGGCATCGCCACTCCCTTTGGCAGCATTTACTAATTCGGAACTTAATTTGAAAGCCATATTTCGACCCGGGCATTTTCGGGATGCCCTTATGAAATATTAATTATAAAATTTTAAATATGATTTGAGGAATAAATATTATCGTATATATTTATGATAGTTACAAATATATCGATCAATATGCGATATCGACAAGCAATTAAATTAGATTTAATTAATAATAATTATTTGGGCTTAAATGGGATCTTAGCCCATAATGTTAAGATGTTATTTTGACAAGAATAGGGCATGTAGGAGGTGGCTAAAAAGGCTAGAGGGGTTTGGAGATGGATGGTTGAGATTTGATGAGAAATGGTATGAGATGCGATCCATCTTTCTCTCTATTTCTTCCACTATAGAAAGGACCCTTAACCCTAATGCAAAAAGGGCCTTTGGCTGCCATTTCTCCATCATTGCTAGTCAACCTAATCAATAAGGAGCTCCAAGAAATTCATCTTAGATCAATTCAAAAGCAATGGTTATTGGATATCTAAAGGTCCATGATTCAAGGATTAGCAATCTGCAGAATCGAAAAGATTTCAATAAAGGGAGAATTCATCATTACAAGGTGTGATGTAAGGCGTTAATATTAGATATATATTTACTATATTGTACGATTTATAATTTTTGGATAACATTAAATTATTCATATATGTATGTATGTATGTATCATTATAGTCTGCGGGTGCGGCGCAGTGGAAATGAGGCTTGGGTTCTGGTAAAAAGACTCAGGTTCGATTCCTACTATGCGCTTCCCTATCCTATATAAATTTACCTGGGATATGGGGGCTTGGATTAGCGGACGGTTTTACTATACCCTCCTCAGGAGTTTACCGGTCCACCGGGTTTTCCTGGGTTTTCATGTATGTATCATTATTATATTGCAAGTTAGGTGAGATTTTTATATGTATCATCAATGTTATCACATATTAGATTGGTTATATTTATGTTTTAATTTATTTAAAAAACAAATTATATATCATATGTAGATCTGAAGTGCACAACCAAAAAGAATTTATTTTAATTATTGTAATTTTATTAATTTATATATATGCATATATATATATATATATATGTATGTATGTATGTATGTATATGTATGTATTAGTATACTACCTAATTTATGTTATATCATCATTGAACCTATATTTTATAAATGCGTACCTACATAGATTATATTTTTTGGTGGCTGCAAATTAATTTTTAATATTTATTTACTATTAGTTAATATTATTTAAATCAATATACTAAATAAATAAATCATATAATATATAATATGTTTTGAAAATCATATTTTAAAATTTTAAAATTTTAAAATCATTGTATAAACTCTTGGCCAAAAAATCATAATTTAAAAATCAATTTTTATATTTTTAAAAAATCAATATAATGAACGCCAAAATCAATTAATTAATTAAAAATATTATTTTAACTCAGAAAATTATAGAAATTTTTTTGTAACTTTAAAACATCATTCTTGATTTTAAAAAAAATTAAAATTTGAATAATATAACACGAAAGTTTTTTTTACTATTATTTTATTTTATTTCGAATAATTAATATATATATATATATATATCAATGCAATAAAATATAAATAATTCTTTTTTTGTTGTTCATTTGGTCTAAAAAAGTTTATATATATATATATATATATCTTTTAAATGCATAATTAACACACACACATACATATTCAGAAATTATAAATATACTTATATATATATAAATATAATAATAATAATTTGGTTACTGTAATTTATACATGTATATGTATATTTGTAAAATATTTTTTTTTAAATCTTTATATATTATGTATATACATACATACATACATACATATATATATATATATATAATTTAATATTTAGTGCAATAGTATATGTGTAAATCATTAATATTTTAACATATAAGATATATATATATATATAATTTTACATAGTTTTTTAATCTTTATATAAATAACAAGTTTATATACATACTTATATTTGGACAACATTCAATATATATAGGATGAGCTAACATGTCTGTTGCAATATAATCCCAACATTTATACACGGGTACGTTATACCTTGCATGAATTATTATGTTACACATGCACACACATACATATATGTATATGATACATATGTATATTATTATATTTAATTGAATATAATTTAAATAAAATTCTACTTATAAATTTAAATGAAATAAGAAATATTATTTAAATTTAATTTTGAAATGTTTTAAATAAATTAAACTTCATAGGCCCAATATAGATACAATAAGAGAATTTTTTTTGAAATTCATCATTATCTTCCACTATGGATTAACCTAGTTTCAACAATGGTATCATAGCCAAATAGCCTATGCGGTCTAAATTAGTCATGTTAGGGTTAAGTATTAACCTCACAGCCCAAAAGTTTTCCCTAGTAGAAAAGGCCCAAATTTGAATTGGGCCTTGGGCTAATTTCAAAATTGTTTGAAATTAAAAATAAAAGTTTTAAATTTTAAAAAATTAAATTTAAAATAAGAAAAATAATATAATTTTTACAACATAAAATTTCAATTCGTTTTTAAAATTGAGAATACAAGATTGTTAAATTTAAAAGTCAAATTTAAAATATAATTTATACATATTATAAATGTTATAATATAATAAAAAATTTCAAAATATTTGAAAATGAATATAAATTAATTTCGAAATTTACAAAATTTATCAATAAGATTAATAAAATAAGTTAATTAATTAATAAATATATACATGTATTGTATATTATGATATAAGTTATATTGTTTTAAAATGTTAAATTAATATAAGTATATATGTATGTATATAAATGAATTTCGAAATTAATATAAATTTAATTAGAAATGTTTAATTAAATAAATTAATTAAAAGGTTAATTAATTGAATAATATACACGTATATACGATATATGTGTTATACAATAAAGGTTATAGTATAACAACTATTAAATATAATTTTTATATTAAATTAACTAAAAAGTTAATTAATTAAAGATTTATTAAATAAGATTTAGTTAAAATAATATATACATAAGACTATTACATAGGTAATACGAAATATACAAGTTATATAATAATAAAGCTTATATAATATGAATGTATAAACTAAAGGTGGAATATTAAGAAACCCTAAATAGGCTTAAGGAATAAATATATATGTAAATGTATGTATACCATGATTTCAGATGTGTTCGACACTTGAATCATGAGAGTAATTCATAAGAATTATATTATTCCATAAGTCAATATCACTCAATATTATGTGTGTGTATGTATGTATGTATGTATTAATAAATTACTTGCATACTCCTTAGTTGTTGAGCAGACTCAAGTTGGAGATGTTATGTGTAGTATTATTAGTGTATTGAGTACACGAGGTAAGATAACTATATGTATTTGTTGAGCAGACTCAAGGTACATATATTATACTTAGGTCGTCACGACATGGCAGGTACGGGTGAATAATTTCATTTCGATCTATTGAGTAGACTCAAGGTCGAAGCGGAATTAGGAAAAGGTACCAAAGAGTTAGGTGTTATATATGATACAACTGATAAGGAGTTATCCATCGTCCATAGAGCTATGACTTGTTGAGCAAACTCAAGGTTAGAATTCCAAGACAGACGAGTCCTAACACCTACTACTGAAGTTGAAAGACTTCTATGTTTCGACTTACGGTTTGGCGAAACATAAAAGACTAGTGGGAGCCTTATTATAAAATTGAAATGATAACATTTAACCTTTTTAATATTTTAAGAACATATGGTATTTAATGTTATAATAATCTACATTGATAAATTTGTGCATTTAATACGATTGATAAAATGTTTATCAATTAAGATATACAAACGAACTGAATTAAAGATTGACAAATAAAAATATAACATATATACTTACTATTAAATGCTTCTTGCATGTTAATGTTTTATATACCTTTGCAAGTACCTAATTTTACAACTACTTAATACGTTCATAATTAAGTTGCTTACATTTTTATTTGCTCAAGACTGTGTATTGTCGCCAATGAGTTTCGAACTCCAAAAGCAATACAAGGATATGAATATTTGGTTCATTTCCAATCACATATAAGTGTTATATAGTGAACGGTCACCACTCGTAATGTATGATATTTTGATGAAATTAGGTCATCCAAAATAAGCAAATAAACCATAGTGTGACATCTTGTGTTTTATTTTATTGATTACAATAAACGTCACATTGTGTTAAAAGTAATACAAGATCAAAACTACAATATAGATCTAAGGACTCAATCGTTGATATGTCTGTTTAATTAGTTTACGTAAAGCGTAACATATTTGATGTTCTTAAATGTTAAGGATATATGAGTATACTTTTGTAAAGAGTTTGTTACGATATTGTAGTAAATGATCGGAAATGAGAATTGTAAAATAATAATTGATATTTAATATTGGAATAATAAATATGATTTCTATTCTGAAATTTATTTTCATATAGAAAATTATTTTCTATGAGATTTATTTCTTTGAGTTCAGGATATTTGATCAAAGAACTCTCCACTGTAAACTAGTTGCAGTATATGAAGTAAATAAATTATATTAAGTGAATGATCGACCTCCGAATTCAGTACACTATTATAGTAATGGTAGAAATAGTAGGAGCATGCCATATAGCACTTATTGATTGCATCAAGTTACAAAAATTACTATCGTTAAACTTATCCAACATTATTTATGAAATAATGACAATTTTTCAGTGTCGACTAAAAATAGATATATTTATATTACAATGTGAATATTATGAATATTAGCTATGAAATAAAACTATAATGTGGTGATTTTTTCCACAACAAAAGTGATGCATTAGAAAATACTAAATTACCTAAAATTATTTACAAGACTAAGACATAATTTTGAAAAATAATTTGTATTATATGATTATGAATCATATAATACTAGTTGATTGTATCTCAAACAATTTAAGACTATGCACTCATTAAGTGGGAGCATCGTAAGAGTTGATGAACTCTTCGGATTAATATATATATATATATATATAATCGCAAGTTTATTAATAGAAAAACGGCTCCACATACTTCATTATATTCTCCTACGAGTTATCACAAACATGGATATGTGTATTTGATACACATTTATAAAACTATAATAGGCCCATAGAATATAAAATGAAAGTAAATAATGTAACATGCGATAGAAATGATTTGATTTGATTGAATGGGTGAGTATATTGGAAGGACTTCCGTATGTACCTAACATAAACAAAGATTTTATCTGCAAAGGTCACTCCTTCTTATAATACATAATGATTTATAGAAAAGGAGTAATTAAACTTTGTTAGACAAAGCACGATTAATTGTGAGTGAAGTTGAGTTTACTTCTTTCAATAAGGTCGTGTACTTAAGAGTAGTACACAAGGTTAAAATTAATATCATCCAAAAAATAGTTTACGATATGGGTTTACAAGAAACCCCTACATATCCTAGGCCAAGGAGCTGGTAGGTTTGCGAGTCAAAAGACTGCATGTAATAATTGTAGGTAAGGATCGTGTATTAATTGTCCCAAGAGAATTTTGGGATCGATAGTCATTAGATGACTAATTTATGTTGTGAACATAAATTTATTGTGAAATAATGCAAAATCATTTTTATATGAGGCAATTCATAATATGTTAATGAATGCATGTTCCATTGCATTGAGAAACAACTGTTATTTTAAGAAATACCAACTTCGTAGCAAAGGAATTTCTTTAAGTTATTACTGGTATAATATGGATTTGGATGCGATTCAATAATAAAACTAATTACAAGGGATGAAATGAATTGACCAAACCTAAATGAACACAAATACATCAGAACGTCTAGTATTCTTGTACATTAAAAAGAAACTGTGAGTTTCTTATCAATGTCAAGAATAAATAATCCTCGATTGTTTAATTATACCATTAAGATTATTACTCTATGATATGGTACGATGCACAAAACTAAAATAGATTCCAAGTACATTATCAAAATATAATTTTGATAGTTGTATCCGAAAGGATATGATCCTTTTGGCCACAAATGTGTCTTTAAGAGAAAGATAAATGCAGTTGGAATATAGTGAGTCACATTGATGAGAATAATACCGTAAATTTCAATTGTTGAAATTAACGAAATAGATTATCCATTCGATATGCTCAAGTAGGTTCGGATTTTACTCATAAAATTATTACTTAGTATGACTTTGTGTTTGGTTGGTATGTGTTGAAATGGAAGATTCTAAACAATGATTTAGAATAGAGTATTTGCACATAACAACCAAAGTGTCTCGAAGTCAGTGGGATTGATATTTGGGTTTGTGAATTTTTAGATATGATCCAAGAATAGATACGAAATTGTCGTTTAACAAGCATAAAAATTGAACAAGTGTTTAGATACAAATATCAAATAGTTTGATTTTCAATCAAAATGTAGAGGAAGTGTGTGCTTATAAGAAAGAAAGCTGAAAAGCACATAGATATTTTCAAAACATAAGTAAATAACACACTTCTAATTTTTGACAATGTACTTGTGTTAAAATCAATTTTAGTTGTTTTAATACTCAATGTTGGATATGTAAATGATGTCTTTTATAGTAATTATGAAAGATATTGGGAATACCCCAAAACGATATGCAAGGTCACCTTATTAAAATGTTTAATACGGAATAAGTCAAATGGATTCCTTATACATTGGCAATAGGAATTATTATACATGTTATGTTGTCCACGATATCGTGATTTTTTTATGTATTTGATACATAAAGAAAATGTCAAGTCCAAATTGATATCACCGAATGGTAGTTTGGATTGTTCTCATGTATTTATGAAGTACTAGGGAATTATTTATAGAAATAAAGAACTCCTTACGAATGAGTATTCTGACTCAAACTTCATAAATGATATTGAGTATAATATGTCAATAATAAAATTCAATTTAAGAATCTTTAAGTTGAAAATGTTCCAAATAGAAAAGATTGTGGCTTATTCCATGAAAATGCTAAGTACATTGACATGAATAGTGTCACAATAAAAGCAATGCATATATAAAAAATGCACAAATTTATAACTGAGTGGAGGGTGATTCCAAATGATAAGAATCCTATAAAATTGTTATATGATAACAATGTCATAATATAGTACGGAACAGAACTTGGAGCTCACTGGAAGTCGAAAGACATACTTTGAATTGTTCCATAAGATAATGGTAGTTTATCAGTGTCGGAGAGAGTTGATTGACTAAGTAGATAATTTAAACACAATAGCATAGCATAATCGTTCACTGAGGGACCAACCCAATTGGTTTAGAGGAAATCAATTGGATGTGTTGGAATAAGATTCCATAATTGACACTAGGTGCAAGTAGGAGATTGATAGAGTTAGGGGTATATGTAATTTGTTACATATATATAACTCATTGACCAATCTTGTTGAAATAAAGGTGTTTTTTTCGATTATATATTGATATAATGTGTTGTATTAATTAATCAACTTAATTTAAACTATATTTAATAAAAATCCATAAATGGTATGGTTTGTGATGGTTGTTACAAAGTGTGATAACCGTGAGTAATTTATCACATAAAAACAAACATACCATTTTAAATGTTCCCGATCAAGATGCATCGAGACCGGATATCGATGTATCCATTGAGACTAAAGTATGTAATGCTCTCCAAATGTTGAGTTGTGTATTACTCATGACTGTTAGGGGGCACCTAGGAGTTTTGATAGTTATTGGATAACTATGGAACGACTCACTCGATGGTTTTTTGTTGGTTAATATAACTAAGGTCAAACAGAAAATATCGATGTGATTGATTTACACGATTCTCTCTACTTGAGAATACCATGGATCTTCAATATAAGAGCTTCGCTTTAATTATAGTCAAATCATGGCACGGTGTCCATCGAGTGACTATAGTTGGGTCGAGTGGAAGTATTGGAAGTAAAGCACTATTCAAGAGAGGATCCGTCTCCTCAGTTATATGGGGTTAGTATCACGGTCAACTCAAGTCAACTCAAAGTCAAAATCTCTAGCCAGAGCAATTCGGTTAATAATAATTGTTATTATTAAACTAAGAATTTTGTGTTTGGAATATAGAGTTGATTATGGATGATACTGGAATTTTGACCATTACCAAATTCCATAAGTCCAAAGTGATATAGTTTTGACGAAGAGAATTGGTGTGAATAAATGTCAAATCCCAGTAACGGTTAATAATACAAAATTGGATTAACCGAAACTAAGTAATTAATAAATTTGGCCAAAATGTCACACCACCTGCTAAGTGACATGTGAACATTAACATTCGAATAGTTCGATGTTAATCGCTGATCGAATTTACACCTGATGAGTCACACAACCGAAATGATGAATTACCTTTAGACTAAATGATTTAATTAGTTTATAATTGATATAAATTAATCAATATTTATGAAATATTAATTATAAAATTTTGAATATGATTTGTGAAATAAATATTATTGTATATATTTATAATAGCCATAAATATATCGATCGATATGCGATATCGACAAGCAATTAAATTATATTTAATTAATTATATTTATTTGGGCATAAATGGGCTGTTAGCTCATGATGTTAAGATGTTGTTTCGACAGCGATATGGCTTGTAGGTGGCAGCTAAAAAGGCTAAAGGTGTTTGGAGATGGATGGTTGAGATTTGATGAGAAACGGTATAAGATGTGATCCATATTTCTCTCTATTTCTTCCACTATAAAAGGACCCCTAACTCTAATGCAAAAAAGACCTTTTAGCTGTCGTTTCCCCATCATTGTTGGCCGACCTCATCAACAAGGTGCTCCAACTAATTCATCTCAAATCAATTCAAAAGAAGACGACTATTGGATAGGTAAAGGTCCACGGTTCAAGGGTTAGCAATCTGTCGAATCGAGAAGACTTCAAAGGAGGGAGAATTCATCTTTATAAGATGTGCTCTAAGGCATATGATTTATTATTTTTGGATAACATTATATAATTCATACATATATATATATATATATATATATATATCACTATTATATTACTAGTTAGGTGCGTTTCTTATATGTATCATCAATGTTGCCATATATTAGATTGGTTATATATATTTTTTAATTGTTTTAAAAAACACATTTTTTATATATAGATCTGAAGCGCACAGCCAAATAAATTTTATTTTAATTATTATCTTGTTATTAATATATATATGTGTACACACACCACATGATTTTAGTTATATGACTTGTATTTTATCATATCATCATCAGGTTAATAGTGATCCTATATTTTATAAATGCATATCTATATAGATTATATTTTTCTATGGCTGCAGATTAATTTTTAATGTTTATTTAATATTATTTAAATCAATATACTAATTAAATAAATGGAATAAAATTAAATATGTTTCGAAAATTAATTTTTAAATTTTTTTAATCATCATACAAACTCTCGGCTAAAAAATCAGATTTTTAAAATTATATTGTATATTTAAAAAAATCAATTTAATAAACGATCGAAATCGATCGATTAATTAAAAATATAATTTTGACTAGGAAAATTCTGGAAACTTTTTTGTAACTTCAAAATACCATGCTTGATTTTATAAAAAATTAAATTTTGAATATTATAACACCAAATTATTTTTTATTATTATTTTATTGTATTTTGAATAATTAATTAATAATATATATTTTTAATGCAATAAAATATAAATAAATTTGTGTGATGTGCATTTGATCTGGAAAGGTTTAAAAATATATATAATTATATTTAGATAACTAATATACATATATATATACATATACACATATTCAAATATAATAAATATACTTATATATATATATAATAATTGTTTCTGTAATTCATACATATATACATATATGTGTAAAATAATTTTAAAAAAAATCTTTATATATTATCTATATACATAGACATATATATGTATAATATTTAATGCAGTAGTACATCTATAAAAATCATTAATATTACATATAAGATATACATGCACACATATATCTACATACATACATACATACATTTATATATGTAATTTTACATAGTTTTTAATATTTTTATAAATAACAATTTTGCATACATACATTTATTTAGACAACATTCAGTATATATAGGATGAGCTAACGTATCGATTACGATGTAAATCCAAACATTTCTACACGAACATGTTATCCCTTGCACGGATTATTATGTTATGCATGCACATGGAAACAATATGTATATGGTACATATGCGTACTATTATATATGATTGAATATAAATTAAATAAAAATTCTATTTATAATTTATTAATTTAAATGAAATATGAATTTTTATTTAAATTAAATTTAGAAATGCTCTAAATAAATTGGACTTCATAGGCCCAATATAGATCCAATAAAGGAATTTTTTTATGAAATTCACCCAGATCTTCCGCTGCGAGCTGACCTAGTTCCAAAAAATTCATCATAACATTTGACAATGAAAATGATGTATTAGTTCAATTAAAAAAAATTAAATTAAAATTATTTTTACCTAGAATCATATTACCAGAGGTAATGAAAAGGGTGAAGATCTTATGAGAAACTCCAGACAAGAGAGCAACAGTCGAAGAGTCGATGATCAAAGGAGGAGTGATGGGAGAAACGATCCAAGCACAAGCCAGTTCTAGTTGTGAAATTCTTAATTTATTGAAATCCTTAATTTTGTTTTGTTTTAAACATGGGGTTTGATCGAGTTAAACTATATCTGTAGAGAGAAGAGTAAAGGAATGCAACTATTGAAAATCGTATATTTAAACTTCTTATACAGTATTAACGAATATGTACCGTTGGATTTCGTAAGTATGAAATTTAATTACGAATTTCAATTAGGATTAGGTCGTTTCTAATAAAACTCCAAGTAGCTTATATGGAAAACAACTAGTTTGAATCAACAGACCCATCTATATTATGAAATTTTGAAAATCTGACTATTGAAAATCGACACTATTGTCCTGGATGCTTACGTATAAAATATCATGGCATTTCGAGTCAATTTGATCCATGATCCCATAATTTAATCGGTAATTTTCAATAATTTACTTATATCCAGGAGTATTACATACGATAAGGTGGATGGTCAAACCGACTTGGAATTATGTGAAATTGTATATTTAAATTTCTCATATGATATTAATGAATGTGTATGGTCTGATTTCATAAATTTAGATATAAAGTGTGAGCTAAATAATAATATTTAAATTAAAATAATAAATTATAATAATATATATTATTAAAATATATGATTTTGAAATAACTGAATATATAAAATTTGAACATTATGAATATTAATTACTAAAATTATATATAATATATAAAAATTAGTATGGAAAAGTAAAGGAAGAGAATGTAAACAAAAAAGTGCCGGAATGGCGTCGGAAAACATTGACATCATACTGACATCGTTTATTTACTCGATAGAAATAATAAAAGCGTTGGAAAGTCGTCACTCCTTGACAGAGAGGCGTCAATTGATAGAGTAGGTAGTAAGGATATTATAGCAGATCCATTCATGAAGGGACTATCTCGATCAATTCTGAGCAAACCAGTAGAATGGATGAGACTGAGAATCCATAATTTGCCCCCAAGTGCAATGGGATATTGAGAGAGTTAGTGGTATGCCCATGAAAAATTATGTAACTGTGTCATATAAATTATTATGTAAACGATCTTGTTAATAATAAAAGTTATTTCTGGTGTTTGTCTTCTTTATATATCATGTTATATTGTGATATGTTTAACTAATTAACTAATTTAAAGAATATAAAATGGAAAACCATTAAATAAAATGTTATACGATTGTAGTTGCAAATAGTTGCAAGCATGAGCAATTAATCATAACTTAAATAACATTTTATTTTAAATAGTCCAGGTCAAGATGTTTCGGGAAAGGATATCGATACATTCGTTGAGACTAGAGTACGTAACGCTCTCGAAATGTTGAGCAGTATATTACTCATTACTACTAGGGGCACTAAGAGGTTACATACTAGTGGATAACTATAGAATGACTTGATTGAGAGTTTCATACTGGTTTATAACAATTAGGTCAAAATATCACTTCGACATACTATAGTTCTCTCGACTTAAGAATACTGTTAAACTTCGGCATGAATACTCCACTTTAATTATAGTCGAATCATGGCATAATGACCATCAAATGATTATAGTTGGGTCTGAGCTAAAGCATAGGAGGTGAAACATATGTAATAGGTAATTCGTCTCCTCGACTGTACGAGGTTAGTATCACGGTCAATTATGGTCAAATCATAGTCAAATCTCCGGCCATAGTAAAATGGTTAATAATACATGTTAATATTAAACCTAGGGCTTTCTAGATAGACTAAATGGTTGTATATGTATATTATTGGAGTTTTTATCAACACCAAACTCCAAATATCACTTTTGTATTGATGAAGAGAAAGTGTGTGTATCATATTGTCACTTTAGCGTACAACTTAAGTTGACCTATAATATGATTTTATCGAAAAGTTCTATAAGCGATGAAATCAGTCAAACTGTCATGCCATCAGCTAAGGTGGTGTGTGAATGTTAATGTTTGAATTCTTTAATATTAATCGCAGATTAGATTCACACCTGTGAGTCGCATAATCATAGTTGTGCAATCTTTGAAATACAATCCGATTTAATTGCTTTATAATATGTTATAAACTAATTAAATCATTAGTATCTAAGTAATATTAATTATGAGTGTATTTGATGTTCGGGGTGCTTTTAGTAATATGTTTAGCTCTTAGAAAATTTCCAAGTGCTAGTAGTAATTATTTGGACGTGTATATAAATGTAATATGTACATGTATCGATATATATTGATATATATTTAAATAAGGCTTTAATATATATATATATACATATATATATATAATAAATTGGGTTAAGAACTGGTTGACACATGATGTGTCAATATAGGGATGACCATAGGTGAAACGGGAGGGAGTTTGAATTAGTTGAATTTGATCTTTAGAGACTGAGTAAAAAGGGCAAATTATTTTCTCCTTAGGTCTCTCTGTAAATATTCATGTTAATCCATTCTTTCCTACACTTTTTAAAGGCCCTAGCCACATATACTTGTAGCCGACCCCTTTGCTCCACCCTTTTCCAAACACAACAATCCATTGGTGGTATGGTTCAAATCTTTGAAATTTCGAGTGGTGGTTTCAGAATCCCAAGAGATAGAAGCATTTCAAAGTGTAATAAGCGGCTGGATCTTCGAAGACAACTAGTATTTTATAAATATGTTCATATGATCATGCCCTACCCTTCATATATAATAATATTTCCATATGTATATATTTTACTTAATTATTTTAGAATTAATAAATAAATAATATGGATATTATATGAAATAATATGTATTACATAAAAAATGGGTAATAAATGTAAATGTTTATTTTTTGTCCTATAATGAAAAATATTTTGTAAAGTTAATATTAAATATTAAATTATTTCACTATAAAAATATTTGTTATTCAAAATATTAAATATATTTTCAATTTAGTATTTAAATACATATATAATCAGTGTAAATTAAATGTGTGTGTATTAAAAAGCTTTTGGCTTTTTATCAAAAAAATTATTTTTATTATTTTCGACTGAAAATAAATTTTATATATTTTAATATATTTATTATAATATGTATATATTAATTAAATATATACACATTAATTAAATAATATATAGTATATTATGTTTATAAAATATTTTTCAACCAAATGTGTCTATATATGTTGTATATTGTAAAATTAAAAAACTTGGTTTGTTAAAATATTGGATATTTATATTTAAGATTTTAAATTTTAAATTTATATGGTATTTTGAAATTATCAAATTGGTTTTAAATTTATTGTAAAATGTCTTTGATCTAATCAAATTAATATTAAATTAAGATATTTTAAATTTAAACTAATATTTTTAATTTATCAAACTAACTTGATTTTACAAGAAATTCGAATTTAAATATATATGTGTGTATGTATACACACGTGCAACATGACAATGTGTGTGTGTGTGTGTGTGTATATATATATATATATATGTCTATACCATATATATGGTATTGAGAATATGTGTATACAATATGATATATGCTTACCTTAATATATTTAAACACACACATACGCAAATACACAAACACATACACACAGGGTTAAATATGTATATTACCCACTGATATGTATATCATTGTATCGTATACACATGTAAGTATGCTGTGTATACTATATAAATCCCAATATCTATATGTGAATGTGTGTGTGTGTGTGTGTATATATATATATGACATTGACGCAGCGGATAATTCTAGACGATCTTCAATCGATGAAAGTAGCAATCTGTGGATTGATGGATACTGAAATGCTTGAATTCGTTGATCCGAAGATACCGAACTCTAGCTATCTCTGACTCGTTGATCCGAAGATACCGGGAAAGAGATCTACGATTCTTCGACGTTGATCTTGCGCACAAGATACCGTGAATCGGCTTCAACAAACGATGATTCGAGCGCACTCGAATGACGTAAGTGGAGATAGGAGATACACTCGACTACCAATTGAAATTGAAAGCACAAAGCTAACAAAAGAGAATTTTATTCAATATTCAACAACCTTTTATAAATGACTCACACTTGCTATTTATAGCTTTACAACTCAACACGCAAAACTTCAAAAAAAATACAAGTACTTAGGTCGGAAACGACCTACGACCTAACATGGCGCGACCTAGAACAGGCGCGACTTAGCATAGGTCGGCAGCGACCTAACAACAAATAGTTACAACTCGTTACAACCTTCAGCGACTTAACAACTTAGACAAAATACAAACAGACAACTACTTAAGTCGTTGCCGACTTAACAATGCTACGCAACTCAACTTAGTAGCGACTTAAGGAATCAACGGTCCAGCTTAACTCGGCAGAGAAAAAACAACGGCAACAGGCTTTCGCGACTTAAACATGCGCATCCCAGTTCAGCGACCTAAAGAACTCAACGGTAGAGATTAACTCGTGGCAGATTCAACGGCATCCAGCTGTAGCGACCTAAAAAGGTAAGCGGTTCCAGACTTTCTTCGCGATTTAAGACTTTGCGACCTAAGCCTTCGCGACCTAAGCCTTTGCGACCTAAGTCCTTGCGACTTAACTCCTGCTTCATTAGGTCGTCCACGACCTAATACTTCACCAATTTGCTCTGTTTTCTTATTTCGTAACTCGGTAGGTCGTATACATGTTAACCCGGTAAGTCGTTCCAGCATCTCGTTAACTCGCACCTTCCCACTAGGTCGTTGCCGATCTTCACTAAGTCGTTGGGACGACTTAAAGCTTTTGTTAGGTCGGTTGCGACCTAGAACTTCAGTTTTCCACCATTTCTCACTAAATCTTAACTCGGTGGCTTCCTTTTAAGTCGTACCCGACTTACCAGCATCATAGGTCGCACACGACCTATGTCTTCAACTTTCTGGGCTGCATCATCCTCCCCAGGTTGAGAGAAATTCGACCTCGAATTTGTAAATTCATCTCCATCAGCCCGTTCACTCCCGTGATATGGTACGAGATGCTTAACATTGAACACGTCAGATGTATACACATCATCTGGCAGCTTCAGTTTATAAGCATTTTCATTGATTCGTTTCACAACTTCCACCGGACCAATTTTTCGTGCTTTCAATTTATTGTACGCGCCTACTGGAAAACGATCTTTCGTTAATACTGCATAAACCAGATCACCTTCATGAAATTCAACATTCCTTCGTTTCAAATCTTCGGATTGTTTATACTTCTCATTTGCTTTCTCTAATCGTTCTTGAACGATTTTATGACACTCCGTCAGCCCTTCAACAAAATCAGCGGCTTTCTTAATTGTCCCCTTTGAATGTGGTATCGCAGTTAAATCCAACGGTCCTTTCGGTAAGCTCGAATAGACAATCTGGAATGGACTGAACCCAGTACTTCGATTCATAGCATGATTATGAGCAAATTCTGCCTGGCATAACTTCACATCCCAGCTCTTCAGATTATCTTGAACAAGACACCTCAACAAGTTTCCCAATGATCTGTTAACCACCTCAGTCTGTCCATCCGTTTGCGGATGATAAGCACTACTGAACTTCAGCTTCGTTCCCACCATTTTCCACAAACTCAACCAAAAATGACTCAGAAATCGTGTATCTCTATCCGACACAATAGATTCTGGCAATCCATGAAGTCGATAGATCTCCCTGAAAAATAACTGAGCAACATGAACAGCATCCGCCGTCTTTTTACAAGCAATAAAATGTGCCATCTTCGAAAATCTGTCCACCACCACATATATGGAATCGTTACCACGCTGTGTCCTTGGTAATCCCAACACGAAGTCCATACTCACATCAACCCATGGTTTAGTTGGTACCGGTAACGGCATATATAAACCCGCATTAGTCGCAGTTCCTTTCGAAACTTGACAGATATGACATCTCTCAACAAACCTCTCCACTTCTTTCCTCATCGATGGCCAAAAGTAAGATTGCGAAATCAATTGTAGTGTACGGTCTCTACCCACATGACCTTCGTCGTGCAATTCTTTCACAATCTTCAACCGTAAACTGCAATCTGGTATACATAATCGAGTTCCCTTGAACAGAAAACCATCTGCTATCACAAATTCATCAGTACTTCCGTCCTTGACTTTCTCAACAAGCTTTGCAAAATAAGGATCTTCTTCAAATAATTCTGGCAATATTTCAAACCCTGTCACTTCAACTTTCATTGTCGTCAACAAATGACTCCTCCTGCTCAAAGCATCAGCTACACGATTCGTCACCCCTGATTTGTGTTTAACAACAAAAGTAAACTGCTGTAGATATGCAATCCATGATGCATGTCTCGCTGAAATCTTATCTTGCCCTTGCAAATGCTTCAATGCTTCATGATCAGTATACAGAACAAACTCCTTCTGAAATAGATAGTGTCTCCAGTGTTTGATAGATTGTACAACAGCATAAAACTCCACATCATATGTACTGTATCGCATCTTTGCTCCTGACAACTTCTCACTGAAATAGGCAATTGAACGTCCCTTCTGACTCAACACCCCTCCAATCCCAACCTTGGATGCATCAGTGTGCAGTTCAAACACTAGCTGAAAATCAGGCAGCACTAGAATTGGTGCAGACGTCAGCAATTCCTTGATCTTCCCAAAAGCACTCCCTGCTTCCTCTGTCCATGCAAACTGTTTACCTTTCATGCAATCTGTAACAGGTGCCATCACACTACTAAAGTGTGGAATAAACCTTCGATAAAATGAAGCCAACCCATGAAAACTACGAACTTCCGTTATCGTCTTGGGCTGCGGCCAATTTCTGATCGCCTCAACTTTACTTTGGTCAACCTGTATTCCTTTCTCTGAAACAACATACCCCAGAAATAAAATACTATGCGTCATGAACACGCATTTCTTCGTTGCAGCATAGAATTGTTCTTGTCGCAATACCATCAGCACTTCTCTAAGATGATTCAAATGTTCCTCTGGACTCCCACTGTAAATAAGAATATCATCGAAATACACCACCACGAATTTCCCAATGAACGGTCGAAAAATCTGATTCATCACCCTCATGAAAGTGCTTGGTGCATTGGATAAACCAAATGGCATGACCAACCATTCGTATAGACCCTCCCTGGTTTTAAAAGCAGTTTTCCACTCATCTCCTGGTCTGATACGAATTTGATGATATCCGCTCTTCAAATCAATCTTCGAAAATATAGTAGCTCCGCTTATTTGATCTAACAAGTCATCCAACCTCGGCATTGGAAATCTATATCTCACAGTAATCTTATTCAATGCTCGACTGTCAGTGCACATCCTCCATGTCCCATCCTTCTTGGGTACCAATAAAGCTGGTACAGCACAAGGACTCAGACTCTCCTGCACACGCCCCTGTTCAAGCAATTCCTCTACCTGCCTCCGCAATTCTTCATGTTCCTTCGGACTCATTCGATAATGTGGTCTGTGTGGCAATACAGCACCTGAAACAAGATCTATCTGATGTTGTATATCCCTCAACGGTGGCAACTCCGTTGGTAATTCCTCTGGAAATACATCGTCAAATTCTTTCAAAACTGGTTTAACTTCTTCTGGAAGTTCAACTTCTTCACTGCTCTCACGCCCAATCAACAAGAATACTTCCGGCTCTTCTTCAACTTCTTTAACAAACTCCTTTAAAGTCAATAAAGTTTTCAGCTCTTCAATCTCTTCTGACTTACTTTCTCCTTGTGGTCTCTTCTTTGGAACTAGGATAATCTTCGTGCCTTCAAACATAAAACTGTAACTATTGGTCCGACCGTCATGTTGTACTGCTCGATCATACTGCCATGGTCTTCCCAATAATAAGTGGCAAACATCCATCTCTACTACATCACACCATATTTCATCTTTGTATTTCTTCCCAATAGAGAATGGAACACGAACTCGTCTATCCACTTTCACTTCTCCTCCTTTTCTCAACCATGCTAACTTGTATGGACTCGGATGTTTCTCTGTCTTCAATTTCAACTTTGTCACAGCTTCGGTTGAAATAATATTATCACAGCTTCCTGCGTCGATCACAAACTTACACACCTTCCCCAGAATAGTACATGTTGACTGAAAGATATTACTCCTCAACCAACTAGCTTCCTCCTACTTCGGTGTTAAACACGATCTCCTCAGCATTAGGTTACAACCTTCATCCCCTGACGCAATATCTTGCTTATCCTCCTCAGCTGGACTAGAACAATCCTCATCAACATCCTCATCTTCAACCTCTACAATCATGGTTCTCTTCTTTGGTTTTGGACACTCACTGCTTTTATGATCCAATTCTTGACAATTGTAACATTTGAAACCATAGTTAACCCTTGTCTTCTCAACCTCCTTCACCACTGGTCTACTGATAGGTTTAGAAACATTAGAACTTCCTCCAACACCCTTCGCTTGATTGTTAGGATTAGTAAACACACCACTTCCTCGTCTCCCTTGTTTTTCCCAAGCCAACGCTTTTTGGTGTGCTTCCGCTACAGATCTGGGATCGAACATATTAACCATATCCTGAATCTGCATTCTCAACCCCCCAATGAATCTAGATGTCAGTTGCTCTTCCGTCTTCATAATATCATTCCTTGCAATAAGTTGGTAGAATTCATCAGCATAGTCATTCACAGATTTCGTTCCTTGTCTCAAGTTCTGCAACCTCTGATACATAAGCGATTGATAATTATAAGGTAAGAATGTCGCTTTCATCAATTTCTTCATCTTCTCCCAAGATTCAACCTTTGACTTCCCCATCCGTTCACGTGTAAGTTTGGTTTGCTGCCACCATGCCAAAGCTCTACCCCTCAGCCTCGTAGCAACCAACTTTACTCTACGATGTCCTGGAACTTCTTTGAAGTCAAAAATCTCCTCAACATTAGTCACCCAATCTAGACACTCCTCTGCTTGCATACCATCCTTGAATTCAGGAATTTCTGTCTTCATCCCCGACTCCCATTTGTGATCATACTCAGAATAGTTTCTTCCTTGACCTCTTCCTTGAACACTACCACCATCATACTCCTCTTCAAAATCAGATGCATAACGATGTCGATTCTGACCACCAACATCTCTACTACCATTGCGTCTTCCACCATCATCCCTTCTATCAACGTTCCTCCGTTCACGATCATTCACGTTCCTCCCACGCCCTTGATCATTTTCAACACTTCTGTCTCGATTGGAATGTGGCGAGACTCTACTACCCCCATGGTTAGATTCTGGTGAAACCCTTCTCCGATTTTGATTCATCTCCGTCATAAGCTTCTCTAACCGGCCAATTCCTTCGTTAAGCTTTTCACTAAAGTTCTCATTGATTCTTTGCTCCATCTCATCAGCTTCTTCTCTTCGATACAAAGCTTCTACGTTTTGGTGGCGATTAGCTCTTCTTGGCGGCATACTTGAAAACTTTACAAACTCTTCAACACTTCAAAATTCAATCACAATTCGGACTTTGATCCAAAATGAAACGGATCGAAATCTTCCACTTTGTTGCAAATCTCGATGAACACGATGAACACGACTTCTCCAAATCACAAATCCAAACTTCAAACTTCAAAAGTATGCACGACCCACTTCCTCAAACTCTCGGCCGTGATTGATAACTTCAAATCTTCAAATGAATAGGCTCCAAGTCTCGATCTAACTATGATTGGTTAGAACAAGCTCTGATACCAAACTGACGCAGCGGATAATTCTAGACGATCTTCAATCGATGAAAGTAGCAATCTGTGGATTGATGGATACTGAAATGCTTGAATTCGTTGATCCGAAGATACCGAACTCTAGCTATCTCTGACTCGTTGATCCGAAGATACCGGGAAAGAGATCTACGATTCTTCGACGTTGATCTTGCGCACAAGATACCGTGAATCGGCTTCAACAAACGATGATTCGAGCGCACTCGAATGACGTAAGTGGAGATAGGAGATACACTCGACTACCAATTGAAATTGAAAGCACAAAGCTAACAAAAGAGAATTTTATTCAATATTCAACAACCTTTTACAAATGACTCACACTTGCTATTTATAGCTTTACAACTCAACACGCAAAACTTCAAAAAAAATACAAGTACTTAGGTCGGAAACGACCTACGACCTAACATGGCGCGACCTAGAACAGGCGCGACTTAGCATAGGTCGGCAGCGACCTAACAACAAATAGTTACAACTCGTTACAACCTTCAGCGACTTAACAACTTAGACAAAATACAAACAGACAACTACTTAAGTCGTTGCCGACTTAACAATGCTACGCAACTCAACTTAGTAGCGACTTAAGGAATCAACGGTCCAGCTTAACTCGGCAGAGAAAAAACAACGGCAACAGGCTTTCGCGACTTAAACATGCGCATCCCAGTTCAGCGACCTAAAGAACTCAACGGTAGAGATTAACTCGCGGCAGATTCAACGGCATCCAGCTGTAGCGACCTAAAAAGGTAAGCGGTTCCAGACTTTCTTCGCGATTTAAGACTTTGCGACCTAAGCCTTCGCGACCTAAGCCTTTGCGACCTAAGTCCTTGCGACTTAACTCCTGCTTCATTAGGTCGTCCACGACCTAATATTTCACCAATTTGCTCTGTTTTCTTATTTCGTAACTCGGTAGGTCGTATACATGTTAACCCGGTAAGTCGTTCCAGCATCTCGTTAACTCGCACCTTCCCACTAGGTCGTTGCCGATCTTCACTAAGTCGTTGGGACGACTTAAAGCTTTTGTTAGGTCGGTTGCGACCTAGAACTTCATTTTTCCACCATTTCTCACTAAATCTTAACTCGGTAGCTTCCTTTTTAAGTCGTACCCGACTTACCAGCATCATAGGTCGCACACGACCTATGTCTTCAACTTTCTGGGCTGCATGTATTATTTTTAAGTGTAGATTAGATCGAAATGCTTAGTAGTTATTTACATAAGCCCGTTAAGATCCACCTAGGGAAAACGAGTTGAAACTTACCTTATTACACCCACTACTAAACGGTCCTAATCCAGCATTGCTCATCCTTAAAAAACTACCTTTTCAATTGAACGTATATCTTGCACAAAATGAAATATATATTATTTTATTACTCTTTGTCATGAGCTTCGTTCGCATCAAATAGCTCCTTTGCCAGTTTCCCAACCTCCTTCCCTAGCCTTTCAGCATCCTTTTTAGCCTTCGCTACTTTCTATGTCGCCTGGTCCAACTCTGTCCTAAGAGCCGCCTCTCGAGCATCCCTAGAAACCAAGTCAGAGGTCAACAGAGCTACCCCTTCCCTTAACAAAAGCTAATATCCTCAGTCGCCCCGGCCCCAAGCAGCTCAACTGTATCCAGCTCCGCAATCTTGCTCTTAAGATGTTGGCACGTCTTGAAAAATATTGTACTGCACTAAAAAAATATGTTATTACACGACAACAAAATATCAAAATCATATCCAATTAAGTACATTAAAGAGGCCTAAGTAGAAGCCTTCAAAGGCTTCTTCGGTAAGGACATGTGCAACGGGGAAGGTTAGAGCGGGAACATGAGCTGAAGTGGTAATATTTATATTAAAAGATGTCACATCATTTCAATGAGGTTCGTCATATCGTTCCCTTCGAGAAGAGGCAAAGAGCATGAAGAAGAAGGAATGGAGGAAATGGAAAGTACAGAATGAAGCGGCTAAAGAAGCACACTGCCCTTATGTTGTTTAGAGTCAGGCCCGAGTGAAGGGGGTCTTTCCTGTTCTTCCTCTTAGTGGTGATGGGTTTAGATGACACTAGCTTGGAGGAGCCAGGCCTAACAGTGCCAGGTTTAGAAGTTGTGGTAGGCTTCTTGAAAGCCTGACTCAACCTAGGACAAGGATCTTTTTGAGAAGACATGGTACCAACGCAGTTAAAAGAATAACGTAGATGCATATGAATAATTCACATAGCTAGTTATAAATGAGCATAAACAAAACTAACAAACTGCTTAATGAAATATTACCCTCTATTGGCGTAGAGGAGGGGCTATAAGATTCCTCACCAAAAACAAAGAATATGTAAAAAAATGAATGAGAGAATTGATAATAGGCACATGTGAAATGATGTCGGCGTAGTGATGCCTGACCAATTTTTTTGAGTACATGCGAAAATTTGCACTGAGGGAGCAAACAAGCTCCCTTCGCACTAAGAAGTACTCTCTTTCCTCGACCGAGAAGTTAGGATGATCAACTAAAGAAGGAAAGGAAAATTAGATTAGCGCAGAGCAGGAAGGTTAACGAAATGAATAAAGGTGAAGGAAAGAGCTTTACTCGCTTCCTGAAAAGAGGAAACAAAACCATCTTGGTTGGAGATAAAGAAGTATCGGTCTGCCCATCGTTGGGTCTTATGAGGAGAGGTCATGAAAATGGTTTTAATGGCCTAAATGTGGTAAAATTTATTGCAGTAATGGTTAGCGTTACGACTAGAGTATCAGAAAAGAAGCTCACAGCTTGATGGCGGAGAGTCGAGATGCTCAGTGTAAAAGATGAAGGTGCAGGCCATGAGCAAGTATGAGATGTCCGCTAATGAATGGTAGAGATCCCTATGGTGTCTAACCACTCCTTGATGAGAGGGTGGAGAGGCAAATGCAGGCCACATCAGATGTGTTCTGAAGTAAGTGATATGAATCCATCCTATGGTAGATGGATGCACCCTAACACGGGAGGAACCCTATATTCATGACCATCGGCCTTGAAAGTTGAAATGACCAAGAATGTTTTTGATTTAGTCATTTTATCAATTAGTAGAAATAAGGTCGATGAAAGACGAAGCATCTTGGCCAAAAGTTCTGGGAGATTTCTCAAATACCATGATCGATTAAGATAGAAAGAGACGAAATAGGATTTTTAATTCAAAAGCATAAATTTTACTAACGAATTATATTCAGTTAAAAAATCCATAAAACATCTAATATATTGGACCTCGGCGTTTGATCGAATGCATAGCCAACCATATAAATACGAGCATTTGGTCAAACCTACTGCAGGCATTATTTAAAATAAGTGAAAGCCAAGTCGGAATCCCCTACAGGAAACAGTAAAATATAAAGACACAAAAAGAGAAAGATAAATGAACATTAAAAAGGATTAACAACAAAGAATTGCTTATGAATTGTAGCGATGTACAATTTTGTTAAATAGGAAAATAATGGCAAAAGGATAATAAATGCCGATGAAAACACAAGTGGGCAAAAGGAAAATGGAAGACGAAAGATGGGTTTATAAAAGTTACAAAAGAAATCCTATCTATAAAATTCAACGGCACAAGAATGCAAATTGTTGGATGAAAATGATGACAAAGAGAATTCATAGTACACAAAGCAATTTTTGGAATACACGATGATTTAACTGAAAATGATAAGACAAGTTAGCCAATCACAATACTTTATACGTAGGGGGCATTAAATGCAAAAACAGCTGATTAGACCGTTGGAAAACTTGGTGTGAAATGTCAAGTATACCTTAACTTCAAACTTGGATGGCAAGTGTTATATAAAATTTTCAATTACATATCTAACACAGGTTCAAGCAGAAGAGTCAGTAGGCAATGGAGTACAGTAAAGAGTAAGATGAGCCAAAAACAACATCAATCAAAAACTGCACAAATTCTAGAATATAGCACTCAAAGCCCAATAGTTTCTAACTAAAATGCACAACCAAAAGACGTTACACACTGACTGACACTGAACCATTTCTAGGATGTGCCACTAGAAATAGTTCCCCAGCAAAGCACAATGAGCCTAAATCATGTTTGCCAAAAGATGCACAAGCGATACAACACTATACATTTAAACAGCAGACTTCTGACCACACTGAGCCAATCCATGCTAAGCAACAAACAACCCATGGCATCATCCTAGCTCAACATTTCAGGTGCAAATGTTCCTACCTCAACCAAAATTGTTCCGCCCAAAACCAAATTTATCCTGCCTAAATCCAAGCTAATGATCTATGCACATCAGACAAACAGTGTGGATGAAGGACATATGGCAAGATCCAATGATAGCTACTAAATACGAGGCAAGATGTCAGCAATCCATGTGATACCTTTTATGCTATAAAACGAAAGGATTATAGTAGGAAAAAGGGGTCAAACTTTTATATTTCATACAATTAAATACTGTAAAGATTGTATTAAGATCTTCACTGATTTTAGAGCTTGTATTAAAAACAAACAAATAAAGTGATTCTTTTTGATCCGTTGATGTAAGATTCCTTATTATCTGTACCACATAATTCTCTTTGTCTTTACTTTTTCGCATTTACTTTACTGAAATCCGTGTTTGGATTTATTTTAATTTGATTTGGACTATTGAGACATTCCATCGAATAGTAAATTAACATCACCTGTAATTATGTAAGCATACGATAACATAATTGGCATATTCAAGATAATTTAATACTGATTAAATTAGCTAATCCACAATCATGTAAGCATTCAACAACATGATTACTTCAATTAATTTGGTGTTGTGAGATCAAAAAATCTCACAAAAGGTTCTAAGTTGGAATGATATTTGAGACGAAAGCAAATCTTATAGTAGTTAAGTAAGTGGTCCATTCTACGTGCAGTTTCATATAAGCCAATCAAATCGAACAAAATCAAGTACACCGCCATTTGCAATATTGATAAAAAATTATCCTTGAAGAATTCATGCAACTCTCTCAAAAAAATCTCATTCGGCATAATGAGTGATTAGAAAATATCCAAGCGAACATGACTGCATCAACCCAATAGTTGACTCAAATCATAAGCAACCACATATACTTTTTATGTTCTGAAGATCATGCTTTTTGTTAAAGCTGGTTTGGATATAACAGTTGGAACGGTTCAAGTGTTATGGAAGAATAATTTTTATAAAAATTAGTTATATAAAGGCATGGAGAGTTTTGAGTGAGGCTGTAAAAATGATTTATGGTGACCAGGTAGATCTTATACAACCTTACGACAATTTTGGTGAAATTGCTAAAACGAACCCAGGTAGTGTTGGACATGTAACCATTGATGAATATGGAGTGTTTAATCGAGTATTTTGCATGTTTAGACCTTGAACTGAGGGTTTTCTACATTGTCGTATATTGATCTGCATTGACGACACACATTTATATGGAAAATACAAAGGAACGTTACTTGTTACGACTGTAGTAGATATGGATGACCATCTTCCCCTTGGCCTATGCAATCATCGAATCAGAATCATGTGATAGTTGGAGTCAGATTTTTTCTTACATGCGAAGATTCATTCAAAGTGTTAATGTTAATATATAACTTAAATTTTTGATAGGATGAAGGAATTCCTGTAGCCTTGGAAAGTCACCGTGGATTACCTCGAAAGCATAGGTTTTGTTCTAAGCATTTGAAGGCAAACTTTCAAGCTCGCATTTTAGAGAAAGATGTTTGACAAAATTATTTTATGTTGCAGCATGTTCTTTTGCAGAAGCTGAGTATATTAAGAAATTAAAACTAGCAATATATGATCTTGCAACTAGATTGAGAGAAGTTTGGCTAGCAAAGAGGTAAATTGGGCAGTGTATAAAGATGTTGGTGGTCGACTTCATGTGGGCCTGTAACCGGTCGGATACGGATTCAGATAGCGTCATATCCACATCCGTATTAGAAATCATTTTCGAATATCAGATATCTGTATCTGCAGATGTGGATAGATATTGAATATTTATCGAATATTCTTTGACCAATTCACAACAAATAAACAGAAATTTTTAGTTCTTCATAATCTATTTCAGTACTAAAATACAAAAAATAATAAATATTCTAAGAAAAAATTTTAACCAGTAAATACTGATTTTTATATACATATTAAATTTTTTACCTAGATAAAATAGTACATGACAATCAATTTATGTATTAAAATACATAAAAATAACCATAATCTAAAAAAAACAGAACGGATAATCATCGAATGCGGATGCGGCCATATTTTAGATACGAATACTGATATTTTTTTATATTTCGGGATAAGATAGCATTAGTTAAATAATTTTTCATACGAATGCGTATAACTTTTCATATTTTGGAATAAGATAACGTTGATCATATGATTTTTCATATTTCGGATACAGATATGGAAGGATTTCAGATTTTCCCGATACTCGTTGACAGCCCTAATTTCATGTTATAACTGCTAAAGTTTCAAAAGGTTTTAACAGTGTACATAAAGATGCATGATTCTTTAATGGTCATTTGAAAACACACCAACAAATAATCACTTAAACATTAAACTATTTTTAGTGAACACATATGCTTAAATTAAAGGGTACTTTTGGCACAGGTCCTCGATAGGTTTCAAAATTCACAAAAACCCCAGTGGAAAAAAGTACGTAAATTAGGTCCTTTTTTCGAAAATTATCAAAAAACATATAAAAAACAAAAAAAACTTTCAAATTTTAAAACTTATTTCAATTAATATTTATCTTCGTATTCTTGTCAAAAAAATCAAAAAACAAGGATGAAAAGGGGAAAAAATGACACATGGTATGTTTCAGGAATACTTGCAGACATGTATGCAATTTTAGAGAATAATTGCAGACATGTCTGCACTTATTCTGGATAGCATGCCTTTGCAACTAAAAATTGCAGATATGTCTGCAATTTTATGGAATAAGTGCAAATATTTACGTAAATATCCTGATTGTTAAATTAAGGTGTTGTTATTCAATGAATAATTACATACATGTCTGCAAATATATGGTATAATTGCAGACATGTCTGCAATTATATATATTTTTATTCAATGCAATTATTCAGTGAATAATTGCGTACATGTCTGCAATTATATGGAATAATTGCATACATATCTGCAATTATTCAGATGTTTATCGAATGCAATTATTCAGTGAATAATTGCAGACATATCTGCAATTATATGGAATAATTGTAGATATGTCTGCAATTTATTTTTTTTCTTTCAGAAACCTAGTTATAATATTTACAATTTTTTGAAAAAAAATTTAACCACTGGCGCAAAAAAAACACGAAAAATACATGCTGCTACAGTAAAATAATTATAAGGGCCCGCTTTACAACTTATTTTTAGGGAGGATGCCGTTTGAATTAACTTTGGTTTTAGGGATGCGTGACTAATATTCACTAAATTAAATAACCAATTTACAATAAGGTAACATACAAATTCAAAAATAAACATGCATTAAAACAAATAATACGGATGCAACTTTATATCAAACAAAACATAACCTTAACATTGACTTGATACAATAAACATCAACATACAACATCATTAAATAAATACTACATTTTAGCGACCTAGGTAGCATCACTCCTCACTCAAGTACCTTATCGGATCATAATATGCTTCATCCGGAGCTTCCAACTGTAAGTAAAAATTCCGCACAATAGCTTATGGTTATATTTTTACAACCGTAAGACTTCATCCTACATTTCAAGTGCATATTCATGCCCTTTGCAATACATTGGAGGATCTATCCATTCAAAGAAATTACCATATAAGAAAACTTTCAACATTGCTTTATGTTTCAAATACCAAGGGTATCCATAAAATCAATGTCCTACATTTTTTTTCTATTTCTACACACTACCACTTCAATAGAAAATCCACGGTGACATATTTCGTCGCTGGGTGTTCTCTATACGTAACTCTTTTCCCTTGCTCATAGGCCTACCAACACCATGTACTATTTGATTGACATAGCCTACATCATTGCGACCTTATATGCTAGGTAGACGGACACCAAATAGTGTATCAACACAAATGTTTTTCCCGGTCTATGCTCCACTGCCTCGACATCATCACATACCCCCAAAGAAGATGTTACACAGTTATTGTTCTAAGAATTTTTGGAAAATTTTGTTTTGCGTATAAAATTAACATCATCAAAGACATCCTCAACCAAAACAACATTACAGTTAAACTCTAAATTGCCATAAAATTTAACGGACGTCTCATTGTCAATTGCCCAATTATCTACAGCATCTAGTAATCAAAGAAATTAATTACAATAAATAACACTAAATCTACAAAATTTGATTACAAAATGTAATTTTTTTGAATTACCTTAAATACTTGGAGTTAAGTTAAAAATAATATGATTTAGATGCAAAGAGAATGAGAATTTTGTTAGAGGAAGCTATGGGTTTTAGTTTTTTCTCCTAAAAGGTTCGTGAAGTGACAATGGGAAGAAAAAGAGAATGTTGCTAGTTATGCATAGGGATTTTACACATATGACTTTTGAAAAGACATTTTTGTTATTTTCTCAAATATATCTGGTGCCTTTTCAAAAGTCACCCGTGTGTGTATAAAAATATGCTTGTGATATTTGAAACGCCGCTACCTAACAAATGTCAACACGGCGTTGATGTGGCCAAAATTGGCTTATATCTGTAATAAGTTTATAAACTAGCATATTTCTGTAATAAGTTTTAAAAGTGGCAAGATTCCATGAAATTTACATACTCAAACTATGAAAACGAGTATATCATCATATTTCCATAATGCTTGTTTAATTTAGCATTTCCTACCTATAGAAAGCGGTATATCATTTAAGTTTCTAATGCTAGTTATATCTTGCACTTCTTAACTATTAAAATGAATATAACATTATATTTATCTAATGCTATTTTAATGTATCCTTTTCTTCTGTTGTTGGTCATTAGAGGCTGTGCAGTTAATGCTCCTCTATATCCCCGCTATAACTCCGATATATCTTATAGCGGATTCCTACCGCTACGATTTTTCTATATATCCCCAACATGTAGCCTTTCCGCTTTAATCCCCGCTATTTCCGCTATATCCCGTTATTTCCGCTATATTCCGCTATTTCCGCTATATCTTCTATAAAAAATTGGATTGAAAAATGATATTTATACGCTATAAAAATTATGAAATTAATTAATTTCATTGAATTTTTTATATATGTTTAGAAATTATAATACTCTAATATTCTACTAAATTAAATTAAGTTATATAACAGTTTTACATTCATTTACAATACATTTGCACATATATTTGTTTAAAATTATTTTTGTATTAATTATAATTCAATTGAATGTTAATTTTTCACATAATTACTATCTATATATTTGTAAAAACAACAAGTATGGGATTTATATGCTATTTTAGAGTAATCCGATATATCCCGATATACATCGCTACATCCCCGCTATGACTTTTTGCACCTCTACCGCATTGAATCCACCGAGCGCTTTAACTGCACAGATTAGATGTGAAGATTGTAGTATAAAAAGGTGGCATAACATCGGGTGTAGTGTTGCGATGTAATTGGGTGAAAGTCAGAATTATGGTTCTGGTGTTGGCGTCGTTTAGGGCAACAATGGTTGGGTAGATGGCATTCGACGAGCAATAGATGGGGACAACAACGGCTAGAGCTCGATGACTAGGATGTTGAGAAATGAAGATCAATGGAGTTGGCATCAATTAGTCAGGACTTAGAGTAGTCCTATGTAATGACTTGTGATTCATAACACCCATAATCCATGCCCAAGTGCACTCGAATTCATAAGTATCACGAATGACGGTTCGTAAGGTAGTATTTTAAACAAATAGGGCATATCTATCATAATATATAAACTAATCATCTTGCAGTGGAAGGAAGAAATATAATGTCATTATATAAATATAATAGACTAAATGTGTATCATGTAAATGAGACACAAGATTAATGTCAAAATACATCATATTCCAAAGAACTAAATTCTAAAGTGTGATAGAGTTAGGGGTATAGCGATATAATCAAGTAATTATTTTAATGTATATTAATTAGAAAATCCATAAATAATATGTTATGTAGTAGTTGCGACGAACGTGGTTTTCGACCCTCGAAAATCGACACTAATACATCCTTGGTATTCACGTGGCACAAATTCAAGTGCCGAAAACCCAATTGTTAAGGGGTAAAAGAAAATAAATATGGAAGATAGAACAACAACAAAATCTCATATCGTATTCAACACTAAATTATACATGAAGATAGTATGTATAGTCACTCTCAAAATGATGTACCAAAGTTATGGTAAGTACTAATCCAGCCAGGATAGTTATAACGGCCTATCCCTATATGTGCTGGTAGATACTTAATACAGCGGAAATTTGAAAACAGATAACTATCTACATAAGACACTCCAGTTCCATGCTCCATCCAAAATGCTCCAAGATTACCTAACTACTTGGTTGTCCAGAAAAAATAGGGCACCCATAGTTTAAGGGGAATAGAAATTTAAACTTCGGGTCAGTCATGAGACTGCTATGAGAAACTCAAAATACAGATATTTTAAAACAAAAGGTATCTCATAAGAGCACGCTGCACATAAACACGAAACGGGTTTTTACCTTATGATACCCAAAATCTTTACTATGCAAAATCTAGGGATATTATTTTTAATGACTTTCTTCTGAAAACAATTTTCAAGTAAATATACATAATCTTAGCCGAAATTGTTACGTTATTAAATTTCAGCATACTAGGTTCTACAATTAAGTCTGAATGCACTTATTGGAGAATGGATTCCATATAATGACAAGGTAAGAGACTACCTTCCATACAGTAAACCTCTAGAGGGATGTACCTAGGGTCCAGATAATGGGCGCCTAAACCAATACAGGATTGGCCTACCACTTCCTGGATAGTACCGAATATGTCATCCCCCGGTCGTAATCGACCTATCTGAGATCCATAACATACACAACATACTCGACATATATAGAGTAATTTTGAAAGGTGACAATATCTCCTAATGGGTGCGATCCACATAGCCCTACTGCTTCTACCTTGGTTTTATCATTTCCAGGGTACGAGGCTAAAGGTAATGTTTACCTTTCATAGCACACATTTCACTTTAAAATGCCACGTTGCTATTCCACAATCACAAAACTGATTTCTACAAATGTAAATGTGAAGACCCATCTCCTCGACTCTTGGAAATCGACACTAATACATCCACGATATTCATGTGCTGTAAATCCAAGTGCCGGGGAGGCAGATTTTCATGGGTACAATAAAGTAAAAGATAGAAACACAAATTCTCACATTACGTTAAATAGATAAATAGCACATACAACCACCCTCACTAGGGTACATCGGAGTTTTTGTATGAACTAACCCATCCAGGAATAGTTATAACTGCCTGCTCCTACACTTGTTAGCATTAACTAACTTAGACACTGCGGAAAAAAAATATAGATAGATAGATATCCCCATCAGGTGCTCCAGCTTCATGCTCCAAAAATCTCTTCCAACATGCTCCTCCCCAAAATACTCTAAACAGAATCCTGAGTACTTGGCTGCCCGGGAAAATTGGGCACCCAGAGTTTAAAAGGAAAACAAAATAAACTCCGTGTCTGTCATGGACTGGGTAAATCTGTGTGTTCTATTTCTGCATTTATTATTCTGCTATTATCTATGCTGCTATTATTCTGTTCTGATCTGTGTTGAAAATATTTTATATAAACTTCCACAATAATTTTATAATTGCTAGTATCACCCTATTCACCCCCCCTCTAGGATGAAATCGATCCTACAAGTGGTATTAGAGCTAGGAATAAAAGCCATTTTTGTTTTAAAAAGTTTAATTTTTCAAAGACCAATTTTATTTTACAAAATTGAATTTTTAAAATGGCTTCTTTTAATGCTTTTGCTAAGGGTCGTTCTAATATTATTCCTCCTTTTTTTGATGGAATAGATTTTTTGAATTGGAAATTAAAAATGGAATTTTATTTAAAATCTGTTAATGTTAAATGTTGGGATATTATTGAAAATGGGTGTGATATAACAGATGAGAGAATTACTTCGATTATTGCTCTTATTATGCATATACTATATTGTCATATTAATCAAGATAATTTTAACTTCGTCTCTCATTGTGAAAATGCACAGGATATCTGGAATACTTTTGATGCAATATATGGTGCAAAAGTCAACAGCAACGAGAAATCCTCCACAATCGACTCAGTTAAAGAGATGTGCCTAACAGGATTGGTAAAAGGCAGTAGTGACGAGGATGATGATAATGGAGCAGCTGAGCTGGCACTACTAATAAAGAGATTCAAAAAGTGGAACCACAAATATGGAAATCCAGCTCCAAATCAACAATTGAAAAGCAGAATAATCAAAGGACTAGACAACTCAGAAGAACACAAGATCATTTGTCACAAGTGCAACAGACTCGGTCATACCAAGCCCAATTGTCCCAGAAATCAACACGGCTAAGAAAAGAAATCAAAAAGAAAAAGTTTTGCAGCCACGTGGAATACAAGTGATGAAGATAATAAAAGTACAAGCAGTGAAAGTGAGAAAGGAGATCTGTGCCTTCGAGGTGATATTACTGATAGCGACGATGATGAGCCAAGCGAGGTATCAAAACTTACTCACTCAGAATTACTTATATATTTCCATGAAGTAAATGGCTATTTTGAACGAATTAGGGAAAGATACGCTAAACTTGAATCATAAAGAGATACTTTGATAGATTTAAATAAACAGCTTGATCAATTAGTTAAAAACTACCAAAGTAGAAGCCCTACGTGTGAAAAGTGTCCAACATTCGAAGAAGAGATTAAAAAATCAGAAATTAAAATTAAATCGCTTGAAAATGATATTCTGATTTTGAAAGAGAGTGAAAACACTAGAAGAGAAAATTCTATTAAAAAGTGCACTCAATTATTAAACGAAAACGAATCGCTCAAAACACAAGTCCAACAACTGTCGACGACTTTAGGAAAATTTTCCAAAAGTGAAAGATCGTTGAATATGCTATTAGGGAAACAAACTGTTAATACAGTTAGACAAGGACTTGGGTATAATCAATCTGAACCTGTTAAAATTAATCAAGTCAAATCCGAGTGCACAATTTGTAGAAAAATTGGACACAATCAAAACATTTGTTGGTATAGACCCAAAAATGTGAAAACTATTCCAATCTGGGTTCCAAAAGGCACGAATATAAAATCCCTCAAAGTCAAACAAATCTGGGTGCCGAAAGGAACATATATAAATAGTTTTGGATCTCCATAAAATTATATTTCAAAATCTGTTTCCACTAACAACCATGGACCCATAAAAACAAATAGGTCACAAAAACCTTTTATCGTGTAGGTGTGGTGGCAGGCTAAGGAACAACAACAATGTCATCTGGAATCTGGCTGTTCCAGACACACAACGGGCGACAAATCAAAGTTCCTTAGCCCAGTATAAAGGTGACAGAATCACAATGGACAACAACGAAAAATTATCTACAAAGGTAAAGGTATCTTGAACGATATATGTTAAAATCTGCACCATAATCTGAATTTAAATCAGCCAGTTATTCTATAAAGAGAAGAATGATGATATTGATTCTGACTTATTCGAAATGTTTACAATCATCCTTGGACTATTTCATACATATTTGTTTGGTTTAATGATAGTGTCTTATTGATTGATAATTACTCATGATACACGTGAATACATTTGTTTATCTTATTGCTTCGGGATCTGACACTTGTTTGATTATTTACACGGCTTCAATTCAAATTCAATTCAATTTCATTTAAAAGCTGTTAAAAATGATTTTAAGATATTTTGTTGCAATTTCATGATCTGGTCTATAACTTTCAACTAATGATAATCTCGAGTGAAAGAAAAATTCAGATGCAGATTACACTGGTAATCTAGTTGATAGAAAAGTTACTGGTGGAACGTGATTTATGTTGAGACATTTAGTAGCTGCATCGTTTTTCAAAGAAAATATCTGCATATTTTTCACTTGAAATAATTTTTCAAATAGCAGACATTTCTCTTATAAAACCCCTTCTAGAAAATCATTTTTTGTTGACCTTGTTTCAGATTAGTCATTTTGAAAATTTTGACTTTATAATTATTTTTGGATTTGATTTTAAATGACTGCATTAACTAATCTGACCCCCTACTAATTATTGAAAAGGTAAATAGTGATTGAAAAAGTGATGAGTGTTGATATTAATCATACATTATAACTTGAGACGGTATATTTAGTAAATTTCTTTAGAAATTTAAACAAGAGTTATAAAAACTTTTTGTTTGGTAAAAATTCCATGACCATTTCTATTTCTATTGACCATCACTCATCAAAATTCAATATAGTATGTCAATATGTGGTATTTTAAACTGGAATCATTCGTTTTTCATTTCATTATATTTTTAACAAATAAAAACATCCAAAGTATTCACTCTCATTTAAAAGTCCTCACGGTTATGCATGGGTGAATTACTTGGATTTTTGATTATGTGCTTCCATGCTCATTTAAAAGTCCTCACGGTTATGCATGTATGGAACACATATCAAAATTTATTAATTAAATAGACAAGTTGATTCTAATCCCATTTAAAAGTCCTCATGGTTATGCGTGGTTAGAAGATACTTGAATTCATTTATTTTTTTTAAAAGTTGGAATACTACTAATCTCATTTAAAAGTCCTAACGGTTATGCATGGTTAGTAGATATTCAAATTCCTGATATAAATATACCACAAATAGACGCAACTATATGGTTTTATATGATGACATTATCCATATCATTCTAAAATGGAATATGCGTCAAACATAGTATTTATGATTTTTGTTTGATTTTTTATTGAAACTTAATATTTATACTCAATTGAGCATTAATGTTGTATTAATGTCTATAACTTTATCTCTATTGTTCTAACACTATTATTCTTTTGTTGATAACAAAAGGGGGAGAGAAAAGTTAAGATTTTGGCAAATAAAGGTCAAATATTTTTCTATTTGCATCTAGGCTCATTTGAATATTTATTTTCATGCATATATGAAAGGGGAGATTTGTGTTGAGAGGGAGCATTCAAATAGGGGGAGCAAACTGAATAATCAAATACATTTAATAAAATCAAAATCTTAAATATATGTTTGTTATCATCAAAAGGGGGAGATTGTTGAATATGCGAGTATATGATTTTTGTTTGATGATAATAAAAATATATATATATATTCATTTAAATGTATTTGTTAATGTACTATTTTATTTCACACATAATTAAATAAATATTTGCTAAATAAAATAAATAACATAGAATTTAAATTCAATCAGATATTTTATTTAAACAAATATTTATTACAATTTTGAATAGTACAAATTTGAGCTCTCACTATATACAATTTTCAATTACAATACAATTTCAATTACATCACATTTTTCACTATACATTAGCACCTCACTACATATCGCTCATTCACTCGTATTTTATCTTCGACTCTATTCCAGACTGAATCCAGCATCTGAGCAATCTGCAAAAATACACACTGACACAGTAAAATTGAAAAAGAAATATTTTTGCATTATAAAATAAAATGTAATTTTGAAAATATTATTTGCCTCAGTTATTTGGGTTGTTCGTCATCATTTAATTTTGAATTCATCATACACGAACAACTTGTGACATGCACAGTGTATCACTGTACATGCCACAAGGCCGTGCACACCGATATACACTTGATAAAGTTACAGGGATAGGTGAGCACAAGGTCAAACCCAAATTAAAAGCCGGGTTCAACTCAAGTGAGATATAAATAAAATCACGACACAAGCACAAGGTCAAACCCGAGCTTTAAGCTGGATTCAACACAGGTGCAATCCAAACGTACCAATTCAATAAAATGGTCAAAAAAATCCAAAACCAATATAAATCAAGTCTCGACCAAAGTTCAAGTCATACACATGAAAACAGAGGCTAGACAGTCCATTCAGACCATCAAGCAAGTGCACCATTAAACCAACAAAGACCACAATTATGAACTGATCAATGCATATGAGCTCAAATGATCTGGTAACCAAACTATCGAGCACAAGAATTCAAATACAATCAAAAAAGAACACAGTCTTGACCAAAACAGCACCAGACTCGACCAAGACTACAATATACACAAGTGTAATGCACAGTGCAAGCCTCAAGTAAACATGAATATACATATATGGTGATACAGCAGTATCAAACTTATCAAAGCATTCGAGGTGAATCAGATTAAACAAGACCAGAACCAAATCAACCATGAAGTATACATATTCATAATAACCAGATCAGAGCTTCAACCAGCACACGAAAGTGAATCATCTCAGACCCAAAAATGGCCAGAACAGCCATAAAAGAAATAGTCAGGTGTATCAAAGTCACAACATCAATATACATGAAAACAAATATGATTTGGGTCGAATCAGTAAACAACATGCACAGTTCAAAGCAATGCCTAAGTCGAGTATGCTACAGACATGAACAGTCATGCCGATGTCAATAGAGCATCGTCAAAAAAATGCCAACAAAATCAATTCAACACCGTGGTGTCCAAGGAAATCAACCAAGTCAGAATCGAAGTCGTGGGAATCAAGTAACATAAAATATATAAAGTGACAAAGTCAGAGAAATCATAAACATCCAAGCAACATCGAACGACCAGAGATAAAATAATTGACGAATTCAAATTATCAGAACGAACGAGAATATAGAAATTCGATTCCTATATAAACCCTATCATCATTGGCCGTAAATGTATCGAGTTCAAGCTAGCTAACCAGAAAAGCAAAAGAAAAATCACATACCAGACAAACTCGATCAAATTGAGGAGCCGTGAGCAAGTCAAGTGATAAGTTGATTGTCGAAGCAAAGTGTAAAAAAATCCATCATTCAATCAACAATTAAAGTCGGCTTCTTCATTCAAAAGCCCTAATTTTCGAGCAAGCGATAAAAGGAACGAGCCGCCATTTTTTCAAAAACAAGGAGAAAGCGGGCCGAAGAATATAAAAGGAAGCAAAAGGAGGCTGGCCGTGTTTATTCTTGTTTTATTATTATTAGGGTTTAAATTATTTAAAATTGGTGTTTCATTCTTTTTAATTGTTTTGAATTTGTATTTTCTTCTTTAAACATTTGTAATTACTAGTCGTGTGACTAGGGGACAAACTACGTGGCGTAGTTTGAGAATTCGCAACTCAGTGGCTGAGTTGTGGCAGGGTTTTGAGCGTAGAGTTAGGTTAGTCGATAGCGGGTGTCGCGAGTTTACGTGTGTAAGTGTCTGACTACATAATTTCTAGTAGAAACCTTGGGGGCAGCACGTAGGCAGGGTTTTGCCGAAGCTGGGTAAATCTGTGTGTTCTATTTCTGAATTTATTATTCTGCCATTATCTGTGCTGCTATTATTCTGCTGTGATCTGTGTTGAAAATATTTTATATAAACTTCCGCAATAATTTTTATAATTAATAGTATCACCCTATTCATCCCCCCCCCTCTAAGGTGAAATCGATCCTACACTAGGCTCTACAAACAAAATGGCAGGCACTTATTGGAGAATGGGTTTCCATACAAATGACCAGGTGAAGGGACTACCTTCCGGCAGTACATCTCTAGAGGAATATACCGAGGCCCAACAGATGTTCTCTACCAACACAAGACCAACCTACCTCTTCCTAAATAGTACCAAATATGTCATCACCCCGGTTGTTACCAACCTATCTAAGACGTTCTTAGCATACACTACAATAATTTAAACTCGAACGTCATAGCTGGTAGAAATATATCTAAAAGTGGATGATCATACCCGAGTGGTTGCGAACCACAGAACCTTACTGCATCTACCCTGTTTCGATCATTTCCTGGTGTGAGACCTGAGGTAACGATTACCTTTCACATAGCACATCATCTTCCTTTGAATGCCACACTGCCATTCCATTGATCTCTATTGACTTCCACAAACATACAACCTCTAAGCTCATACGCCTCAGAGAAGGGTGTTAAGCTAAGTGAAGGTGCCTTCTCTGCCACCAAACAGATGTATGTTTATAAAAGTCAATGATGAAATCTCAAGAATACATTGTAAGTCATTTGTCCATACAAGTTCGTTCTGGGACTGAACAAAACCGAAGGCACTCTCCTACCATATCCTGTTGGGAATTATCTTTAGGATTAGTAGCGAGATGTCCTTGCATCGAAGATCTTAAATGAAGAACTATTGCCACATAATATGATATGGGAAATTTCCCATGAGGGTCAGTGATAAGTAGCCCTACATTCCATCTTCCACAGATACCTTCATGACTTCACTTCGAATACATAAATTGGTCTGAAGTGGTCTTCAAACAAAAATTATCCAGATCCGACCTAGGTTTCTCCGAACCAATCATCGATAAAAAGAGGTCAAGAGAGTAGGGAATCATTCTTTAATTGATTAAGTTCTTTTATCGAAATCACTTTTAGAGATATACATTTATAAAACATTCTTTCCTGTATATTTGGAAATATTAAACCTCTCTTATAAAATCCCTTGATAATCTTCTAAATTTCTTTTTACTAGGAATTAATTCGAAATCGTTTCATTTTTATTTAGGAAGATATTGATTCGAGTAAATCAAATTCACCATCCCCTCCGGCGGGCCAGTCCGGATAGCCAGGGAGAGCAGGAAACTGATTTTCCAAACTCAAGCCTAGACAATATCTCTCTAACACCCAAAAGGCGGTCAAGTTATTTGGTCAACTCTAAATCTTTAATCACTCCAAAAATTATTCTTAAAATCATCTTTAAAACACTTCATAAACCATTTAAAAATATTTATAGAAGATTCATAAAATAATTATTAAGTTTAAAGCTATGATTCAAAAGTTATATGAAAGTGCTACGGAAAGTGCCATTTTAGCTATATTGATCAAAACAACTTTTTACTATTCGAAAATTCATTTTTTTACTCAAATCACTTTTTAAAAAATTTATAAGATTTATTCCATATTTTTAAACAATTTTAAAACAACGTTTTCAAAGAAATCCAGATTCCGATTTCGAACTGCAAAATTTGGACTTTTCCAAAACTTTTTTCACTCATATTTCAAAATCTACCTATCGGAATCTCGATTTTCACCCTTCGTTTGAAAAATATGGATATGATAGTTTGGAAAATTCTTATCTCGAAGAATTCCGAGTTATATTCCAATTTTAACACATGTTTGACTTTTATAGCGCGAAATCGCAAACTGCCGTTACGCGAAGCTCTTAGTATTTTAACTAAATTTTCTATTTCTTTTCAAACTTCACCAAAACACTTTTAAATGTTTATAAAACATTTCAAACACATTTTAAACCATTTTTAAGAGGTATATCAACTCTATATACACCATTTCATTAATTCAAGGAAAGTGATTTTCTTTGTGCTTATCGACGTGTATATTCGTGACTTGCATATATATTCAACATTCATATGAAAACAAACAAACTTGATGATCAAAGCATAATAAACATCCTTTTGCAACATCATATCATCATCAAACATATAGTATAATAGTTTTAGGAGTTCTCACCTTGGATTTTAAACGATTTACTTAAAAATTCACTATAGTTCCGCTATTCGAGTTCAGAAGCTCGCTATTCTTTGAATTTTAGCTCCTAAATGCCTCGACCAGGTCTTGAGAAGGCTAGAGGGTGCACGCCCTAGGGTGCAGTGATGAGTGGGCTCGGCTTAGGGTAGAGTGAAGCGGAGTTTGTGAAGAACAAAGAGAAATGAGGAGTTTTAGAATCGTTTTGAGGAGTTTTACTATATATAACTATATACATAATTTTAGTTTCTTTTTAAATAATTTTTTACATTATTTCTCTTAGGATGGAAGCAATTAAAGAGGAAGCAAAAGCTTGAGGATATGAAAAAGAAGATGAATGAAAAAGAAGAGTAGAGGGTATGGTACATATAGGAAAAAAGAAGAGTATAAAGGAAGACATGTACACATCTACTTTGCATCACCATTGAAAGGCTTCTTCTACACACCTCCCCTCCTCCAAAGCACGACAAGAAGGCCCCACATCCCTTGTGCACATCACTTCCATCTTCTCATGTGTACACATGTTGACTTATAAAGGCTTAAGGAGTAAGTTTGCATAAAATATCTTATATATTTTATATTATACTTTTAGATTTATATATTTTGGTGTATATATATATATATATATTTATGTGCATGTTACATGGATGCATATGTACATGTATATGTGTATGTAATATACTCCTACAACTTTGCACAACTTCCACACGTTTTATCATTACAATTCCCGATTCCGTTCTTCGATCATATTTTCTCTTTTAAATTACTATGCATATTTTTGTAAATAAATTTTCCTATCATTACTAACTAACAAAAATGGTCATATTTTATTTATAAAATCATATAAGTTATTATAAATAATTATTCACAAAATTATTTGTATTATCGATAAAGCTAAACAATCATTTATTTAAAGTGATATATTTACGGGTCGTTACAGACTCCCCTCCTTAAAAGAATTTCATCCTCGAAATTAAGATAAGAAAAAATAGCTCAAAAAGAAATATATTCGATATGATGGAACATATACAAAAGTATGAATAAGTGACTACACTACAGGTGGTGAGTACATTATAATGATACAGTTCATTCTTCAATTCTAAACTCGGGATATGCCTTTATCATTATATCCTCCATTTCCAAGTGCAATCCACGGCATCTCCACTCCATTGAACTTTGACTAACCTTACCACCTCCCTCCTTAATCATTTCTCATCATGATCAACGATTCGAATAGGCCGTCTGATAACCGCTAAATTCGATTCCACCTCCAAGTCTTCCTGAGCAGCTGTTTTTATGGTTTGTTCTGGGTTATGCACATGTTTCCTCAAATGAGACGCATGAAAGGCATTGTGCACTCCTGCTAACCTTTCTGGCAATTGCACTCGATAAGCTAGTGGGCCAATTCGTTCAAGAATGGGAAATGGTCTAATATATAGAGGTGCTAACTTCCCCATCCTTCCAAACCTCACTACTCCTCTCATCGGGGGGACTTTCAAAAAGACTGAATCTCCAACTGAGAATTCCATATTTCTATGCCTTTGGTCCCTATAACTTTTCTGTATGCTCCGGGCTTCCTTTAGCTTCTTTCTAATTACATCGACTTTCTCTGAAGCTTCTCGTATCATATCAGGACCAAGTACTAACCGATCTCCGGTTTCGATCCAACATGCTGGTGACCTGCACCAACGACCATATAGAGCTTCATACGGTGCCATGCCGATACTAGCTTGATAACTATTGTTATAAGAGAACTCTACTAAATGCAAATGATTTTCCAAGGAGCCTCCAAAGTCCAGAATACATGCTCTGAGATGATCTTCCAAAACGCGGTTAACTCTCTCTGTCTGTCCATCAGTTTGGGGGTGATAGGAAGTGCTTATATTTAGCCTTGTTCCCAAAGTTGTCTGTAATGCTTCCCAAAACTAAATAGTAAAGATTGGATCCCGATCGCTCACTATACTACTTGGAACTCCATGCAATCGTATAATCTCCTTCATATATATATCTGCCAGGCTTACAGCGGTCCTTGTTGGCTTAACTGGAATGAAGTGTGCACTTTTAGTTAATCGATCTATGATAAACCAAATGACTTCGTTCCCTTTCCTCGTTCGACGTAAGCCATCAATGAAATCCATTGATACTTGATCCCACTTCCAAACTAGAATCTCCAGCGGCTTAAGTAAGCTTGCAACTTTCTGTTGGTCGCTTTTGACTTGTTGACAATTTACGCATCGGCTAACATAAATGGATATGTCCGTTTTCATACTTCTCCACCAAAAAGTGCGCTTCATATCTCTATACATTTTGTTAACTCCCAAATGAATGCTGAGTTTGGATTTGTGACATTCAACTAACACCTCTTGCCTAAGATTTTCCATATCTGGAACATAAATTCGCCCTTTCAATCGTAATACTCCGCGGCTATCTATTTCAAAGCTAGAATTTCTTCCTTCTTCAGTTGCCTTAATGAACTTTTCAAACTGTCTATCTTCTCTCTGTTTACTTCCTATTCTTTCCAGGAGAGTTGGGGTTACTACCAAATAAGAAATAATAGCACACTTCCTACTTACCGCATCAGCTGCTACGTTGGCTTTCCCGGGTGCATATAAAATATCTGGATCATAAGATGCGAGAAATTCCAACCAATGTTGTTGCCTCATGTTTGAGTCCTTCTGAGTGAAAAGATAATTTAAAGATTTGTGATCCGTAAAGAGCTCAAACTTTTCACCCAGCAAATAATGCCTCTATATTTTTAATGTGAATGCCACGACTAATAATTCTAAGCCATGCATTTCATAATTCTTCTCATGAACCTTCAGTTGCCTTCCTGCATAAGCAACCACCTTCCCTTTCTGCATCAGAACTGCACCAACTCCTTCTCCACAAGCATCAGTATAAACAGTTAATCCATTATTTCCATTTATAATTGCTAGGACTGGAGCGGTTGTTAATCTCCTTCTGAGTTCTTGGAATGCTGCTTCACATTTAGGAGTCCAGATAAATTTGGCATCTTTCATAGTCAACTTTGTTAGGTGGTAGGCAATCTTCGAGAAGTCTTGAATAAATTTTCTGTAATATCCTACCAAAACTAAGAAGCTACAAACTACTTTAGGAGTTTGTTGTTGCTTCCTATTTAGAACAGCCGAAACCTTTACAGGATCCACTGAAATCCCGTCCCTTGACACTATATGTCCTAGGAATCTTACCTCCTTATCCCAGAAATGGCATTTTGAGAATTTGGCTTTAAGCACATTACTTCTCAATATCTCTAACACAATTTATAGATGCCTTTCGTGTTCTTCTTCTGTCTTAGAATAAATAAGGATATCATCGATAAAGGCTAACACAAATTTATTGCGTAAATCTCTAAATACTCTATTCATAAGGTCTACGAAATAAGAAGGTGCATTGGTTAGCCCGAAAGGCATAACCAACCACTCAAAGAAAGTGTTTGGACCTTTAAATGCAGTTAGATGGATGCATTCTTCTGCGATTCTCAGTTGATGGAATCCTGTAGCTAGATCCATTTTCGAGAATACCCGAGCACCATGTAATTGATCAAACAAGTCATCTATTCGAGGTAGAGGATACTTATTCTTAATCGTTTGTCTATTCAGATCTCAGTAAGCTACGCACAACCTTAGAGATCCATCTGACTTGGCCACAAAAACTATTGTCGATCCCCAACTTGATCGACTTGGTCTTATCAACCCTTTCTTTAATAACTCTTGAGTTTGGTTATTTAACTCCTCTCTCTCCTTCGGAGCCATCCTTCGGTCTCGTTGTTTAATTGGCACCACACCGGAAATCAAATCAATACGAAATTCGATTTCCCGATGTGGAGGTAAACTCTTTACTTCTTCAAAAATGTTTGGGAATTCTTTAACAACTGGTATGGTTCTTAATCCTTCTTGGGGTGAGTCTAATGCATATAGAAAACTTCCCCTCCTTGGACTAGGATCATCACAAGATATTTCTATAAACTTTCCCAACTTGGTTTTTACGAAAAAATACCCTTTTTACGCAATCTAGAATAGCTTCAGGTTTAGTCAATTAATCCATACCGAGTAAAATCTCAAACCCAATAAAATCTAGGATAAATTGGTCAAAGGGAAATTTATGGGAAGAGTGGGAAATTTGGACTTCTTCATAATTTATGCAAAGGTTTGTAGTACCGCCTATAGGATTCGTCATGCAAATAGGGGTATCAACTATTTTAGGTTCAAGTTTTAAATCTTCCACAGTTTTCTTAGCAATAAAACTATGAGAAGCTCCTATATCAAACAATACTCTAACTAAAACATCTTCGATAAAAATATTACCTTCCAAAACTCCATTGCCCCTCACATCCTGAGAGGTTGAAGGCTCATCCTTAATTGCCTAGACTCTGGCTTACTATCCCTTCCTCATGATCAGACAATCCTTGATCATGTGTGACAGCTGATGACAATTATAGCAGTTTGGTGGTGGCCTATGAACCTTGGGGTTCTTCCAATGAGTCGACAGGTGGCCCTTTTGTTGGCAATTGTAACACGTGGCCTATTTCAAATAGTTATCTTAGGCTCCTCCTCCGGATTTGCCTTGACCTGGCTTTTTCCCATTTTGATTAAACTTCCTCCTCTTCTAATTATTGGTGTTATTATTGTTGTTGTTGGTCTGAGCTACTACCGGCTTCGTCTTGTCCAATGTATCATAACGGAATCCCATATCTAGAAAATTTATAAATGACCCTTTAACATGGGCAGTCATCCTGCTTTGGTATTTCTCATTCATCCCGGAAATGAACTTCTCATTTTTCTTTAAAGACGTGTCAATTAGACCCGGCCCAAAACAAGATAATTCATTGAACTTATTCACATACTCCTCAATAGTCATTTCGTCCTGCTTCAAATCCATAAAGCTTCTGTAAAGACGAGATTTTCCCAACGGTGGCATGTACTGCTCTTCCAAAACCTCCTTAAATCTTTCCCAAGAGAAGTGTCCTCCAACTCACTTAAGGTAATGGACTCCCACCAAGCCAATGCCCTTTCCTGTAATTGCCATGAGTCCAACAACCTCTTTTGCTCATTACTGATATCCAACGCCATAAAAATACTTTTGCATGATTTAATCAAAGCTTGTACTTCAATGATAGCTTTTTTACCCTTGAATGGTCATCCCCCTAAGCTGGTATAATTCTTGCACAGAGTGGAAAAATTAATCTGGGGTTGTACGGGAGCTATTTCTTCTACAGCGGTGGTTGGAGCTTGACCGTTGGTTGTTATGGTGCTGCTATTTCCCCTCCTTCATCCTCTACGAGTACTCATGTCTTACTACCTTAATTCAGTAAGATAACTTTAGAATACAAAGACGAAATTATCCTTGGGAATGGGCATATGGCACAACTTTTATTCAGATAAGGATTCTAAATGCGCACTCTCAAAGATTAAACTCATTCTAGGGCATTACTAACCCTATCTCTAATGAGTTATACCCCACCAAAGCCAAGGTTCTCGCTTAACCTTCAGCTCTGATACCAAATGTGAAGACCCGTCTCCTCGACACTACTACATCCACGTTATTCATGTGTCGTAAATCCAAGTGCCGGGGAGGCAGATTTTCAAGGGTAAAATAAAGTAAAAGATAGAAACACAAATTCTCACATTACATAAAATAGATAAATAGTACATACAATCACCCTCACTATGGTACATCGGAGTTTTTGTATGAACTAACCCGGCCAGGAACAATCATAACTACCTGCTCCCACACTTGCTGGCATTAACTAACTTAGACACAGAGGAAAATAAAAATAGATAGATGCTCCAGCTTCATGCTCCAAAAATATCTTCCAGCATGCTCCTCCCTAAAATACTCTAAACTGAATCCTGACTACTTGGATGCCCGGTAAATTAGGGCACCCAGAGTTTAAAGGGAAAACAAAATAAACTCAGGGTTAGTCATGGGACAGGTGTAAGAACCCAAAATACGCATTTTGAAAAAAAAGGTATTTCATAAGACCACACCGCACATAAACACGGAACGGGTTTTTACCATATGATAACCAAAACATTTTACGTCAAAATACTTGATATTATTTTTAATGACATATCTTTGAAAACATTTTTGAATAAACTTATTAATCTTAGCCGAATTTGTTACCATTATTAAATTCCAGCATATTGGGTTCTACAAACAAAATGGCAAGCATTTATTGGAGAATGGGTTTCCATACAAATGACCAGTTGAAGGGACTACCTTCCGGTAGTACATCTCTAGAGGAATGTACCGAGGCCCAACAGATGGGCCTCTACCAACACAAGACCAGCCTACCCCTCCCTAGATAGTACCGAATATGTCATCACCCCGGTCATTATCGACCTATCCAAAACATCTCTTCGCATACACCATATAATAATTTAAACCCGAACGTCATAGCGGGTAGAAATATATCTAGAAGGGAATGATGATACCCTAATGGTTGCGAACCACATAGCCTTATTGCATCTACCCTGTTTCGGTCATTTCCTGGTGTGAGGCCTGAGGTAGTGATTACCTTTCACATAGCACATCATCTTCCTTTGAATGTCACACTGCCATTCCATTGATCTCTATTGACTTCCATTAACATACAACCTCTGAGCTCATATGTCTCAGAGAAGGGTGTTAAGCTAAGAGAAGTTGCCTTCTCCACCACCAAATAGATGTATGTTTATAAAAGTCAACGATGAAATCTCAAGAATGCATTGTCATACATCCATCCATACAAGTTCCTTCTGGGACTGGACAAAACCGTATGCACCCTCCTACCATATCCTATCGGAAATTATCCCTAGAATTAGTAGCGAGAAGTCCTTGCATCAAAGATCTTAAATAAAGAACCATTGCCACATAATATGATATGGGAAATTTCCTCCGAGGGTCAGTGACAAGCAGCCCTACATTCCATTTCCACAGATACCTTCATGTCTTCACTTCGAATACGTAAATTGGTCTGAAGTGGTCTTCGGCAAGAATTATCCAGATCCGAACCCAGTTTCTCCAAACCAATCATCGATAAAAAGTGGTCAAGTGAATAGGGAATCATTCTGTAATTGATTAAGTTCTTTTATTGAAATCCCTTTTAGAGATATACAATTATAATACATTCTTTCTGGTATATACGGAAATATTAAACCTCTCTTATAAAATCCCTTGATAATCTTCTAAACTTCTTTTTACAAGGAATTAATTCGAAACCGTTTCATTTTTATTTAGGAAGATATTGATCCGAGTAAACCAAATTCACCATCCCCTCCATCGGGCCAGTCCAGATAGCCAGGGAGAGCAAGAAAACTAGTTTTCCAAACTCAACCTAGACACTATCTCTCTAACACCCATAAGGCGGTCAAGTTATTTGATCGACTCTAAATCTTTAATCACTCCAAAAATTATTAAAATCATCTTTAAACACTTCATAAACCATTTAAAAACATTTATAAAAGATTCTTAAAAGAATTGTTAAGTTTAAAGCTATAATTCAAAAGATATAGGAAAGTGCCGCGGAAAAGTGCTGCGGAAAGTGCCTTTTTAGCTATATTGATCAAAACGTCTTTTTACTATTCGAAAATTCATTTTTATTACTCAAATAACTTTTAAAACATTTTAAAACATTTATAAGATTTATTCCATATTTTTGAATAATTTTAAAACATCGTTTTCAAAGAAATCCAGTTTTGGATTTCGAACGGTAGAATTAGGATTTTTCCAAAACTTTTTTCACTCATATTTCCAAATCTACTTATCGGAATCTCGATTTTCATTCTTTGTTTGAAAAATATGGATATGATAGTTTGGAAAATTCTTATCTGGAAGAATTCCGAGCTATATTCCAACTTTAACACATGTTTGACTTTTATGGCGCGAAATCGCGAATTGCCGTTACGCGACGCTCCTATTTTTAACTAAATTTTCTATTTCTTTTCAAACTTCACCAAAACACTTTTAAATGTTTAAAAAACATTTAAAATACATTTAAAACAATTTTTAAGAGGTTTAAAAATTCCATATATACCATTTCATTAATTCTAGGAAAGTGATTTACTTTGTGCTTATCGACGTGTATATTCGTGATTTGCATATATATTCAACATTCATATGAAAACAACCAAACTTGATGTTCAAAGAATAATAAACATCCATTTGCAACATCATATCATCATCCAACATATACAGTATAATAGTTTTAGGAGTTCTCACCTTGGATTTCAAACAATTTACTTAAAAATCCGTTATAGCTCTGCTATTCGAGTTCCGAAGCTCGCTATTCTTCGGATTTTAGCTCCTAAATGCCTCGACCAAGTCTTGAGAAGGCTAGGTGGTGAACGGCCTAGGGTGTACTAATGAGTGGGCTCGGCCTAGGATAGAGTGAAGCGGAGTTTGTGTAGAACAAAGAGAAATAAGGAGTTTTGGAACGTTTTGAGGAGTTTTACTATATATAACTATATATTATAATTTTAGTTTCATTTTGTAATATTTTTGACATTATTTATCTTAGGATGGAATCCATTAAAGAGGAAGCAAAAGCTTGAGAATATGAAGAAGAAGATGAATGAAAAAGAAGAGAAGAGGGTAGGATATTTATAGGAAAAAAGAAGAGTATAAAGGAAGACATGTTCACATCACCTGTGCATCACCATTGCAAGGCTTCTTCTACACACCTCCCCTCCTCCAAAGCACGGCAAGAAGGCCACCCTATGTGTACATCACTTCCATCTTATCATGTGCACATATGTTGACTTATAAAGGCTTATGGAGTAAGTTTGCTTAAAATATCTTATATATTTTAGATTATGCTTTTATATTACATTTTGGTGTGTGTGTGTGTGTATATTTATTTATTTATTTATGTGCATGTTACATATATGCATATGTACATGTATATGTGTATGTACCATACTCCTACAACGTTGCACAACTTCATACGTTGTATCGTTACAATTCCTGATTCCGTTCTTCGGGCATATTTTATCTTTTAAATTACTATGCATATTTCTGTAAAAAAAATTGAAAATAAATTTTCCTATCATTACTAACTAATAAAAATGATCATATTTTATTTATAAAACCATATAAATTATTATAAATAATTATTCACAAAATTATTTGTATTATCGATATAGCTAAACAATCATTTATTTAAAGTGATATATTTATGGGTCGTTACAGTATAACTCCTGAGCTTGTACGTCTCAGGAAAGGGTGTTAAGCTAAGAGCCGCCACCAAATAGATTATACGTTTATAGAGATCAATCGATGTGATCTCGTAATGCAACGTCAGACATTCGTCCATATAAGTTGTCTAAGGATAGGACAAACTGAAGGAACTCTCCTACCACATCCTATCAGGAATCATCCATAGGATTGGTAGCAAGCAGTACTTGCATCGAAGATCAAATGAAGATACTACTACCATATTTATATGATATGGGAAATTTCCCTCGAGGGTCAGCGAAAAGCAGCCCTTCATTCTATTTATTATCATTCCATGTCTTCACTTCGAATAAGTGTATTGGTTCGTAGTGGTTTTCAGATAAAAATCACTCAAATCCAACCCAGTTCCTTCGAACCAACCATCAATAAAAAGATATTAAGTAAATAGGTGCTTGGCATTTGATTAATTACTTTTTTTATCAAAAATATCTTCAGAGATATATATATATCTTTAAAACATTTATTTTCGGTATATACGGAATCATTAAACCTCTCTTTGACTTTGGAAATACCAAATCAAAATCATTTCTCATAAATCATATAGCAAAACTTCATTGAGTAAAAAGGGTTGATGGAAATTTTACTAATTCTAATCAACATCAATTTTCGTATTCAACCTTTACTATCCGTCGAATAACGGTGAGATCACCTTTTAAATTCTCACGGATAGCACAGATTCCATCCTCGGAATTTAATACCAAGTATAAGAAGATTATTTCTATACAATCCAAGTTGTTTGAATTTGGAAAATTATATCTTTTATACTAGAAATTTTTTGATCTGAGTAAATCAAATTTACTATCCCCTCCGTTGAGCCAATCTAGGTAGTTAGGGAGGACAGGCAACTGGTTTTCCAAACAATAGCCTAGAGACTACCTCTCTGTCACACATAAGGTGATCAACTTATTTGATCGAATTTAAATCTTTTATCATACTTAAATTACTTTTACTTATTTTATATCATCCGGGCTTTCCCTTCGATCTACTCCATTCCTCGATCCGGATTTTCTATAACACCCACAAATGGAACAAATGTACTAGTCGTTTCCGCTTACTCATTTATAAAACTCTTAATCATCTTTAAATTAATTAATTATTTATTTGAAAAGGTTCACTAAAGATTCAGGAAAGGATAATTAAGTTAAAACCATTGTTTGCAAAAGTTATTAAAAAGTGCTGTAAATAGTGTTTTAAAAGCTTATTTGGTTAAAACAACTTTTCTATCATTTGGAAATCCATATTTATAACTCAAATCTCTTTTAAAACATTTTAGTATATTTATAAATATTTTTTTCACATTTTTAATGAATTTAAAAACATAAATTTTAAAGAATCCCTTTTTGGATTTTGAACTGCAAAATCGTGATTATTTCGAAAACTTGTTCAGCTTATATTTCAAATTTTACTAAACCAAATCTCGATCCCATTTATTAAAAACTATGATTATAAGGGTTTGGAAAATTCTTATTTCAAAGAAATCCGATCCCGAATCCATCGTATAAATGGATTTAAACTATTACGGTGCGAAATCGCGAACTACCGTTACGCACCGCGCTATTTTAACCAAATTTCCATATTCTTTTAAAACTTTGTCAAAATACTTTTAAATGTTTATAAAACATTATTAAATTAATTTAAACCATTTTAAAGAGGTTTAACTTTCCATATTCACCATTTCATTCAATAAAGGAAAGTGATTTCCTTCATGATTTTCGACGTGTATTTAACGTGGCTTGATTCAACAATCAAACATCCATATTATCATATTCAAACCATAATAAACAACCATCATAAACAATCATATCCAAACATATATATTATCCAACATATAGTATATATAAATAGAGTTTAAGAGTTTTCTCACCTTAGATTAAACGATTAATTTTATAAAAGACTAGCTTTGCTAACTCGGATTTTTAGCTCCTGATCACTTGTACTCTAGCTCCTTGGTGGCTCGGCCTTGCCTTGGAATGGGTGAAGGAGCTCACGGCCTAGGCTTTGGAGGGAGAAAGGCTTAGCTTTGATGGATGGTGGTGGCCGTGGGTATTGAGAAGGAAAAGAAGGAGTTTTGGTTGAGTTTTGAGGTGTTTCACACTATACTTATATGATTTAATTTTCTTTTGCAAGATATTTTGTTATAGTTTCTTTTAGACTTGTGGTCATTAAAGAGGAGTATAAAAGCTTAGAAAATGAAGAAGAAAGCATATGAAAATGAAGAGGAGAAGGGGTGGTATTTATAGGGAAAGAAGAGGAGAAAATATCTAAGATATTATATGTAATACATCACCACCTTCCTCACCTCCACATGCTCATCTCCCGTCACCATGTTCGGCCGAAACCCCCCCTCCCATATGCTTGGCCATGTGTAGTACTTGTGTGCATAAGTGTTGACTTTGTGGTTGCTTAAGAGAAAAGGATGTAGATAGTATCTTGGATATTTTTGAATACATATACAAATATATGTATATATGTGTGCATGTATGTGTGTTCATGTGCATATGGGTATCTTCATGTATGTGTACATGTATATGTGCATATGTATGTCACATATAATCCACCACGTTGCACAACTTCTTCACATTGAATTGTTACGAATTCTAATTCCGATTTCCGGTCATATTTTCTCTTCTTAGTTAACATACATATATTTGTAAACAAAGTTTGAAAATAATATTTCTATCATTATATAATAATTAAAGGAGCTTGTTTAAAAATTAAAATAATTATTAAATCATTTAAATTCAAAAATCAATTATTCCGAAATTGCGGCATTATCAATGATGTCATATATACGTTTAATCTTCCAAAATAAAATAAATTATTTCATTACATATTCTCACTTATATAGATAAATGAGTGTATGTATCCAGCTCCGTGCGCGATGTCGGATGGTCAAAGAGTTGTTTATCGATAAAACGATTTTTGGTCATTTTATCGACATATCTTCTAAAAATATATTTTTATAAATATTTATTCAAAATAAGATTACCAATATTACTGATTTTTTAAAACGTTATCATTTATGTTAAAATATCTTATTTTTGATTATTTTGAAATTTTACGAAAATGATGAATTTTCGGGTCGTTACATACTTCCCCCCTAGAAGCATTTCATCCTCGAAATTAAGGATAAGAAGAAATTGACTAGAAATTAATATATATTTAAAAAAATGAAATATATACAAGGTATGATAAGTGACTACACCGCAGGTGGTGAGTACATTACCTATATACAACATCAATCCTAAACTCAAGACATGCTTTCCTCATTCTATCTTCTATTACCCAGGTACAGTCTTCTGCATCACCACTCCATTGGGCTTTCACCAATCTCACAACTATCCTTCTCAATCGTTTCTCATCGTGATCCACGATTCGAACTGGCCATCTAATAACTGCCAAATTTGGTTCAACTTCTAAATCTTCTTGGGCAGTCGTTTCTATAATCTGTTCTAGACCATGCATATATTCTCGTAGATGGGATACGTGAAAGATATTATTCACGCCAGACAACCTCTCGGGCAATTCCACACGATAAGCTAATGAGCCAATTCGCTCTAGAATGGGATAAGGTCTAATAAATTGAGGTGCTTACTTCCCTGCCGACCAAATCTTACCAATCCTCTCATCGGAGAGACTTTCAAGAATATGAAATCTCCAATCGAGAATTCCAAATTTCTATGCCTTCAATCAGCGTAACTTTTCTGCCTGCTCTGGGCTTCTTTCATCTTCTTTCTGATTATGTCAACCTTTTCTGAAGCTTCTCTAATCATGTCAGGACCTAGTACCAACCGATCTCCGATCTTAATCCAACATGTTGGGGATTTACACAGACGACCATACAAAGCTTTGTACGGTGCGATGCCAATACTTACCTGATAGCTGTTGTTATAGGATAACTCAACAAGATGAAGATAATTTTCCCAAGAACCTTCAAAAATCTAAGATGCAAGCTCTCAGAAGATTTTCCAACGCTCGATTTACCCTTTTAGTCCGTCTGTTGGTCTAGGGATGATATTCGGTGCTATACTTAGCTTCGTTCCCAAAGTAGTTTGCAATGCCTCCCAGAACTTACTAGTAAAGATTGGGTCTTAATCACTGACTATACTGCTTGGGACTATGCAATCGAACGATTTCCCTCATGTGTATCTCTGCTAGACTTGCAGCAGTTCTCGTTGGTTTTACTAGGATAAAGTGTGCGCTCTTGGTTTGTCGATCTATGATAACCCAAATGCCTTCATTTCCCTTTCTTGATCGTGGTAAGTCATCGATGAAATCCATCTATATTTGGACCAATTTCCAGGTCGGAATTTCAAGAGGTTGGAGTAATCCAGCAGTCTTTTTTTGATCACTCTTGGTCTGTTGACAATTTGCACATCTGCTAATATGGATAGAGATATCCCTCTTTATACCATCCCACCAAAAAGTCTACTTCATATCTTGATATATTTTGGTAACTCCGAGATGTACAAAAAGTCAAGAATTATGACGTTCTATTAAAACTTCTCGCCTTATCCCATCGACATTTAGGATGCATACTCTTCTATTCATCCTTAATGTTCCTTGATCATCCACCTTGAATCCTATCCATCTCTTTGGTACTGTGTTTTTCTCCACTCCCTTGGCCATCTCTGGAATAAACAGATCTTTGAGTTGGTTATCTTTTATACGGTTAATCAGAGTTGGATGTACTATCAAATAAGCAATAATGGTATGACTTCTGCTTAATGCATCCACTGCTACGTTGGCTTTTCCGAGTGTATATAGAATATCCAAATCATATGATGCGAGGAATTCCAACCAACGTTATTGCCTCATATTCAAGTCCTTCTAAGTGAAAAGATATTTCAAAGATTTGTGGTCTGTGAAGAGCTCAAACTTTTCACCTATTTAAAGAAGGAATATTATTTACTAGGGGTCAATTAACGTTTATTTTAAAATAAACTATATGGAATTCCTACCCAGTAGATAATGTCTCCGCATTTTTAATGTGAACACGATGACTAATAGCTCCATGTCGTGTGTTGAATAATTCCTTTCATGGATCTTCAATCGTCTACTTGTATAAACGATGACCTTTCCATGCCGCATCAGAATAGCACCTACTCCTTCCCCACAAGCATCAGTATATACGGTTAATCCGCCGCTTTCATCAGCAATTGCTAATATGGGAGCAGTAGTTAACCTTTTCTTGAGTTCCTGAAATGCTTCTTCACATTTCTTTGTCCACTCAAACTTCACATCTTTCATAGTCAGCGTTGTTAAGTGAGAGGAAATTTTAGAGAAATTCTGAATAAATCTCCAGTAATATCTGGCTAATCCCAAGAAACTACAGACGTCCTTTGGAGTTTGTGTTTGCGTCCAATCTTGGATAGCTGAAATATTGGCTGGATCTATCGAAACTCCGTCCCTGACAGAATATGCCCAAGGAATCTTACCACTTTTTCTCAAAAGTGAAATTTTGAAAATTTTGATTTTAGCACGTTCCTCATTAATATCTCTAATACACTCTCTAGATGCTTTTCGTGCTCTTCTCAGTCCTTGAATATATAAGAATGTCATTAATGAGGACCAATATGAATTTGTTGAGTAAGTCTCTAGATACTCTATTCATAAGCTCCACGAAGTAGGCGAGCGCATAGGTTAGCCCAAATGGCATAACCAACCATTCATAGAAGCTTTCTGGCCCTCTGGATGCATTTAAGGGGATGCAATCTTCTGCTATTCTTAACTGAGGGAATCTTGTGGCTAGACCCATTTTTGAGAATACCCGAGCACCATGAAGCTGATCAAACCAGTCATATATATGGGGTAGAGGATACTTGTTGTTAATTGTTTTTTATTTAGGTCTCGGTAATCTACACACATCCTAAGGGAGCCATCAGACTTTGCAACGAGAACAACTGATGCGCCCCAACTTGAGCGACTTGGTCTCATCAATCCTTTCTTTAACAAATCATTTGTTTGATTTTTCAATTCATCCTTCTCCTTTGGGGTCATCCTTTGAATAGGGTGAATAACGGACCTTACACTAGGAATTAAGTCGATACATAACTTAATTTCTCGATGTAGAGGCAAACTCTTAAATTCTTCAAAGACATCTTGAAATTCCTGACAATTGGTATTGTCCCCAAATCTTTTTGGGATGAATCAAGCGTATACTAGAGAATATCCCTTATAGGACCAAGCTCCTTACAACATATTTCAATCATATTTCCCAACTTTGTTTTTATAGATAATATCTTCTTAACACAATCAAGAATAGCTTCATACATAGATAGCCAATCCATACCGAACAAATCTTCAAATCTAATAAAATTAAGGACAAACATGTCACATGAAAAATAATGGGAAATGTAGGTAACTTGGACATTTTCACAAATCATACAAAGGTTTGTTGTATCAGCTGTGGGATTTAACACACAAATAGAGGTGTCTACTATTTTGTGGTAAGCTTTAAATTTTCAACCAATTCTTTGGAAATAAAGATGCGGGAAGCCCTAGTATCAAATAATACTTTAACCACACTACCCTCAACAGAAATAGTACCTTCCAAAACTCCTCTTTCCTTGGTCTCTTCCGAAGTTAATGGTTCTTCTTCCATGGTATAGGCCTCGGTTGTTTAGACTATCTCCATAAATGGATAACCCATCATCATATGCTCTCGTTGGTGACAATTATAACAGAGTGTCATAGAAGAAATAGTACTTTATTGTTGCTTCTTTCTATAATTCTCAGCTATATGTCCTTTATTCTCACAATATCCACAAGTGACACCTTTTGAATTCTTTCTCTTTTTCCTTTCCTGTTGCTTCTTTGCCTCTGGATTTAGCTCCTTTTTGCTAAGATTGTTGCTACTGCTACTAATATTTAGTGCTAATGCTAGCTTCTCCCCATCAAGAATTTCATATCTCAAACCCATATCTACTAGGTTCATGAATGATCCCTTTAGGTAAGCAGTCATTCTATCATGAAACTCTTTTCTCATCCCAGCCACAAAACATTTCGTTCTTCTTAAGTGGAGTATCTATTTGTCCAGGCCTAAAGAGAGATAATTCATTAAACTTTATTGAATATTCTTTCACCGACATTTCTCCCTATTTTAAATCCATGAAGCTTTTATAGAGACATGATTTTCTTATAGCGGGTATATACTGCTCTTCGAAAACTTCTTTAAATCTTTCCCATGAAAAATCATCTTCTGACTCATTGATGGTAATTGACTCCCATGAAGCTAGGGCCCCTCCTTGTAATTGCCAAGATGCTAGGAAGCACTTCTTTTCATCATTGATGCCTAATCCCTTAAAGATTCTATCATATAAGTGGAGCTAAGCTTGAACCTCAACAACAGATTTGGTGCCCCTAAATGGTTTTCCTCCCAAGTTGGTATAATTCTTGCAGAAAGTAGCAAGATCAACCTGAGGTCCTTCCCTTCCTCGTCCACGATGGTTACTCATTTCCCCTACCTGAATATAGTAAGGGAACACCTTTAGAATATATAAAAAAGATTGTCTTGGGGAATGGGTATTAACATAGAACAATTTAGATGGATAAAGATTATGATTACGCACTCTCATTGACTAGACTCATTCTAGGGTATTACTAACACTATCTCTAATGAGTCGATCCCATCAAGGCTTAGGTATTCGCTAACATTCGCTCTGAGACCAAATGTGACAAATGGGTTTTCGTCCCTCGAAAATCGACACTAATACATAATTGGTATTCACGTGCCGCAGATTCAAATGCCGGAAACCTGATAGTTAGGGCTAAAAAGAGAATAAAGATGGAAGATAGAACAACAACAAAATCTCACATCGTGTTCAACACTCAATTTACGTGAAGATAGTATGTACAACCACTCTCAAAATGATTTATCAAAGTTATGGTACGTGCTAATCCAGCCAGGATAGTTATAATGACCTATCCCTACAGGTGCTTGTAAATACTTAATACAGTGGAAATTTGAAAACAGATAACTATCTATAGAAGACACTCCAGCTCCAGGCTCCATGCACCATCCAAAATGCTCCAAGATTACCTAACTACTTGGCTGTTTGGAAAATTAGAGCATCCGGAGTTTAAGGGGAATAGAAATAAGGGGAATAGAAATAAACTCTGGGTCAGTTATGGGACTGGTATAAGAAACTCAAAATACAGATATTTGAAAACAAAGAGTATCACATAAGACCATACCACACATAAACATGGAATGGGTTTTTACCTTACGATAACCAAAATCTTTAGTACGCAAAATCAAGGGATATTATCTTTAATGACTTTCTTTTGAAAACACTTTTCAAGTAAATACACATAATCATAGCTGAATTGTTACATTATTAAATTCCAGCATATTAGGTTCTACAATCAAGTCCGAAGGCACTTATTGGAGAATGGATTCCATACAATGACAAGGTAAGGGACTACCTTCCGTATAATACACCTGTAGAGGGATGCACCTAGGGTCTAGACACTGGTCGCCTAAACCAACACGGGACTGGCCTACCACTTCCTTAATAGTACCGAATATATCATCACCCTGGTCATAATCAACCTATCTGAGATCCTATAGCGTACACAACATAACAAACATGTATAAAGTAATCTAGAAAGGTGATGACATCTCCTAATGGGTGTGACCCACATAGCCCTGGTGCTTCTACCCTGTTTTTGTCATTTCCGGGGTGCGAGGCTTAAGGCAATGTTTACCTTTCATAGTACACATTTCACTCTGAATGCCACGTTGCTATTCCATAATCACACAACTGATTTCTACAAATGTATAACTCATGAGCTCATACATCTCAGTAAAGGGTATTAAGCTAAGAGAATTTGCCTTCTCCACCACTAAACAGATGATACATTTATAGAGATCAATCAATGTGATCTTGAAATGCAATGTTAAACATTCATCCATACAAGTTGCCCAGGGATAGGACAAACCAAAGGAACTGTCCTACCACTTCCTATCGGGAATCATCCATAGGATTAGTAGCGAGCATCCCTTGCATCGAAGATCAAACAAAGATACTACTGCCACATTTATATGATATGGGAAATTTCCCCCGAGGGTCAGTGACAAGTAGTCCTTCATTCTACTCATTATCATTTCATGTCTTCAATTCGAATACGTAAATTGGTTCGGAGTGATTTTCGGATAAGAATCACTCAAATCTGAACCCTGGTTCCTTCGAACCAACCATCTATAAAAAGATATTAAGTAAATAGGTGCTTATCATTTAATTAATTACTTTCTTTTTATCAAAAAATATCTTCTAGAGACATATATCTTTAAAACATTTCTTTGCGATATAAACAGAATCGTTAAACCTTTTTTTAACTTTGGAAATACCAAATCAAAATCATTTCTCATAAATCATATAGCAAAACTTCATTGAGTAAAAAGGGATAATGGAAATTATATTAATTCTACTCAACGTCAATTTCCATATTCAATCTTTACTATCCGTCGAATAACGGTGAGATCACCTTTTAAATTCTCACGGATAGTTTGGATTCTCTCCTTGGAATTTAATATCAAGTATAAGAATATTATTTCTATGCAATCCAAGTTGTTTGAATTTGGAAAATTATATCTTTTATACTTTGGAGAAAAAATTGATCCGAGTAAATCAAATTTACTATCCCTTCTCTCGGGCCAGTCCGGGTAGCTAGGGAGGGCAGGCAACTTGTTTTCCAAACCCAAGCCTATCTGTCACCCTTAAGGTGGTTAAGTTATTTGATCGACTCTAAATATTTTAACATACTAAATTTACTTTTAATTGTTTTAGAGAATCCGGGCTTTCCCTTCGATCTGCTCTGTTCCTCGTTCGGATTTTCTATGACACTCACATATGGAACAAATGTACTAGTCATTTCCACATACTCATTTTTAAACCTCTTAATCATCTTTAAATTACTTAATTATTTGAAAAGGTTCACTAAAGATTCGGGAAATAATAATTAAGTTAAAACCATTGTTTGCAAAAGTTATTAAGAAGTGCTGCGAAAAAGTGCTGCAAATAGTATTTTAAAAGCTTATTTGGTTAAAAACAACTTTTCTATCATTTGGAAATCCATATTTATAACTAAAATCTCTTTTAAATCCTTTTAACATATTTATAAAGATTTTTCCACATTTTTAAAGAATTTAAAAATATAGATTTGAAAGAATTCCTTTTTGGATTTCGAACTACAAAACCGCGATTATTTCGAAAACTTGTTTTGCTTATATTTGAAATTTTACTAAACTAAATCTCGATCCTTTTCTTTTTTTTGAAAACTATGATTATAAGAGTTTAGAAGTTCTTATTTCAAAGAAATTTGACTCTGAATCAATCGTATAAATGGATTTAAACTATTACGGTGCGAAATCAAGAACTACCACTATGTGACGCGCCTATTTTAAATTTCCATATTCTTTGAGAACTTTTCCAAAACACTTTTAAATGTTTGTAAAACATTATTAAATCATTTTAAACCATTTTCAAGAGGTTTAACATTCCATATTCATCATTTCACTAAATAAAGGAAAGTGATTACCTTTGTGATTTTCGACATGCATTTAACGTGACTTGATTCAACAATCAAACATCCATACTACCGTATTCAAAACATGGTAAAAAACCATCATAAACAATCATATCCAAACATATATATATTATCCAATATATAGTATATATAAATAGAGTTTAAGAGTTTTCTCATCTTGGATTAAATGATTAATTAAAGACTATAGCTTCGCTAACTCGGATTTTTAGCTCCCGATCACTTGCACTCTAGCTCTTAGGTGGCTCGGCCTTTCCTTGGAATGGGTGAAGGAGCTCATGGCCTAGGCTTTGGAGGAGAAAAGGCTCGGCTTTGATGGGAAATGGTGGTGGTCGTGGGTATTGAGAAGGAAAAGGAGGAGTTTTGGTTGAGTTTTGAGGTGTTTCACAATATACTTATATAATTTAATTTTCTTTTGCAAGATTTTTTGTCATAGTTTCTTTTAGACTTGAGGACATTAAAGAAGAGGATAAAATCTTAGAAAATGAAGAAGAAAGCATATGAAAATGAAGATGAGAAGGGGTGGTATTTATGGGGAAAGAAGAGGAGAAAATATCTAAGATATTATATGTAATACATCACCACCTTCATCACCTCCATATGCTCATCTCCCATCACCATGTTCGGCCAAACCCCCCTCCCATATGCTTGGCCATGTGCATGTACTTGTGTGTGTGTGTGTAAGTGTTGACTTTGTGGTTGCTAAAGAGGTAAGGATGTAGATAATATCTTGGATATTTTTGAATATATACACAAATATATGTATAGTTATATATGTGTGCATGTGTGTGTGTTTATGTGCATGTGGGTATCTTCATGTATGTGTACATGTATATGTGCATATGTATGTCACATATAATCCACCATGCTGCACAACTTCTTCATGTTGAATTGTTATGAATTCTGATTCTGATTTCCGGTCATAATTTCTCTTCTTAGTTAACATACATATATTTGTAAACAAAGTTTGAAAATAATATTTCTATCATTATATAATAATTAAAGAAGCTTATTTAAATATTAAAATAATTATTAAATCATTTAAACTTGATTTAAATTCAAAAATCAATTATTCCAAAATAGCGACATTATTAATAATGTCATATATACTTCTGATTTTCTAAAATAAAATAACTTATTTTATTACATATTCTCAGTTCTATAGATGAATGAGCGTATGTATCCAGCTCCGTGCGCAATGTTAGATGGTCAAAGAGCTTTTTATCGATAAAACAATTTTTTGTCATTTTATCAATATATCTTCCAAAGAATATATTTTTATAAATATTTATTCAAAATAAGATTACTAATATTATTTATTGTTCAAAAAATTATCATTTACGTTAAAATATCTTATTTTTGAATATTTTGAAAAAAAAATTGAAGGATGAATTTTCGGGTCATTACAGTAGTAGTTACAAAATGCTATAATCATGAGAAATTTATCGCATTATATAATAACATATCATTTTAAATATTCCTGATCAAGATGCTTCGAGAAAGTATATTGATGCATCTTTGAGACCAGAGTGTGTCACTCTTTCCAAATGTTAGGCAGTGTATTACTCATGGCTGTTGAGGGCACCTAGTGGTTACATACTGATAGTTATTGGATAACTATGAAATGACTCATCCGAGAGTTTCATATTGGTTAATAACAACTAACTCAAACAGTAAATCTCGAGTGACAATATTACACGGTCCTCTCGACTTGAGAACACCGTTGAACTTCAGTGTGGAGACTCCACTTTAATTATAGTTAAATCGTGGAATGGTGTCCATAGAACGACTATAACTAGGTCTGAGTTAAAGAATTAGAAGTGAAACGCTATTCAATAGAGAATTCATCTCCTTGGTTGTATGATGTTAGTTTCGCGATCAACTCTAGTCAACTTAAAGTCAAAATCTCTAGTCAGAGTAGTATGGTTAGTAATAAATGTTTATATTAAATCAAGGACTTTGTTTATGGACTAACCAAGTTGAATATGGAAGATATTGGAATTATGACCAAAACCAAATTCTACAAGTCCTAATGTGATATAGTATCGATGAAGAGAATTGGTGTAATTAATCGTTACTAAATGGTATCGCCTGAAATTGTAATATTGGATTTTACCTATGAGATTTATAAGTGATGGCTTAAATCAAACTATCACACTTTAAGGTGATGTGTGGAAATCAGTATTTAAATTGTTTAAATATTGATCGCTGGCTAAATTCACACATGTGAGTTGAACAACGAAAACTATTCAGTCTCTAAAACACCATTGGACTTAATTAATTTGTATTAGTTATAAGTTAATTATTATTTGTGAAATATTAATTATTACTGTATGGGGTGTATTTAGTAAAATGTAGTTGCTTCTAGAATTATTCAGGGTGCAATTAATGATACATTGGGTGTGTATATTTAAAAGTTGTATATGTGTATCAATATACAGTATCAATAAGAATTCAAATTGGATTTAAATAGTATAATTTACTAATGGATTTGGTGGGGTTTTCGATAATTAAGGACCTTGTTTTGGTTGTCCTAAGGAGGAATTGGAAGGGGTCTTAGGCATTTGAATTGGTAAGAGAAAAATCTACGGATATTTTATCTCTAACTTTCAATATAAATTCAAATCAATGCCCCTCCATTTATCTGATATTCTCTTGCTCCTCTTCCACCTATAGCCAAAAATAAAAGCTCCAAACCCATCTCCATCTCAACATTATTCAATCCCAATCAACTTATAATATATTATTTTGGTGTTTGCATGCCAATCTCTTGTAAAGAAGGTGTTAATCTGAGAGATCTAAGAGGCCGTATAAATCTAGGTGTGAATTAGAGGTAAAAACTTCTTTGGCAAAATTCAATTTATTTTATATAAATGTATTGTATGTCATATATCACCTTACATATACACACGCACGCACACACACGCACACATACACGCGTGCGCGCGCGCACACACACACATATATATACACACCAATGCTTGTTGGATTAAATATGTTTTTTGCTTTCAGTTTATACGTGTGTGTGTGTGTATACATTGTATATGTATATATTATGTTATCCTTTATCCAAAATATGTACTGAATAATAATAAGATTTTTTACTTCTGTTTAAAAAAAATTAGTTTTCATCGACACATATATGTACACACACACACACACACACATATATATATAATTTTAAGTAAACATATTTACAGTTATACATACATACATATATTTATATCCATTTTATGTATATATCATTAAATCAATTCAAGTTTATATAAATATTTTAAAATATAATTTTTGAATTTAAATGATATAGTTAAAATATTTAGGATATTGCAAAAAAAATCATGGTATTTGAATTTTGGATTTTAAATCTCAGATCTAGATTTAAATTAGGAACTTGTTTACGAAATCAAACAAGATATTTTAAATTTAAATGTTATAAAATCATGATGTTTAAAGTTCAAAATTTAAAATAATCGTTGAATCTAATTTTAAATTTACGGCCTTGTTTTCCAAGTCAAATTTAGACATTTTAAATTTAAAAGTTGAAATTAAGCACTCGCTCAAATTTAAATTATATCTATTTATAAATAAAATTATTTAACATTTTCAAAATTATATATATATATATATGCATGTGTGTGTATTAAAAAATATTTATTCAGGCAATAGTATATAAATATATATAGCCTAGTATGTACATAGTTAATGTTAATCTTAGTATTTATCTATGCATATATTTAACCATATACACCCTATTCTACATTGCAAGTACACGTTATACACAAATAAATATATGTTGATATACATATAAATTACATTAAATCCCTTTAATTATATTCATCAACTAATTAATCAAATAAATTTAAAAAAATAAGATTTTATTTTAATAATTAGATTGGAGCTAATAAGCCATTTAGACTACATAGCCCAATAAAGATCTAAAAATAGATTTTTTTTTAAATTCACTCATTTAACCCACTACGACCCGACCTAATTCCTTTAACAGTATTGGAGCTGAATAGCATATGTCGTCTACAATAGAAAAATTAAGGATAAATTATTAAAGCCTAGACATTTAGTATGGTATCTAGCAAGGTTGTGTCTATGGTTCAGATTGGGTTATTGTAACGACCCGCTATTTCGAACCATCCAAATCGACAATAAAACCACACATGTCATACCTTAATTGTTCAAAACAACAGATTATTAATTAATTTTAGGCAAATAGAATCAATCATAGAATCACAGACACGGAATATGCAACGGAATAAATAAAGCATAGTAGTTCATGAAACTACTACAGAAACAACAGAGTCAAAAGCAAATACAACAGAAATCCAAATGCATAGAAGTTCGCTAATACATAAGCAAATGAAAAATATCTAAACTGAAATAACTGAAATAGCTAAGCAGATAGATATATATATAGACCTCCAGCAAAGTTTCTAGCTCCAAAAGGTGAGTCTTGAATGCTGTGAAACTCAGACCGACTCGACCATAAAGTAAAACAAAACATTCGAGTCAGGACTAACATTCTCATGTAAGTAAATCAACTCAAGTGAAATGTAACAAATGAAATACAACAATAACTCAAAGGATGTTTGGGATTCCCATCCTTTGAGGATCCGTTAAACTATTTACATATGTAGTAATATACGCTATATATATGTAATGTCTATCGGTAAAGCATAATATTGAAACTAGCGTTAAGGCGTTACCTATATCCCCCTAACACATTTTTATAAGTGTCATAGTCTATACAGTACTGTAAACTCCACCACCTGGTGGGCTATCAGGGAGCACTCCATAGGTACGACACAAACCAAAATCGTAGTGGGCTCGATAAGGTATATGACAAGGCACGCGAGGCTATGCCTAGAGTAGGATTCTACCGTTTTGCACTCCCAGACTGGTGGTAACGCGTAGCAGCTACTACCGCCCACCTCGAGACACACTCCCATAATCAAAGGTGCGCACCAAATCAAATCACAAGGTAATAGAGGTGGTTTCGAAGAAGCGTGTTCGATAGGGGGACGACCCCACTTGGCCCGGTATAGCTCCTATTTTAGTCATATCAAGCTGACCAAAAGGCCAACGCTGCATTTCTTACCTCATATCAGTAGCATCCGCCAAACCATCCTACTTCGTTATGGATTCTCCACCACGTGCACATTTGTTAAAGTGGTTTCGAAATTGGCAAAGAGTGTGACAATATCTGACCCCGGTCTCTTTAACAACCAAACGCTTATTTCACACCGTGGTCATTTTATAAAACATTTAAATAATAATTCTTAAATTACAATTTAAATCAATACTAAATATTTAACCTCGATTTTATTTTAGATTTAAAACATTTAATTTACAATTCATTTTAAATCAAATTATTATATTCCAAAAATCACATCTTTTAAACTTAAATAAATCTTATTTAAATTTAAATCCTTTAAATCAGATTTAATTACAAATTATTCTCTACTTAACTTCTTAAATTTATTTATTAAAGTTATTATATAAAATCTATATTTATTATATTAAATTAAATTTATAGTTAAATATCTTAAAAACTATATTAAATATTTTATTAAATTAACTTTTAAATTATATATATTAGAACCAAACAAAAATTTAAGTTAAAATCTTAAAATTACATTTAAACCATATTTAGCTTATAATTTAAAACTTTAAAACATATAAAAATATTATTATTTTCCAAATATAAATTTTTAAATAAATCATTAAATTAAATTTAAAAATCAAATCTATTAAATCAAAACATACTTTATAATTTAGAAAAATAATTTAAAACCGACCAACGGTGTCTGTATATAATTTTCTACCCTATGGTCAAGTGATTGGGTATATATCATTTCACTCCATAATTATAAATAAATTTTCGGATATATATCATTTCAACCCGTATCCCAAATCCAAATCAATAAAATCGCTCGGCCTTGGGTGGGGTGGCCGAAGTGGGTGGATGGGTGTGTAGGTGTGGATGTGAAGGTGGGTGGCTCGGCTTGGGTAGGGGTGCGTGTGAGGCTAAGGGGTTTGGGTGTGTGGTTGTGTGGAGGCCGAAGTGTGTAGAGGAGGGTGTGGGGTTGGGGTGTGTGCTCGGACAAAGTGGGTAGAAGGAGGGTGTGGGGTTTGGCCATAAGGAGGAGGGTGGAAGTAGGGCTTAGGCGTGTGGGTAGGTGGGGTATGGCCTTGGATAGGGTTTGGCCTTGGTGCTTGGGCCGTGGATAGGTGGTGTGTGGGTGGGTACGACTATGGGAAGAGATGGGTACGACGATGGCAAGGGGAGGAGAGGGGAGAGGAGAGAGGACAGGAGAGAGGGACAAGAGCTAGGGTTAGGGCTATAGGAATTAGGAGGCGATGGAAGCTTGGATAAGGAAGGAGATGAAGTTATTGTAAATCTGATTTCTAGAGAAAGAAGTGAGGAAGGGGAAAAGAAGTTAGGAAAAAGTACGTACATATCATTTCTCAACAGAAATGTCCATTAAGAAAAGGTACGTATACATTTGGATGACCTTTAGTATCCAAGCCGAAAACCAAGCCCAATAAATCAATCCAAAGCCCAAAAACAGATAAAAGAATATAGGCAAAATACATACAAATATTCGTGCATTTTTACACTGAAAATTGCAGATTTAAAGCTGTAGAAATTGGATTTTAATGAAACGAAAAGTGGAAATCATATCAGAATTCAGTCTAAAATTAGAAAAAAAAGAATAAATTTAATTTTTTAAACTTTTAAATTTTTAACCAAAAGTCAAATTTTGACTAATTTTGCCCAAAATTTGAAATTTCACAAAATTTTCCATTTTATTGAATTTGGAAAAATATATTACTCAATGTCCCAAAATCGTTGTTTAAATTCAAATTTATTTAAATTTTAAAATATTTAACTAAAATTCAAATAAAATTTCTTTTAAAATTTGACTGAATTTATGGGTCGTTACACTCTCCCCCACTCAAAACTTTTCGTCCCCGAAAAGGAACGAAAAAGGAGAATAGAAACAAGTAGAAAAGATAAGATAGATTCGAAACAGATAGTACCTGATACAAACAGTTCAGGATTCGAAGCACGCATGCTCTCCTCCGTTTCCCAAGTACAATTCCGATCGTCTGTACTCCATTGTACTTTGACCAGGTTGACAGATTTCCTCCTCAGCTGCTTCGTACCTCTATCGACAATACGAAGTGGATTCCTCTCGACGATGAGGTTTGGCTCAACATCTAAACTCTCAAGTAAAGCATACTGAACAATCAAAAATAGATCATGAAGATACTTGCGAAGATGCGAAACATGGAACACATTATGCACTCCAGATAGCTTCTCTGGTAAATCCACTCGATAAGCTAAAGGACCGACTCTCTCTAAGATGCAGAAAGGACCAACGAATCTAGGAGAAAGTTTCCCTTTCCTACCAAAGTGAATCACATTATTCAGCGGCGATATCTAAAGAAAAACCTGATCGCCCACTGAAAATTCCAAATTCCTTCTCCACCTATCAGCATACTTCTTCTGCCTATCCTGAGAAATCCTTATGTTCCTCCTGATCTCTTCAACCATCTTGGATGCTTCTAGAATCGTATCAGGCCCACGAACCAAACGATCACTGAATTCAATCCAGCAAGAGGGAGATTTGCAAGGTCGTCTGTAAAGAGCGGCAAACGAAGACATTGCAATAATAGCTTGAATTCAAAGGATGAGATTAAATAGATTGATGCTTACAGTAACCTTAATTTTAAAAATTAAGATTATACCCGATAGTTGTTATTATAAGTGAATTCAACAAGATGGAGATGATCTTCCCAAGATCCTCCATAATCAAGAACACAGGCACGAAGAAGATCTTCTAGAATCTGATTAACTCTTTCCGTCTGACCATCGGTCTGCGGATGATAAGTTGTGCTCAGATTCAGACGAGTATCCAAAGCTTCCTAAAATGCTTTCCAAAACTGGCTGGTAAAGATAGGAACTCGATCACAAACAATGCTAGATGGAATACCATGAAGCCTGACAATCTCTCTCATATAAATCCCAGCTAAACTCAAAGTAGTGCGATTAGACCTGATCGGAATGAAATGAGCTGACTTGGTCAGTCTACCAACAACTACCCATATACTCTCATTACTCCTTCTAGTCCTCGGTAATCCATCAATAAAATCCATATAAACCAGATCCCACTTCCAATTGGGAATCTCAAGGGGTTACAACAATCCAGCGATCTTCTGATGATCAACCTTAACCTGTTGAAAAGTGGCACATCTACTAACATAAAGGGAGATATCTCACTTCATACCACTCTACCAATACAGCTTCTTCATATTCTTGTACATCTTCGTAACCCCTGGATGGATAGAAAGTCTGAACTGATGATTTTTCTTGAGCACTTCTTGCCTTAATACATCGACATTCGGAACATAAATTCGATTATTAATCCTTAGAATTCCATTTTGATCGATTTGTGCTTCCAATTCACCTTGGTTACTGCCTTCCCTACTACGAACATTATCCTTCATGAGCTTAAGAATCATGTCTTCCTCTTGCTTGGCCGCAATACGATCCAAAAGGGACGAAGAATCCATAATCTGATATAACATTGCCCTTTTCCGACTTAAGGCATCAGCTACCACATTAGCTTTCCCTGGAGCATAGTTGATGTCGAGGTCATAAGATGCTAAGAATTCGAGCCATCTAACTTGCCTTTGGTTCAAATCCTTCTGGGTGAAAATATATTTCAGCGACTGGTGATCTGTAAAGAGCTCAAACCTAGTTCCCAAAAGATGGTACCTCCATAACTTCAAAGCAAACACTACAGCAAGCAATTCCAAATCATGAGTTACAAAATTGGCTTCGTAATTCTTCAACTAATGACTGGCATAAGCAATAACCTTCCCATTCTGCATCAAGACAGCTCCCAAACCTTCTCGACAAGCGTTGATGTATACCGTTAATCCTTCACTTCCATTCGGAACGGTAAGAACTGGTGTAGAAGTAAGCTTTTGCATTAACTCATTAAATGCAGCTTCACACTTATCATTCCAAACAAACTTAGCATTCTTACGAGTCAAAGCAGTAAGAGGTGCAGTAATCCGAGCAAAATTCTCAATAAATCTCTGATAATAACTAGTTAGGCCCAAGAAATTATGGAATATCCGAAGGAGTTTTAGGTCTTTCCCAATTCTGGAACAAAATAGGGTGCTTGAATTCAAAGAAAGATAAGATAATTAAATTACAAAGGAAGAAAGGTGGATAGACATATATTGATTGCGACGACCTTAACAGGATAGATCGAAACCCCATTTCCAAAAACAATATGCCCAAGAAATCGGACTTCATCCTTCCAGAAATGACATTTGGAAAACTTAGCTTTCAACTGATTACTCCTAAGGGTTTCAAGAACAAAATTCAAGTGCGATTCATGCTCCATTTCTGACTTAGAAAAGTCAAGAATATCATCGACGAAGACAAGAACGAACTTGTTGAGAACATCATGGAAAACACGATTCATAAGATCTACGAAGAAGGATGGAGCATTAGTCAAACCAAAAGGCATAACTAACCATTCATAGAAACCACTCTCAGTACAGAAAGCCGTTTTGGGAATGCTCTTCTCAGCAACTCTGAGCTGGTGAAAACCGGTGGAAAAAACAAGCTGAGAGAAAACTTTAGCTCCGTAGAGCTGATCGAACATGTCATTGATTCGAGGCATAGGATATCTGTTTTTCATAGTAAGCTTATTCAGCTCCCTATAATCAACACACATCCTCAAAGAACCATCAGACTTAGTGACAAAGACCACAGCTGCTCCCTATTCCGAATGACTTGGCCTAATCAAACCCTTGGAAAATAAGTCTTCTATCTGCTTCCTTAACTTGACTTTCTCCCTGGGTGCCATCCTTTTGGGAGGAAGAACTACTGGTCGGGCTCCAGGAATAAGATCAACGCAGAATTCAATTTCTCGCCTAGGAGGAAGAGAAGAGACTTCACCAAAAACATCAGGAAAGAGTTTGACCACAGGGGTAGAGTCAAGGTCAGCAAGATGAGAATCAAGAGAGAAGATAAAACTACCAGCATAATCCTAAGGCATATGACATGTAATCACCAAAGAATTACCCTCATCGTCTACTAAGGAAACGGTTCGGGCTTTGCAAGAGATGACTGCATCAAATCTCTTTAATCAATCACTTCCGAGCAAGAGATCAAATGCATCAAAACCAAGAACATAGAAATTCCCTGTGAATCGATGCTCATTGTAAAGGGTTTCGCCCCTTTACAAATCATACTGAGGTTGGCGGGACCGCCGATGGGATTAGATACACATAAGGATACAGTTACCAGTTTGGGTTGCAATATGTGTTCAAACTTATTACAAAGATCAACATAAATGAAGCTATGAGATGCTCCAGTGTCAAATAGAACACGACCAGGAAAATCAAGCAAAGAAAAGGTGCCTTGGAGAATACCTTGGGTATCAATAGGAGTAGGAGGAGTAGAAGAGGTCAATGCAAAAACTCCGAATGACTTACCCTTCTATAGAGTGGGACAATCCTTCTTGAAGTGGCCAGGTTGCAAGAAAATGTGGCAAAGGTTGTTCCTGGTCATATGGGTTGGAGGAATAGCCGCTAGATGGACAACTGTTGTTATAATGCCCTATCTGGTCACACTTGAAGCAGGTGATGGAAGATAAGTCGATAGGCTTCCTTTGAGAAGAATATCCAATACCTTGAGAATTCTGCCATTTCTTCTTCTGTTGCTGAAAGTTGAACTTCCTATTCTTCGAGCTACTAGAAGTTCCCTAAGACTGAGGTGCTCGCACAACTCGCTTTCCTTTGGTACAAGGGTTCTCGAATTCGGTGGCCATATCCATAAGATTAGTAAAGGTGCCGTGAACATAGTTAATCAGAAGATCACAATACTTAGGACGGGCTCCAGAGATAAACTTCTCATTCATCTTGAGCGGGGCGTCGATCAAACTAGGTCCAAACTTAGATAACTCATTAAACTTCCTCTCATGCTCTGCAAATGACATATTCCCCTGCTCCAAATCCATAAATTCCCTATATAACTGAGACTTCCCGGCTTCCGGCATCCACTTTGCCACAAAAGCATCCTTGAAAATTTATGGATCCAAAATCTGAGATGAATTCCAAAGAGATAACCAAACAAACAAGGACAACTAAGGATTTTACCTAAACTACTGCCAAGTGATATTTGCTCGATGGTCTGGGCGGTAACAGATTCCTACCAATCCTGGGCAGCTTCCTACATCTGCCAAGTAGCCAACTGACGCATCTTAGCATCGGTGATCTCAAGTCCGGTAAAGATCCCCTCTAAGCTCTTCAGCCACTGCTGAGCCTCAATAATACTCTCTGATCCAGTGAACTTGGTACCCCCATGCTGAGTGTACTCCTTACAAAGAGTGGTGAACTTGACTGGCTGAGCTGGCGGAGCAACTTGTGCAACAACTGGTGGAACTGGAGCATATCCACGACCCCTACCTCTGACATTCCTACGGGTACTTATCTGGAAGATTCAAGAATGAATTTTAGAACAAAGGAAGAGATTCAAATTCAGAGGAACATTAATCAAAGAGAATTCTAACTAAGAACCAAGCTAAAACTGGAGTGATTCCGTAATTAATTCTACTCATTCTAGGATATTACTACCCTATCTCCAATGAGTTTTTACCCCATAGGCTAAGGTTTGCCTAAACCGAAGCTCTGATACCAAATGTAATGACCGGCTATTTCGAATCATTCAAATCGATAATAAAACCACACATGTCGGACTTGAATTGTTCAAAACAACAGATTGTTAATTAATTTGGGGTAAATAGAATTAATCACAAAATCACAGACATAGAATATGCAGCGGAATAAATAAAACATAGTAGTTCATGAAGCTACTACAGAAACAATAGAGTCAGAAGCAAATACAACAGAAATCCAAATGCATAGAAGTTCGCTAATACATAAGCAAATGACAAATGTCTGAACAGAAATAACTGAAATAACTAAAATAGCTAAGCAGATAGATAGATGGATAGATAGATCTCCAGCAAAGTCTCCAGCTCCAAAAGGTGAGTCCTGAATGCTGTGAAACTCAGACTGACCGGAGCATAAAGTAAAACAAAATACTCGAGTCAGGACTAACATTCTCATGTAAATAAATCAACTCAGGTGAAAAGTAACAAATGAAATGCAACAATAACTCAAAGGATGTTTGGGATTCCTATCCTTTGAGGATCCGTTAAACTATTTACATATGTAGTAATATACCATATATATATATATATATGTAATGTCTATCAATAAAGTATAATATTGAAAATAGTGTTAAGGCATTACCTATATCCCCCTTAACACATTTTTGTAAGTGCGGTAGTCTATACAGTACTGTAAATCCAACACTCGGTGGGCTATCAGGGAGCACTCCATAGGTACGACACAAATCAAAATCGTAGTGGGCTCAATAAGGCATATGACAAGGCACGCGAGGCAATGCCCAGGGTAGGATTCTACTGTTTTGCACTCCCGGACTGGAGATAACGCGTAGCAGCTACTACCGCCCACCTTGAGGCGCACTCCCATAATCAAAGGTGCGCACCAAATCAAATCACAAGGTAATATAGATGGTTTTGAAGAAGCGTGTTTGATAGTGGGAGCGACCCTACTTGGCTCGGTATAGCTCCTGTTTTAGTCGTATCAAGTTGACCAGAAGGTCAGGGCTGTGTTTCTTACCTCATACCAGTAGCGTCCGCTAAACCATCTTACTTCGTTCTAGACTCTCCACCATGTGCACAGTTGTTAAAGTGGTTTCGGAATTGGCAAAGAGTATGACAATATCCGACCCCGGTCTCTTTAACAACCAAACGCTTATTTCACACCATGGTCATTTTATAAAACATTTAAATAATAATTCTTAAATTACAATTTAAATCAATACTAAAATATTTAACCTCAATTATATTTTAGATCTAAAATATTTAATTTACAATTCATTTTAAATCAAATTATTATATTCCAAAAATCACATCTTTTAAACTTAAATAAATATTATTTAAATTTAATTCTTTAAATCAAATTTAATTACAAATTATTCTCTACTTAACTTCTTAAATTTATTTACTAAAGTTATTATATAAAAATCTATATTTATTATATTAAATTAAAACTATATTTATTATATTAAATTAAATTTATAATTAAATTTCTTAAAAACTATATTAAATATTTTATTAAATTAACTTTTAAATTATATATATTAGAACAAAATAAAATTTTAAGTTAAAATCTTAAAACTACATTTAAACCATATTTAGCTTATAATTTAAAACTTTAAAACATATAAAAATATTATTATTTTCCAAATATAAATTTTTAAATAAAATCATTAAATTAAATTTAAAAATAAAATTTATTAAATCAAAACATACTTTATAATTTAGAAAAATAATTTAATACCGACCAATGGTGTCTGTATATAGTTTTGTACCGTATGGTCAAGTGATTGGGTATATATCATTTCAACCCAAAATTATAATTAAATTTTCAAGTATATATCATTTCAACTCGTATCCCAAATCCAAATCAATAAAATCGCTCGGGTTTATCATTTCAACCCAAAATGATTTTACCTAATCTATAAGATCGTTCGAGTATGTATCATTTCGACCCATAGTCAAGGAACTTGCAATGTGATATAAATAAATAAATAACATAACATTTAGTACATATCACAGAATATATCATATAACAAATAATATCATGTCACAGGTGAGCATCATATCATATCAGAATCATATAGTATAAGCTAAACAAATCTAACTACAACAATATTTCAATTTACATTTCAATTGGTGTCCATTCACTTAATCATAAGAAATTAGTCATGAGTGGTTCTCACCTTTCGTGGCTAACGATGGTGACAACTACAACGAACGGACACGAAGCGGATATGACAAGAAGACGGAGACCACAAGCCAAGCAACAATGATCCAAAACTCAAAATGATGCGGGTACGATAAATCAAATCTTTTGAAATTTATATATATATAAGAGAAGAGGAGGATGCAAAGGGGGTTTGGCCTAGGCTTGGTGGGCTTGGCCTATGGGTGCACACAACCTTGGGTGGTGTGGCCAAAGTGGGTGGATGGGTGTGTAGGTGTGGATGTGAAGTAGGGTGGCTCGGCTTGGGTAGGGGTGCATGTGAGGCTAAGGTGTTTAGGTGCGTGGGTGTGTGGAGGTCGAAGTGTGTAGAGAAGGGTGTGGGCTTGGGGTGTGTGCTCGGCCGAAGTGGGTAGAAGGAGGGTATGGGGTTTGGCAGTGAGGAGGAGGGTGGGTGTAGGGCTTAGGTGTGTAGGTAGGTGGGGTACGAACTTGGGTAGGGTTCGGCATTGGTGCTTGGGGCCGTGGGTGGGTAGGTGGTGTGTGGGTGGGTACGGCTATGGGAAGAGGAGGGTACGGCGGCGACAAGGGGAGAAGAGAGGGGAGAGAGAGGAGAGGAGAGAGGGAGGACAGCTAGGGTTAGGGCTATAGGAATTAGGAGAAGATGTAAGATTGGAGAAGGAAGGAGATGAAGTTACCGTAAATCTGATTTCTAGAGAAAGAAGTGAGGAAGAGGAAGAGAAGTCAGGAAAAAGTACGTACATACCATTTCTCAACAGAAATGTCCATTCAGGAAAGATACGTATCCATTTAGGTGACCTTTAGTATCCAAGCCTAACAACCAAGCCCAATAAATCAATCCAAAGCCCAAAAACAAATAAAAGAATATAGGCAAAATACACACAAATATACACGCGTTTTTACACAGAAAATTGCAGATCTAAAGCTGTTGTAATCGGATTTTAACGAAACGAAAAGCGGAGACCATATCAGAATTCAATCTAGAATTAGAAAAAAAGAATAAATTTAAATTGTAAAACTTTTAAATTTTCAACCAAAAGTCAAATTTTGACTAATTTTGACCAAAATTTGAAATTTCACAAAATTTTCCATTTTATTGAATTTGAAAAAATATATTACTCAATGTCCCAAAATCGTTGTTTAAATTCAAATTTATTCAAATTTTAAAATATTTAACGAAAATTTAAATAAAATTTCTTTTAAAATTTGACTGAATTTACGGGTCGTTTCAGTTATTAAGTACTCTACCCTACCTGTGTAACGATCCGAAATTTAATCACTTTAAATATGAATATTCAATATAATTTTAAATAATCGATTAATGAATTTTATAAATCAAATAAAACTCATTAAATAATAATTAATGATGATGAAATGGTTTTCAGAATTTGTTTGCAAAAATATTTAGTTCAAAAAATAATCGAAAAAGTGACCGGAAATCATTTTCTGAATTTTTAGCTTTTCATCGACTAAAAGTTTCGAAAATATTATGTACACCCTAGTATACATATACACATACATATACTAATTATATACATATGGTTAATAATAATACATGGTGAAATTTATCTACCTAAGTAAATAAATAAGAGATGTGACATTTTTCCCAAAATTTAAAATAAAAATAAAAGTGAAAGGATGTTAAAAAGGTAAGGTCACATTATACAACACATCATAGTACAAAGGAGTGAAAAAAATGATGGGCAAACAGGGGGTTTGGATGCCTTGTGTGTGGAAGAAGGGAGGAGAGAAAGTTTGGTGATGTGGCAAAAGGTGAGCGGAGGGTATGTACCTAAAGGGTATTTAGGTAATTTTCTCTATCACTTTTGCATAAAAACAATTTCCAATTTTTTCACCCTCGTTTTTCATTTCATTTCTTATTTTCAAAACTCTATCATCTTCTTTTCTAAGCTCTTAAACTCTTTAATGGCTTCCTTGTAAAAATTTCAAAATAAAAACTCTTCCTTTTCTACTTAAAACAATTTAAAACCATTTTGAAATAATATTTTCCCTTCCTACACCACATTTTCCTTCAAAAGCAAACTTAAACACCCCTACAACCTAAGGCCGAGCCCTCTACCCCTCCAAGCCGAACCAATGCCCATTACCTTAGGTCAAAAATCCAATTTTTACTTAACAAAAATCAAAGATCTAGGTCGGTTCAAAGCGTGGTGAAAGCTTGGTTTGTTTTCTTGAGCCTTTGGTGAGTAAAGCTCACTTTTTTAGATAAATTTTTAATATTTATGTTTATAATAGTGTGTGATGGTTGTTGGGTTGAAAAATAGTATAGTTGTGCTTTACATATTTGTGTTTATATGTAACGGTTGTATAGACTTGGAAAATAAGTCAAAAGTTTAGTTGCAAGTTATGATTTTTACTTATGTATTTTTTGGTATGGCATGTGTTGTGGATGTATGAGCTTGTGTTTGGATATTGTAAGCCAAAAGAAAGTTAGTACTTATTTTATGTGATATTGAGATACCTTGGATTTAACTTATTTTGCTTATTTTAAATTCTGGAAAAGTTTTACAAGTTTCCAAAACTTTACTTTTAGTTTTATAAACTTTATACTTGGTTTTGTAAAGTAAGTTAGGTAAAATAAGGGCTTGAAGGGCATTAGACATATAAAACTAGTTTGAAGTTATGGTATCCATAGCGATAGTCGCTATGGATGTAGTTCGAAAAAACAATCGTTTTTTGCAAGTTAAATGTGTTTTCTTTTAAGTATTTTTAGAAAAGTATTTTTAAAACATATTATAAGTATTAAAAGGTAATCATTACCTATTAATTAAGGGTTTAATGATTGATTGATTAATCAAGTAAAGATAATTAGTACTTAATTATTAGCTAAGTAAAGGTAATTGGTAAGTAAGTATTAATTAAGATAATTATGATTAGTTAATTAAGTAAAGGTTAATTAAGTGAGGATTAACTAACTAATTAATTATTATTTAAGTAAGGTTTAATTATTTATTTAATTATTAATTAAGTGAGTTTAATTAATTAATTAATTATTAATCAGGTAGGGTTTAACTAATTAATTAATTAATAATCAGGTAGGGTTTAATTATTAATTAATTACTAATTAAGTTAAGATTTAACTAAGATTTAATTATTATTAAATAAAGGTTTTAATTTTTAAGTACTTTATTTCTAAGGATCGGTTTTGTTTAAAGGCGGCTTTCTTTTTTCAAGAATGGTTTAAATTCAAGGGATTATCTCTGTCTGTGCCATTAAGTAGCCAAACAAATATGAATAAGTTATACTAAAACATTGACAAATTTAATTAGAAGTAAATTGTCCTGTATTTAGCACTAAAAGTCGATGAGTAGGCTTTCCTTTATTTGTGAGATCTAAAACTTGATTTTCTAAGCGAGGGATGAAGAAATCGAAATGTCATAAACGTGATAAATATAAGGGAGTTAATTTTGATAAATGGGTTATAATGAATTAATTATATGGATGATATTTCATCTAGTACTTAACAACAAATTCCGAGGTATGGAAACTCGTCTCTATCCAGAGAACTAAGAATGTACACCGTGTCAAGGTTAGTTTCTAACTTATTCGACTTCATTATTAATCAAGGGATAGTACCGTTTGAAATCAGAAAGTGGGGATAAGTATAGGATGTCTTATATTTCATATGCAAACCTATACATACCCCCAGATAGTGGATTTGTCTACTATCGATAAATTGACCCTTTTAAAATTATCAAATTTTGGTTCGAAGAGACCAAGATCGAATAGCATGAGCTATCTGAAAACCACTTCGAACCAACGTAAGCAATCGAATTGGTAACATTTGAAAGATAATTGAATCGAAGACGAAGATCTTTGAAGTGCAAGGGCTACTTACTACCAATCTCGACGGTGATTTCAAAATCGATGTAGTAGAAGTAGTGCCTTTGGTTTGTTCATATCCTGAACAACTTGTATGGACGAATGCTAGCATTGTATTGTAGCTTGGAAGGCGGTGTTAGCATTCCAAGTGGGATTGCTATATAAATGGTAAATGTAACCTCAAGCCTCATCAACCGGAAAATGACTAAAACAGGGAATATACGGAGGGCTATGTGGGTCGCACCTATTATGGTATAGTCACCACCCGATCTATATCGATATTCTCATATTTATGTATGTTAGTGACCCGGGTACGGTTGTTGATCACAACCAAGGTGGTGATATTTTCGGCACCATTAAGGGGTAGGTAGGTCTTGTGTTGGTGGGGGTCCATGTGAGGCCCTCGGTATATTTTATCTAGAGGTGTATTATGGCAAGCGGTACCCCAGTAGCCTTATCACTGTATGGAATCCATTCTCCAATAAATGCCTTTACGGACTAAGTTGTATACCCTTTATGCTGTAATTTAATTAATGTAACTATTTGGGCTATGATTCAGTACTTACTTTAAACCCTAGGCATTTTTATAACATCACTAGATTTCCTATCAAAGTGTTTTAGGTTATCATAAGGTAGAAACCTGACCATGTTTATGTGCGGCGTGGTCTTATAAGATACCTTTGTTTTAAAGGAATTTTATAAGCTTAATAATTAAATTGTTTGGAGTTTACTCACACTAGACCCATGTCTGACTCAGAGTCTTTTTCTTTCTTTCCCTAAAACTCTTGGGTACTCAAATTTTTATAAGTAGACAAGTAGTCCAGGTTCTCACAGATCCATTTTAGAGGAGCATGGAGCAGGTGGCTTCGACGATATCTAGTTATCTTCTTATTTTCTGCTATGTAGGTATATATTCCGTATCAGCATTATGGGGACAGGCAGTTATAACTTATAACTGTCCCTGGCTGAAGTTGGTATTGGTATAACTTTGCTGTTCATTTTGTTAATGATGTAATGTATTATCTTATGTCGACTATTTATATATCGTTCTGTTGCGTTGTGAGATTTTGTGTTTTTCATTCTTCTTGTCTTTTCTTTTTACCTCAACGGCTTATCTTTTGAATTCTTAGAAGATCGACACATGTGGGTGTATTAAGTGTCGTCTTTGGATGTAAAAAAGACGGGTCATTACAAGTGGTATCAAAGCTTAGGTTAAGTGAACACCTAGGCCTTGGTTGGGGTAAACTCATTAGAGATAGTATTAGTAATTCCCTAGAATGATTTTAGTGTAGGAGAGCGCGTATTTGTAATTTTTATTCGTATATATAAAATCGAGTTAGTTAGGTTAACTTTAATATGTTTTATTGTACCCCTTCCTTAAGATTATCTCATCTAAGTATTCTAAGAGTTATCTTACTATATCCAGGTGGTAAGAATGAGGAATAGGACAAGACAAGGTAGAGGAGCTAGAAGTACCACGACCACCAATGGTCATGCTCTGAATGCTGGAAGAGTTGGAATTGTTAAAGAGGCAGCACCAGTGCAGCCTAAGGTGAACTTCACTGCTCCGTGCAAGGATTGTACAAATCTGGGAGGAAAGCCATTCAAGGGAACGAAATCCATCATCGAAGTTCGGGCTTGGCTTCGATCTTGCAAGAAGGTTTTTAAGGGTCTTGATATTTCGGATGAGCAAAAGCAGTTCTTAGCATCCTAGTAGTTGTAGGATGGAGCAGTAGCATGTTAAGACTCCGTTACAGCTAATGTTCCAAAGGATGATTTTTCTTGGGCCAGATTTAAGGAGGTATTTGAGGATCGGTTCATGCCCGCAGATGGAAAGACTTGGATGTATAGGAATTTCTTGGACCTTAAGAAAGGAGACCTGTCGGTATATGAGTATGAGACCAAGTTTGATGAGCTACCTCGTTTTGGACTAGAGTTAATCGATACACCTCTTCAAAAGAATGAGATCTTTGTGATAGGAATGAGAGAAGGTTCCCAGGAAATAATGACTGCCTATTTGAAGGGTTGTTTCGTGGATTTGGTAGATATGGCTTTGAGATATGAGGTTTTAAAGAAGAAGAAGCCGGCAGCAGCACTTAGCAACAGTAGCAACAATCCAAAAAAGAGAAAATTTAACCCGAACTAGAAGAAGCAGGGGAAAGGGAAGGCGGAAGGAGATCAAGGGAACAAGTTCAAGAATGTTAAGTGCTATTAGTGCAAGAAGAAGGGCCATCTAGTTAGGTATTGTAAGAATTTTGAAGCTTCAAAGCAGCAAGGAGGACCTATCTCTCAAATGGTTAAGAAGAAGCTTTGTTATAACTGTCAGCGGCCAGGGCACATGGTGAAGGATTGCCCACTTATGAAGAAGGGACAGTGGATCAAAGTATATACTATCAAGGATGAGCAATTGACTTCGGCAAATGTGAAGGGAAAAGGATTTGTTGAAGGTACTTTAATGATCACTGGAATTTTTGTTAGAGTATTGTTTGATACTGGGGCTTCCCATAGTTTCATTTTTTAAATCACTATAAAAACTACAACCTTCCCCTAGAATTGTAGACACCCACATTTATGTGTCTAATCCCATAGGAGGTACCACTAATTTGTGCATGATGTGTGAGGATGTGCAAATTTCTTGCCTTACCCACCATTTTTCTTGTAACCTATTTGTCTTGGATTTTAAGGGGTTTGATATTATACTTAGTATGAATTGGTTGTTAGAAAATAAAGCTATTTTAGATTGTGTTGGGAGAACAATATCTTTAAAAGCCAAATTTGGAAATTTTGTTAAGGTGTCATGTGATGATCAATCAAGCATATAAGTATTTTCCTTTATGCCTTAGAATCATCTCAAGAAGAGCTAGGGTTGATAGAAATTATTAAGAATTTTCCTAATGTCTTTGAAGAGGTTAATAGTCTATCTTCACTTCGGGAGATTGAGTTCCGCGTTGACTTAATTCCCAATGCAAGACCTGTGTTCAACCCATGTGTAAAATGATGCTGAGAGATAGGAAGGAGCCAATAGATCAAATTGATGATTTATTGAGGAGGGGACTGATTAGACCAAGCCATTCGAATTGGGGATCAGCTGTAGTTTTTGTAGCAAAGTCTGATGGTTCTTTAAGACTGTGCGTAGATTATAGGGAGTAAAATAAGAAGACCATTCAAAATAAGTATCCCTCACCCTGCATAGACAATCTTTTTGACCAGCTTTACGGCGCTCAAGTATTCTCCCAAATGGGCCTTGCTACTGGATTTCACCAGCTAAGGGTGGCAGAAGATAGCATACCCCTAATTGCATTTAGAGGGCCAGACTTTTTCTTTGAGCGGCCGTTTGTCTTTTAGACTAACCAATGCACCCGCTTATTTTACAGACCTAATGAATCGTGTTTTTAGAAATGTTCTCAATAAGTTTGTGTTCGTCTTTATAGACGATATTCTTATCTACTCAAAAACTGAGGAAGAGCACCAACACCATTTGGAAGTAGTGTTAGAAATGTTAAGAATGACATGTTTTTAAGGAAAAAAATTCTAAGTGTCACTTTTGGTAGTCAAAAGTAAGAACCTAAGACATATTGTGTCGGGAGATGGTACTCAGTTGATCCAGCAAAGGTAGCGGCTGTTCAAGAATGGAAGACATCGCAAACTCCTACTGAAGTTTGAAGTTTCTTAGGCTGACCAGATTTTATAAGAGACTTGTCCAGGATTACTCCAAGATCGCCTCACAGCTAACCAAAATGATGAAGAAGGATAAGAAGTTTGTCTGGACTCTAAAGTATAAGGAAGTCTTAGTTGAGTTGAAGAGGAGGTTGACCAACGCTCTAGTTTTAGCCATTCTGGATGGAAGTGGAGGGCTGACTATCTATACCGATGCTTGTAGAGTAGGGTTGGGTGTAGTTTTGATGGAGCAGGGAAGGTTATTGTGTATGCTAGTAGGCAGCTGAAGCCCTGTGAGAATAATTATGCTACGCATGACTTAGAATTGTTAGCTGTCGTGTTTGCTATGATGATGTGGAGACATTACCTGCTGGGTGAGAAGTTCGAGCTCTTCACCGATTATAAGTCCCTAAAGTATCTTTTCACTCAAAAGGATTTGAACTTATGGCAGCAGAGAAGGTTGGAATTTCTTACGGCGTACAACTTGGACATTTTGTATACATTAAGAAAGGCAAATATGGTAGCAGATTCTTTGTGCAGGAATGCAGTCTTGGCTCTTTTAGAAGTCACCCCAACCCTCGTTGAGAAGATTGCAAGCAAGCAAAGGGAAGACAATCTCTTAATGGAAATCATCAAGGATGTGGAGGAGGGGCAGTGTTCAAGTTTTGAGGTAGATCACTGAGGCGTATTGCATATAAATAGGAGGATATGTGTTTCGAATGTCGTTGGTCTTAGGCAGGAGGTTTTAAGGGAATGTCACCGATCCAAGTTGAGTATCCACATGGGGGTTTCAAAGATGCATCACGATATGAAGCGGGTATTCTGGTGGAAGGGAATGAAGAGGGATATCTCTATCTATGTGAGCAGATGTGAGAATTGCCAACAAATTAAGGGTGGTCACCAAGAACAGCTGGGCTACTACAACCCTTGGAGATCCCAAATTGGAAGTGGAAGTAGATATTAATGGAATTTATTGATGGATCGCCTCGATCAATGAAAGGGAATGAAGGTGTGTGGGTCATTGTGATCGACTAATCAAGAGTGCTCATTTTATCCTAGTAAAGCCGACGATGATTGCAGAGTCATTGGCAGGTATTTATATGAGGGAGATCATTCAACTGCATGGAGTTTAGGTTAGTATCACGAGTGATCGTGATCCCATCTTTACCATCCAGTTTTGGAAGGCGTTACAAGTAGCTTTGGGGACAAATCAAAGTGGGACGAAGCTAAGTCTAGGTACTACCTACTACCCTCAAGTCGATGGTCAAATTGAGAGGGTTAACCGAATCTTGGAGGATCTGTTAAGAGCACACATTTTGGATTTGAAGGATCATGGGAAGATCATTTGCACTTGGTGGAATTCTCCTACAATAACAGCTATCAAGCAAGCATTGGCATGGCACCCTATGAGGCTCTGTATGGACGGCCGTGTAAGTCACCAGCATGTTGGGTAGATACCGAGGATCGACTAATGCTTGGATTGGATATGATTCAGGAGGCTATAAAGAAGGTTGTAGTGATTAAGAGGAGGATAAAGGAAGCCCAAGATCGACATAAGAGATACGCATATCAGAGGCGAAGGGATTTAGAATTTGTAGTTGGAGACTTTATGTTTGTAAAGATTTCGCTGATTAGGAGAGCTGTTCGATTTAGGAGCGCTAGGAAGTTGGCACCAAGGTATGTTGGACCGTTTCAAATTCGTGATAGGATTGGGCCACTTGCTTATAGAGTCGAGTTGCCGGAGATGTTGTCGGGGGTCCATAATGTTTTTCATATATCCCATTTGAGGAAGTATGTGCATGATCCATCGGTGCAAGAGGATTTGGAGATCGAACCGAACTTGACTGTGATCAAACACCCAGTTCGTATTGTGGATCAGGATGAGAAGGGACTGCGTAATAGGGTAGTGAGATTGGTTAAGATTCAACGGAGTGAAGATCCCGGAGATTTTACTTGAGAAACAGAGGATAGTATGAGAGAAGCTTATCCTGAGTTGATGCTAGAATAGCCATTGCTTGTTGTATTGATTGTGTATGCACTATTGTGATGTAGTTGCTTAGTGTATATCTTTTGTATGGGTTTCATGATATATAATATAAGCCCTTTGAGTTGTTTTGAGTTATCTTCTTGTGCGCTAATTTCGGGACGAAATTCTTTTAGAGGGGAGAATGTAATGACTTGAAATTTAATAACTTTAAATATGAATATTCAATGTAATTTTAAAAATTAATTAATGAATTTTATAAATCAAATAAAACTCTTTTAAATAATAACTAGTGATGGTGAAATGGTTTTTAGAATTTGTTTATGAAAATATTTAGTTCGAAGAAAAATTGAAAATGTGATTGGAAATCATTTTCCGAATTTTTAACTTTCCATCATCTAAAAGTTGTCGGAAATGTCGTGTACCCCCTAGTATACATATACGCGTACATTTACACATACGTATGGTTAATAATAATAAATGGTCAAATTTATTTACTTAAATAAATAAATAAGAGGTTTGACCTTTTTCCAAAAATTTAAAATAAAAATTACAAAGAAAAGATGTTAAAAAGGTAAGGTCACATTATATAACACATCATATAAAAATGTAGTGAAAAAATGATGGACAAAACGAGGGTTGGATGCCTTGAGTGTGGAATAAGAGGGGAGGAGGAGTGTGGTGATGTGGCAAAAGATGAGTGGAGGGTATGTAGCTAAAGGGTATTTAGGTAATTTGCTTTGTCCACTTTGTATAAAAATAGTTTCCTATTTTTCTCTCTCATTTTCCATTTTATTTCTTACTTCCAGAACTCTATCATCTTCTTTTCTAAGCTCTTAAACTCTTTAATGACTTCCTTATAATAATTTCCCAAATAAAAACTCTTCCTTTTCTACTTTAAAAGTTTTAAAACCTTTTCAAAATACTTTGTTCCCTTCCCACACCACCTTCTCCTTCAAAAGCAAGCTTAAACCCTCCTACAACCCAAGGCCGAACCCTCCACCCCTTTAACCCGAACCAAAGCCCGCTACCCTAGGTCAAAAATCCAATTTTTACTTAAGAAAATCAAAGATCTAGGTCGGTTCGAAGCGGGATGAAAGTTTGGTTTGTTTTCGTGAGCTTTTGGTAAGTAAAGCTCACCTTTGAAGATAAAGTTTTAAACTTTATGTTTGTAACAGTGTGTAATGGTTGTTGGGTTGAAAAATAGTATAGTTGTGCTTTACATATTTGTGTTTATATGTAATGGTTGTATAGACTTGGAAAATAAGTCAAATGTTTACTTTTAGTTGCAAGTTATGATTTTTTCTTATGTATTGTTGGGTATGGCATGTGTTGTGAATGTATGAGCTTATGTTTGGATGTTGTAAGTTAAAACAAAGTTAGCACTTGTTTTGTATGACATTGAGATCTCTTGGATTTTACTTGTTTTACTTATATTAAATTCTAGAAAAGTTTTACAGTTTCCAAAACTTTACTTTTAGTTTTATAAACTTTATACTTGGTTTTGTGAAGTAAATTAAGTTAAGTAAGTGCTTGAAGGGTATTAGACATATAAAACTAGTATGAAGATGGTATCCATAGCGATAGTCGCTATGGATGCAGTTTGGAAAATCAGACACTTTTTGCAAATTAATAGTGTTTTCTTTTAAGTACTTTTGCAAAAGTATTTTCCTAACATATTATAAATATTAAAAGGTAATTATTACCTATTAATTAAGTAAGGGTTTAATGATTAATTAATTAATCAAGTAAAGATGATTAGTACTCAATTATTAGTTAAGTAAAGTTAATTGGTACTTAAGTATTAATTAAGTAAGATAATTATAATTAGTTAATTAAGTAAAGGTTAATTGATTATTAATTAAGTGAGGTTTAATTAATTAATTATTATTTAAGTAAGTTTTAATTATTTATTTAATTATTAATTAAGTGAGGTTTTATTAATAAATTAATTATTAATCAGGTAGCGTTTAATTAATTAATCAACTATCAGGTAGGGTTTAATTATTAATTAATTAATAATTAAGTTAAGATTTAATTAGGATTTAATTAATATTTAAATATTATTAAATAAATGTTTTTATTTTTAATTATTTTATTCCAAGGATCTGTTTTGCTTAAAGGCAGCTCTTTTTTTCAAGAATGGTTTAAATACAAGGGATTCTCGCTATCTATGCCATTAAGTAGCCAAACGAATATGAATAAGTTATACTAAAACATTGACACGTTTTATTGAAAGTAAATCATCTTATATTTAACACTAAAAGTCGATGAGCAGGTTTTCTTCTATCTGTGAGATGTAGAATTTTATTTTCTAGGCGAGGGATAGAGAAGTCAAAATGTCAGAAATGTGATAAATATAAGGGAGTTAATTTTGATAAATAAGTCATGATAAATTAAGTATATGGACGATATTTCATTGTATACTTCACACCAAATTCTGATGTATGGAAACTCGTCTCTGTCCCGAGAAGTAAGAATGTACATCGAGTTAAGGTTAGTTTCTGTTGGCATTAAAATTGTCCACCAACACCCAGTTATGTGAAAGCACTAATATCCAATCACAGACCATAGATAGTATTCAATGTGGAGAATGTAATATGAAGAATAAACAAATTAAAAATGAAAGCAAGTAAAAAGAGATAAGATTTATAGTGGTTCGGCTTACTCCGGCCTACGTCCACTCCAGAATAATCCTCTTATTTATATTGTAGTTTGATTACAGTTACAATCCAAAATCCAAAAATAAAAATGGAAGAGTATAGCCTAGGTATAAGATGAAGAGAAGCTCCTCTTTTTTGAAGCCATGCTTGTTGTATTTATAGGTGAAACTTCGGGTACAGGACCTCCTTATCTATATGGGCCCATCATAGGGGTCGCTAGGCCCAAATCCCCATGGAGAGGGATCGGTACCGATCCCTTCCTTGGTTGATTTTTGGGCCGCGACTCCTATGATGGATTCCCTATGGTAAAATACGTCTGATCTCCAAGTTTTATGTCATTTGAAGTAAGGGAGCTCGAGTTATCAATTGTTGAATGCATGAGTGTACTTCGGCATTGACGAACGTGACCCATATCCACCAACCATGTCGATCCATATATTGCCTCTACCATTCTGATCCATACTTTGCTGCTCCCCAAACCAACAAAGCATGTCTACCCCTCTGCCTTCATCTATGCTGAGCCCTTTTATACTTCCATCTCTTGCCGATTCAAGCTATGCCGATGCTTCTTGCTTCATAGAACTATACTAATCCATCACCCTCCATCATGTTATACCGATCCCTCCTCAGCCAAAATGATATGCCAATCCCTTAGATAACTATCAGTGCTGATTCGTTTATCATTAACAATGATGATCCCTCCATTATGTCATCTATGTTGAATATCCACTCAAACAATCATGCCGATCCCTATTGATTTACCTTGTTATGCCGATCCCTTGACCATCCAAGCTATTTTCTATATTTCTAACATCTTGCATCGCCTATCTTCCAACTCCATTCAATTTCGACTTCATGTAACCATATGTACTTGATTTTTGGGCCCTCCAATCGCTACTCTGCACTCATTGGACTTGATAATCGTGAAGTCTGTTGGGTTGAATCCGCCTGTATATTGCCTTGCTGAAAGGCGAGTTAACAGTTTCTAACTTGTCCAACTTCATTATTAATCAAGGGATAATATTGTTTGAAATCGGAAAGTGGGGATAAGTATATGATGTCTTATTTTTCATATACAAACACATGCACACCCTGGATTTTTCCACTATCGATAACTTGACCCTTTTAAAATTATCGAATGTTGGTTCCAAGAGACTGGAATCGGATAACATGAGTTATCCGAAAACTACTTTGAACCAACGTAAGCGTTCGAATTGGTAACATCAGAAAGATAATGGAATCAAAGACGAAGATCTTTGAAGTGCAAGGGCTATTTGCCACTAATCACGAGGGTGATTTCAAAATGGATATAGTAGGAGTAGTGCCTGTAGTTTGTTCATATCCTGAACAACTTGTATGAACGAATGCTAGCATTGCATTGTTGCCTGAAAGGCAGTGTTAGCATTCCAAGTAGGATTGCTATATAAAAGGTAAATGTAGCCTCAAGCCTCATCAACCGGGAATGACTAAAATAGTGGATATGCGGCAGGGCTATGTGGGTTTCATCCATTAGGGTATAGTCACCACCTGATCTAGATCGATATTCTCATATTTATGTATGCTAGTGACTCGGGTATAGTTGTCGATCACAACCGGGGTGGTGAAATATTTGGTACTATCCAATAAGGGGTAGGCTCGTTCTGTGTTGGCAGAGGGTCCATGTGAGGCTCTTGGTACATTTTATCTAGAGATATAATGTGGCAGACGTTGTCCTAATAGCCTTGTCATTGTATGGAATTCATTCTCCAATAATGTCTTTACGGACTTAGTCGTATACCTATTATGCTAGAATTTAATTAATGTACCTATTTCGGCTATGATTTAGTATTTACTTTAAACTCTAGACATTATTATAATATCATTATATTTCATATAAAAGTGTTTTTGGTTATCGTACGGTAAAAACCTGTTTGTGTTTATGTGAAGCATGGTCTTATGAGATACCTTTGTTTTAAAGGAGTTTTATCAGCTTAATAATTCAATTTTTTGGAATTTACTCACACCAGACCCATGTCTGGTCCGGAGTTTTATTTATTTCCCTAAAACACTTGGGTGCTCAAATTTGTATGAGTAGCCAAGTAGTTCAGGTTCTCACTGATGCATTTTGGAGAAGCATGGAGCAGGTGGCTTTGATGATACCTAGTTATCTTCTTATTTTCCGCTGTGTATGTATATATTGTGTATCAGCATTATGTGAACATGTGGTTATAACTGTCCCTGCCTAAAGTTGGTATTGGTGTAACTATGTTCATTTTGGGAATTGGTGTAATGTATTATCTTATATTGACTATTTATATAATATTCATTTACATTGTGAGATTCTATGTTTTTCTCTCTTCTTGTTTTTTCTTTTCTTTTTACCATAACGGTTTGTCTTTCGAACTCCTAGATGGTCGGTACATGGATAATGTGGGTGTATTAAGTATCATCTTTGGGTGTAAGAAAGACGGATCATTACAACCTGGCTACTGGCCTGGTCCGAAGGATGAAGTAAGCCAATGGCTATCCCCATATAAAGGTCCGAATTCATTTTGGATCTTGGGCTAATTTTGAAAATCTGTTTAATTTTTTTAAAATAATATTATAAATTTAAAAGCTAAGTTTAAAATATAAAAGAATTTTTATAAATGTTATAAAATAATTTTCAAAATTGCTTTAAAAATTAATAAACTAGTTTCAAAATTTTTATAATTGGATTAATTAAGTAATTAATTATTAAAAGTCAATTAATTAAACTATGACATATATAAAATGATACCTATATATATATATTGAAAAGAGGATATATATATATCTTAAAATGTTTAAGATAAAAAATAATAAATCTTTGAAACTGGTTATAATTTAATTAAAATTATTTTAATTAATAAATAATATACATATATAATGATATATGTATATATAATTGCGATAAATGTTGTGGTCAATATTCAATTTTAAAATGTTTAAAATGAAAAAATTAAATTAATTTAAGTGTCAACTAAATAATTAGTTAAAACAATTAAATATAATTTAATTTATAAAATTTAATTAAATATGCTTTAAGTAAATAGAGCGGGACTATAAGAAATAAATATTAGATTTAAGGAATAAAGACATACGTATAGTACGTATACTATGATTTCTGATGTGTTTAACACTTGAATCGCGAGGATATTACATAAGAAATACATTATTCCATACAACGATATAATTCATTTAAATACATTAAAGATCAAGAATATTTAATATAAATGTTGTCCTCTATCATTTAATATGTTAATAGATTACTTACATACTCTTTAGTTGTTGACATTTCCTCAAGCAATAGATGTTATATGTAGTACTATTAATATATTAACTAGACGATACATTCACGTATTAGTTAAGCTTTCCGCATGGTACTTGCATTATACTTAGGCCATCGCAAAAAGTAGATACGAATGAATATCTCTCTTGGTTTGTTGAGCTTGTCAATATAACATTAGGACAAAGACCACGGGCTATGCGTTGTATATGATGCAACCGATAAGGTATTATCCATCACATGTTGTCTTATGATCTGTTAAGCTTTCCTCAAGGTCAAAATCCCAAGACATGCGAGTCCTAACACCCATTAGGGAGAAGATTTCTATGATTTTCTTAAGGTTTTGAGCAACATAAAAGTCTAGTGGGAGCCTTATTAGAAAAATGAAATGAATACATTTAAACTTTCTAATATTGTAAAAATATATGCTACATAAAGTTAAAATGGTCCACTTCAATAAATTTGTGTAACTAATATAATTTGTAAAATGTTTGCTAATTAAAATATATAAATAAACTGAGAAATATAAAATATACTTACCAGCATATCTTTTTGCATGTTATCAATTCAAGACTCATGCAAGCGCCTAATTATATAACTACTAAATGTGTTCATAACATTGTCACTTACGTGTTTATTTTCATAAGACTGTGTATTGTCTTCAATGAGTTTAGAACTCTAAAACAACACAAGAATATGGTTATTTGATCTATATTCAATTGCATATAAATGTTATATGGTGAATGGTCATGATTCCTAATATATGAAGCTTCCATGAAGTTGGATCATTTGAATTAAGCAAGTAAACCATAATGCGAGATCATGTATTCAATATAATTGAATACAATAGGGATCTTGTTGTGTTAGATGTAGCACTAGACCAAGATCTACAAGATGCTCCTAGGAATCCAATCACTGAAATTTTACTTTGATCAATTTACATACAATGCCACTTATTTGATATCCATACATTTTTAGATACATACATACATACATACATATATATATATAAGTTAATAATAAAAAAATAGTATTTCATAATATAGGATAAAACTATAAATTATTTTTAAATTAATATTTAAAATAATTTTGTAATGTAATTACAAACACACACACACATATATGTGTGTGTCTGTGTCTATATATATTTCACAAAAGCTTTTGATTTACAACTAATATTTTTTTATAATAATTTTATAATTAGATTTTATATACATACATTTTTTGCATGATAATATGATGCGCGCACACATACACACATATATTTGGATAACACATTTATATACAAAGGGCGTAACATATCTGTTGCGGTGTTGATCCCAACATCTTTACACAGGCATGTAAAATCATGTACACATTATTCTATTGCACATACAAGGATATATGTATATGATACACATATATATGATATAATAAAACATATGTATAATAAAACAATGTTTATAAATTTATATAAAATATTAATTTTATTAAAAAGAAAATTAGAAATGTTCTAAATGGATTTAGACTACATAGGCCCAATAAAGATCCAAAATGGTAAAAAAAATTGAAATTCGTCCATTTCTTCCGCCGTGGGCTGGGCCTAGTTCCAACACGACCGATATTGATTGATCAACTTATGTTATGAACACAAGTATTGTAAAATCAAAAATAAGTCGGTTTTATATATGTAACTCATAAAATGTTTGAGTATCCATTTTCGTTGCACTGAGAAATAGTTATTGTTTCAAGAAACGCCAACTTCATGACGAAGAAATTTCTTTTAGAAATTATTGGTAGTAAAATGAATTTGGATATGATTCAAAGATAAAACTAATTATGAGGGATGAAATGAAATTAACAAAAACTAATCGAACATAACACATTAGAATGTCAATAAGTATTCTCGTACATTAGATTTCATATCAATGTTGAGAGAATAACTTCCAGAGTTTTCTATAAGCTATTAAGTGTATTGACTCTTCCATATGGCATGATGCGCAAATCCAGAATGGATTCCAAGTATATTGTCAAATATGATTTTGATAGTCAAACCTAAAGGGATATGATCCATCGGCTGTAAATATGTCTTCGAGAAGAAGACTAATGAAGTTGGAAATAAGCAATGTTAATAAGAATAACACCGTAAATTTCAATTGTTGAAATTAGCGTAAAAAATTCATTGTTCAACATGTTTAAGTTAATTCGAATTTTACTTGTAAAATTACAAACATATGATTTTGAGTTTGGTATATATATATATATGTTAGAACAGAAATTATAAATAATGACTTAGAATAGACTATTTGTACATAATAACCAAAGCGTCTCGAAGTTAGTGAGAGCATTACTGATTCTGTGGGTGTCAAATATGATCCAAAAACCAATATTAAAGTATTGTTTGATAAGCATCATAGTTAAACAAGTATTTTGACAAAAATATTAAATTGTTTGATTTTCAATCAAAATGCACAGGAGGCTTGTGTCTATAATAAAGAACTATAAAGGTAATAAAATATTTCTGAAATTATAGGCAAACAATAAACATATCATTGACGATGAACTCGTGTTAGAATCATTTTTAGTTTAGTAGTTTAATTCTCGGCATTGGATTTGAAAACAACATCTTTCATAATTAGAATAAATGGATGTTGGGATTGTCTCATATGATATGCATGGACACCATATTAAAAGTTTAATGTGGAGCATATGAGATGGATTCCTTATGCATTGGCAATAGGAATTATCATATATGCTATGTAGTCTACTATATCACATTTTACTTATGTACTTGGTACATTAAGCGAGTATCAAATCCAAATTAAGATTGCTATGTCATAGTTTAGAGTGTTCTGTAGTATTTATGAAATACTAAAGAATTGTTTCAAGAAAAAATGAAATCCATATAAAGGAATGCCTGAACTCCATAAGTTAAGAACATTACGTTGGAAGTGTTCCCAACAATAAGTAGTAGCTGTTTCGACTAAAAGGCTAAGTACATCTCATTGAATATCGTAGCAGTAGAAGCAATGCACACACACACATACGTATAAGTGGAAAACTTTATAACCAAGCTAGGGTGATTCCAAATATTGAGAATCGCATGTCACTGTTATATAATAACAATGTCATGATATATACCATGATAGAACCTTGAGCTCACTTGAAGTCGACAAACACACTTTGAAAATTTCCACATGATAAATGCTGCTATTAACGTCGGAAAAAGTTAACTGTTTTAAGATAATATAACTTATCGTTTACTAAAGGATTAGCTTGATCAGTCTTTGAGAAAGACCGATTGAAGGAATGGAAATAGGATTCCATAATTGACCTCAAGTGCAAGTAGGATATTGATAGAGTTAGGGTATGCTCTATGGGAAATTATTTAATTTGTTACACATATCTAACTCGATAACTAATTTTGTTCATAATAAATCCTAATTTGGTCCTAGCGGCCTGTCCGCCAAATTCTTAATATTTGCATGACTCTTCGGAGCACTAAATCTCTTTTTTGAAACGATTTTCCTCTTACTCTAAAGTTATAGTACTTGGGTATTCTTCGTTGATACTCAGCCATTCATATGGCTGCTTTATCTCTTAACTCGTTGATTAAGTATAGAGATTCTCTCTTTAACTCTTGATTTGGATTGAATGCATATGCAATTCTTTGATGAGAAGGTACTTCAACGTCGATTAGAAGCATGGCATCACACCCATATGTTAGGGAGTATGAGGTATGCCATGTCGCAATTTTAGTAGAAGTTCTATATGCCCATAGAACGAGAAGTAATTCTTCTACCCAATTCCCTTTTGCCTTGTTCAACGGCTTGCACGTGCATGGTATACACGAACAAGTATATATTGATATACTTATAAAATATATTAAATCCCTTGAATTATATTCATCAGTTAATTAAATCAAAAAAATTAAATTAAATTGATATTTTATTTAAATAATTAGATTGGATCTAATAAAACATTTAGACTTTATAGGCCTAACAAAGATTTTTAAATGGAATTTTTTTTAAATTCACCCATTTAACCCGCTGCAATCCGGCCTGATTCCTTCAAATAGTTCATCAAATCCATATGCAACATTCTAATAGTACATGATAATCTAACATGTTAATAAATTACAATATTGGACAAATATAATAATAGTGATAATGGCACAACTCTAACACTCGCCTCCAGCTAGTAGAATCCCTCCTCAAAGTTAACCTATTTAAGGAATATATAACAGAAGAGACAACATAGAGAGTATTAAACATAAAGTCTTGTGAAAAGGAAATATCACTGATGTCATGATTACCAATACACTAATATATCAAGTAAAATACAAAAAAGATATAATACGAGGTAATGTGACCATACTTGAACCTGCTTCTTATTCTACATCCAACAAGTAGCACATTTCTACTATAGTGCTACGTAATATATGATAAGTCTATCAACTACTAGTCATAACCAAGCATGACTTAACCATCACACACTAATCTAGTGGACCCTAGATCTCTTGATAGCCAAGACCAACTAAGTATGCTCATCGATATAGTATCGATACTACAACACTTTACTACATCGTCCACCACTTATAATTGTATCAAACACAAACTGATATAATCTTGCCTATTCGCTAAAATTTGTTTATCAAGAGGACGTAAGACATGTAACTCTATGTCAATGCCCTTACTTCAAACCAAGGTCTATTTTCTTTGTTACCAAGATAGAATGTCTCTAATATTTGAATCGATGTCACCTCACATTTGTAATCGGGACAACCATACTTCATTCAACAAATGGTATATAAATATCAAATCCCAAGGTCGTAGCCAAGGGATTCCGACTCACTCTATATAAACAACATCGCATGGAATCATACACCATAATACTATCTTGTCTCAAAGGCTCCGGACGACACTATGAAACCACTACACGAATCAAATTACATTTCGAACTATCGTTGCAGTCTCCATATCGCATAACATCAACTGCACTTTTTTGAGACTTGGCGTAACATTCTCAAACTTATCATATTACTCCTTAGTCAGTTCAAATTGTTTGTGCATCTCAAGGTCCATAAAGTGAACCCAAACTCCTGAAAACCTAAAAATCCAATACTAGCTATAACAGTAACACCCCCTATATTGGAGTGTTATAATATAGGAGTAAATTAATAGTAAGAGTTTATTAAATCATAATCAAGATAATTTAATTAAAGAAATTACTCAAGGGAAATTTGATTAATTAAGTGTGCGATGCTTAAAGGAATAATTTAGTGAAATAAGGGTGATTAGTACAATTAAATTCACTGTAAAAGTTAAAAGAATAAAATAAAATGTTCTAATAAAGGATATTTTACATTAAAGGGAAAGGAATTAATAAGATTTGGTAAAGAGTTAGCACAAGCCAAATTATTAACCCTTATAACCCTAATCACACCATTCTCTTCATTTACATTCATTTCATAAAAAAATCAAAAACAACCAAAACTGTCATTATTTAGAGAGGAGGAAGAGGAAAACTAAAACAAAGGATTTTCATAAAACTTCAAACTTAGATGAGTAAAACTTACCTTATTCCTAATCCATATCTATTTTGATTCAGATTTAACTTGCTTTTACTATTTTTAATGATGTTAATCATGATTTAACGATAATAGAATGATTCTACACATGTTTGGGTGTTAAATTACATTTTTAATATGTTTTAGAGTATAACATTAATTAATCATCTCCAAATTGTTTGGAATTTTAACATGATGTTTGTAGCATTAAAATAGAGATGGATATTAATTTCCATAATTTTCAGATGAGAAAATAATTTTTTATGAATTTTCTAAGACGAAAATGGATAGTTTTGGCCGTCTATTAATATAAAAAATATTAGAATTTAATATTTTGATCCAAAATTTCCACTGAAGGTAAAGGAAAGTGTTTTTGAATTTTTGTGAATTTTTGAAATTTTCCATTAATTTTTTGAATCGATGTGAATTAAATGGTAAGAGAGAAAATATCCTTAGCTGATGAAGTAAATAGAGAAAGTAATTAATTAAGGCACTATTAAAGGAATGAAATTGCAGTAGGCACCAAAGATTTCTACTTAATATAAAAGTATCGAGTAAGCAAATGAAATGTGTAAAGAATTAATCAAAAAGTAGTTACTTTGTTGTAGAAAATATTAGTTCTCTATTTGATTACAGATTTTCGATTTTAAACATACGATGGCCAATTTTAGACATATGATAGCTAAACAAGTTAGAAGTGCCATAGGTTAAAATTTAATATATGTGATAGCTCTAAAGTTAGTTTTGCGATAACCTTAAAATTGAACATGAGATGGCCATTTTTGGAAGTGTGATAGCACTATAGTTAGACATGTGATAGCATTGAAGTTAAACATGTAATGACATTAAAGTTAGACATGCGATATCAGGGAACTTAGACATGCGATAACATCAAAGTTGGACATGCGATATCATTGAAGCTAGATATGCGATAACATTGAAGTTAGACCTCTGATAATTTTAGAACTGCAAGAGTTAGCTATTTTAAACAAGCGGTAGCTTAGGCATGAGATAGCTTAAACATACGACGACTTAAGCATTTGATAGCTTGAACATGTGATTGCTTAGATGTGTTGTAGCCTGATATGGGATAACTTAGACATGGGATGGCTTAGATATGCAATAGTAATTTTAGAGGCACGATAGCCAGGATATGCAATAACTATATATGTGATATCAAATGATAATAAATCCATTATCTAAATATATGAATTTTGGGATGCATTTTGGAAGCCAGATTCCAAGATATTGAATTTAAATTTCATAGAACATGAAGTTATAAGGTGAAATGATAAATCACTAACTTATGTAAACATGACTTGGCTAAGCTTAGGGAAGTTAAGAGATGATAGGTTGTATCATTAAAAAGAAAGATAAAAATGTTTTATCCAAAAGAGTTGAAAGATTTATGATCTAAACATAAAGGTCCATAAATGTGTAGGTTACGTAATTAATGAATGAAAGAAATGGATTGAGCCTAAGATCTTAAAATAGACCAACCCATGGAGTTATTGAATGGTACGGTGTCAAGGCTTGGTGAAGTCTAAAATTCAATGGTACATGGCAGGGTGCCAACAATTGGGAAGTCTATCGGGTTTGATTTGGAAATTTCAACTCTAGTGTGAATACTATCATCAAAATGGATGTATCTTAATGAAGGAATCAACAATGTTAAACAAAAGTGTTTCTGGGACTTGGAGGGGCTACTAGCACTTAGTAAGAATGGTTGCTAGAATATATTCAGTGTAATTACAATAACCTCACAAAAGAGTCAATGTGACTCCCAAGGTGGAATGAGTGGTCGTTTTATCAATGTCGTTGTCCGAAATTGGTTATAAATAGCCTAAGGAGTTAATCATTGAAGAAATTTAAGGATAACTTCGAGACTGACACCTAAATAAGAGTATATATCTTATGTCTAACATGTGTTTTTATTATTGTTTGCTACATAAACTCATGGGTACTTGCTTGAGTAGGCTGAGTTTATGGGCTTAACTGGGTTTTCCTAAAAACAAATAAAAGCGCCAAAGATGTAGCAAGAGGCTTAGTAGATAATGAAGTTATTTTAAATTCCGCTTTGTAAAACCAGGTTATATTACTGGTTGAGTGTTCGTTACAACATCTTCATATGTTGGGTATAACAACATTATCTATGTTTTTACTATATTTACCCCTACATGGGTATAATTTGGGAAAAGATAAACATAAAGAAAATTTGTGTAATGGAAAGTTTGTTTAGCTGATCCATTTACTTAATGTTGTTGAAAAAACTGATCTTATTTTTCACTTAGAAATAATTCTGGGTGACTGTTGCTTCATTGGCGTTCATTTTAGGGTCTTGAAATGGGGGATGTTACAATGTGGCATTAGAGATCAGGTTAGGGGAAACTTAAGTAAAATGAGGCAAAGTAGAAGCCTAAGTAGAAACTAGGTAGTATAAAAAGAACACCTTGTGGAAGGGTATACGCTATATATAATATACTTGTATTTTGATATAGATATGTAGATGAATATATTTATCCCTCTGCTATCTTTTTCACTCTCTTATTTCCATTTCTTACAAGTGTTATGTAGAAAGTAAGAATGGAAACTTGAAGTAGGCGTTTGATGTTAGGAGGTGCTAGGGAAAATGATAGTAGGAGAACAACAAGTATGCAAATTAATGACCAAGGAGGGATGACAAATCCAAATGTTAATATTGAGACTAGTGCCTAGATGCCTATTCCAGCTGTTGGGCCAATGGATATGAACGCTCTTTTCTGCCGGTACATGATAGAAATGATGAGGCAATAATTAGCTGAATTTGTTGAGCCAAGACCATCAGTTATAGGAGGAAACTTTTCCAAGATGAATCAAGACTATAAGAATTGTAGAGAAAAAGTGTTTACCAGAAATGAACCCATTTTAGAGGTGCTGAATTAGTTAAAGGTGTGTGAGCATATCTTTGGAGATATGAGATATGATGATGCATAGAAGAGGAGGTTGGCTTCTCGCCGATTTAAGAAGATGCTTTGGACTGGTGGGAGGCATTAGTCATTGAAATCCCATAAGAGGACATTACTTGGGATCAATTCAAGGAGCGATTCAAGACTCGGTTTATCCATGAACCACAGAAGAGTGCTTTGACTTAGGAGTTTATGGATCTAAAGGAAGGAGAGATGACATTGGAAATATCCCATGTTTTAATGCTTTTTCGAAGTATGGTAGGGAGCATATTCAGACTTAGTTGAAGAAGAATGAGAAATTCATCGAAGGTCCGAGGAAGAGACTGAACCATAAGGATATGGCGCACTTGTTGTCTCCTTTTGAGATGGTAGAAGAAATGGCGACAGGGTATGATCACCTGTATCAGGAAGAGAGAAAAGATGATGTTAAGCCGAAGATGGGGTAGAAGAAGAGGCTCAACCCATATCTGAAGAGGCTTAAGAACCAACAAAATGGAGGAAAGACATCAGGAGCAGTAGCTCAGAAGCCAAATGTGATGGATGTTGTTTTCTTTAATAATGAGGCAGCACGGTCACTACTTAACCAAGTGTACCAAGCCTGAGAATAAGGGGAAGGCCAAGTGCTTCAACTATGATAAGCCCTGCCATATGAAGAGAAATTGTCTAGAATTGAGATAGGTGAATATTTTTGCTTTGAAAGGACCAACAACCGGACCCTCTATTGAGGAAAGGGGGGAAGGGTTTAGTACTTGAAGGTATGATTCTAATCTCCAATATTTCAGTTATAGATCTATTTAATACTAGGGCCACAAACTCTTATTTATTTAGGTTATTGTGTGTAGTTAATCCAATCGAAGGGCATGCCACTTTAGGATTAAGGTGCATTGAGTCAGAGTTTGTTTGTATGGACATATGTTTGTTTGCGACCCATTTATATTTAACTTCGTAGGGCATAGAATAATTTTGTGTGTGGATTGGCTAGTACGTAACGACAATAGAATTTATTGTGTCGATAGAGTTATTGCCATATGACGCCCCAAGGGGAGGTGAAAGGATTTTGGTGGCATTAGACACATCAAAGAAGAAGTTTGGATTTTCCTTGTCTATGTTAGAGACTAAAAGGATGAGACATATGATGTGTGAGTAGTTTGAGAATTTGTAGATGTTTTCAAGCCAATGACGGGATCATCGCCTAGAAGAGCAATTGAATTCCATAAAGATTTGATAATGGGAGCATAACCTATTAATAGACCGACTAGCAGAATGTCGTCCAAGGAGATGGAGGAATTGAAGAAGCGGCTGGTGGAACTTGAGCATAAAAGTTTGATTGGACTGATTAGTTTACCTGGGAAGCATCCATGGTATTTGTGATGAAGTTAGATGGGTCACTTCAGATGTGTATCGAATATAGAAACTTGAATGAGCTAATGGTGAAAAATCATTATCAATTACCTAGGGTAGATGACTTGTTTGACTAATTGAGTGGAGCCAGAGTATTTTTATAGCTAGATTTTGCAGAGATTCCATCAATTAAGGGTATCTGAAGATAGTATTTCTTTGACTGCATTTAAAACTAGATACGGTTCATATAAGTGGTTAGTCATGCCTTTTGGACTGATTAATGCCCTCATGTTTTTTATGGATCTTATGAAACATATCTTTCATGATCTTTTGGATTGGTTTATGTTAATTTTCACAAATGATATTCTAGTGTATTCTAAGAATGATAGAGATCATGAAGTCCACCTTAGATTGTTATTGGAGGGACAACATAAGTCATGTGTCAAGTATGGAACCTTATGGGGTTGCAACTCCCTAGATGCATAAGCTATTACTTATCCCCTTTACATCTACACTGCTCCTAACCTGAACCCAAAACATCAATATACACAATCATATCTCTATTACCCTCAGGTATAACCGAAATAGAAGCATTCATCAACTGAAGCTTCAACCTTGGAATGATGTCTTGCATCCCTTAGTCAAAACATATTTCTCGTTATTTTGAGCAAGTCTTGGCATTGGCATTGCTATTTAGTAGAAGTCCTTAATGAATCTCTGATAGTAATCTGCCAATCCTAAGAAACTTTTAACTTCCACAACAATCTAGAGTCTCTTTCAATTATTCACAGCCTCGGCTTTTGAAGGGTTTGCCAACAAACCTCTCTCTAAAACTACCTGGCCTATGAACTTAACTTCCCTTCTCTAAAATTGACACTTGGAAAATTTTGTCGTTAACTTATGTTATCTCAATATCTCCAACACAAGCCTTAGGTGAACCTAATGCTCACTCGTCTTTTGAGTATACCAAGATATCATATATAGATACCAACATATATCAGTCAAGCTGGTCTTGGAATCCAAAATGAATATAGGTGCATTGGTTAGTTTAAATGGCCTTACTTACCACTCATACGAACCATACCCCGTTTTAAAAGCAATCATTGGTACACTCTCCTTTGCAACTCTCCATTTATGGAATCCTGATGCCAAATCTAGCTGTGAAAATAGCTAAGATCCATTCAATTGATCAAATAGATGCTAAGGGGTGAACCTCTTCCAATACTCTACCTTGGGCTTGGTCTCGGCTCTTTTGTCCTCTCAGCACATGTTATCATACCTTCGGGTCATATCTACAATGAACTTAAATGGAGATGCTAAGTCCGCCATTGTCTTATGATTCAAACGCTACTTCAAGCCTTGGATGGACTTCTCTTTCTTCAGTAGTGTATTAATCATCTCTTGGCCATACTTTACCAAAGCATTAAATTTTTAAATATACTTCTCCATTGAAAGATCTCTTAACTTTTCCTTGAATTGGTTCCATGAAATCTCCTCTTTAGGGATCTTAGTAGTTATAGTCTCCCACTAGTCTAAAGCATCTTCAAGCAACTGCCTAAAAAACAATCTTTGCTTTTGCATATTATTCAACTCTAAATCTCTAAATATACGCTTGCAAATCCTTAACCAGTTCAACATTTCAACCGTTGACTCCTTCCCAGTAAACATCTTGCCTCCTAAGTTCCAATAGTCATGGTTCATCTGTGATAAATTTTCCCTTGCTACAGGCCTTGACTCAATGCCTACGACATATTCCCCCTAATCATGTGCACCATATATTGTCGAAATAAAGCGTTTACATCCATACCCATGGCAGTAGCTGGTGGAACAGCTTCATTTTCAACCTCTCGCGGCATTTCACCATCATTTCCCCTATTTTTCTAGGTACACTCGGCTTCTCTTCTTGCATTTGCTCCTTCTATCATAATCCTTCCGCTTCTCATTTCTATTCTTGCTTTTCTGCTAAGCAAGTTTACATTAGAAACTGAAAGAAAGAGAGCAAAATGATAATAGAAAGATAGATATATTTTATTATATATATATATATATATATAGAAAAATACAAGTATGTTATATAATAGCATATACCTTCACCAAGGCATCATTTCTCTACTATGTACTTAATGTTTCCGGCTTTTTTACTTAAATGTCCCATAAACTAAGCTCTGATACCAAAATATAACATCCCTCATTATGAGATCCAAAGATTGAAACCCAATGTGTTGTATCACCTTGGAATTATCTTTCGATGATAGAATGAGATCAGTTATACACTCACACGCACACAATAGTTTAAGTAAACAAAGTAGCTAAAGAGATGTCATATATATCATTTTTACATTCTTAAAATTCCAATATCCCAAATCGTGCCTATATAGGGGTAAAATATAAGTAGAAGATAAACAGCAGTGTCATATCCTACGTACGAAGATGCTAGCATGAAAAATTATATAGAGGAATACAAATTTTTTTTTTTGAGTTCATGGGAAACCTTAAGATCATGGTATTCATTGATACTCACTTAAGTAAACCACGCCGTGTGTCTACCCCGCTTTTATTTAGTCGTCGCACACGGATGCTTAACGTTGAAACTCCCACTGATGGTTTGGCGCTGGGATTCGAACCTGCCCGGACGCAGTCCTTTGGTTCCCATCTCCCAGCTCCCAAACCAACCGAGCTACGAACGGCGGGTAGAATACAAAAAACTTTTATTATTAGTTAAGCCTCCTACTTTGTCTTTGAAGTTCTTTATTTATCTTCCGAGAGCAAAGTACCCATGGGTTTATGGGAAAACAATAACAAAAGGACATATCGGCCTTAAAGCCTAGTATGAGTAATATACTACCATAAACATAACATATAGCGAGACCACACCGTTAAAGAACGGAGCAAGTTTCCCCTCACTATTTACTTACACTAATTTATCATAACGCAACTCATAATCACAAGTCATTCTTTCATATGTAGGTGTGCTCTAAACTTTCTACAGTATCATGACTAAGTTTTATAGTCCATTTGCTTAGTTTACCACTTAGGCTTTATGCCAATTTCTTTTAGTATCAAGGTTATTTATACCCTCGGCTGCCTCCAAGGCCTTATTTATTTCTTTCCACTTAACAGTTAAGGTTATTGTTCTTTCAGCTGCCACCGAGTCCTTATGCCTTCCTTTTCGTATAAAGCCATGAACAAACACTCTAGTTACCACTTATGGCTTTACACCAGCACTTTTATCTTTGGTTCCTACTTATGGTCTTACACCAATGATTTTGGTTTGGGATGCCACTCAAGGCCTTACACCTCACTTCCATCTTTGGTTGCCACTCAAGGCCTTACACCTCGCTTTTGTCTTTGGTTGCTACTCAAGGCCTTGCACATCGCTTTATCTTAGGTTGCCACTCAAGGCCTTACACCAATGCTTGTGAATGCACCACCTAATTATTCGTTTATTAGGTCTCACCTTTAGCTACACATTAAGATTTATGAATTCTAAGTGCTACTCTTGACCATATTAAGCCTTGACCTCAATTTAACTCTTCTCTAAATGTTAGTAGTTCTCGTTAATTACTTTCCATTGAAAGTTTGTAAGTCTTTATATTAGCTTTCATATGAAAGCTAATAAGTCTTGACAAATCACTACCCTCGGTTTTGTATTGGGGAAGCTTTTTTTAACTTAGTTTTGTACCATACTCATGCATTGTCTCCATGCTATGTCTCGGTAAACCCATTCGTCTTTCGGCATTCATCCTTGCCATCGTATATTGCTTGTACATTTTCCTCTGGCTATAACCTCATCCTTTGGCATTCATCTTCGGCTCTTTCTCCTTATATTTTATTAGTTTATTATACTTGAGATTTTACTTTGCGTTTTCTTAATTCATTTTAGACTTCGGTTCCAGGCTAGTCCTTCCACAATTATACTCTCCTTTGCAATTCAGCTCTGCTACAGGCAATAAAGCCTGATGTCTATACATACCTACCACTTCCCTTCATATGTGTCGCCTCCATATTCTTTCTACCTCCACTTTTGGTTAGCGAGAGTGGCCTTATATTACTTTATAGCACTTCTATAGGATCTTGTCGTCTTTTTACTTAACATATAATTTATATGCATAACTTAGTCTTGGTAATCATATTATATGTCTCAGCATGCCAAATTAGGTTATGGAAATGAATGTTTTACATCGGGAAATTACCAATAAAATCCTAGAAAATTACAAGTAAGTTCCTACGCTAATTTTCAACCAAACTTCTATTTTAAGCCATTTTCTTAATTTATGTAACATATGGTACCTTCAAAAATATCTATGCCAGATTATTTTAATGTAGGAAAATTCTCAAAATTAAAACCCATCTTTGAAAATGCATCTAGAATAAATTTTCGCCCTATTTTAAAATTATTAAAGTAGGGAATCATAGTTAAACATCCTCTAGTAAAGTCATTCAACCCAAAACATTCATTAAAGCGCCTTCTGTCATTTATAAACACATTATATATGAACTCTATCATACACAAATCATAGTCATGTTTAACATAGATGAAATTGACTAAAAAGGGAATTATATTACTCGCCTAAATATTTGATTAGCTTGATCATTAATCTTATTAAGTTTCCCCAGATTTGTATCTTCTTCTTCTCCTTTTCTCTCTTAGGCCGCCACCACTAAAGAGATTAGTGCACATAATTTTATTTTATGAAGGTAAAATTATGACATAGTGGTTATATTTATTACTTCTTAATAAGTTGGGCTGTTAGCCTCTATAATCCTCTTCCATTTAATTCATTTTCCTTGATTTGATTGCAATATAGCAAGCAAATGCAAACCAATTACTTATCATACTAAATTTTTTCTCATTATAATTCAAGTGACAACAAGTAAATAAATGACCTCTAAATATTTACTTTGTTTGCTTTCATATTAAATTTCATAATAAAATTGCATAAATTATAATAAATTATTTATTAGTTATAGGATGTAAAAAGAAGTTTCTTGAGATTGGCTAGCTATTATTGTAGATTCACTAAGGATTTCTTGCATATAGCAGCACCCTTGACTAAGTTTACTAGGAAGAATGATAAGTTCAAGTGGAGTGGTAAGTGTGAAGGGTCATTTTAGGAGTTGAAGAGGTTATTGACAAATGTTCATATTTTGATTATACATGAAGGGAATTGGGATTTGGTTATTTATATCGATGTTTGTGTAATTGGACTGAGAGTAGTGTTGATGAGAAAAGGAAGAGTGATAGCTTATGCATCTCTCTAAAAATTTGTAGACATTATTTGTAAGGAGAATAGTTCAAGTTGTATACGAACCATAAGTCTCTTAAGTTCTCTCAGATGGAGGCTAATATGGGGCAATAGAGATGGCTAGAGTTCTTGCCACTTTAATATAGAGTATACGCCAGGAAAAGGGAACAAGGTTCTCGATGCTTTGAGTAGGAAGCAGTAAAATAAAGTGTTAGCCATGATTACCTAAAGGATGTTCCTATAGGCATTAGCTTCTTGTAGAGTGCATTTTAGGATGAATGCGTGACCAAATCCACATTCGGGTGCATTAGCAATTTTGGAAGTTCATCCAGCACTTGTAGATAGAATTATTGCAAGGCGAAGAGAGGTCCATTATTAGTTGAAACAAATCGACAACTGGAGATGGGCATGGATGTAGAACACTAAGAGGAATTGAGATAGATTCGAAAGATTGGTTTAGGTACAGAAAGATTGTGTATCCTGAATATGGGAGATCTTCGAAAGGAAGTCTTAGAGGAGAGTCATCAATCTAAGTTTATGATTCATTCTAGAGGCACGAAGATGTACAGTGATATAAAGTGTGTATTCTTATGGAAGGGATTAAGAAGGATGTCAATGAATGTGTGAAGAAGTGTTTTACAAGTCAGCAAGTAAAGGTTGAGCATCAGAAGCCAAGTGGATTACTTCAATCTTTAAAAGTACCAACTTGGAATTGAGACTCGGTATCTATGGATTTTATAGATGGATTATGAAGGTTGAGAGGGGGAAACGATAATATATGAGTAATAGTAAATAAACTGACCAAGAGTTCCCATTTTATCCTAGTGAAGACGATAAGAATGACAGCTAGCTTAGCGAAGCTAAAATATGAAGAATGTTGTAAGACTCAATTGGATTTCAATTAACATAGCTAGTGGTAGAGACCATTGTTTACCAATGAGTTTTAGAAAAGCTTGTAGATTACTTTGGGATTAGAGTTGATTTGAGTATAGCTTATCATCCATAAACAGAAGGTCAAATGAAAAGGGTGAACTAATTGCTAGAGGATTTACTGAGAGAATTGATCGAGATTTTAGAGGATCTTGGGAAGATCATTTGCATTTGGTAGAATTTTCTTATAATAATAGGCACCGGTCGAGTATTGGAATGGTACTGTTCAAGGCGCTTTATGGTAGACCATGTAAGTCGCCAATTTGTTGGTTGTACATGCAAGATAGACTCATGTTAGGAACTAACTTGGTAAGAATGCTATTGAATAGATATATGTGATTCCCATCAGAATAAAAGTTGCACAGTCAAGGTAGAAGAGTTATATTGATAAGAGATGAAAGGAACCAGAGTTCGTAGTAGGAGATTACATGTATGTCGATAAATGTGTGCATGACCCAAGTACGCTAGTGGAATGGAGGGAGGTTTAAGATTTATATATAGAACCAGATTTGGCATATGTTAGAAGACTGAAAGGGGTAGTTGGTCAAGATACGAAGGAGTTAAGAAACAAAATTATTAGACTTATCCGTGTCCAACAAAGTGATGATAAGGCAGATTATACCTAGGAGGTAGAGGATAAGATTAGGAATATCTATCCTGGGTTGTTTTGGACATTAATGACTGTTAACATTGTGCTTTGTTTGTCCATTGTATGAACTAGTAGTCTAACTAGTATATCTTGTGTTAATGATATGATTATGTATTAATAGTTTCACTGATGCATGATATCGATGATTGTTGATTCACATTAGTAGGGTACTGGTATAACCACAATACTTGTGTGTACATTATAAGATGATGATTTAATGCCAGTAGGGTGTTAGTGTAAATATTTGTACTTTTTCAAACACTTTGTATGGATGACTAGGGGTCATTGCTCTACCTTATTCGAATTTCAAAGACCAAATTCTTGCAAGGACTTGAGATTGTAACACCTTATGTTTTTGGAGTGTCATAATATGAGATCAAAGTAATAATAATAATTTATTAAATAATAATCAAGAGAATTTAATTGATGAAATTACACAAGGGGAATTTGACTAATTAAGGATGGGACACTTGAAATAATAAATAGTAAATCAAGAGTAATTAGTGCAATTAAATTCGGTTATAAGAGTTAAAATAATAAAATAAAATGTTTTAATGATGGTGGATTTATATTAAGGGAAGAGAATTAATAAGATTAGGCAAGGAGTAAGCCCAAGCTAAATTATTAACTCTTATACCCTTAACCATACCATTCTTTTCATTTACATTCATTTTGTTGACGATATTTTTCATCAACCTCGGGATTATGATAATGCGTTATGAAGAGTAAATGTTACTTGCTAATTACTAGGCTTAATGATGGAAAAATGATGGGAAAAGAGCATTTAAAGGTAAATGACACAAAATGGTTGCATCTAAACCAGCCCTTATCTTCCAACCCATCTTGGTCATCCTCCCCTAACTTCTCTTTTTACATTTTTTCCTGTAGCTGCCCCCCTCTCTAACCCTCCATCTTTTTACCCACTTTGTCTATCAGATTCCCAAAAAGAGAAAGAGTCTTTGACGTTCCATGGTTTCATTTGATCTAGATCCATCTTTGGCACTCCTCCATCAACACTCACTCTGGCCAACGCTTCAACAGAATCCATCCAATGTCCAAGCCATGTAGTTCCAGTACTTTTGCAAGCTCGTCGACTCTAAAAACTCCATTCTACAGTTACCAGATCTATTTCACTAGGTCTCAACTCCTCCAAAATATGGTCCACTTGCTTCTGTAGTGCTCCCCAACCCAATTGCCTCTAATTGTTTGCATACATACTCTACTGGTGTTGATGCCTCGCTACCAAAATTGAGCCCTCCTTCTACAGAGGTCACTTGCTGTGCACAACACTTTTATGGTGGAACAAACAGAATGTATTGATGTTATATCTCTTGTTCTAGCGGAAACTTCCATTGGGAATGTTGGTGGAGAATGCCTGAAGAAATGCACGCCTAATGTTTGTTTAAATTCCTCTGCTAATGCTAACTCTATACCTGCCATGAATCCTTACAAGATCCTCTCATCATCTCCGAGTCATGTTGTATTGCCAATTAATATAATGAATTATACTTCTTAAATGAATACTTCTGCTGCAATCAAAAAATGTATGTCCCTATTTAAAGTATTGCTTAGGAATACTGGCGTTTATTCTCGTAAATCATATAAAACGCTAGAGATTGATGGAGTCATGGTGCCTCTTGCTGAAGTGGTTCGGGCGGGAATACATTTCTAGTTGGAATATCTTATGGGTTTCTTCCTTGACTCAAATCCTCCTTACTCCTCTGTTAGAATGCGTTGCCAACCAGTTTGGAAACTAAAGGGTAGATTACAAGTACATTTTGATGATTCTGTATTTTTCTTCAAATTCTCAAATACAGATGAGCGTCAATGTATTCTTCAAGCAGAGCGGATCTTTATTGATGGAAAACTTTTTAACATTACCACATGGAACCCATCTATAGACAATGCTAGAGAATTTTTTATCTCTATCCCTATTTGGGTGCATTTCACTCATATTCCTTCTATTTTACAACCCATGATTGGGCTAGACTGGCTAACTAGCTTTATTAGCAAGCTAAAATATTTTGACACTAACACTATTGCTAGAAGGAGACTTGTGTATGCGAAGGCACTGATTGAGATTACTTTAGATAAACCGCTTCCTTTAAAGCTTAAGGTTAGGCAAGTAGAGGGAATTATGGCAATTATAGATGTTCGTTAACCGGGCTTCTAATATATGCACCAACTATCAATCCTTTAGGCACACCGTAGACTCCTATCAATGGAATTCTCTTGAGACTCCTATTCCGATCCTCGATAGGACCCCTCTTCCTATGCCTCCAGTCAGAAGGTGGGTTCCCAAGGCGGATTCTTGATCCTCTAGAAGTGCCCCAAATGCTGACACTGCTCCAACCATTCCACCCTTGGATGTTTCTTGCACAGTTTCCCCTCTGCCTACTCCCTCCTTTTCACCATTGGTTGAACCACCTTTTAATCATAATACTCGGCATTCTAGTGAAGTTGTATGGCAACATGATAGAACTCTAATGAGATTCGACCCAAAGTTTGGTAAATTATAAGTACTTTGGATGCCTTAGGGAGAACAGATGTCCTTATTATATTGCCAATAGAGACCGTCTTACACTAGATGATATAGGTAACCAAGGGGAATGGAATAAAAGCATTCTTGCTGATGACACATGGGACATGCAATACATTTTATGCAGTGACACGACGATCCTAGACCGAGGCATTTTTTATGGATATCTACACGTACTTGGCCTTGTTTCTTCGACAGACGTAGTGATACCTTCTCTAATGAGGAGGAATAGTGTTTACCCTTATGTAGTTGAGACATCATTAGTCTCGATCTAATGCTATATGTACATTCTATGTTGTTTGTCGTTGCTAAGGCGTTTCTACCGTATACCTATTTTAATTTTGTTAAGTGGCACGACCACTATAAATCCAGCTTGCATGTGCAAAATAATATTCTTTATTTTGCCTCTCAAAAAGGTAAATACACAGGATGTGAAGTGGTTTGACAAAGATGCCTACGTCTACCGTGAAGTTCTCTTATCATATGGGTCTCTTACAATTACGGGGAATTACAAGAGAATAATAAGAAAAGATGATTTACCTAAGACTAAAGAAGTTGCTAATCTCAGGGAGATACTATATCAAGAGATTTGAATGGTGGATTACTGGTTTCAACCTTCCGGGTCCTAACCAACCTGAGTCCCCACTATCAGGGGACCAACCAACCCGAGTCCTCTCCATGAGCCCAACCAATCTGAGTTTCCTCTATTAGAGGCCCAACCAACCCAAGTCCCCTCCACCAGGGGCCCAACCAACTTGAGTCCCCACAATCGGAGGCCCCAACCTAGAGTCCCCTACACTAGGGACCTAACCAACCCGAGTCCTCTCCACTAGAGGTCCAACCAACCCTTTGGAAGTGTCCATGGATGAGGTTCTTATAGCAGTTGAACTGATGCTTGAATGGTTACGATCGTGCTGCAAAATAGGCGTAAAGCGCACCTGATCATTGATATGGTTGAATGGACTTGATGAGAGACATCTGGCGAAGGAAAGGAACGGGTAGCAAAGATGAAGGTCAACATGAGAACTATACTAAGAGCATGCTCGACCATACTTTGCATTAAATGCACTCATACTTATTGTATGATTGTAGAAAATGAAACATGCTTCTTGTCATAAATAAGTACATTTGGTTGTACCTCATGTCGCTTTGCTCCTACATGCCTAGGTGGTAGGATGGACTAAGATGGTCTATTGAGACGATAAGGAGGATGGGGAATTGGCGAGAATCGAGGGCACACCGAGCCAAGTGAGACGAGATGGACTGCAGGTCGTCGGTGTTAGTATTGAAGCTGGATCAATGACGGGACACTTTTGAGATAGTCTTAGGCTATGACGATCAGGATATAGCCGAGGGAGAGATGCTTGAGCAAGTGGGATGGCCTGGAGCTAGGTTACAAGATGGCTAGAAAGAGATTCGATTGGCCAATGCGAGATGGGCCGAGCCATGCTTGCATCTTGTCTTGATGGACGAGCTGGTCGTTGGGGTTACTACACCGGAAGGCTTGGCTAGTAGAAGACTTGACGTACAATTAGGTAAAGGAGCTGATGTAGGCCAAGGCTTGGTTCAAGTTATCATCATACATAGGAAACCCATTCGATCTACCCTCGGGCGTGGCTGGCTTGCAAATTGACTTAGACCCAATCAGACTAGACCGGATGGGGCAAGGCTAAGATAACTTGATTGCTCAGCCTTCTTACTTACAAAAAATTGAGTAATATTTTGCTCCCCAAATACGTGCCTGTAACTGGCTGTAAAATCACGAAGACCCATTGATTGACGATTCTGCCATGCAATTAATCCACCACCCACGTGGCATTGCATTGTTGGGTGCAGTGGTTGTGCTGCTCGAGATGTGGTAAGGATGTGTCATTTTGCCCATGTGCATGGTTTGACACAACACTTATCGCTCTTAAATGGTTAATGTAACAACCTGGAATTTTGGTCATTGGATTTTGAATACTTTATTAATTTTAAATACTAAGATATTAGTTTTAAAAGTTAACAACTTGAATTCAAATATGGAGATTATTTAAAATATTCAAATTTGTGAATTTAATATTTGAATAGTATTTTAAATAATGGGATTTATAATTGAATGTTAAATTTAATTGATAAAATGGTCTTATTTAACTCCTTTTCAATTAATAAATAATAAATGGTGAATTTATTTTGTAAATTATTTACAAGAATAAATGGTTCTAATAAATAATAAGAAAATTTATTCTTATTTTAACAATTCGATTTTTATAGACGTATTTTTAATTTAATTTATTTGATTTTTCCATAATTTTTAATTTGAAAAATATTGAAAATTTTCGTTTGATTATTTATCGGCAAACGGTAGTGTTTTTAGTGATTTTACAGAACTCAATAACCAGTGTATATTTTTATTGTTTTTGAGTCGCATCGCTGCTCTGAACGCGATCATATTTTGATTTTGTCGTTCGGGATCCTTACTCGAAGGAAAAGCTGTGCAGCGAAATGCTAGAAAATTTAAATTATAAACCTAACTAAAAACATTTCATACAGGCTACGCACATTTCTGTCTCAACTTCCTCTTCTTTTACATCGCGTTCTCCAAAACAAAGAAAACCCTTAATCCTCTTCCTATAAATTGAAAATCAATTCAAATAAAAATCTAAAAATTGTAAAACAAATATTTTTGAGTTTATGAGGGTGAGATCCACAAGCTTATGTAGTATGGTGGGCTACGGTGACGAGTAGGGAGGTCAGCAGTGAAGTCATATGCTAAGGATGAAATAGGGTTGGGGATTTTAGCAAATTCAAGTGGTGACTGTTGAATTGAAGGGCGAGTTCGAGTTTGTAGCGGCAAGATGAGGTGGAGGCAAAATTTTGGTGGGGTTCGGTGGCTAAAAATATCGCATGTCATTTTGAGGGGGAGGCAGGAGCGATGTAACACCCCGATATTCTATGAGAGATATAATTAAAAAGAAATTAAAAGCGCATTTAGTACAGTGGTAAAGGCACATGTTGACTTCCTTAGTCACCAGGGATCAAGTCCCGTCAAAATCTGGAGTGATGTTTTTTTTAGCTGGTTGTTTCCAACGATTTTCCTACCTATTTCAGCGTTGTTTCTAACATATGGCGGCTTCCCATTCACTCAAGTGATGTAATAGGATGAGATGGCTAAATTTTATTGGTTGAGTGATGTGTATGAGCTATAATGGATAACCATTAAGTGTATGAAAGAACCAGATTTAATCTAAAATAATCTAATGGATTATATTCACTCAAATAATCTATAAATAAACCATATAACCTAAACCTAATCTCTTTTTCAGCCGTCGCCATAATTCTACAGTAAAATTAGTATGTATTATTCTTTCTTCTTTTCTCTACAAAATAAACAAATCTCTACCAAATTAAATTATCTATATATATTCAAGCGATTAGGGGAATTTAGAAGAATCAAAGGGATAAAGATTAAAACAAAGCTTTTTTCAAATTTATGCAAGCTCATGTGTCAGGTAAGTTGGAATTAATATGAAATAGAAAAATAAAGTAGTTCAATTTCAGTTCTTTTCTGGCACGTTAATATGAATTAATTTCTGTTATTAATTGAGAATAGATGTAAATTATTGCAACTTCTTCTTCTTCTTCTACTTCTCAAATCTAATTCATGTTTGGTTTAAAATACAGGACGTATAAATTGTCTATTCACGTTTTATGGCATAAATAAGATTGAAATTTATGTAAATTATTGTATCTTCTTCTTCCACTTCTCAATTCTAATTCATGTTTGGGTTGAAATTTGAAACAAACAAATTGTTGTTCACGTTTCATGGCATAAATAAGATTGGTTTAATTAAATTGAATTAGAATTGTTATTCAATTTCTAATGGTAGAACAGATTAGTTGAATAAATTCAGAATATGTTACTTGAATAAAATTATGGTTTTGATTGATATAATTACATAATTTTGAATATGGTTTTGGAACAAAATTGGGAAGTCTAATTGGCATAATTGTTTGTTTCATATGTGGCCTAAAAATGCAAAAGTGATTTTGTGTAATTAAATGGTTTGTGGCTATTGGATAAAATTTTGGTATAGATTAAATCTCTAAAAGAAAAACGTAAATTAGGATGGAAAAAAAATGTAAATTAAATGGACCCTAAAGGCTAGTGTAAATTTGTAACAAAATGGCATAAAAATTACAGACAAACCATACGGACTGAACGGACGTGAAATTGAAATACCATATATGTAGGAAAAGGAGAAATTGTGAAATAACCAAATCGGATGTAAAAATGGCCTAAAGCAAAATAATGGAAATAAACAGTATGTAAACTGTAACGATAAAATTAATTAATCTGGAAGCGATTTGGTAGGCAGACCTTTTAAAGGTATGGATAGGTGTTTCATGCAGTTAAGACAAAAATATAGTTTTGGCTGTACGTACTAGGAGCGGGCAAGTAGGTTCGCAAGGATGTTTGTTACCTTTCATAGGTTGCTAGTATGTAGGATAGATAGCATCCGCAATTGTAGGCTTCTTCAGGCAGATCGACGCGGACGGAACATGACAAGTGTGCTCCGACGTAGGCTTCTTTAGGCAGATCGTTGGAGGATTTTGCACAGCCGACCCAGCTGCGGGCCTCTTTCGGAGGACCGAAACATTGGATAGGGACAAGTCCACATTAGTGATCGAGGAGACAGGAGGATAGGAGTCCAGTTTGGTGGAGCTTGAGCGCAACTTCGGGGTCGTGCGAGGTTGTTTGAGTCAGCCCCGGTCAGACGTAAGAGGCATTTAGTCACAATGCACGGGTGAAGAGCATGACTTTCATGCTGTAGCACGTGGATAGGTAAGGACAGCAGGTCCAATAGGCCGATTGACGTTGAGTATTACTGCATGGTTGACTTTCCTAGAGTGATCACGGACTTTGGCTTCTTAGGAACTGTATCTAAGAAGGATTCACTGCATTATATTATTCACCCTCTGCGATATCCGAGAAAGACATGGAATTAAACTGTTTTATTATTTCTGCTTCATTTTATTTCTCATTCACCAGACTTTATGTCTGACCCATTCCTATTTTTCCTATTTTCCCCCAAATAACAAGAGGTCGGGTCTAGGTTGCAGTTCTTTGCAGCTTGGAGGGTCATTGGAGCAGTTGTTATCTTCGACTTTTGTTTATTTTGTTTCATGTACTTCGTTTCTCTTTTTTGTACTTTACTTTATATATGGGGACCTATATTGTGAACTTTGTTATGTTTTATGTTTTGGTGGAGACTACTTGGTGCTTTTGGTTTTAGAAATAAATTTGGGATAATATTGTTTTTATTGAAGTTGTTTTATAATTAGTGAAAGTTTTCTTCCGCTGTAATATTTTAATCATTTTATGTTGTTGCCTTAGTCTTTGTGCTATGTTATGGATTTTTATTTCACCCGACCACCCGTGCTTCTAGTCATGTCCGATTTTCGGGGTGCTTAGAGGTGTGGGGTGTCACAGTTGGTATCAGAGCTAAGGTTTCGGTAATCCTAAAAATATTTTAAAAATATAAAGGTTTTCGAATAATTTTTAAAAGGATATTTCAAATAATACTCTTAAAAGTATATGTATATATTTTGGAAAAAAAAAGAAAATTTACAAATGGGTCCCTCATATCTCTTCCTCCCTATCTATTGAACTATTTATGTAGTACCTAATCCCATCTTTTTAATATCCACAAATAGAAATGTCTGAACCGCAAGATATCCCTGATGTTTCAGGCCTTAATATGCCTGCTTGGTTCAGACGTTATTTGCAGGCTACTGCATGAGCAGAGCCACCAGCTAGGGATGCTGCTCCAGCGGAAGGGGCTCCAGCCCGTCCGCCAGGCATTCCCGATTTTCCCAAGTTATGCAAGGACTACACCAGCTTAGGAGGCAAGACGTTTCTTGGCACCGAGTCATATACTAAGGCGAGAGCTTGGGTCCATAGTTGGGAGCAGATATTTGGACTTATGGGATTGGAGGACTTGGCTTGGAGGCAGTTGGTTTCATGGCAGTTGTAGGGAGAGACTCTTTGTTGGTGGCAGATTGTGGAGGTTGAGGCTGATAATTTGACTTGGGAGGATTTTCATACTAGGTTCGAGTGGAAATTCTTATCGCAGGCCGAAGAGGGAGTGCAGCTAGAGAAATTTATATAGCTCAAGCAAGGGGATATGACAGTTAAGGAATATGTTAATCAATTCAATGAGCTTGCCAGATTTGGACTAGACCTGATCAATACTCCTCACAAGAAGGTGCTGAAGTTGGCTAAGGGTTTGGGTCAGCCACTGTAGAGTTTGGCGGTGAGCCACATTCCGATGGGAGCCACTTTTGAGGGATTGGTAGAGATGGCTTTACTTGCTGATACTGAGAAGAAAGGAGACGTGGCGCAGAAGAGTGATGGGAAGAAGCAGTGGAAAGGAAAGATGAGAGGAGGAGGAGGATCGGGTGGAAAAAGGAAAGTTCTAAGGAAGGACTGGAAGTGTAATGCTTATGGGAAACCAGGTCATCTTGCTAAGGATTGTAGAGGGGCAGGAGAGCGACCGAGACCGAGGTGCTATCTTTGCGATCAAGTGGGGCATATGAAAAAGAACTGTCCGTCGAAGCCCAAGGACAGTTCACGGACACCTTCACAGCCTGCTCAGGCTTATGCTTTAGAGGCAGCTCCTTCCTCTAGTACTCGTCTGGTTGTGGACAAGGGAAAGAAGGTGATCATCGAAGGTGTGTTATCTATCTCTGATTTTCCTATTCGTACCCTATTTGATTCTAGAGCTTCGCACTCTTTTATATCTAGTACTTTGGTAGAGGGTCTTGGTCTTAATGCTTGCTTAGTGACCGACCCGATAATATCAAATCCTGTAGGAGGATCGACCTATTTGTCCATGTTATGTCGAGATTTGAAATTGTTTATTTTCGGGGTTGAGTTTGACTGTAGTGCCTTTGTATTGGGCTTTTCCGGGTTCGGGTTGATTCTTGGTATGGATTGGCTATCCATGTATGGTGCTGTTCTTGATTGCGATAAGAGGGTAGTGAGGTTAGGCACTTGTAGTGGACGTACCTTGGAGGTATCTTGTGATCCTAGAGGATCAGTCATGTTGAGCTATCTTTATTCTCTTGACTTATCACCCGATAGTTTGAGTTCGGTACCCGTTGTTAGAGACTTTCCAAATATGTTCGAGGAGGTTGCTGGCCTTCCACCTCGAAGAGAGATCGAGTTCAAGATTTATCTTGTCAATAATGCCAAACCCGTTGCTTTAATGGTAAGGCATATGGCTCCTAAGGAACGTCATGAGTTGAGCAAGTAGATTGGAGAGCTTTTGGAGAAGGGCTTCATTCGTAGCAGCATTTCTGAGTGGGGTGCACCCGTCGTCTTTGCCACTATGGCGGATGGCTCTCTCAGGCTTTGCATGGATTATAGGGAGCTTAATAAGCCGACGAAGAAGAATCTTTATCCTCTTCCCCGTATAGACGATCTCTTTGACCAGCTAGTAGGAGCCAAGGTATTTTCGCAGCTCGATTTGGCCACGAGATTTCATCAGTTGCGTGTGGCAGAGGATAGCATCGAGAAGACTGCGTTTGGGACTCCGGATGGGTTATTTGAGTGGTTAGTCATGCCATTTGGGCTAACCAATGCTCTGGCATATTTTGTGGACCTGATGAGTCGAGTATTTCGCGAATCGTTGAACAAGTTTGTGGTGGTGTTCGTCGACGACATTTTGGTTTATTCGCGAAGCAAGGAGGAGCATGCTATTCACTTGGAAGAAGTGCTTAGGACCCTACGAGCACATAAGTTGAAGGCGAAGTTCTCCAAGTACCACTTTTAAAGGGACGAGGTTAGCTTTTTGGGACACATCGTTTCGGAGGATGGACTTACAGTAGATCCGGCGAAAGTGGAAGCAGTACAAGATTGGTAGACCCCTAAGAATGCCATGGACATAAGGAGTTTCCTTGGTCTTGCAGGCTACTATAGGAAGTTCATTAAGGACTTCGCTAGGGTATCAGCTTCACTTACCCGCCTTACCAAGAAGAACTCACCTTTTAGGATGCCAAGTTTAAGGATGCCTTTGGTCGATTGAAGGAAGCTTTGACTATCGCGCCCGTATCGGCATTACTGGATGGAACCAAGCCTTTCTCAGTTTATACGGATGCTTGTGGTATGGGGCTAGGTGCGGTACTGATGCAAGAGGGTAGGGTAGTGTGCTATGCGAGTAGACAGTTGAAAACGCATGAGAAGAACTACCCGACACATGATCTTGAGTTGGCAGCTATAGTTTTTGCTCTCAATTCTTGGAGGCACTATCTCTTAAGAGAAAGATTTGAGCTTTTCACGGATCATAAGTCTTTGAAGTATTTATTCTCTTAGAAAGACTTGAATTTGAGACAGCAAAGATGGATGGAGTTTTTAGCCTCTTATGACTTTGAGATTTCCTATACCCCTAGTAAGGGTAATGTAGTGACAGATGCGTTGAGTAGACGAAAAGTGGTTTTAAGTCCTCTGTTTTTGGAATGGAAGCATTTGGAGTACATTTCTACCTTTGATTTTAGACCTCCATCGGATTTAGCTCCGGGATTGTTAGTAGCCCTCGACATCCAGCCTACTTTGATGGAGTAGATTGGAGCAAGGAAAGGTGAGGACGAAGAGTTAAAGGACATTTTAGATAAGCTTGGTAGAGGAGAGTCATCACCACATCTTAGGCGCTATACCATAGACACTAGGGGATGACTTAGAAGGGATGGTAGACTTTGTGTCCCCCGTAGTGAGGATTTAGTAGATGCGGTGTTGGCCGAGTCACATTATTCTAGGAAGAGGGTATTCTATTGGCCCGGAATAAAGAAGAGGGTGGCGGAGTATGTATCGAAGTGCATCACTTGCCAAAGGGTAAAGGCGGAATCAGAAGAAGCCCGGAGGACTGTTGCAGCCATTGGATATTCCATTATGGAAATGGGAGAGCGTCTCTATGAACTTCATGGATGGATTACCAAGGCCATGGAGAGGGAACACAAGCATTTGGGTCATTGTGGATAGACTGATGAAGAGTGCTCATTTTATACCCATTAAGAGTAATAGGACGGCAGCTTCTTTGGCGACTCTTTATGTAAGGGAGATAGTTAGGCTTCATGGAGTTCCCGCCAGCATTATGAGCGGCAGAGATCCATTATTCACCGGCAAGTTTTGGAGGAGTCTTCAGCAAACCTTGGGAATGGAATTGAATCTGAGCACGAGATATCACCCTCAGAAAGATGGACAGACCGAGAGGGTAAATAAGGTTTTGGAAGATGTTCTCAGATTGTGCATCATTGACTTTGGAGGCTCTTGGGAAGACCACCTACCTTTGGTGGAGTTCGCGTATAATAATAGTTATCAAGAAAGCATTGGGATGGCACCGTTCGAGGCCCTCTATGGCAGACCATGTATATCACCAGCCTGTTGGTGGGATACCACCGATAGGATCTTGCTTGGACCAGACTTGGTGAGGGACACATCCGAGAAGGTGGATTTGATTCGCAAGAGGTTGAAGACTGCACAAGATAGACAAAAGTCATATGCCGACAGAAGACGTTCAGATTTGGAGTTTAAGGTTGGAGATATGGTTTTTGTCAAGGTTTCTCCTTTGAGAAACGTTGTGAGATTTGGCTCGGTGGGTAAGTTAGCACCGAGATTTGTAGGACCCTTCCCTATTACCGCACGGATTGGAAAAGTGGCATACAGAGTTGATCTTCCAGATAAGTTGGCAGGAGTTCGTGATGTTTTTCATGTTTCGCATCCGAGGAAGTGTCTACATGATTCCATAGTAATAGTAGAACCCGATCAGCTAAGGGAAGTGGAGGTAGAGCGCGAATCACTTGTGCGTCGTACACCCACTCATATATTGGAACACGGCGTCAAGAGATTACACAACAAAGAAGTTCGTCTAGGTAAGGTTCAGTGGGGAGATGACCCCAAGGAGTGCACATGGGAAACTGAGGAGAGAATTCGAACTTCTTATCCTTTTCTATTTGAAGGTACACTTCAAGTATCCTATCTTTGATCTTTCCTTAGTTAGGGTCTTTTCGATAATCCTTAGGTGAAACCTATGGATGGTAGCTTGGTTGTAAACATGTCATTAGGGCATATTATGTTTGATGGATGAAAATGATTGCAAGTGGATGCCAATGTTTGCAAATGGATGCATTGCATGCACTAGAAAGATATTTATTAGGATAATCGGCCCACTAGGTACACACACCTGCATATGCGTGCCTGTTATCTATTGCATTTGCACATGGTTGTGTGTGTGTATATATATGTATGCATGCATGCATGCATGTATGTATGTATGTATGTAAATGGATGTTGCATATGGATGGTGCATTTGGGTGAATGATTGAAGCATACATATAGAATTATCAATTATATTAGGGTAATTGCATACATTTGGTTGCATGGCATAAGCATACTTGCATTACAGGAGGTCAACTGAATCAGTAGACCGACTACTTTTCGCATTAGGTAAGTTCATATGCATTTCACTTTGCATAAATCATAAATTGCATTAGTTAAAAATAAGGACAATGGTAGAAATGGATGATGGTTGAGTAGATGGATGTAGTCTTGGATGCTGGTTGTTAATTGCGTTCTTTCCTCTTTGGAGATTTTGGTGACGAAATCCTTTAAGGGGGGAGAATGTAATACCCCGATATTTTATGGGAAATATAATTAAAAAGAAATTAAAAGCGCATTTGGTATAGTGGTAAAGGCACATGTTGACTTCCTTAGTGACTAGGGATCAAGTCCCGTTGTCGCCCAAAATATGGAGCGATGTTTTTTTTAGCTGGTTCATCTTCAGCGATTTTTCTACGTATTCCAGCGTTGTTTCTAACATGTGGCGGCTTCCCATTCGCTCCAGTGATGTAATAGGATGAGATAACTAAATTTTATTGGTTGAGTGATGTGTATGGGCTATAATGGATAACCATTAAGTGTATGAAAGAACCAGATTTAATCTAAAATAATATAATGGATTATATTCAATCAAACAATTTATAAATAAACCATCTAACCTAAACCTAATCTCTTATTCAACCGTCGTCATAATTCTACAGTAAAATTAATATGTATTATTCTTCCTTCTTTTCTCTACTAAATAAACAAACTCTACCAAATTAAATTATATATATATATATTCAAGTAATTTGGAGAATTTAGAAGAATCAAAGGGAGAAAGATTAAAGCAAAGCTTTTTTCAAATTTATGCAAGCTAAGTGTCAGGTGAGTGGGAATTAATATGAAACAGAAAAATAAAGTAGTTCAATTTCAGTTCTTTTCTGGCACGTTAATATGAATTAATTTCTGTTATTAATTGAGAATAGATATAAATTATTGCAACTTCTTCTTCTTCCACTTCTCAAATCTAATTCATGTTTGGTTTAAAATACAGGACATATAAATTGTCTATTCACGTTTTATGGCATAAATAAGATTGAAATTTATGTAAATTATTGTATCTTGTTCTTCTTCCACTTCTCAATTCTACTTCATGTTTGGGTTGAAATTTGAAACAAACAAATTGTTATTCACATTTCATGGTGTAAATAAGATTGGTTTAATTAAATTGAATTAGAATTGTTATTCAATTTCTAATGGTAGAACAGGTTAGTTGAATAAATTTAGAATATGTTACTTGAATAAAATTATGGTTTTGATTGATATAATTACATAATTTTGAATATGGTTTTGGAACAAAATTGGGAAGTCTAATTGGCATAATTTTTTGTTTCATATGTGGCCTAAAAATGTAAAAGTGGAATTTTGTGTAATTAAATGGTTTGTGGCTATTGGATAAAAAATTTGTACAGATTAAATCTCTAAAAGGAGAACATAAATTAGTGTGGAAAAAAATGTAAATTAAATGGACCTAAAGGCTAGTGTAAATCTATAATAAAATGGCATAAAAATTACAAACAAACCATATAGACCGAACAGACGTGAAATTGAAATACCATTTATGTAAGAAAAAGGGAAATTGTGAAATAACCAAATTGGATGTAAAAATGGCCTAAAGCTGATTAATGGAAATAAACAGTATGTAAACTATAACGGTAAAATTAGTTAATCTAGAAGCGATTTGGTAGGTAGACCTTGTAAAGGTCTGGATAGGTGTTTCATGCAGTTAAGATCAAAATATAGTTTATGTGATTGCTCATCCGTCTAGGACTAACGATCTAGATGAAGCTAGGGGGCTTCCTTGATTTGATGCTCTACCATTCGCGACCTCGGGTTGGTTTGGATGCTCACCTGCTCCACTGGAAAGAGTAGTAGTTATCGATCTACTCCTTAAGTCATGGCCAAAGCATTGGTCCGCTCCTTAGCGAGGTTGTTTGGAAACCATTCAGGGTCTCTTGTGAGATTTGATGGAAAAAAGGCTTCGAAGATGGCATTACCCTCGATTTTCTTCAACAAGTTATTAATCACTTGAAGTGTTAGGGGAGTGCCATCAGCGCAACCGAGCGTGATCTAGGCGGTGAGAAGAGTGTGGGTCGGTATGCCCCTGAAGAGCATCGTTGATATGCTTCTTCTTACCTTTTTCCTTTTCTTCTTTTCAACTATTTAGAAATTGAAAACCTTTATAAGACTAGAGGGGCGGGCATTGTGCCCCCGCACTCTTTTAAACTGAATAAGAACAGATCTTTTTTACTGAAAACTTGTTGTTTATAAACTAGTTGTTATTTTTGATTATTTGCTTGCAGCTAGTAGGGTAGCGTGTCTTGGATAGCTAGGAAAGTCCCTTGCACTGGGTTGACCAATTTATTTTCAATGATAGGCCGAGTTGGTCAATGGACTCGGAAGCAAGTGTTGATCGGCAACCCGATCGTTCAAATGCCACTGTCGATGCTATTTGCGAGGTACCAAGCATGGAAAGAGCTTGTGCATGAAGCTACTAATCACAAAATTGGAGGTTCAAGCCCTCCTTCTAGAGCTAAAATATTGATAATATTTTTCATCCACCTTGGAGTAATGATAACGCGTTATGAAAAGCAAATGTTATTTGCCATTCACTAGGCTTAATGACGTAAAAATGAAGGGAAAAGAGCATTTAAAGGTAACTGACACAAGAGGTGAAGTGTTTTGGCCAAGCTGCCTATGTCCACTATGATGTTCTATTACTATATAGCTCTCTTACAATTATAAGAAATTACAAGAGAATAATAAGAAAAGATGATTCGCCTAAGACTAAAGAAGCTGCTAATCTATAAGAGTTGTTGTATCAAGAGATTTGAGTGGCACATTATGGGTTTCGACCTTCTAGGTCCAAACCAACCCGAGTCCCCTCCATCGGGGGCCCAACCAACTAGAGTCCCCATATGGGCCCAACCAACCTGAGTCTCCTCTACCGAGGGCTCAACCAACCATAGTCCTCTCCACCGAGGGCCTAACCAACCCGAGTCCCCTTAACTGAAGGCCTAACCAACCTTGAATCCTTTCCATCGTGGGCCCAACCAACCCGAGTCCCCTCCATCAGAGGCCCAACCAACCCCTTTGAAGTGGCCATATATGGGGTTCTTATAGTAGTTGAACCAATGCTTGGACAGCTAAGATCGTGCTGCAAAATAGGCGTGAAGTGTGTTTGGCCATTGATCTAGCTGAATGAACTTGCCGAGAGAAATTTAGCAAAAGAAAGGAATGTGCGACTGAGATAAAGGTCAACATGAGATCTGTACCAGGAGCATGCCCTACCATGCTTTGCATTAAATGTACTTGTACTTGTAGTATGCTTGTAGAAAATGGAACATGTTTTTTGTTGGAAATAAGTACATACAGTTGTACCTCTTGTCACTTTGCTCCTACATGGCTAGGTGGTAGGATGGGCCGAGCTGGTTTGCTAAGACCATAAAGAGGAATGGGAACCGACGAGAATTAAGGGCATGCCGAGCCCGGTGAGATGGCAGTATGGAAGCTGGATCGATGACGGGCCACCCTTGTGGTAGTCTCAGGCTATGCTGGCCGGGAGATAGTCGAGGGAGAGATGCTTGAGGAAGCGGGTTGCTTGGAGCTGGGTTGCAAGCATGTCGGAAAGAGAGTCGAGCGGCTAATGAGAAATGGGTCAAGTCAGGCTTGCACCTTGTTTGGACTGGCAAGCTGGTCGCTGGGGTTGATGTGCAGGGAGGCTTGGCCAGTAGAAGAGAGTTAGGAATATGTTCTTTCTCTGAAATATAAATATAACAATATATAAATTGTACATATAAAAAGAAAAGAAAATATCAAAATTTACATATGCATGTCGACATACAATCTGCCTTTACGTCGACATATACTATAGATTTTGGAAAATCTGTCTTCCGTTTTAAATTCAAAAGTCGAAATATAACTATATAACCATCAAATTTCGAATTCTTTCTCATTTATCTGTTTTTTCTTTCTGTAAATTCCAATTAAAATAAAATTAATGTATTCCTCAAGTTCTAAATGTCCAAGAGAAGAGACCGCCCTCTTTAATTTCGAAACCTCCATTCTAGGCCCCTTCCAAACCATCACAATGTCCAAAGTCGCAAAGGTTGAAGATGATCTGAAGCATGTCCTCAACATGCTTTCAGAAATAAAGGTCATCTGAATACACCTCTTAAAAGAACAAGAAAAGCAAGGGAGCATTCTTCGAAATAACAAAAGCATCTGTTGGACAATGCAACCAATCCAATAGTTATCGAATAATAAACTCCTAATCTTGTCATTCACAACCCCATGAATGATGAAGAAGAAGAAGAGAAAGAAGAGAGAGGAGGAAGATGTCACCGAGGACGACGATGAAGTCAAATGTGTACGAGAAGTTTGCTTCGATTGTGATGGAAATCTTATGGAACAAAAAAGAAACTTTGTCTCCAATATCCCTTTTGCCCCATTCATAAGTCTTCCATAATAAAAAAGATGCGTTAATTCTTATGTTTTAGTTTGGCTTGTATAGGTTTGGATGGGTTAGTATTCTTAGGGTTTGATTTAGTTTGGTGTGTTTAATATGTATACTTGAATTGATAATTTAATATGCATTGTTTGACTTTATTAAATAAAGATTATCTTATCTTATTTATTTAAAGTCTCTATATATTAATCATCATATCAAATTACATCATGTTTAAAATGCTTATATTATTTTAGTGCTTAGTTATTGGTTTTGACTATAAATTTCTAAGTATTTAATTTAGGGGAGTATATTTTTCACCCATTTTTGTCGATGACAAAAAGGGAGAAAAATATAAAATATTCATACACTCGGGGGGGAGGGGTTATATCGTATTTTATATATAAGAATATTTGATGGTTGCCATCATAAAAAATGGGGGAGATTGTTAATACCTCAGTTATTGATTTTGATGACAAAAACCATATACAATCATATAAAATATAGATACTAATGTTTTATCAAGTTATATAGTATATAGTGCAGAATACTACACAGGTGTTGGATCGAAGACTGTATATTATAAAGACTCAAAAGATAGACATGAAGACTCATGGTTACAAAGACCAAGATATGAAGACCTCAAGGTTATAATTTAGTGTATAGAGTCATGGCTTATATAGTCCTTGATAGCAATCTTTGATCTCTATCTCCTATTTTTCTATCTTTTATATTTTTAAACAAAATAATTTTTCAAAATATATTTCAAAATATTTTATAAAGTTTTTCAAAGTTCAAAATATTATAAACTATGTTCAATGTATTTTACAAAGTATCAAATTATTTTACAAAGTATAGGGTTTTCAAAACATTTTAAAAGAAACGAGTTTTCAAAGTATACATGCATATGTCGACATATAGGCAAAAGGTATGTCGACATACATGCCGCTAAGCGGTTTTTCAAATTTTGAAAGGAAGTGTCTATTCATCGCAACTCTTCACAAACAAACACATCTGTTGATTTACTATATAAAGGGGAAAGAAAATGAATTTTTTGACAACTAATTACTTATTTTCTACCCTCCTCTTACTCTCTTGAAAATTCCATTTAAAAATATACTCTATTCTCTTCAAAATCACATAGAATCAATTCATACTTCATTGTATTGATTCAATACTATTTTTTTACTGTTTTGCAAACATCTCTCTCTTAAATCAAAGAAATTGTCTTTGGAAAAACTATCAACTCTATTTCTATTTGCTTGTAGCCCGTTCAAATCAAGTGTGTGCGCTTAGTAGCCCGGAAATCTAGTGGGTGTGGTTGTAGCCCGTTCAAATCAAGTGAGTCTACCCTAAGCTCGAAAATTCAGGAGGATGTGTCTTATAGCCTCAGAATTGAGATTGTATTTGGATTTTCTTCTGCTCGGTTAAAAATTGGCATTTGAAAAGAAATATGTACAAATAATTGTACGGGACTGGATGTAGGAGAAATTCGAACCAGTATAAAATCTCTAGTATCATCTCTCTAACTCTTTACTTTGCTTTACTGATTTTATTTTTTATCTGTGGTTGCATCTGCGACTGTTCGACGGTATAATTTTGTGTTTTTAATCCGTGCTATAATATTTAACTTGAAAGAAATTTAAAAATATTTACATAAGTTAGAATACACTATTCACTCCCCCTCTAATATTTATTTAGTCTTAAGATCCATATTTCCGCCACCCACAGACCTAAACAAGAAGGAGGCGTTGGACTGATTAACCTCAAAGAACTAAAAAGGTATATAACATTAAGATAACCTAAAAGATCATAAGCTCTGAAACTATTTGGGCAAAGTGGATGAGAAATAGATGCATTAACGATAATTTTTGGACTATGCAGTGTGACAACAATGCTTTAACCGTGTGGAAAAGTATATTAGCTTGCAAAGACACTTTAAAAAATATATTCAAAGGAGAATTGCTAATGGAAAAAATACCAGCCTATGGAAAGACCCTTGGTTAAATGGTTAGAACCTAATATCGAAATTGAGTTGGGATACACTTGCTAGTGTCGGTGAGTATTACAATAAAGTGGAAAAGATCTTTCAAAATAAACGATTTACTGAAAATACAAGTCGCATGCATGCCATCAAACTTGAAATGGAATATATCCCAATATATGTTAATCAAGACAAAGATACATGGATGTGGAGGAATATAAAAGATGGAGTATTCACTACTAAATCAGTATAGGAGGCAATTAGGTGGAACCATGAAGCTAAACCGTGGACATCACACATATGGAGCAAATGTAATAACCCTAAAATGGCGTTCACAACTTATAAGGCTATAAATTACATATTGCCTACAATAGATAGATTGTCTAAATGTGGCATACTTATAGATCTGACTTGTAGATTATGTGGAAAAGAAAACGAAAGTCAGAACATTTATTTTTCTAGTGCGATTATAGTAGTAGAATCATGAAAGAGACCAAATTGAAGAATGGAAACTTGCATGCAGTCAAAGATATGGAAGAGGAGATAATTTACCTGAATTCCAACAGTTGCTCGGAACCGAGCAAGCAAATAGGGGTGCACACATCGACCTGACCCAACTCACCAACCCGACCCAACTTACATAAACCCGACCTAACCCAATATAGTTCGGGTCCGATATGGGTTACGATTTATAACACATACAACATACGGGTCGGGTGCGATAGTTTATTCAACCCAACCCTATTTTAACCCAACCCAACTTTACATAAAAAACATAATAGATATCATCATATGTAAAATTAGAATAGTTAAAACCTATAATAAAGTATATGTATTCTATAATAAATATGCTAACAAAAGAAAATCATATTTGATGTCAGTCCAAGTAAAGTTAGAGCGATCAAAACACATAGGATTGACTAAGAGATTTTATGAAGTATTCTAGGAGCATTTGTTTATGTATTTTGGGAAAAAATTATGACCCTAATATTTAGTGAATCAATTCTATGTGATGTCTTTTATAATAAAATTCTAAACTCTAATGAAATGTGCGTTGTATTGAAATAGAAATATTCAATGCATTATGCTAGCTAAATTCTGCTATTTTGAGTTGAATATTTAGATTTAGATTTTTTTTATTTTAAATTCTCATTTTCATATTATGTTTATGTTCCCTAACCCATTCGTACTAAACCGACCCAATCCATACTTCAATCCAACCCATATCCAACCTCATATGGGGTCGGGTACAGCTTGAATTATCTTTAACCCATATTTATACGGGTTGAATGAAGTATTTGATCCAATCCGATCTAACCCATACTTTGTGCAGCCTAGGAACAGATTCAACAAAATAGTAGTAACAACTACATTCCATTAAATGGAAGGAGCGAAATAGACGAGTTTTTCAAAACAAAAGGAGAAAGGAAGAACAAATTAGCAAACTAATTTTAGAATAATTTACAAGAGAATCAGGATTAAATTACTCACCAATGCTTAGACGGAGGAGATGCGAATTCTGATAGAATAAAGTGTTGATTACAAGTCACCATAGACCTTGGTTTTCTTTGGAAGGAAGAGAAGACGAAACAATTGTGAACAAACTGATGGAATGACTATAAAGGGACACATAAGTATAATTACCTATTTCTGAACTGCACACTTTTCGAAAGCGGATTATTGTATTTTGTCTTTTGTTTTGGTATTAGGCAACGTGATGTTTTGTAATTATTCGAACCATGGGCTTCGATTTGGGCCGTAGTATCAGTAATAAAAATTTACCTAATTTCAAAATACACACACATCAGTACCCATGCACGTGCATATAAAAAAATAATCATCTCATTTTATTTTTTCCAAAGAAGGCTTTTGGTAAAAAAAAATGATGCAACAAAAAACTGTTCTCAAACTCTGACCATTCGTGAATTTATTTTTATGTCGTAATGAAGCTGAAATTTTTGATGCCCTACATATGTAGTGCAATTGGTAAAGATAACCAACTTACACCGACGAGGTCGAGATTTCGATCCTTGCCAACGACATTGTACATGTAAACATACTCGGAGTATGGGCTAGATGCAACTTATTTTGCAGAATTTAATGAGGAGAAACGCTCTTAATAAATTAGTTGAATTAAAGTTATGGTCAACCTAATTCTGAAATATTGTACGTAAATGTTTATTTTCGTAGAGGGTTGTGTATTCGCAAAAGAAAGTTGCTAATACACAAAGGACACACACATATGTATGTATGTATGTAAGGCATGCACGTGATTGAAATAGGGAGGGACATTGTTTAACTCAAAACATGTGTTTGAAATCATGGGGGGATTTGAGGTGTAGCCGATCTTAGCCCATACACACACATCCTGTAACGACCCGGAATTTTCGATCGCGAAAATTCCAGATAGTTAGGAAAAGAAGAAAGAGATAGAAGAAGAAGAAACAGAAATAGAAACACAGCACTGATTCTCACAAATCGTAGCGGATCAAAATATAATATCAAATAATAACAGTTTACAAAAGGATTGATGTATCTGTCAATTATATTTTTACATCAGAGTTACACTCATACACAAACACTGGACATATACAAATCGCATGTCTTAGATAAACAGAAATAATATCACAACGGAAACACTCCATACGTTCCTGCCATCCAACTCGTCTCCTGAGCTCCAGAACGTCCTTACCTGAAATCTGTAATACATCAAAGTAACACCCGGGTCAGGCTGGAAACCAGCGTGAGTAAACCCATCTAACAAGAAATACTAATGCATAAAACTTATTTAAAACCCGGGGTAACTCGTACTTCACTACAAGTTTTAACTTGCCATAGTCAGTACATATCCTACAATCATCTAAGTATCATTACTCAGATTAAATGACCAAGTTTACTCTATTTATTCCAAAGTCAAATCCATAAAGCATTATTGTAGATTACAAATCGAAGTGGTTTCGGGTATGTACTTATACCCGACCCCGGTCTCTTCGAATCTAATATCATCTTAAAGACAAAGCTGTTTAAGTTTAAACAATTCCATTTATATCCAGAATTACATATTACATAGCCATTCATCACAGATAGACAAACCATATTATCTCAGTTCAGTCCAATCATATCATATCACATAGCATCACAAATCACTTATCAAAAATGTCAAGTAATCCAAGGCATACAATATCATTCAATTATTCATAAGCAAGATAAATTAGTCACACCATTCCAATTAATTTAAATAAATTTAATTAATTTCCTTAATCACTTTTAATCCTGCTTACTTAACATTAATTAATTACAAACCATTAATTAATCATCCCTTGATTATAATACCATAACAGTGAAACAAACATTAATTAATTTCAAACTATATCTTAATTTATTCAAATAAACTCAAATAAATTTCTAAAGCTTAATTGATAGTTTATAATACCATAATGAAAAACAAGTTTTTATCTTTTCTTTAAATACTTTGGTCCATAATAAAGTTGAATATTTAATATGGAAGAAAATTTATTTAAAAAGAATATATATATATTTTTTCTTTTAACCCACTAACAGGTTATATACCTTGAAAGGTTAGTTCTTTTAAAATAAACTACACTTATCAAACTAACCCTATTTACAATCTTCTTATATTAAATTCTAAATGGGCCGAAGCCCAAAACACTACACCCAACCCAAAAAACATCTTCTCCAAATCTCGACCGAACCCTGCTCCAGTTCCAACTCCAGGAACGCAATGTGAAATCGAATTGGCAACAACATCACTATTTGAAAATCGATACACTCGAATTTCGATCGAATCCATTGCCGAACTCATCTCGATTCGTAACCCCCACCATTTCAACGAATCAACCCAGCCTGCCTGAGTCCACCGTGCACGATGGCATGCGTGCACGTGTATGCCCTCACCTCCGACCTTCTTCCTGCCGCAACACCACCATTCAATCACTCATCACCACACGGTCCAGACTTGCCACTTCGCCGAAACAAAAGTCACCACCTATCGAAAATCACCCTACAGCGCAACCTAACACAACCCAGAAACCAAACCTCTCCCCACTGATCGATCAACCACAACGTCGATCGACCACTGCTTCGCCCACCATCGACCTCCGTCGAAAGCTCGGCCATGCAACCACCTTCGAGCCCAACCCCATGAATTCCGGTTGCCTACATGCTTCCCAAAAATATCGCGATTCCACCAATGTCAAAAACCAACCCTAAACCCTAAAATCCACTTGTCCTCACAATCCAAGCCCAAAACCACGATTCCGCCACGGTCGACACCTCCCCTAGGTCTACCAGGCCCTTCCAGACCCGGCCGCTCCACCCTACGGCGACGAGATAGCCAAAAATTATTTTTTGAACGAAATTCGTTCATCCCTCAATTTCTCATGATCTAGAATACTAGAAATCCTAATTTTACTTCTAAAATTCATATTTCAACACAAAGAACCCGATTGCATGCTCGAATCCTTGAATTAAAAATATTTAATTTTCACTAAAATATGATTGTTCACTATAAAACTTGTCATTAACGAACTACACAGCATAATTTCTTCACAATCTATTTTTAACTTAAATTATACACAATATTTAACACTTTCTTAGTTTACAGCATCAACAAATATAAACGAGATAAAGAGATATAGATTTTTGAAGTGGGAATGAACAAAATGGTTTACTATCAACAGAGCAGAAATCAGTTCATTTCAAATTTAAAATAAATGTTTCTCACCTTAAACATCCATGATTCCAGAAGCTTTGAATTTGAAATTGAAATCTTAAAATCTGAAATCCAAATTTGCTTCCAGGTAGCTTAATTCTTTTAAACAGAAGATGTTTTCTTTGAGCTTCCAACAGGTTACAGAGTACATGTTTTCTTCTTCTTTTAAAACTTTGATTTCCAGTTGCTAAATTTTTTTTTGAACAGAGGCTTTTGTTTGCAAATTACAAGCTTTAAATTTTCAAAACAACTCAGATATGAGGAGTTCAAATATATATACAATTGCAGTCAACATAAAATGAACAGATTTGACAATTTATTAGCTAGAATGACATTTTGGATGCTGAAACGATGTTAGCTTTTTATCGAAAAGAAATTGAAAAAAATATAGATTCTTGTTATGATTATTGCTTTATTTGGTCAGGCAATTTCTGCCAAACGTATGTTTGCTTACTGATCTAAATTTTTATCACTATCTTACCCATAGTTATTCTTTATTAAAAACTGTTTTGGCAGTGTTGTTTTATTCCTTTTGTTATACTTAGTTCCAGTGAGTGAAATAGAAGACAAGGCAGTGGTATTATATATGCATAGAAGTGAAGTGTGCTGGAGAAGCCAGGCTGTGATTTTTGTTTCAGGCGTTTACATTTTTTTATATGAAAAAAAGTTTTGATTTACAAAGTGATTTGATTTTGCTTTGACCTGATTTTGTATGCTTGAAATGATGCATTGTATGCTTGAGATGAACATGCATTAAATGCTTGTCTCACTAGGTTCCTACATATATATTTATATATACATACATTTCATATGTATATTTGTTTTTACCAAATGCATTTGTATTTGTTATCATATATACATACTTATACATAGTTACATTTACCTATATGTTTACATACTTATCTACTTACATATCGTATACCTATTTATACTTAAACATATTTTTGATATACATTGCATTATTATATATATATATATATTCACATTCATACAAACTTTCTTATATTTTATTTCACATAGGCATATATATACATTCATATACTTGTATATGTATATATTTTCAACATCATAAAGCTTATATATGTTTGTATATATATATTTGGGTGTTTATCTTAGTTTATAAATGGTGGAGTTTATATATTTATACATATAAGACTACAATATTCATCATATCCAGAAATTTATAACCCAATATCCAATATAGCTTTTAAATCAATATATATATATATATGTATGTATGTATGTATATATATATATATTCCAGATATCTTTAATTGTCAGAATTTTATTTGTTCGACTAATCAAAACTAATATTTCAATGATCTAATTCGGTTAATTACCAATTAACAATCGTTAAAAATCTGGGTCGTCACATTCCTCCCCCCTTTAGAACTTTTCGTCCTCGAAAAGGAACGAAGCGAGAATTTTAATTTATTGTGTATTTTAGTTAAATTATTATTTAAACATTTTTAACTCTTTTTACTCTTTTATTTTAAAATTTTAAAGCACTTTAAAATCTATATAATATTACCAAAATAGCTTTTATATAAAAATACTTTTTATAACTCGATGTCTCAACAAGTTCATCCTTGTTCTCATAGAAATTCGGTCATACGTTGATCAGGCGTAGGACTGAAAATCTATAAATACTTGGTAAACCCGTTTTCAACACCCAGTGAAAATACTTGGAAAATAATTTTATTGAAAATATAGAAAACCGTTTTTGAAAATAGAGGAAATATCTTTGGTGAGAATGCTCTGGAAATCATCACCCCCATCCATGGTCGCAGTTAACTCGATGGTTACGTTGCCATCCCGGCAAAATCAATAGATAACTGTAGGCCTCCGCGCTCCCCGATTACGCCATGGAACCCGCTACAGATCGCAGTTATACCCGGACTTTACGTTGCTATCACAGCAAAAACCCATATAACTGTAGGCATCAGCGCCCTCGAATTTCGCTGCCAAAAAATGAAACTTCTCCACTTGACCATAGATCGCAGTCTACCGATGTTACGTTGCCATCCCGGCAAAATCAAGTGTAGACTGTTGGCACTCATCCTCCACACGATTTTCGCTATGATCCACATAGTAGATCGCAGCGACATCGAGTTACACTGTCGTCACAGCATAACCCAAATACCCCTGTAGGCATCAGCGCCCTCGACTTTCGCTACCCAACAATCCTCAGGAACTAGTTTGTTCGGACTCCTCACAGGATCAACTTTAGAACCCCCTCTTAGGGTTCAAGGCAGTTCCACCTTGTGGAACTCCTGAGAAGTTCATTCAAGGGAGCGCCTTTTTCCCTAGAGCCACTTTCAAAACACTTTATACTATATATATATAGTATTTCCAAATCATACACCAAATATGAATCTCATATAAATCTCCTTTCTCAAAATCGATAATTCACAAACTAGGCTTTCCAAATTCCAAATTTGATTTTCCTCAAAAATAAAAAGCCTTTTTAGAAATCCATAGGTTCCCAAAACTTTTTCCCAAAATCATTTTCACAAAATCCTTTATATATACGTGTATATATATATATAATAACCTTGGGAAATCTTTGAATCACTTCATACTTGTATAAATTCACTTTTATACTTCAAATACTTTCAAAACCCTTTTCTTCTGTCAATAGATTCAACAAGGGGAGTTTATCATATATAACAAAGATATATAACTTTGTTTATTCCAAATCAAATATTCAAATTTGATTACTCTTTTATAAAGTTATTAACCACGTTACTTTTCTTCATAAAGTGAATCTTTAATCGTAGAAATTTCCAATTTCCATTTTACCTCATCATATATTTCACAAAATATACTCTTCATTTCAAAGACCATTTTACAGTTCTTATCCATAAATTTTCAATATCAATTTCATTCAAACCCGTACGATGTACACATATCATCCGTACGCTATATTAATCTGATCACTCACTCGATCACACAATTTCACTTCCGAACTAGTATTGTCCACCCGACTTCCTAGTGCGGACTCAGATTTGGTTTCTTGATCAGAAACCGTTATTCTCCTTGCATAGTCACAACTATGATAGAGAATATCTAGAATCAATCAAAAATCCATATCCAGGTTCGCCGTCGAAAATCGAGCGAAAAAAATCCCAACTCTGATTGATAATACTATCTCGAAATTTTGTGCTCGAATCTGGATCAAATCACTATGCGAATAGAATAATATACGTACATCCTACATATTTATCTTCATTGATTATCAGTTAAATCAATTCCCTTTCTATTCATCCTCACTTTGATTTTATTCACTTATTCACATTTGCCTTAATCCCCATTTGGATTATCACTTCAATTCTTATCTCAGTTGGGTATTTAATCAATAACAGTTTGAACTCCGACCTGTTTATATTTAGAAAATAGCTTGAAAATTTTAAAAATAGATAAATAGTTGAAAAATAATTATACATACTTATATTTATATATATATACAATTGCAGTCAACATAAAATGAACAGATTTGACAATTTATTAGCTGGAATGACATTTTGGAGGCTGAAACGATGTTAGCTTTTTGTTGAAAAGAAATTGAAAAGAATATAGATTCTTGTTATGATTATTTCTTTATTTGGTCAGGCAATTTCTACCAAACGTATGTTTGTTTACTGATCTAAATTTTTATCACTATCTTACCCATAGTTATTCTTTATTAAAAACTGTTTTGGCAGTGTTGTTTTATTCCTTTTGTTATACTTAGTTCCAGTGAGTGAAATAGAAGACAAGGCAGTGGTATTATATATGCATAGAAGTGAAGTGTGCTGGAGAAGCCAGGCTGTGATTTTTGTTTCAGGCGTTTACATTTTTTTATATGAAAAAAAGTTTTGATTTACAAAGTGATTTGATTTTGCTTTGACCTGATTTTATGTTTTACTGTTGACATTGTTTTGTATGCTTGAAATGATGCATTGTATGCTTGAGATGAACATGCATTAAATGCTTGTCTCACTAGGTTCCTACATATATATTTATATATACATACATTTCATATGTATATTTGTTTTTACCAAATGCATTTGTATTTGTTATCATATATACATACTTATACATAGTTACATTTACCTATATGTTTACATACTTATCTACTTACATATCGTATACCTATTTATACTTAAACATATTTTTGATATACATTGCATTATTATATATATATATATTCACATTCATACAAACTTTCTTATATTTTATTTCACATAGGCATATATATACATTCATATACTTGTATATGTATATATTTTCAACATCATAAAGCTTATATATGTTTGTATATATATATTTGGGTGTTTATCTTAGTTTATAAATGGTGGAGTTTATATATTTATACATATAAGACTACAATATTCATCATATCCAGAAATTTATAACCCAATATCCAATATAGCTTTTAAATCGATATATATATATATATATATATATATATAATATATTCCAGATACCTTTATTTGTCAGAATTTTATTTGTTCGACTAATCAATACTAATATTTCAATGATCTAATTCGGTTAATTACCAATTAACAATCGTTAAAAATCTGGGTCGTCACACATCCCAATATCCATGCACGTGCCATGCAAATATACATAGAAAAATAGCCATCTCATTTTATTTTTTTCCTAAAGAAAGCTTTTGGTAAAAAAAAAGCGAAATTGGTTGCAACATAATTTTGGTGTTTTTGAGCTTTGAAGCCAATACCTCTAGAACCTCAGTTTAGAGCACTCATTTAACATGAGTATTTTTGTAATTTCAAAAGGTTCGAATGGAGATATTCTCATTATATATAAAATAATAATAATAATCTTTAATAATAGTTGTAACACCTTTGGTGTCACACTTTTTTGGTGTCAGCGTGAACTACCAAAAACGTTCCTCTATAGTATTAACAAATCTTAATAGTTCTTAAAAATAAGATCTAATATTAAACTTTTTTTTACAAATTCAAACGCCCTAAAAAAAGATCTAACAATTAAACATGTTTTAGAAATTCAAAATGCTTCTAAAAATAGAATCTAAAATTAAACCTACTTTACAATTTCAAAATATTTCTTTACAAATATACAAATTTTAATATCACTTGAAATTTTTTTTTACTGATTTAAACATATACAATTTATAAGGAAAACAATTCACGCGCGAAGCACGTGCCATAACGCTCGTAATAATAGTAAGGTTGTCAATGGATATTCAAAAAATTCGAAATTCATTTGCATCCGTATCCGAAAAGCGGGTAAATATTCGATATTCGAAAAAACAGATATAAATGCGAATACGAAGACATTCGCATCCGAAAATTATTCGTTTGGTTTTTGTCAAAATTATAGTTTTTTATATGTATATTTCAATGTAATGAAAGATATGTATATATTGTTTTATCAAGTTAATAATTTATATTATATGCAGTTAATGTACATTAACTATTCAAAACTAATTATAATTTTCATATTTTGTTTTTCATACATTTCTAATCGATTGAAAACAGTTTATATTAAACCAATATATTTTTTATTTAATTTTTTGTTTATTTATGGATCATCAGCTGATAGAATAATAATTGGACACTGGTTCATATGGACAAATGCGGATATTCACATGCGACCATAACTTCGAACTAAAAAACCATAAAAGATATTTTTGTATTTTCATTCTCATATATCCTAACCCCAAAACCCTCACTTTCGTTTCCTGTTTCTCCACTCTTTGACAAATCTGTATTATTTATCTCGAAGCTTGAATATATTCATGGTATCTCTCACTTCTCTTCCTTCCCTTTGCCCTTGCCGCGTCTATAGACATTCCGATATCCGTTCTAAATCTTTCATTTCGTGTTCTGTTGGAACAGCTCCGTCGTCGGCAACATCAGGTATTTTTTTCCCATTTTATTTTAACGTTATTCGGTTTAAATCTTTTAGAGCCTGGTTCTTTGTTTGGTTGCTAACCGGAGAGCCTACTTTAAATACTTGTGATGATATTAAAAATCGATTCTCAGAGGGTGCTTGGCAATAGCTATAAGTAGCTAAGTAGCTTGCAAAGTAACAACTTTATTTTTTAACTTAAAAGTGGCGAATAATTTGAAGTCATAAGCAACACATACTTGCTTTATGACTTATTAAAAAAATTTCAACTAAATTCTACCTCCAATTTCAAATTTTCTCTACAAACATTTTTATTTTTATTTTAACTATTCTCTCAAAATTACTTACAATTCAAAAGAGATTTAAAACAAGTTGTTGCTAAAAGGGCTCTCAGTATGCAGCGGAAAGATATATTTCAACAACTTTAGTTACGGATGTATTGTATGCATTATGCTGACGGGCTAAATTTTGATGAAGTGGATGCTTGAATGTTGAGATTATTTTAGAGTTTGATCCATGTTGGATACATCTTGGGGGATTGAAATTCGAGAACATAATTCAGTATTGAATTTTTTGACACTAAGAAACTTGGAAGAGTACAAAAGAAGAACACGACACCATAGTATAGCTGCAACAATAGCTGATTATTAGTGTTACTCTTATATATGTAGTATTTTTTTAAAGCAATATATTTCAACAACATTTGTGTTTTAGTGTTAGAAACTGACCAATCTTTTTGCAGGTGGTAAAGGAACTAGGTACCCACGCAGAAGATCCAGAAGAAGCGATGGTCCCACCAAAAGTATGGAAGATTCTGTTAAGAGAAAATTGGAACAATTTTATGAGGGATTAGATGGCCCTCCTCTGCGGGTTCTTCCAATCGGTGGTTTAGGAGAAATAGGGATGAACTGTATGCTCGTAGGAAATTTTGACCGCTACATATTAATTGATGCTGGCATCATGTTTCCCGAGTAGGTTTCTATTCTGCTAATTATCAAAGCAACACCTATTTTAGATACACTATCAAATTTTCCTGGTGTATCAGCCCTGGAAAGTTGTTAAACAATATGGGTATCAAGGATCTGTATGTTTTTAGCAATCTTATAAGTTATAATAAATAAATGATAATTTTGTGGAAGCTATCTTTAACCTTGTAAATTTGATGCTTTAAGTCTTAATTTTCATTGAGGTATATGTTTTTGACATTTCGGTGGAACCCAGTGCACGAGGCTTCCGCATGATAGTGGGTTCTGGGGAGGTCGATAATGTATGCAGTCTTTCCCTCACATTGCGTAGAGGTTGTTTCTGAACTCGAACCTGGACGCCTAGATCACCATGCGCGCCACCTCATGTTTTTGACATTTCAATAGGAAAAAAAAAGGCACGCTGGTTATGATTTATGTCTACAAATACTTCAATTTCCTCAGAATTACAAAAAGTCTCACCTAACAAACTTTAGATATATGTGGCATTCTGGTTATACTTTATGTTAGAACTGCTTTGATTCCTTAGAATTTTGTGAACAGTCCACCTAATAATGTCTTTAGATATAAGTCACATGCTGGTTATTATGTGTGTTAAAACTACTTTGATTCCTTTGAATTTTGTGCCACCCAACAAAGTCTTCAGATATTTAACGAATATGCTTATACAACTCTTTGTTACAATGTTATAAAAGAGCTAACAAGTAAATCTTCTTTCACTGAATGGTAATTCAATCCAGTTCACTTCTTTGTATGCATTTCTAAGCAAGTCGTCTACAAGTAAAATGTCAATCATCATACCGTATCTTATTTTATTGCTCTTATGTCTGGTAATGATTATTAATCGTTTACAGGCACGTTAAAAATCCTCATTCTTAAACGATCTCCTAACATTTTTAAAATCTCGTAGATATCGAGTTAGGATAAGACACACACACACACAAATGTGCATGTCTCTCTCTACATATGTGTGTCTCCATATAAACCGATTATATATAGGTTTATTTTAGGAGTTTCGATCTAATTCATAAAATTCGGAAATTTCGGTTTCAGATTTCGTTGTTTATTTTTCATAAAATTACACAAATATGTATTTTATTTATTAGAACAAACTGTGTATTTATCTTTAATTGAAAAATAAGATATGAACCAACAACATTTATTAATTATAAATGGTTATAACACTAGTAAATATTTATTCATTACTTCGTAATCAAATTTTTTTAGTTACACTATTCATATATTTTTTCAGCGTTTTCACTAGATCGCACTGACCTAATTAGGTTTGCCAGTTGCCCACGCTTTCATCATGTTTGTTTTCGAAGTTAAATTTTAAAATTTGAATATTCATATATTTGAAACTGATTAGATTTTTTAATTTTTTTTTATGAAATTTAAAGTTTAATAGATTTTTTTATTGAAACGAAATTTCAGTTTGATTTGGTTTCGGTCCACATTAAAATTGAAATGGAACGACCCAAATCTCGACGTTTCAGTCGAAACCTCAAAGCATGATACACACACCTATATAAGAATAATATTATGGGGAAAGATGCATGACACCCCGTTTTCTTATCACTCATTAGGCACTCTTTTTTATTTTCAACAACACATTTCATTCATAATATTGAAATATTTTGAGAATATTCGATACATATCATGGATATCATTTATGAGCCGTTAATACATTGATTTTTAACCGTGACATATCAATCTCATCTTGCTAGGATAATTCAATTGAGCCAAATATTTGTGAAGGTGATATCAAGTATTATGTGAATATATCATTGTAATTTTGTAACATTTGAAATGTACAACTCAAAATATAAGAGGGCTGCTAGAACCTGGGGTACCATGGATCTTTCCATATATACCATGACTCAAAATTTTAGTTGAAATCCCCAAAATTTAGCTATTCCCATCCCCATTTTGTTGATAATCGGGATTCGGTTTTGTTCTTGAAATGTAAAAAGGAAACAATAAAAAACAACAAAAAATGAAAGACGGTAACATGTAAAAGAAGGAAGTACAAATCAAACAAGATAACACAAAAGTTGCTCAACAAGCTAAATAGTTTCAAGAAAAGATATGATACATTTATCAATACCAATCACTTTAGCAGAAATAACGTGAAATAACAGTAGCAACCAATTAAATCAACATTTTTTATGTATAGCACATATATTATTTTTGTAAATATAAGCACACTGTATTTCTACAGAAAAAGTATCAAAGTTTGAAACTACTACCATTCTCTTCCATATTTTATTGTTACTCTCTTTCTTACACTAGATCTTGTTCATCCATTAATTTATCTAATTCAATGGTGGATATTAAGAGTATAAATCGTTTAAAAATGAAGGCGCTATGGATCCCTCATCTTCTGTGAATGAGCATGTTTAAGCCATTATCATGTTTAAGCCATTATTAAATCATTTACAAAACTTAAACATATTCTAACATGATATCATATAAATATTGACGCTATAGATTGCTTAGGTTGTGTTATATAACATAATAACCCTCTCCATTTTTTTATTTTTATGATGTTAGCTATTGTTTATATTGCATATGACTTCTAAGTTGTTTAGGGTGGAACAAAGTGCTAAGCATCAATGTAATGACCTGACTAGCATTGAGTCTGCAGACAAATTTTTTTGGTAGGTATGCATGTAACAAAAATGTACCGATTGGTAGACGATGTATGATGGCTGAATGTAAATGTTGTGTTCTGTTTCCGCAATAACGTAGAATCACTCATTGAAATTTGGTTTTTCATTTTGCTTTAAAGTATGTTCAATTCTTTATGTTTAATATTCAGAAATGAAGCATAAGATGAAGTAAAATTTTAAACCGTAATAATTGACCTGAGCGAACCACGTTTGGTAAAACAAGAATAATCCGTGTTATGCGTATAAAAACATGACAAAACTAACGTTTACAGATAAATTTACCGAGCCACAACTTTGTTTCACGAAAGAGGAGCAAACTATATGATTTACAATATGGAAAATGATGCGAAAATCGATTGTTATTTTTTTAGTGCACCGATTACTACACACGTGACAATCGTAGGGGTAATAACATATAATGTAAAATTAAGGTGTTTCCGAGACCCGAACATCATGAATATGAGTCTCATGTACGTTTGAAAGTCCCATGGATTTTCTGAGCTATCAAATACTTGGTACTAGCCGAGTAACACGGACGTTAAAGTCTTGTACATGACATCTCAAAATCGTGTGTTTTCACTTGTCTTGAACTAAGCCGCATGTTTTGACTTTTGAACCAAGTACCATGAATTTGACACGTGCTCATGAACAAATGCATGTGAGGAGATACAGAGCAAGAAAGAGATGTCAACGTGATAAGGTAGCACAAGTATCCAAATTCGAGGTTGCGCGCCATGAATCTTTTTGTGTACCCCGTTTTGTAGCCAATTCTATGTGGCATGGATTTTCATCTACAATTATTTCCCGGTCCATGAATGAACACAATTGTGATATCGATTTTGACATGATATTGAATGGAAAACTTTACTTGCTTTATTAGTTATTAATGTGGTTTTGATACTCTTATATGCTTATTTGATATGAACTACCGATGACTTAATCGGACGTTGATTTCGATGATGCACAAGCAATAGCAATCACTATGGTGATGCAATTCATTTTGTTCAAATGCCCCCCCCCCCCCCATTGTTTGCTTCCACGTAATTTTAATAGCACAATCACATTAAGTAATAAAATTTTGGGTTATTATAATTTTAATATTCAGTTATGTAACTATATAAATATTAATAGCACAATCACCATGTAACATATCGCAAATAGGTAAAAATAAAATAAAATAAACACAACAAAATATAGAAAGAGCTGACAGAAACAAAATAAAAGCATAAATGTGTAAAATCATATATGTTCAAAAAATAAAGCAAAAATTAAAAATTGTGCTTCAAATATGTCCAGCAGCGTCCAACACTCATTAGCGCCCAGGAGTGTTAGGATGCACTTAGAAACCCAGGCATATTTAAATTTCTATATTAAGATGGGGTAAACCTTTAAAAAGTCACCACTTTGCGGTATACCATGGTGTCTTTGAAAGCATAGTTTTGAGTTGAGACCTTTTTATCCCAAGCTCTTAAGTTTTTGTATTTTTTTTACTGACTGGCTGTTATATGCTAGTTACGACGAATTAGGGATTCAGAAAATCATACCAGACACAACATTCATCAAAAGATGGAGCCACAAAATCGAAGCAGTTGTAATCACACATGGTCATGAGGATCACATTGGTGCATTGCCTTGGGTAAAGTGTTTCCATTATTTTTCTTGGATCTTACTTTTGATTGTGTACAAAATCAACTCGAAATCTAATGTTACTTGTAATGAATCATTCCTTTGTACTTCTGGTGCGCGAATAACAAAACAACCACTCCCCACCCCACAACCAAAAAAGGAGAAAAAAAAGGAAAAAAAAACCACACGCATACACGCACGCACGTGTGTATGCACAATAATGTTTGTTTTGTTTAAGGGCTTTTATAGTGTATGATACACACAGTTCTATATATGTTAAAGTTCTGGATTATTTACTTTTTCATCTCTTCTGTTTTGGTTGAAACTTTTGTTGAACTAGGCAATTCAGTACTCTATATGGATTTTATTTTTCAGATTCAATCTGTTCTTAGGAGCCAAGCCCTCAAATGAATCAGTCGGACTCCTGGAGGTCCTGATTGATGGATTTGATTACAGAAAATGAGCATTAATTAAAGTTGCGTTTTTAAAATGTAAAATGTGGATTGTTTGTTTTACTACTCAATTCAAAGGTGTTCAGTGCAACATGTTCCTCTGACTTATTATGTGGCATGTTTGATATGAAATAACCAAGCGGTGCCACAACAATTAACGTTACTGTATTTTTTTACCTTATAGGCAACTATAATTTTGAATATATACTGCTGTTTGATAAACTCCCCGCCTCATTCTTAGTTTAACCTGTTATTTTTCTCTCCATGTTATTAGGTCATTCCAGCTTTGGATCCCCATACTCCCATCTTTGCTTCCTCATTTACAATGGAGGTATGTTTAGAAATTTGTCAAAAGCAGCCAACCTTTTACCATGCTATTTTAGGATCTGTAACAATAAGTATTGATTTTTTGATGTAATTCTGCTTTAAATAACAGCTTATCAAAAAACGTTTAAAGGAGTTTGGAATTTTTGCTACATCAAGATTTAGGACATTTAATGTTAAAAGGAAGTTTCAAGCTGGGCCATTTGAAGTAGAGCCCATTCGCGTGACTCATTCTATTCCTGATTGTTGTGGTTTAGTTCTACGATGTGGTGATGGTACAATTCTTCACACAGGAGACTGGAAGGTAAACATCATTGCGCATTTCATGCTGTTCTATGCTTCAAGCACTATACTTTCAAGTCCATAAAACAATTATCTTCTTTCACAGATTGATGAATCACCCGTTGATGGGAAAATCTTTGACCGTGAAGCTTTAGAAGCATTGTCGAAAGAAGGGGTGACTTTAGTATGTTTTCTTCCGTGGTATTCGTTATCATTTATATTACTTCTATAAACTCTTTGTCCAATTCTTATAATTAAAATGCTTGATTATTGAATACGTAGATGATGAGCGACTCAACAAACATTCTTTCACCTGGAAGATCTGTTAGTGAGTCTGTGGTACGAGATTCTTTACTACGTCGTATTTCAGAAGCAAAGGGTAGAGTTATCACAACGCAGTTTGCTTCTAATATACATCGACTTGGAAGTGTGAAAGCTGCTGCTGATTTAACTGGTCGTAAATTGGTAAGATGTTTCACTCTTTCCGTCGACACATTTATTTGTCAAATTCAAAAAAGAGCACTTATGTTTGATCTATTGCATTTCTTGTATCGGTGTAAATTTTCACTTTGTTTGCTGAAACAGGTTTTCGTTGGCATGTCACTAAGAACCTATCTTGATGCTGCTTTTAAGGATGGAAAAGCTCCAATTGATCCTTCAACCTTGGTATGTGGTTTCTACTTCAATATAACTCATCATTTTTCAGAGTTTGTCTTATTTAGTTGGTGTAATATCAAATAGTAACACATCTGTTTAGATCTAAGCTATGTAGTTATATCCCCGCTAAAGTGCCTAGCGCTCTTCGACCGCTACACTTTTACAATTTAGCGCTATTAAACAGTAATCCGTTTAAAACCCCGCTAGTTATTGCTAGGCCCGCCAAATCAGAACCCACTTTAGTAATTTTAATATAAAAAATTAATTTAATCAAACACTCAAAAAATTATAACACTATTTCTAGTTCCCAAGTCTGAATTGCATTGCTCACGGCATACTTGTGTTTTGTTACATTGGAGTAAACAATGTTTCTTTTTCCTACACTAATGAAGTGAGACTGATAATAAATCAATTTAGAAATCAATTAAAGAAGTCATCATTAAATGTGAATTTAGTAATTATTTTGTTATCATTATGTGCAAGAGCTTAGACATTTCTATTGATTATAAGTTCTTTAATAAAGACAATAACTTTGATGCGTATCACCAACACTGATGATAAAATAATACAGATAAACTTTAGGATTCATTAAATCCAAACTCATATTTTATAGTAAGTTTTTAGAGTATTTCACAGGTTTTATTTTTTATTTTATTTTAGCCTTTACGCTCATTGTACTTTGACCTTAAAATTTGAATAGCTTATTTAAAAAACTGAATAGTTGATGGTCTTGTATATAATTGATGTTCAAATGTCTCGATATTTCTGGGTTATCATTTAAAGCAGTAATAGGCAAAAATTAGTACTCTTGAGATACTTGAGACATGACGCACAAGTAGGTTATAGTACTATACTTATCTTAAATTTTGGTTAGTACGGTACTGTAAGATATCACATAAGGAGGTTATATCCAAGTATTATTAAGTTATGGCACGAAATTATTACTCCACATTTTATTTTTGTGCTAATAGACCTTTTATTACTTAAACTCATGATTTCTTTGATTTCCAAAGGTGAAAGTGGAGGATATAGATGCCTACGCCCCCAAAGATCTGTTGATTGTGACGACTGGTTCTCAAGTAAGATAATCTGTGATGCAGAGAGCATTTCCTGTTTAATGTGAACAATTTACATTAATTTTTGACCATGATCAATTTTGTGTGTCAGGCAGAACCTCGAGCTGCTTTAAATCTTGCATCATTTGGGAGCAGTCATTCTCTGAAACTGAATAAGGAAGATATAATTTTATATTCAGCCAAGGTAAATAACCTACATTAATTCATGTTATAGCTGAAACTGCATTGTAGATTGAGTACTATAATCTCAATCTGCGAAGATTTATCTAACAAGATTTGGTGAAGAGTTGTGTTTCACGTTGCAAAGTTTCAAATCCTGGATTCTGGTTACACCTCCTCTCGAGATTTTCACAAATAATATCTCGTAACGGGTGAGATCTTGGATGAGATAAGTGTATATCGGATGTAGATCTCGGATCCTGAAATAAATATTGGGATCATCTCGTAGTAACTTATGAGCCTCAAAATTGATATTTTTTTTTGAAGATTTTTGTTGATTGTTATTAGAGAAGAAGGGTACGGGTGAGATCTTGGATGAGATAAGTGTATATCGGATGTAGATCTCGGATCCTGAAATAAATATTGGGATTATCTCGTAGTAACTTATGAGCCTCAAAATTGATTTTTTTTTTTTGAAGATTTTTGTTGATTGTTATTAGAGAAGAAGGGTAACATTCTTACTTTGCATACAAAGATAGTAGCTGCATTAAAAGATAGTAGCTTAATTAATTTGGTACTAACTAAAGAGTTCTTCTCATTTAAACATTAATAAAGGGGAAGAACATATGAAGTTATTTGTTCCGACAGATAACTAATAAAAACCAGAACTAAATTAACTATTAAATAATAACTGGTACGATAAATTTGTTTGAATCGTGTAAGAAAATTAAAAAGCTGCATCAAAAAAGAAAAGAAAAAATGAGTAAGATTTCGGTTTGACATCCGATCCAGATTTCGGTTAAGATTTTAATACCTTGGACGAGATGAATGTCAAGCCAAGCCAGATATGAATGAGATTTGATGTTTCATCCTATCCAAGTACAAAACTAAGTTTCGGGCAAGATGTACAAGATTTAAATCTCTATATGCATAACAACCTCGTATTGCATTCACTTAATATCTTTTATTGTATTCACTTTTCATGTTCCATAAATTTAATGGGACTTATTTTCCATCACTAAATGTGGTTTCTTAGAGCATGCCCAATATGTTGTGTTTTGTTCACTTCAAAAACACTCTTTGAATCAAGTCCAACACAAGCGGCACGTGGCTTGTTCAGTTTAATGTACCAAACAAATTAGGCTTCATTTGGTTTGTCCTTTTTAGTATTGGGTTTCTCTTCAAACAAAAATGCGTACGACACATGTATTTTTGTAATACAACCAATTTGGAAAATGACGTTAAAATACTACAAATTTGTTTTATTTTCTGTGTTCCGTGAAATGGCAGAAGCACGGAAAACAATCCATCCTCTTCACCGGCCCTCCATCGTCATAATGAGTCTAGTGACTTAGAAATTTAAAGCTTCTCTTTCGCTTTCCTCACATTTTGTAATGCATGTTAAAAACGTAAAACAAAAAACTCAAAATGAAACCAAACCAGCCCTTAGTTTTTGGGATCACTTTGCTGCATTGCAAGGATACGAGTGTCTAATCATTTTATTTATATTTGTTGAACGTCACCCTTAACAGAACAATTTAACTTATCCAAATATAGCAAGTAGTATTCACTTTGAAGTATATCTAAGTGAGGTTTCAGTAGTCCGCTAGCATTCAGCTTGAATCTTGCAAAATCAACTTCCTACTTCCAATTTGATCTGTCTCCTTAATTGAAAATAGATGTATAAACACATGATTGTGCAATTAGTGTCCAACAATTTACGATTCTCCGAATTGTTTACAACATTTACCATGAAATTTGTTTTGTGTACAGGGTATATATTACATAAAGTAAACCATTATTAAGTCTTTATTGTTTGTAAAGAAACTGTTGCAACATAGGCTCCCAAACTGGGAATATATGTAAGATTATCTGAATTTATTTGCTTAGCTTGTACTATTATCAAATATCTCAATTCACTACTCAACAAATTAGAGTGGATGATCTGTCATATTTGTTTTAGTGTTTACCTTAGCTTTTCTGTTGGTTTAATGCTGTTCTTGGTCAAATTACTACCCACAATCGATTTCCTACATTTCTTAGGTAATTGTACCTCTATTCGTACCAGTCATTTGATAATGATGTTGGACTATACACTTCGAAATTGACTTGTTCAGCATATACTTATTTTCAATTTTACTTGTAGGTGATTCCTGGAAATGAGACCAGGGTGATGAAAATGCTAAACCGTATAGCAGATATTGGTTCAACAATCATAATGGGAAAAAAAGAAGGCCTTCATACATCTGGGCATGCATACCAAGGGGAACTGGTACATTCTTTTCTTTAAAATTTTACTTATTTTTGCTCATCAAACTTTTAAGTTCACTCATGCCTCAATCAATGGCATTAATTGTCCAATTCGTGTGATATATTGTTGTAAATTCATCAAATATAGACGGACAAACACACATGTGCGCACACAGCACACAAAAAAAAAACACCTATGTATGGAGTCTAAAACCTATAATTTATGTTAAACATAGACGATAATTAGTTCCTAATAATGCAGGAGGAAGTTCTCAAGATTGTGAAGCCACAACACTTTCTTCCCATTCACGGGGAGCTTCTATTTCTTAAAGAGCATGAATTACTTGGAAAATCAACTGGCATTCGGCACACAACTGTAAGCTTATTGCTTCATTATGACCTTGGGCTCATTTCCTTGTTTTACACCAGACTTATGCTGTATTTGATCCATACTCGAATATTGTCTTCTGAAAATCAAAACCCTTTTTGGCTGTTTTCAGGAAGAATTCTGGATTTCGAACTTGTTACAAGGAAAGAATATTGAATTAAAGATGAAACTAAATCCACACCTTTCATATTTACATAATCGTTACATAAATCAATGGTTGATCCTTATATACAAATCATAACAAAAGAAACCTACTATGAAGTTGGGCGGTAGAGCTTTCTTCAGCAGATATGCAGTTAGAATTGTTGTATGTGGTGAGGGAAGCATCTACACTACTAATGTACCCTGTAATCTCTTGAATACAATTTAGGTACTGGATAGCTTTTATTAAATTATGCCTGAAACAATTGTGAGAAGGAAAAAAGAGAGTGTAGAAACAATGTTTAGGGTCCGTTCTTTACGAGGCGAGCGGGGCATTTGAGCGGGGAAGTTGGATGAAAGGAGAATGTGTTTAATGATGTGAGCGAGGTATTTGAGCGGAGTATTTGGGACTAAACGCACTATTTTTCCACCAACGGACCATTTCCCCCCAACGCAACATTTTCCTCTGTTCCCCACAACGGGCCATTTAGGGGAAATGGCCTGTTGCCGCGTCGGGAATGGAAACGCGGAAAATTTGAGTGCCGAACGGTACCTTAGTAACTATATGGATAGAATTTACTCATATCTTGCTTTGCAGAAGCTACTAACCTCTTAGGCTAATCTTTATTAGGTCTGAGAAACATAAGACAGCCTATTTGTCTGTTCTTGTTTGAATAAAAAAAGAAAGAAAGAAAAATGATCTGAGTGATACTTGTCTGAATCACTAACAAACCAAACATGAACATATAACTCTGTATGTTGAAAATCCATCCCTGAACCCGTAGTTATTATCGTCCAGACCGAATTTGTTCGTGAACATGACATTAAGGAGCACATGCATAACAGAAATAGAAAAAAAAGACCCTATCTCTTTTAAATACATGCAGAATTTGAGAGGTTGGTCAAATATACCTTTTAATTACCCGTTACACTAAAAAAAGGTATATTTTATTCTTGCAAATATAAGGCAGTATTATAACTTCCATAATAAATATAAATCACACAGCAATTGACATATTCAGTTTGTTGGTAATCATGAAAAAATTGTATTATACAATAAGGAATAATCTAAAACCTTCATTAATATTTTGTACAAAATTAAACAAACGGATAATTGATGTTTGATCGAGTTTGAACATTCATTAATAGTTTTTTCCAGACTTAAACGAGCGAACAAACAACTGCCCGTAAACAACTGCCCGTTCGATATGATACTTTCCTTTTTTTAATCTACATCAAACTAATTTTCAAAGTTTTGATTATATTAAGGGCTAAAAGTTAACATCACTTGTAGTTAAAAACCCAGCACTAAAATGTTAGTGAATACTACCAATAAGATTATGCTCTTGTTAAATCGAAATTTGGTTCAACGTTCAAGGTGTGTGTACAAGGAGGCATGCCCGAAGAAATTCCAATAATACCCTTTGGTTTTATGACAATTCACAAGATTATTTGAAACTATTAATAAGTTCAAAAGATAAAATAGGCTAGTCCAAACGACTATAGACAATAGGCTCAATAATGTTCTTTATTCAATCATGAACATGTTACAAAATGTGCAAATATGCAATTATCTAATTGCATAGGGCATTGTTTGTAAATATTTTATCTTCTCCCTTCTTATCCTTTATGCCATTAGTTTATCCTCGAGCTCTCAATGATAAGAGTGAGAAAGAAGTTAAGAGTCCCTTTTTATGAAGGGGTGCATCTCTATTTATAGTGGTTGGAAGAAGATAGTTTTGTTTCTATTGACGATGTTGGATTTTGATTGCTATCTTGGTGATGGCTTCAACATGAATGCTTTTGAAGCTTTATGAAGATAAATACATTAAACCCTCTTGAATTTGCTCTTGTGAATGATTTTATTCTTCTCTTTTTGCATGACCTTCGACATTCTATGACATTGATGTTGTGCGGTATTGATAACATGTGATATTCATGAAATGCGGCATCGATCTCATGTCGTTGCTATTCAATACTCCTATTGAATATGCAACATGTGATAAGCATTTGTATGCTGTTGGTATGTGGCAACCTCCCCTTGCCGTTATATTAATGAAGTGCGACGTTGGTTAAATGCGGCATAAATGACATTCAGAGTCCTCATTTGATGGAATGCGATATTGATAATAGGCGGCATTGACGATTGGTAGCATAGAGTAAGATGCGGCATCAATAAGAAGCGGTATTGAATCTACGCGACATTGAATCTACGTGACATTGATTAAGCGCGGCATTGAATCTACGCGACATTGAATCTATGTGACATTGATTAAGCGCGGCATTGAATCTACGTGACATTGATTAAGTGCGGTATTCTCCTTCACCTTATTGATGGAATGCGGCATAGATAGTATACGGTATGGAAGTAGTGCAGCATCACTTGAGGTTCGGTAAAAGAAGCGGTATCACTTGAGATGCGGTATGCGATGTTGACTTTATATGACATATGCCCTTTGTTTGATGAAGCATTTAGTGTCTTTAAGTTTTTAGGTGGTGGCTTTCGACATGCAGCTCTCCGATGTAATCACCGCCTTGTTAATATGCATTATTGACGATATACAGCTTTGATAAATTGCGATATCAATGGGATGCAATATAAATTCCTTTGCTTGTATTATCTAGAAAATATGTGGATAACATTGCCCCACTCTTTGTATAAAAGAAACTTTTTACACTTCAGTGTAAAACCGAGAATCTCATCATTATCTTAATTATTTGCGAGGCTTTTTCTAATCCTGTTTTCCTTTAAAGCACAAAATAAGTGATGATTTTTATTATAAACCCCAAATTCAGTTTTAGTTTTAAGCAATCCTTGATATATATTCTTTTGTGTGGAGATTCCTCCGTATTTTCTATATAAGTCGAGATTACTCTTAGGATATTATAAATTTTATTGAATTAATCAATAGTAATAATTTCTGAAAAGAAGCCCAGAAGTTTATCCGGTGATAATATTTTTTTTTAAGAGAAGACCAGAAAATTATCTAGTGATAATGATTTCATAAATGACAAATCAGAAGTCCATTTGGTAATTGTATTTTCTTGTAGAAAATCATCTGAAAATATCATGAGAGGGTGGCAATATCAGAAGACCTATTTGATAATAATAATATCTTAATTAGGAGACCGGAGAAACATTTGACAATAATAAGAATAATATCTTGATCGAAAGATCAGAAAACCATCTGGCAATAGGAATTATATTTTGAACAAAGTCCAGAAAATCATTTGGCAGTAATCGAAGACCAGAAATTTGTCTGGCAATAACAGAAGAAGACCGATAAATTCATCTGACAGTAATAGAAGACCAGAAAATCTATCTGGCAATAATAGAATACAAGAAAATCATCTGACAATAATAATAGAAGATCAGAATCCGTCTGGCAATAATATAGAAAGCAACAATAATAGAAAACCCATCTGGCAATAATTGAAGAAGACCAGAAAGTTCATCTGGCAGTAATGATATTCTTTTGCGGAGAAAACCACACTTTCTTTACTTTGAAGTGCAACATCCCATACTTGATAAATCTTCTTTTGGAAGATTGTTTGATTTTTGCTTTGGAGCACAAATGGCTCATTCCTCATCGAATTCCTTTGCCTCTCTTCGGGCTTTGGACGACTTAGTCTCTTTTCTTTGCGCCTCTCTTTGGACGTTGAACGTCTTAGTCCCTTTTTTCTTGCACCACTCTTTGGGCTTTGGACGTCTTAGTTCCTTCTCTTTGCGTCTCTTTTTGAGCTTTGGACGTCTTAGTCCTTTTCTTTGCACCTCCTTTTGAGTTTTGGACGCCTTAATCTTTTTTCTTTGCCACCATCTTAGGTGGTGATTTCAACTTGGATCGAACCATTTATCGTCGTTTTAGGTGATGATTTAGGTCTGTTGTCTGGTATGTTTGGTTAGCTATCTTAAGCAGAACCAAAGACTTATCCGACCTTTCTCTAGGAGGAGCTTTAGTAAGGCTTTAACGACGATACTAAAGGCTGGTTCGGTACTTTGGTCATGCCATCTTATACAGGACCAAAGGTTTAGGCCGTTCTTCCTCTAGCAGGCGCTTCGACAAGGTCACGTAGGCAGGCGCAGAAAGGCAGGTGCAGAAGGCTTGCATATGCTTTGATCATCCCTTTTCAGATGGGACCAAAGGCTTACTCCAACCTCCCTCTAGGAGGTGCTTTGACTAGGTCATCTTGGTGGGGACAGACTTTTTCGTTCCTTACTACCATCTTAGATAGTGGTTTAGGCTTTTCCTTTTATTTTAGAAGAATCTTACTCTTCAACCATGTAGATATACTCATTTCAACTTTTTCATTCATTGTTGGAAAATATGGTCGTAAATGTTCGACATTCCATGCTCTTGCTATTACATTGCCATCATGTCGGCATAGTTTATAGGTTTTAGGTAGGATTACTTTGTGTATGATTAGAGATCCTTCCCAATTTGGTCCAAACGGTCCATCCGCTGGGTTCTTAGTATTTGCCATAACTTTCCGAAGCACTAAATCTCTCTTTTGAAATGATCTTTCTCTCGCTTTGGAGTTATACCATTTCAATATCCTTTGTCGATATTCAAACGCTTGTTCAGCTGCCTCGTTTCTTAGTTCATTGATTAACTTTGGAAATCTTTCTTTTGTTTTTTAACATTTCGATGGGATTCAACCTCAACTTCAATCGGAAGCATTATTTTTTATGTATAAGAAATCCATTCTGCCATGGCTTGATATGCCCAAAGTGTAAGTAGTAGCTATTCCATTCAACTTGTTTTTCGTAAAGTATGTAGCAGGAGTTGAGTATTTCTTTGTGAATTCACGCTTTTAGGGGTAAATTTCCTTTTTGATACACTTTGTGGTTTCATTGGTAATCAAAGATCAACTTTCTAGCATTAATACTCTTGATCTTGTAGATGAAAATTCTGTAATTATATAGCATGTTTTGCATTGGTCTCATGCTGGATTCATGCTTAGGTAGGAATCATAAACGCTTTTAGAATTTGATAGGAGTTATAAGCATAGTCATGTTGAAGCTACGCGATCCCAAGTTAGTCCATGTAGAACAATTTTATCCAAGTAGAAACCGAAGCAAGTTGTGATTAAAAATCACACGTGCTTTGGAAGTCGAAACAAGCCATAATTCAAGATATCTTTTACTGCTTTGCAATCTTATTATCCTATTTCAGATGATTTTTGTAGATCTCGTCTGAATCTCGTAGCTTACAATGTAGAATAATGATTCGACTTCCGAGTTGTAGATTTACTTAAATTTCTTTCCCTTTTTAGTCGGAAGATGGTTTTCTTTCAATACTTATTTTATCTCGATGTAGTGACCATCTTGCTAATAATTCCTTATCTTTTGCTTTGCTCTACGTGGCTAAGACAATCCATATAAAAACCCTTTCTTAAATATTTCCTTTCTCAATAAGCTCCAGTTTGACGGATTTGTCCCCTTTTAACTGTTCATGACCATAATTCTCGATGAATGTCTTTCCAAAAACTATTGGTCGGGGTACTCTGATGGACTAAATTTAGAGGTTCCATTTTGGTTGTTTGAAGTTCCAAACTTGGGTCTTGCACCCCACTAGGCTCTCTTGGTAAGTAGTCATTCCCTTTTTGGTTAATATAATTAATTTGCAAATCTTAAAATGATTTTATCAAAATATCATTTGCGTCAAAATACGGCGTTAAAAATTACGGCGATAGACTATATATTACTTGATGAGATACTTTTGTCATGCAAATTTTCTTAGGATAGCGGGTTGTTTGATGGTATAAAATTTTATGAAAATAAGATGGAATATTGTATCCCTATATAATCAGGTCGAATAGTAGGTTTCAAAAATTGTGAAACTTTTAGAAATCACCTTTTCAATAAATTGGATAACCATAAAAACAAACTTTTTGTAAATTGATCCAACAGGAAGGGTTAACAACACCTTCGATCCAAGGACTTAAATTAGTTGCTATATTGGACGTGATGAACATGACTGCAAGAGTTAACATCTTGACATAAATAATCCAGTCAATCCATTGTCCTATATAAAAAAACTTAAATTCCCATTTTGGTATTTAAATCCCGACCATAAAGAAAGAATCTCTTCAAACTCCATTCTCTTGATATAGAAAATTTGAAAATTTATCTGATAATGGAAATTCCTGAAAATTCAGGGCTTATCAGATATCTATTCGTGGTAGATTAGTCTTCGTTTATCCTAATATGATATGAGTTCCAAAATCTGGTGACGCATAAATTTTTTAAATCATGAATTTCGACATACTTTATTTTCAAAATCTGTAAAATTTTGAAATCATCTCTCGAAACAATTGTTCTTTCTGAAAGCTTTGATATGTTTGAAATCATGCATAGAGTTTTATATATTTGAAACCACATACACTCAAAATTTATACATTTTCAAAAACATGGTATACTCGAAACTGTTCATATACATGAAGCTATATTAATATATATTCTAAACTTATAATATATGTTCTTGAACCTTTGTATATTTAAAGGTTGATATATATTAAACTTCATGTATATATTTGAAATTTCATATGCATAAAACTTTATATGCGTTTAAAATCGGTATATATCAAGGAACGAGGTTTCGGTCGGTACCCCGAAATTTCGGGGGTACCGGACCGGTTTCGACGGAGAACGGTCCGAAACCGACATTAAAAATCGGTTCCGGACTAGGGCAAAAAGAAAAAATCAATCGCATCTTTTTTTCTTCAGAAAAAACGTGATTTCGCTGCTTTTGAAGGACTAACAAACAGACATTAAGAATCTTGCAGCAAACATGTGAAGGAAAAGCAAAATTAAAGGCAGAATTTAGAATATTACGTCAAATCAAAAGCTGTAATAATTCAAACGTGAATCGAGTTATCAGATCGTTTCAAAAGCTTATAAATTGCAGTAGATAGAGAACATACTTATCGCATCAAGAAAAACTCAAATCGCAGCTCAATTGGAATTCTCCTCTGAGACATCGTCTTCGTCGGCTTTACGGTAATGGATCTTCTTTTTGTTTTCGCCGTCGCGATTCATTTTCTTTTCGTTTTTTTTTCTGTCGCCTTTCGTCCAGAGCTTCGCCTTTTTTTTCGTTCGATAATAGCTACGGAAGATGAAAAGGGGAGAACTTCTGTAAGGTTTAGGTGCGAATTAATTAGGGCATTGGGCTATTGGGCTGCATATTTTTTTTAGGGTAGTCTCTATTTTTTTAGGTGCGAATTATATTACCTGAACTTGCAATTTTAGGTGCGAATTAATTGTATGAGTTGTGTACAAAGGGGAGCAGTCTCTATTTTTTTTTAGGTGCGAACGAGTTATATAACAGTGATATATCAAGCGATTAATATAGTCAGACTACATGTACAACACAGAATGACGAACCCTCCTCATTTGATAACATGTTGGCAACGTTTTTAGGCACGAGACAAATACAATATGGTTATCCACCATACCATATGACACAAGTGGATGAAGAAAATTGTGAGAACGATCCATATAGAGCACCGAGAAATAGTTTTTGGATGTAGTAAATTTATGATGTTGTATGTTGTATTCTATTTCTTTGTACACTATAATTATATTTTATTGATTGTTCACAAGTTTATTAACAAACTAATGAAAACCGAAATTTGGACCGAAACCGAAACAAAACCGAAATTTCCGAAATTTACGAAATCATCCGAAACTAACAAAATTTCAAATGACCGAAACCGAGACCGAAACCGAGTTCTCGAACCTTGGTATATATTCAAAATCTATATACATTTGTGATTGTTTACTTTCGACTCATATATATATATATATTCAAGGCTGTATATATATTACACTGTCTAATATTTGAAATCTAGTACACATTCTTGAAACCTGCTTATATATTTAAAAGCTAATGTATGATTGAAGATAATACATATGATACTGACATATGTTCATACATATTAAACCATATAAACGTGAAAAACTGACATATTTAAAACTGATATATGAAGTCTATATTTATTCAAGACCCATGTATATCCAAATTTGTTATACCCATAATTCGAAAGCTTATATATTTTTGAAAGCTGATGTATATAAAACTTTATATGCATATTTGAAACCTTTATATATTTGGAAACTTAGGTGTATACAAAACCTTATATTTACAAAACCACATGTATTCAAAATTTATGTATATATATGAAACAACATTTATTCGGAAACTCTCACATTCGTCAAAACTTAGTATACTTTTGCGATTATGCACATGTACCTGAAGCTCTCATATATTCAAAATCTTGCATATATACAAAGCCTTGTGTCTTTCAAAAGCTTGATATACTCAAAATTGTATGTACATTCAAAGCCATATATCCATTTAAAGTTTATATACTCAAAATTGTATGTATGAAACTTGTCATAGATTTAAAAGCTTGCATAAGATATATTTTTTAAAACTACACACATATGTGTGTATATATGTGTGTGTATCCATTTGCATATATGTAAAGCCTATATACTTACAAACCTGCCATATGCAAAGCCTCATATAAAAACCGACACATTTAACAACTTATATGCATACTCAAAAACTGATGTATATATATAAAAAAACTTGTATATTTGGGAACTCAGATATATTTACATGAAACTCCATATGTATAACTTTCCTGTTTGAAAATTCATGTATATGTATACAAAATTTCATAAATTCAAAACCAGATACGTATTTGAGATTTTCACTTACAAAAACTGAATTCTTTCAAGATTTTCAGCTTTGAAACTCGTATATCTATAAACTTTTGAAAATTTAAAATTTGAAATTGTTAACTTTAAAAATTTGGTAACCTCTAAAATGAAACCATTAACTTTGGTAGCGAGCTTTGAACTTAGAGCCCTCTGTTTTGAAATGAATTCTTATACTTATGAAATGGAGCCTGATCACCTTAAAAATGATATTTGATTGCCTTCGAATTAAGATCTGATTATCTTCTGCATGAAATTGAATTTCGATATGAGACTCGATGTTTCAGATCTATTAATTTCCGAAGTCATTGGTTCCAGCACCCATCATTTTCGACGTTAGACCTTGAATTTGGACATGAAGTTTGAATCATTTGAAATTAACGTTTTTGAAATGAAATCGTTAGATTCTGACATCAATCAATTCCTCTTAGATGTGGAAACTTTTGACATAAACTGGGCTTTGACCCGAGTTTCCCAACGACGTTATTTTGATTTGCGGCATTAGATAACCTTGCGGCGTCACTTAATTGCGGCATTTATTACCCATCGATATCGCTTACTTGCGGCATTGTTTGCCTTACGGCATTGATTACTTACAAAATCACTAACTTGCAGCATTGATTGCCCTACGATATCGCCTACTTGTAGCGTCAATAATTTACAACATGGCTTATTTGCAGCATCAATAAGTCCCTTTCACCAAACCTTTCGACATCAATTATTTTCCTATGAGACCACCGTGTATTCATTGGCTCTGGCATCTATTTTCTTCAACATCAATAAGTCTCATGTTAATTATCCATCATGATCTTCAACATAGATTATCCCGATGGTTCACCGAACCAATTCGATACGAATCTCTTTAACTTTAGCATTGATAAATCTCCAATATCAATTTTGAACTTCAACACCACCCAATTCCGTTTATAAATACTCATCATTAGTCAGATCTAAAAATATGCTTTCATCTGATTCCATAAGTTTGATAGTATCTGGATCTGGAATTAGCTGATAGACAATTATCATTTCATTAAAAATAGGAGAGATCGATACAAAATTGACGTCGAAGTTGTATTTGATGTTGAATGGATTATGAGTCAAGAGCAGTGATGGGAGGAGAGGAGGGACATAGGATTGTTTCTTTAGGGATATGGTAGCATAAAACAACAGGTGGATCGTGTGATGGGAATTAGAAATCTAAATTGGTTATGTCGTAAGCAAGTTGGGTAGGTGGAATAAACATTGAATGAATATAATTTAACGTCGAATGCATGCGAGATGGATTGAACGTCACAGAATGGATGAAGCAGAATTAATGATGTCTGTTTATATCCCTGCAAATATTTAACAATAATTAGATTTTTGATTTTGAATTATTTTTCAAAATATGAAGGTCGAACCTCTTTAGGGTATTTTGGCCATTTTTCGAACATGTGGAATTTCAAGCCCTCCCAACGTCAAAATGTTAAACCGAAATTTGTTCAATGTTCAAGGTGTGTGTACAAGGAGGCATGTTCGAAGAAATTCCAATAACACCCCTTGGGTTTATGATAATTCACAAAATTATTTGAAGTACTATTCATAAGTTCAAAAGATAAAATATGCAAGTCCAAACAACTATATATGACAGGCTCAATTCATGTTCTTTATTCAATCATGAACATGTTACAAAATGTGCAAATATGCAATTATCTAATTGCATAGGTCCTTGTTTGCAAATACTTTATCTTCTCCCTTATTATCCTTTGTACATTAGTTTGTCATCACGCTTTCAATGAAGAGAACTTGGAGAAGATCCTAACTGGAAAAAACGATAAGAGTAAGAAAGAAGTTAAATGTCCCTTTCTATGAGGAGGTATATCTCTTTTTACAGTGATTGGAAGGAGGTATGGTTGCTTCTATTGGCGATGTGAGACTTTGATTGCTATCTTGGTGTTGGCTTCAATATGAATGCCTTTGAAGCTTTATGAAGGGAAACACACTAAATTCTCTTGAATTTGCTCTTGTGAATGATTTTTTCTTCTATCCTTGCACGACCTTCGACATTCTATGACATTGATGTTGTGCGGTATTGATAACATGTGATATTCATGAAATGCGGCATCGATCTCATGCCGTAGCTATTCAATACTCCTATTGAATAGGCGATATGTGATAAGCCTTTGTATACTGCTGAAATGCGGCAATCTCCCCTTACTGTTATATTAATGAAGTGCGACATTGGTTAAATGCGGCATATATGACATTCAACGTCCTCAGGCGGCATTGGTGATTGACGGCATTAGTGATTAGCGGCATAGAGTAAGATGCGACATTGAATCTACGCGGCATTGATTAAGTGCGACATTCTCATTTACCTTAGTGATGGAATGCGACATAGATAGTATACGGTATGGAAGTAGTGCGGCATCACTTGAGGTTCAATATTGAAAAGAAGCGGCATCACTTGAGATGCGGTATGCGATGTTGACTTTATATGACATACGTCCTTTGTTTTAATGAAGCATTCAGTGTCTTTAGGTGATGGCTTTCGGCGTGCAGCTCCCCGATGTAATCACCGCCTTGTTAATATGTAGTATTGATGATATACGGCTTTGATAAATTGCGATATCAATGGGGTGCGATATAAATTCCTTTGCTTGTATCATCTAGAAAATATGTGGATAACAGCTCTCTCTCCCCACCAACGTCCCCACCCCACTCCCTATCCCTCCCCCTCCCTCTCCCTCTCCCTCTCCCTCTCCCTCTCCCTTTTCTTTCGACAGCCCGGGGTGGTTCTGGCATGAGTCATGTATGTGTAGCTATACACAGTTTCAATCTCAGAACAAACCAACCAATTTGGATGTGTATGTACACGTATAATAAGAAAAATTCATTATATAATACATACATAGCCATTACCCTTTATATAGGGCACAAAAAAGCAAAATACAACCACGAAAGTTTTACACACATGTGTGCGCGTGCGCGTGCGCACCCTTGTAAAAAAGAGCAAAATATTTCAATCACAGTAGGTTTAGATATCATTCAAAGGCCTCATTTCCATCTTTCTAGCCACCAATATATTGCCAATAGGACCAGGGACTTGCATATCACCACCTTCAATGAGCAGCTGGAGCTTTCTTTTGTTTTGACTGTCCATATATCATCTTGTAAGATAGAAAATGTACTCCTATATTTCTCATGAAAACATCCCTGATTATGTCCAAGCCATACCACCCAAATAAATGCACTAAAAACTATGTCAGTAAGCCCTTTTCGTTGGATTTTTAATATCAAATCCTTCATTGTCCCAATATCTAAGTTGACCACCCATATTTACCTCCGTGCGGATGTTATAATGCTGAGCACGTCACAACCAGCTCAATGTTGTACCATCGCATTCAGCAAACAAGTGGATGTGTGTTTGCACTCCGTGCTTAACACAAAACAGCAGCAGCAGCAGCAGATAAATACATAAATAAAAGGTTGACCAGTGAATCGGTTTTTAATCGTCAACATTTCAATAGTATTAAGGCTATGTTACTGACTTCATTCCATGCAAAATAAATGATTTCTTAGAAGCAGCAAACCCTTGATTTTGGTTGTAATTAAAATATTGGCTGAAACGGCTTCCATATTGTACACTTAATCTCTTAACTAATAATAAAAAAAAAATTGAAATTGTTGTTGCAGGTGATAAAAAATGGAGAAATGCTCGGTGTGTCACATTTAAGAAACAGAAGAGTTTTGTCTAATGGATTCGTTTCTTTAGGAAGGGAGGAGCTACAGGTTAATAGTATTCCTTGACTCACAAACCATTTTGTTTTATTCTTGTGCAATGAGCTTATCCTCTATTTGGGGGCAGTTAATGTACAACGATGGTGACAAAGCATTTGGAACTTCAGCAGAGCTTTGTGTTGATGAGAGGTTACGGATCGCATCTGATGGTATAATAGTTGTATGGTAAAGTATCAAACTCTGATATACAAATAGTATTATATGATGGTGTAATCTACTTCTGTAATGGTAAGGTACACCACTGGTTATCATTGTCAGTTGCTACAAATCTGGCAATTTCTTGAGAGCGGGATGTTCAATTTAATCTTGAATGATTATAATATTTCTTAAACTGGCAATTTATAGCATGACACTATTCTTGTTACTTTGGTCTCTGCATCAGTATGAATATTTGAAGAGTTAATGTATTTGATTCATTCTTATCACATTTATATTTCAGCATGGAAATCATGCGACCACAAGAAACAAATAGTTCATCACAACTGAAAGGCAAAATACGGATAACCACAAGATGTCTATGGCTTGACAAAGGAAAACTTTTAGATGCTCTTTATAAAGCTGCTCATGCGTCACTATCAAGCTGTCCAGTAAATTGCCCTCTTGCTCACATGGAACGTATTGTATCAGAAGTATTAAGAAAAATGGTACGGAAATACAGTAGCAAAAGACCTGAAGTCATTGCAGTTGCTGTTGAAAATACAGTTGGAGTTCTTGCGGAAGACATGAAAGCAAGATTATCTGGCAAAACTCCTGGCAGTGTTCGGTTACCATTAGATAATCAACCATCAGGGACTGGTTTTAAGAGTTTAGGCTTAAAGTTAGGTAACGACAAAGAGGAAGCTACTGATCCTACTGTTGTTATGGAAAACCCAATAGAAGAAGAATCTGAAGGTAATAATGTTGTTTTAACAGTTTAATTGCTCATTGCTCCCTTTAGTTCAGTTTTCACCGTTTTCCCCCCTCTTACAGACAGTTATGGTATCTCAAAATAAGAATGAAATATCCAGTCTAGCCTACGTAAAGTAACAACTAATCAGTTTTTTGAAGTTTTGAAAAATTAATATTTAAGTGTGTCAGCTATATTTAAAGGTGCAACTGAATTATCTTAAAATCACATGGAGATTCACTGTGGTTATGTTTTTATACATCTGCACTGCACAAGTTACAGTTAACGTAAATCAGGCGTTAGTAGAAACAATCAAGGTTGGTGTTTCCCTGTGAGCAGAGAAGACCCTTTGAAAACATATGTTCATTTTGCTTTAGGTTTCGTATATGTAGCCTTAAATAGCTAAGTTTTTACCATGGAGCTGCAGACATTGTTGCATCGCTAATGTCACCCATGGATACGTCTATCACATGATGTTCAATTCCATCATCCGTAATTAAACACTTTTTTATTTCCCCCCCCATAGGTAATAGTTCTGATGAAGAAGAATCGCTGCCAATACCTGAAACAGTTGCAGCTTCACTTGTTTCTACTCCAGAAAGTATCTTAATTTCAGAGGAAACTGTTGATACCAGCGAAGACCTTGTGGTATCGACAGAGGAGACTAAACCAACAAAACAGAAGGCAGAGACACGTAAATCCATCAAAAGAAATAAATGGAAGCCTGAAGAGATAAAGAAATTAATTAAAAAACGTGCTGAGCTGGACGATCGATTTCAAGCAGTTAAAGGAAGAATGATTCTTTGGGAAGAGGTGTCATCTAGCTTGTCTGAACATGGGGTTAACCGGAGTCCAGGGCAATGCAAATCTCTTTGGGCATCACTGGTTCAGAAATACGAGGTAATTATTCTTTTATTGCCCAACATAACACAAAAAAATAAGCTAGAAATTGGGAACTCTTTGGTAAACTAAATTCCGTTTTTTTAATCAACCTTTTATGTTTTCTTTGATTCATACTTGATATGATTAGAAACTTTCTTGTTTTTAGGAGGTTAAAACCGATGAGAAAGGCCAAAAGAGTTGGCCACACTTTGTTGCTGTGGACAAGATTTTGTCCTCCAGGGAAGCAACTTAATTTGGAAGGCAGCTAGCTATATGGATTTTATTCACATACAGGGATATTTTCCTACCAAAGAAGGAGAGGAATCTCGTGCTTTGACATCTCTTTGTTACCTTAAATAGGATCACATGACATGAGTTGGTTAAAGACCAGGATAATTGTACATGGAAGTACTGATATTCAACGGCAATGGTTATCCAATGTTTTCAAATTTGGTAATGAATGCCATTTGTGCAGGATGTACTGTATTCATCCCTTCATTGGTAAGGTCATGTGTCAACATTACAAGTAGCTCATCTCATTGGTAGAAAACAGTTCAATTTAATATATTGATGACTCTTATTCAATTTATCATATCGGTGACTTTTATTTTTTGAAATTTTTCCTTAAAATAGAGAGATAGCTATGCAATACGCTGGTTCTGTACTTTCTAGCAGTTGCACGATATTGTTTCAATCTATACCATGGAAATGTGTTTGAGAAAAGCTACAAGTGATCATCTGAGCCTCTTACTTTTGTAGCTATTTCTCTTCCTCCTGTCAGATGCCATGGTGATCTTAATCACGATGTAATTTATTTTACACCCCAAGAATCTTAAATGTCAGCGTCCGTTGTTAATGGTAGTGTGCTTAGTCTGTAAATTTTGACATTCTTTTCTTTCTTATGTGCAATTCTTCACGGCTCGTGTTAATACTTCCTTTCTGCTTCTCTCAATTTGAAACCCTACGAGGTTCGAAAAGATGTGCGAAGAGTGGCATTTTAGAACGTTCATTATTTCAAGGGTTCAAACCCATAGCCTTAAGGGTCTTAGTTTACGACATTGTACCACTTGACAGTTGATGCATTTAATGATCAATATTTATTGTGTTAAATTTTGTGCTTTATTTAAATGATAATATTTTGCTGCTTTTAATTTAAGCCAGCATTGTTAATTAAGCCTTATTTATGAAGTGATTGCTATTGCTATATGTTTGGCATGCACAATCAACATGGTTTTATAATATTTACTGTTAAAGGGACTGTAAAATTGAATAAGGGGGCTATTTTTTTTGTTTTTCGGAAAATTGTTAAGGGACGTACAAAAAAATGTCTTCCCCCTTTAGAAAAAAGAATCCGCATCTACCTCAATTTTTCGACGTCATATTATCATTTTTTTCATATTTTTTCGACAAGCCTTGCCGAAAATGGTTTTCGGTGAACCATATCGATTTCTTTTTAATTTTTCAATGGGCTGTTGCCAAATTTTTCTTTACTCGAGGGGTAAAATTATAAACCATTTTATTTGAATGGAGTTCCTATAGCAGTTTTTTCTTATGTGGACTCCCCATAAAATCCCCTTTCATCCAATAAAAAATAGAGTTCTTTTAACAATGCTTTTTCTAATTAAATGACACAAGAGAGTTTTAAAGGTTGGGTTTGTAGACATCTATTCCATTATATATAAAAGGGAATATGAGACCATTTTTGTTCCCTTCTCATTCAATCTCAAGTTGTATACTAACCTTCCGTTAATTTAGCTATTTTTTATACCATTAAACCCTTTTACCTTTTCTTCTTCATACTAATACATTGGAATGCAAGAAATCAAGGGTCATACTTTCACTTAAGATTTGCAGTCAGTTTACCTTTTCCCATCTCATTGAATTCTATTTATACATAAAAGAAAATACGAGACAATTTCTATCCTCACTTCTCGTTCAATCTCAAGTTGTATGCTAATCTCTCATTAATTTAGCCATTAAACCCTCTTACTTTATTCTCCATACTAATACATCGAAATACAAGAACAACTCAAGGGTCATACTCACACTTAAGATTTGCAGTTAATTTACCTTTTCCCTTCTCATTAAATTCTACTATTAAAATGCAATAAGTCCAATTTCTTTTCTCCTCACTTCAATAATGTTTACTAAATCTCCTTTGTATTCTGGCTATCTTACTATCCTAATAGTTCCTTAATGCTTTGTTCCTTTAGAAAATCAAAAAAACAAAATTATTGAAGATGTGCGAGGTTCGAAATCAAAAAAACATTCTCTTCTACCTGTCATTATCTAATATAATTTTTTCTTTAACATTTCAGATAAATATTTTTTTTCCATTAAAATTTGCTTCCATTGTATTCTTTAGGTTCTGATTGCTTGTTTGATTTATTTGATCCAAATATGATCTACTGCACTAAAAAATGTATGCTCTAATCTCTCATCCTTCAATTTCCTTTTATATCATCGCTTTTATGCGTACTTTTCCAAAAAATGGAGTTAATAGTTTTTTTTAAGGATTTTTAACACCGGTTTATGTTTAGAAAAAAAAATTATTTTATTATCACATGGTCCGCTAATAAATTATATATATACATATAATTCATTTAAACATACTATAATTTGAATTTGCTTAATTGAGTCACTCATATTTGTTCTATATGCATCCATGTTGAAGTTAGATAGATAACACTTCCTTTTGTGGGCTATCAATTTATTATTGTTGTATACCGAGAATCTCTAATTTATTTTTAGTTTCTCCGTTTCTTTCACATTATTTATCATTTTACAACGAATAATTTCATAAGAAATTGACTAAGAAATTAGGGTTCCATTAATTAATCTATGTTAGATAACTTTGCTATCATATTTATATTTTATAAATTTATAGTATGGTTTAGGCTAATTCTCTTAGACGCGTGATAATGTTGAGTAGCCCACCTAAATTAAAAAAAAAAATAGGACAAAACTGCCCTTTTGTCATTCATCCATTGTTTTACCTCTCATTCTATTTTTCTTCTTCTATTCCTCTTATCCAATAAACCTCGATAATAGAATTTTAGATGAATTCTCAATCCTTGTGCTTGGATCGATGGATTGTAATGATATACCTAATAGAGTCAGAAAAGGTAAAACTTGAATTTTATGCTGTTTTGATTTTTTCTAAAATTTGTAAATGATCATTTCGCAGAAAAGGTAAAACTTGAATTTTATGTTACGTGATTTTACCGAGGTGATTTCTCAACGATGAGATTCTTTTGCGATTTGATTTTTACTAGGGAAGGTTATAAATGGAAAAATCTAACAATAAGATGGGCATACTCAGCAAAAACATGGGTATACTGGTTTTTCAGTTTTGTGGAGGGCTGTTCAATAACTTTTCAGGCTTAAAGATAGCTTATGTTTTAATTCTTTCAATTCTCTATTTCAATTATATAAGAAGTTCAATATTAGACTTTTTTTAATCTCATTTCTCCATGATTGTTCCCACTGCAAATAAAGACCGCTTGGTGCTTTCAGATGTAAATTTACATTTTACCCCTTTTAGTAATTTCACTTTAAAAGTTTTAGTTCAGAGATTAGCAAGTACAGTTAATGGCTATTATATATAGGGGGTCTCTAATTTATTTTCAATTTCTTTGTTTCTTTGTATTTACCATTTTCCAACAAAAAAATTCCATAAGGCATTGATTAAGAAATTAGGGATCCATTAATGGATCTATTCGAGGAATACCTCTTCACCTCCATGCCTTTGATTATACTCAAATTCGCAATGATGCATGTTAGGTTGTTTTGCTATCAATATTATATTTGTTAAATTATATAACATGTTTTCATCCCCTTAAGTTCTTTGTATCTTTATATAAGAAGTTCAATAATACACTTTTTATCTCAATTCTCCGCAAATGTTCTCAGTCCAAATAAAGAGCCCTCAGTGCTTTTAAATATAATTTTATGTGTGACCCCATTCCTTAATTTCACTTTCAAAGGTTCAAGGAATAACAAGTGCATTTAGTGATTGTTGTATATGGAGGGTCTCTAATTTGTTATCAGTCTTTCACAATACTTATAATTTCCCAACTATGACAAAGTCAGATGTTGAACTTCATATATAATAGAATAGATTACATTTGATCCCTTTCCATAATTTCACTTTCAAAGTTTTAGTTTAGAGTAACAAATATAATTAACGGTTGTTGTACAGGAAGGGTCTCCACTTTATTATTAGTCTTTCGCATTATTTTCGTTTCCCAACTATAACAAATAAATTTAATTGTTGTTGTATCTGGGGGTATCTAATTTATTTTCAGTTTTCAGTTTCTTTGTTTCTTTCACACTCTATCATTTTCCAACGAATGATTCCATAAGATACCGGCTAAGAAATTATGATATATTAATCAATCAATTTTCTCTTCACCTCTATGTCGGCTAAGAGATTATGCTTTAGTTCCATTCAATTCAACTAGCATTATTTTTCTCTATTTTTGGTGCATTTCTTTATTTCTATTAGTTGAATTCTAATTAGAGATCACTATTGATACAACTTTCTTAATGTTGATTTGTAGATAAGAGATGTTGAAGTGTGTTGACCATCACAATTTTATGTGTAGTACGGTGATTTAAATTGTCTTAGAACCATGACTGTCTATCCTCATGTGGAATCGATCTCCCAAGGGAATTCAACGTTCTTTGTAAGTTTTGCTCGAACTATTTTTCTATTTTTAAATTTTCTACCTAACATCTAATTCTTTGATGTTTTATGATTATATTTCCAACTCCTTTCTTATATTCCAATTGTAGCGTTATAGCTTTTCATGATTATGATTGAATTTTTGTCAACAAAGTTTTTCTTGAAACTTTTTTAATTTATTTTACAACTATGTAAATAAACCACCCATACATATTTATATTAACAGAAAATGACAATCTATAGATTACCAAAATATCATCACGGTACTATGTTTTCCAGAAAAATAGCAAAAAAATTCCATTATAGATGATAATTATAAATAATAAATAAAATACAGTGTCGTTGTTTGGTATGTTTCTTTTTATTTAATTCTACTGTCAATGAACATCTTGCTAAAACGAGGTCTTAGCAAATTATTTAAATATACAATTTTTCTCGCTCTAAATAAAGTCCTCCCCGTGCTTTTAGATAAAATTTTGCATTTGACCCCTTTTCGTTATCTCACATTTAAAATTTTAATTCAGAGACAAATAGAATTAATGTTTGTTGAATATGGAGGGTTTCCCATATTTATGATAAGCTTCTTTATTTCTTTCACATTATTTATCATACAATTAATGTTTAATATATTTAGGCGGTCTCCAATTTATTGCTAATTTCTTAATTTTCTTTTATATTATTTATAATTTTCAAAATGAATAATTCCATAAGACATTGGCTAAGAAATTATGGATTTGTTAATTAATCAATTCCAAAAATGTCTCTCACCTCCATGCATTTGATTATGCTTAGACTTACAATGATGCATATTAAGTAATTTTTCTATACATAAGAGGTTCAATCTTCTTAACCTTTTTTTTTCATTTATCTCTGTTTGAATATTGCATTCTTCTAATTTGAGGTATATTTTTTTCCTTTAAACCCAGTGTAAAAACTTCATTATTCTACAAAGAATACCAATCTTAATTGTTCGTTTGGATCGACTTAAATAAGTTGCTTTTTGACTTTTTGAAAGCCAAAATGAATTGATTTTGACTTTCGAAAAACAAAAAAAAAACCGATTTATATAAGTCATCCAAATGGGTTATAAGTTGGCAATCAATGACACAAATCTAAATTTAGTAACGGATAGAACTTCAATAACCACTCTTTTACCCATTTTGTTCCGTTTAACAAGACGATAATATTCATTTCGTTGTCATTTGTTAATTAGAGATTAATGTTCATTCCTCCACAATTCCTTCTCCCATCCTTAAATTAAAACTAATTTTCTTCTATAGATTATCATTTTGTAGTTTATATGAATTTATCAAGTAATTCAACTCTCTATTTCCCTTATCAATTTAACCAATTATCTCATATCTTTATGATTTTAGTTTTCAAAAATCATTTAACCTCTTACATTTCTTTAGTTCTCAACTAATTTGTGTTGGGTTGATTTTCGTTTGCGATGGGGAGCTTTTTTATACGCAGATTGTTGCAGGTGCCTGCAAGTCAACGAATTGGAAAACTAATTTTCAGATGAATTTTCTGACTTGTTCTTACTTATCTCTATCTTTTAGTTTTAAGGTATTTAATTTTTAGTTGATTTTTCCAGTTTGTTGTAACTTACTTGTATCTATCAGTTTTAAGATAGTTTAATCTTCATCTACTTAAATTAGTATTTAATTTTTTTTTGCAAATAATAATTTTGCGTTTTTATCTTAACGATCAGGTAATTCAACATGTCTCTTTATCTCATTAGTTTAAAACTCATTCAAAAAGATCAACTCATTGTTTTATGTGTTTAATTCTCAACATAATAACTTAACCTCCTTCCATTTCTTTAGTTCTTATTCGATTCCAAATTTTCCATTCTGGAAAAATAACTAAAGACTCTGTTGGCTAATTTTAACCTAATGGGTGTTGATTTGTTTTTTCATTTGGGACTAACTTTCCCATTTGTATATAAACCATAGTAGGTTCTAATTTTTAATGAACTCGATATTTTTAAGAATTGGAAGATTAATTTTCAAGTGATTTTTTGCTAATTTCCCTCTGTTTTTTTCATTTCAAATTATTTTACCACCATATTAAAAATAATATTGTTTTATTTTGCAATATTCTTGCTAAGAAATTAGGCGATAGAGCTCATTGAGATGTTAAACCTTTATGATTTAGTTAATGTTATTTTGAATTTAGGTAGTTATGTTCTCTTAAAGAATTATAATGGAGAATATTATAGTTTGTGTGATCCATTAGGAAACTCTATATTATTTGATAGACCATCTTTTATCGTTCTTCAAACTATCATTAGTTTACAAACATATCAAAATTCCAAAGTTATTTTTCGTACAAAAAGATGTTTTAAAAACATAGTAATTCTTAAATTAATATATGTACGTGTTATTTTGAAACTCAGTGCTATTATATACACATATATACATATGTCTGTATATATATCATGATATATTAAATAATCCCATATTTAGGATTATGACTATGATATCATGATAAATAAATAGAGGATATGTCGCTCTTAATTGCTTCTTAGAAGATAATTGTGATATAATATCATGATTAGAGTAATAATTATTATCATAGGTTGATATTCTTGACATAGAGTATAAAAGATAAAAGGAAATGAAAAGAAATCATTATTAGGAAAATATATCACCTCATAGTGTTACATATTTGTTTATACATTTATGTGTTTATTTGATGTGAACATATGGTTCCTTTACTTAATTAAGAATGATTTAATCTTACAAATTAGTAGCATTTAGGAGTTCAAAAAATAACTAAGTATTACAATTTTAGTTTAGTTAAATAGAAATTCCATAGAAATATTGTAATGACCCGGAATTTTGGGAAATATCAATTTAATAATCTGTATTAATAATTAAATTGATTTGATAATCTCTTATATAATTTTAATTTAAATTGGCAAGTTTATTATTTTCAAACAATATTATTAATGTATTGTTTTTTTATATATATATAAATAGATTTTAAAGAAAATAGAATTGTTATTTTCAAATTGAATGTGTTATTATATATGTATATATATAAGTTGATTTTAAATTGGATTTTTAAATTTAATTTGAATTTGGATTTAATTTTGAAATTCAAAGGATAGATATTTTAAAATATAGGTATAAGATTATATTTATATATACTTGGTTTTATTTATATTTTCTTTAAAGTAATTTATATATATAAATTTAGATAAGTATTTATAAATTAGTAAATTTAATATAAAAGCTTATTATTAAATAAATAAGAATTACTTAAGTGACAAATGTAGATTTATAAAAGCTTGTTTTAACAAGTGTTAATTAATAAACAAGAGTATATGACAAATGTTGATTGTTTAAACAAGTATCATTTTAATTTTGATTTTTCTTTTATTTTAAATAAATCACATTTTCACTTATATAAACACTTTGTTCCTTCCCTTCTATTCTTTTTCTATCTTCCTCAATTCAAAGCTAAGAAAACTCAAACAGATTCTCTAAACAAAATCTGATAATCAGAACTTCTCAAACCAGAAATCAAATTCAACAACCTGTAAATCTCATTTTCAAAAATCAAAATCAAGCCTGTACATTTTCTTCAACCTGGAATCAAAGCAGATTTCATCTCTGTTTCAAATTTAAAAACCTCTCAAAACAACAAAGCGAGCAACTTCAATTCTGTTTTAAAAGCAAGATCATCTCAGCATCAAAGTGATTTCAAATTTCAAGTTCCAGTTCAACAATGCATTTTCTTCTACAAATTCAGTTTTCAAGATCAAACATTTTTCAAATTTCAGCATCTCAGTTTGAAGCTTTATTCATCTTTCCAAAACTGGTGAGTAACATCCCTTTTTAAAAAGCTTAAGTATATGAAATCTGGTTGCATGTAAATTTCTGAAACAAAGTATGTTTTGTATATATGAATTTTCTGTGTATATATGGATGTATGGATGTGTGCATGCCTGTTGTATATGTGACTTTACTGTTCTTAGTTTCAAACTAAGATTTTAAACAAAATTCTTTATCTCTTTATCTAATCTTTGTTATGATTTAAGTTTCAAACAAAATGTGTTTGTTTCATCATAGATTAAAGTTTAAAATTATATTTAAGTGAAAATAAATTGGAAATTTCTCTGGAAAATCAAAAGAACAGTGCAAGCTTAAGATAAGTGAAATTTCAAACATCCTAATTCATCAATTCAGACGTATAATCTGAAACCTTATCTAGAAACATGATTTTTAAAAATGAAATCATAATTTTTAGATTAGGTTTGAGAGAGCATTGCAGGGTTGATCAGAATTTGAGTTTTGGGTGATTTCTGATGATCTAAGTGCTCAGGGAGGTCGTGGTCTTCACTGGAGGTAGAAGGATGATCAGAGAGTTTGGAAAAAATGTGAGATAGGTGTATAAGTTGCTGTAGTGGCGGTGGGTGATCAGAATTGTCCGTAACCCTAGTTTTTGTCTAAGTTGGATCTTAATCACCACGGCGTCTCTGGTGGATCGAGTTCCACCAGACTATGGGAAATAGAAGCGGGGATGTTGGCGGAGGCATGGCCAGAAGTTCAGACACTCCGGTGGTCGGACATGTGAATTCGAGGGGTTTCCAGGTTTTGGGTTTTGTTCCAATATTGTGCAGAGTTGCTCGAAATTCGATTTCGAGTTTGTTCTGATGATCGGGGTTTGGTGCGAGGATGATCGCCGACATGTGAGGGGCATCGTGGATGGTCGGAGTAGGCTGGATTGCCGGTGCATGTGCACGGCAGTGGTTTTGTGTCAAAAGTTTTGGTTTGTGGATTGTCTCGAAGGAGGACTCGGGGTAGTAGAGTGATGACTCGAGTGAGGTCTCGGGGTGATTTGTGAGTGTTTTTGTTTCCAGGATTTAAACTTTAAAATTTAAACAAATTTTTGAAAAGAAAAGAAAAGAAGGGATTTTCTCGGGTCAATGTTCGAGTAGCCATCGGGTTGAACCCGAAGCACCTTTAAGACAGATTTTAAAAGTTTTTTAAAAAAAGCAAGGTTTTTAATTTAAATAAATTTGGTTTAAAACTCTTATAAATTTCTTTTATATAAGATAAGTGTTTCTTTAACATTTGTTTAAAAGGTTTGTAAATTTGATTTAAATTTTGTTAAGTTAAATCATTTTTAATTTAGAAATGAAATGTAAAGGTAAATTTAAAAGTGATGTTTCAAATGCATATGTTATAAGTCATTAATAAAGATAATGTTTTACCTTAAGGTTAATTAAGATTTAATGATTTGAGATTAATAAAATTAATAAGGTAATTAAAGAGTAATTAATTAATTTAATTTATTAATGATTAAGGATTAATAAATAAATGATTAAGGGTTATAAGTTAATTAATTTAAGGGTTAATTAATTTGTAATTAAGGATCATTAATTAGATAAGTAAAGATTATTAATTAATGATTAGAAAATTAATTAATTTAGTAATTAGAGATTAATTAATTGGTAATTAAGAATTAATTAATTTGTAATTAAAAATGGTTAATTAAAGCATAATTACTTAGGAAGTAATTAAAGGATGGTTAATGAGTATAATTAAATGAAAGATCATTAACTAGGGATTATGAAATGATTAATTAATGTGATTAGTTTAAGATAATTAATTAGATTAATTAATTAAGGATAATCATTTGTGGAATTGGTTAAGTATAATTACTTAATGTTATTTATAAAGTGTAATTACTTAGTGAAGTAATTAATGGGTAATTATTGGATATAATTAATTGAAGGATAATTAATCAATATAAGTGATTATAGAATAATTAATTAATGTAATTAATTAAGGGTCAATGTAATTAATTATAGTTAATTAATTGATGAGAGTAATTAAAGGTTAATTACTGTAAATGGTTAAGGATAATTAATTTGTGTAATTAATTAAAGGTTAATTACTTAAATGAAATTAAAGAATAATTAATCAAGGATGATTAATTAAGATGGATAATTAAAGGATGATTAATTAATTGGGTTGTAATTAATTAATGGTTAAGTAAGTAGGATTTATAGTGATGGAAGTAATTAATTTAATTTATTTTAAATTAATTAGAAATGGTGTGACTAATTAATCTTGCTTATGGATGATTGAATGGTGTTGAATGCCTTGGATTTTTGATATCTCTGATATGTGATATGTGTTGCTTTGTGATATGAGATGTTGGTTTGAATTGTGATAATATGGATTATCTATTTGTGATACTGTGAATTTATCTATCTGTGTGAATATAGATAATATATTTGAATTGTTTTAACTTTAAAACAACTTGACCTTAAAAGATGGCGTTTTGGATTTCGATGAGACCGGGATCGGGTTTCCAAATTTGGATATCCGAAAACCACATCGATCCAAATTAAACGATAGGTCGTGAATCTCAAGTGAAGATGAAGATTCAGAGTGCAAGGGCTATTGTCGTTAACTCTGAGGGTGATTCCAAAATGAGTGTAACGAGATAGTGCATTCGGTTTCGTTTGAACCCGGAACGAACTTGTATGGATTGAATGCTTTCAGAACATCGTTAGGTTGACGATGAGCATTCTAAGTGATGTGTTCTATAAAGGTAATCGTAGCCTCAAGCCTCATCAACTGGGAATGGCTAAAACAGGGGAGGTGCAGCAAGGCTAAGTGGGTAGCACCCAAGTAGGATGAGATTTTCCCCTGTCTAGAGGTTCTTTTTTTATTCGGCTGTGTGGGCAGTTGGTTGCAAACAACTACGGGGTTGTCTTGTTCGGGACTATCCAGTAAGAGATGGTTCCAGCCTTGTGTTGCAGGGGATTTAGGGTGGATCCTCGGTACGGTGATCTAGGCCACGTACTGTGATGGGTGGTACCCCAGTAGCCCTGCCATTGTATGGAATCCAATCTCCAATAAGTGCCGTACGTATTGATTGTGCCCAACTATGTTGGAACGTGAGATGTAAGCATTCCAGCTATTTCTGTATTTTACTTGAAAACCCTAGACCCTATTATAATATCATTGGATTTCCTATCAAATGTTTTGGTTATCGTAAGGTAAAAACTTTTCCGTCTTTATGTGCGGGAAGTCTTACGAGATACCTTTTGTTTTCAAAGGTTTTCAAAGTTAAGCAACTTCAACCTGTTACTCACACCAGACCCATGTCTGACCCGGAGTTTATTTTCTATTTTATTAAACTCTTGGGTACTCAAATTTTTACGAGTAGCCAAGGGATTCAGGTTAGCTTTGACGAATTCTGGAGGAAAATTGGAGCAGGAGGCTTCAAAACGTTTGTAAATATATAGTTTCCGCTGTGTTGGTATCTCTGTATTGTATTTGAGTTGTATTGACTAGACAGGTGTTATAACTGTCTAGTATGTGATGTATAAGCTGTGTAACTCTGATAGATATTGTATACTATGTAATACTTATGTGTTTAATATAATTTATTCGTTTCGTTGTGAGATTCTGATGTTGTTTCGTTCTTTCTTTTCTATCTTTCCTCTTTTCTATCACTTTCTTTCTTAATAATGATGCGTCTTTCTATGGAGAGAAAGGCGGGTCGTTACAAATATCTTATTTAATACCAAACATAAGAATATTTACTAATTTAATTTGAAATCAATGTAGTTAAAATACTAATACAAGTAATTCTCTTTAATTTGATTTGAATTTATATTAAAGAAATGATTATACATGATTTTCTATTTATTTATGTTCATTATAAATTAAGAAAATCTTATTAAAAGTAATTATAATTTTAACTTTTGTTTACTTTCAAATTATAAATCAAGCTCAAAACTTATGCGCGCACACACACACACATATATATATATATAATGTAATAAATGTATATTACTCTTCAATATTTCCCTCCTCTATGGAGCATCCTATGAGTGATATTCAGATGAGATTAATGGATCTAACTTTCACAATGTTTAACCATGTTTTTAGCTTAACTTTTATTGAATCAAATTAGGTAATATTAGTTGAATATTTCCTTCCAACTTGGTGAAATTAATTCATTTTAATTCACTTATAATGTTTATTCTTTATAACCTTCTTTAATTATTATTGTAAAATAATTAAATTTTGCAAACATAAATATTTTCGAAGCTTTGTTTGATATCCGTTTGAGCATTAATATATGGGATTTGTTTCTTCTGCGAGGTCGCATTTCGCTAAATTAATATAACAATTGAATACAAATTTGATATCAATCCAAAGGTTCTTTCGCAATTCTTTTTAAAATTTGCCTCCAATGATTAAAATTCTTTATTCATAGATTTTATCTAGCCTAACCACATTATATTCTTTAGTATACAAAGAAAAAAAAATATTTACATAAATTGAGAAAAATATGTATGGAAATAGTGAAATCATGCAACTTTTATATTTGATTCAAGCTTTAGATTTACTTTGTTATATCCCATCACATCATTGTTGTTATAAAAACACTTTTCAACTATGTTAAAGTGTGCTTTATATGCATGAGCATATGTACCACATTCTTTATCGTAAAAGAGATTTTACTACATATATTTTGCTAAAAAACAATATAATAGATATACTTTTAAATTACTTCCATTTTTGACTCCGTATTACTTATATGTATCATTAGGAATGCAACATCAAAAAAACATAAATGGGTTTGTCGACATAAATTATAATCTCAACATTTCCACCTACCAATTAATTCCCAACTAATTGTTAACTCAAGGTAACAATATGTGAATTTTGACAAAATTATTTATTTACATCTAGCTATTTTAATAATAATTATTTTTTATCAATAATTTTCCTAAATTGTCATGTTGCTACAGATTTTTATTAACAAAGTTTTCAAGCTTATTTTCCTAAATGATAAATATGTGATTTTATTTTAAGATCTTTTAATTTTTTTATAAAGCAATTTACAATGGTAAGTTTGCGAATCAATGACTTTATTTACTAGGAGGAAATGAAAATTACAAATAATTAGGCGTTTAGGGAGCAAACTATGGTAGGAGTATCACAACGAATATCAAACTCAAAAGCCACTTTACATTCTTAAAAACCGCCAAAGTCTTAAATAAAAACAACAAACAGGAACAAGCTTCAAGCATGCCACGTGTCATATAATAGTTAAAATAAGGACAAAATTTCGAAGTAGGCTAGTTTTTGAAACAATTTCGCCATTGGTGCTCAGTTTGAAACTAATTATCAAAGTAGGCTGGTTTCGTCCCAGTCAGCAGCCAACTCAGCAGTCTTGTAACTGCCACGACAAAGCGCAACTATGAGTTGCGCTTTTTTATTTTTTTTCTTGGCGCAACTTTGAGTTGCGCCAATTTTTTTTTGTTATTTTTCCCTTCTGCACAACTACGAGTTGCGCATACTTCAACTTTTAAGCATGCGCAACTCATAGTTGTGCCTGCTATAATATAGCGTAGGCGCAACTATGAGTTGCGCCTGCAGGTAGCTGTTGTTAAAACAGAGCCAGCAGCTACCCCTCTCCTCATAACCCCAAAAACAATTCCAAACTCCAAACCCCTTCTCATGCCCGAACCCACCACCTCCAAACTCAAATTTTAGCCAAAGTCCACCAAATTATCACAAATGTTACAAATTTCTTCTTCATTCTTCGATTAAATCAAAGATACAACAATGGAAGCGGGATCCTCTTCAACACAAATAGATTTTGGTAATTTCTAAACCCTAGTTTTTTTGATTTATTTGTAATTTGCTTATTATTTGGTTGTATTTTCTAGAAATATTTTCAAATAGCATGTTGTACATCTTAGTAATCCAATGTGAAACATTGAATCACTAATTGGTTGTAAACGATTTGTAAAAATTGGGTTTTTTTGCATGAACTTCGAAGAACAGGAAAGCGGACCGGTAGACGGTAGCGTGCTTTATATGCAGGATAATCACCGCTCTAATGTTGAAGAGTTAATGAGGGTAATATTAATTGTTTTGTAATTATAGTAAATTTTTGCAAGCTATGTCGCATTTTGAATAAAATGTATGTTATAATCCTTTGTTTGCAGAGTGTAAAACCGGTGGATTATCTGGATCATTCGCAAAGTTTTGAAGATTTGATGGAGATGGTTGGAGATCAATGGGTTCAACAGTTACTACATCAAGCCGGATTTTGGTATTTCATGCAGATCAAATATATCAGATTCGACAGGTCATTACTCACAGCTTTATGCGATAGATGGACACCTGAGACTTGCACTTTTCATTTTTCCGTGGGAGAAATGACAATTACACTGCAAGACGTATCTATTTTGCTTGGCCTTCCCATTGAAGGCGCCGTGTTGAATTACGGTGGTAACGTGGACGCCGATGAGGTATGCCAACGTTTGCTTAGCAAAATTCCACCCCCAGAAGCGGTTATCAATAGAAGAGAGTTGAAGGTCAAATGGCTAAATGACCTTATAATCGGCAGAGAGATTTCGGTCGATTCATCTATTGAGGAGATAGAACAGTTTACACGGGCTGTCATATTGCTTCTTATAGCATCCCGTCTTTTTGCGAACCATTCGAAGGGTAGAGTTAGCGTGAAATGGTTGTACTTGCTAGAGGATTTTGCCACCATTTCCGATTATTCATGGGGTAGTGCGGTTTTGTGCGCATTGTACAAGGAGTTGGATAATGTGGCACTAAGAAAAATGAACGGGTTAGCTGGTTGCCTAACACTTCTACAGGTATGTTTGTTTTGACTTATTGGTGTATCAAATTTATGAAATATTTTGAAAGACGTTTCTTAACACTGATAATATGCAGGTATGGTCTTGGACACGTATTTCTATTGGATGATCGAATGTTCGTGCCAACGTCGCTCCAGGATTACCTTATGGGGCAAGGTAAAAGCAACCCGAAACTTACAGTGAATTGTTTTTTGATTTCTGCCAATATACACACACTTTTTTGATTATGACTGTAGATGGACCGGAGATAGACGTTGGCGAGATAATCTAGCCCGTCATCCTACATTCTATCGCAATGAGCTCGATGTTATGGACGAGCATGCTGTTGACTGGACGCCATACACGACTGAGATCGTACAGGATCTGCCGCCTATTTGCTTGGACGGGGAGCATAGTTGGTATGCAAGGACCCCGATTATTTTCTTGCAAAGTGTAGCCATGCACTACCCCGATAGAGTGCTGAGGCAATATGGCCTTCGTCAGCATATACCGGATCCAGCCGAGCAGATTTTCCCACACGGTTGGAATAGAGACTTGTACAACACGTATGTCGCAAGGTGGGATCACAGGTTGGATCACGTTCAGGCTGAACGCGTACCAAGAATGTCAATCGAACAATACTACAGTTGGTACTGGAATATCACACGGCGATTTGTTCTTAAAGAATCGTCAACTAGACTGCCCAGATATGCTCCATGGGGACCGGTGGAACGTGATTTGGTACGTGTTTATAAGTTTAAACCTTTGAACTTCCGCATAAAGCTTTACTTACTTGCATCATTGATTCTTGTGTTTTAGGTTCAAGGGTTGTATATGATTTCCAATGAAGTTGACGATGTCCTGGCAGATCCTGCAGATGAGGACAGAGTACAAGGAAAGTGCTTCAACATCAAGGAGATTATCAAGTCGCTTCTTGGTAGGCATAAGCTAGAAAGACCACCACCGTATGTGCCTCGTCCGCCCCAGGCTTTTGGTCATACCTACCAAAGAAGACGTTTTAGAGGCACGGGGGTTCCTTCACAAGGTAGTCAGTCGGGGCAGGAAATAGTTGAAGCTGGACCATCTCAACCGCCTCCGACCCAAACTCAAATGACACTACGCGACCGCAGAAACATAAGAAGATAGGATTTTGTTGGTCTGTCTTTTGGTTGCTTTTTGTTGATGTTGTAATGGCTTGAAACTTGTTGGTATGTAGGTGTTGCGATGTTGTACTATTGACTTAAAACATGTTGTTATATGAAATATGATGTTCTGTATGAAATATTTCACCTATTTGAATGAAATGGTGTACCTTTATGTTGTTATTATATGAAAATTGATGTTGTTATTATTTGAATGAAATGATGTTATACGAAAATTGATGGAAATCTGGAAAGCTGGAAATGATGTTATCAGAAATGCCCTTATATCTCTCTGGAAAGTTGCAGGCGCTACTTGTGGTTGCGCATTCAAGAATATACTAGGCGCAACTATGAGTTGCGCTTATCAATATCGTTCGTGCGCAACTTTGAGTTGCGCCTGTGTACTTGGGCTATCTCCTGGCCCAACAGCAGCATATAAACATCACAACTCCTCCCCAAACAAACACAACTCCACAAACCCATTTTCTTTCAGAAACCCTAACCTCCATTTACATTATTTTTACTACCAGCAACACAACATTCCACTCAAAATCATTTAATTGTACGAAGGTTAACAAAAGATTGCACGTTCATCTACACTTGAGGTAAATATTCGAAACCCTACTCCACTAATGTTTGATAGATCTAGTATTGACATTAAATTTTCTGTAATTTCGATAGATCAATGACTACCGTGCCGATTATTTGTCACTATGACGACGATTTAGTCGTCGATGAAAATAGCAAGCCAACCTATGTTGGCGGAAAACATAAGGGATCGAAAGTCAGGAGGGGTTGCAATTTTCTTGAGCTGAAAACTGCAATTTACAAAGCTACAAAGATTGCTTCTACGGAGTTCGACATCTCGTTGGTTAGTAAATGGGTAACAGATGACGGACCAATTGCTATTGAGGTAAACGACGACGACGACGTCGATTCTATGTTTTGTGTGGGGATGAAAGTAATTGAGCTGTATGTTAAAAAGATGGAGGTGGTACATACAACTGAACAGCAAGCTCAAATCTTTGATTATGCAAGTCAACCCGGACCTAGTAATACTGCTGAGCGAAGTCAAATGTATTACCCACACTACTCTTACCAGCCACCGAACGTTTACGCACAAGCAGCTGGGTATGCTTTTATGTGCTTCTTAATGTTTTACTCATGTTTTTTGTACTTAACAGTCCAATGTTTGTGTACAGGTACGGTGTCATGGCATATCCATCGCAGTCACCCGGGTATGGTTTCCTTCCTTATCCATCGTATCCTACACAGTCAATTCCAACCCCGAATTCAAACGACTACTTGCATGAAATTGAAGATGTTGACACCGAGGACATGGAGGGTGGAAATGCCAATATCCAAATTTCCCATTTGGATAGCATGGAAATCGCTGCTTCATTAGACGATGATGAAACATGGATCGATTCTATGAATGTTAACAATGACGCTCCTTTAGATCATATTCCAAAGGAAGTTGTTGACACTGATGAGCATATCGAGATGGAAGAACCGTTAGACGATGACCAATGCAATGATACAATAATGGAAAGATCTATTGTGCAAGAATGTCAATTTACCGACGAAATGTTCGGACTGGAATGTGTGGAGAAGGGCCCTCGAGTTGGTATGATTTTTAAATCGAAGGAATATTTAATTGAACATATAAGCGAATGGTCGATAAAGTGTTCAGTTTCATTTAAAAACATAAAGTCCCGCGCTAGAGAGTTCACTGCTATATGTGATATTGATGCTAATTGTCCATGGCGGCTTCACGCTATTGTATCTAAAAGAGATCATGTTGGGTGGTGGATGATAAAAAAATATGGTGGTGATCACACTTGCTCAAATCCAATCATTAACTCGAACCACAAACAAGCAACAGCCAAATTCATTTGCACCAAAGTCCTTCCACATGTTCGTTCGAACCCAAGTTACACTGCAAAATCTGTCCAAGAGCTTATGGTAAACACTTACAAAATTCAAATAAGCTACATGCGAGCCTGGAAAGGACTTAGCAAAGCGGTGTCTACAATATTTGGCCATTGGGAATCTTCGTACAATGACTTGCCTCAGTATCTTCGTGCTATACAGAAATGCAATCCAGGTACTGTTTATCATGTACATACAGAAGGAGTACAATTTTGGGGGGCTCTCTGGGCATTCGGACCGAGCATTGCATGTTTCAAGCATTGTCGTTCGGTTCTTTCTATTGACGAAACACATCTGTATGGTAAATATCAAGGTACGTTGCTTGTAGCTACAGGAGTTGATGCAAACAACTCTCTTTTCCCTTTGGCATTCGCTATTGTAAGGACGGAGTCGGCGGAAACTTGGGGTTGGTTTTTTTCATGCATGGGACACTTAATTCCATCTTTAAATGCAAGATGCATTACATTCATATCCGATAGAATGAAAGGAATTCCAACCGCCTTGCAAGAGAAGTGAAGAAGACCACATCATCATCGCTTCCGCCTACGCCATTTGAAAGCGAACTTTAAAAAAGCTGGTTTTGGTAGTAAGATTTTGCAAAACTTATTTCATGCTTTTGCTGAAGCAAGAGATGAGTTAACATACAAAGAACTCAGAGACCAACTAAAAAATGTGAGTCCGGCTGCTGACAGATGGATTGATAGAAGTCTCCGACATAAGGATGAACAGTGGGCTCTTTACAAGGACAACGGTGAACGTTTCTGTATGATGACTACCAATGCTTTGGAGAGTTTCAATGGAGTTCTTAAAGGTGCAAGATTGTTACCGATAAAGGCGTTAGTGGCACGTACCTTTCATCGTCTTAATAGCTACTTCTACAGAAGACGTACGGATGGAATGGATTACGCATCTACGCTAACGCCTAATTATGACAAAATGATGGAAAAATATTCAGCAGAAGCACGTACTATGAGCATTAACAGGTTCAGCTTAACGGAGTGGCAAGTAACATACACAAACGCGGGCAACTACACAGTAAATATTGCCAATGACAGCTGCAGCTGTTCATGCAATATTCCTATTCTAACCCATTTTCCAGGTCCCCATGTTTTAGCTGCATGCGCACGATGTAGTGGAGGAGCGAACAGAGCTTACCATGATCTTATTTCTTCCTGGTTTACGGCAGACAGTTATAGACATAGTTATTCTCCAGTCTTTCATCCAGTACCCGACAGCAGATATTGGGATGTACATGAAGGCCCTACTATAATCCCGCCGCCAACGCGAAGGAATACAGGAAGACCGAGATCCACAAGAATAAGGGGAGTCATGGACGAAATGAATGACAGAAGACAGGACAGATGTGGACAATGCAGTAACTTGGGTCATAAGAGAAGAACGTGTGGGAAGCAATAAATATTTTACTTGTTTCTACTACTTCTGTCAATTGTGAACTGTATAACTTATATTTTTATTCTGTACGCAACTTTGTTATCAAAAACTATCCTATGTCAAACATTTAAATTACTTGCTATGTTATGTTACTTTGATTTAATTTATACGCAGCTTTTGTACGAATTTTCCGCAGTTTTACATCTATCGTCAAATAAACATAACAGACAAACAATAATACATCATCTATTGCATATCCATTACAACATCCAAGCAAAAATAGAACCAAGTAATACAGCATTCATTAAAACTAAAGCATACATAACTCAATTGAACAAGTCTGATACACATCCATTATATTACAATTGCATTACCCAGTTTACTAGACCCCTTTCCAAATTGGATTTACGGACTGCAAATATTCTACTTGATGTCGAAGCTGGCTTTTTTCCTTTTCCAAACGTCTCACTTCGGCTTGCATCTCTAGCGCATACTCCACTCCCCTAGGGGTCAACGAACGATCTAGCCATTTGAAGAAATTACAGCACTCAACACCTTTCGGGTTAGTTATATGATCAAGGTAACCGACACATCCGTAAAACCGACGTCCAACATTTGTTTGAGTCTTGCATACAACTACCTCACAAACATCTCCACAGTGGCAAAGTGGATGTCTATCTTGTCTCACTCGTCCTTCGCCACTAATTTGTTTCCCCGGTCTTTGATTCTCTTCACCTAAGCAGATTTGATTATCCAAAGCAGATTGAACAACAACACCATTAGCCGGCGGAACTATCTCAAATTGAGCTTCAGGAACTGTTTCAAACTGAGTTTCAGGAACAAATTCATTTTCAGCTTCCATCCGTTCAACAAATTGAACCAAAACTTCATCTGGAATCTCCCAATTATCCATAAAAATTAGTGGTAATGTAAGTGTGGGTGAAGGGATTGTTGTATCTTTGATTTAATCGAAAAATGAAGAAGAAATTTGTAAAATTTGTGATAATTTGGTGGACTTTGGCTAAAATTTGAGTTTGGAGGTGGTGGGTTCGGGCATGAGAAGGGGTTTGGAGTTTGGAAATGTTTTTGGGGTTATGAGGAGAGGGGTAGCTGCTGGCTCTGTTTTAACAGCAGCTACCTATAGGCGCAACTCATAGTTGCGCCTACGCTATATTATAGCAGGCGCAACTATGAGTTGCGCATGCTTAAAAGTTGAAGTACGCGCAACTCGTAGTTGCGCAGAAGGGAAAAATAACAAAAAAAAAAATTTGGCGCAACTCAAAGTTGCGCCAAGAAAAAAAATAAAAAAGCGCAACTCATAGTTGCGCTTTGTCGTGACAGTTACAAGACTGCTGAGTTGGCTGCTGACTGGGACGAAACTAGCCTTCTTTGATAATTAGTTTCAAACCGAGCACCAATGGCGAAATTGTTTCAAAAATAGCCTACTTCGAAAATTTGTCCTTAAAATAATAATGAAACATTACCCTCATTCATTTCTTGATTAGCTTCATCAATTAAACTTTAGTTCCACTTCACTTTGTTTCCAAATCTATGGCCCCCGATAGCTCAGTGATCCAATAAATCAGCACATAACTTTTCAAAAAATGATAGCCCTCCATCGTTCAAAGCGGGGTCAGTCAAGAGTGGCCGCTGTTTCTGTTGTCTTGCATCTGAGCTCTCCCGCTCCGACCATTGGATTGAGTTGACACGATGGATCCATGGCCAAATTCTTCGAAGATATGCTCCATTCCCCTCTTTTCTTCTTCTCGAATGCTAGTTCTAGTCAATTGTTGTTTGTAGTCTAACTGTATATGTTCTAACCTAATTTGAGTTGGTGCTTTTATTTGTTGAAATATTCACATGTTATGCTCCATCCATGTATGCCATATTATTGTTGTAATTACTATAGCTACCAATTTGTTGCAATTTCAGTTATTGTCAGATCCATCGAAGATTGTTCGAACACACTTATCTCATTTGTATTCGAGTCTGGAAGTTTGAGTTTGTTCCTGTAACTTTCACAAATGTTGCTTGAATATGTGCATTTGAAAAAAAGATGCGAATTCGATTCCAATTCCTGTTTGCATAGAAAGCATAGCACATCAATTGGATTATTCCATCTCGAGATTCTCTCTTTGGTGTGTAATTTGTTTAGTCTTACTAGCAATACACAAAGTGACATTTTGGGCACATACTGCGCTCCAAATATGTTTGTACCCATTTATCTCACTATGCGCCTCTCAGACTTGGTTCCAAGCTAAATAAAACGAAAAATCACCATTATTTTGTAATTTCCAGGACAAATGATCTTCAGAATTGGAATTAAAATTTTGAATCCTATAATTTATTGAGTAATATGCAGGAGGAAGATAAGAGTTATCTTCTCTCCATCGCCCGTTAGAAATGAGAGAAGACACCTTCCTATTGTGGCCCCCAATGAATGACACTACCTCCTCTCCCATCAAATCGACTAATGACTGTCCATTAATCCATGGATCTACCAGAGGCTTATTTTATCTCCATTGAACACTCTCTTCTCAATTAGTTCCTTGATTTTTGATCTTGTGTTGAGTAGTAAATTCCACGTATATGTTGCATTATTATTTTTGTTAATAGACTAAAATTTCTCTTCTTGCAATATATATTTCTCATCCACTAAGCCCATGAACCATTGCCTTGTTTGTATCTCCAGGTGATTTTTCATGCAGTTGCCTTCATGAGATCTTACAATTTTTTTAAACCCATGCCTCTTTCAGGTTTATGTTGGCATAGGTGTTTCCAACCCATGTTATGAATTTTGTTTTTCACACAAAGTCTGTACACATTGACTTGATTTTGTTTATTATTAGTACCAGTAACTGTCAAAATTGAATCCAAAAAGTGATCATTGGATAGATTATAGTTTTGATTAATTCAATTATGCTAGCTAAATTCAGCATCCCGTTTTCAATTGTTAAATTTCTTTTGGATTTTATCAAACAGCTCTTCGAAATCTCCAGATTTCAGTTTATTGTAAGATATGGGAATTCCAAAATATGTAACTAGGAGATTTGCAACTTTTAATATATTGATGATTTGATTTTTGAATCTTGCCCCTTTGCTAAAATAAAGTGTATTTTTTTATTCATTAATTTCCTAACCCATAGACTCTTTAATTATTTTCATTAATTTTACAAGGCTTTCTGCATTTTTAGTGTTGGCCTTGGTGAACACTAAAATTTCATTAGCATATTACAAATGTATGAGGATTGGTTCAATAGGAGGAGTCGACTCAATCTTGCACTCATAGTATTCCAAATCTAATAGCATATTGAAAAATTCCATAGCAATAGCAAACAGTAAAGGAGATAATGCTTCTCCTTGCCTTATGCCTCGATTGCTACTAAAGAATCCTAATGGGATACAATCTATAAGGATTGAAAAAGTGGTAAGTGATATGTGTTCATAGATTAAATGTGCGAATTTTTTAGAAAATTCCATGCATAGCAACATATGATATAAGAATTCCCTACTTATTTTATCATATGCTTTATGTGAATCTATTTTCATGCACATATTATTAGCCATCTTACTATTGAATCCCTTAACATTTCATATGCTAGAAGAAAATTTTCTACAATTATTCTCTTGAGAATGAATGTATTTTGATTTATATATATTAGGTTGTTGAGATCATGCTTCATTCTATTACTTGACCGATTAGCCAAAACTTTATATATTACATTACATTATGCTATTGGCTATAGTCTAATAGTGTCCATGGATCTACATTTTTAAGGATTAAACATAAAAAGGTTAATTAATTTCCCTAGTGATCTTATTTGATCACTGTATGCCCAACATTACTTGCAACAAATCGTTTTTAATTAATTCCCAGTCCAGTTTTTAAAAGTTTGAGTTAAAACCGTCTGGGCTAGGAGAGCCGTTGTCATCAATTTGGAACGTTGCCTTTTTAACTTCATCTATTTCAATAGGCCCGTCCATAGCATTTCTTGCATTATCTGAAATAATTTTTACAAGTGATATGTGAGAAATTAATATTTATCAAGGAAGAATTATACAATCCACCAAATTATTGTAAAGCTGCACTGTTCAACTTTTCATTTGGGTTGGTCCAATTACCATGCTTATCCACCATCATCATGGTTATTGGTCTTATTCTTGTTTCATCGAATTTGGAGTAGAAAAATTGAGTATCTCTATCTCCTTGAGAGAGCCATTTTATCTTTAAGCGTTGAATGTTTCTGTGGAGTAGATCTGGAAGTTGTTCCACCTTTTGTTTATAAAGGTTCAACACCTGAGAATTATGTGGCCGATTAATAATATTCGAGTAGGTAACATCTAATTCTTGTCTCATTAGTTTAGAAGTCCGTTCCTTGCTATTGTGCTCTTCACTTCAAATTCGGAGACATTCCTTCGTTTTTTCCACTTGGAAATAAATTGAAAAGGTGGATTCCCAACTAAACACTCACCCCATACTGCTTGAACAATGTCTTGGTAGTCTGACCTATAATGCCATGAATTATTGTATTTGAAAGATGTAACGACCCGTATTTTTCGATAATTAAAAATATTAAATTAAATAAGATTTTGAAATGTAATATTGGGAGAAATTAAAAATTTATGATTTATTAATGAGAAAAATAATTAGAATATGATTTAATAATGTTGTGGATGTTATTGAAACTATTTTTAATATACTTTCAATCAATTGAAATAATTGTAAAGTTAATTTGGTTGTAATTGTAAATATGGAATTAAATGGGTAATTAATGAAATTGAAATATTATAATTAAAATGATAAAAGATGATAATTGTAGAATAAGAATGTAATAAAATGTAAACTAGTGTCCAATGAATTCATATTGCATTGGATGATTGAATAAAAAGAGTGTAAATCAAAATAAAAGAAATTGATTGGAATTAAATATAATTAACTGGAATTTTATTACAATTGCAATTGAACTCTGAAATCAATGTAATGTTTCAATATTGGATTTAATATGGAAAATTGTATTTTAAAAGATTATTAATTTATATGTAATCAAGACTGAAAAAAATTGTTAACTTCTAATTTAAAATTTGAAAGTGATTAAATTAATTTAATAATAATTTATTTAATTAACGCGAAAATAGTCATTTTGACCACTGTCTCAGATTTCGACGAAACCAGTTTCATCGGATCCGTAACAGTGAATTATTGCAGGATTTCAAGTTTCGTAGCGAGCAAACTTATCGTTTGATCGTGCGGGCTCGAAACGCGTAGAAATCGATTAATGGAATTTAAATTTATATAATCTAATTTTGAAAGCTAACTTATGGATACAATGGAATTAGGGTTTGAGACTTGTTCCGTTGAGTTCAAAAATATCGAAAACCTCACTTTCGATATATAGAATGCCATGGTTTCGTTCAGGGTTATAAATGACCTTTTCGGGCCTGTGCGACCATTTGGGCCCAATTGATCGTATGCTGTGAATATATGTTTATCCTAGCCCATTCTATTATCTCAAACCCTAGCAGCCTTTCATTTTATTCTGTACGTACATCAACTTCTTATCTGTTCCTCCTTCTCAAATGGCAGACATTCCCTAACCTTACTTTCAATTTCAAAATCAATTTCTTAATTTCGAACTCTTCAAACCCTATCATATTATATACCATTTCGAAGCTCTCGGCAATAAAAATCTATGGCAAGTGTTCATTTTTCAAAACAGTGCATGAATCGATCATAAATCACGGTCAAAGGTGCTAAACCTTGAAACCCTAAGCATCAATTTGGGGCTTTTCGATTTGGGCATTAATCGGAGAAATTGGAATATGGGTTTTGTATAGCTCATCGTCTGGAGCCTATTGCTGGCCGCAACATCTATCGTCGATGGAGGTGGTGGGAATTTCGAGATGAGGGTTCGAAACCCATGGTTTGTGCGTGGCGGCCGGTGGAGATAGAGGGTGATTGGACCTGGGGGAACTGGATGGGGGCGGCGAGGCGAGGTCAGGGTGGTCGTGCCAAGGCCTACGGCGGCGTGTAGGCGGAGGGAGGGACGATCGTTCGTGGCGGCTGAACGTGGGATTGTTCGTTCATGTACTGTGCACGAATTAGGTTTCGAGAGAGGTAAAGGATATTACAATTTTGCCCTCGTTTTATTTTTAATTTAATTTTAAATTTTGAATGTTCTAACATCAATATCTTTTGCATACGAGCTCGGATTCATGCGAGGTTTTCTCCTTTGCGATCATATCGAAATTCCGGATGATATGGAACTGGTTTGGCTGCATTCTGAAACTGTTAGAATTTTGAGCTTTATTTGGATTTTAAATCGACTGAAAATCAAAAGTGAGTCTTTTAACCCACTCACAACCACTAAACTATCTTATGTTAGTTAAATTAAATTTATGATGTGATTAAAAATTGATTGATTGCTGTTTGGTATATTTAAATTGTCATTCAAGTTTAATTTGAATGTATATTGAATTTAATTTCCATTTGAATTAATATTGAAATTAATTGCCAGTTAAATACCCGATAATGATAACCAGTTTATTTGTTGTGATTTATTGGTTGATTTGAATGATGATCACGATGGATGCTTATTTGTTGATATTTTTGGATGATTTTATGTTATGTTTATTTTATATGTTGTTATCACACTGCAAGTTCCCTTAGTTTGTTGTTAGGAAAAATCACTATGGGTTGAAATGATACATACCCGAATGGTCTTATAGATTAGGAAAAAGTCGTTATGGGTTGAAATGATAAACTCGAGCGATTTTATGGATTTTGAATTTTTCTCGGGATTGCGGGTTGACATGATATACTTGTAAATTTAAATTTATTGCGGGTTGAAATGATATATATCCGTATCACTTGACCATATGGTAGAAAATTATATATGAACACCGGATTGGTTAAATTAAATGATTTTGAAATCCTTAATTTTTGAATCCAGTTAAATTATATTATGAAATAAATTTAGATTTATATGAACTGAATTATTTTCAAAATCCAAGCTTTTAAAATGTTGAAATTGAAATTGGTTTAAATGAATTATTTAAAGAATTTAAATTGTAATCTTAAAGTTAGATTTTGAAATATAAATGAAATTTATCAAAATTGAGTTATTTTAAATGTTTGAATATTTTACTTTGAAACCTATTGAATTTGACATGGTTTAAATTTGTAGTTCAAACGTGGATTTGAAATCGATATAAATTGAAATGGTTTTAATGAGAATTTGAATTGAAACCTTTAGCCCTTTTGGATTTAAATTGTTGAATTGAGATTGATTTAAATTGAATTTTCGGAACTAAAGTTGATTTGAATTGATTTGTGAAATTGGAAGAAAAAAATTCTAATTTGAAACTATTTTCGATATAAACTCTATTAATATACAAATTCTTTTAACATATAATCTATTTTTCTCATATAAACCATTTTAATATATTAATAATTTTTAATACATTAACAATTTTAATCTATAACCTATTTTAATATATAAACTATTTTTAATATATAAACTATTTTAATCTATAACCTATTTTAAAATATAAACTATTTTAATATATATATATAAAATTTTAAATTTATAAACAACTTTTAATATATATTTTAATATATAAACTATTTTTAATATATATAAACTATTTTAATCTATAACCTATTTTAATATATAAACTATTTTTAATATATAAACTATTTTTAATATATAAACTATTTTAATCTATAACCTATTTTAATATATAAACTATTTTGATATATATATATATATAATTTTAAATTCATAAACAACTTTTAATATATATTTTAATGTATAACTATTCAAATATATAAACTACTTTCAATATCTAAACTGTTTAAAGTTGGAATTGTGATGATTTAGATTTAACTGATTTAAATGCGAATATTTTGATATGATGGTTTAACCTATTTTATGGTTATGACTTTGAAATTGAATACGATTTAAAGAAATAATGATTTTGAAAGTGATATGATTTTGAAGTGAATATGATATTTTGATATCAATTATGAATCGGTTTTGGAAATGTAAAAGAACCAACCGGTGTGAAATAAGCATTTGGTTTTTAAAGAGACCCGGATCGGATATTGTCATACTCTCTGCCAATACTGAAAACCACTTTGACACCTGTGCATGTGGTGGAGAATCCAGAATGAAGTAGGATGGTTTGGCGAACGCTACTGCATGAGGTATGAACACAGCCCTGACCCCCTTGGGTCAGCTTGATATGACTAAAACAGGAGCTATACTTGGGCCAGGTGAGGTCGCTCCTCCGATCGGACATGCTTCTTCGATACCATATCTGTTCCTTTGTGATTGATTTGGTGGCCACCTTTGATTTGATTATGGGAGTGTGTCTCGAGGTGGGCGGTAGTAGCTGCTATGCATTATCACCAGCCCGGTTCTACAAAACAGAGTATCCTACCCTGGGCATTGCCTCACGTGCCTTGTCATATGTCTTATCGAGCCCACTACGAATTTGGTTTGTGTCATACCTATGGAGTGCTCCCTAAGTCTCCCACCGGTTTGATGGAGCTTACAGTATCTGTATAGACTATGGTATTTATATAAAAATGTGTTAAGGGGGATATGGGTAACGCCTTAACGCTATTTTAATACTTTACTTTACTATAGACATATTATAATAGCGTATTGTATTATATATGTAGATAGTTTAATGGATCCTTAGGAGATGGAATCCCGAACATCTCTTAAGTTATTGCACGCATGTGAGACACTGGATAGGAGATGTAAAATCCCGTAAACATCTCTGAAGCCGTTACACTCATATATACTTATTTTGATTTAACTTACATAAGATCTTTTAGTTCCGACTCGAGTGTTTTTTCTTTTCATTACGCTCGGGTCAGCCTGAGTTTTTTTGCACATTGAAGACTATCTTTCTGGAGGATGAAGATGAAGATTTAGTATATTATTACTATTTATTATATTTATTCCACTGCATCATGTTGTTCTGCTGCATTATTTATTTATTCCTGCTGTAAGTATAACTCTGATTTGTATTGTAAAAGTGTAATCAAATTTTATTTGTAAAACAACTTCATGAACTATTTATTTGATTATTATATTTTGTCATTCCGCTGTGAGATTTTGTGTTTTTTTTTCCTTCTTTTATAGTATTTTCTTATTTACCCCATTAACAAACCTCCTTTTTGAATGGTTTGAGTTGACATGTGTAGTTTATTGTCGATTTAAACCGTCCAAAAAGGCGGGTCATCACAAAAGATGTTCCTTTTTTATTCAATTGAGTAGCCGTAAAGTTAAAAAATATTGGAGTGTGTTCGCTCGTACGGTGGTTTGCGAAGAATGCCGAGAATTTAGGGAATTTATTGTAGCATTCCTTATTAGTGAAAACTCTGTCTATTTTACTGTGCATTGACAAGTTCACATCTCCCCTCCAGGTATAATAATTTCCTAAACTTGGTGGTTTAAGTAAGGTTGAGGATTCTATGCATTCAAAAAAATCAGCATTTGGAGTCATAAAATAGTTATCATTACCAATTCTATCACGATCTTATACGATTGCATTAAAGTCTAGTACTATTACCCAAGGTAAATTAAAGGTACTAGCATGAATTTTAGTATAATCCCATAGCTCCATTATCTTTTCCATTTGGTTGTGTGCGTACACAAACGTGCAATAAGAAGTCAAACCCACTTTGTTTTGAACCAAACTCATGACATATTGCACATTTCTATGAATAACCATATTCGACCAAATGCTAGCATCCCAAAGGACTAAAATTCTACTTTTGTCTTGATGATCCAAATTAAAAGTACAATCCCATCCCTTAGTAAAGCGCCTAACCAAATCATTAATTTTATTTCATTAAAGTTTATTCTCTAAAAGAGCTATTAAAGACGCTTGCTTTTGTTTAATAATACTTACTACATATTGTTGTATCGATAACCAGCACCACTGTCCCAGTGGTTAGGTGCTTCATCTTTGGAGGGGTCATAGGTTTGAAACTTGCGTAGTGTGATTCAAACCGCTGGACATATATCAATATTTAGTATATTGTATACTACATAAGACTTATAGTACTAATATGTACTATCATGTAAGCATTTAATTTCAAAAAAATCATGGTCTTTTTGTTCGAATTATATTTAAATTTTTTGTAAACAGAGATTTGTGAAACTATGCTACTGAAATGTTAGTTGCAAGTTTTACTTCTTTAAAATGTTATTATTTCAATAAAGGTTTGGAAAATAATATCACGTGTGCCATTTTAAAACTTGATTATGCTAAAGCTTTTGATTTGATTGACTGGTTTTTTCTTAAATATTTGTTAATGACTAGGGGTTTCAGTCTAAGATGATTAGGTTGGATTATTACTTTGCTCGAAACTAGAAACTCAAGTATAATGGTTAATGGCATCCCAGGAAAAAAAATTCAATCCAAATATGGTCTTAGACAACGAGTTCCTTTGTCGCCCTTATTGTTCAACTTAATAGTGGATGTATTCATAAGGAACATAAATAAGCCTATCAATGGATACCTGAAATATTCGAAATCCATCCACATCCAAAAATTATCCGTTTGATTTTTGTCAAGATTATAGGTAATATTTTGTGAATTTTAGTACATCGATAGACACATGTTTATTTTTTCATTAAGCTAATAGTTTGTATTATATGAATTATAATGCATATTAATTACTCAAAACTATTTATTATCATTCTATTTCTTTTATTTTCATACTTTTATAATCAATGGGATTGAAATAAGTTTACGCTAAATCAAAATTTTCTATTTATATTCTCGATTTATTGATCGTTGGTAGATAGGATAATTATCGGATATCCTTCCATATCAACGGATACAGATATTTGATATTCCAAAATGATTTCAGATACAGATGCAGATATGACACTATCTGTATCCAAAAGTATCCATTTACGGGCCTAATCATAAAGTTATCAATTGCAAATGGGGTTCGAGATGCCGTAGGTAATGGCATCATTCGTAATGGTCTCTCTGTCCTTCAATTCGTCGATGATACCATACTTTTTACCTTGCATTTACCTTTCCACATTACAACCCTTAGATTTATTTTATGTAGCTTTGAAATTCTATCTGGGCTGAAATTAATTTTAACAAGGGCACGGTTTTAGAATTGAACAATGTAGATAATATAGAAAATCATGTTGCTAATACCCTTGATTGTAAACTCATGAAGTTCCTTATAGGCTACTTAGGGTTCTTGATTTGACCAACTAAGCTAAAAATGAAGACTAACAAGTAATAACTGATAAAATTAATAGAAAACTATTAAATTGAAACTATATGTAGCGACCGAGAAATTTGAACACTTCGTCTTCGAATATCGTAACGTGTTGATATATAGTTAAGTGTTATAAATATGGTTTTATATCCTTGTTAAACATATTTTAATTAATGAATAATGATAAAAAAATTATTTTTAAAATTTGTTTACAAAAATATATCCTTTGAAGAAATATCGATAATGTGACTAAAAATCGGTTTATCGATAAACAACTTTTTTGATCGATATAAGCTGTTCAAACTCTTTTCTACTAAGTTAATAAACATATGAATAAATTAGGAGCTAACCAACGCACTTTTCTTCATGAGACGATTGGACTATTCAAGAAGTTTCTAAGTGGATAAGTGATATTTCTAATGTAAGGGGTATAAAGGCAATTAGCTAATGTAAGAGGTGTAAAGGAGAAGTGATAGGCATATGGAGTGGTGAGCCTTCCATGGCATGGTTGGGGGGGAGCAAGCTTAAGCAACACCATTTAAGCCTACAAAAGGAGGGGCATACCTCTTGAATCCATTTCACATTTTTTCACAAAGTTATCGCTCTCTTTCACTCTGTCTGTACATAATTTCCTGAAGAAAAATAATTCCAAATCAACTACGGTTTAACTCAAACTTGGACTAGAGGCTTAGGAAAACATTACAACAACTCCTAGCTAGTTAGATATCAAAGAACCAAAGCAAAACCTCCCCATCATCAAAGGCCGAGAGCAACTAGTGGGTATTTAGAGCCTTGAAGCTAGTGCAAAGCTAGGAAGAGGTTGGAAGTTAGGAGTTGCAAGGAAGATGTTGGACTTGGTTTCCTTGGACTTGCTTTTTTGTTTGCATAAGGGTGAGCTAACTCACCACCTTGAATGAAAATATAATAGATAGACACAAACACACACACACACACACACACACACACACGTGTTAGTTATTTACATGTTGCTCTAGTGGATAGTATTATATGTTGTAATATTTGTATTTGATTCTTTCTTTGAATGTAATACATATGTATGGACTTGGAATGGACTTGTATAACTTGTTACGACTTGTAGAAAGGTCTTGAAATAAAGCACAGAGGTTGTAGTTGAACGTAGGTTTGAATATGAATTGGATTTGGAAGTGCTCTTATAACGATAGTCGCTATGGATGCACTTAGGAATTGCCATGTGTTCGACAATTTCTATGGAACTTTGTAGAGAGATCCTTAGGGGTTTATTGCCATTTTTGTGATGTTTTATATGTTCTCTTGCTTCCATAAAAAGTTTGGAATATAGAAAAGTAACTAACATTTCGAAAAGTGGTCAAAGCTTCACTTGTGCAAAACTACCCCGTTTAGCCTTGATTTTTGAACTTCGAATGTTTGAAAAGGACTTTTAACTTAAGTATTTTGTTTCATTTTTTACAAATGTTAGCTAACTTATATTAGAGTATTTTAATAGTGGTTTGATATTTTTATGAATTTGTAAGAATTAGTTGTGAATTTTTAAAGAAGAGGTTTTACTTTAAAATATAAGGAAAACTCGTTTTTCCAAGTTTAAAAAGATTTTATAAACTTGTTTTTTAAAAGTAATATTTTGGATAAATGTTTTAAAACTATTATAAGTATTTTTAAGTATATATAGTTTTTAGAAAATTTAGTTAATTATTGTTGAAATATTAGTACCTTATGTAATATAATACCTTTTAAATTCTTTTATTAAATTTCTCGTTTTATAAATAAAATTATTAGTGAATTATTGTTAAAATATAAGTATCTTATGTAATATAATACCTTTTAAATTGTTTTATTAAATATCTCATTATATAATAAAATTACTATACATATGTATATCACTTCTAAAAGGGTTTTAAAAGTATAAACAATTTTTTTCAAAAAGGGGTTAAGAATTACTTAGTGACTAAATGGTTATATTGTGTGATTACTTGTTGAAAAGTAATTAACTATGCTTAACACTAAAAGCAAAGCGAGTTAGACTTCTCTATTTGTGATAGTTAAGATTGAGGTTCCAGTAGGGATGAAGCAATAATGCTTTAATCTACCGACTGCCCTCTTGACCGAAGAATAGTTAAGTTGGAATGTCAGAAACGTGTTAAACGTGTTGATTACTTACTTGTTTACGGGATGTTAAGTAATGCTATACCTAACACTAAATGCTGATTAAGTAGACTTGTCTATTTATGAGAGTCAAGAAATGAAGTGTCTAGACAAGGCTTTGATATGTAACTAGTGCTTTAACTTACCTGGCTTCATTCTTGATCGATGGATAGTATAAGTTGAGAAGTTCGAAAACATGTTAAGTATACGAACCTTGATTTCTATAAGTGAACATTTTAATTGGATATTCGATTAGTCGACTATCGAACTTGACTAAATATAACTTAAGCAGTATCATAGGCTTCGCGATTTCATACCAATGAAAACCCAAGGAGGAGCATTTGTAGGAAACATCTCTAGCTTTCGCTTACTTTTAGAAGAACCAGAATTTAGTTAACCGAAAATTCATCGATTGGTTTTGGAGAGTTCGGGATCGGTAAGTATTTTACTCATCGAATACCACTTCAAAACTAATGTACAAGCTTTATGTTTTGGAAGCGGTTGTGAGGTTGAATGCTATAGAGTTGAACTATCTATCCTAAGGTTAAGTCCAAGGGAGAGTTTAGTGTTAGCATTCGTCGGGCGACTTATGCTGGAATCCATGAAGGGATTTGTGATCTGTTCAAGATGCTGGGATCCATTTGGTGATTCGGCTTCTATTCGAGTAATGAAGACTCGTGTGAGAGATGTCGAACGTAGCCTCCACACCAAAAATGGTAGAAAATAGAATAGGCACATAGCTTTGGATTTAGCTAACCCACGATAGGGTATATCAACTCCATATTTTGAGTATGCTTGTCGATGTTGCTAGCGGCAGTTGATGATATTCAAATCAAGTATTTAGACGTGGACCGGCTTTGTTTACCTTAATGGTATAGTTTATCTAGAGATACACAATGCTCAAAGATAGTTTCTAACCCTTATGCATGGGGACCCGCTTCAGTTTACTGGAGGCATCTCCGTGGAAAGTCCAATATGCAAACGTACCTTAGCGATTTTGATTATACCTTAAATATTATTGTGGTGTGATCAATGTAAGCATCATATCTATCTGATATGATTTATATTCTTCCCCTAAACATTATCTATTATATCACAATATTAACTTAATGAATGGTTGGTTTCTTTTAAGGGAAAATCGTTATAGCAATCCATACAGTCTCAATAGTTACTGTTACATATTGCATATATCTTCGTTTTTCTCATACCAGACTTATGTATGATGCTTTGTTTTTGTTTTCCCAAAATTCCCCGCGTACTCTTTTGAGTAGGCTGAGTAAAACATGTTTTATTTGGGACGCTTCAAAGTTCAGGAGATGAGTTGGAGGCTTCCACCATCTATCTATTTCTATTTCTGTTGCATTATATCATGGTATGTATGTATCAACATTGTGAGGACACGTAGTTATAATTTTTTGGGCTGATGATAGCACCAAGGTTTCGTATCTCTGAAATTTCTCTATTCGGAGTAACCCTTTATACGGTTCTTTTGATATTATATATCATCGTTCAGTTGTGAGATTCTGATGTTATGTTCTTCCTTTCTTATTCTATTTTTTATCTTACCCTAATTATCTGTCTTCTGGGCACTTGAGTGTTTGGCACACGAATACCATGGATGTATTTACTGTTGACATTCGAGGGTCGAAAAGTCGAGTCGTTACATTTAGTATCACAGCCCAAGGTTGAGCGAACACCTTAGCTTTAGTTGGTTATGGCTCATTAGAGATAAGGTAAGGGATACCCTAGAATGAGTTGAGTGTATTATATACATGGGAGCGTATTTGTATTTTTCTATTAACCTATACCCCATTTAAGCCTTTCCTTAGGAATACCTCTTCTTTGAAAAAACTCTAGCCTTTCGTGTCCTAAAGATATTTGGCTATGTTCAGTTAGTACAAACCATGAGTACTAGAGCTGCTAATGCTCGAGGAGGTAGAGGTGGTTGGGGTAGTACTGTCACAAATGGCGAGGGTCGAGCACTGAGGAATGTTTCTCCTGTTGAGGAACCGAGGGTGGACATTGTAGAGGAGGTCGTGTAGGTTAGGACTCATATGAGTTTTGCTTCACATTATCGTAATTATGAGAGGCTTTGGGGAGGGGGTGAATGGTTTGGTGGTGCAGAGACGATCATAGAAGTCCAGACTTGGATCAAGTTGTGTGACCGGTATTTGGGGATATGGAGCTGGATGACACGATGAAGCGTCAACTAGCGTTGGAACATCTGACAGATGTGACAATGGATTGGTGGAGTTCTATCACAGCCGATGTCTTCTCTTAGGCCCAATTTAAGGAGGAATTAGAGAAGAAGTTTTTCCCAGAAGTTGGGAAGACTTTGTTGTTTAGGAGCTTCCTCAATTTGAAGTAGGGAGCTGTGATTGTGACCGAGTATGATAACCATAATTCGAGAGTAATATGACTAATCACATCATGGGGTCTTATGTAAATTTGGTGAACATGGGTTTGAGGTTTGAGAGCTTAGCATCAAAGCCGTCTATTTCTTCCCTAGTTGGGGACAACAAGTGGAAGATTCATCCGTCGACGGATATTTCTGGTGCAACTTATTATAAGTATGGGAAGAAGGGGCATCTTATGCGTAATTGTACATTGGTTGGAGGAGGATAGGTGGCGAAAGCAATGCTAGGGAAGGCATCGATTGCTAAGGTATCGAAGATAGAGCCATAGACGACCAATGCACAGTTTGCACTGAGAGGTTGCACAACTGCCATCTGCCTGGCCATATAGTTAGGGATTGCCTGATGCTCAAGAGGGGGAAGCAGCCCCAATTTTTTACTATTACTTCGACACCTTCCACTTTTTCCATTGCAAAGGGGAAGCATGTTCTGGAAGGTATTCTATCTATTTTTGTCATTCATGTTCGCATTTTATTTGATACCGGTGCTTCTCTTAGTTTCATTTCTCGTACACTTGTTGATCGACTGAAACTTGAGCCAGTTTTGGCTTTAGATTCTATTTGTGTGTTGAACCCAGTTGGGGGCTCAGCCAATCTTTGTACGATTTGCTTAGGATTTTCGGTTACTTGTTTTGACTAACTCTTCCCTTGCGATATGTATGTTTTGGGCTTTAGGGGTATTGATGTTCTGCTTGGGATGGACTGGTTGTCCCGAACGTGCTATCCTAGATTGTGATAAGCGAACTATATCGCTGGTGTATCAAGGAAGGATCCTTATAATGTCATGTGAAGGGCCTAGCTCGCTTATGGCTAGTTTTCTTTATTCTCTTAATGTAGCAGAAGAGAAGTTGGGTTCGATCTTGGTTGTTCAGGAGTTTGAGGACGTCTTTAAGGAGGTGTTGGGTTTAACACCTGTGATGACCCTGAAATCGGCCTTCGAAAATCGACACCCGTACTTCACTTGTACTCAAAATGCCGTAGATTCAAATGCCGAATCTGGTTCACCGGAGCTTATAACACAGTAAGTATAACAACACAGCGGAAGAAAGAAATAGATGATATCATATACAACTCCAATGAATACAATATCCAGTATGATATACAACAATGATATCAAGATGATACAATAATATCAAAGATAAATAATGATACATCGGAAAACAGAACTGATAACTCCAAATCATCAGTCGGAGAGGCTGAGTCCAACCACTCCAATATCAGCTCGAACCATCATCACGATGCACGAAGATAAGCAAGTGCAGTCATCCACTCCGATGAAGTGAACTAGCTCCAGATAATCTACTGAACCTGAATATCTGAAAAATCCAACTCTAGACTGCCCGTGTGGAAAATTATGGGCACCCAGAGTTTAGAAAGGGAACAATAAACTCCAGGTCAGTCATGAGACTGGTGTGAGCAACAAAAACAGTTTATCTTTAAAACAACACAAGAGGATTTTTAACATTGAAATCCGCAATGCTTTTGGAAAATGAAACTACCATAAGACCTCCTGCCACACACACAATGCAAACGCAGAATTGGAGGAGATTTCTTCTTATGATAGTCAAACATGCTTACTATGCAAAGAAAACTCTTTTGATATTATTACTAGTGCATAGTGTAGGAAAACCTTTCGAAAGTATAATATTAATCTTAGACAACATACAACCATTATTGTATGCCTACTATAGATACCATCTAAACAGTGGTGACCACCATAAGTAAATGGCAGGTTCTACAACTAAAACCGTACAGGGTTCGTATTGGAAATTGGGTTTCCAACAAATGGCAGGCAAAGGAACTTACTTACACCGAAATGGAAACGCCTCTGGAAAGACGCCACGAGAACCTAACCGGATCTCTGCAAACACAAGGCCGACGTTACCTCACACTTTAACCAAGCTGTAACTAGGTAACTAACACACGAGCTATGCCATCCCCTGGTCGTTACCGACCTTTATCCAAGGATCCTCAACCACAAAGCAACAACCACAAAGTATAATAAATTTGCAGCATCAACATAGGTAAATATCTGGGCTCCATACCATGATATCACCTTTTAACCAGAAGGAAATGGCATACCCTAGGGGCGCTACCCCTAAAAAACCTTTGCCGCAACATTCATGTTTCGACCATTACTGGGTTGTGAGGCTCGACGAAGTCTCGTCCACAAAGCTACACTTTTTCACAAAGCCACGCTTTTTCACAAAGCCATGCTTTGATCAACAAATGATCAACAACACTTCGTATGCCACATTACTAAATTGGGAATGTATCACTAGTAACCATCAACTACATAACCTCTGAGCTCGTACGTCTCAGAGAAGGGTGTTAAGCTAAGAGAATAAATTCTCCGCCACCAACAGAAATGTATTTGATAGAAACCAGCTTTACATCTCAAAGTGTAACGTCAGACACACATCCATACAAGTCCGTTTCGGGATCGAACGGAACCGAAGGCACTTCCAAAGAAGCCCTTGAAAATCCGGATAATTTCTAATTACGTCCGGACTTCCCATCACAAAGGGTGCTAAAATATCTATACCGGGGATCAGCCGATGCAGAGACAATCGATGGTAATCCTTTCGTTTTCGAAGGTATCCGGTCTTCACCACCGGTCTTCAAATGCTATCCATATACGTCGTATCATTATTCGGAATGGGTTATATGACACAAAGGTCCTTTCCCGGCTAAACCGAATAACGAGCGCAATTAAAAATCATATGGATACTGGGGTCTTAGTTAAATCACAGCTTAAAGCCCAAAACTTTTCATTCGAATGGTTAAAACAAATTACCATTTCCAATATTTTAAACAAAAAGATTCATTTCAACAACCTTCAATGGTTTAAAAAAATTTCCATACTTTTAATCTTTTAAACAAAAAGATCCAATTCACAAAGTTCACCCCATTCACAAAGATCCATTCATGGATTTCAAAACAATTTCCATTTTAATTGAATAGGTTTACTTGTTAAATCTTTAAATCAAGATTTAACTTATAGCTTTCAAAACTCGTTTCCAAAGATTCATTCATAGTCTTTCAAAACAATTCCATTTCAAGTTGGAATAACTCGTTCGGTCTTTGAATTAAAGACTCCTTTCATAGTTTTCAAAACATTTCAATTCTATTTCAAACTTGAAACCTTTCAACACAAATTGGAAGTTCATTACTTATGTGAAAGCTTTTACTATTTGAAAACAAATAGTTTCGTTTCAGAAAAATCCAGTTATATTTACACGAGTTAAAACCCTTGAATTAAATTCAAATTCCCAAATCAATACCTTTAAAATGGTTTAACCCATATATAACTTGTACAACATCTTTAATCCTTAGTTTCAAATCATAGGATTCAATTTCAAACTTGAATTCAAATTTAAATCAAATTATTTAAATTTCAAGATATCCAAAATATCTTTAAAACTCCTTTCAAAAGCTTTTCATATTAAACCCCAATTTCCAATTTCAAAATCAATTCAAATTAAAATTTCAATTTCAAAAAAATATTAAATTTAAATCATCTGTGACTTAACCGATTTCCACGTGAAATCCATATTTGTGTGTGTATGGTGTAGTCCAGGGGTTTCACATAGTAGTGCAACATCATTCAATCATCACAGATCAGAATACAGAAATATAGTTGATAAGCGGTATAAACTATAACGCTTATCTCTATTCACAGATCACAGATATACAAATTACAGACAACATGTTACATTCATCCCAGATAAATGAACTATAGAACAAATCACACACAAATCAGCATATATCACACAACATCACAGATCAGGGGATATCAACAATTTTACATCCAATAGAATCCAAACATCCATAAGTAAGATCAATTAATTATCTGATAAATTTAAACCAGATTAATTACTTATGAATAAATTACTAATCCTGGTTAATTAATCATTAATTAATTCACCTTTAATCATTAATTACATAAATTAATTAATCACATTAATTAATTATCCTTAGTAAATTAAGTAATTAATCATCTTCATTAATTAATCAACTAATAATTCCTTTAATTATCCACCTTAATAAATTAAAGATAAACCTTTTTATCTTAATTCATTACTTAATTACCATTAAGAATCTTTATTTAATAAACCTTGGAATTAATTATCATTAACAAATGAATTAACTTAAACTTTTAAGTTAATTAACAATCAAAACATCCCTTCTTAATTAACTTCTTAATTACATTATTAAGTTTATTAAAATAAACTTTATAATAAAGATCATATATATTAAAACACTTTTAACTTAATTAAGTAAAAATAATTTGCTTTATAACCTTTTAACCAATCCCAACTTAAATTAAACAATCATTATTTAAAAAGAATTGGTTAAGAAATGGTTTTAAACTTGACTTAGTTTAAATTTTAAAACTTGTTATCAAAAAAACCCAAGCCAACATCAGAAATACTCGAGCAACAACCCGAGCCAACCCATTCTTCTTCTTTTCCTTCTTTTACTTTTAAAACGTGTTACCACTCGCGTACGAACCCGAGAAATCACTCGAGCCCATCACAAAATTTCTCGAGCACGTCCCCGAGATCCATCTTTCTTCCCCAACCCAGCAAACCCATACATGAAGATACCTCGTGCACGTGCACGACTAGCTAGTCAACTTCTGACCATTGCCGATCCTCTCAACGAGTCGCCGACATCACCAACTATTTTCCCAAACACCCATAATCGCAAATTTTTGCTGAAACCCAAAATCTAGCAACTCGATCGAGTTCTGGAACCCAATATCCTCCATAGAATTTGCCTCGACGCCGATGATCTGACCTCCTAAACTCCTGCCACTCTGGCCAAAGCAAGGTCAGACTCCCCTCTCTCCTTTCCCCCTCATGCGATCGGCTACAATCCACTTTCGACGACGAGTTTTCCTCGTGAAAACTTGTTAACAAAACTGGGTCTAAAACCCTATTTTTACATCGTCCATCTTCTCTGGCGATCTAGAATTTATTCCACCATTTTTCTAGAGACCATCACCCCTAAAGCTACCCACGACAGCGATCCCGAGCTTCGAATCGTCTTTGATCACCGACAATCAACAAAATACCCAAAATTGTTCAACTAAGCATATCTCAATTTATATAACACTAAAAATCATGATTTTAGTGTCTAAATTCATCATTTTCTAAGGCCAATCTAGTCCTGAAATCTAATTCAGAAATTAAGATGATGGATTTTTAAGTCATATTTGGATCATCTCTGTATATTTATATTTCTGTAAAAATTTCTAAATGTAAAAAATTTTAAACTATTTTTAAAATTGATATTACACTGTAATGATCATCTTCCATTCAAAGATCAAAGTTTGAATCTGATTGTAGAAGGAGATATGAATTTTCAAATGAAAAAATGAAGCTTGAGAAATCAACAGAGAAGAGTATTTATGTATATATATATATATTCACAGAAACATTCACATCCATATATAGAGCAGCTCAGTCACATTCTAGAGTCTCAAAAAGTTTACTCACAAGCATCAAGAAATCAAAACAGGTTAAGCTTCTAAAAATAGGAGTTGCTCACCTTGTTTCCAGAGATAAACAGAGTTTCCATTGTTGAACCAGGTTTTGAAATTGCAAACTGAAGCTTTTGATCTCTGGTTTGTAGTTGATTGAATTTTTTTTGTTTGCAGTTGAATTTTTTTGTTTAAGTTTGAAATTATATTCACTTCAGATTTGCTTAGCTTCTGGTGGACGAAACTAGAATGAAGATTGATATATGGAAAGTGAAGTTATATGGTATAATATGTTTTTCTTGTTTGTACAATTTATCAGTGATATTTTTCTCTTCTTTGTACTGAAAATATTTTCTTGTTTAAAGTTTGGCCAGGGATTTTTCAAACGAATGGGGGCTGAAATGATATTGTATGTACTTGGAGATGCAAACATTCAATGCTAATGTCCTTTATGTCTTCATATGTTTGAATACTTGAACATACTTGCCCTTTTTAATTTCGTATATACCAATATGATTTCTCTTGCCTGCAAATATATGTCTTCATATGTTTTACTGATGAGATATGATTTGTTTGAGTTAGATAAGAAATACATTTCTTATTTATGTTGTTAGTATTTTTGTTGGTACTATATCTTACTTCTTATATTTATTTTTGTAGTCTATTTTGTTTATATCCTTGAATGTATATTAGTTTTCTTTTGTAAGCTAATTCATGTATATATTATTTCATATATATTTTTGTATTTTATTTATTTATTTCTATTTTTAATATGTTGTTAAAATTTATCCATGTGTTACTCTATATTTTATAGTTTATCTTATATATTTTTATTTTATAAATTCAAATTATTATTAACCATCAATTTTAAATTTAAACCATTTATTTACAATTTAAATTCAAATCAAATATATATACATATATATTATTTCAAATTCACTCATATATGCTCAAATACATATATATTCACATATATACAATATTTACAATATTTTTAAATTTAAATGATTTATCCAAAATTTATTTGAGTTCGGGGAAACTCGCATCACTTAAATCGATTAATTTTATAAATTGTCTTCAAAAATTCAATTAACTATCAATTTAAATTTAATTAAAATCCGGGATCGTTACAACACCTCATCGTGAGATAGAATTTCGCATTGATTTGGTTAAAGATGCAAAACATATCATGATGCCTATTCGTAGACTCGCACTAAAGGAGAGATTTGAACTTTCTAATCAAGTTAGTGATTTGTTGCCAAAGGGCTTGATCTGGCCAAGCCGTTCAAGTTAGGGAGCACATATAGTCTTTGCTACGAAGGAGGATAGTTTCCTAAGACTTTATATAGATCATCGTGAGCTCAACAAGCGAACTATTAGGAACAAGTGTCCTTTGCCTAGGATAGAAGACTTGTTCAATCAGCTTCATGGAGCTTAAGTATTTTCTTAGCTTGATCTTTCTATTGGGTTTCATAAGTTGAGGGTGGTAGAGGAGAGTGTGCCCTTGACAACTTTTAGGTTCGATAAGTTTTATGAGTGGTTAGTTATGCCGTTCGGCCTATCTAGTGCTCTAACATGTTTCATGGACTTAATGAATCGGGTTTTCTGGGATGCGTTGAATAATTTTATCCTTGTATTTATTGATGATATTCTGGTCTACTCCAAGACTGAGGAGGAACATTCACGCCATCTAAAGATTGTATTAGAAACACCGAGAGAGCACTTGTTAAAGCAAAGTACTCGAAGTGTAACTTCTGGCATTCAGAAATGAGTTTCTTAGGTCATGTTGTTTCAATGGAGGGTATTTCTATGGATCCTACTAAGGTTGTGGCTGTCCAGGACTGGAAGAGGCCGGAATGTGCTTCTGATATTGTGAGCATTTTGGGTCTAGTAGGTTATTATAGGAGATTCATACAGGATTTCTCGAAGATTGCCTCTCGCTTAACGAATTTGATAAAGAAAACGTCAAATTTGTATGGATAGACAAATGCGAGCAAGCATTCGTAGAGTTAAAGGCAAAGTTGACTAGTGCTCTTGTTCTTACAATGTCAAATGGAGGGTGAGGGTTTAACTGTTTACACTAATGCATATGGAATAGGTTTAGGTGCTATGTTGATGCAGCATGGAAGAGTTATCGCTTATGCTAGTCGACAATTCAAGCCGCATGAAGCGAGGTATGCAACTCATGACTTGGATTTGTTATCGGTGGTATTTGCATTGAAAATATGGAGACATCATTTGCTAGGTGAGAGGTTCGAGTTGTATATGGACCATAAATCCTTGAAGTATCTTTTTGCACAGAAAGACCTAAACATGAGGCAGCAAAGGTGGTTGGAGTTTCTTATGGCCTATGATCTAGACATATTATATACATCTGGGAAAGCTAATGTCGTAACTGATGCGCTTAGTAAGAGGTATGCAGATATGGCAAACATTGAGGTTTGTCCGACCCTGATTAGTCATATTGAAGGGAATCAGCTTAGAAATCTTCATATTGCTAGGATAGCTAAGCCTATGAGCTAGAGTGAGGCATCAGAAAGGTGGATGGGATTCGAGGTGGATATCCATATCATTTTAAGGATGAATGGTAGGTTGTGTTTTGAATGTTAATGGGATTAGGCAGAGGTTCTAACTGAGAGTCATCATTCATGGTTGACGATACGTCCAGGGGTTGCTATGATGTATCAACACATGAAGCAGACATTCTGGTGGGAGGGCATGAAGAGATATATTTCTGTCTTTGTGAGTATGTGTGCCAACTACCAACAAGTCAAAGGCAGTCACCAGAAGTCAGTTGGGTTGCTTTAGCCACTCGAAGTTCCTAAGTGGAAATGGGAGAAGATATCTATGGACTTTATCGATGGATTACCGAGGTCAAGAAGAGCTAATGAAGATGTGTGGGTTATCATGGACCGGCTAACTAAGTGTGCACACTTCCTACCCGTTAAGACTACAAGGACGGCTTCTAGTTTGGCTAAGTTATATGTTAAGGAGATCGTTAGATTGCATGGTGTTCCTTAAGATATCGTGAGTGATAGAGATCTAATATTCACAAGCCAGTTCTTAAAAGGTTTGCATGTGGAATTAGGGACCGAGCTTAGTTTTAGTACTACTTACCATCCGCAGATCGATGGGCAAACGGAGAGTAAACCACGTTTTAGAGGACTTGCTTCGAGCCTGCATATTAGATTTTGAGGGTTCATGGAAAGAGCACTTAACACTTGTTGAGTTTTCATACAACAACAATTTTCAGACTAGTATCAGAATGGCACCATTTGAGGCATTGTATGGAAAGCCTTGCAAATCTCTATCATGTTGGGTAGAACCTGGAGATCGTTTAGTGCTTGGGTCAGATATGATTCGGGAGTCATCTGATAAGGTAATAAAGATTTGGAAGCAAATCAAGGAAGCATAGAATCGACAGAAGAGCTATATAGATGAGAGGCACAAAGACATGGAGTTTTCAGTTGGAGACGTTGTGTTTGTGAAATTTTCTCAAATGAGAAGTATAGTGTGGTTTAGGAGGGCTGGGAGTTGGCTCCTCGTTATATAGGACCATTCCGATTCGGGAGAGAATTGGTACACTTGCGTATAGAGTCGAGTTACCGATTAGACTATCGGGTGTGCACAATGTATTTCATGTATCGCATTTGCACAGGTTTGTGCATGGTCCTTCGATGATATTGGAAGCATCACAGCAGGAGGACTTGGAGATTGATTCAAACTTAACTATATTGAGACAACATGTTCGTATTGTTGATCGAGATATGAAGTAATTGAGGATTAAGTTTGTTAAGTTAGCCAAGGTACAATGGAGCGAGGATGCTTAGGATTGCACATGGGAGTAGGATGAAGGAGTCCTATCCAGAGTTGTTCTCGGACTAGTGGTTTCTTATCTTGGTATCGTATATCTTTTGTAGTGTTCTCACCGCTTGATGTGGAGTCACCTAGTTTGCATTTGGTTTGAAGTTTAGTTTGTATATAGTGTCAGCAATACTCTATATATGTATCTTATTCTTCTATCTTTTTTGATTTTCATTCGTATTTGAATTTCAAGGACGAAATGTTCTAAGTGGAGGAGAATGTAGTAATCCGAAAATTCAAACACTTATGTTTCGTATATCGTAACGTTTTGAAAGATAGTTAAGTGTTATAAGTATGATTTTATAACCTCGTTAAACATCTTTTAGTTAATGAATAATGATAAGAAACTTGTTTTTAAAATTTGTTTACAAAAATATATCCTTCGAAGAAAAATCGACAATATGACCGAAAATTGGTTTATCGATAAAGGAAATTTTAGATCGATATAAGTTGTTCTCTTATGTGAAAATTGTTGGTTGTTCATATTGTTTACATATGTGTATTTTATTGTTTGTTGATTTCCGCTTGGAAGCATATGGCATAAATAACCATTGTTTTGCAGGGGACTTTTGTAGAGAGACACTAAGAGGTTTCTTGCCAATATTGATTTACTTTTATATGTATCTTGCTTATATAAATGTTTGATTGTTGGTTGAGATGTTAAAGTAGCAAAAATGTTGAACATTGGAATAATCATGCCTTCGCACTTTGAAATCGGGTTATTGCGCTTTGAAATCCCATCTCTTTAAATCTTGTGTTTGCGTCATTAAATGTTTGGTCTTGCTTTTGCACTTTTAAAATGTTGTTTGAACCAAGTTTTGGTGGCTCAGAAAAGGGTATAACATCTAAATCCGTAGTGTTTAAAAGGAAGAAAATTTTGGTCGCGGCTTTGCAATTCAAAAGTCAAGTTTTAAAACAGATTTGAAATGGGTTGTGAACATATACTAGACTCGTAATATGTTGTTATAAAAATAAAGTATAGTATTCATACTTTGTAAAAATGTGGATAAAATTCCATTTTGAAAAGAACCGCTTTGAAGGAATTTTCCATACTCTTTTTAGCGGCAGTTTTGCGGCGCTATTTTCAACTTTTATAAAATGGTTTTGAACTTGATTTTTCTTCTTCAATCCTTTTGTGAACTTTTCTAACATATATTTAAGTGTTTTAAAAGTGGTTTCAAATTTATATATTTTAAATAATTTAATATAAATTATCAAAGAAGAAGTTTTATTTTGAAAATAAGTAAAGGAAATGGTTTTGAGCTTTAGTTCTTGAGATCTTCTTTTAAGTAATATTTGAAATGGATGTTTTAAAAACTATATTTCAAATATTTTTGAGTTTATTGAAAGTTAAATGGAAATATAGATTACAACACCGTTGTTGTGATAAATATTTTCCAAGAATGGAGAAAGAAGTCATGGATTATAACGTTTTTGTTATGATTAATGATTTTTGAATGTAGAAAAGAATTCGTGAATTATAACACTTTTGTTATAATAAATGATTTTGTAAAGTAATTAAGAAAACCTGTTACTTGACTTAAATAAACGTTGATCTTCTTAAATCTTTGGAGGAGTTTTGTTATAAAGATAATAATAAGTTGATTTATAATGATATTTTATGAATGAAAAAGTCTTTAAAACAAGTGAATTTGTTTTGGGTTTATAGTAAACAATGTTTTAATGACATTCGTTTTAACCCTTCTTTTTGATACACTTAGAAATATAATTAGCTCTTTAAAAGAATATTTTAAAAAGTGTTTTACAAATATCCATGATGTGAAAATCAAGCAAATGCGAGTTAAATGTTTTAAAAGTTTGATTTCGTTCCTGGGAAGGATTTAGTCTTATCCTTAGTACCAAACATCGTGAAGGTTGATTCATTACTATCTATGAGATTTCAAAATTGGAGCATCTAGGCAAGGCTAGGTGCAACCAGTGCCCTGGCTTACTTGGCTCCATTTTCAAGCGAAGGATAGTATGAGTTGGAAATTGAAGTTTGGTGATAAGGGTAAGAAATTTAGTTTCCATAAGCGATATCACTTATATGGAAATGATTTACGCATATACTTAATTCTAAAAGTCAAAATATGGAAACTTGTCTCTATCTCGAAAGATAAGAATGTACATCGAGGTAAGGTCTGAGAGGCAATAATGCCTCTACTTGTCCGGCTTCATTGTTAACCGAGGGATAATACAAGTTTGAAATCGACGAGTGCTGATAAGGGTATGAGATTTAATTTCCATATACGATCATTTTGTTATTCCCGATTGTTGATTTATCGACTATCAATTTTGCTATCTTCTTTATGTTTCGTCAATCTAAGATGATTTGTTGCTCATTTGGAGCATTGATATCCTTTGTGGGAAATGACTGAAATCAAAGAGCGAGTGGAAGCCAAGCTACGTTGGGTTGCTCCTATCAGGGTATCATCACATCTACTCTAGATTGGATTCGGTTGTATGCATGCGGAGATGTGAAATACTCGGATACTCAGTAAGGTTGGCAGGGTTCGGCTTAGACATGTCCGAGAGAGTCACATAGTAAATAACCCTCTCAAGTATATTTGCAAGAGGTGTACTTTCAGTAAGGGGGTGCTACCCTCCTAGTCATTATTGGAAATATTCATTTTCCTTTTTTTAATTCAAACATTTGAATTGATTCTTTCTTAATTACATCGGGAAGTGTTATGAACTCTTTGCGATGTTTAATTACCATTATTTTATGCTTGGATGTTGTACTTGTGAGGCAAAAGTCATTCCATGTTTAGCGGCGTGGTCTCACAGATTATTATATGCTCATCATATTTCTTGAGTTTCCTTACATTGATTTTCTAGACTGATCCAGGTGTTAATTTATTATAATACTTGAGTTAGACTGAGTTTTGTCTAGGTTGTCGTTGGTGGGACATGGAGCTCATGGAGAAGAGCTGGATGTTACTACCATAGTGTTTTTAGTTACCCCTGTACTATTATATTACCTATCAGTAATTGTAAGGTCAAGAAGTTGTAACTTTCCTGGCTATTGAGGTTTGTTTTTAACTCTGATATACCTTGTATCTTAAAGCGACAGCTTTTACTGTCTTTGTTATATTATCGTTCCGCTGTTAGATTCTATTTCCTCATGTTCCTTTTCTTTTTATTTTACCATAACAATCTGCCTTTTTGGATCTTGGATGCTTGGCATTCTAGTACCGTAGATTTATTAAGTGCCCGCTTTCGAGGGTCGAAAAGGTAGGTCGTTACATTTGGTATCAGAGCAAAGGTTAAGCTAGAACCGTGGCTTTGCTAGGGTATGGCTCATGAAAGATAGGGTTAGTAATGCCCTAGAATGAGTAACTCATTAGAGATATGATAAGTGATACCCTGGAATGAGTTGAAAGTATTGTATATACGGGAGCGTATTTATTATTGCTATAAAAACATATTGTTTTAATTGGTCCGTTAAGCGGCTTATGGATTTTGGTTAATGTGCCCTATCAATGTTATCGATAGGGATCCTTAAATGCTTGAACAAGGAAAATAGACATGATATATATTTTTGAAAAATTGGTAATGAAATATTTTACCTTGGCTTATATTATATATATGTCTATATATATAAGAAATAATTTTCAAAATTGATATAGTTATTAGTGATGTGTTTGTTTGTTAGAAAATGATAATATTACTTTATTATCATTGTTGTTTGATTTGTCATGCTCGAGTAGTTTAGGAGCATTGACTATTGTTTGTTGATTTATCTTGATCGGTTTATGAGTGTTCATTGTTTTGATAATTGTGAATGCATTAAAACGAACTCCTTGTGAATTAAGTTTCACAGTTTGAATATAAGGTATTCGATGAAAATGTTAAGTTAAAGGTCATCTATTAATAATTTTTTTAATACATTCTAAATGGGAAGATAAGACATTTAGAGATTAAATATTTGTGAAAAGTTTATTGTAATAGAGGAAAATTATTATAATATAAGATGATTTTAAAGGTATATTTTATATGAGTATGGAATATAAAATGATTTATAGATTTATAAAGGGCGTTTTATCAGTAAACGGGTTTTTTGAGAATTTGAATCCCAGTATTGCTTGAAATGATTTCAAAAATATTTTTAGAAAAGTAATGGAAGTATTACTTAGAAGTATTTATGAGTATAAATATTTCAAAGAGAATTTTTAAGAAAGGTACATTTTCTTTGGATAGTTTGGAGAAAACATCTTGATTAGTTTTGTGGTAATCTGAATAATCTTCTAATTCCTGATCGAATGCTTGCTTAGGCGAACGTTGTAGTGCACTTAGTAAATTATTCTCTTTATCATTTTGCGATCGAAATGATTTCGAATTCGAACAAATCCAAAGCGAGTGTTGGTGAATAAATTGTTAAACTTATTATTATATATATATATATATAAATATATGTAGTATGATTTCAAAAGGGGTTTTAAAATAAAAACTAGGTATTCAGTTCTTAAGTTTCCTTAAAGGAAATTGATTTAAAATAAAAGGTATTTTGATAAAAAAAATGGTTTGATTTTTAACTCTTGGATAAAAAAAGAGATGATTTAACATAGGTTTTTAATTGGGTTAAAATGGATAAGATGGTTTTAATAAACTTTGTTTTATTAAAACTATACCTTCTTTATAACATTAAGTCATATAAAATATTTGATGTTATTGGGCGGACTAATAAACGTCTTTACCTTAGGGATTTCTAAGGAAAAGTAGGCTCCAGGATTAAGTTTGGATACCAGCATTCTACTCTTCTCAGCCACTTACCGAACGAGATAGGTAAAGAGGTCGAAGTAGTCGACTAAGTTTTAAAACCCATATTATGTATGGGCCTCCATCTGAATTTTCGAAAGGTAAAATAAAATTGACAGTTTGTATATACTCTTAGGTAGTAGAAGAGTATTATTCTAAATAAGAGTGGAGTAAGTTTTTAATTTGATGTTTTATAAAGATGTGTCTTTATAAGATGTTTATAAACTTAAGTGGAAATTTATGAAATGATTCATAAATAATTTTAGCATTGAATTAAATGCTATAAATGAAAATGAAAGTGATTTAGAAAGAGATTGGTGTAGCTAAAAAACCAATAGGATTAGGTACGTAAGTTGTACGTAGATCATTTTATTCGCATGATTCTTGATTTAGGATTCGAGTACATAACTTCGGGGTGATTCACACTAGTCTGAACAAGGATTTCTTGATTGATTCTTGACGGCAAACACTTGATTTAGATTCTTGATATGATATTTCTATCATAATATATGGCTATGTAAGAAGAACAGAGGTATCTAATCAAGGAACTTGATCGGAGTCCATACTAGGGAGGTTGAGCGAGCGATACTAGTTCGAAAGTAAAGTTTACGTATTCGAGCAAGTGCTCAGATAAGATATTATGTTCAGATGATCCATGTACATCACACAGGCTTAAGTATATTTGTATACCATGTTTTGTGGCTTAGGAAAGTTTAGGGAGTGACTTTTAATTTTGTTCTGATGTAGCTTAGATAATCTTCTAAGAAATAACCAAAGGCTGATGAGTGTAATGGTACGCTTTGAAAATTATCTATATCCTTAGACAACCGAGAAAGTTGTGAACCTAAGCAAAATTGTAAATCTTGTTTGTTAGTCATTTAACATTTTAATAATTTTAAGTGTTAGTTTATTATTTTAAGGAATTTGATTTGATTGATAGTTTAATTTTATATACCATGGTTTATAAGGTATGACTTTAAAAGCAAAGAATTTAAAGTTGTTGTTTATTAGGACTTAAATCTCAGTGCTTTTGAAAACAAGTGATTTTGAAAGAATTTATGAGAGAAATAATAATATAATTATTTTGAAAACTTTGGAAATATTATTATTTTAGGACATTTGAAAAGAGTTTTATGAAGTGATTTTTCAAATATTTTTGTTATGACTAAAGTTGGGTGATTGAGGGCTTTTCGATTTGGAAGACTCACCAGATATATCTATTTACTTTAGTTATTGTTGAGGAAGGAACCAGAATACCACTGGATGATCCATATTGTTTTGCTTCTAGAGTTATTCCATGCCTCGGTAGGGGGAGCCCCCACCTTGTCATGACTGATTTTGGTTTTGATATATTTCTCTTTGGAGGAATTCGAAAATATATTTTGAATATAAAAACCCAGGCATTTGGTTCTAGTTTATCTTTTGAAAAGATTGGATGCATAGTATTTTATTACAGAGTATTATCTATACTTATGTTGCAACTTTTAATATGAATTTTCTACAAAGAAGAATATAACTAATCAGATTTACTAAAAAGCCAAGTAAGTAATTTGATTTTTAGAAAGGGGCATTGCATTTTCCGCTCCATGATAATTTTGAAGACGAAATTCTTTTAAGGGGATGGGGAGAATGTAACATCTTGGAAAAATGAGAATACTTTATATTTAAATATAAGGATTTTTTAAATAATTAAATTGTGAATTTAATATTAATTAAAATGGATTTAATAGCATTATTAAACTCCTTTTAATAAATAATAATGGTACTCATTTTGTACATTTATTTAAATAAATAAATAGTTCGTGAAAAATTGAAAATGTGATCGATTTTTTTTTGAATTTCGACTTTTTATTGAACGAAAGTTGTTGAAACATTGTTGCACGAACACACATTTGTGTACACATATTATGTATCAAATAAGAGTTCAAATAGTGCAAAATAGATCAAATAAAATAAAATCCTTAAGTGTTTCTTGAAGTACATAGGATAAGAATTAAAAATGTAAATAAAAAGTAAAGGAAGTACCCCTAAAACAAGGCATGAAACAAGGAGGAGTGTTTCATGGAAGGCATGGTTGTGTAGGATGGATAAGACATGAAAGTAAAGCTTGATTTAAGGCATGGAAGGAGGAGGGGTATTGGAGGGTTGAAATGTGATCTGGCAAAGGGGTATATGGGTTTTTTGCCATCAATTTGCAAGTTTGTATAAGTGCACCTTTGTTTCCATTTCTCTTTGCCTTTCAATTATCTTCTTTGGTTCTCTTTTCTTCATCTTCTTCCATTCTTTTTCCCCTCAAAACTTTCTTTAAATTGGAGAACCTCTTAGCTAGGCCTTGCTAAACTCTAAAGCAAGCCTAGAAACACCATTTTAACCACTTCCATCATCTTGCATTCGAAGAAAAGCAAATTTTTTGGGCCACTTCTCCTAGGCCGTTTGCATCTAGACGGGAGGGGAGGTGAGATTGTGGCTGTGAGCATTTAAGACATGGAGGTGATGCTAGGAAGTGTTGTGTTGTTACTTAGTTGTGGTAGCAAGTGGTGGCTTTTCGAAGGAGTTTTATCAAGCTTGGATGTGAGATTTCTTACTTTGAATACCACTTTAAACGATTCATTTATGTGAAAATTGTCGGTTGTTTATATTGTTTACATATACCTATATTATTGTTTGTGGATTTCACTTGGAAGCAGATGACATAAATAACTATTATTTTGCAGGGGACTTTTGTAGAGAGATCCTAAGGAGTTTTTCGTCAATATTGATTTAATTTTATATGCATCTTGCTTATATAAATGTTTGGTTGTTGGTCGAGATGTTAAAGCAGCAAAAATGTTGAATATTGGAATAATCGCGCTTTCGCACTTTGAAATTGCGTTATTGCACTTTGAAATCCCATCTCTTTAAATCTTGTGTTTGGAGTCTTGTGCTTATATTTGCATCATTAAATATTTGGTGTACATTTTCTCTTATAAAATGTTGTTTGAACCAAGTTTTGATGGCTCGGAAAAGGTTATAAAACCTAATTCCTAAGTGTTTAAAAGTTAGAAAATTTTGGTCGCGGTTTTGCAGTTTGAAAGTCAAGTTTTAAAACAACTTTCAAATAGGTTTTGTTGACTTCAAAAGTATCTAAATTTTTGTGAATGCATACTAGATTCACAGTATGTTGTTCTAAAAGTAAATCATAGTATTCATATTCTGTAAAAATATGGAGAAAATTCTATTTTAAAAAGAACGGATTTAAGGGAATTTTCCATACTCTTTTTAGCGGCCATTTTGCTGCACCATTTCCAACTTCCATAAAATGGTTTTAAACTTTATTTTTCTTCTTCAATCCTTTTTGTGAATTTTTCTAACATATATTTAAGCGTTTTAAAAGTGGTTTGAAATATATAAATATTTTAATAATTTAATATACATTATCGAAGAAAAAGTTTTATTTTGAAAATTAGGAAAGGAAATGGTTTTGAGCTTTAATATATATAAACTTGAGATTTTCTTTTAAGTAATATTTGAAATGGATGTTTTAGAAACTATACTTAAAGTATTTTTGAGTTTATTGAAAGTGAAAAGGAAGCATGGATTACAACACCGTTGTTGTGATAAATGGTTTTCGAGAATTGAGAAAGAAGTTATGGATTATAACGTTTTTGTTATGATAAATGATTTCTAAAGTTGAAAAGAATTCATGGATTGTAACACTTTTGTTATAATAAATGATTTTGTAAAGTTATTAAGAAAACTTGTTACTTGACTTAATAAATGTTGATATTCTTAAATATTTGGAGGAGTTTTGTTTTAAAGATAATAATAAGTTGATTTATAATGATATTTTATGAATGAAAAAATCTTTAAAAAGATTGTTTTAAAGATAAAGCTAAGTGAAATTGGTTTTGGGTTTATGGTAAATAATGTTTTAATGACACATGTTATTAACCCTTCTTTTTGATACACTTAGAAATATAATTAGCTCTTTAAAAGAATATTTTAAAGAGTGATTTTAAAGTGTTTTACAAATATTTATGATGTGAAAATCAAGAACAAGTGTGAGTCAAATGTTTTAAAAGTTTAAAAGTTAGATTTCGTTCGTGGAAAGGATTTAGTATTATCCTTAGTACCAAACATCGAGAAGGTTGATCTGTTACCATCTGTGGGATTTAAAAACTGGAGTTTCTAGGCAAGGCCAAGATCAACCCGTGTCCTGACTTACCTGCCTTCATTTTTAAGCAAGGAATAATATGAGTTGGAAATCGAAGTTTGGTGATAAGGGTAAGAAATTTAATTTCCATAAGCGATATCACTTATATAGAAAGGATTTTGGCATATACCTGACACTAAACGTCAAAGTATGGAAACTTGTCTCTATCTAGAAAGATAAGAATGTACGTCGAGACAATGTCTAAGAGGCAATGATGCCCCTAACTTATCCGGCTTCATTGTTAACCAAGGTATAATTTAAGTTTGAAATCGACGAGTGGTGATAAAGGTATGAGATTTAATTTTCATATATAATCATTTTGTTATTCCAAATAGTTTATTTATCGACTATCGATTCTGCTATCTTCTTTGTGTTTCATCAATCTAAGACGATTTGTCGCTCGTTTGGAGCATTGATATCTTTTGTCGGAAATGACTAAAACCAAAGTGCGAGTGGAAGCCAAGCTATGTGGGGTTGCTACCATTAACATATCTTCACATCTACTCCAGATTGGATTCTATTATAAGGTCAGGAAGTTATAACTGTCTAAGCTGATGAGGTTTGTTTTTAACCTTGATATACCTTGTAACTTAGAGTGATAGCTTTTACTATCTTTGTTATATTATATGTTATCATTACGCTGTGAGATTCTATTTCCCCTTGTTCTTTTTATTTTACCCTAACAATCTGCCTTTCCGATACTTGGATGCTTGACATTCTAATACCGTGGATTTATTAAGTGTCGACTTGCTTGGGTCAAATAGGCAGACCGTTGTAGTTCTGAAACTTTCTAAGTGAATAAGAGATATTTTTAATGTAAGATGTATAAAGGTATTTAGCTAATGTAAGAGGTGTAAAGGAGAAGTGATGGATGTGTGGAGGGGTGAGCCTTCCATGGCATGGTTTGGGGGAGGGGTGAGAGCAAGCTTATGCTACATCATTTTAAGCCTACAAAAGGAGGAGCATACTCCTGAATCCATTTCACATTTTTACATAAAGTTATCACTCTCTTTCACTCTTTCTCTACATAATTTCCTTTAGAAAAATCATTTCAAGTCAACTCCAATTCAAATCAAACTTGGACTAGAGGCTTAGGACAACATGATAACAACTCCTAGCTAGTTAGATCTTAAGGAACCAAAGAAAAACTCACCCAACCTGTTAGGACCTCCATTCTATAGTTTCAATGACAACAACTATACAATCATATATTTTATATATCTTATCAAGATTACATGTATGTACTACAAGAAATCATTATACTCAAAGATATTAGGACTCAAATGCAAACGAAGACTTAAGGACCATGCTATGATTAGTAAGGTTATACTGGTGTATTAAGAGTCTTAGGTAAACATTGTAAGGTCCCTTTGAGTATATATATATACACACACACACGAATTCATATACATAAAATTAGCACTCAAAATATTTAACATTGGCATTGAAAGCTATGATTAACAAATAATGCCATCCATAGACGTCTGTGGAAAAGCCACAGACGTCTATGAATATTTTCGGGAAATTATTTCCTGAAGCCACAGACGTCTGTGGAAAATCCACAGACGTCTGTCATCTAGCAACTGCTCTAGTTTGAAAGGATGCTTCATTTCATATTAAATAATAGCATCTCTTCTTCAATGATTATAGCCATTAAAACCAATAGAGTTTGTTCAATAGTAACAACTCCTCATGTGCATCTATTCAAACCTATATATTCACTTCGAAGATTGAGAATAGGAATTAATTATTATTCTATTCTTCTGGTTTCTTATTAACTTTCAATTTACAAATTCGTGCATCTCTTCCTTACATAATCTCAATCTATTATAATCAAAGTAACATTTTGATTGAACTACTTCCTATAACTTAAAGTATTCACATTCACATACTCAAAGGAGATCATAGTGTTTGATGTGTGTTTAGTGTTTGATGATAACAAACTATATATATCGTATTTTAAATGTGTTTACAGATTATACATATACAGGAATAACAGAAATTTTATCAACACAGAATTTGAATTCAAACTAAAAAATTTATTCAAACAATCTTTTTATTACAAATTTTGAATAGTACAAATTCTGACTCTCACTATAACTGTACAATTTCTGAATACATCACAATTCGATTTTACAGTAACAACCTCACTACATCACTCAATCACTCATCTGCATTGTCCAGCTTCAGTGTTTGTCTTGTCACCTGTGGTACCTGTATAATTGAAAATCTACAGCAGTAATCTGAACAGAAACGAATTTAATTTGCAAAAATATAAAATTTGTTTTAAAGCTGTCTCAGATATATGGGTTAAACGTCATCATCTTTGATTGTGTAGTATCTGTGCATATCAATATTTATATCAAGGACAGGGAATTACGAGTGGCTGCAGTACACACGTATGCACGTGTGCACTGCCTCGCCAACTCGAGTGCATAAGGTCAAATCAAAGTTAGATTCAACACAAATGCAAATGGCCTCGATCAAAATTCAAAGTGTAACTGCAACAAGGCAAATGCATGTACAAGTTCAACAAGACAAGTACAAACTGGACAACAACAAAAGCTACCAAGTGAACCAACACAAATGTCACCAAGTAAGTGAAAGCAAGTTACAGACAAATGTACAAGAATGTACACGGTGGCTACTGGAAAATCAAGGCAACAATTCACAGTTCAAATACAACAGTAACTACAACAATCCAGAAATCCAGGCATGTGCATTCAAGTGCACAACATCATGCATATATACAAAGACTACAGCTACATGAAAATGTCCAGTAAATCATCTACATGGATGCAAGCATGTATGATTTAATATAGATGAAGATACAGTGGAGCATGTACAGACAGTAGCAACATAACGAACTTCAGAGCACATATGCATGGAGCAAAGGAGACATCTCAAAATGAGCCAGACCACAACATGGAACAGGCAACTACAACAAACAATCACAAAACAAATTCAACAATGCTCAAGTGAAGGGTGAACCAGACTACAAAGACCAAACATCACAGTGAAGTGAGGAACAGATTCATAGTGAAATAGTGAATGCACCAACCATCTACAAACAAGTTCAACTACTCAAGTATACACATCACAGTGCACATATGTCAACTATACAAAAGACTCAAGCAGACACGCTATCAAACAGAGGAGTATACAATGAAGACTGGAAACAACATTGAAGTCAACAACAGCAGGTCTACTGAAGTCATGAATGCTACAACAACAAAGACCAAGACTGGAATACAACAAGTGCATGCAGGTGAACTCAACCAGATGAATCAAGCAAATGCAACAGATCGAAACAGTGAATCAAAGTATAGTTCAAACCAGGGTGCACGTCAATGAATGTAGAGGCCAGAGAATTGAAGAAAATCAGTGCAGTGATACATGAAACCGCATGAACAAGTTCGAACAACCAGACAACATCATATTCACGAATGCAATGTTCAAGTGGAGACCAGAGAAGATGGCCAGAGACGAAGACAGGGATGAACACAAAGATGGCCGAAGCCGTGTCAAAGCAGGTGTTAAACATGTCAAAAATCAAGTGTGTGCAATCTTTGAAAAAGTCAAAACAAATAGAAAAAGGAAAGTTTTAATGTCGTAACCATCAAGCAAAATCGAACGTTCAAAATCAAAGCCGTAAAACAGAAGGAATTCCCAAAATATATCGGAGCTTAAAACAGGAAAGTTTCAACAACGTGAATATCACGTAAACCAAATCAGACGCCTATATAAGGAGACCCAAATCATCATTGACGAGGTGTGGTGAAAATCAGAGAAAACCCAATCATCACCGACAATAAAGCAAAAGTATTCAAGTTCAAATCGAGAGAACAACAGAAAATACATACCAAAGCCAACAGTCTAGATTGTGAGCAAATAAGGAACAGCGAAGCCAGAGCTACAAAGAATCGACGAAGCAGAAGCTTCAAATCGCCAACAAAACAAACAAGGGAAAAACCCTAGATCCAGAATCGAAGCAAAGAAGCATCGAATATCAACGCCTCGATCATAGCTTTCAAGATCAACAGAGAATCGAGGAGTTGAATCGCCAAAGAATCGATCGCCATTTCTCAAAGAATCAGGCCGACAATTTTTATTCAAAATAATAGTGGGCCGGTCTATTTAATTAGGGTTTTAATTATTTTGTTTTGGGCCGGGATTATCTTTCTAGAGCAAAATTAGTTATCGAGTTTAAAATTTCTATTTTGCTCCGAGTTTAAACGGTATTTCGTTTTTCAGTTTGTATTTTCAAAGTCCAGTTAGAGTCAATCACCACCTAGGATTTAGGTGTTGTCAGATTGTCTAGTTAGAATTAGTTCAGTGAGCAGGGAGGCTGCGAGTTTGCAAAGCTCTATAGGCGGGAGCAGAGTTTGCGAGTAAACGAAACTCTATAGGCGGAGCAGGGTGTGCGAGTCTGTAGGAGTGTTTGTGAGCGGGAGCGAGTGTCTGCGAGTCTGTCAGAGTGTTTGTAAGCGGGAGACTGTTTAATTCTAATAGAAATCTGGGAATGCAGCAGTAGGCAGGGGTTGTCGAAGCTGGGTAAATTTTGTGTGTGATTTACTTTACTGCATATTTATTTATTTGCTGTTTGCTTCCGCGTTTAATTTGAGAAAATTTGCAATAACCCTATTCACCCCCCCTCTAGGGTTAATCTAGATCCTACAAGTGGTACCGGAGCGTGGTAAATTTTTTTTAACTCTAGAGTCATGAATCTATCAAATAATGCTTTTTCTGAGGGGCAATCTATTGTTAGGCCACCAATGTTTAATTGGAGTGATTATGCATATTGGAAGGTTAGGATGGGTATTTATCTTAGTTCTGTTGATTATGATGTTTGGGAGTCTCGTCTAGCCCTGTTCAGCAATGAATACGAGAACTTTATGATGGACAAAGGCGAGAGCATAAAGGATATGTTTGGACGCTTCTCAACCTTGGTGTACAATGCTAGAGCGCTTGGAAAGGTATTCTCTGAAGTAGAGCTGGTGTGGAAGATTCTACGAGTCTTACCAATGAACTTTGAGGCAAAAGTCACGACAATACAAGAATCAAAAGATTTGAGTAAACTACGCATGGAGGATTTGATCGGAAATTTGATGACGTATGAGCTTGAGTTGAAAGCAAAGGAGGAACGCATCAATTCCGAACCAAAGAAGAAGACGATTGCCTTAAAGAGTAGAGAAGAGAGCGATGAAGAAGAAGTTGATCCAATTGAAGGACTTGCAGTGGCTGTCAATAATTTCAGAAGGTGGTCGAAATACAAGCCACGAAAGAAGAAGACCAGTAGTAATACATCTAAAGATTCTGACAACTCTGAAAACGAACTAATCTGTTATAACTGCAACAAGCCTGGTCACTTCAAACAAAACTGTCCACTTCTCAAAAACAACAAAGGAAAGAAAAAGAAGAAAAAGGCCTTCGCAGCAACTTGGGATGATGAGGAAGGAGAGGAAGTTTCAACTGATAGCTCAGAGGAGGCTAATCTATGTCTTACGGTAAGATTAGATTCAGAAGCAAGCTCAAAGGAATCAAGATCAGATTCAGAAGCAAGCTCAGAGGAATCCAATGAGGTAAAAAACTACTCTTATAAAGATCTTGTTTATTTGTGCCTCGATCTTACTAAAACTGTTGAAGCTCTTGATTCTAAAAATGAAAAACTGAAATCTGATAGAAAAAAACTTGCTCATGAAAATTTTAGGTTAGAATCTGAACTTGAAAAAAATTCAAAACCTAGAATGTAAAAACTGTAAAGCTTTAGATTTAGAATTATCTAAACTGAAAAATTGCTTCGAGGATCTTGAAAAAGAAAATCTGAATCTAAAGGAAATTATTGAGACTAGGAAAAAGGATTTTATAAATAGATGCACTACACTTGTGTCTGAAAACTCAACACTGAAAACCAAAGTCCTAGATCTTGAGAAATCACTGAATAACTTTTCTAAAGGAGAAAAATCATTCAATATGTTATTAGGCAATCAACTGTTTGCTAACAATCGAAAAGGGCTACGTTTTGGTAAATCACAGGTTGACGATAGTGCAAAAGGAAAGGGCATCTTTACTGAATGTGAAATAGTTGGACATCATATTGAAAATTGTAGTCATAGGAACAAGAACACGAGATTTATACAAGTTTGGGTTCCTAAGAATTCTACAAACAAATTTCATGTCTATTGGAACAAAAATGAAAAAACAAAACAAGTTTGGATTCCAAAAGGATTATTTATTCACAGTTATTCTGCCACTAACAATCATGGACCTATAAAAACAAATAGGTCACATACATCTTTAACCGTGTAGGTGTGGTGGCAGGCTAAGGAACAACATTAGTGTTATTTGGATTCTGGCTGTTTCAGATATACAACGGGCGACAAATCAACGTTCCTTAGCCTAGTATAAAGGTGACAGATTCACTATGGGTAAACAATTAAAGATTATCGTACAGGTAAAACAGGTAGTTGTATTTTTTTTCAAACGATAGATAACCGGTAAGAATCTGCATCTGAATTAAATCAGCCAGTTATGATTGATGATGTTAATTCTGATTTTTAACCAATTATCTTGCTTGTAGTAATTGTGATGGATCTAAATTGCTTGATCTTTAATGACTTGACTTTAATCAGTGGTTAAAAATTGATCAACCATCTTCTTCTTGAACTTAATCTGTTTGGTCAATCTATGATTGATTTCTGATTGCTCATGCTCTAAAAAGTATTTTGAGAAGCTGCTGAAACTGATGCTTCACTTATGAAAACTTTAAATTGCTTTTGAGATAATCTTGATATTTTAACTATGATTCTACGGAAGGTATACACACTCGCTCTTCATTTGATAAAAGTTTGTGTACGTTTTGTTAACACCATAGTTTTATTTCTGAAGATGAATCTGATACTGTTGAAATGGTTCTTAACTGCTTCTAGACTCCATATTATGTTTTCTGTGTGTTAGTGTGCACGTTTCTAATCTAATTCTAAAGAATCACATTTGAATACCACTAAACGAAATTTTGAGGTATTTTTCACACACACACAAATTTGGACTATGATATCTTTCGTGTGAAAACTTTAATTTAGTTGGTTATTCTGATGTTGATTATACGGGTTCACTGGTTGACAGGAAAAATACTAGTGGGACATGTTTCATCCTAGAATATTCATTTCATGGTCTGATAATTCTGTTCATCATTCACTCACGAAACACATTGATGTGAAACACCATTTTTTTGATCACATTGCTAGGAAAAACATTTGCATTGAATTCATTTCAACTGAGAATCAACTTACTGATATCTTCACAAAACCCCTCCCCGAAGACAGATTTTCCAGATTACGTTTGGATTTGGGGATTATGGAAATTGACTAATCATTTTTCAATCTTTGGTTGAAATATTCTTGGATATTTATTTTCAACTTCAATTTCTAGAATTCAAACCTGTTTTGGATATCATTCAAAGATTGATTCGAATATGGTATTCAGTAGTGGAAATACGTTTGGTTTATGAAATTTCATAATATGATTAATTTGGTAACTTATTCCACGACCATTTCTATTTCTACCATCTTTCTATCATTCATAATGGTTTTGAAAAATGAGAAGAGTAAATTGCTTTTTAAATTAAAAAGGAAAAATCAAAGAAAATTTTAAAATATTCCTTATGCATCCATTCTCATTTAAAAGTCCTTATGGTTATGCATGGATGGATCATTAGAGGTTATCATCACTTCATTCTCATTTAAAAGTCCTTATGGTTATGCATGGATGGAGCTTGATAACTAATGAGTAACTGCTAATCCCATTTAAAAGTCCTTATGGTTATGCGTGGTTAGTAAGTGCTTATTTTTTGTGTGTGCTTAAATGTCAAATCTTTTTAAAATTATAATAAATAGAATAAAACATCTCTCCTCTCATTATAAAAACCAAATCATCGATCCATTCTCTAAAATGTGGAAATTGTTATCTTGTTATGATATATTATGGTTTTTCTTTGTTTTTTCCATTTGTTTTCCCCTACTGTTTCATTATTTTTTGTCAGTCTTTTGATGATAACAAAAGGGGGAGAAGGAAGAGATTTTGATAAGAAAATAAGTATTTTTGGAATACTACACCAAATTTGTTAAATGTTGTTAGTTATTTTCTATAGTTCTTTTATTCGTCTGAAATTTCCTAAATCTTCTAAATAGGGAGTGGTCTCAGTTGTAGGGGGAGTATTCATGTAGGGGGAGCATACATGTAGGGGGAGCTAAATTTCTCATGTTTAAACACATCTACTGGAATTTCAAAATCTTTAATATATGTTTGTCATCATCAAAAGGGGGAGATTGTTTGATGTGTGTTTAGTGTTTGATGATAACAAACTATATATATCGTATTTTAAATGTGTTTACAGATTATACATATACAGGAATAACAGAAATTTTATCAACACAAAATTTGAATTCAAACTAAAAATTTTATTCAAACAATCTTTTTATTACAAATTTTGAATAGTACAAATTCTGACTCTCACTATAACTGTACAATTTCTGAATACATCACAATTCGATTTTACAGTAACAACCTCACTACATCACTCAATCACTCATCTGCATTGTCCAGCTTCAGTGTTTGTCTTGTCACCTGTGGTACCTGTATAATTGAAAATCTACAGCAGTAATCTGAACAGAAACGAATTTAATTTGCAAAAATATAAAATTTGTTTTAAAGCTGTCTCAGATATATGGGTTAAACGTCATCATCTTTGATTGTGTAGTATCTGTGCATATCAATATTTATATCAAGGACAGGGAATTACGAGTGGCTGCAGTACACACGTATGCACGTGTGCACTGCCTCGCCAACTCGAGTGCACAAGGTCAAATCAAAGTTAGATTCAACACAAATGCAAATGGCCTCGATCAAAATTCAAAGTGTAACTGCAACAAGGCAAATGCATGTACAAGTTCAACAAGACAAGTACAAACTGGACAACAACAAAAGCTACCAGGTGAACCAACACAAATGTCACCAAGTAACTGAAAGCAAGTTACAGACAAATGTACAAGAATGTACACGGTGGCTACTGGAAAATCAAGGCAACAATTCACAGTTCAAATACAACAGTAACTACAACAATCCAGAAATCCAGGCATGTGCATTCAAGTGCACAACATCATGCATATATACAAAGACTACAGCTACATGAAAATGTCCAGTAAATCATCTACATGGATGCAAGCATGTATGATTTAATATAGATGAAGATACAGTGGAGCATGTACAGACAGTAGCAACATAACGAACTTCAGAGCACATATGCATGGAGCAAAGGAGACATCTCAAAATGAGCCAGACCACAACATGGAACAGGCAACTACAACAAACAATCACAAAACAAATTCAACAATGCTCAAGTGAAGGGTGAACCAGACTACAAAGACCAAACATCACAGTGAAGTGAGGAACATATTCATAGTGAAATAGTGAATGCACCAACCATCTACAAACAAGTTCAACTACTCAAGTATACACATCACAGTGCACATATGTCAACTATACAAAAGACTCAAGCAGACACGCTATCAAACAGAGGAGTATACAATGAAGACTGGAAACAACATTGAAGTCAACAACATCAGGTCTACTGAAGTCATGAATGCTACAACAACAAAGACTGGAATACAACAAGTGCATGCAGGTGAACTCAACCAGATGAATCAAGCAAATGCAACAGATCGAAACAGTGAATCAAAGTATAGTTCAAACCAGGGTGCACGTCAATGAATGTAGAGGCCAGAGAATTGAAGAAAATCAGTGCAGTGATACATGAAATCGCATGAACAAGTTCGAACAACCAGACAACATCATATTCACGAATACAATGTTCAAGTGGAGACCAGAGAAGATGGCCAGAGACGAAGACAGGGATGAACACAAAGATGGCCGAAGCCGTGTCAAAGCAGGTGTTAACCATGTCAAAAATCAAGTGTGTGCAATCTTTGAAAAAGTCAAAACAAATAGAAAAAGGAAAGTTTTAATGTCGTAACCATCAAGAAAAATCGAACGTTCAAAATCAAAGCCGTAAAACAGAAGGAATTCCCAAAATATATCGGAGCTTAAAACAGGAAAGTTTCAACAACGTGAATATCACGTAAACCAAATCAGATGCCTATATAAGGAGACCCAAATCATCATTGACGAGGTGTGGTGAAAATCAGAGAAAACCCAATCATCACCGACAATAAAGCAAAAGTATTCAAGTTCAAATCGAGAGAACAACAGAAAATACATACCAAAGCCAACAGTCTAGATTGTGAGCAAATAAGGAACAGCGAAGCCAGAGCTACAAAGAATCGACGAAGCAGAAGCTTCAAATCACCAACAAAACAAACAAGGGAAAAACCCTAGATCCAGAATCGAAGCAAAGAAACATCGAATATCAACGCCTCGATCATAGCTTCAAGATCAACAGAGAATCGAGGAGTTGAATCGCCAGAGAATCGATCGCCATTTCTCAAAGAATCAGGCCGACAATTTTTATTCAAAATAATAGTGGGCCGGTCTATTTAATTAGGGTTTTAATTATTTTGTTTTGGGCCGGGATTATCTTTCTAGAGCAAAATTAGTTATCGAGTTTAAAATTTCTATTTTGCTCCGAGTTTAAACGGTATTTCGTTTTTCAGTTTGTATTTTCAAAGTCCAGTTAGAGTCAATCACCACCTAGGATTTAGGTGTTGTCAGATTGTCTAGTTAGAATTAGTTCAGTGAGCAGGGAGGCTGCGAGTTTGCAAAGCTCTATAGGCGGGAGCAAAGTTCGCGAGTAAACGAAACTCTATAGGCGGAGCAGGGTGTGCGAGTCTGTAGGAGTGTTTGTGAGCGGGAGCGAGTGTTTGCGAGTCTGTCAGAGTGTTTGTAAGCGGGAGACTGTTTAATTCTAATAGAAATCTGGGAATGCAGCAGTAGGCAGGGGTTGCCGAAGCTGGGTAAATTTTGTGTGTGATTTACTTTACTGCATATTTATTTATTTGCTGTTTGCTTCCGCGTTTAATTTGAGAAAATTTGCGATAACCCTATTCACCCCCCCTCTAGGGTTAATCTAGATCCTACACATAGGAAGATTCTTACTATCAGTCAAAATACGTGTTATTTGGAACACACGATTGCCAGAGAATTACTTTTGTATTAGCCTATTCCTCCGGGCGAAGTGAGGGTTATTTGGTCAAAGGAAATACTGAAGGGGAGCTTCGGGACTGGACGTAGGACGGAAGGTCCGAACCAGTATAAAATATTTGGTGTGGTCGCTTTTATTATCTTTCTTATTTATACTCTGTTAATTTACTCTACTTAGTATAATTATCAGTACATACTTTTACATTAGTATATAAGTCGCATTATATAAGATCCTATACATTTTCATTTGGTATCAAAACACAGTCATTTCAATCAACAGTAACACATAGTTGAAAAATCATTAATATGGAAAGCATTTTTTAAGAAGGTCAATCAATTGCATGTCCTCCACTATTTACTGGTTCTAACTACACTTACTGGTCAACTCTTATGAGAATTTTTATGGAAGCAAATGGGTTAGAAATATGGCTAGCAACTCAAAACAAATATGAAGCACCTAACACTGACATTAGCACTTGGACCAATGCATAAAAAGCAACGACATCTAACAATACCAAAGCTATGAATGTACTATTTTACTCACTTGACAAAAATGAGTTTTCACGTGTCATGTTTTGCACTACTGCATATGATATATGGCGCACTTTACAAGTCACACATGAAGGCACAACTAAAGTCAAGCAAACTAAAATCTCGATTTTACAAAACCAATTTTCATCTTTCAAAATGAAAATAAACGAATCAATTATTTATATGTATGCTAGATTTTAAACCATGCAACACGACCTCATGGCAGTTGGAGTCAAATTCACAAATTTTGATTTAGTCACACGAATTTTAAACTCTTTGACAAATGAATGGGAAAGAAAAGTTTTAGCCATCGAAGAAGCTAATGATCTTTTTCAACTCAAAGACGAAGAGCTAATAGGAAATCTGATGTCGTATGAAGCTAACTTGCAGGGTAGAAGGGATCAAAATCATGAAAAGAGAAACATAGCATTCCAAGCAAGTAACGAAGATTCGGACCTAGACGAAGATGAGATTGTTTTTATTGCCAAAAACTACAACAAATTCAAGAAGTTCAAGAAGATGACTAGATTTCAAGATGGTGGCAAACCAAACTCCTCAAATCAAACATCAATTAAATGCTATGAGTGTGACAAATTTGGTCACATGAAGAAGGATTATCCACAACTCAATAATGATAAAAAGAAAAGCAAGTTTGAAAAATTCAAAAAAAAGAAAAGAGCTTTTCAAGTAACATAGGACAATTCGGATTCATCTTCTTTGTGACGCCCCACCCCGAGACCCACACTAAAAAAGAGAATTACTTAGTAATTCTATTTGCTAATGCGGATAATAGGGCTGGTTAAGTGCGACCATCATAGTCTTGCATTGGATAAGAGCTAAGTATGTCGATATTTGTACTCTTTTTTTCTTTTTTCCATCACAAGTATTCGACATACTTAATTCCTATCTAATACACTACTATGGTGGCTACATGATCGATTCAGAAACAAAACATAATAACTATATCAATTGTAAGTCACAGAACAACAACACAGAAACGATACATATGAATACATACATCAAATGTAATACAACATTCCACTAGTGGTATACAACCACAATATATACATACATTCCCCACAAAAGAATATATACATCACAAGTTCCCAACAGAAAGACTACTACACGAAAACTATGCCATATCCTAAGTCGATGGTGAAGTCCAAAAGGTAAAGCAAGCTAAGAGTCTAACTACCTAACCTGCAACTCGGTCTGACCCGAGTAATAAATACACGAGTCAGGCTAGCTAGAACTTGATATTAGTATAAGATAAGAGAATTATAAGTGCATAAGGGAATTCTTCCTTTAACTATAAAGGAAGGGTACAAGTATAGTATAATCTCAATGCAAGGTATATGTTCACCAAAGGTTGTCGCATGAATAGGTTTAATTCAACATAAGAAATCCATACTTAATGGCATTCAACTCAAATGCAAGGAATCATACAAAAGTCATAAGAGAAACTCATCAAAATTCCAATATGAATCTCATGGAACTCAAGATAGAGTTAAAATCTCATAAAAACGAAATCACCCTATATAACATCTCATGTAGCACTAGGCTATCGATGTAACAAAAATATCTCAAAATGGTGAAATCCTATAAAACCCAGAAAACCCGAATTGGCCAAATCCCCGATTGCAATGCCGAAGCAATGATGCACGTGCTAAACTCTTGTCCAGTGCTATTTATAATTTAGGTACCTAACTCATGGACCCGAAGGTCATACTCGTGGTGACCGAAGTCACATAACTCGTGGTAACTGAAGTCACATAACTTGTGGTGATTGAAGTCACATAACTTAGATGACCCGAAGGTCTATAGCATTGGCATACTCGTGGATGTGACACAAACTCTTGGAAAGGAACCCGAAAAGTGTTAACGTGCGTCCCATACCACACGTTCGCACTAAACGATTTACTAACCGCTAGTTAACTCCACATCATAAAAATAAAATCTCAAACCTCAGAAATCTCATAATACTCATATATCTTGCCTCATATCATCGGCAAGTGCAAATAAATCTCATAGTGGTTTCTCATAACCCATAATTCCCGAAAAGGAAAATCTCATCTCAAGACTCGCCTCGTCTCATCGGCGAGTCAAACAACATATATAAGTGGTTCTCATCGATTATTACCCCTATAATAGGAGATCTCGAACCTCTCAATTCGCCAAATATTGGCTAACTCAGATAATTCCTATAATAGGAATTATAAATCTCAATTATCACCTCAAAACAGTATACTCAAGTGGTTTCGATCGTACAAGTCCGGAATTAACCAAAAAAGTAAACTCACGTGTCCCATACCACGTGTTTTACTAAATCGTTTAATTATCTTTCTCATACGTCCGAAAAGTGCAAAAACATGTATTATTATATAGAAAATAATTTATTATAGAAAACAAGCTTTTAAAACTATTTTCGAAATCGTTTGGAAAATAACTTTTGAAATTCTTTTATTATAGATAATGTATAATTTTAATAGCTTTAAATTAATTATAAATATTGTAAAATATTTATTTCGAAAGCTAAAAAATCTTTTGAAAACGGTTTAGAAAGCACGTGCAAAGAAACAACAAAAATCAATAAAAATTCAATGAAATTATTCATAAAATCGTCATATGAAAATCTCCTAAAAACTCACCAATCCAAAATACGGATAAGTGGTAATATTAGCTCTTCCATCTTAGGATCAAGCCGATCAAAAACATCATCGAAAAAAAATCCATGCAAAACAATTCAAATGTTCAGCTACAGCAAAACATGCTATGATATAAAGTTCCAAGCAAATTTTCAACTAGTTACAAAGGTTTAAAAGCCTTGAAATTTTGCAGGCATAGAGTTCAACAACTCTTCTTTAAACAAAAAAGAAAGATACAATTGGACAAGAAACGAAAGAGATATGATCTCTCAAAGTTGGACTTGCAGTCAGATTTCACTATCAACAGCTGGAGCAAAACATGCTCCAATTCAAAGTTTGATAGTACGTTTCTATAGGTTACAGAGGTCGGAATGACCTAAAATTTGTCATTCATAAAGTTCAACAACTATAATTTAAACTGGAAAAATAATCACGCAATTTAGACAAGGTGTGAGAAAGTTATGATGTCTCAAAGTTGAACCCAGGCAGTGTTTTCACTGTAAAAATCTGGGCAAAAACATGCTCCAAATCAAAGTTCGGCAGCATATTTCTATAAGCTACATAGGTCAAAATGACCTGAAATTTAACATGCATAAATCTCAACAACTATACTTTAAACTGCAGAAATAATCACGCAATTTAGACAAGGTATGGGAAAGTTATGATGTCTCAAAGTTTAACCCAGACAGTGTTTTCGCTATAAAAATCTGGGCAAAAACATGCTTCGAATCAAAGTTCGGCAGCATATTTATATAAGCTATATAGGTCGGAATGACCTGAAATTTGGAATTCTTAATCTACAAAACATGGTCTACAAAACAAAAAAATCCGGCAGCATTTCTTTGTCGGAATAGAGAGACATGACTGCACAAATTTGCAACTCAAGATAGTTTACACAAAATCAAAATAGTTCAAAAACGATTTTCTTTTGCAATTTTTTTATTTCAACTTGCAATTTTTGGCATTGCATGAGCTAGCTTTTGTGAGATTGATACTCACCTTTCAAATACCTAAGCTGCAAGATCAAATTTGGTGGAAAGAGGCGAGCTTTGGCTTTGGAATGGCTTCAAATGGCTTCAACAACCTAAGAATGAAATGTACATAGACATGCAATCACAATTCTTCAATTACAGTAAACAGCTCTTTTCAAAATTGAAATTTGATGAAGGAATTAGGTTTAAAAATTGATTACCTGTCTAAATTGATTTAATTTGTTAAATTACAGTAAGGATTTGATGAAAAAAATAGAGATTTGGCTTGCTTTTGAAGGAGGAAGATGAACTTTTCTTTCTCTGTTAGTTTCTGGAAGAAGCTATTTTGAGTACGTACAGGAAATAAGAAAAGTCTTTTTCTCTTTTCCTAGTTAGGGAATAAATGGGCTTAGACCCTAATAACATAATTAATTAGCCCAAAAACAATATATAACACAAAATTCTATTATACACAACACAAACAAAAGTTATACTATATACATACAATGCTTTCACTTCATAAAATCATACAACATATTCTTATGTACCAAAAATTTAGTTTACATCAAAATAAAAGATTATTTAACTCTAAAATTTTATTTTCATTAATTAAAATCTTATTTTAATTAAAATGCACAAATTACAAAAATATTACTTAAAACTTCATTTTTAACTTAAAAAAGTACATAAATTTTATTTTCTTGTGTTATTAAATATAAAAAATCATATTTTCAACATTTATACAACCAAAACTTATTTTTAAACCAAATTTCTCATTTTTATTTATAATAAACCACATTTTAAATCAAATGCTTCTTTTAAAAATATATAAAAGAAACATTTGGGAATAATTACCAAAATTATTGCATTTATCAAACTTAAAACCATATTTTGCCCATTTTAATCCAAACCATCAAAATAAAGTTCCAAAACTATATTTTCACATTTTTAAACTCATTGCTTATTTAAAATAAACAATTTTCAATCTCCAATTAATTTTTATTTCATAATATTAAATTATAATCACCGTTATAATTTAATATTACAAGTAATCATTTAAACAAGGGTTGTTACAGACTCCCCCCATATAAAAATTGCGTCCTCGCAATTTCTAGAGGAGTTGTATTCAAAAAAATTACTTCATCAAGTAAAGGGAATTTAGATAGATTAAAATGGAAATTTTTTACCTTCGGAGTGAGAAGATAAGAAATTAGGATACGATTGCTCGATGAATTCTCTAGTTTCCCAAGTGCAGTCATTGGGATTATTGGACCATTGAATCTTCAGGAGCGGAACGCTCTTGTTCCGGAGACGTCTAGTCTTCGAAGCAAGAACTCTCATAGGGTGCTGCACATAAGATAGATCAAGAGAGACTTCCAACCTCTCTAAAGCACGGGAATCGAACACAAAATCCGAATCTTGTAGACACTTCCTCAACTGAGAGACGTGGAATACGTCGTGAACTCCAAAAAACTGATTGGGAAGTGCTACACGATAAGCAACAGAACCGATACGCTCTGTAATAGGAAATGGCCCAATATAGCATGGTGCCAATTTCCCGGTCTGGCTAAAGCGTACCACTCCTTTAAGAGGAGAAGCTCGAATATAAACAAGGTCGCCCACTGAGAATTTAAGAGGCCTTCTACAGTTGTTCGCGTAGGATTTCTGGTAACTTTGTGCATCTTTCATTCTCTCATGAATAAGATGGATCTTCTCAGATGATTCTTGTATAGATTCGGGGCCTAAAATAAGCTTTTCCCCCGACTCAAGCCAACAAGATGGAGAACGTGGCCTTCCATATAAGGCTTCAAAAGGAGCCATGCCGATAGAAGATTGGTAGCTATTATTGTAAGAAAACTCAACTGGAGGAAGATGATCCTCCCAGCTACCACCAAAATCCAAGATACAAGCACGAAGCAAGTCTTCCAAGATACGATTCACTCGTTCAGTCTGTCCATCAGACTGTGGGTGATAAGTTGTGCTAAGATGAAGCTTTGTGCCCAAAGCTTGCTGGAGACTCCGCCAAAAGTTACTCGTGAAAAGAGGATCACGATCACACACAATAGATGAAGGAACACCATGCAATCGCACGATCTCCTTAATATATAGCTTCGATAAGAGAGATGTCATCCTATTAGACTTAATAGGAATAAAATGTGCGGACTTAGTGAGACGGTCCACAACAACCTAAATACTGCTATGGCCTGACCTTGAACAAGGTAAGCCATCGATGAAATCCATAGAAACTTGGTCCCACTTCCACAATGGAACCTCTAAAGGCTGAAGAAGACCACTGGGTCGCTGATGTTCGACCTTAATAAGCTGACAAGTCGTGCAATTGCTTACATAACTTGCTATATCTCGGTTCATGCCTTCCCAGTAATAAAGACGACGCATATCAGCATACATCTTGTTGCTACCTGGATGAATGGTGTACTTAGAACGGTGACATTCAGCTAGAATGTCCCGCCTAAGTTCTGGAATAAGAGGCATGACTAGACGATTCTTCTTTCGAAGATACCCATGAATATCGATGCTGAAATCCCTCATCTCAATATCATCATGGGATTCAGACTTACACTTCTGAATAAGAGCAGATATATTGGAGTCTTGCCGCTGAGCCTCGGCAATCCGATCTAGAAGAGTAGGACGAGCTTCCATGCTATATAATAGAATAGGAGAGTTGGATGAGGAAGCATGATCACAAATATCACACATGGAAAGAGTCTCAAGAACTTTCCATTCTGCGATCATCATGGAAACAATAGCTAAATGCTTGCAACTCAAAGCATCAGCCACTCGATTCCCCTTGCCAGAGGTATACTGAATATCAAAATCATACGAAGCTATAAACTCGAGCCAACGCTGTTGTCGCATGTTGAGCTCCTTCTGGGTAAAAAAGTACTTGAGAGACTTGTGATCAGTGAAAAGAGTGAAATGCTCTCCCAATAAATAATGGTGCCACATCTTTAAAGCAAAGACAATGGCGGCAAGCTCTAAATCGTAGGTAGCGTACCGAACCTCGTTCGGACGTAATTGCCTTGAAGCGTAGGCAACTACCCTATCCCTCTGCATAAGAACATCACCGAGGCCACTATAACTGGCATCGGTATAGACAATAAGATCCTGATTCCCTTTGGGAACCACAAAAATGGGAGCATGAGTGAGAAGCTCCTTCAATCTCTGAAAGGAAGCCTCACACTTATCGGACCAAGTATAGCGAACGCCTTTCTTCGTAAGGCTAGTCAAGGAAGCACAATACGGGAAAAGTCTTCGATGAAGAAACGGTAATAACCCGCCAAACCCAAAAAGCTATGAATCTCATGAAATTCTCGGGCCTCTTCCAATTTTGGATGGCTTCGATGTTAGAAGGATCGACCAAAATGCCTTTGGAAGAAACAACGTGGCCTAAGAACTTAACTTGCTTTTCCTAGAAATAACACTTAGAAAGTTTTGCTTTGAGTTGATGTTGTCGAAGAGTACTCAAAACAATTCTAAGATGTCGAGCATGGTCCGCTTCGGACTTATAATATACAAGAATGTCGTCGATAAATACAAGAACGAACTTATCGAGGTATTCCCGGAATACTCGATTCATAAGGTCGACGAAATAAGCAGGGGCGTTCGTCAAACCAAACAACATGACGAGCCACTCATATGAACCATAGCGAGTGCGGAAAGCTATAAGTGGAATGCTATCTTCCACAACTCGGAGCTGATGAAATCCCGTGGCAAGGTCAAGCTGTGAGAAGACCTTAGCGCCACTTAACTGATCGAACATATCATCGATCCTAGGTAATGGATATCGGTTCTTGATGGTTAACTCATTAAGCTTGCGATAATCGACGCATAGCCTAAGAGTCCCATCGGACTTCCTCACGAATACCACCATGGCTCCCCACGGTGAAGAACTAGATCGAACGAAATGCTTGGCTTCAAGCTCTAGGAGTTTCTTCTTGAGTTCCTCATTCTCTTTGGTAGACATCCTCGGGGGAGGACGACTAATAGGCTGTGCACCTGGAATAAGGTCGATGTGGAACTCGATAACCCGCTTAGGTGGTAATCCCGAAACAGGCTCAAATAAGTCTGGAAAGTTATAAACATCAGAAATCCGAGACACATTACCATCATCGTCTTGAGATTCAAGAGAGAATAGAGAAGCTTCAGAATCGCCATCGACGTCCCGAAGTATAAGAGACAACTGAGCAGGAGAGTTGGGATGTCGAAGGTATAGGACTCTCTCTAAACATAGAATCCTGGCATCGTATCGAACTAGCCAGTCCATACCAAATATCATATCAAAACCAAGAGAAGGAACTACATGCAGATTCGCACGGAAAGAAAAGCCACAAATATGAATCTCAACATCGTCACAAAGCATACTAAGGGTTGCGGATCCCCCGATAGGATTCGCAATCCTCAAAGAAGTAATCAAGTAAGAAACATCCAACTATAAAGCATCAATGAGTTCCTTTGATACGAATGAATGCGACGCACCCGTATCAAAGAGCACTCTAATAGAACAACCATGGAACAATATAGAACCCTCCAAAATAGTGGGAGATATACCTCGAGACTGAGAAGCACTACCAGAAGCCTTTGCCACATTCAGATTAACAGAATGAGCATCCTTTTTCTTCTTAAGGCAAGTAGAAATCATGTGTCCTTCTTGCTTGCAATAGAGACACTTGCGAGGATGAGGACAATCTCGAGCTAGATGATCTCGAGAATCATAGTTGAAGCGTGCTAAGACCTTGGCTGAAGGAGGTGTGACATGAGGATAAGAACTAGAATTTCCTTGCTTCTTCTTCTTCTTAGGAGGAAAGGACTTGGATCTCTGGAAAGGGAATTTTTTCTTGTGTGGGTTCTTTCGAACCTCGGCCTCATTGCTACTATCCTTTTCCTTTTCGATGGCTTCGAGTTGAAGCGCCGAATCCACAAGCTCCTCGAATAAGAGCTTAAGCTGAAGCATGAGAGATTTCTTCAAATACTTCTTAAGTCCAGATACAAACTTAAGATTCTTCTTGTATGGTGTGCTAATAAACTCAAGCCCATACTTAGATAGAGACTCGAAGGAGGATACATAATCTGATACGGAGGATTTGCCCTGCTTTAACTCGAGGAAGCGACGGGCAAGAAAAGCCTTCTCAGATTATGACACGAACTTGAGCTCAAAATGGTCTCTAAAATGCTACCATGTGAGGGTGGACTCATCCATCTCTGCTATAAGGAGCTCGTACCAGTCTAAAGCCCGTTCTTGTAGCATACTCGATGCCACGAAAACTCGATGATGATCGAATATCTCCATGCAAGTGAAGATGCGCTTGCAAGTACGAAGCTAAGCCTGAACCTCAAGAACTGTCTCAAAGCATTTGAATGGCTTGCCTCCAAGGTGGGTGAAGTCGCTGCACATATGCGCAAATGCGGATTTGCACGGAGGAGAGGAGTGAGCTGGGGCAAGAGGCTGAGTGCTCCTAATAAGCTTGAGAATCTGGTCAATCGACATATAAACTCCTTCGGGACGAGAACCACTGGACGGTCCTGCCTTCGAAGTGCGACCTCTTCCTCTTCCAGACATAGCTGAAAGTTAAGATAAGATATGATTATTCACAGGGGTAGATATTAGCAATTCAAATGCATTAAATAAGGAATGCTACAGAATTTAAAATTAACATTCCTAGACATATTCCTTTCTATCTACCCCCAAAGGAATTGAAAGGTAAGGACAAAGTCAGGTTTGTTTACGATTGGGGATGATGTTTACACTTGTATTATACTTGATGTATGGTAATCGTGTATACTGTTCTGCGTTTATTACATTTTGTTCTGAATCCTTCTCTGATACCAAGCTGTGACGCCCCACCCCAAGACCCACACTAACAAAGAGAATTACTTAGTAATTCTGTCTGCTAATGCAGAGAATAGGGCTGGTTAAGGTCGACCATCATAGTCTTGCATTAGATAAGAGCTAAGTATGTCGATATTTGTACTCTTTTTTTCTTTTTTCCATCACAAGTATTCGACATACTTAATTCCTATCTAATATACTACTATCGTGGCTACATGATCGATTCAGAAACAAAACATAATAACTATATCAATTGCAAGTCACAAAACAGCAACACAAAAACGATACATATGAATACATACATCAAATGTAATACAATATGCCACTAGTGGTATACAACCACAATATATACATACATTCCCCACAAAAGAATATATATCACAAGTTCCCAACAGAAATACTACTACACGAAAACTATGCCATATCCTAAGTCGATGGTGAAGTCCAAAAGGTAAAGCAAGCTAAGAGTCTAACTACCTAACTTGCAACTCGGTCTGACCCGAGTAATAAATACACGAGTCAGGCTAGCTAGAACTTGATATTAGTATAAGATAAGAGGAATATAAGTGCATAAGGACCCTTTAACTATAAAGGAAGGGTACAAGTATAGTATAATCTCAATGCATGGTATATGTTCACCAAGGGTTGTCGCATGAATAGGTTTAATTCAACATAAGAAATCTATACTTAATGGCATTCAACTCAAATACAAGTAATCATACAAAAGTCATAAGAGAAACTCATCAAAATTCCAATATGAATCTCATGGAACTCAAGATAGAGTTCAAATCTCATAAAAACGAAATCACCCTATATAACATCTCATGTAGCACTAGGTTATTGAAGTAACAAAAATATCTCAAAATGGTGAAATCATATAAAACTCAGAAAACTCAAAAAACCCGGATTTGCCAGATCCATGATTGCAATGCCGAAGCAATGATGCACGTGCTAAACTCTTGTCTAGTGCTATTTATAATTTAGGCACCTAACTCATGGACCCAAAGGTCATACTTGTGGTGACCGAAGTCACATAACTCGTGGTGACCGAAGTCACATAACTCAGATGACCCGAAGTTCTATAGCACTAGCATACTCGTGGATGTGACACAAACTCTTGGAAAGGAACCCGAAAAGTGTTAACGTGCATCCCATACCACAAGTTCGCACTAAATGGTTTACTAACCGCTAGTTAACTCCACATCATAAAAATAAAATCTCAAACCTCAGAAATCTCAGAATACTCATATATCTTGCCTTGTATCATCGGCAAGTGCAAATAAATCTCATAGTGGTTTCTCATAACCCATAATTCCCGAAAAGGAAAATCTCATCTCAAGACCCGCCTCATCTCATCGGTGAGTAAAACAACATATATAAGTGGTTCTCATCGATTATTACCCCTATAATAGGAGATCTCGAACCTCTCAATTCGCCAAATATTGGCTAACTCAAATAATTCCTATAATAGGAATTATAAATCTCAATTATCAACTCAAAACAATATACTCAAGAGGTTTCGATCGTACATGTCCGGAATTAACCGAAAAAGTAAACTCACGTGTCCCATACCACGTGTTTTACTAAATCGTTTAATTCTCTTTCTCATACGTCCGAAAAGTACAAAAACATGTATTATTATATAGAAAATAATTTATTATAGAAAACAAGCTTTTAAAACTATTTTCGAAATCGTTTGGAAAATAACTTTTGAAATTCTCTTATTATAGATAATGTATAATTTTAATAGCTTTAAATTAATTATAAATATTGTAAAATATTTATTTCGAAAGCTAAAAAAATCTTCCAAGAACGGTTTAGAAAGCACGTGCAAAGAAACAACCAAAATCAACAAAAATTCATTGAAATTATTCATAAAATTGTCATACGAAAATCTCCTAAAAACTCACCAATCCAAAATACAGATAGGTGGTAATATTGGCTCTTCCATCTTAGGATCAAGTCGATCAAAAACATCATCGAAAAAAAATCCATGCAAAATAATTCAAATGTTCAGCTGGAGCAAAACATGCTCCGATTCAAAGTTCCAAGCAAATTTTCAACTAGTTACGAAGGTTTAAAAGCCTTGAAAATTTGCAGGCATAGAGTTCAACAACTCTACTTTAAATAAAAAAAGAAGGATACAATCGAACAAGAAACGAGAGAGATATGATCTCTAAAAGTTGGACTTGCAGCCAGATTTCACTATCAATAGCTGGAGCAAAACATGCTCCAATTCAAAGTTTGACAGCATGTTTCTATAGGCTCTAGAGGTCGAAATGACCTAAAATTTGTCATTCATAAAGTTAAACAACTATAATTTAAACAGGAAAAAGAATTTAAACAGGAAAAAGAATCATGCTATTTGGATAAGGTATGAGAAAGTTATGATGTCTCCAAGTTGAACCCAAGCAGTGTTTTCACTGTAAAAATCTGGACAAAAACATGCTCCAAATCAAAGTTCGGCAGCATATTTCTATAAGCTATATAAATCGAAATGACCTGAAATTTAACATGCATAAAGAAAAACAACTATAATTTAAACTGAAAAAAGAACCGTGCAATTTAGACAAGGTATGAGAAAGTTATGATGTCTCAAAGTTGAACCCAGACAATGTTTTCACAGTAAAAATCTGGGAAAAAACATGCTCTGAATCAAAGTTCGGCAGCATATTTCTATAAGCTATATAGGTCGGAATGACCTGAAATTTCGAATGCTTAATCTACAAAATATGGTCTACAGAAAAACAATCCGGCAGCATTTCATTGTCAGAATAGAGAGATATGACTGCACAAAGTTGCAACTCATTCAAAAACGAATTTTTTTTTGCAAATTTTTGATTTCAACTTGCGATTTTTGGCATTGTATGAGCTAGCTTTTATGAGATTGATACTCACCTTTCAAATACCTGAGCTGCAAGATCAAATTTGGTTGAAAGAGGCGAGCTTTGCCTTTGGAATGGCTTCAAGAGGCTTCAACAACCTAAGAATGAAATGTACATAGACATGCAATCACAATTCTTCAATTACAGTAAAAACTCTTTTCAAAATTGAAATTTGATGAAGGAATTAGGTTTAGAAATTGATTACCTGTCTAAATTGATTTAATTTGTTAAATTACAACTAGGATTTGATGAAAAAAATAGAGATTTTATAATGACCCGATATTTTCAACCATTCGCATCCACACACGTTGGACTTGAATTGCTCAAAATATCAGATTGTTAATTTATATTTGGAAAAACTCAGCATATATGGTAAATAAATCAATCACGGAATCACAAACACAGAGTAATATAACAATAGGCAGCAGAAACAAAAGAATAGTAGTTCATGAAGCTACTATATATATATATATAACAGAGTTAAACAAGATACCACGGAAGTCTCGAATACATAGAAGTCTCAATACAATAGTAAAATACAATATCAGAATATATCACAGGAGTCAACTGAATAACTACAAGCTGAATAGATGTAGATGGATCTCCAAGCAAAGCTCCAACTCCAAAGGTGAGTCTCAAATGCTGTGACACTCGGTCTGACCCGAGCGTAAAGCAAAACACAAAAACACTCGAGTCAGGATTAACATTCTTGTATCAATAAATCCAACTCAAGTGAAATATCAACTGAAATACAAGTAACTCAAAGGATGTTTGGGATAACCATCCTCTAAGGATCCATGGAACTATCTACTATGTAGTAATGTACGCTGTTATAATAATGTCTATAGTAAAGTAAACTATTAAAATAGCGTTAAGATGTTACCCATATCCCCCTTAACACATTTTATATATTCCCATAGTCTATACAGTAACGTAATCTCCCCCGTACCGGGCGTCGTCAGAGGGCACTCTATAGGTATGGTACAAAACAAACTCGTAGTGGTCTCGCTAAGGTAGGTGATACGTCACAACTAGGCAATGCCAGGGTAGATATACCAATTACACTTCCGGACTGGTGGTAATGCATAGCAACTACTACTGCCCACCTCGGAACACACTCCCAAATCAAAATCAAGGGTGGCCACCAAATAAATCACAAAGTCAGAATATAGTATCGAAGGAATGTGCCTGATCGGAGGAATGACCTCACTTGGCCCGTCGATTGCTCCTGTTTTAGCCACCTTATGCCAACTCATGGGAGTCGGTCCACATATATACCTCATATAGGATCATCGCCACCATCCTACTTCATTCTGGAATCTCCACCACGTACACAGTTGTTAAAGTGGTTTTCGGTATTGGCAGAGAGTATGCCAATATCCGATCCCGGTCTCTTTAACAACCAATCGTTATTATAACACCGCAGTCATTTCAAAATACTTTATACTTCAAAACCAAAATATCATTGCCATTTCAAATATATCCATTTCCAAAATCATAGCACTTCAACGTTATAACACCTTTGAAATTATAAAGCTTCTAAAACCATAACACTTTAGAAATCATAACTTAGAAATCATAATACTTTGGAAATCATAACACTTCCCACTTAACCGGTTTAGATATTAAAATAGTGTATAAAATAAAATAGTTAATAAAATAAAATAGTTTATTGGTTAAAATAGTTTATAATAAAATAGTTAGTACATTAAATAGTTTATATTAAAAATAGTTTATATTAAAATGATTTATATTAAAATGGTTTATATGAAAATAATTTATAAAGTAAAATATATAAATAGTTTTAAATATAATTTAAAAATACTTTATATAATAAAATAGCTTCCTCAAATTTCACAAATCGATTCAAATCAACTCGAATTCCAAAATTCAAATTTAATCCAATCTCAAATCATCAATTTCATTCAACTCAGTTTCTAAAAAAACTGATTTGAACCACAAAATAAACTATTTCAATTTTAATATATTACAAAGCTTTAAATATTCCACAATTTCAAAACTAAATTTGATAATTTCATATATATCTTAATTTAACATCATTATTATTTGGTTTTGAAACATCCGCTTAATAAATCCAATATCGTTTAAATAAACCCCAAATTACAAATAAACTAAATATTTCCTTCAATTTATTTAAACTTGAAATATTCATTAATCACCTTAAACATAAATCAAGTTATAAAATCATATCCTTTAAAAATCTCAAATTCAATAAGTTTCAAATCGATTTAATTAAATAAAATTATTAAAAAAATATTATTTCAAATCAACTTAAATTTATCTTCCCAACCTTAACTTGCAAAAATCATTATAACAATCTATTTTAGGATATAATTTTAAATGAATACTGAAACATATTATGTATTAATTAAATCAACTTTATTAAATCAAATCTTATTATCAACTTATTTTATATTAAAACCAATTTATACATATTTTAAAATAGTAAAATGATAAGTAAATTCTTTAAAAATTATAATTTCAAAACTAACTTATAGTTTTAAAACATTTTAAAACATAGAATTTTAAAATCAAGAATTTAAAATTTATAGAATACATTTATATAATATCTTAAAAATCAATATTTATTTAACCATATATTTCTTTCAAAAACCATAGAAATCAATTTAAAAATATTTATAATAGACCAACAGTGTCTGTATATAATTTTCTATCCTATTGTCAAGTGATACAGATATTTATCATTTCAATCCACAATTTAAATATATACGGTATATATCTTTTCAACCCGCAATTCCAAATTCAATGTCAATGAAAATCGCTTGGGTTTATCATTTCAACCCATAACGATTTTCTCCTATTCTACAAGATCGTTCGGGTATGTATCATTTCAACCCATAGGGAATTCTATATGAATAGGGAACTTGCAGAGTGAGAACAGTGATGATAATAATATAACATATCAATAACAGACATATATCAATAACAGATAAAATATAAATAACATATCATGGTGTCAGATGTCACAGGTGAACAGATACAGATAATAGCATATATATAGCAATAACTAACAGCAGCATATTTCGATTGTCGTTTCAATTGAAATCAAATTTAATAAATATAAGAACGTTAATCGTGAGTGATTGCTCAACTTTCGAGGCTAGAAGTGAACGAGAATGAGATGAGTTACGAATCCAAGCACAAATTCCAAAGCAAAGTAAGATTGGCATGAATTTGACGATCGAGGCTGATAACAAGAAATCGATGAAGTAATTAGAATTAGCTTGATAGAACAGAAGTTATACATTATTATTATTATTATTATTATTTCCATGAAATCAATATTTAATTTAAACAAATATTAACATATATATATATATAATTAAAAATCATGGTTTTAATTAAACACATATATTAAAAATAAAATCTTTATATATTTGCTAGCCATTTTAATGTTAACACATAGATCAAAGATTACTATTTAAAAATCTAAACCAAACCCCATATCCTTATATATATATATATAAATATATATATAAACATATGAATTTTAAGATCAGAATGATAATATCTATAACTTATATAAATTCATATGTAAAATAAAACAGATTGCAAATCTGTTACCACATATATAAATTAGATATATATAACTACATAACCAGTACCTAGTTGCAACCCTTTACATACTATATATATAAACAGGACAAATATAACTTATGCTTATGTACACTTATATATATACAGTAACTTTTATAAACTTATATACACAACATAAACAACAAACTTATATAATTCATATATCAATACATAACTTTATAATTACCAACCATATATATATATAACTACTTTATTACAATACATACAAAACTTCAGCAAATTGCACTGTTCAAATCTCATTTTATAAACTGCTATATATAACTTCTCACTTTAAACCAAACATGATATACATACACACATATATATATAAACATATACAGGTAAATAAACTTATATAATCAACATAAAATTATGGTTTGTAGAATTATGGATATATAACACTTACACATACATATATACATAAGCAGATCAACAACTTATATCTGCAATATAAACATAAATAAATTATGACTAAATATACTAATATAAGCTTTATAAACTAACATATAACTTTATAACAAAATATATATATATACTAACTTCTTTTATAAAACAACAGCCAAAACTTATGTATCTAAACTAACTCATATAACAGTTCATATAGCAGACTTTATATAAACACTATATATATATATATACTAACAGATAATATATATATATATATTATAACTGACAACATGTGTAACTGCTTTATAATATAATATGTGGAAACACTTATATATAGGCTTCAACAAATCCAACTTATATATATCTAACTGCAAACAAAATCTTATAAACTCATATATATATATGCATTTGTTTCAAGATCAATTCAAAACATAAAATTTCAAAACCACATATACATACTGTATGACATATGTATATATATATACCTTCAAAAATTTCCGTATGTATATATACATTTATATATACACAGTGATAGTTGAGGCTGAGACATGCAAGAAAGATCGAAGGAGTGATGGAGCCGAGGTCAGGTATAGGCCGAAGTGTGAGCTGTTGAGGTGGAGGCGAAGGCCTGGTGCTCGTTCGGTCAAGGTAGGGGGTCAACCATGGAGGGGCTTCGGGTGGAGGACAGGAGAATGGGCTGTCGCATTGGTTGTCAGGGTGAACTGTAGGCGAAGGTTGGGTTGGCGTGCAGGACGATGAGTCGGCTCGAGCATTTAAGGTGGTGATGGCATGAAGGTTCGGCCGAACTTAAGGAAGAAAGGAGAAAAGATTTAGAAAAAATGGAAATAAAAAAGAGGAAGAAGAACAAACTTACTGTACAAAGTTTTTGGCAGAAGAAAGAAAGATGAGAACCAGAAGAGAAGAATGAGAAGAGAAGTCAGGCAAATAGAATTGAACGAAAATGAGAAACCCAAAAGTTTGAACGCACATTTCAAATGAACGGATGGCTTCTCATTTCATAACATAAATTCATGTAAACTATTTGAATTTCAGAAAATAATAATAGCGGATGGCTGTTGGTTACCAGAGACAAATGAAAGGACACAAACCCAAAAGACTAAAATATGGAACCGATACGGTTAACCGTATCGCGGTTTCACCGCGTGATGGACACCAAATCACCCATATGAATATACTACGAAGGTCAGCATGACGAGATGATCAAAATGGTATACAAATATCGGTGGCACAATCATCCTATCAAAAGTCGATAATCGGTACCGAAAATGCTGCAAATCTGCCAGATTTAAGATAAACGGGCAAGAACAGTCCAAATTTGAAGAAACGAAATATGACGTCTCACTCAGTAGATGATTTACAAATTTATTGTATAAAAATATTCAGGTTTGGAAAATATTTTATTATCATCTAATATTAACTGATTTAAATTGAAATAAAATTACACAAGAAAATAAACTTGCATATTATCAAATGAAAATTTACCATTTACTATGTTTTAGAAGACGTATTTCCAATATCTAATTTTTATTTCCAAATTCAATTATTTAAAATTTCACAAAATTTCAGTTAATTACATTATTAAATAGTTAAAATTTACGGGTCGTTACACTCTCCCCCACTCAAAACTTTTCGTCCCCGAAAAGGAAGGAGGTAGAAGAATGGAGGCAACCAGAAAGAAAAATAGATTTGAAATACAGAATAAAAAATTTATTTAAAACCATATAAATTTCAATTAAAATAAATTAATATTCAATAATTGATTTCACTTAAGTTAATTTCCCATATAATTCAATCTAAACTATTCCTAAATTCATATTTATCTATTCATTATTTTATTATTCAATTTTACCTCAATTAACATTTTTATAATCATAAATTAGGTGCATAACCATTATAATCATATTTTATTCAACTAATTAATTCTTTCTTTTTCCCAAATTTATTATTCAATTTATTCCATTTATTATATCTTATCACATATATTAAGTAGATTGTCACTTATTACAACCACTCAAATTATTTATAAATTCCTTTAATATCATTTTATATTGTATATTATTCAACTACATAGTTAACTTCTGAATAATTTTTGGTAAGTTATATTGGAATGCAATTGAATATTATACAAATAAAAATTTTCCCAATTCAATTATTTCAATTTTAAATATTATTCAGAATTTTAAGAGTTAAATTTCCGATTTCACTTCAAACCATTTAGAGAAAATGTAAACATATATAACTCCTATATATCAAGTTAAATCTATAAACATATACTTATATATATTATAAATCAAGTCGTACTTAACGAATTCAAATCAAATTTATTTTCAAAAACAGAAGTGTAGCAAAGCCATTAAATGGTCTCTCCACTCTAAAACTCGAAAATGAATGTCGATGATGCTGCAGTCATCACCGAAATTATTTTCCAGCGACTATGGAGTAGAGTAATGATTTAAAACCCTTAAAATTCTCTGGAAACAATTTCTATTCGAAAATACCTTTAAATAATATACCCTAAGAATTTTAAAACCAAATTTTCTAAAATATCAGAAATTGAATTCTCAAATTCTTAATTTATATTCATTTAAATTCCAAATCAAATTATGACCATGTTTTATAATTCCATTTATTTATTATGTGGAAATAGTCGATGGTTTACAAAAAAATAAATGAAAATTTTAAAATATTACCATTTCAAACAACCAGTTCACTTAACTATTTAATTTCAGTAAACTTATACTTATATATAATATAATCATACAGATTTATTCCATTTACCAAATTGAAAAACAGTATTGTGTCAGTTTGCTCTGTTCAAGTGTTTTGGAATTCCTATCGGTAGCGTTGAACAGACGAATCGATTGAAAACCCAAATCAACATTAACAACTCAAACAACACAATATAAAATATTTTAATATTAATACAAATTCACTCCCTCACTCGATGATTCCAGAAAGGATTACAAAACAAGGATAGAGATCCAAATTAGAGGAACCCGAATCAAAGAGAATTCTAACTAGAAGGTAAGCTCGATAAGGGGTTAAATAGATTTCAAAGAGAGAAAAGAACGGATAGCAATCAAGAAGGAAAAGGCAATTTCACATGGACAGATGAATGCTTAGCCGCATTTTTAAACTTGTTGGAAAATTTGCAAAAGCTGCCAATTCTTTCTACACAAGTGAGGGAGAAGACCTTTATCTATACTTGGCGGTATAGTTCCACGCCCTGAGCACAACACTGTTTAGGGAAGAAGATCGGGTGCAACGTCCAATAAACTATGTGAGTAAATGTTTCACCGGGCCAAAGTCGAGGTATCCTAAGTTAGAGAAGTTACCAACCGCCTGTTAATTTCTTCTTGGAAGTTAAGGCGCTATTTCCGGTCACATCTCATTCGAGTGCTTATAGATTAGCCTTTGAGACAAATTCTACATAGGCCTGATACTTTAGGAAGACTTACTAAATAGAGTACTGAGTTAAGCCAGTATGAGACAACCTATTATCCATGAACTATAATCAAAGGACATGCCCTAACAGACTTAATTGCGGAGTTCGCCATTAGAGACGACAAAGTGGAATCTCGGGAAGAAGAAGCTCCTGAATGGCGAATGTATGTAGGCAGAGCATCGAATGATCATGACTCCGATGCAGAAGTGGTATTGTAGACACCTAAAGGAAAGAAGTTGAGCTACGCAATATGAATGGGATTCAAGGCAACAAACAATGAAGCAAAATATAAAGCTTTAATAGCAGGGTTAGAAATAACAAAGAAGTTAGGAATTAGGCACCGTGCGTACATAATAACTTCTAGTTGATTATGAATTAGGTGCTCGGAGAATTCCAGGCTAAGAGAGAGAGCTTGAGGTCATATTCGGAGAAGGTAAAGATCTTACTCAATGAAATGGAGCATTATGCAATCAAACACATTCCCAGTGAATAGAATCAGGATGCGGATAAGCTGGCAAAGTTAGCAAGTTCAAGATTGGGCCTATATTGGGATCGGTACCCATCGTGACCTTGTATAGCCCCAGTTTTAAGGAGGTGAAGGTGACTGCAACTATTAATTATGAGGAGACCTGGATGACAGTGTTAACAAGATATCTGAGTGAAGGAGTATTACTAGGTAATAGGAATGAAGCTAGAAAGGTCATGTGGAAGGCGCCTCGTTTCATCATTAAGGATGGAGTGCTATATCGGAGAGGATTTTCTAATACACTACTAAGGTGCATCGCCGGAAGGGAAGTTGAAGAGGTGTTGGAAAACATACACCAAGGGAGTTGCGGAGAACATACTGGGGGACAAACCTTAGCAAAGAAAGTGCTGTGGTGTGGATATTTCTGGCCAACATTAAACCTTGATGCGATGGAGTATCAAAGAGGTGTGACATGTGCTTACAGTTCACGAAGATTCCAAGGCTGCCCCCGACCGATCTGACTCACATGGTTAGCCCCTGGCCCTTCGTAGTTTGGGGAATAGATCTAATTGGAGAACTTCCAATGGTGTGGGGTGGAGCTAAGTATGCGATAGTGGTGGTTGATTACTTTAATAAGTGGGTGGAAGCCGAACCCCTTATTAAGGTGTCAACAGCCAAGTTTATAAACTTTTTGATTAAAAGCGCGATGTGCAGGTACAGATTCCCCTTCAGGCCATCTCAAATAACAGACTTCCAGCAACATGGAATAAGGAAGAGTTTCTCCATAGTAGCATAGTCACAGGCTAATGGACATATGGAAGCAGTTAACATAGTTTTGAAGACATTAATAAAGAAGCGGCTGGAAAAAGCGAAGGGAGCATAGATGGACGAAATTCCTCTTGCATTATGAGACTATCGCACTTGCTTCAAGATGTAAATAGAACATACTCCCTTCTCACTAGCTTATGGATCAGAGAGTGGAGACAACAATACCATCACATCGAAGGATTGATGACGGCCTGAACGAAAATGAGAAGCAACTGAACATGTCACTGGACTTGATTGACAAAAGGCGTGAGGAAGCCACCTTGAAGGTCGAAGCACATAAGCAAAGGATAGTCGTACAACCAATTCTAAGGTCAAACAGCGTCTGCTCAAGGAAGGAGACCTGGTGCTAAAACGAATATTCCCCAGACCGAGGGCACTCGACCCAATCTGGGAAGGACCGTACATTATTCACAAGGACTTGGGCAATGGAGCTTTTATCCTCAGCATAGTAGATGGAGCCATATTCAGAAAGGCTTGAAATGCACACCATCTCCATCGTTATTTTACTTAAATTTCTACTGTTTCACTAATTGTATGGTAATTCTATAATCGAAATAGTTATTAAATGGATTCTACTAAATTGTGCTTTCCTTAAAATCTTGTCATGATAGGTAATGATTACGAAGCGTAACTTTGTATTACCGCTCAAACGCGTTGGACTAACATTAACACTATAAGGAAATATCGCCCAGGCCTAAAGAGCTAACTTTACAACCTAGATGCAAAACTGTGTTGTCACGATATCTCCTCTCAAGCTTCTCACCTATAGTGATAGACCAAAGTGATCCCTAACCAGGTGTCCATAATTGACAATTGGCCAAAACTTACTCATCGATAGTGATGGACCAAAGTGATCCCTGACTGGGTATCTATCATTGATGATTAGACCAAACTTCTCGTCAGTCGTGATGGATCTGAATGATCCCTAACCGAATGTCCGTCATTGACGATCGGCCTAAACTTCTTGCCGGTAGTGATGGACTAGAGTGATCCCTAACTAGATGTCCATCATTGACGATCGGCTCAAACTTCTCACCGGAAGTGATGAACAGAGTGATCCCTATCCAGATGTCCATCATTGATGATCTGCTCAAACTTCCCACCGGTAGTGATGGACCAGAGTGATCCCTAACCAGATGTCCGTCATTGACGATCGGCTCAAACTTCTCATCGGTAGTGATGGACCAGAGTGATCTCTAACCAGGTGTCCGTCATTGACTATTGACCCAATCTTCTGCTGGTAATGATGGAACAGAGTGACCCCTAACCGGGTGTCCATTATTGACGATCGGCCCAAACTTCTTACCGGTAGTAATGGACCAAAGTGATCCCTAACCGAGTGTCCATTATTGATGATCGACTCAAACTTCTCACCGATAGTGATGGACCAGAGTGATCCCTAACCGCGGCTCAAACTTCTTGCCAGTAGTGATGGACCAAAGTGATCCTTAACCATTTGTCCGTCATTAATGGTCAACTCAAACTTCTCATCGGTAGTGATGGACCAGAGTGATCCCTAACCAGATGTCCATCATCGACAATCGGCTCAAGCTTCTCGTCCGCGGTAGTGAACCAAAGTGATCCCTAATCGGGTGCCCATCATTGATGACCGGCTTAAGATTCTTGTTGGCAGTGATGGACCAAAGTGATCCCTAACCGGGTGTCCATCATTGATGATCATCTCAAAGTTTCCCATCGGCCTTGGTGAACAAGAGCGGTCCTGGCTAGACGTTTACCTTTATCGATAGCTTCAAACCCAAGGATGATAATTGAGAACCCGACTTACCGATGGTCAGGATATGACCGCCACCTAGTTGGTTCCTCCATTTTTTGGTCAGATCCGGACCTTGCCATCGTCGGACAGCTAAGCCCGAAAATGACAGACAACATCGATCGGTTTAAACTAACCTAAGGCATGTGTGAGTTATATAATAACCAACGAAAGGGAAAATACAAAGTATGCCAGGATGATAGACATACATTTTATATTGTCAGACAACTAGACATTTACAATTCAAAATCACACATATCATATATAACATGTGCTTGACCTCACCAATACATCAAAATTGATCGAACACCAATAACAGTGTTTAATACAGACAAAGAAAGAATAAATATAGCAGCATATCCCAAGCATATAAAAGACAGGATGTGAGCATAGCTTTCACTTGGACTTGGCTTTGGAGATGGTCTGCTTGCCGTAAGGCTTGGAGCCCTTCTGCTCACCTCCTTTCTTCTCTCCCTCTTGCTTGGCAGTGGAGGCTGCATCTAGCTCTGCTTGTTTCGTTTTGATACGCTTTAGATCCTTTTGGGCTTCTATCTTAACCCTTTCCATCTCCTTGGGGAATCTCAACAGGACTTGTTGCTTTAAATCTTCATCCCTATCGAAGTCCTCAATAGGCTCTATAGTCCCTAAAATCTCAACGTTGGCATCATCCTTGAGGGCTGCAATCATTTTGTCCTGAACTGCATCAACTGGAGGGTCAGAAGGGCCTGGGGCCATAATCACGAAGGGCAGAGCTTTGGAGGTGATATCTGCTTTGGATGATCCCATCATCAAAGAACCACTTGCAGGGAAAGGAGGAAGGTTGTCAGATACGGTTTTCCTCAAGTAAGATCGAACATAATGAGTGGTGGCCCATGGACTACAAAGAAGAATTCTACCTCCTTTAGGAGAGCTCGAAATATCATCAAGAGGCTAATATGATCTAGAGGCAGAGGCACTTCTAGAAGCTGATTTGCAATGGATGCATATGAAGAAATATGGAAAATGGTTAAAAGGCCTCAAGGTTAAAAACAAGCCTCCTTGCTCACTAGCAGCTTTTTCTTCTTTAATTAGCCGCCTATGGATAGAAGCCATAACTTCCTGATAATTATCCATCAATTCCAGACTCTTCTCCATGAATAGTTTGAAGTAAATATCATCCAGAAGTGCCTCCATCTAGTCCAGATGGCTCTTCATTTCACCACACTCCACTTACAGCTTCTCGACTTTGGAAGTTTCGACAGCCTTTCCAATAGATTAGGATTTGGCCTCTGCTTGGAGAGAGACCCTCTCGGCTCTCCATTCCATAGCTCTCTTCTTTAGGTCAGCAATGCCAGACACTACTTGCTTGGTGAATTTAGTCTTGACCGTTTTGTAGTTAACAAAAAGCTACCTAGCCTTATCATTATACTCTTTCTTGGCTGCTTTGATGTTGGTAAAATGAACCCGCCTCATCTACTCTATATCTTCGGCGTGGGCAACCTTGAGCCTCTGAATCTCTTTAGAGTAGGACTGCTCTAATGCATCTACCACCTTCTTGAGATCTAATTCCTTTTAGTGAAATTACTTCCTCAAATCGAAGATTTTTAAATTTTGCTCAATATTTTTCTTGCTAATCTCCTCCCCGGCTTTAATCACCCTGCCGTGAAACTATGACAAGGCCTTCACACCACTTAGCCCATCCACTAGAAGATTAATAAACCCTAAAAAAGAAAAAGGAGGTGCCTAGGAAAGTAAGTAGGCTAGTGGATCTCTCGGTTGATAGAGTTGTTGGAACTCATCAAAGTTCAGGTTCATAGGGTTAGTAATGATGACTGCTTTCTCTTTCCCTTTCACATTATCTTTTCTGCCAGAGGCAGGGACTACCGCTCCTTTCTTATCCATCTTCTTCTACTATTTGGAAGTTTCTGAACCGGACAAAGGAAAAGATGAAGGTCGAGAAGATTTAGAGGGATGGACTGGAGTTTGGGATCTCGATTCACTACCAAGGAAGAGGAATCTTTTCGGTGAACTGTCCTTAAAGTCTCGGTTTCCCTTGTCCCCGGCCAGGCGGTAGTGAACAGTTTTCCCGTCTTCAGCTCCGAAGGTGGTTGCCCACCATTTTCACTTGGTCCAAACGAAGATGCACCTTTTTTAACATTCTTAGGAGGTGCTCCCAGTCCTAGTTGCCCATCACCATCCCTTTCCCTTAAGGTCCTAAGCCGACCGCTTTTATGAGGTTCAATCATGAAGGTACCTAACTCCAACTCCTCTTAACCATTAAGGACAGTAGGGGAAAATCCAGATGGATCCATAGTCGGGATGGCATCGAAAATAGAGGTCTAGGAGGATGGTGCTTCGCTTGTCTCACAAATGGCCGATTCTTTTTCCTTCTTCTTGGTAGATTTCTGAGTGAAGGGTCGCCTGCCTTTCCTAATGGAGCAACCCACTGCCAATAGTCCAAGCTGACTGAGGTTATAGTCAGTGATCAAGCGGGGGCCTCCCTGAGCTCTGCTGAGATTTACTGAAGTCATTGCATTATGTCTTCTAAGTATTTACCTATAATTGATTTCACGATGCCTGGAATAAAAGTCAGAAGAAGAGAAAATTAATATATAACACAAAATTGTGCAAGATGGCAAGAAGAAATGGGTAGAAGGAAGAGACATACATCCGAAGTGCCATTGATAGAAGCATGGGGACTCATCCCGAATAGAGAAGTACTCACACTTGAACATACTGTACTTAGAGTACAGGTTCTCGACTGGCTTAAATTTGCTCCTTGCTTTAAGATAGATAAAAGGAGAACCTTCTAATTTTCTCTTTATAGCGTAGAGGAACCTAATTTAACGATGAGTAGGGCGCATCCGAAACTCCCTCATGAAAATGGCATATTGGCTGGCAATGATGGCGTATCCATTAAGGTGCAACTGGAATGGAGTAATCTTTGAGCATACAAGGAAGCCTCTAATCTATTGAGAAAGAGGAGGCGGGGCTTCAGCTACATAATGATATCAAGAATAGGCCATGTACCCTTCTGCCGGAGCATGTGCCCGTTGTTCCAGAGTGGGAAAAAGGATGTCCTCTCTTGGAATACCGTGAGTGGTCATGATAATATCCAACTACTTAGAAGTCAAAATGGAGGGCTCGGAGTCAATAGGATCCACCAACAGTTCAGATGGTCCATATCCATACACTAGAGAGCAAGTGAAACTAGGTGGTTAGAGTGTCGCCCTAACAGCATAGGCTCCGAAGGTGAAAAAGAAGAGGGAGCTTGATCTTTAGAGACAGTCTGTGAACGAGTCATACGATGACTTGACATACCTACTAGATATGATAACCTATCTCACATGCTAAAGTACGAGAGGATGTGTGTGTACATGAGTGTATGCACATCCAATGGAAAAAGAACTAGCCTAAAAACAATATTAAATTAGGCATTCTCACACTAGTACAAGCTATTTCGAATCCACACTCTACCCTGTAAAAATTATGCAAGGTTTTAGTCAATGGCCGGAACCAGAACAACAAGTAGATATCGTCAAGCGATGAACCTCCTCTCTATCCAGTAGTTGGACGCATGAACAACCATGCCCTAGGTTTTAATTCAAGGTTACACTGATTCAAAAGTGTTCGGTAACCATGTTTATGTGATTCGAATCCTTCCTAAAACAAATATACCCTAATTTATGTGTTCAACCAAAACTAGGAAATGAGAACCCTAACTTGTTAACCTAACACCGGACAAAGCACAAATAATGGTATATGATCAATTAACATGGAAGAAAAGGTAGTAAGAGTGCTTACCAGATCATATGATGATCCTAGATGACGATTATAAGGAGTTAAAGGCATTTGAAGTGAAGATTAGCTCCCACAGATGGAAGGAAGATGAACGGGCTTGAGTTTTTGGGGAGTTGGAGAAATGAACGAAGGTGTTCGATGAGAGGAGGCATAGAAGTTTATTTAGGGATGAGGTCCTGTCCAGAGCCAAACCAACAGCATGCTGAACTAACCCTGAACACCGAGGCAGGAGCATGCCGAGCCAAACTAGAGAGAGATAGCGACGTACGTTTATTGGTGGAATCATGGAGCATTCAACAAAGCCTGCCTCATAGTCCACAAACCGAGCTTTGGGGGGCAAGTGTTATAGGTATTTTCGCCCACGAGATCAAGGCTTGGAAGTAAGCAAGGCAGGAGCAAAGGAAATATGGCGAGGAAGAGAAGACAATGAATGAAGGGCTGAGAGACAAAAAGGAGTTAACAAAGGAAACCCCCATGTTCAGTACCTAAGGTACCGAACAAAATCTTCTACTTGGTAGGTGGGGTGCTAGACTAGAAGGGACATTATATGAAGACTAGACTAGGGTAAAACATGGAAGGCTGAACTAAGGAGGTGTTGGAACTAGACCAGCCCACAGCGGAAGATATAGGTGGATTTCAAAAATTTTACCCTAGTTGATTATTAATGGGTCTATGAAATCTAATTTATTTAGAACATTTTCAAATTTGGTTTAAATAAAATCATGTACTTTATTTAAATTCATAATTTGTTGTTTGAAATTTATTTGATTTATTTTCACTTATTATATACTGGTATATATGCACGCCTAGGTGGGCCTGCATTTAATCACAACATGCATGCATTTTTAGTTGCCCCTATGTAAGTAGATTTGACAATAGCTTTGCCAGCATAAACTGAACCTGAGGCGACGACCGAGAAGATGAGACAACTAAAGAACATTCATAGAACCAATAACTTGAAAGCATTCATAGTTTTATCATTCCTTTCTTTTGTTTTAGTTTATTTTATACTACTGAAAATGAAAATAATACTTGTACTTTTACATACTTATGCTCTTTTAGCTAATGTGAGCTATGAGCAAAAATGTATCAAAATATTTCGGCGACTAATTATTTCTTTACCACTCTTTTGTAGATTTTTTTCTTTTATGCTTTCAAGTAACTCTTTTGGAAATCAGCTTTCAGATTACTATTTTTTCTTTTGGAAACCAATAATTTCATATTTGTCTTTCTTAAGTTTGTACTGCTTATTCTAATAGGATTAATTACCTAAGAAAAATCTTTATATTTTATTTACATTTTAATAATTTTTTTCTTCATTTGTTCCGGCATTCAAGAAAGGAAACATGATCCTCAAAGAATAGAAATGAAAAGAATTAGAAAATGAAGTATAAAAGAATTATTGGTTTGTACATGCTAACCTGATATTTGAACTCCGCTTAGGCAGAAGCTGCAATTTTTTTCAGACTGCAGTAACTTATACTAACTCGGAGTCAAGCGAGACTTCGACCGATGAACTTCAACCTAAACTACGGACAATATGGAACACTCGGATACTTTAGCTTATGAATGTATACCATAGTTCTCCATGGTGATTAACAGTTGTACTTAGAAAATAACATGCTACATCCCTATATTTGAACTCCGCCTAGGAAGAAGCCGCTATTTTTTGTTCAGACTGCAATAACTTTTTCATAATAATTAGGAATTAGGCGAGAGTCTGACCGATGAACTCCCACCTAAATTACAGATAATATGGAACACTCAGATACTTCAGCTTATGAACGTACACTGTAGTTCTCCATGGTGATTAACAATTGTACTTAGAAAATAACATATTACATCCCTATATTTGAACTCAGTCTAGGCAGAAGTTGCTATTTTTTTCCAGAGTGCAATAACTTTTCATAATAACACGGAATCAGGCGAGACTTCGACCGATGAACTCTTACCTAAATTACGGACAATATGGAATACTCAAATACTTCATCTTGTTAATGCACATTGTAGTTCTCCATGGTGACTAATAGTTATACTTAAAAAATAACAGGCTACATCCCTATATTTGAACTTCGCCTAGGTAGAAGTCGCTATTTTTTTGCTTAGATTGCATGTAACTCCGCCTAGGCGAGACTTCGACCGATGAACACCTACCTAAATTACGGACAATATGGAACACTTGGATACTTCAACTTATGAAAGTATAATGTAGTTCTCCATGGTGATTAACAGTTGAAAATAACAAGCTATATCCCCAAATTTTAACTTCACCTAGGCAGGAGCCGCTATTTTTTTTGTTTATATGGAAATTACTTCTTCATGCAAACTCAGAATCAGGTGGGACTTCGACCGATTAATTCCCACCTAAATTACGGACAATATGGAACACTCGGATAATACAACCTATGAATGTATATTGCAGTTCTCCATGGTGATTAACAATTGTACTTAGAAAATAACAGGCTACATCCCCATATTTGAACTCCGCCCAGGCAGATGCCGCTATTTTTTATGTTCATACTGCAATAACTTCTTTATACTAACTCGAAATCAAGCGAAACTTCGACCGATGAACTTCCACCTAAATTACGGATAATATGGGACGCTTAGATACTTCATCTCTTGAATGCACACTGTAGTTATCCATGGTGACTAACAGTTGTACTTAGAAAATAATGCTACATCTCTATATTTAAGCTCCGCCTTAGCAGAAGCCGCTATTTTTTTGTTCAGATTGTAATAACTTTTTCATACTAACTTGGAATCAGGTGAGACTTCGACCGATAAACTCCCACCTAAATTACGGATAATATGGAACACTCGAATACTTCAGCTTATGAACGTATACTGTATTTCTCCATGGCGATTGTAATGAACCAGATTTTCTATCCTCAAAAATCGACACTAATACGTCCACTGTATTATATGTCGAACATTCAAGTGCTGGAAATATTGATTAGTTAGGGTGAAAGAAGAAGGTAGAAGATAGAAGAAAACTAAATAATACTAAATCTCACAACGTAACGAATAATATATAATACAACAATGATCTTTACAAAAGAAAACATCTTTATTCATATATACAACATCAGAGTACACTAACTTATCCTAAATTTGGACAGTTATAAAAACCTATCCTTACATTGACAAACATACAGACTCTATAATACAGCAGAAGAAAAATATACGTGAATACATCTCGACCATCCAACTCCTCTCCAACTCCAAAGTATCCAACTAACCTAGGAAAAACATGCTTGGTCTGACCCGAGCATTACATGGAATAACGCCTGGGTCAGTCTGGTAAACCAGCATGACAAGTAACAACCAAACTGATTTCTATATTTGAAAACTTTCACAAAGGGTATCTCGTAAGACCACACCACACATAAAAACGGATGGGTTTTTACCTTACAATAACCAAAACATTTTATATCAAAATCCAGTGATATTATCATAGTGTCTAGGTTTAAAGTAAATAGATAAAATAGCTGAAATGATTGCATCTCACATTTCAACATACTAAGCTCTACAATAAAAAAACGTAGGGCACATATTGGAGATTGGATTCCAACAATGGCAAAGTGAGGGACTACCTTCCGACGATACACCTCTAGAAAATGCACTGATGCTAACACAGAGCCGGCTGCCCCTTTAACATGGCAGACCGGATTACCTCACCCCCTTGACAGCAAGGCCTTATACTACCATGGTGTTTGCGCACAAACCAACTCTGAAATGGACATCTATAATGGGGTGACCGCTCCTAATGGTAGCTAGCCACATAGATCTGCTGCATTCCCTGCTTTTGCCATTCCTCCCGATTGTGAGGCTTGAGGCTACGGTTTACCTTCCTGAACAGTAATCCATCTTAGAATGCTAACACTGCCCTCCAGGCGTCAATTCAATGCCATCATTCATCCATACAAGTTGTCCAGGATAAGGACAAACCGAAGTCACTACTTCTGCTACGTCCATTTTGGAACCACCCTCAGAATTAGTAGCAAGCAGCCCTTGTACTTCACTGGCTCCGTCTTCAATCCCATGCTTCAAGATGTCTTCATTTCAAAATGCTTGAGTTGGATCAAAGTGGTTTTCAGAAAGCATATCCGATCTCGGTCTCTTCGAAACAACTTTCGATATTTCTGATAAACTCAACCCCGGTTCTTTAGGAAATAAACAAGCAAATGACAAGAGCAGAATTCACCTCCTAACCGTTTGTGGATGAATTTCCTTATCATTCGTCTTAGAAGAGCGAAATGAGTTTATACATACAGTATAGCACCTTCGACGTAACAGTACCATATTATTCTTATGTTTCTCCTAGATAATTCCAAAGTTATGTTTTGTGCAAATTCGATAGTTGTTTATTTAACTATCAAATAAACAAACATCCAAGCATGGTTTAATTTCCATATGGGATCCACTAAGCCTTTATTAATTCTCTTTAATTAATAAAACCACTTTATAAAACCTAATCGCAAGATCTTTTCAAAACACTATTCCCAAACCCCTTACATTTCCTTTTATACTTAGGAAACATTTATATACTTATCTCAATGTTATAAGTATATTACCAAAACATTTTACTTTTCATGCCTTAAAACAAAATCATATACTTATCTTATCAGTATAAGTATATTTACAAACTTTTAAAGGTTTTCTTCTTTCCAAATCCCATATTAAATAACCAAACATTTCTTCCAAATAAAACATTTTGCTTATCCTTTATCAAAAATTCCTTTTTTAAAAGCTCATCTCATATTTCAATTAACTTATAACTTTCAAAACAAAGTTATAACCCACTTTTATAAACCTTTAAGTTAATTCATAAACCTCTTTCCAAATCTCTGAAATGATTTATAAACCTTTTTCCTATTTTTAAAACTCTTTATATAAACCTTTCTATACTCCTTTATAAATATCATTTACAAAACATCATTTGTAAAACAACTTAATAACCCTTTCCGATAGTAAAACCCTTTCTATACACAAGTTATCATTTATAAATACCTTTATAAGAAATATATAACTTGAAAAACCATTTATAAACCCTTGGTCTCAAATTGATTAAATAATTTAAGTAAATTAAAAACCATACTTTATAAATTCCAAATGAGGCTTAGTAGTCTCAATGGTACTGATTTAAGTTACCATTTTATTTTAGTTTAATTCCAAGGCACTTATCAATTATTTACATAAGCCAACATATATGTAAATCCAACCAATTATCAAATCAGGTAATAACATGTCAATACAACTCAACTAGCAGATACATGTCTAAACAAGATAATAGTAGAATGGTGATTTGTCCTGCTAACTAGATGTCCCAAAATAATTTAATCAATTAATAGAAGAACGGGGACTTATTCTGCTAAACACATGTCCAAACAATCCAAACAATTACCCTATAGCAGATCGGTATTTTATTCTGCTAATGAATGTCCATACAACACAAACAATCACATTCTAACTTATTCACAGTTGTTTGTCTTTTTAATATCATGCACAAGAGATCCTTTGGTTAAAATCAAACCACTAAGAAAAGAACCCAGCTTAAAACATAACCGTTAAAGTTTAAAATAACTTTTAATAATTAAATCATAATTTAATATAAATTAAAGCTTAATTAAATCTTAAGTAATCAAAATCAAATCATAATTAAGTCTTAATTAATTAAAAGTAAATTAGACTTTAAACAAATAAACATTTACTTAAAATTAATCCCTAATTAAGTAATAATTAAGTAAATAATTAATCTTTAATTAAATAATAATTAATTAAATAATTCAACTTTAATTAAATAACAATTAAAATAATTAAACTTGATTAAATAAAAATAATTACCCTTTTTAACTTAATTAATCATTAATTAAAACTTCTTAATAACTTACTTAATTATCACTAATTAATCACTAATTACTTAACCTAATTTCTAATTAATTAATAAATAATTATCATTAATTAATATATTATTAAACATACTTAATCAAGTTATAATTAACTTATGTGTTGCTAATTACGTTTGAAAATAGGTCATCAAATCATTTTTAAAAGAAAACTTTAAAGTTAGAAATCAAATTTTTCCGAACTGCATCTATAGCGACTATCGCTATGGACGTAATAACTTAGAATTTGCTTCTCTAAGTTACCATCTAAAACTTTAATCTTCCACTTTGGATTATCTTTTAATAAATAAAAGAAAGGGTTTTAAAAACCTTAACTTGAGTTATAATTTAAACAAAAACATTTACTAACTCAAAACCAGTAAATGATTAGATTTCCAAATGGATCTCAAGTCCTTTCAACATTCCAAACTACTAACCTTTCCATAACCATTCAACCAAAATCCAAGATCTCACATACACAAGTATATCATTTGCATAACATATCAAGTTCACAACTTTATATCCAAATATAACACTTAAACCATTGTTTTAATATCTAATGCTAACCACATATTAGCACACATATGCCTATCAAAACCTAGTCATAATCCATACAACAACATCCATTTAACCATAATGACAAACATATACATAGATAAAATCTTTCCCAAAAAGATTAGAATTTACTCACCATAAAGCTTTCCTAATCTTGAAATGTTTTAGAACTTGAAAAGCTTCACAACTCCAAAAAGTAACCTGAAAATAGGTCATCTTGCTCTCGGCTTTTCACCATTTACTCTGGGAATTTCGAAAAGTAATCAACAGAAAAGTTTTAGGAAACTCTTTTCACTATCATTTAAAAAAATCACGCAATTTGGATTATTATTGAGAAAGTTATGGTCAAAATAAGAGGTGGTAATTTCGGCCTTCAAAAATAGGTCTGAAAATGGGTCTTAAAGACAAGCATTTTTGACATAGCTAGACTAAAAACTTGAGGAAGTGGTCAACATGAAAGTAATAGCCACTGGATTTATATACGGTTTGAAAAAAAAATCATGATTTGGATCAGCAAGTTGGAAGTTATGATCGAAGGAAGTAGGAAGAAAATGGGGAAGATTTGATTGAATTCTGAACAAGTTTTCGAAGGATTTTTTTTCTCTTATTTAAGAGGAAGGAGGACATGAATAGAATGGAGAGTCTAGAAAAATGAATATGGAAAGTAAAATGAATAAGAGAGATGTATGTGGGTATTTATAGATAGAGAGGAGAGAACAATTTACCTTTATACCCTTGGCTTTAAAAATATTCTAACATGTCATGATATTGAGAGGTCATATCACCATGCCTTATCACATCACTCTCTATTATTATATATACATATATATTCTTTTTAAAACAATGATTTGTCGCATCTAATCCATATATAGATCACATCAAATCTCATTATATATATTTTTAATCCATGACTTGTCACATCACCTTCTTTATATATATATATATAATTATTATGTTTAGTCACATGACTTTCTTTATATATATATATAAGTTAAATTATTAATTAAAGCTAAGATGTGACAAGGGATAATGATGGTTAATGATTACAATCTAAGACGTGACGATACTTAATATATATATATATATATATATATATATATCTAACACCTAAGCTGTGACAATACTTATATATATTTATATATAAATATTTATTATTTTTAAAACTATGTCTGTCACATCACTTACTAGTCTAAATTAACATAAGATAAATTATTTCTAAGTGTATTATTATTTATTTAATGAACTCTTATATGTATGTGTATATGGTGCACACAGACGAACAACGTTCCCGACAACTTTATGTCAAAAGGTCGTAATTTCGGAAAATGTTCTTCGATCACATTTTCTATTTTTCTACGAACTATTTAATTTGGTAAACAAATGTTGAAAAATATCTTACCACCACTCTTATTACCTAAAAGAGTTTTATTTTAGTTATAAACCCATATTTTGAATATTAAAATTAACTAAATATCCACAAATTCAAGTAGTGAAATTTCGGGTCGTTACATTCTTCCCCCCTTAAAAGAATTCCCTCTCCGAAATTACGCTTTGACCTATCCCAGAAAACACTAACACTATACATCAGCTCGTATGATGTACATAGATCATTCTTATGCAAAATCTAATTCAATCTCAACTCGAATACATAACTTTCCCTCCGAACTAGTATCGCTCACCCGATTCTCTAGTACGGACTCCTATCAGGCTCCTTGATTTGGAACCTCTATTTTCCTTACATAGTTGTAACTATGATAGAAAACCTTGGTCACACACCAATAACCCTCATCAAGTGCTAGAACATCAAAGGTCGAGTAATAGATCCTTATTCGGAATGGTGCAACACCTCAAAGCCATGTACTCGAATCTTGGATTGCTCTATATGGAAATAGAAATGATCTACATCCAAGTTACGCACTTACTTGATTGGTTCTCCCTAATACAAATTCTATTTCCACCAAATTATTTATGAAAACATTTCATAAACTATTCTTAGGTTCAACTTGTATGCTACTCCATTACGTCCTAAGATCATATATCCCTATCTAATTCCATTATTCTAATTTTCTTTTATTTTACTAAGAAAATTCAAGATCCAAATACACGGCTTTTATTTTCAATTTTTTTTTGAAATGGAACTCTATACTTAAAGCATATAAATATATTGACATAGCCTAAGTAACTCCAAAATGATACTAAGGAATAGGGTATGACCAAACAATATAATACATTCCCTTACTAAGAAGGGTAATACTCAAGAGAAGTGTTTACAATCTGAACACATCTCTTTTCCAATTTTAAGTTATTTTCAAGCCACTCGAACTAGTTAACTTAAAAATATTCCTTTTATTTCCAAATTCTCATTTTTGGAACAATACTTTACATTTTCCAACAACATATATCACCAATTCACTTTGAGTTTGTTTAGGTTGAACTTGTTTCGATCATACAATGATAAAGAGAATAATTAACTAAGTACCCCACAACGCTCACCTAGGCAAACATCTGATCGTCACTTAGAAGATTATTCTGATCATCACAAAACAATCAAGACTTGTTCTCCGTACCAATCCAAAAACACTTCTTATTTACGCTTTTATTCCCAAAAATTTGTACTCAAACCAAATTGGTTTTAAATATTATTACTATTATTTTCCCAAAACCTTGAAAATCATTTTTCAAAAGCACCGGGATTTAGGTTCTCAAGTTTTTAACCTAAATTTCTTCGAACTTAAATGATACATTTTTATAAACCCATTTTAAAAATAACTTCTACTAAACCATTTTTAAATATTTATCCCAAAATATTCTAACTTTGAAATCAAATTCTACCTCAACATTAATATCGAACGCTTTTTAGTCAAACTGTGAAACTTAATTCACAAGGTGTTCGTTTCCATATTTTTTCCAATCCTTATCTATCCAACCCATTCTTAAAAAGGGAACATGCTAATAATAGTCAATGCTCAACTAGGCGAGCATGATTAAACAAACCCTAAATGATAATGATAATAACAATTATTATCTCCTAACACCTCAACCAACTATATTACACTATTTGTGAAAATCATTCTTCGATATATAAAATATACCCTGGGTAAAATTATTTCATTTACCAAATTCTAAAACAATACTATGTCGATTTGCCTAGTTTAAGTGTTTAGAAACCCCTATCGGTACAGTTGTACAACCTGTATAGACTAGAGTTCATAAGCCATTAAACCGATAAATCAACACAATATAAAACATTTGACAATCACTAACAAATACGTGCTCATATATATATACACACACACACCCACACACACACACACTCAAACTCATTCTAGGGTGTCACTTACCCTATCTCTAATGAGTTAACCCCAATAAATCCAAGGTTCTCGCTTAACCTTCAGCTCTGATACCAAATGTAACGACCGTAGGCTTTTCAACCATCCAGCAGTGACGACCGGTAGGCTTTTCAACCATCCCATCCCCACCGTGGCATACACTGGTACCTCGAATCTGCTTTTACGGCCAGCCTCGCGACTGTAAGCACCTAGCAAACTAACCCATCAAGGCCTTATACTACCTCTCCGGAAAGTGTAGGGGTAAGAATTTCTTACTCGCCACCAAACAGAAAGCGAGAACCCCCTATCACGTTAATCCAACCAATGGAAACAGATCCGATCCCGATTCAAGTACTGAAAATACATATTAGTCTAAATGTAACGAACCTGGCTTTTTGACCCTTAGAAGTCGATACTAATACATCCTCGGTATTCATATGTCGAACCATCAAGTGCCGGTAAGGCAGATTGTTATGGGAAAGAAAGTAGAAAGGAAAGATAAGTAGAAACCGAGCAACATGGAATCTCACAACGCAACATAATAATATATAATATAATCAAGTCTTTACAAAATCTAAGACCTTTCTTTTAATACATATACATATCCGAGTTGGACAGTTATAACACATATCCTTACAACAGCAGAAAAAATACACATAACACATAAACAACGGAAGATATCCAAAATACGAGAGTACGTCCTGGGCCTCTAACTCGACTCCATAGCTCCAAAACATCTAAACCTGCAAACATGCTCGGTCTGACCCGAGCATTATAAGGAAATATCACCCAGGTCAGTCTGGAATACTAGCACGAGTAAACTCAAAAGTTGTTATGTTTGGACATAAAGTTGTTAAATTATTAACGAACCGGGATTTCGATCCTCGAAAATCGACACTAATACGTCCACTATATTACATTCCGAGTATTCAAGTGCCAAAAAAACACCGATCATTAGGGGAAAGAAAGAAGATAGAAAAACTAAGAACAAACACAAAATTTCACAAGGCAACGGAATAACATATATAATCAATATAATATTTACAAAGTCATTTACAAAATGATACATCAGAGTCACACTAATACAATTCCTAACATAGGACAGTTATAACAGCCTGTCCTTATACACAGATATAGAGTACATAATATACGGTGGAAATAAGATGATAACTATCTATCGAAGAAGCCTCCTGCTCCAAGCTCCTCCAAAATGCATCCGTAGAAACCTGGACTACTTGGCTGCTCATAAAAATTTGAGCACCCAAGAGTTTTAAGGAAAGAAAATAAAACTCTGTGTCTGTTGTTAGTAAACTCAATGCAACTGAATTATTACTTTTAAAACTCTTTTAAAGTCAAAGGTATCTCATAAGACCACGCCGTACATAAACATGGACGGATTTTTACCTTACGATAACCAAAACACTTTTACAGAAATTCGGTGATATTATAATAATGTCTAAGGGTTCAAAGTAAATTATTAAAATAGCTGGATTGCTTGCATCTCATGTTCCAACATATTTAGTATACAACTAAAACTGTAAAGCTCGTATTGGAGAATGGATTCCAACTAATGTCTAAGCTACTAAGGTACCGCCCATCACAGTACACGTCTAGAAAATGTATCGAGATTGTACCTAACGACCCCTGCCAACACAAGATCGGCCTAACCTTACTGGATAGTACCGAATATTTCATCACCCCGGTAGCTTTGCAACCCTTTTCATAACAAGCTCTCATGCACAACCAATCCATAAATATGTAGATGTATCGTATCTAGAAGGGTGACAACATACCCTAATGGGTGCGACCCACATAGCCTTGATGCATCTTCCTTGTTTTAGTCATTCCCGATTGATGAGGCTTGAGGCTACGTTTTACCTTTCTGAATAGCAATCCCTCTTAGAATGTTAACACTGCCCTCCAGGCGATAATGCAGTGCCAGCATTCATCCATACAAGTTGTCTTGAATTTTCGACCCTAAAAAATCGACACTAATACGTCCACTATATCACATGCCAAAAATTCAAGTGCCGGAAATACCGATTTGTTAGGGTGAAAGAAGAAGGTAGTAGATGGAAGAAAACTAAACAACACAGAATCCCACAACGCAGCGAATAATATATAATACACAATGATCTTTACAAAAAGGAAACATCTTTATTAATATATACAACATCAGAGTACACTAGACTTATCCTAAATTCGGACAGTTATAGAAACCCGTCCTTACATTGAAAAACATACAGACTCTATAATACAACGGAAGAAAAATATACGTGAATATGTCTTGACCATCCAGCTCCTCTCCAACTCCAAAGTATCCAGCAAACCTGGGAAAAACATGCTCGGTCTGACCCAAGCATTACATGGAATAATGCCCGGGTCAGTATGGTAAACCTGCGTGAGTAAAACTCGATAATTAGTAACAACCAAACTGATTTCTATATTTGAAAACTTTTCACAAATGGTATCTCGTAGGACCACATCGCACATAAAAACAGATGGGTTTTTTTACCTTACGATAACCAAAACATTTAATATCAAAATCCAGTGATATTTTCATAGTGTCTAGGTTTAAAGTAAATAGATAAAATAGCTAAAATGCTTGCATCTCACATTCCAACATACTAGGCTCTACAATCAAAAGTAAGGCACGTATTGGAGATTGGATTCTAACAATGGCAAGGTGAGGGACTACCTTCCGATGATATACCTCTAGAAAATGCACCGATGCTAACACAGAGCCGGCTTCCCCTTTAACATGGCAATTTGTCCAGGATAAGGACAAACCGAAGGTACTACTTCTACTACATCCATTTTGGAACCACCCTCGGGATTAGTAGCAAGCAGCCCTTGCACTTCAATGGCTCTGTTTTCGATCCCATGCTTTAAGATGTCTTCATTTCGAAACACTTGAGTTGGATCGAAATGGTTTTCAAATAGCATATCTGATCCCGGTCTCTTCGAAACAACTTTCGATATTTCCGGTAAACTCAACCCCGGTTCTTTAGGAAATAAACAGAAAAATGACAAGAGTAGAGTTCACCTCCTAGCCGTTTGTGGATGTATTTCCTTATCATTCATCCTAGAAGAACGAAATTAGTTTATACGTACAGTATAGCACCTTCGACGGTAACTGTACCATATAATTCTCATGTTTCTCCTAGATATTTCCAAAGTTACATTTCGTCCAGTTTTGATAGTTGTTTATTTAACTATCAAATAAACAAACATCCAATTATGGTTTAATTTCCATTTGGGATCCACTAAGCCTTTATTAATTCTCTTTAATTAATAAAACCACTTTATAAAACCTAATCACAAGATCTTTTCAAACACTATTCCCAAACCCCTTACATTTCCTTTTATACTTGGGAAGCATTTATATACTTATCTCATTGTTATAAGTATATTACCAAAACATTTTACTTTTCATGCCATGAAACAAAATCATATACTTATCTTATCAGTATAAGTACATTTACAAACTTTTCAAGGTTTTCTTCTTTCCAAATCCCATATTAAATAACCAAACATTTCTTCCAAATAAAACATTCCGCTTATCTTTCCCTTTTTAAAAGCTCATCTCATATTTCAATTAACTTATAACTTTCAAAATAAAGTTATAACCCACTTTTATAAACCTTTAAGTTAATTTATAAACCTCTTTCCAAATCTCTGAAATAATTTATAAACCTTTTTCCTATTTTTAAAACTCTTTATATAAACCTTTCTATACTCCTTTATAAATATCATTTACAAAACATCATTTGTAAAACACCTTCATAACCCTTTCCGATAGTAAAACCCCTTTCTATACACAAGTATCATTTATAAATACCTTTATAAGAATTATATAACTTGAAAAATCATATATAAACCCTTAGTTTCAAATTGATTAAAGAATTTAAGTAAATTCAAATCCATACTTTATAAATTCCAAATAAAGCTTAGCGGTCCCAATGGTACTGATTTAAGTTACCATTTTATTTCAATTTAATTCCAAGGCAGTTATCAATTTTTAACATAGGCCAACATATATGTAAATCCAACCAATTATCAAAGCAGGGAATAACATGTCAATACAACTCAACTAGCATATACATGTCCAACAACATAATAGCAGGGTGGTGATTTGTTCTGCTAAATAGATGTCCCAAAACAATTTAATCAATTAATAGCAGAACGTAGATTTATTCTGCTAAACACATGTCCAAACAATCCAAACAATTGCCCTATAGCAGAACGGTGTTTTATTCTTCTAATGAATGTCCATACAATACAAACAATCATATTCTAACTTATTCATAGTTGTTTGTCTATTTAATTTCATGGACAAGCGATTCTTTGGTTAAAATCAAATCACTTAGAAAAGAACCCAACTTAAAACATAACCGATAAAGTTTAAAATAACTTTTAATAATTAAATCATAATTTAATATAAATTAAAGCTTAATTAAATTTTAAATAATCAAAATCAAATCATAATTAAGTCTTAATTTATTAAAAGTAAATTAAACTATAAACAAATAAACATTTACTTAAAATTAATCCCTAATTAAGTAATAATTAAGTAAATAATTAATCTTCAATTAAATAATAATTAATTAAATAATTCAAATTTAATTAAATAATAATTAAAATAATTAAACTTGATTAAATAAAAATTATTACCCTTTTTAACTTAATTAATCATTAATTAAAACTTCTTAATAACTTACTTAATTATCACTAATTAGTCACAATTACTTAACCTAATTACTGATTAATTAATAAATAATTAAACTTAATTAATAAATTAATTAATTATCAAACATACTTAATCATGTTGTAATTAACTTATGTGTTGCTAATTACGTTTGAAAATAGTTTTTCAAATCACTTTTAAAACAAAACTTTAAAGTTAGAAATCAAACTTTTCCGAACTGCATCCATAACGACTATTGCTATGGACGTAATAATTTAGAATTTTCTTCTCTAAGTTACCATCTAAAACTTTAACCTTCCACTTTGGATTATCTTTTAATACATAAAAGAAAGGGTTTTGAAAACCTTAACTCGAGTTAGAATTTAAACAAAAACATTTACTATCTCAAAACTAGTAGGTGATTAGATTTCCAAATGGATCTCAAGTTCTTTCAACATTCCAAACTAATAATCCTTCCATAACCATTCGACCAAAATCCAAGATCTCACATACACAAGCATATCATTTGCATAACATATCAAGTTCACAACTTTATATCCAAACATAGCACTTAAACCATTGTTTTCATATTTGATGCTAACCACATATTAGCCCACATATGTCTATCAAAACCAAGTCATAATCCATACAACAAACATCATCCATTTAGCCATAATGCCAAACATATACATAGATAAAAAATTTCCCAAAAAGATTAGAATTTACCCACCGTAAAGCTTTCCTAATCTTGAAATGTTTTAGAACTTGAAAAGCTTCACAACTCCAAAAAGTAACCCGAAAATATGTCAGTATGCTTTTGGCTTTCACCATTTTACACTAGGAATTTTGAAAAGTAATCAACAGAAAAGTTTTAGGAAACTCTTTTCTCTATCATATAAAAAAAGAATCAGTAAATTTGGATCATTTCTGAGAAAGTTATGGTCAAAAGAAGAGGTGGTATTTTCGGTGTTCAAAACATAGGTCCGAAAATGGGTCTTAAATACAAGCATTTTTGACATAGCTAGACTTAAAACTTGAGGAAGTGGTCAACATGAAAATTGTAGCCAATAGATTTATATATGGTTTGAAAAAAAGTGAATCATGATTTGGAGAAGCAAGTTGGAAGTTATGGCCGAAGGAAGTATGATAAAAATGGGGAAAATTTGAGTGGATTTTGAACAAGTTTTCTAAGGATTTTTTTTTCTTTTGTCTAAGAGGAAGGAGGACAAGAATGGAATGGAGAGGTCAGGAGAATGAATATGGAAAGTAAAATGAATAAGAGAGATGCATGTGGGTATTTATAGATAGAGAGGAGAGAGCAAATTACCTTTATAGCCTTGGCTTTAAAAATATTCTATCATGTCATGATATTGAGAAGTCATATCACCATGCCTTATCATATCACTTTCTATTATATATATATATATATATATTCATTTTAAAGCAATGATTTATCACATCAAATCCATATATATATCACATCAAATCTCATCATATATATATATATATTTATATTTAATCCATGATGGTTAATGATTATAATCTAAGATATGAAAATACTTAATATATATATATATGTATGTATATATATATATCTAAAACCAAAGATGTGAAAATACTTATATATATATATATAAGTTTATTATTTTTAAAACTATGTCTTGTCACGTCACTTACTAATCCAAATTAACATAAGATAATTTATTTCTAAGCGTATTATTATTTAGTTAATGAACTCTTATATATATATATATATGTGTGTGTATGTGTGTATGGTGCACAAAGATGAACAAAGGCGTTACCCATATCCCCCTTAACACATTTTTATAAATGTTGTAGTCTATATAGTACTGCAAACTCCACCAAACCGGTGTGCTATCAAGGAGCACTCCATAGGTACGACACAAACCAAAATCATAGTGGGCTCGATAAGGCATATGACAGGGCACACAAGGCTATACCCACGGTAAGATTCTACCGGATTGCGGAACTAGGCCGGTGGTAACGCATAGCAGCTACTACCGCCCACCTCGAACAACACTCCCATAATCAAATCGAAGTGGCCACCAATCAATCACAAAGTAATAGATATGGTATCGAAGAAGCATGTCCGATCGGAGGAGCGACCTCACGTGGCCTAGTTATGGCTCCTGATTTTAGTCATATCAAGCTGACCCGAGGGGGTCAGGGCTGCGTTCTTACCTCATAACAGCAGCGTTCGCCAAACCATCCTACTTCGTTCTGGATTCTCCACCACTTGCACAATTGTTAAAGAGGTTTCAGAATTGGCAGAGAGTATGACAATATCCGACCCCGGTCTCTTTAACAACCAATCGTTATATTTTTCACACCGTGGTCATTATATAAAACATTTTTAATAATAATCTAGAAAATAGTTTATAGTTTCATATCAAGATATCCATATACTTATTCCAAAAGTATAAATATATTCATAAATACCAACGAAGATTTCTTTCAATCAATTTCGAAAATAATTTATAAATCTCTTCTAAGCCATTTATAAACTATTTATATGCTTTAAAACCATTTATAAAGCTATTTATAAATTCCCAAAACAATTTACAACTCTTCCCTTTATCATAAACTTTTACAAAAATTCCTTTATACGCTTCCAAATCCCTTTATACAAGTTCTTTTATAAAACCCTTTATAAAATCTTTTAAAACCTTTATAGCTCCATTTTAAAACCATTATAAAATCCTTTATAAAAATCTTTTATAAAATCTTTATAAACCTTTTTTGATATTCTAAATTCTTTTACAAAAATCTTTTACCTGTTAAAGTTATTATAAAAGTCTATATTTATTATCTTAAATTAAATTTTTAAATAAATCTTTTAAAACCATATTAAATATTTTTATTAAATTAAATTTTATATAAATCTCTTAAAACTATATTAAATATTTTATTAAATTAAATTTTATATAAATCTCTTAAAACCAGATTAAATATTTTATTATAGTAAAATTTTAAACTATTTAAATTATATATTTAAAACTAAATAAAATTATAAGTTAAACTTAAATTTACATTTAAAACCATATTTTAAATTATAATTTGAAGCTTTAAAACATATAAAATAAATATATTTTTTCAAATATAAATTTTTAAATAAAAGCATTAAATTAAATTTAAAATAATTTAAAACCGACCAACGGTGTCCGTATATAATTTTCTACCCTATGGTCAAGTGATAGGGTATGTTTCATTTCAACCCTAAAGTAGTTAAATTTTATGGGTATATATCATTTCAACCCGTATCCCGAATCAATAATTTCCAAATCAATAAAATCGCTTGGGTTTATCATTTCAACCCATAACGATTTCCCCTAATTTGTAAGATCATTCGGGTATTAATCATTTCAACCCATAGTGATAACAGGGATATAAACATCCAATCATCCAAAATGTCAACAAATAAACATTCATCACAATCAACATCCAAACAAGCTAATAAATCACAATAATTAATTGGTTATCATCGTCAGGTATTTATTTAACAATTGAAATTCAATAGTAATTAAATGGAAATTTAATTCAATATAAATTCAAATTAAATTAAAATGTCAAATTAAACTACCAAACAGCAACCAAAAATATTCTTATCACATCATAAATTTAATTCAACTAACATAAGAAAATTTAGTATTCGTGAGTGGGTTAAATCACCCACCTTTAATTTATCGTCGATTTAAAATCCAAATAAAGCCCAAAAATCCAACAGTATCAGAATCTAACCAAACTAGTTCCAGATTGTCCGGAATTTCAATACGATCACAATGGAAGAAACTGAGTCCAAATCCGAGCTTGTATGAAAAAGTTATGATAGTTAGAACGTCGAAAATTTTAAATTTTAAATAAAAATTGAAATAGGGCAAAATCGTAAATTTCACTTACCCTCCCACCTTCATTCGTACATGCAACCCTAACGGTAGCAGCAGCCAACGAACAACTATCATTCGCCACAGCCTCAAGTGCCGAGAACCAGATCTGACATCGCCGCCCACCACCCAAGGCCAACGCGACCAACTCCGAGTCCCCCTACGTGCTCCACCGCCACTGATGTACTTCGCTAATTTCTGGCGATCTCTGACCAAACTATGACAAACAAACACCATGGATGAACAATGCTTTGTCTCCTCTTTCAGACGCCACTCCTCGTTCGTCGATTGGTCGACGATCCACCGTCGATCACGAAACCCTAATATGGACGGCCGAGAATAAACTATTGATTTCTAGACAAACCGTGATTTGATTGCAAAAACAAATTGCAGATGTAGATTGCGTTCATCGAGAGCTTTCCAACGATATATAATTTGCTATGGTTTGAGGAGTTTGAATTTTGAAGATTGATTTGAAATTGAAATTACGGTTTTGATTGAAATTGAAATTAGGGTTTCTACCACTGGGAAGGAAGGAAGGAGCATAAATTTGTACGTACAGCAAATGAAATCAGAAAGTTGCTAGGGTTTCAGGAAGTATCTATTTATATAGACAGATGGATAAGAACGAATGGATAGATCGAATTGGGTCGAAACGATAACAACGACCCGAAAAGCTCATTTCGTTCCCGAAATGAAAGTAGGTCATCCCATATATCGAAATATAGGTTTTCGATATGTTTATACTCAATGGAACTAGTTCAAACCCAAATTCCATTGTATATAGAAGTTAGCTTTAAAAATCAAATTATATCCATTTAAATTCTTTTAATTGATATCTACGCGTTTCGAGCTCGCATCATCAAATGATAAGTCTGATCTCCATAACACTTGAAATCCTACAATAATTCACTGTTACGGATCCGATGAAACTTTTTTCGTCAAAATCCGAGACAGTGGTCAAAATGGCTAATTTTCACGTTAATTAAATAAATTATTATTAAATTGATTTAATCGCTTTTAAATTCAAATTTAAAAGTTAACGATTTTATCATTCTTGATTACATAGAAATATATAATCTTTAAAAATAAATTTTCCTTGTTAAATCCAATATTTAAATATTATATAAATTTTAACGTTAAATTACAATAGGAATAAACCTATTTTATTATAATTTAAATTCTCATAAATTCTTTCATTTGATTCTCACTCTTATTATTGAATCAGCTATTACCTTATGAATATAATTAACATTAGTTTACATTTTATTACATTCATATTCTACAGTTATCATCTTTTACCATATTAATTATAATATTTCAATTTCATTAATTCCATTAATTACTAATTAATTCATTATTTACAATTATAGCCAAATTAACTTTACAATTATTTCAATTGATTGAAATTACATTAAAATAGTTATCAATTACATTAAATCAACATTATTAAATTACATTCTAAAAATCTTTCTCATTAATAAATCATAAATTTTAATTTCTCCCAATATTAAATTCCAAAATCTTATTTAATTTAATAGTTTAAATTATCAAAAATACGGTTCGCTACACTCTCCCCCACTCAAAACTTTTCGTCGTCGAAAAGGAATATGAAGGAATTAAGAAACTTGATATAATTTTATTCAAATTATTCAATTTATAAACAATTAATTTACATAATTTAGTTAAACAAAAATTTGAAAATAACTCAACTTTCACAAAATTTTCTAAGTCCTAAATTTATGAAAAACTTCGGTAGAGTCTCCTTTGCGCGGTTAGGTCTGGAAAAATAATAATATCAATAATTACAATATATATCATATTTCAATAATAAAACATCCCAAACCATGGGAAAATAATAAAATATCATTGCAAAACCGTAATCCGAAAACGTACCTATTTGTCGGGCAAACAACTTATTTATGAAACCAAAAGCAGTAGCTATTGCTTCCATAAACCAGTATTTCACTTATATAAACCAAAAGAGTTAAAATTATGTAAAAGAGTAATATTTTAGTTGTTCCAATTAATAATACAAACTACACAACATAACAATAGTCATATGTAAACAAAATAGTACAATCATTATATGAAATCAAAGTATCCATCATACATCCACAACAATCAAATTAATGGTTTGTTCAGGTTCAGAAACTTTTCATCGTACAAGGATGGTAAATAACTATCAAGTGTACCTTACGCTCAACAGCCTTAGATAATAATTTAATAGATTATTCATACAACCTTAAATAATTTGAAGTATCTATTCCCAAACTTCCCATTAGCCAAACAATACAGAATTTAAATGTTATTTAAGTTTGTTCTATTGGATTCCTTTTTACTCTTTTATTTATTTTCATTTATTCATACAATGTCATTTTTCCATTAACTTACATTCATTTACTTGCATATGTTATTTTCCATGCAATTATTTAGAACATCAATAAATCGATTCTTAAAATATTATATAAGTTTCTTTGCAAATTTAATTCACAATTATTATTTACTTATATAATTTGATTTCCAATTAATATCAATATTCATTTGTCAATCAATTCATACTTAAGTTTTTAACTTTTTAACTTCTTAATTTACATTCATCACTTCTTATATAGTGTCATTGAATATTAAATCCATTTTTGAGTCATTTCAACATTTTCTGAAGTTATAATCATTTATTTTACATAGTATTCAATTTTGCAATTCACTTTAATTATAGATAACTTCAAAACATTAACTTAAGCTTATAATATTCTTATACATCTTAATTTTTTTATTTTTTTATAAACACAGGTTCAATTTTTTTGAAGCATTCTTGTCAGTAAACTTTTACTTGTATAATATTCTACTACATATTTATATTTAACATTGCAACTTTTAAGCCTTTCTGGTAAGTTTTATATATGTCTTTTAGAATGTAATTGAATGTTATACAAATTTATCTTATTCAGTTTAGTTAACAAAAATATTCAACAATTTACATCTTCTTAATTTTCATTATCTTTTAGTTTACAAGTTACAAATCTCCAATTTCTTTATAGTTTCATTAAACACTTTACTTCTAATTTCTTATTTTTCATTTTAGAAGTCTCCAATTATTAAAATTTCACTTTTTTTTACAACTGAAAATTATTAATTAACAGGAACTTAAGAACTAAATACTGAGTTCATTTCAAATCATTTGGAAATAATATATATACATATCTTTTATATATATCAAATCATTTTTAAGAAAATAAAATTAATTTGTTTATCAAGACAAATGTGTTGCAAAGCTACTAATGGCCTCCCCCACTTTGAGACTCGAAAATGAATGTCGATGATGCGACCATCATCACCGAAATTATTTTCCAGCGACAGAAGAGGGAAGTACAAAACTTATTTCCTTTTAAAATTCTTTTAAAATATTTCTTTCAAATCACATTGAAAATATTTATATCCTAAAATACTTCCAAATAATACTAATATTATATTCCAAAATCTTTTGAAACCAATTTCAAAACCCCGAAACTTAAGTTCTCAAATTTCAAATTTAAATTCATTTATCTTATTTTGCAACCAATATTTATAAAATTTCACTTCCTAACAAACAAACATATCATATACAACTATATCCATTTATAAAATTATTCCTTTATATACAAAATATAATACTAGGTAAAATTATTTCATTTACCAATATTTCAAAAACAATATTGTGTCAGTCTGCCCTATTAAGTGTTTATAAATCTCTATTGATGCCATAGCTTCTAATGTACCGACCAGAATTTATAAATACTAAACAGAACAAATTAACACAATATAAAAACATTTTTATAGCACTAACAAATACGCTCTCGAACATATATACGCTCAAACAACTCATTCTAGGATAAAACTACCCTATCTCTAATGAATCAAACCCCACAAAGCTAAGGTTATCGCTAAACCAAAGCTCTGATACCAACTGTAACGACCCACTTTTTTGGACGGTTTAAATCGACAATAAACCACACATGTCAACTCAAATGATTCAAAAGGGAGGATTGTTGATGGGATAAATAAGAAAATAAGAGAAAAGAAGGAAAAACAAAACACAGAATCTCACAACGGAATGACAAAATATAATAATCAAATAAACAGTTCATGAAGCTGCTTTATAATATACATTTGATTACATAAATTTTTACAACAATCAGAGTACAAACAACGACATATCAATAATGATGCAGCGGAAAAATTACTAATAATATAATATATACCAAACTCCATCTTCGTCCTCTAAAAATAGAGTCTTCAATACTGAAAAGCTCTGACTGACCCGAGCGTAATGAAAAGACAAAACACTCGAGTTGGAATTAAAAGATCTTATGTAAGTTAAATCAACAATAAGTAAAAATGAGTGTAATGGCTTTAGAGATGTTTACGGGATTTTACACCTCCTATCCAGTGTATAATGTGTGTGCAATAACTTAAGAGATGTTCAAGATTTCCATCTCCTATGGATCCGTTAAACTATCTATATGTAGTAATATACGCTATATATGTAGTGTCTATCAATAAAGTAAAGTATTAAATTAGCGTTAAGGCATTACCCATATCCTCCTTAACACATTTTTATAAATGTCGTGGTCTATAAAGTATTGTAACTCCGCTAAACCGATGGGCTATCGGAGAGCACTCCATAGGTATGACACAAACCAAAACCGTAGTGGGCTCGATAAGGCATATGACAGGGCACACGAGGCTATACCCAAAGTAGGATTCTACCGGATTGCGAAACCAGGCTGGTGGTAATGCATAGCAGCTACTACCGCCCACCTCGAACAACACTCCCATAATCAAATCGAAGTGGCCACCGATCAATCACAAAGTAACAAATATGGTATCGAAGAAGCGTGTCCGATCGGAGGAGCGACCTCACTTGGCCTGGTTATGGCTCTTGATTTTAGTCATATCAAGCTGACCCGAGGGGGTCAGGGCTGCGTTCTCACCTCACACTAGTAGCGTTTTCCAAACCATCCTACTTCGTTCTGGATTCTCCACCACGTGCACAGTTGTTAAAGTGGTTTCGAAATTGGCAGAGAGTATGACAATATCCGACCCCGTCTCTTTAACAACCAATCGTTATATTTTTCACACCGTGGTCATCTTATAAAACATTTTAAATAACAATCCAGAAAACAGTTTATACTTTCATATCAAAATATCCAAATACTTAATCCAAAAGTATAAATATATTCATAAATACCGAGGAAGGTTTCTTTCAATCAATTTCGAAAATAATTTATAAATCTCTTCTAAGCCATTTATAAACTATTTATATGCTTTAAAACCATTTATAAAGCTATTTATAAATTCCCAAAACAATTTACAACTCTTCCCTTTATAATAAACTTTTACACAAATTCCTTCATACGCTTCCAAATCCCTTTATACAAGTTCTTTTATAAAACCCTTTATAAAATCTTTTAAAACCTTTATAACTCCATTTTAAAACCATTATAAAATCCTTTATAAAATCCTTATAAAACATTTTTCAAAATTCTAAAATCTTTTACAAAAATCTTTTATCTATTAAAGTTATTATAAAAGTCTATATTTATTATCTAAAATTAAATTTTTAAATACATCTTTTAAAACCATATTAAATATTTTTATTAAATTAAATTTATATAAATCTCTTAAAACTATATTAAATATTTTATTAAATTAAATTTTATATAAATCTCTTAAAACCAGCTTAAATATTTTATTGTAGTAAAATTTTAAACAATTTAAATTATATATTTAAAACTAAATAAAAATTTAAGTTAAACTTAAATTTACATTTAAAACCATATTTTAACTTATAATTTGAAGCTTTAAAACATATAAAATAAATAAATATTTTTCAAATATAAATTTTTAAATAAAAGCATTAAATAAATTTAAAAATCAAATATACTTTACCATTTAGAAAATAATTTAAACCCGACCAACAGTGTCCGCATATAATTTTCTACCATATGGTCAAGTGATAGGGTATGTATCATTTCAACCCTAAAATAGTTAAATTTTCCAGGTATATATCATTTCAACCCGTATCCCGAATTAATAATTTTCAAATCAATAAAATCGCTCAGATTTAACATTTCAACCCATAACGATTTTCCCTAATCTATAAGATCATTCGGGTATGTATCATTTCAACCCATAGTGATAACAGGGATATAAACATCCAATCATCCAAAATGTCAACAAATAAACATCCATTACTATCGACATCCAAATTAGCCAATAAATCACAATAATTAACTGGTTATCATTATCAGGTATTTATCTAACAATTGAAATTCAATATTAATTTAAATGGCAATTTAATTCAATATAAATTCAAATTAAATTAAAATGTCAAATAAAACTACCAAACAGCAACCAAAAATATTCTTATCACATCATAAATTTAATTCAACTAACATAAGAAAATTTAGTATTCGTGAGTGGGTTAAATCACTCACCTTTGATTTATCATCGATTTAAAATCCAATTAAAGTCCAAAAATCCAACAGTCTCAGAATCCAGCCGAACTAGATTCAAACCGTCCAGAATTTCGATACGATCGCAATGAAAGAAACCATGTTCAAATCTAAACTCGTATGAAAAAGTTATGATAGTTAGAACATCAAAAAATTTAAATTTTAAATAAAAATAGAAATAGGGAAAAATCATAAATTTCGCTTACCCTCCCACCTTCGTTCAAACGTACGCGCAACCCTAACAGTAGCAGCCGCCATCGAACAACTGTCGTTCGCCATAGCCTCAAGCACCAAGGACCGGATCTGATATCGCCACCCATCACCTTTGGCCGAGCCGCACCCCCAAGGCCAACGCGGCCAACTCCGGCTCCGCCTACGTGCTCCGCCGCCGCTGATGTACTTCGCTAATTTCTAGCGATCTCCGACAAAACTACGACAAATGAACATCACGGATGAAAACTGCTTTGTCTACTCTTCCAGATGCCACTCCCCGATCGTCGATTGGTCGACGATCCACCGTAGATCACGAAACCCTAATATGGACGACCGAGAATAAACTAATGATATCTGGCCAAACCATGATTCGATTGCAAAAATGAATTGCAGATGTAGATTTCGTTCTTCGAGAGCTTTCCAACGATATATATTTTGCTATGGTTTGAGGAGTTTGAATTTTGAAGATTGATTTGAAATTGAAATTAGGGTTTTGATTGAAATTGAAATTAGGGTTTCTACCATTGGGAAGGAAGGAAGGAGCAGAAATTTGTACGTATAGCAAATGAAATCAGAAATCTTCTAGGGTTTCAGGAAGTATTTATTTATCAGACAAATGGATAAGAACGAATGGACAGATCGAATTGGGTCGAAACGATAACAACGACCCGAAAAGCCCGTTTCGTTTCCGAAACAAAAGTAGGTCATCCCATATATCGAAATATAGGTTTTCGATATGTTTAAACTCAATGGAACTAGTTTCAAACCCTAATTCCATTGTATATAGAAGTTGGCTTTCAAAATCAAATTATATTCATTTAAATTCTTTTAATCTTCTACGCGTTTCGAGCTCGCACAATCAAACGATAAGTCCGATCGCCACGGAACTTGAAATTCTACAATAATTCACTGTTACGGATCCGATGAAACTATTTTTGTCGAAATCCGAAACAATGGTCAAAATGGCTAATTTTCACGTTAATTAAATAAATTATTATTAAATTGATTTAATCGCTTTTAAATTCAAATTTAAAAGTTAACAATTTTATCATTCGTGGTTACATAGAAATTTATAATCTTTAAAAATAAATTTTCTATGTTAAATCCAATATTTAAATATTACATAAATTTTAACGTTAAATTACAATAGGAATAAACCTATTTTATTATAATTTAAATTCCCATAAATTCTTTTATTTTGATTCTCACTCTTATTATTAAATCAACAATTACCTTATGAATATAATTAACATTAGTTTACATTTTATTACATTCATATTCTACAGTGCCATATTAATTAAAATATTTCAATTTCATTAATTTCATTAATTACCAATTTAATTCCTTGTTTACAATTATAACCAAATTAATTTTACAGTTATTTCAATTGATTGAAATTACAATAAAATAGTTATCAATTACATTAAATCGACATTATTAAATTACATTCTAAAAATCTTTATCATTAATAAATCATAAATTTTAATTTCCCCCAATATTAAATTCCAAAATCTTATTTAATTTAATAGTTTTAATTATCAAAAATACGGGTCGTTACACTCTCCCCCACTCAAAACTTTTCATCCTCGAAAAGGAACATGAAGGAATTAAGAAACTTGATATAATTCTATTCAAATTATTCAATTTATAAACAATTAATTTACATAATTTATTTTAATAAAAATTTGAAAATAACTCAACTTTCACAAAGTTTTCTAAGTCCTAAATTTACGAAAAATATCGGCTGAGCCTCCTTTGCGCGGTTAGGTCCGGAAAAATAACAATATTAATAATTACTATATATATATATCAAATTTCAATAATAAAACATTCCAAACCATGGGAAAACAATAAAATATCGTTGCAAAACCGTAATCCGAAAACGTACCTATTTGTCGGGCAAACAACTTATTTATGAAACCAAAAGCAGTAGCTATTGCTTCCATAAACCCGTATTTCACTTATATAATCCAAAAGAGTTAAAATTATGTAAAAGAGTAATATTTTAGTTGTTCCAATTAATAATAAAAACAACACAACATAACAATAGTCATATGCAAACAAAACAGTACAACCATTATATGAAATCAAAGTATCCATCATACATCCACAACAATCAAACTAATGGTTTGTTCAGGTTCAGAAACTTTTCATCGTACAAGGATGGTAAATAACTATCAAGTGTACCTTACGCACAATAGCCTTAGATAATAAACAAATAGATTATTCATACAACCTTAAATAATTTGAAGTATCTTTCACAAACTTCCCATTAGCCAAACAATACAGAATTTAAATGTTATTTAAGTTTGTTCTAGTGGCTTCCTTTGTGCTCTTTTATTTATTTTCAATCATTCATACAATGTCATTTTTCCATTAACTTACATTCATTTACTTACATACGTTATTTTCCATTCAATTATTTAGAACATCAATAAATCAATTCTTAGAATATTATATAAGTTTCTTTGCAAATTTAATTCACAATTATTATTTACTTATATAATATGATTTCCGTTTAATATCAATATTCATTTGTGAATCAATTCATACTTAAGTTTTTAACTTTTTAATTTACATTCATCACTTCTTATATAGTATCATTGAATATTAAATCCATTTCCGAGTCATTTCAACATTTTTTGAAGTTATAATCATTTATTTTACATAGTATTCAATTTTACTATTCACTTTAATTATAGATAACTTCAAAACATTAACTTAAGTTTATAATATTCTTATACATCTTAATTTTTAAATTTTTTTGTAAACACAGGTTCATTTTATTTGAAGCATTCTTGTTAGTAAGCTTTTACTTGTATAATATTCTTCTACATATTCATATTTAACATTGCAACTTTTTAAACATTTCTAATAAGTTTTATATATGTCTTTAAGAATGTAATTGAATGTTATACAAATTTATCTTATTTAGTTTAGTTAACAAAAATATTCAGCAATTTACATCTTCATGATTTTCATTATCTTTTAATTTACAAGTTACAAATCTCCAATTTCTTTATAGTTTCATTAAGCACTTAGCTTCTAATTTCTTATTTTTCATTTTAGAAGTTTCCAATTATTAAAATTTCACTTTATTTCTACAACTGAAAATTATTAATTAACAGGAACTTAAGAACTAAATACCTAGTTCATTTCAAATCATTTTGAAATAATATATATACAAATCTTTTATATATATCAAATCATATTTAAGAAAATAAAATTAAAATTTATTTATCAAGACAAATGTGTTGCAAAGCTACAAATGGCCTCTCCTACTTTGAGACTCGAAAATGAATGTTGATGATGCAGCCGTCATCACCGAAATTATTTTCCAGCGACAAAAGAGGGAAGTACAGAACTTATTTCCTTTTAAAATTCTTTTAAAACATTTCTTTCAAATCACAATGAAAATATTTATATCCGAAATTACTTCCAAATAATACTAATATTATATTCCAAAATCTTTTGAAACCAATTTCAAAACCTTGGAACTTAAGTTCTCAAATTTCCAATTTAAATTCATTTATTTGTAAATCTTATTTTGCAACCAATATTTATAAAATTTCACTTCCTAACAAACAAACATATCACATACAACTATATCCATTTATAAAATTATTCCTTTATATACAAAATATAATACTACGTAAAATTATTGCATTTACCTATATTTCAAAAACAACATTGTGTCGGTCTACCCTATTAATTGTTTAGAAATCCCTATCGATGCCATAGCGTCCTATGTACCGACAGGAATTTATAAATACTAAACAGAACAAATTAACACAATATAAAAACATTTTTATAGCACTAACAAATACGCTCTCTCATAAATATACGCTCAAACAACTCATTCTAGGATATTACTACCCTATCTTTAATGAGTCAAACATTACAAAGCTAAGGTTATCGCTAAACCAAAGCTCTGATACCAGCTGAAACGACCTACCTTTTTGGACGGTTTAAATCGACAATAAACCACACATGTCAACTCAAACCATTTAAAAGGGAGGATTGTTAATGGGGTAAATAAGAAAATAAGATAAAAGAAGGAAAAACAAATCACCGAATCTCATAGCGGAATAACAAAAATATAATAATCAAATAAACAGTTCAAGAAGCTATTTTATAATATGCATTTGATTACGAAATTTTTTACAACAATAAGAGTACAAACAATGACATATCAATAATGATGTAGTGGAAAAATTACTAATAATATAATATATACCAAACTCCGTCTTCGTCCCCCAGCAATAAAGTCTTCAACACTGAAAAGCTCAGACTGATCCGAGTGTAATGAAAAGACAAAACACTCGAGTCAGAACTAAAAGATCTTATGTAAGTTAAATCAACAATAAGTAAAAATGAGTGTTATGGCTTCTGAGATGTTTACGGGATTTTATACCTCTTATCCGGTGTATAACGTGTGTGCAATAACTTAAGAGATGTTTGGGATTACCATCTCCTAAGGATCTGTTGAACTATCTATATGTAGTAATATACGCTATATATGTAGTGTCTATCAGTAAAGTAAAGTATTAAAATAGTGTTAAGGCATTAGCCATATCCCCCTTAACACATTTTGTATAATACTAAAGTAAAGTATTAAAATAGTGTTAAGGCAGTACCCATATCTATAAAACTTATTTATATAATACTAAATTTCATTCTAATATATATAACTTACCTAAAATATTCAAAAATTTAAAATGTTAGGATGAATATGTAATTGAAGGTTACACAAGAGAAATTTTAGTAATAAAATCGTTTATACTAAAATTTTCTTATTAAAAAATGTTGTAAATAACAGGTAAATTTGTATAGTGTTTAATTACACTCAGGAACATTAATATAACTTACTTAGAAAAGTTTAAATGTAATTAGAATGTAATTGGATAGTATACACTATGAAATAAGTAATAGGATATCAAAAATGATATTTTGTTAAGGGAATTTACTGATAATAAATTGGATAATAAATTGAATAATAAAAAGGAAAATTTATTTGTTGAATAATATACGGTTATAAAAAGTTTATACACCTAATATATGTCGCAAAATATGTTAAGTGAAATAAAATAAATAAATAAAAGAGAAGACTATTTAAGCAGATAAATATGAACTTAAGAATAGTGAACTTGAATTTTAGTGGAATCAACTTAGCTGAAGATAAATGGATAAAATAAATGAGTTAATTTAAAAATGAATTTGTTTGAAAGAAATGTTGATAAAATTAAAGAAAATCAATTTTAAATTGAATGACTATCTATTAGTTGAATAAAATGGATTAAACCAAATTGTTGGATATTAATTTATCTAAAATTGAAATTTATATGGTTTTGAATAGTTGAAATTGAATGTGAGGTGAAATTAACTATGGTTGATCAAAAAGATTTAATAAATAAGTAAAATAAAACAAATTTTGTTGTGAAATTTTGCAATAAATGTTAATGAATTTAAAACAAATCAATTGAATGAAAATATATGGAATTGAAATCAATTAAATGTGAACACAATAAATTTGATTGATTAAATAAAATGAATTGAAATCAATTAGTTGAATATAAACCAATTTAAAAATAAATGAACTTATATGGCTTAAATTAACAGTTTGAACGAACAATTTTGAATTTAATGACTATTTATTTATTGAATAAAATGGATTAAACCAAACTGTTGAATATTAATTAATATAAAATTTAAATTTATATGGGTTTTGAGTTAATGGTTGTGTTTTGTATTTTTAATCTACCTTTTCTTCTGGTTGTTTCTATTCTCCTCCCTCCTTCCTTTTCGGGGACGAAAAGTTTTGAGTGGGGGAGAGTGTAACGACCCGAAAATTTTAACGGTTTTAATATTGTAATTAACTGTATTTTTGTAAAATTTTAAATAATAAAATTTGGAATTAAAAATTTGATAATTGTAATACGTCTATATAAACATAGTAAATGGTAAATTTTCATTAGAAAATATGGAAGTTTATTTTATTGTGTAATTTTATTTAAATTTAAATCAGTTAATATTTGATGATAATAAAATGTTTTCGAACTTGAATATTTTTATATAATAAAAATGTAAATTATTTTCTGAGTGAAACGTCATCTTTCGTTTCATCAAATTTGGATTTCTCTAGCCCCGTTTATCTTATTTTCGGCAAATTTGCAGCAATATAGCAGCAAAATATCGACTTTTGATAGGATGGTCGTATCGCTGATATCTGTGTACCATTCTGTCCATCTCATCGTGCTGATCTCCACAGTATATTCATCTATGCATTTTGGTGTCCAGTAAGTGGTGATATCCGCGAAACAGATAACCATATCTGTACCCGTTTTAACTTTCTGATTCCTGTGTCCATTCAAATCTTTCCAACGGTTGAAAATAAATATCCAATTGCTTTAATGATCCCATGAATTCTCGTGCTTGACTATTTCTATTCCCACTTTCCAATAAATGTGGGTTTGCCCTTTCAATTCATTTTCGGTTCATTTTTTTCATTTCAAAAGAAAAATATATATAGTATGTTACTCCTGTAGCTTGCTTTATCTTCCTTCCACCTTGTTTCATTTGTATGTTGATGCTCATTTCCAAACCCAAAAACAACTCGCCGATCCCCATGCTCATCCGCTCGCCCACTCACCAGTCAGCGCCGCATCAGCCACCGAAGGCCACACCTCCACCTCTCTCTCCGGCTATTCCCACTCGTCCACGAACCCAAACGCCATCTCTCTTCTACCCCTCAGGCCTCAACCTCCCAAGTCCTCCCCCTCTGCCGTGATCAACATCCACTCCCCACCTTTCCTCTGGCCTTGTAAACCGCCTCCTTCCTCCCATTCTCCTTCTTCTCTCCCCTACTTCACCTATAGCCAATCTCGAGCACAGCCATCAAAATCCATGCGCAGCCTGCTCGTGTTATTAGATGGCTGCTCCGCCTCCCGATCCTCCAAGCAGCCGTATCCCCTAGCCTGCAAGTCTTTTCCCCTCCCAGTCACCAATGTCGAGCTCCTCCCAGACCCACTTGTGCTAGCAGCCGCATATATTTGGGGTATGTATGTATGTATGTGTGTGTGTGTGTGTGTGTGTGTATATATATATATAAGCTTTCGTATATAAGAAGTACATATATATAGGATAAAAATATTTCAATCTTGTTGTATATAGGTAATATATCTGACATATGATATATATATATATATAAAGTTTACTTAAATTGTATATTCTGTGTGTGTATATATAGATATATATAGGTTTATGTAAGTTATAACCTGGCAGTATCATATGTATATGTTTCCAGTAACTTTTGTGGATGTCTTGTTTATATGGGTATTTATAATAATGTTGATTTCAAGTATATATATAGCTATTATATGTCTGCTTTCCTAATATAAAATGTTAGTTATTTATGATATAATAAGGCAGGTTTATACTGATTTCTATAATAAATATTGTTTTAAAGTATAATGTGTATATAAGCTTTAATAAAATAAGTTACTTGATTTTATAATTAAGTTGGATCTGAAGATTTTAGTGTCATATGTTTAATGGGTTTGATTTCAAAAATATACGGTAGAATATATATATATATATAGATGTTTATGTATGTATTTTGTATGTGGTTGATTGGCTGTGAGAAATTTAGTATATATATATATATAGACTTTAAGTTATAGTCTGTAATGATTTTTATGATCTATTTGGGTTATGTTTGTAATTGAATATATATATAGATATTTCCAAATGAACAAACATAATATCTGTAAGTATTTTGCATCTTTAATAAGTATATATATATATATATATATGTACGTATTTATTTCAACATATATTATGTATATATGTTTGATTTTTATATATGTGTTTTAATTTAAAACAATGATTTTTGAAATATATATATATATATATATGTATATATATATATATATATTTAATTTAGGGGCATTTCACTAGAAGGACAAACTTTGCAGTCCAATTAGTTTCTAGGACACACATTCAGAGAAATTACTTTCAAGCCCAAAGTCAGCAGAATAATTACTTTCAAGGACAAAGTCAGCAGTCCAATTACTTTCAAGGACATAATTTCATAGATTTTTAGGCCCTAGAAACTAATTATTTTACGTTTTGTCCTTGAAAGTAATTATTTCAGTTGTGTGTCCTAGAAACTAATTCCACTTGCTAAAGAGGCCCTTGTGGCTAATTTCCACTTTAATTTAATATGTGTTTGAATTTAGAATATGATTTATAAATATATATATAATTATATATAGTTATATATATATAAAAGTTCACTTATATAACTGATCTTCATCAATCCAGTTTTGATTTTATTTCGTCAATTTCAAACTATCAACCTTGCTCGTCGAATTCGTGCCAATCTTGCTTTGCTTTGTAATTCGTACTTGGATTCGTAACTCATTTCATTATTGAATCTCTCTAGCGTCGAAAGGTGAGCAATCACTCACGATTAACATTCTTATATTTATTAAATTTGATTTCATTTGAAACGACAATTGAAATATGCTGCTAAATTGAACTGTTAATTATATAATTGTTGTATATGATATGCCATTTTCTGTATCTGTTCACCTGTGAGATATGACACAATATCCTGTTGTTTATATTTTATTTAATCTATCACTGATGATATATGCCTGTTTTGATATGTTATATTATTATCCTATATGTTATCACTCTGCAAGTTCCCTGTTAGTTTAGAATTCCCTATGGGTTGAAATGATACATACCCGAACGATCTGTAGAATAGGTGAAAATCGTTATGGGTTGAAATTATAAACCCAAGCGATTTTCATTTATTTTAAATTTTGGGATTGCGGGTTGAAATGATATATACTCGTAAATATTTAAATTGCGGATTAAAATGATAAATATCTGTATCACTTGACCATAGGATAGAAAATTATATACGGACACCGTTGGTCTATATTTTGAAAATGATTTCCAAAGTTTTGAAAGGAGATATATGGTTTTAAATAAATATTGATTTTTAAAATATAATATATATAAATGTTATTTTTATATATGTTAAAATTGTAGATTTTAAAAATTATATGTTTTGGAATTTTAAATTTATAAGTTGGTTTTGAAATTATAAATTTTAAGATTTTTCTTATAATTTTATTTTCTTAAAAATATATATATAATAAGATTTAATTTAATTAGTATATAATATGTTTTAAAATATTTATTTGAATTTTATATTAATATTTTAAAATAGATTTATAACTTTAATAATAAAGGTTGGAAAGATAAATTAATGTTGACTTGGAATTTAAATTTGTAAAAATTTGAATTTAAGAAAGAATTGATTTAAACTTATTAGTTTTGAGATTTTGAAAAGATATGATTATAACTTGGTTTACAACTTTATTTGATAAAAAGTGATTAAATGAATATTCTCAAATTTTTAATAAAATTGAGATTGAGTGTTTAATATTGATTTAGGTATATAAATTGGGATTTAGATAAATTGTTATAAAAATGGTTAAGGGAATAATTACCAATTTGAATAAATTTAAAATTAATGTTGAAATATAAATGAAGTTTATATTGTAAATGTTTGAATATTTAAACTTGAATCTTTGAACTTTAAATTGAAATGGTTAAACTGGAATTGATTTAAATTGAGTGTGGAATTTAAGATGATTTAAATCGATTTGCGAAATTAGAGGAAACTAATTTTATTATATAAAGTAATTTATTATATATATAAACTATTTTCATTTATAAAGTATTTTATTATATATATAAACTAATTTAATTTATAAAGTATTTTAATATATGTACTATTTTCAACATCTAAACTGTTTAGGTGGAAACTGTTATGATTACAAAAGTGTTACGATTTCAAAGTGTTATGGTTTCAAAAGTGTTATGATTTCGAAAGTGTTATGATTTCGAAAGTGCTATGATTTCGAAAGTGTTATGATTTCGAAAGTGCTATGATTTCGAAAGTGCTATGATTTCGAAAGTGCTATGATTTTGGAAGTGTTATGATTTTGGAAATGAATATTATTTAAAGTGAATAATGATATCAAATTGATATGATTTTGAAATGAATATGATATGTTGATATGAAGTATGGACTATTTGAAATGAAATGACCACGGTGTGAAATAAGCGTTTGGTTGTTAAAGAGACAGGGATCAGATATTGTTATGCTCTCTGCCAATACCGAAAACCACTTTAACAACTTTGTACGTGGTGGAGATTCCAGAATGAAGTAGGATGGTTTGATGATGATTCTATATGGTATTTACGTAGCCCTGACTCCCGTGAGTCAGCTTGATGTGGTTAAAACAGGAGCCATGCCGGGCCAAGTGAGGTCATTCCTCCGATCAGACACATTTCTTCGATACCATTCTATTGCTTTTGTGATTTGATTGGGTGCAACCTTTGATTTGGGAGTGTGTCACGAGGTGGGCGGTAGTAGCTGCTATGCGTTACCACCAGTCCGGATCCACAAATGGTATATCTACGAGTTTGTTTTGTATCGTACCTATGGAGTGCTCCCTGATAGCCCACCTGCGGGTGGAGTTTACAGTATCTGTATAGACTACGACATTATATAAAATGTGTTAAGGGGGATATGGGTAACGCCTTAACACTATTTTAATAGTTTACTTTACTATAGACATATTATAATAGCGTATATTACTACATAGTAGATAGTTCCACGGATCGTTAGAGGATGGAAATCCCAAACATCCATTAAGTTACTTGTATTTCAGTTGATATTTCACTTGATTTGAATTTATTAATATAAGAATGTTAATCCTGACTCGAGTGTTTTGTGTTTTGCTTTACGCTCGGGTCAGACTGAGTGTCACAGCATTTGAAAATAAATGTTACTGAATTTAAAACAAATCAATTGAATGAAAATATATGGAATTGAAATCAATTAAATGTGAACACAATAAATTTGATTGATTAAATAAAATGAATTGAAATCAATTAGTTGAATATAAACCAATTTAAAAATAAATGAACTTATATGGCTTAAATTAACAGTTTGAACGAACAATTTTGAATTTAATGACTATTTATTTATTGAATAAAATGGATTAAACCAAACTGTTGAATATTAATTAATATAAAATTTAAATTTATATGGGTTTTGAGTTAATGGTTGTGTTTTGTATTTTTAATCTACCTTTTCTTCTGGTTGTTTCTATTCTCCTACCTCCTTCCTTTTCGGGGATGAAAAGTTTTGAGTGGGGGAGAGTGTAACGACCCGAAAATTTTAACGGTTTTAATATTGTAATTAACTGTATTTTTGTGAAATTTTAAATAATAAAATTTGGAATTAAAAATTTGATAATTGTAATACGTCTATTGTTAGCACCAAAATTGGTCACTAACCTCGTTCAGAAAGATTGTGTAGAGATATAAGTGATGAAAGTAAATTAAACAGAGAAGACAATGCTAATTTAAATGCAGAAAGTAAGAACACCAAATTTATAGTGGTTCAGCGTAATTGCCTACGTCCACTTTGTTCAACTTTATTGATTTCCTTTATAGTTGATTACAAATACAATTCGTGAATCAAATGCTTGAGTGAAGTTGTTAAGTAGAGAAGATGAGTCTTGAAAATGGCAGAGTCTCCCCGGTGTTTTCTCTCCAAAAAAGGATCCATTTCACTGTGACCCTGCCCCTCTATTTATAGGCAAATATGGGCTGGACTTCCCAAGTGGACTGGATAGCCGAACGCTCAATCCCTAGTGCAGTGGTCGCTGTATGCCGAACCAGGTGTGCCGAACACCCCGAACGCCGAACAACCCCTTTTATGCCGAATGATGTGGTTGATGTTTGGGAAGTGCAGGAAGTTTGTCAGTCGAAGCCGAACGCTCTTCTAGATGCCGAGTACTCCTGTTGCCGAGTACTCCAGATGCTGCCGAGTTCTCCTTGATACCGAGCAGTCTTGATGCCGAGCAGTCTTGATGCCGAGCAGTCTTGATGCCGAGCATTGGTTGACGCCGAGTACCATGGGATGCCGAGCGTTCTTGTAGCCGAGTTCTAATGATGCCGAACACTAACTGACGCCGAGTCTCCTAATCGCCGAGCACTACGGATGCCGAACGCTGTGGATGCCGAGTCCCACTGGATGCCGTGCGCTTCGCCGAGTCCTCCTGGATGCCGAACAGTCCTTCATGCCGAGTTCCAGCTAATGCCGAGCGCTCTTGTATGCCGAGTACTCCTGGATGCTGAACAGTCCTTCATGCCGAGTCCCAGCTGATGCCGAGTACTACACCGAGTACTCCTGGATGCCGATCAGTCCTTCATGCCGAGTAGTGGCCAATGCCGAGCACTCAGTTGCCTGGTCAAATCTGCAGGAAACACTTGCCCCCCAAAGTGTATCGCGTGGCCGAACGTGATGCGCTTTGAATCTGGTACAATTTACCTCGGAGGTGCCTTCTCGAGAATGTTAGCGAAGGAGGTGCAAGACTAACAAGGTATGGATGCCGAACAATACGTTCGAAGCCGAACGTACCTCGTGTGCCGAATGTCACTCTGCTATGATGCCGAACACTCCGGTATTGACCGGTTCTACCGGGTATAGCCTCTTCAACTTCTACCTCCCTCTATATAACCAGGTCCTTCCCATCCCTTCTCCTTTACTTTTTCGTTTCTGTCATTCTTCCAAGATTTCAAACCTTCTCTAGTCGAACAGATTTACAACTTGAATATTCCTTCCTAAGCTCCTAACTGCAATCTAGGTACTGCCCCTTGTATAACTTGAATAAGTTTTAAATGAGTCAAATGTGTCCTGTAGGAAGCTTTCGAGTAGGTTGCCCTCATTGCCGAACGATAATGCGAGGCGAGGAGGAAGGATTTGAGGTGTTTGCATATGTGGCTATTGTATTTAGCTCCATCGCGTCGAACCACAGTCAAAAATGAAGGAAAAGAAAAACCCTGGAGGTGGTAAGGGTTTCAGATGGCATAGTTATGGTTCGGCGTATGTTGTCATGTGCCAAACGATAGAGGCTGTCGAATAGACATATACGCCGAATAGCTTCTAGACCGAACGACATAATTACCGAACAATTGTCATGCCGAACAGTCACATACCTGCCGAACAGAACTTAGACATGCCAAACGAACACCCACATGCCGAACAGAACTTTTAACTGGACGATGACTTAACCGAACGAGGCCTTTAGCCGAACATAGACTTAGACCGAGCAAAACACAGCCGAACATTACACTTAGGCCGAACAATCTTGAATGCCGAACGGAATGCCTGCTGACCTATACTTAGGACGAACAATACAATTGTCGATCACTACTTAAATGCCGAACAGTATAAATGTCAAACTACACTTAGGCCGGTTACTTTAGAAATCATATGTCTTCTGAATCTGGAACTGTAATCACCTCAAGGCGAGCTTTTCGAGACGGTCAGCGATGACGGTCTTCGAAGGCGATGATTCGAAGCTAATTATTATATCCTTGAAATCTTATTGCTTGTACACAATTGCTTGCACTAGTTCACACACCACGTGGGGGGAAAACTCGTGTTGCTAATTCTAACGTTCAACGTTTTTTAAGTATAGTTTTCTCAAGCACTTAGCCAGGTTCGTTATTTATTTGGGATGTCGAGAAAATCTAGCTTCGCCACTATATCCGACAGGCCTGGGCCGTCATCAAGGCAAGGAGCTGCTGATACTTCTAACCCATCGACTTCTCCTACTCATAACTTGGCGCCTGATGCTCTGGAGGCAACCATCTTACTAGACAATCCGATCGATTCTCAAGCCTCGAAGATCAATGAAGCTGCTCTGCGATGGATATGCTCCATTCATGGGATTCCTTTTGCCGACGTGTTAGTTCCTTCAAGACACGATCGCCCTCATTTGCCCCCAGTCGGGTACACTACCTGCAACAAGTTCATGTGTTGGATGGGCAGCGTGCCTCCATTCAACTTATTTCTCCGGGATGTACTGCAGTACATAGACATAGCTCTGTCGCAGCTGCACCCGAACGACCATGCATTTCTATATGGGACTTATCTACTTTTCATAGCTGTCTTCTCCAGACCTCCAACCGCCGGTGATATCAGATATATTTACATGTTCAAGAGACGGAAAGACAGTCCTTCTTTTATGTTCCTCGAGCCATACCACAAATGCCAGATCTTGACAGGGGCCTGTAGCAAATTCACCCTGTACAAACAGGAATGGTTCTATGTGCGCTGCCCTTCTGGTTTCGCTAGGAGATGGGTTGAAGGCAGTAAGTCTCTCTACCGAGTCACTATTCGTATTTGATCGGAGTCATGCTTTTCCTAACTCTTTATTTCATCTTTTCAGGTATCAACCCACGCCCGGAAGGCCGAGGATATTCTGAGGCTGTCGATGCCATTAGAGCTCTTCCTGCCGAGGATCGAGACATCCGAGTTATCATTTCAAATTAATCACTGTCGGGGTTCGGCTTGCTGGCTCCTGGTCGTCGGATCAGCCTTCCAGAAGGTGTTACCATTCCCAAACCTCCGTCCGGTAAAGGGAAAAAACTTGCCGGATCGTCGTCGCGCCACGCTCCCGATACGCACGGAGAAAGCGAGCATAGAGAGGATGATGCTCCCGAGACTCAGGGCAAGAACGTGGGTCTCGCTTGGAATCCGACAATCGAAGTTCAGGATAATGAGACATCATCCTCCCCTTCGAAGGGAAAGAAGAAGTTGAAATATACAGTTCAAAAGGAGAAAGTTGGTGGCACCTCAAAAGTTACGCCTATCCCTCCAGAGAAAGAGGCTTCCTCACAGCATCTGGAAAGTTCTCTGAGGGGTCTGTCCAACCTGTCCATCCCTGATGATTTACTTAATTACGGGTTCGATGATCTTGGAGCTCTCAAATTCTCTTCGCCCGCTAGAGGCAATGTAGGAGTTCAAATCCCGGCTCAAGGAGACAACACTCCGATTAGCAAAGATAAACGAACGGGTCCGTCGGGGGGAACACTAGGACACACACGCACATGCGCGTTCCATAATATACTTCAAGTCTTTTTAACTCGTGAATTCTCCTTAACTCGTTGTTATCTCCATTCTTTGCAGGTGATATGGGCCGCTCTCACGGACTTGATTGCCTTCAGGGGTCTTCTATATTCCATCACTCTGGACGGGATTCCGGTTCAGGCAGACGCAGGGACCGAGGTGATTATGAAGATAGGGACAATCGTCCTCGCGAGTCGTCTCACCGCAAGAAAGCACATTCTCAATCTTCCCAGTCCTGCAATCTTCCTCCTCCAACTGAGCCGGATAAAGAGAAGTCTTCGCAGAAGGGTTATCAGTCTGATGCTGCTCGAGAACAACACTCCAGTTCATCGAATACGAGGCAAGTTCGAGAGCAATGTAAAAGAACGGAATTCTCAAAGCCTCCTCCTCCTACTCCTGCGGTGGACCCAACTGTTGCGGAAAAGATGGTCGATCTTAAGGCCAAGTTTCCAAAAATTTGCTTCGATGGTCTGAAGTTCCTCCCGGCCATTCATCATATTCCCGGGCATGTGAAGCAGAGTGCCATTGCCTGCAATAACGACGTCTATGTTCAACATGACACGTTTGTGCACTTGGTGGAGAAGGTCTCGGAAGTATCTGTTGAGCGTCAACACGAGATTGACCGTCTGAATCTGGAGGCTGACAGCGATAAGAAAATCATCAAACTCCAAGACGAAGAGCTCGCTTTGTATAAGTCAAAGCTAGAAGCCGCTGAACAAAGCGCAAAAAATACTGTCGAGGCAATTACTCGTTTAGAGGCGGCTCACAAAAAAGAGCTTGACGAAGCAGTCCAGCGCAGCGGTGCCCTCGCCCTAGAAAAAGACTCTGTCCAAAAGGAAAGGGACGCACTTGCTACTCAAGTCAAGGAGCTGAAGGAATTACTTTCCAAGGAGAAGGAAGACAAAGTAGCCGCTCAAGAAGAATCGCAGCGATACTGTGATGAGATTGTTGCTACCCGACTCCTGAAGACAAAGCTCGATGACGAACTCGCCGGGGTCGAGAAAATGAAGGACGAGGCCCGTGAGGAGGGCAAGAGAATGGCTGTGGAAGAGCTTGATTCTCGCCTCGAGGCGGCTGCAGAAGCCGGCAGGGAAGAGGTCAAAAGTATGTTTGACCCGTTGATCACCGAGTATGGAGCCCGCGTCCTTATGCACCGCGACTTAACATTTCTGGGTGACGGCTACCTTGAATCCCTGGCTGAGGCGTGGGAAACTCTGATAAGGATCAGGAAGGTCGAGTCGGGCTCCAACGAGGTCGATGAGGATGTCTTGGTGAAGGAGTTCCTAAGGGGGAATGAGCCATCGGACTTATCCGCAGCATTGGCACTTTATGGCAAAGGCTCTTCCCCTCCGAAAGAGAAGAATGACGAAGCTGGCCCGTCTGGGGCTGATGCTACTACTCCTCACATTGCCGCCCCTTACGCTGCTCAATCGGCCGGTCGGCCAACACTTGACCCATTCGAGCAGCATGCTAGTTATTGAAAGGGACGCGGAAGATGATCTTAAGGCTATTTAACACTAGAGGGAGGGTGAATAGTGTTTTAAGAATTTCTTTAAAACTTCTTTGATTTAAATTGAATTAACTAACTTAATGCAAATACACAATCACAGATCAAATCACAGAATCACAAACAAATGCAAATATAAATAAAAAGCAAGTAAAGGAAAGAACACACCAGGAATTTTATACTGGTTCGGTGTTACCCTACATCCAGTCCCGCACAACCCGTACGGCTTTCTATTCAACAATAATCTAGATTACAATCCCTCGATTCCAAGGCAACGAGGTACACCCTCCAGATTCTCAGGTCTCTGGGTAGAACCACTTGATTCACAGGACACAAGTTCACCCGATCGATTTCCAAGGACACGATCACACCTTTATAACCCCACACAAGTTTCTTTGAGTACAAATGTATCTATAACTCTGATAAGCACTGAGATTCTTTGGAGAGAGTGGCAGAGAATCAAACTAGAGATATTCTGGTTTGATTCACTTAAGATTTCGGCAAAATATGGATAGGATGATTAGAAAATAAGATAAGAGAGTAAAGAGGAGAGAAAATAAAGAAAGTAGTTACTGGAAAACGTCCATAACAGTCTCTATTTATAGAGAATGAATGGATGTGTCCATTCGAAGAGGTTTAAACGAATAGACACTTCTTTTGAAAACAACCTTTGCTGTAACGGGAAGCATGTCGACATGACAGGTAAATAGGATGTCGACATGGTCTAGTAAAAAGTGATGATTTGCTTTACTTTGAAAATGATGATTTAAAACATATGCAACTTTATTCAAATGGACTCTATGTATTTGTAGAAGGTATTTAGAAGTAGAAATACTTATGAATGTATATATGTATATATACTAAAATATATTTAAAATCAAAGTAAATAAACTAAAGTAAATATAATATTAAAATAGATTTTGAGGCTAAAATATCAAGGACAATTTTGAAATCAAAATATAACAAAATGATAAATATGATTTTGAGGCTAAAACATTTTTGGAAATGTGAACGAAGGTTTTTCTTTTGAAAAGGAATATTTGAAAATCATTTTATAAAACAAGAGATAATTTTGAATCAAAATTAGTGAATAACAAAATAGGGCTACTATCCGTTCCACTAGATATTTCGTGAGTTCCATCTCACTAGGGTTCCATCCCTTTAACAAGAACGAAGTGGATTCCATTCCACGAGTAAATTGGATAAAAAAGAATGATAGTGCTTTCAAGGAGTTTTAACAAATATCTAACCTAACTATATTATTTGTCTTGAACTCTTGAATATCTTGAATCTCATGAGTCTTCAATCTTGAACTCTTGATCTTTGTCTTCATAAATTTTGTTTTCTTTACTGTACAGTCTTCTTTTGTTGATACCTGCATATAGATTTCCTGCACAAATATATTTTATAACACTTCTATAGTTGTTGTCATCAAAACCACTATCCTATGGACTAACATTCTCCCCCTTTTTGATGATGACAACCTTTGTTTATAAAATATTTATATTCTCCTTATAACTCCCCCTAAATCTAATAACTCCCCCTTAATCTATGCCTAACTAACCTATTTTATACTTCTCCCCCTTTGTCATCAACAAAAAAATGACACTAACTCCCCCTAAATCTATGATATTAATGATAGTGTTATCATTAATAATACTGAAACTAGATATAACAATGCACTAAACATCGTATACTTAGAATGTTATATATGAGCAATATAAGAATAAGAATAATAAGTGTAACCACAGATTATTTTATTCATTTCAATATTACTGTATACATGACTATTTAAACTTATAAACACATAAATAACTAAAACAAGAAAATAAACAACTCAACGGTTGTTTTTGATGATGGGAGACTTGTGGACAGGACAATTTGGGTAATGGAAACAGAAATTTCCATGTTGTTCCACAATGTTCCCATAAGCATCAAAACAAACTTCCCCTACACATACTGCTTCATCATCAGTTTCTTCCTCCATTGGTTCTTCCTCTTCTTCTTCGTCTTCGTCTTCTTCTCCTTCTTCATTTGCTTCTATGTTAGAAGAATCTTCAATTACAATTGGATTGGCATGATTATCCATGAGGAATTTTTGAAGATTCCTCAGAATTTTCCCTTGTTTCTCTTGCTCTCTTGCCATTCTCAATTGTTGAACTTGCATTTCAGTTAACATCTGTAGCGAATCATTAACTTTCTCCTCTATTTTGATGACACGATCGAGTATGGAGTTTTGGAAAGGGCCATGTGAAGGAGAAGGGAAAGAAACCGGTGATATTTGATTAGGATTGGATATGGAAGCCATTGATTTGATGTTTCTAGAAAGTAGAATGAAGAAATAATGATTGGAGGGAAGAGAAACTCGGAATGGGTGAGTTAAATAACCACCCATTCAAAAATTAGAGGGAAAAAACGAACTGTCATTTTTACCGTTGCATGTCGACATGACGCATGAATACCATGTCGATATGGTGTTGCAAAATGCTATGGTTAAGAAAACATTCATATATACCCTATGTATACTACTATACTATATACTATATTTCAGAAAGAGAACATATACCTAATTCTCTTCTTAACTTGGTGAAGACAGGTTCTCCTAAAGGTTTGGTTAAAATATCAGCTATTTGATTTTCAGAATTAACGAAATCAAGAGAAATTTTCTCTTTATTTACGTTATCTCTTAGAAATGGTGTCTAATGTCAATATGTTTAGTTCGGGCATGGAGAGTTGGGTTTTTGGACAAACTAATGGCACTAGTGTTATCATAGAAAATTGGAGATTTCGTGATAGATATACCAAAATCATTCAAGGTTTGTTGCATATACAAAACTTGAGAACAAGCTAAAGCAGCAGAAACATACTCTGCTTCAGTTGTTGATAGGGAAACAGTATTCTGCTTTTTACTGAACCAGGAAATTAAGGAATGACCTAGAAAGTGACAAGTTCCACTTGTACTCTTTCGGTCTGACTTACACCCAGCATAGTCAGCATCACAGTAGAAAACTAATTCAAATGAATCATTCTTAGGGTAGAACAATCCATAATCAAAGGTGTGTTTAACATATCGAATGATACGTTTCACAGCTTTTAGATGAGTTTCCTTGGGTTGAGATTGATATCTTGCACAGAGACAGACACTGTTCATGATATCTGGTCTACTAGCAGTTATATAGAGAAGTGATCCAATCATTCCTCTATACAAGGTTTGATCTACGTCTTTGGATAGATCATCCTTACTTAACGCTATATTGGTTGCCATGGGAGTTGGTTTTCCACTCACATTGGTCAAGCCAAACTTACTAACTAACTCTCTCACATACTTCTCTTGACTGATAAAGATACCATTATCTAATTGTTTGATTTGTAATCCTAGGAAAAAGTTAAGTTCACCCATATGACTCATCTCAAACTCTTTTGTCATAATGTCAGAAAATTCTTTGTTCATGTCAGAATTGGTTGATCCAAAAATAATATCATCTACGTACACTTGTACAAGTTGAATATCATTTTTGTTTCTTTTAATAAAAAGTGTGTTATCTACTTTACCTATTTCAAAATTAGATTGCAAAAGATAAGACCTAAGTCTATCATACCAAGCTCTAGGAGCTTGTTTTAGACCATACAGGGCTTTCTTTAATTTAAAAACATGATTTGGAAATTTTGTATCTTCAAAGAGTGGAGGTTGTTCAACATAAACTTCCTCTTTTACAAAACCATTTAGAAAGGCACTCTTGACATCCATTTGAAAAAGTTTGAAATTATTGAAATTAGCGAAAGCAAGCAGAATTCTAATAGCTTCTAATCTTGCTACGGGTGCAAAGGTTTCGTCATAATCTATACCTTCTTCTTGACAATAACCTTGTGCAACGAGTCGAGCCTTATTTCTAACGACCTCACCTAATTCATTTAATTTATTTTTATATACCCATTTAGTGCCTATAATGGATTTATCCTCAGGTCTAGGAACAAGTTCCCAAACATCATTTCTGGTGAATTGATTCAATTCTTCTTGCATAGCAAGAATCCATGAATCATCAGTTGATGCTTCCTTTGGATTTTTAGGTTCTATTGAGGATATAAAAGCAACATGACTCATACTGTTTAATTGATTCCTAGTTTTAACAACAGATTGCATATCTCCTAGAATATTTTCTACAGGGTGATCTTTTAAAAGCCTAATCTTTTTATTTGGATGAAAAGTTTCATTTGTAGCATCTAAAGATTCATGATTATAAATAACTAAGTCATCCTCATCATTAGTCTGATCAACTTCTTTGAAATTTTCATCAAAGGAAACATGTAAAGTTTCTTCAATAGTGTTTGTTCTTAGATTAAAAACTCTGTAAGCTTTACTCCTGTTAGAATATCCGATAAAGATTCCTTTGTCGGATTTAGGATCAAACTTATCTAAATTATCTTTTGTATTTAAGATAAAACATTTACTTCCAAAAATTCTGAAATAAGATACCTTAGGTTTCTTATTGAAAAGAAGTTCATAAGGTGTTTTATTGGTTAGAGGTCTAATTAAAATCCTATTCAAAATATAACAGGCTGTTGCAACTGCTTCAGCCCAAAAATGTTTTGGTAATTTACTATCAGAAAGTAGAGTTCTAGCACACTCTTGAATCGTCCTATTCTTACGCTCAACTACTCCGTTTTGTTGTGGAGTTCTTGGAAACGAAAAATTGTGAGTAATTCCCTTCTGATTACAGAATTCCTCAAACTTCTCATTTTCAAATTCACCACCGTGATCACTACGAATAGTGATGATCTTGGAAGAAAGTTGGTTTTGAACTCTTTTTGAAAAACTTTTAAAATAATCAAAAGTATCACTTTTATGTTTCAGAAAGATTGTCCATGTATATCTGGAATAATCATCCACAATTACAAAGACATATTTACTATGGTTGATTGATTGAATCTGAGATGGACCAAATAAATCTAGGTGAAGTAACTCAAGAGGTTTTGAAGTAGAGATCATATCTTTAAGTTTAAAGGAACTTTTTCTAAATTTTCCTAATTGACATGCATCACATATACTATCTACTTTAAATTGCATCTTAGGGAGGCCTCTTACTAGATCAAGTTTGGATAGTCTAGATAAGAGTTTAAAATTCAAATGTCCAAATCTCTTATGCCAAGTCCAAGGGTCACTTGTATTGGCCAAAAGACATAGATTATCATTTGAAATTTTCATACTAAGAATATAGATATTCTTTTTCCTAACTCCCTCAAAGATAATATTAGATTTATTATCTTCGATGTGACACTTGTCTTTTTCAAATTTAATCCTATATCCTTTATCACATAACTGACTAATACTAAGTAGATTATGTTGTAGATTTTTAACTAACAAAACATTTGAAATAATAGGAGTTTCAGAATTACCTACATTGTCGATTCCAACCACATAACCTTTTGAATTATCCCCAAAATTAACCAATCCTCCATCCTTGTAAATAATGTCATTGAGTATCTCTGGATTTCCTGTCATATGTCTTGAACATCCACTATCAAGTATCCACTTGTTTTTCCTTATTTGCACAGCTTGTCCATTGTGAATAGATTCATTTGTCGCCATGAAGCAAGATTCCTGCACAGTGAGCAACTTTTGTAGACTACCTGATTCTATATAACTATCATGCATCAATTTATGAGACCACAATGATTTGATCATTAAAGAAATATTTTTAGGAAACATTTCAAACTTAGCCATGAACTTTTCAAAAATCAGATTATGAATACTTTGAAAAACTTGCTCTGATACCAAATGAAAGGGACGCGGAAGATGATCTTAAGGCTATTTAACACTAGAGGGGGGGTGAATAGTGTTTTAAGAATTTCTTTAAAACTTCTTTGATTTAAATTGAATTAACTAACTTAATGCAAATACACAATCACAGATCAAATCACAGAATCACAAACAAATGCAAATATAAATAAAAAGCAAGTAAAGGAAAGAACACACCAGGAATTTTATACTGGTTCGGTGTTACCCTACATCCAGTCCCGCACAACCCGTACGGCTTTCTATTCAACAATAATCTAGATTACAATCCCTCGATTCCAAGGCAACGAGGTACACCCTCCAGATTCTCAGGTCTCTGGGTAGAACCACTTGATTCATAGGACACAAGTTCACCCGATCGATTTCCAAGGACACGATCACACCTTTATAATCCCACACAAGTTTCTTTGAGTACAAATGTATCTATAACTCTGATAAGCACTGAGATTTTTTGGAGAGAGTGGCAGAGAATCAAACTAGAGATATTCTGGTTTGATTCGCTTAAGATTTCGGCAAAATATGGATAGGATGATTAGAAAATAAGATAAGAGAGTAAAGAGGAGAGAAAATAAAGAAAGTAGTTACTGGAAAACGTCCATAACAGTCTCTATTTATAGAGAATGAATGGATGTGTCCATTCGAAGAGGTTTAAACGAATAGACACTTCTTTTGAAAACAACCTTTGCTGTAACGGGAAGCATGTCGACATGACAGGTAAATAGGATGTCGACATGGTCTAGTAAAAAGTGATGATTTGCTTTACTTTGAAAATGATGATTTAAAACATATGCAACTTTATTCAAATGGACTCTATGTATTTGTAGAAGGTATTTAGAAGTAGAAATACTTATGAATGTATATATGTATATATACTAAAATATATTTAAAATCAAAGTAAATAAACTAAAGTAAATATAATATTAAAATAGATTTTGAGGCTAAAATATCAAGGACAATTTTGAAATCAAAATATAACAAAATGATAAATATGATTTTGAGGCTAAAACATTTTTGGAAATGTGAACGAAGGTTTTTCTTTTGAAAAGGAATATTTGAAAATCATTTTATAAAACAAGAGATAATTTTGAATCAAAATTAGTGAATAACAAAATAGGGCTACTATCCGTTCCACTAGATATTTCGTGAGTTCCATCTCACTAGGGTTCCATCCCTTTAACAAGAACGAAGTGGATTCCATTCCATGAGTAAATTGGATAAAAAAGAATGATAGTGCTTTCAAGGAGTTTTAACAAATATCTAACCTAACTATATTATTTGTCTTGAACTCTTGAATATCTTGAATCTCATGAGTCTTCAATCTTGAACTCTTGATCTTTGTCTTCATCAATTTTGTTTTCTTTACTGTACAGTCTTCTTTTGTTGATACCTGCATATAGATTTCCTGCACATATATATTTTATAACACTTCTATAGTTGTTGTCATCAAAACCACTATCCTATGGACTAACAGTTATGATCCCGAAGATCCCGGGCTTGGTGTTCATGTGTTGTCACCTATCCTGGAGGGTGAAACCCCTCGTGCCACCGATAGCCAACCGGACCCTGGTAGGAAATTCTTCTTTCTCTAGAAATTGAAGAGATCCCGTCATTTTTCAGCAGTGGCTACTCGTTCTAATGCTCATTCCTTATGTTTTCGTGCAGGTTGCTCTGACGCCGAGCCAACTCCGAGGAGCGATGACGCCAAGGAGGAAGCAGAGAAAACAAGCAACGTTGCTCACGCAGGAGTAACTCCCGGTCCAGACGCTCAAGTGATCGGGGCGCTAGATGATGACAAACTTGATACTTCGTCTCCTGCCGAAGGAAGCAATGAAATTGAAATCACTGGCGCCTCTGAGCATACTTCAGAGATGAGCATGAAGGACCGTCTTGCCGACGAGGAGAAGAAAAAAGTCAAAGTCAAAGTTGAGTCTGAAATACTGGAACTCACTGACCCGCGGAACAGACCTTTGAAAATCATTCTCCCGGGCAGGTCCAAACCACTAGATGTTTCGTCTCCTACTCCCGACTCCATTTCTCTAGCAAGCAAAAAGTCCAAGAAAAAGCGTGAGGGAGAGGACTCGTCGGAAACAACGAAGGAAGACAAAAAGAAGAAGTCGAAGAAATAATTGATACACTCGTTCAACGAGTTTTTTGCTTAAGTCTTGTAATTGCTTTTATCTTCCACAACTTGCAGTTTGTATAGAGAGGTCTGAGTTTTGTAGGAGTGATCATGTATCCCCATTTTGGACTTATCGAATAAAATTTAGTTTCTTTTTGTTTGAATGATTCTCTTGTCTTTATTTGGTTTGCTGACACTGTGCTCTGGGGACTTGGAGACTTGAGACTATTTATACTCTAGTCCGTGCTCTGGGGGCTTGGAGTACTCCGATCCGCGCTTTGGGGATTCGGAGATTTGAAATCGTTTATACTCTAGTCCGCGCTCTAGAGACTTAGAGTACTCTGCTCCGCACTCTGGGGATTCGGAGATTCGTATTCGTTTATACTCTAGTCCGCTCTCTGGGGACTTAGAGTACTCCGCTCCGCACTCTGGGGATTCGGAGATTTGAAGTCGTTTATACTCTAGTCCGCGCTCTGGGGACTTAGAGTACTCCGCTCCGCACTCTAGGGATTCGGAGATTTGGAATTCGTTTATACTCTAGTCCGCGCTCTGGGGACTTAGAGTGCTCCGATCCGCGCTCTGGGGCTTCGGAGATTTGGAGTCGTTTATACTCTAGTCCGCGCTTTGGGGACTTAGAGTACTCCGCTCCGCACTCTGGGGATTCGGAGATTTGGAATTCGTTTATACTCTAGTCCGCGCTCTGGGGACTTAGAGTACTCCGCTCCGCACTCTGGGGATTCGGAGATTTGAAGTCGTTTATACTCTAGTCCGCGCTCTGGGGACTTAGAGTACTCCGCTCCGCACTCTGGGGATTCGGAGATTTGGAATCGTTTTATACTCTAGTCCGCGCTCTGGGGACTTAGAGTACTCCGCTCCGCACTCTGGGGATCCGGAGATTTGGAATCGTTCGTACGAGTCTGTATGTCGTGCAGGATAATGTAATTTATCATCCAATTAAGAGATATAGAAACTTCATAGAAAATATGGCTTCAAGCCTTTATTAATGAAAATCAACTAAATTGCTTGATTACAACTTTTAAGAGGAAACTAAGTCATTATTGAATGGAAACATGCAGGAAATAACAGTGCCTACAACAAGAAAGGAAAACATGCTAAATGTAATAGTGCCGCAAATGTTCACTGTTCCATGCTCGGGGGAGTGTCGTGCCATCAACGGTCGCTAGCTTGAATGTTCCTTCTCCAAGCTTCCGTTCAATGGCGTATGGACCTTCCCAGCTGGGATTTATGCGTGATGGTACCGGGAAGACTCGTTTCAGAACGAGATCACCCACATCAAAGATTCTTGGGCGGACTCTGCCGTCGTAGTAACGCTTGACTCGATGTCTGTGAGCCGCCGCCCTTAATTCAGCTTCTTCACGCTTTTCGTCGATGCAGTCCAGTGATTCCAGTAAAAGGTTTTGGTTCGTCTTGGGGTCATAGTATGTCACTCGGTGCGATGGAACTTCAAGTTCCACGGGTATAACGGCTTTAGAGCCGTATGCCAAGGAGAACGGAGTGTGGCCGGTCGCGGACTTGTGGGTAGTTCTACACGCCCATAATGCTGTCGGGAGTTCATCTACCCACTTGCCTCCAACCTTCTCCAGACGCTTCTTCAGTATGGACTTGATTATTTTGTTAACGGCCTCGACTTGTCCGTTAGCTTTTGGGTGTGCAACGGCGGCGAACTTTTTCTCGATGCCATACTTTAAACAGAACTCTTTGAACTCTCTACTTTCGAATTGCGTTCCGTTGTCTGTAATGATGGTGCGTGGAAGGCCAAAGCGACATATAATGTTTCGTACAACGAAGTTAATGACCTTCTTAGAGGTGATAGTGGCCAAAGGTTCTGCCTCAGCCCATTTCGTGAAATAGTCGACTGCAACTATTGCGTATTTCGCACCACCTTTGGATAGAGGCAAAGAGCCGATTATGTCGATTCCCCAGATCGCAAATGGCCAAGGACTGATCATTTGTGTGAGTTCCGTTGATGGAGCCCTCGGGATTTTCGCAAATCTTTGACACTTGTCGCATTTTCTCGCGTAGTCCGCGGCATCCCGGTTTACGGTGGGCCAGTAATATCCATAGCGGAGGATCTTCTTTGCTAGCATTTGCCCCCCAGTATAGTCGCCACATTCCCCTTCGTGAACCTCTCTCAAGACTCGCTTTGTCTCATCATGAGCGATTCATCGTAATAATGGGACTGAGAATCCTTTTCGATACATTGATCCATCCTGCATTATGTATCGCGTGGCCTTTCGAAGGACCTGCCGTCTTTCGCTTCTTTTTCCTGGTAAGGCCCCGGTCGTCAGGTACAGTTTGAATGGGGTTATCCACGATTCCTTCTCGATTTCTGTTCCCAACACGCGATCGACTTTCATTTCGTCTATGCTCGGGGCACGCAAGACTTCGACGGGATACAATCCCATTTGTTGCGTATCGTCGGTACTCGCGAACTTAGCCAATAAGTCGGCTTCTTTGTTCTGTTCGCGCGGGATATGTGAGATGTCATAACGCTCAAGATTTGATAGTGGTTCTTGGACCTGAATGAGGTACGGAGCAAGCTTTCGTCCCTTTGCTTGGTAGTCTCCCCGTACTTGGTAAACCACCAACTGCGAGTCACAAAAGATTTCGACTGATTCGATCCCGAGTTCCCTGATGAGTTTCAAGCCAGCGATCAGTGCTTCATATTCGGCTTCGTTATTTGTAGCCGGGAAATCGAGCTTCAGGGCATAACAGATCGATCGGTTTTCTGGAGTTACAAGAACTACGCCCGTGCCGAAGCAACGGTCGTTTGATGCACCGTCAGTGTATAATTTCCATCGAACGGGGGGAATGATGTCGTGATCGTCCGGTTTGATGGGTATGGTAAATTCAGCGATGAAGTCTGCTAACGCTTGCCCTCGGATGGCTCTCCGTGGTAAGTACGCGATATCAAATTGGCTCAACTCGATGTTCCATCTTAGCAATCTTCCAGAAGTTTCCGGCCGTTGGAGTACCTGCCTCAGGGGTTGATCGGAATAAACACCGATTGAATGTGCTTGAAAGTATGGGCGAAGCTTTCGTGATGCAATCACCAAGCAATAAGCCAATTTCTCTATTTTAGGGTAATTCCTCTCGGCCCCTGTTAAACGTTTGCTAACATAATACACCGGCTTCTGGACTCGATCCTCCTCTCGAACCAAAGCCGCACTTATCGCATGTGGGGATACAGCCAAGTATACGTACAACATCTCATGGTTAACTGGTTTTGATAGCATTGGTGGCCTCTCCAGATGCCTCACCAGATTCCGGAATGCTTCCTCACAGCTAGACGTCCATTCAAAATTTCTCTTTCCTTTCTTTATTATGTCAAAGAACGGGATGCACTTGTCAGTTGCCTTGGATATAAATCGACTCAGCGCAGCTACTTTTCCGTTCAAGCTCTGTACCTGCTTTATAGTCCTGGGCGCTTGTACATCTCGAATAGCTTGGATCTTTTCTGGGTTGGCCTCCATTCCCCTAGCGTTGACGATGAATCCCAAAAACTTCCCCGATGCAACGCCGAAAGAACACTTCAACGGGTTGATCTTCATGCCATAAAACCTGAGTATGTTGAACATTTCAGCCAAGTCTTGAATGTGGTCGTTTGACCGTCGTGACTTCACAAGCATGTCATCCACATAGACTTCCATGGTTTTACCCAGCTGGTCCTTGAACATTCGATTCACCAGACGTTGGTAAGTTGCTCCAGCATTCTTCAATCCAAAGGGCATCACTACATAGCAATACAGTCCGACATTTGTAACGAAGCTGGTGTGTTCTTGGTCCGGAATATGCATTGGGATTTGGTTGTATCCTGAGTACGCATCCATGAATGACAGTAACTCGTGTCCTGCGGTGGAATCGACCAACTGATCGATCCTAGGCAACGGGAAACTGTCCTTAGGGCATGCTTTGTTCAAGTCGGAATAATCTACGCAAGTCCTCCATTTCCCATTCGCCTTCTTTACTAGCACGGGGTTGGATACCCATTCAGGGTAGAGGGCGTCGCGGACGAAACCATTCGCTTTGAGTTTGTCCACCTCCTCTCCAAGAGCAGCGGATCTCTCCGGATCCATTCCTCTCCTTTTTTGCTTGACTGGGACGTATTTCGGGTCTATGTTCAACATATGACTCGTGATGGCGGGAGAAATCCCACACGTATCAGAATGCATCCAGGCGAAAACATCAAGGTTCGCCCGGAGGAAGTCGCTAAGGTCTTCAGTCATTGCGGGGCCTAGCTGTGATCCGATCTTCAGTATTCGCGAAGGGTCGTCACGGCTAACTGAAATGTCAATTGTTAATTCAGCCGGTGCCGCCTTCTCTTCCCTGGGTTTCTCATCGTCTTCTCTCGGATCTATATCTCCGTAGATCCGAGAACTATGCCCGAGCCAGGGCTCGGGCACTACTTGTCAATTATCCGCATTGAGGATGCGGACGGGATTGTCCGCAACCTTTCCCTTCTCCCTCCGGTGGGCCTCTCGGAGCTCGGCCACATAACAGGAACGACCAGCTGCTTGGTCGCCGTGAACAATGCCTACTCCTTTGTCAGTCGGGAACTTCAAAGTTAAACACCACGGGGCTAACGCTGCCCTAAACTCTGCCAGGGCCGGCCGACCCAAGAAAACGTTATACGGAGAGTCCACATCCAAAACTACAAAGGGTAGAATTCGCACTCTCCGACGCTCGCCTTGTCCCAGTTCAACTGGTAACTCGACATATCCCACTGCATCAGTTGCAGCGCCGTTAAAGCCGTGAATACGAGCTTTGGATGGTTTCAAATCTTTTGTTTCTAACTTCATTTGATTGTAGGCCTTCTTGAAGATGATGTTGACTGAACTTCCAGAATCAATCAGAATTCTTTTTACATATGCTGGTCCGATCGTTGCAGATATGACCATGGGGTCGATGGTCGGAGCCTCTACCTGATCAGCATCTCTGCTTCTGAACACAATATCGTCTGCCATTACGCGCTGCTGCTTAGCAGGGGCTCCGTCCTCCACGTTCGAACAACACTCAAAATCTGCATGCTTCAAGGAACTTGCATATCGCTCCATCTCCTGCCAATTCTTATCCGCGAGGTGAGGCCCGCCGATAATTGTATTTATGACCAGTCTACCAACGGTCCGGGCAGGCTCCTCGGGATGACGTGGAGCTGGTGCACGACCTGGGTTGGACATTCCCTGTCCTCCTTCTTGTGGATCCTTCACAAATTCTTGCAATTTCTTCTGCCTGATCAACTTCTCGATAGCGTCGTGCAAGTGTCTACATTCTTTCGTATTGTGTCCATAAGTCTCATGGAAGCGACAATATTTCCCGGTCCGCTTCTGTTCTTCGGTTGATTCTTTTGGACGTGGTTTTCTGTACTGAAAAGTATTGCAAGTGGATAGGTAAATGTTTTCAAGTGGGGCGTTTAGTGGAGTGTACTCGCTGTAGCTTGGAATTCTCGACTTCCACTTTCCTGCTTCTTTTCTTTTCCCTTGACTCCTTCCTCCGGACTCCTTGGGTTGCCCAGGCTTGTTCTGGACATTGACTTGGACCTTTCCCGAGCTGTCTCCAGATTGCTTCACAGTGATGTTGCTCTTTATTGACTCTTGGACAGGCCCTGGCACCTTATCTCGTCGTACCCACCTAGCTTCCTCTCTTCTTATGAACTGGTGTGCCTTAGAGTAGAAAGGCTCTAGCGTAGCAGGAGGTTTTCCTGCCAGCCAGTCTCCAAACTCAGAATCTGGATCCACACCTCTCATTACAGCCATCAGAATTGCATGGTCATTGGGATTACTGGCTTCAGTTGCTGCTACGTGGAATCTTTGCAAATATTCCTTCAACGATTCCCCAGGATTTTGGATTACACTTAACAGAGACATCATGTCCTTTGGGCGCGTAGTGTGTATCCTGAACTGCTCAATAAACTTCTTTGCCAACTCCTCGAAATTTGATATGGATCGCGGAGGAAGTCGGGTGAACCACATGGTAGCGATCCCAGATAGAGTAATCGGAAAGCACCTACACTTGGTGGCATCATTCGCTCTGGCTGAATCCATCATCCATTCGTACCTCATGACATGTTGTCTAGGGTCAGTCTTTCCTTCATATGCAGGAATAGTAGGCATACTAAACTTCCTGGGGTACGCCGCTTGCAACACAACATCCGTGAACGGAGTATGACTTCTTGACACTCCCCAGTCATCATTTGATAAGCCCTGATTCTCTTTCATCAGTTGCCTGATCATGGCTGTCAGATCGGGTGTTTGTATGGAAGGCGGAAGGTTGGAGTCTGTTCTACGCGCCTGTCCATGCTGATGCCTGCTCTCTTGGCGATCTGCCAATCGTGCGTCTTGAGGTTCGACATCGTTAGCATTTTGATGATCTGGGCCTCTATCTTCCATCTGTATCCCGGTCCTGAAGCTTCCAGCTCTTGCTTGGTCGCGGTCTCCAGCTGTTCGAACAGCAGCATCTGCTCGTGCAGCATCAGTCTTACGGCGTCTGCGCCTGGGAGGTTCATCAGAGGAAGTAGAGCTGTCAGATGAGGAGTAAGCAGTGGGATTGCCCCCATCATTCTGTTGCTGCTGTTGAGTAAGCTGTGCCATCAGGTTGGCATTGGCTTGCATTTGCTCTCCTAGTTGTCTCCTACTTTCCCTAAGCTCTCTCATCAAGTCGTTGAACTCTATTCTGGTGACAACTGGAGTTTGGTCCTGGGTGGCAACTCCTGTATTTGGAATTGCTGGTTGATTGCTAGGCCCTGCTTGTTGCACGCTAGCAGTCTCGTGGGCATCCGCATGGTGAGAAGCTGACCTGGTACGTGGTCTTGCCATTGTAGAGTTATTGGTATGAACTCTGAGTAGAATCAACGGATGTCCTATCAGTGATTCGGATCTTCTTTGGGGGATTTGTTCAATCCAGTAGCTTCAAAGAAGATCCCTGAGTTCAACTCTCAATGAAAGCACCAAAGTGTTAGCACCAAAATTGGTCACTAACCTCGTTCAGAAAGATTGTGTAGAGATATAAGTGATGAAAGTAAATTAAACAGAGAAGACAATGCTAATTTAAATGCAGAAAGTAAGAACACCAAATTTATAGTGGTTCAGCGTAATTGCCTATGTCCACTTTGTTCAACTTTATTGATTTCCTTTATAGTTGATTACAAATACAATTCGTGAATCAAATGCTTGAGTGAAGTTGTTAAGTAGAGAAGATGAGTCTTGAAAATGGCAGAGTCTCCCCGGTGTTTTCTCTCCAAAAAAGGATCCATTTCACTGTGACCCTGCCCCTCTATTTATAGGCAAATATGGGCTGGACTTCCCAAGTGGGCTGGATAGCCGAACGCTCAAGCCCTAGTGCAGTGGTCGCTGTATGCCGAACCAGGTGTGCCGAACACCCCGAACGCCGAACAACCCCTTCTATGCCGAACGATGTGGTTGATGTTTGGGAAGTGCAGGAAGTTTGTCAGTCGAAGCCGAACGCTCTTCTAGATGCCGAGTACTCCTGTTGCCGAGTACTCCAGATGCTGCCGAGTTCTCCTTGATACCGAGCAGTCTTGATGCCGAGCACTCTTGATGCCGAGCAGTCTTGATGCCGAGCATTGGTTGACGCCGAGTACCATGGGATGCCGAGCGTTCTTGTAGTCGAGTTCTAATGATGTCGAACACTAACTGACGCCGAGTCTCCTGATCGCCGAGCACTACGGATGCCGAACGCTGTGGATGCCGAGTCCCACTGGATGCCGTGTGCTTCGTCGAGTCCTCCTGGATTCCGAACAGTCCTTCATGCCGAGTTCCAGCTGATGCCGAGCGCTCTTGTATGCCGAGTACTCCTGGATGCCGAACAGTCCTTCATGCCGAGTCCCAACTGATGCCGAGTACTACACCGAGTACTCCTGGATGCCGATCAGTCCTTCATGCCGAGTAGTGGCCAATGCCGAGCACTCAGTTGCCTGGTCAAATCTCCAGTCTATATAAACATAGTAAATGGTAAATTTTCATTAGAAAATATGGAAGTTTATTTTATTGTGTAATTTTATTTAAATTTAAATCAGTTAATATTTGATGATAATAAAATGTTTTTCGAACTTGAATATTTTTATATAATAAAAATGTAAATTATTTTCTGAGTGAAACGTCATCTTTCGTTTCATCAAATTTGGATTTCTCTAGCCCCGTTTATCTTATTTTCGGCAAATTTACAGCAATATAGCAGCAAAATATCGACTTTTGATAGGATGGTCGTATCACTGATATCTATGTACCATTCTGTCCATCTCATCGTGCTGATCTCCACAGTATATTCATCTATGCATTTTGGTGTCCAGTACGTGGAGATATCCGCGAAACAGATAACCATATCGGTACCCGTTTTAACTTTCTAATTCCTGTGTCCATTCAAATCTTTCCAACGGTTGAAAATAAAGAGCCAATTGCTTTAATGATCCCATGAATTCTCGTGCTTGACTATTTCTATTCCCACTTTCCAATAAATGTGGGTTTGCCCTTTCAATTCATTTTCGGTTCATTTTTTTCATTTCAAAAGAAATATATATATAGTATGTTCCTCCTGTAGCTTGCTTTATCTTCCTTCCACCTTGTTTCATTTGTATGTTGATGCTCATTTCCAAATCCCAAAACAACTCGCTGATCCCCATGCTCATCCGCTCGCCCACTCACCAGTCAGCGCCGCATCAGCCACCGAAGGCCACACCTCCACCTCTCTCTCTGGCTATTCCCACTCGTCCACGAACCCAAACGCCATCTCTCTTCTACCCCTCAGGCCTCAACCTCCCAAGTCCTCCCCCTCTGCCGTGATCAACATCCACTCCCCACCTTTCCTCTGGCCTTGTAAACCGCTTCCTTCCTCCCATTCTCCTTCTTCTCTCCCCTGCTTCACCTATAGCCGATCTCGAGCACAGCCATCAAAATCCATGCGCAGCCTGCTCGTGTTATTAGATGGCTGCTCCGCCTCCCGATCCTCCAAGCAGCAGTATCCCCTAGCCTGCAAGTCTTTTCCCCTCCCAGTCACCAATGTCGAACTCCTCCCAGACCCACCTGTGCTAGCAGCCGCATATATTTGGGGTATGTATGTATGTATGTGTGTGTGTGTATGTATATATATATATATTTAGAAGCTTTCGTATATAAGAAGTACATATATATAGGATAAAAATATTTCAATCTTGTTGTATATAGGTAATATATTTGACATATGATATATATATATATATAAAAAGTTTACTTAAATTGTATATTCTATGTGTGTATATATAGATATATATAGGTTTATGTAAGTTATAACCTGGCAGTATCATATGTATATGTTTCTAGAAACTTTTGTGGATGTCTTGTTTATATGGGTATTTATAATAATGTTGATTTCAAGTATATATATAGCTATTATATGTCTGCTTTCCTAATATAAAATGTTAGTTATTTATGATATAATAAGGCAGGTTTATACTGATTTCTATAATAAATATTGTTTTAAAGTATAATGTGTATATAAGCTTTAATAAAATAAGTTACTTGATTTTATAATTAAGTTGGATCTGAAGATTTTAGTGTCATATGTTTAATGGGTTTGATTTCAAAAATATACAGTAGAATATATATATATATAGATGTTTATGTATGTATTTGGTATGTGGTTGATTGGCTATGAGAAATTTAGTATATATATATAGACTTTAAGTTATAGTATGTAATGATTTTTATGATCTGTTTGGGTTATGTTTGTAATTGAATATATATATAGATATTTCCAAATGAACAAACATAATATTTGTAAGTATTTTGCATCTTTAATAAGTATATATATATATATATATATGTACGTATTTATTTCAACATATATTATGTATATATGTTTGATTTTTATATATGTGTTTTAATTTAAAGCAATGATTTTTAAAATATATATATATGTATATATATATATTTAATTTAGGGGCATTTCACCAGAAGGACAAACTTTGCAGTCCAATTAGTTTCTAGGACACACATTCAGAGAAATTACTTTCAAGCCCAAAGTCAGCAGAATAATTACTTTCAAGGACAAAGTCAGCAGTCCAATTACTTTCAAGGACATAATTTCATAGATTTTTAGGCCCTAGAAACTAATTATTTTACGTTTTGTCCTTGAAAGTAATTATTTCAGTTGTGTGTCCTAGAAACTAATTCCACTTGCTAAAGAGGCCCTTGTGGCTAATTTCCACTTTAATTTAATATGTGTTTGAATTTAGAATATGATTTATAAATATATATAATTATATATAGTTATATATATATATAAGTTCACTTATATAACTGATCTTCATCAATCCAGTTTTGATTTTATTTCGTCAATTTCAAACTATCAGCCTTGCTCGTCGAATTCGTGCCAATCTTGCTTTGCTTTGTAATTCGTACTTGGATTTGTAACTCATTTCATTATTGAATCTCTCTAGCGTCGAAAGGTGAGCAATCACTCACGATTAACATTCTTATATTTATTAAATTTGATTTCATTTGAAACGACAATTGAAATATGCTGCTAAATTGAACTGTTAATTATATAATTGTTGTATATGATATGCCATTTCCTGTATCTGTTCACCTGTGAGATATGACACCATATCCTGTTGTTTATATTTTATTTAATCTATCACTGATGATATATGCATGTTTTTATATGTTATATTATTATCCTATATGTTATCACTCTGCAAGTTCCCTGTTAGTTTAGAATTCCCTATGGGTTGAAATGATACATACCCGAACAATCTGTAGAATAGGAGAAAATCGTTATGGGTTGAAATTATAAACCCAAGCGATTTTCATTTATTTTAAATTTTGGGATTGCGTGTTGAAATGATATATACTCGTAAATATTTAAATTGCGGATTAAAATGATAAATATCTGTATCACTTGACCATAGGATAGAAAATTATATACGGACACCGTTGGTCTATATTTTGAAAATGATTTCCAAAGTTTTGAAAGGAGATATATGGTTTTAAATAAATATTGATTTTTAAAATATAATATATATAAATGTTGTTTTTATATATGTTATTGTAGATTTTAAAAATTATATGTTTTGGAATTTTAAATTTAAAAGTTGGTTTTGAAATTATAAATTTTAAGATTTTTCTTATAATTTTATTTTCTTAAAAATATATATATATAATAAGATTTAATTTAATAAAATTTAATTTAATTAGTATATAATATGTTTTAAAATATTTATTTGAATTTTATATTAATATTTTAAAATAGATTTATAACTTTAATAATAAAGGTTGGAAAGATAAATTAATGTTGACTTGGAATTTAAATTTGTAAAAATTTGAATTTAAGAAAGAATTGATTTAAACTTATTGGTTTTGAGATTTTGAAAAGATATGATTATAACTTGGTTTACAACTTTATTTGATAAAAAGTGATTAAATGAATATTCTCAAATTTTTAATAAAATTGAGATTGAGTGTTTAATATTGATTTAGGTATATAAATTGGGATTTAGATAAATTGTTATAAAAATGGTTAAGGGAATAATTACCAATTTGAATAAATTTAAAATTAATGTTGAAATATAAATGAAGTTTATATTGTAAATGTTTGAATATTTAAACTTGAATCTTTGAACTTTAAATTGAAATGGTTAAACTGGAATTGATTTAAATTGAGTGTGGAATTTAAGATGATTTAAATCGATTTGCAAAATTAGAGGAAACTAATTTTATTATATAAAGTAATTTATTATATATATAAACTATTTTCATTTATAAAGTATTTTATTATGTATATAAACTAATTTAATTTATAAAGTATTTTAATATATGTACTATTTTCAACATCTAAACTGTTTAGGTGGAAACTGTTATGATTACAAAAGTGTTACGATTTCAAAGTGTTATGGTTTCAAAAGTGTTATGATTTCGAAAGTGCTATGATTTCGAAAGTGCTATGATTTCGAAAGTGCTATGATTTCGAAAGTGCTATGATTTCGAAAGTGCTATGATTTTGGAAGTGTTATGATTTTGGAAATAAATATTATTTAAAGTGAATAATGATATCAAATTGATATGATTTTGAAATGAATATGATATGTTGATATGAAGTATGGACTATTTGAAATGAAATGACCACGGTGTGAAATAAGCGTTTGGTTGTTAAAGAGACAGGGATCGGATATTGTTAAGCTCTCTGCCAATACCGAAAACCACTTTAACAACTTTGTACGTGGTGGAGATTCCAGAATGAAGTAGGATGGTTTGATGATGATTCTATATGGTATTTACGTAGCCCTGACTCCTGTGAGTCAGCTTGATGTGGTTAAAACAGGAGCCATGCCGGGCCAAGTGAGGTCATTCCTCCGATCAGACACATTTCTTCAATACCATTTTATTGCTTTTGTGATTTGATTGGGTGCAACCTTTGATTTGGGAGTGTGTCACGAGGTGGGCGGTAGTAGCTGCTATGCGTTACCACCAGTCCGGATCCACAAACGATATATCTACGAGTTTGTTTTGTGTCGTACCTATGGAGTGCTCCCTGATAGCCCACCTGCGGGTGGAGTTTACAGTATCTGTATAGACTATGACATTATATAAAATGTGTTAAGGGGGATATGGGTAACGCCTTAACACTATTTTAATAGTTTACTTTACTATAGACATATTATAATAGCGTATATTACTACATAGTAGATAGTTCCACGGATCCTTAGAGGATGGAAATCCCAAACATCCATTAAGTTACTTGTATTTCAGTTGATATTTCACTTGATTTGAATTTATTAATATAAGAATGTTAATCCTGACTCGAGTGTTTTGTGTTTTGCTTTACGCTCGAGTCAGACTGAGTGTCACAGCATTTGAGACTCACCTTTGGAGTTGGAGCTTCACTTGGAGATCCATCTGTATCTATTCAGCTTTCAGCTATCCAGTGGTTTTGTTCAGACTTTTCATCTGTTTGTATTCGAGACTACATTGTATTTGAGATATTCTGTTGTATTTTATTTCAAACTCTGCTGTTTATATAGTAGCTTCATGAACTACTATTTATCTATTCCACTGCTTATTGTTATATTACTCTGTGTCTGTGATTCTGTGATTGATTTATTTACTGTATATGCTGAGTTTTGCCAAATATAAATTAAGAATCTGACATTTTGAGCAATTCAAATCCGACATGTGCGGATGCGAATGGTTCGAAATAGCGGGTCGTTACATTTTTATAAATGTTGTAGTATATACAATACTAAAAACTCCACCAAACCAGTGGGCTATCAAGGAGCACTCCATAGGTACGACAAACCAAAATCATAGTGGGCTCGATAAGGCATATGACAGGGTACACGAGGTTATACCCACGGTAGGATTCTACATGATTGCGAAACTAGGATGGTGGTAACGCATAGCAGCTACTACCGCCCACCTCGAACAAAGCTCCCATAATCAAATCGAAGTGGCCACCAATCAATCACAAAGTAACAAATATGGTATCGAAGAAGCGTGTCTGATCGGAGGAGCAACCTCACTTGGCCTGGTTTTGGCTACTTATTTTAGTCAAGCTGACCCGATGGGGTCAAGGCTGCGTTCTTACCTCATACCAGTAGCATTTTCCAAACCATCCTACTTCGTTCTGGATTCTCCACCACGTGCACAGTTGTTAAAGTGGTTTCGAAATTGGCAGAGAGTATGACAATATCTGATCCCTGTCGCTTTAACAACCAATCGTTATATTTTTCACACCGTGGTCAATTTATAAAACATTTTTAATAATAATCCAAAAAACAGTTTATACTTGCATATCAAGATATCCATATACTTATTCCAAAAGAATAAATATATTCATAAATACCGAGGAAGATTTCTTTCAATCAATTTCGAAAATAATTTATAAATCTCTTCTAAGCCATTTATAAACTGTTTATATTCTTTAAAACCATTTATAAAGCTATTTATAAATTCCCAAAACAATATACAACTCTTCCCTTTATCATAAACTTTTACACAAATTCCTTCATACGCTTCCAAATCCCTTTATACAAGTTCTTTTATAAAACCCTTTATAAAATCTTTTAAAACCTTTATAACTCCTTTTTAAAACCATTATAAAATCCTTTATAAAATCCTTATAAAACATTTTTCAAAATTCTAAAATCTTTTACAAAAATCTTTTATCTATTAAAGTTATTATAAAAGTCTATATTTATTATCTAAAATTAATTTTTTAAATACATCTTTTAAAACCATATTAAATATTTTTATCAAATTAAATTTATATAAATCTCTTAAAACTATATTAAATATTTTATTAAATTAAATTTTATATAAATCTCTTAAAACCAGCTTAAATATTTTATTGTAGTAAAATTTTAAACTATTTAAATTATATATTTAAAGCTAAATAAAATTTTAAGTTAAACTTAAATTTACATTTAAAACCATATTTTAACTTATAATTTGAAGCTTTAAAACATATAAAATAAATATATATTTTTCAAATATATATTTTTAAATAAAAGCATTAAATTAAATTTAAAAATCAAATATACTTTACCATTTAGAAAATAATTTAAACCCGACCAACAGTGTCCGTATATAATTTTCTACCATATGGTCAAGTGATAGGGTATGTATCATTTCAACCCTAAAATAGTTAAATTTTCCAGGTATATATCATTTCAACCCATATCCCGAATTAATAATTTTCAAATCAATAAAATCGCTCAGATTTAACATTTCAACCCATAACGATTTTCCCTAATCTATAAGATCATTCAGGTATGTATCATTTCAACCCATAGTGATAACAGGGATATAAACATCCAATCATCCAAAATGTCAACAAATAAACATCCATCACTATCGACATCTAAATTAGCCAATAAATCACAATAATTAACTGGTTATCATTATTAGGTATTTATCTAACAATTGAAATTCAATATTAATTTAAATGGCAATTTAATTCAATATAAATTCAAATTAAATTAAAATGTCAAATTAAACTACCAAACAACAACCAAAAATATTCTTATCACATCATAAATTTAATTCAACTAACATAAGAAAATTTAGTATTCGTGAGTGGGTTAAATCACTCACCTTTGATTTATCATCAATTTAAAATCCAATTAAAGCCCAAAAATCCAAGAGTCTCATAATCCAGCCAGACTAGATTTAGACCGTCCAGAATTTTGATACGATCGCAATGAAAGAAACCATGTTCAAATCTGAACTCGTATGAAAAAGTTATGAGAGTTAGAACATCAAAAAAATTAAAATTTTAAATAAAAATAGAAATAGGGCAAAATCATAAATTTCGCTTACCCTCCCACCTTTGTTCAAACGTACGCGCAACCCTAACAGTAGCAGCCGCCATCGAACAACTGCCGTTCGCCATAGCCTCAAGCACCAAGGACCAGATCTGATATCGCCACCCATCACCTTTGGCCAAGCCGCACCCCCAAGGCCAACGCGGCCAACTCCGGCTCCCCCTACGTGATCCGCCGCCGCTGATGTACTTTGCTAATTTCTGGCGATCTCCGACAAAACTACGACAAATGAACACCACAGATGAAAACTGCTTTGTCTACTCTTCTAGACGCCACTCCCCGATCGTCGATTGGTCGACGATCCACCGTAGATCACGAAACCCTAATATGGACGACCGAGAATAAACTAATGATTTCTGGCCAAACCGTGATTCGATTGCAAAAATGAATTGCAGATGTAGATTTCGTTCGTCAAGATCTTTCCAACGATATATATTTTGCTATGGTTTGAGGAGTTTGAATTTTGAAGATTGATTTGAAATTGAAATTAGGGTTTTGATTGAAATTGAAATTAGGGTTTCTACCATTGGGAAGGAAGGAAGGAGCAGAAATTTGTACGTATAGCAAATGAAATCAGAAATCTTCTAGGGTTTCAGGAAGTATTTATTTATCAGACAAATGGATAAGAACGAATGGACAGATCGAATTGGGTCGAAACGATAACAACGACCCGAAAAGCCCGTTTCGTTTCCGAAACAAAAGTAGGTCATCCCATATATCGAAATATAGGTTTTCGATATGTTTAAACTCAATGGAACTAGTTTCAAACCCTAATTCCATTATATATAGAAGTTGGCTTTCAAAATCAAATTATATTCATTTAAATTCTTTTAATTGATTTCTACGCGTTTCGAGCTCGCACGATCAAACGATAAGTCTGATCGCCACGAAAGTTGAAATTCTACAATAATTCACTGTTACGGATCCGATGAAACTATTTTCGTTGAAATCCGAAACAATGGTCAAAATGGCTAATTTTCACGTTAATTAAATAAATTATTATTAAATTGATTTAATCGCTTTTAAATTCAAATTTAAAAGTTAATAATTTTATCATTCTTGATTACATATAAATTTATAATCTTTAAAAATAAATTTTCCATGTTAAATCCAATATTTAATCATTACATAAATTTTAACGTTAAATTACAATAGGAATAAACCTATTTTATTATAATTTAAATTCCCATAAATTCTTTTATTTTGATTCTCACTCTTATTATCGAATCAACTATAACCTTATGAATATAATTAACATTAGTTTACATTTTATTACATTCATATTCTAAGGTTGTCATCTTTTACCATATTAATTATAATATTTCAGTTTCATTAATTCCATTAATTACCAATTTAATTCCTAATTTACAATTATAACCAAATTAACTTTACAATTATTTCAATTGATTGAAATTACATTAAAATAGTTATCAGTTACATTAAATCAACATTATTAGATTATATTCTAAATATCTTTCTCATTAATAAATCATAAATTTTAATTTCTCCTAATATTAAATTCCAAAATCTTATTTAATTTAATAGTTTTAATTATAAAAAATATGGGTCGTTACAATATGAAAGGCTATATTCACTTCCTTATCTATAAGCAAATATTCATGAACGATATATTTTGATATAAAAAAGCAATGCCCGTTATTGCTTAGACATAGATCTATATATGGATTAAGAACTATGGATATTTAATAAGATCATATACATCAAACCATAATTTTGAATTACTTTTTATGTTCTTCTGTTTCAGATTGCAAGTATCTAAGAATTTAAAATTTCTAAGATATCAAATTCCAAAAACTGTAAGCATTTTTTTCTCAAGTATACAGGAGTTTCAAAATGCTTCTAATCCCTTATAAAGCTTGAATTCCTATCTCATGAACTTTCCTAATGTATGTTAGACGTAAAACAAACTTTTAAACGACACAAAGTTGCAAAACCATTTGTAGAAAATGAAATAATTGAATTGGAATCAAATGGTTTCAACCTGGGAATATTTTCTAATAACATAAAAATTCTTCAATTCTATTTCTAGGATTTAAATTATGAACCTAGGTGTTAGGTGATGTATATGTAGTATGATTTAAATTTCAGATCATCCAAGTTATAAATTTCCACTTTCCAGTAAAACCTACCAAAGACCTTGATTTTGATATATGTGATCACAGAAAACAATATATATATATAATTAGTTTACATTTTCCACCGAAAACATTTTTCTTTACTTTTTTTCTTCTGAAGGTTTCAAATTGGGATTGAACTATTTTTACAAGTCAAACTAGCTTTAATTATTACCTTCGATCATTTAGAGCCTTCGTTAACAATATAAATTTCTTCTCAAAATCTTTAAATAGATATTTTAATTCATCGCTTTTTCATTAACTTCAAAATGGATCAAAGTCATTCTTTATAAAACCTTTTGAGTTATAGAACTCATCAAAATTCTTTTCAAAGAATTTTAATATAAAAATTCTCCTTTTTAATTTAAAATAATCTAAATGCTTATCTTTCAAAAATAATCCTTTCAAAAATAATTCAAATATAAATCGCCTTTCTATATATATGTATGCTTTATATCCAAATCATTCAATTACTTTTAATAAAATTTGAATTCAATCGTTTAGAAACATAGATTTTGCCTGCAAACATTTCTATATATGATATATTGAATTTTCAAAATAATAAACAAGTATCTATATCAATATTTTCTTCATTTGAAAATATTCACATACTTAAAACCTCCTTTTAGATTTAAATTCAAATAATCTAAAATATTTTGAAGATTTTAAATCTTGAATTTTTTTGAGAAAAATGTGTGATCCACTACGAATAGTGGAGAGCACACATGCGAATATATATATCACGAATATAAAATGCTGCCAACGTGTCTGGCAGGTAACAAAATCCAAATACATAAATATCAAAACTCAGATACTCCTAAGATGAGTTCCGACAAGGCCACCACCCATCTCACCCCAAAATCGAGCTCCGGCATGGCCACCGCCCGATATTAAGGTGTTAGAAGTATCTAAAAGACTAGAGGAAAAAACAAAAACTACTGGATGACGTCCCGAACTAATGAGGGAGCTCCAACCAACTAAATGTAGAAAAAATCCTCCTAAAAAAAGTACTCCAAAAAGAAGAAAGCAGAAACCTAGATCTGAGGAGAAAACTGCTAGTAATCCTGGATGAAGATACTCTGCTCTGGTGACCTCTCTACCATCTGGTGTCCAGCAATCTGAAGATATGAAAATCTGCATAGCGAACCTGAAATCCTAAACCCCATACCTGTAACTGAAAAAAGACTAAAGAAAAAATTAGACAAAATACATATATATGTATATTTATATATAAATATACATATATATGTATTAATAAGGAAGGAAATAAAAACCTAAATAAAACTAGCAGGACAATAACAGTGTAAATAAAATACCTAAAAACCAATACCAAACAGAGACTAGTACAAATATTAAGACGGTTCTATCTTAAGAACCTTTAATCATAAGAAAGTTATGATTAGAACTGAAATCAACATCTAAATTAGAAAAAATATTAATAATATTATTATTAATGTTAAAAAAATTATTGTTGTGTTTAAAAAGATTAATATTTTGATTAACCTTGTTAAGATACCTTTTGAAAAGGATATTTTTAGCTAATTTATATTTGGGATTAGAGATCCAATTAAAACAAAAGGAAGAAATTGTAAAAATCAATTTGTTAAAATGACAATTATTATTATTAAAAATTCTTTGATTTCTTTCAAACCAAATAAACCAACTAATAATAATGAATAAAGTGTCAAGTAAAAATCTAATATTCATTTTGAACTTGAATCTATAATTATTCCAGTAAAAGTCACAATCCGAAATTTTAGTTGTTATATTATAGTTAAAAATTTTAAGAGTATTAATTAGAATGTAATTAGAATCTATACAATTATAGTATATATGATTAATGTCCTCAAGATACAGATTACAAAAATAACATTTATTATCATTTTGAATATTTTTTCTCTTTAAAAATTCGATTGTATTAAGTTTTCCATGAAGAATTAACCACATGTGAATTTTAGATTTGGGCGGAGCATTAGATTTCCACAAATATTTAAATGAGTTATTTATTGTACCCGAAAAATTAATGAATCTGTAGAAAGAATTAGAAGTATATTTCTTACTTTTATCCCATTCCCAACTAATAAAATCATTATCATTATCAATATTATAAAGATTTAATCTGGCATAAAGCAAAGAAAGTTGTCTAAACGATGAATCAACTAAAATTCTGTTAAAACTGAAATTCCAAGGAGGGTCATTATCTGGAGAATAAACTTCATTGATTAAAGCATACTTAAAGTTACAAATTTCATACAGATCCTTAAATTCTATCTTAAGAGGCAAGATCGAAATCCAACAGTCATGCCAAAACGAAGTACAATTACCAGAGTGAACAATTCTATTTATACCTAAATTAAAAATCTCATTACATTTTAAAATGTTTTTCCAAAAGTTAGATATATTTTGAGTGGCTGGGGAAGCAATTTGATATAAATTGTTATTTCCATTATAGTAATATTTAGAAATGATCTCTTTCCAAATAGCATTATCATTTATATCTTTAAACTTCCAAAGCCATTTACCTAACAGAGACAAATTCATATTCCGCAAATTAATAACACCTAATCCACCTTCCTTTTCGGCCTTACAGACGGTTTCCCAATTTACTAGACATTTAATATTATTATTAGAGTTTTCTCCACTCCATAAGAAATCTCTTCTAATCTTATCAATTTTATCAATAACCCGATTCGAAACAAATGCAAGGACATCCAATAAATCGGAAGAGCTGATAAAACTGAATTTATTAAAACAAGTCTACCTGCTCTGGATAGAAATCTCCCATTCCAGTTAGAAATCTTATTTTTAATTTTATCAATGATAATAATCCAGTCGTCATGTTTGAGTTTGATGGGTCTAATCACAAATCCAAGGTAGTCAAAAGGAAAGTTCATAGTTTTGCAATTAAGAGTATTAGCAACTAAGTTTTCAACTTTATCAAAATCATTTAAAACTAACACGGAACTTTTGTCAAAATTTATTCTTAAGCCAGATAAAAGTTCAAAACTGTAAAGGATAAACTTAAGGGTAATGATGTGTCTAGGAAGATGAGAAGAAAAAAGTAAGGTATCATCAGCAAATTGAAGAACCGATAAACCATTACGCGAAATTTCATTGCCTACATGTCCAAGAGATCCATTATCCACAATTCTTTTAATAATTTTAGCAAAAACATCAGCAGCTAAGTTAAATAATAAAGGCGATAAGGGATCCCCTTGCCTTAAACCTCTCTTAGATTGAATTCTATTACCTAATATACCGTTAACCATGATACTAGAGTTTCCAGTTCTAAGTAAAGTCATAATCCAATATATCCATCTATGACTAAAACCTCTAGCATGAAAAATATCAACAAGAAAATCCCAATCTACTGAATCAAAAGCTTTAGCAAAATCAAGTTTTAAAATCGCACAACTTACGTTATTCTTACAACAGTAATTTATATATTCTTGAACAACTGCCACTCCATCAGTGATATTCCTCCCTTTATTGAAAGCTGATTGTGAACAATCGATTAATTCGTTCTTTCTTTTACTAAGTCTATTAGCTAGAACTTTAGAAATGATTTTAACTGAACAGTTAATCAAAAAAATAGGTCTAAAATCTTTTAAGTTTTTAGCTCCAACTTTTTTGTGTAACAAAATAACATTTGCGAAGTTAAATCTCCTTAATTGCAAATTACCATTGAAAAAATCATTAAACATATTAACTAAGTAAAATTTTAACACATCCCAAAAAGTATTATAAAATAAAATAGGAAACCCGTCAGGTCCCGGGGATTTATCACTTGGCATGTCATTAATTGCTTTTCTAATTTCTTCTTCAGTAAAAGGATTATCTAACTCAGATAAATCAATAATAGAATCAGATGGATACAGATCTATCCATCTAATATTGATTCTATGTTTGATTTCAGAACCAAAAATATCCTTATAATAATCAGTAAAAGCCTTGTTAAGGTCTCTTTGATCAACTAACTCTATATTGTTAACAAATATAGAGTTAATTGTATTACCACATTTTCTACCATTAGCTATATTATGAAAAAATTTGGTATTATTATCACCTTCGTTGATCCATTGAATTCTAGAACGTTGTTTCCACATAACCTCCTCCTTTTCTAAAATAGAATTTAATTCATTTTTTAATTAGCTAGAACATTACGTTCACCTATATTTAGAGATCTAGATTCTTCTATCTTATTAATTTTAAGCATTTCATTAAGAATATTATCTTTTTTAATTTTTAGATTGCCAAAACCATTTTTGTTCCAGTTTTTAAGAAAAATCCTAAGCTCCCTAAGTTTAGAAACAAAAGCTTTTGCGGAATTTTCCTTATTTCTGATATTATGGTAACTCAAAGAAACCCATTTACCTTTAACAAGGTTCACAAAGTTAGATTCCAAAAGCCACATCTTCTCAAATTTAAAATTGTTAATAATTACTCTATGGTTTTCACAAGTAAGTATAATTGGACAATGATCGGAGTATGTATAAGGTAAACCAGTGACTCTATAGATTGGGAATTTGTCTCCAATCTCATTGCTAACAAAAAATCTATCAAGAAGAGCCATAGAAGGAGACTCCCTAGCATTACTCCGCGTAAACTCTCTATTCGAAAGGGGGATCTCAATCAAATTAGAATTAACAATAAATTGATTGAATTCCTCCATAGAAGAGTAATCCCCTTGCCTAGGAGACCGCTCTCCTATGAAGCGTGTAACATTGAAATCACCCCCCAAAATCCAAGGACCCGGAGCTAAAGCTCTAAATTCTAAACATTCATCCCATAAAATTCTCCTATTAATTTTAGAATTAGGCCCATACACATTAGAAATATTTAAAAAAGAGTTATCAGAAAGATTAATAAGAAAAATATGAATAGAATGTTGCTTAGTAATGCATTGAAGCAACTTAAAAAAATTATCACGCCACCCTACCATTAAACCCCCTGAAGTGCCCACAGAAGGTAAAAAACCCATTTTCTAAAATGATACCCGCCTAACCTTCTAAAGAAACGATTGTCCGGACAGTTAATTTTAGTTTCTTGAAGTAAAGCTATATCAATATAACAGTCTTTAAAAAACGCTCTAATCTTATCGAACTTATTCAAGTCATTCAAACCTCTAATGTTCCAACTAATGATCCTCATAAACTAACTGTATTAGCCCTCTCTAATTCCTTACATCTAATATACTCCCCATCTATCTCCACATCAAAAAAGATAAAAGAAGTGTCACAGGCTAGCTGACTAAACTCAGCAGATGAGAGACTGCCTAATGCATAAATAGAGTACGTACTACCCAAAAAAGAACTCGTACCTGCGCCTGGAATCATAGTACCACTTATGGCATTCGTTCCAGGTAACTCACCCAAAGATGAAATCTGATGATCACGAATCCTAGTACTTCGACGAACACGTCCACTAGTCACTGCTGTCTTCATGCGTTTTCTTCTTTGCGATGATGTGGAAATTGGAAAAGGACTACCGCTCTCCAAACTCTTAAACTCTAGACAATTTGCATTGTTGGATACACAAACAGTTCCAGTCTCTTTACTAACTTCTGATGTGATGCTAACATCCTCAGCAACAACTTCCCTTCCAGACTTTACTTTAGAAGAATCAATCAGGTTCAAATTTTCCAAGACCCCTATAACTGAAGCTTCATCAACAGCAACATGCACAACATCACAAGAATTCTTACACGCAGTCTTAATTTTACTAGAAACAATTTCCTTATTTGATAAACCATCCTCCTCCAGTAATATCATCTTCTCAGATAGCAACTTATCTAATTCAATACCATTGCAATCAACATCATCTGCCAAAGCTACCACGTCCAAAGAAATTGAATCATTCTGAAGATATTGTATTTAAAAAGCCCTGGTATCAGTGTGCATGTCACCAAACACGGATCCCATATCCAAGCCCATACAAGGCGAAGTCATAAACAGAGACATATCGAAAACTTCTCTAAAAAGAAACTGATCCTTAATTACCAAATTATCATTTAGCTCATCAAACAAGAGAATCTCAAAATTTGAAGTCGAAACTAAATCTACTTCAGAAACAACAGAGTAATTACTTGATGAATTATTACCAACGAGATTAGTAACAGCCTGCTTCGAACCAAAAATAGCATCATTTCTATCAACGTCTTCCAAGCATTCAAACCTGTTGCTTGTCGAAATCCCAAAATTAACCAAATTTAAAGTTTTCGCTCTTCTGCCCTTAACACATTCAAATTCCAAATCAGATGCCTTGGTCTGAATGATAGAATTCGATGCTATCCTCTCTTTGTTAATCGTAGAAACATTAGAAATGCTTATGTATTGAATAACAGAATCATCTAAAAGCATAGGATCAAAAGCTTTTTTCTCACTCTCTATAGAATTAGCTGATATGGAGTATTTCTAAATTCCATTGTGATCCAATAAATCATCAAAAATTTCAAACTTTCCATCGGATTTCTTGACGGAGTCTCTAAAATTCCCAAAATAAACCTCTGGATCACCGAACCTTTCCCTATATCCCTTACCGATATTTGGAGAGTTGATCGCATCAAAATGTTCAAACATTTCTTCTAACAGTTTAATCCCTTCATCATGTTTTTGCCACAAATTATCAAGAAGAATACCCCTGATTAACAATAACTTTAACATGAATTGAAAACCCCGATTTATAAGCTGCGGCCCTGAATCAATAGAAGAATTGATCGCGTCAAAATGCTCAAACATTTCTTCTAACTGTTTAAACCCTTCATCACGCTTTTGCCACAGATTATCGAGTAGAATACCTCTGAACAATAAGAATTTTAAAGTGAATTGAAAACCATGATTTATGAGTTTCGGCCCTGAATCAATAGATATCGATTTTAACGATCCAGATTTGAGTCAACCACCGCTTTGGAAACCAGGAGCCAAAGGCATAACTTTCTTCGAACAAGAGAATCTCTTATGACCGAACATTCCACAATCGAAACATCTTATTGGATCTCGACATTTAGAAGCCAAATGATCACTGTCTCCACATATGAAGCAAATTCTATTACTATTCTTAGCAATCCAATTATTGGAACGCTTGCGATTCCAAATATTTACTGATGGTACACCTTCTTTAACGATTTGGGCATACGATCGAATGAGAGGAACTCGATCGGTATAAAGATAGGGAGATGCCAAGGACCAATTACAAACAGATTTCGAGAGAGGAGGAAACGATTGAGAGCAATTAAACGAGAATAGAGATTTTCTTTAGAACGACATTTTCTTTAAAAATCTTGATATTTTTAAAATATCATATATAAGAAATTAATTTTCCAAACCAAAGCTTGTTTACTGTAAACTAAAACATTGTATTTTTATTTTTTCCATGCTTGTATTATTTTCAAAATATCATTTCCTTTTTCCATAACTTATTATTTATTTATTTATTCAAACTATTTTGTCGAAGTGCCTCGTTCTAGTCTTTAGGAATCCCTATAGGTAACGTTGGCCAAACGCATCGACCAGAATTCTTAAACACTCAACGGATAAATTAACACAAAATATATCATTAAAATCCTTTCAATCATTTATTATTTATTTCCATATTATTTATATATATACACATTCATTATCAACTATTTGTATTCAAAATAGTATAGAATAGCATATTCAATTATTCACAATAGCAAGCAACCATTCAAATATTATTATATCTTATTCTATTTTTTAAGTATATTTTCGAATTCCAAATCTAATTAGATATATATAATTTATTGTTCTATATATTATAACCACTAATTGCTTAGAAATTTTTATTTTTCCTCCAGCAATTCTATTTTTTAGAAACCACTGGCTTTTATTAATAATTTGGTTAAATTTTTTGAGTGAATTTCTTATTCAATTCCACATTTTAAACTATGCAAAATAGAATAAACATTGATGTAATCAACATACCTTTCAACCAAACAAACAATTTCCTTCAGTGGAAAACTATCATTTAGCTTCTAATACATAACTCTGATCATTAACAGATCTAAACACAACAATTCAATTAGAAGCCATCTAAAGGGGGAATGAATCTAATGGACAAAAATTTGTATATTTTTAACCTCAAGGACACGACCTCAATATTTTTACGAAAAGGACAAACATTCTTCTAAAAATTATTCATAAGGACAAACATTCTTTCAAAATTATTCATAAGGACAAACATTCTTCCAAAACTGCTACCAAACTAAAAACTGATACCTAAAAACTGCTATGATAACTACAAACTGATACTTAAAAACTGCTATCAATAACTACAAACCGATACCCAAAAAAAGTTGTCCTTAAAGCTAAAATATTGAAGGTCTGTCCTTGAGGCTAAAACGCAGAGAAATTTTGTCCTTGACAATAATTTCCTACCATCTAAAATCCCATTTATGCTATCTATTAAATCTCACTCTTTACAGAAGTGAGTTCCAAATTTAAAATCATTTTCATAATAATAATTTGTATAGAAATTCAAAAGTTTTACAAATACGTCCCGATGATTATTCCCAATAATCATTTATATTTATATCCTAACTAGGAATATAAATTCTAATTCTACCCTGCACACCCAAAGGACGGGACTCTAGGTCATCTAGGTTCAGATCTCAACTCTGTGCCAATTTGTATTTTATAATATTCTGAATCTAGCTTTGATACCAAGCTGTGACAACCCCATCGCTATGTCCAGTTTTGCAAAGAACATTACAAGTAATGTCATCTACTAATCTGGAGAATATGGCTAGTTAAGGGCGATCAAATGTGAATATATCTTTATACTAACACGTCTTCTTTACCTTTTTGAGGATTTGAACTGAAAATATGACGTGTGCAGTATTAGTACAAAGTAATAAACACACCGATTAAAATATTCAGAACGGTATATAATATAGATATATCAGAATTAGAGTCACAGATTATAGTGGATTAATATACAACATATTTCATAATAAGATGTGAGTCTACAAAATATCAGTACTAGACTCACAATATATACATCATGCAAAATATAGTGTCAACACACTGACTACAAAACAATACATCTGGCATGTCATCCTAGATGTCACTATATGCATATAAGAGTAAACTCAAATATCATAATGTCAACTCCAAAGCTAGCAAAATGTCCACGGTCAGTGAGTTTTGGTATCTGTAGAGACTCGGCTTGACCCAAGTATTATAAAAATAAACGGGGCAGACTATATCTAATAAAAAGGTGAGATACTGGTATCATGATATATATGACTTAAGAATAAAATAAGCCGTATTATAAATATGCCAAAAACCAAATAATCAATATAAGGCATATTAATCAGAATCACCATTTCATAAACCCATATCAAGTCCCCAATGGACTATCATCAAAATATGGTGATAACAATTCAAACTTCCCCAGAGTCCAAAAGATACTAAATATCTATATCAAAATCTCTGAAGAAATAATCATCACTAATGAAATAATAATGGTAGTCAACTATCAGTCTAAAATAGTGCGACATGAAGTCTAAACCTAAGAAATAGACCGCACCACATACCTAACCACGGGAAATAGGATACAGTCTAACCCTAAGAAATAGACTGACCATGTTAATTTACCTAACCCTAAGAAATAGGTAAACATGGTCCACTATAAATAAACTGATAGGGCTGCAATATAACATCTGTCCAAACAACAAAAAGGATGGTTATGTTATACCAGAACAGACCTAACCCCAAGAAATAGGTCTGCCTACCCAAATCTAAAAATGAATCGACTCTCAGGTCGATGAAAAATAAGTCATCGTCTCTCAGGGATCTATCGGTCTCAAATAAAATCTGAACACCCCAAGATAATACAACTCTAAAGTGTTAATTAATGTCACTCTAGTAATCACAAGAATTTAACTAACTGCCCCATACGAGATGGTAAATTCAAGTATTTACTAAAAGCTAGTAACTTTCACTCAAACTCTATTCAACAAATTATAATAATAAGCAAAAGAATTGTACGAAATGACCCATACCAATCCGACAATTCAATCGTTTATTAAAATTCTTTGTTCCATAGAAAAGCATGAAATCTCATTAAAATCTCAATCCATAATAAATAAAATAGAAGAGTTCTAAATTTATTTTATATATACAAAAATATAATTTTCCAAAATCACTTTTAAATCCATAAACTCAATTTAAAGAAGAGTAGCTTATTTACAAAAGCTTTTGGAACTTTCAAAATCATTTAAACCTCTTTTATTACTAAAATCACTTGAAACTGAAATTATTATTTTCGTGACAGCTTTTATAAAATAATACTATATTTTTTCCTTTTGCCTCTAAAATAGTTCCAAAATTATCTGCTTAAAATAGAAAATTTAAAAGGAATTTATAAATAAATATTACTCATTTTAAAAACTTTGAATAGAAATTTTGAAATAAGAATAAGTTAAAGAATGTAATAAAGTTTAACTATATTGTTAGCGTCAAAATTGGTCACTAACACCCAAATCCAAGCGAAAGCACCAAATCACAGTCACAGCTCTATGTAGAGAGTTATAATGTGAGGAGAAGTCAAAATTGAAATGAAAGCAGTAAAGAACAACAGATTTTATAGTGGTTCGGCTGACTCCGGCCTACGTCCACTCCAGAAGTTTCCTTTTTATTGATATGAGAATCAATTACAGTTACAAAATGGCAGAGTAACCTCCGCCTTCGAAAATAGAAAGTAAGAGAGCCGAAGGAAGATCCCCCATCTAGAGACCCACATACTGTATTTATAGGCAAAACCAGGTTGTTGGGCCTCCTGAGTAGTTTGGGCCCACCAAGGCCATAGCCGCACCCTACTTCATCATGTCGACCGACCCTGAGTAGTTGACATGCCGAACGGAAGTTACCCGGGTATTGACCCGAAGCGAGCCTATTCGGAACTCGAAGCAGACTAGTCCAGAACTCGGAGCAAAGCTAGCGCCGAACCATGTATTGATGCCGACCCATGTCACCATATAGCCAATGTCGATCCACTTTGCTGAGTCACAATGTCGAGCCATCCTTACCTCATCACGATGCCGAGCGACGTTCAATGCCGAGCGACGTCCAATGCCAAGCGACGTCCAATCCCGAGTGAGGTACGATGCCGAGTGAGGTGTGATGCCGAGCGAGGTGCGATGCCGAGCGGGGTGCGATGCCGAGCGGGGTGCGATGTCGAGCGACGTCCATTGCCGAGCGACGTCCAATGCCGAGCGAGGTATGATGCCGAGCGGGGTGCGATGCCGAGCGGGGTGCGATGCCGAGCGAGGTGCGATGTCGAGCGGTAATGCCGAGCCGCAACCAAACGACCTTCCTGAACTTCCATACCTCGACCGGACCATGCCATACCGAACGGCCGAGCCACAAGGTCGAACTCCAAACACTTCGAACCATTTCTTTCCGACCGAATGACCTATCCTGATCGAGCATCTATCCAAGTGAACATCATCCGTTTAGGCCGAATCCGTCATATTTCAGCCTCGATAATCGCGAAGTTGGTTAAGTTGAATCCGCCTCTCCATGGCCTTGCCAAAAGGCGGGTTAACATATATTATATAAATTAAATTTCAAATAAGAATCAAAATAGATAAAATCTCATTTTAAAAATCTTTTAAAAACATTTAAATAATTCAAACAATAAATCCATCAAAATGCAACTACTAGAGCCACCATCGCTCTATAAAATATCATTCCATAATATGAAATTATTTAGTTATCTGAGTTGCTTTCTAACAACTCTGATCACACATCAACTTCATAACCATCATATTGTGTAACTATGAAATTAAATACATTTTTGATGGTTTTTAACATACATGCTATGTCATAATTAATCCTTGATTCAATTTCAATGTTTCAAACATAGAATAAACAAATTCATCTATCAAACAAATTAATCAATCGCATACGATTTATTTCAATAATTTTTCCATCCAATCACTATTAAAATTTTAAGCAATTCATAGGCGATTCATAAGCCAAGCCAAGCATGCAAAGAGAGATATAATTAATTTAGATATAAGTGTGCGAGTTAATAAAATAACTCAACTTAACCATTAGCTCCTTTGCCTCGACTATAAGCACGTAATGATCTTCAACCCATGCCATAACCATCATAGACATTGCTGCACCACCATTTTCCACTGACTACCAAGAACAACCCTAACTTCCTTTATCGTCCGCTGCTCCCCGCCTGCTCACGACCATGCACTGCGTTCCCCAGGTCCACACAAGTACCTTAAGTCCATGCCATCGATCTTCGTGCTGACCCCACCTCTATCGCCTATGGGCCGCGCCTGAAGCACACACTCTACCACTCCCCTACCTGCATTGACTTCCGCTCTTTGAATTACCGAGCTCGATTTCGAACCCCGGCGCCTCGTCCTATTGAAAATAATCAATTTTAATCAACCTTCAACTACTATTCAAAATACATAACAAGAGAAATTAAATAAAGATACTTAAGAAATAAATAACTCAGCAGAATAAAATAAAAACAAAGAAACCCCAGGAATTATAAAAGATCGTCCTATTGAAAATATAATAGGTGACGTAAGAACTAAAGTATTAACTAGAATACAACTAAATGGAATGAGTCACTTAGCATTCATATCTACAATTGAACTCAAAAACTATAAAGAAGCTGGAAAAGACGAACATTGGATTATAGCATGCAAGAAGAATTAAATTAATCTAAACAAGATAATGCATGGGAATTAGTCTCAAGACCTAGTTATCAAGATGTAATGGGAACTAAATGGGTATATAAAAACAAAAGTGATGAAAATAGTGATATATCCAGGAATAAAGCTAGACTGGTTGCTCAAGGATACAACCAGGAGGAAGGAATCGACTATGATAAGACCTTTGCTTCTATTGCACGACCTGAAGTAATTAGAATACTCCTAACTTTGCTTGTCACCACAATTTTACATTATATCAAATGGATGTTAAGAGTGCTTTCTTAAATGGTTTTATAAAAGAAAATGTATATGTTGAACAACCACCATTGATAAAACACGAAAAATATCTAGATCATGTTTATAACTTAAAACGGCTTTATATGGTTTAAATGAGTACCACATGTTTAGTACGATAGACTAAAAGACTATTTAATAAATTCTAATTTTGAAATTGAAAAATTAGATTCAACACTTTTTATAAACGGTGAAAATAATGATTTATTAGTTGTCCAAATATATATTGATGACATTATCTTTGGTTTAACTAATAAAAAACTATATGTAGATTTTTCTAAAATTATGAGAAAAGAATTTGAAATGTCCCATATGGGCAATTATATTATTTTCCTGGGTTACAATTAAATAATTTAGAAAATGGAATATTTATTTCATAAGAAAAATACTGTAAAGATCTAATTAAAAGATTTGGTGTCGAAAGTATGAGTAGTACGCTAATAAGTACAACTGTTCATCGAGATAAAGATGAAAATTGTAAAGATACTGATAAGAAACTTCATAGGAGTATGATTATGTAACGACCCGAAAATTTTAACGATTTAAATAACGTAATTATCTAAAAAATTTCATGAAAATAAACAATTGAAATTTTACAATAAAAATTTGATATTTGGAATGCGTCTATTTAAACTTAGTAAATGTCAGATTTTCATTAGAAAATATGTAAGTTTATTCTATTGTGAAATTTTCAATTTAAATTTAAAATCAGTTAGATTCGATGGAAATAAACTATTTTTGAAATCTAAATGTTTTTATATCAGAAAAATGTAAATCATTTTCTGAGTGAGACGTCATAATTCGTTTCGCCAAATTTGGAATGCTATAGCCCCGTTTATCTTATTTTCGGCAGTTCAGCATGATTTTGGCAGCGGAAATTAAGTTTTGATAGGTAGGTCATGTCTCTGATATCTATGTACCATTCTGTTCGTCTCGTCGTGCTGGTCTCCGTAATATATTCATTTGTGTATTTCAGCTTCCGGTGCATGGTGAAATCTGCAAAAAGGTTAGCCGTATCGGTTCCGCATTGGAGCCTTTTGAGTTTCTAGAGTGTTCTGTGACCTTTCATTTGTCCACCGGTTGAAAATCAACAGTCATTTTCTTTTAATATTCAATGAATTTACGTACCTGGCCTTTACTATTCACTGGTCTGATTTATATATTCTAGTTCGTTTGCTTTCTCTCCTTTCTCTTCTTTCCTATACTTGTAAATAAAATATATACAGTTCATATATTATATAGTTTGCATTCATATTTGTTGTGAAACGCTTCATCTGCTCGTATCCTTTGTGTTGCCGAACCCATCGTTTGTCCTCGTAGCAGCCCGGCACCTCCTCCTTTTCTTTGCCGACCCCACTCTCCACCCCCAAACCCGAACGACACTGCTCTGACCACAGCCCCTGATCCGCTTCTAGTCCATCTCTCCCTTCACCATGTCAGCCACTTCAGCCGCTTCCACTGCCAGTTAGTCCACTGCCACATCCTCCCACTCCATCGCAACAGCTCTCTCCACTATTAGTCGTGCAGCCTTCCTCAAACCCTCCGCCATATCTCCTTGAACCGCGCGCGCTCACGTGGCTCTGACCCACATCACCACGCATCAAGCCCATTTCCGCCACCCTCTCACCTTACTTCCGCCTTTTCCCCAGCCTTAGCCGCAGCAGCCATGACGGCCGCTCACCTCCACTCACCACCCTCCTTGTAACCGTGCCTCCACGGTTTAGCTTCCCCACCATCCTACATGGCCTCTGCCAGCCCAGCACCATGCATACTCCCCTGACCGAACCCCATACCCTCTCCACCGAAGCCAGTGCTCTACCCCCTGCCTCATTTCCGATCACTCTATGTCATCCCCTCTTCCTTTTGCCGTGTTCCTCCCCTTTTAGCCCGCCGTGACCCAGTTCTCCCTGATCCACCCCTCTACCACGATACCACCTTACGTCTCCTCTTAACCCTTCGGCCTACCTTCCTTAACCAAGCATCTCTTCACTTCCTGTTATATAAAAGAAGGATATATATATATATTTGGTGATTCGTTGATTTCAAGTTTCTAGCTTTGCTTTGCTCGTGTCCGTATCCGTGTGCGTGTCCGTGTCACCATCTTCGCCATCATTGTTTTCATAGCCACGAAAGGTGAGCCATCACTCACGATTAACAATTTTATGTTTAAGTAAATAAACATCAGTTGAATTGACCATTGAAATGTTTGTTATAGATAGGATTTTTTAGTTAATATATATATATATATATATATATATGATTTTATATGTTACGATGCTCACTTTGACATATATATATATATGATATAATGTGATGTTCGTTTTGATGTACATGATGATATGTTGCTTTGTATAACACTTATATTGACATGTATAATATGTGATTCACAATTGGAAGTTCCTTATATGCTATGCTGTTAATTATCCGCTTCAATCACACTGCAAGTTCCCTGTTAATTTATGAATTCCCTATGGGTTGAAATGATACATACCCGAATGATTTTATAGATTAGAGAAAATCGTTATGGGTTGAAATGATAAACCCAAGCGATTTTATTGATTTTGAATTTTGGGATTGCGGGTTGAAATGATATATACCCATAAATTAAACAATTGCGGATTTAAATGATAAATATCCATATCACTTGACCATAGGATAGAAAACTATATACGGACACGGTTGGTCTATTTTTAAATGATTTCCAAAATTTTATGAAAAGAAAAATTTATGGGTTTTAATAAATATTGATTTTTAAAAAATATAATATACGGATTTTTATTTTAATATATGTGAAAATCTTAGGTTTTAAAATTATATGTTTGGAAATTTTAAATTTATAAGTTAAGTTTTGAAAATGTAAATTTTAAGATTTTACTTATAAATTTATTATTTTTAAATATATATTTAAGATTTAAAATAGATTTAATAATAGAATTTAATATACTAAATTTAATAAAAATAATAATTTAACTCATATATATATAATATGTTTAAATATTTATTTAAAATTTATATTAATATTTTTAAAATAGATTTTTGTAATGACTTTAATAAATAGAGGTTGGAAAGATAAATTAAAGTTGACTTGAAATTTAAATTGGTTAATAATTGAATTTAAATAAAGATTGATTTGGAACTTATTGATTTTGAGATTTTAAAGATATGTTTCTATAACTTGATAACTTGATTTTGATTAAAGAGGATTAAATGAATATTTTTAAATTTAAATAAAATCGAATTTGAATATTTAATTTTGATTTAGATTTGTAATTTGAGATTTTATTTAAATGTTTAATTAAAGGTGATTAAATGAATATTTCAAATTTAAATAAAATTGAAATTGAATATTTAAGATTGATTTAAATTTGATATTTTATATAAATATTATTAAAAATGATTATTGAATATTTTCAAATTTAAATAAAATTAAAGTTGAATTTTGGAAATATAAATGAAATTTATCAAATTGAGTTATTGTAAATTGTTTGAATATTTAAACTTTGAAACCTATTGAAATGGAAGTGGTTTAAATTTGTAGTTCAAACCTGAAATCGATATAAATTAAAATTGGTTTAATGAGAATTGAATTGAACTTTTAATCTTTTTAATTGAAATTGTTGAAACTGAGATTGATTTAAATTGAATGTTGAAACTAAAGTTGATTTGAATTGATTGTGAAATTGGAAGGAACAATTCTAATTTGAAACTATTTTCTATATAAACTATTTTTAATATATAAACTATTTAATTCTATAACCTATTTTTAAATATAAACTATATTTTAATGTATAACTATTCCAATATATATACTACTTTCAATATTCAAACTGTTTAAGTTGGAACCGTTATGATTTAGACTTAATGGATTTAAATGCGAATACTTTGATATAATGGTTTAACCTATTTTGTGGTAATGATTTCAAAAGTGAATATGATTTTGAAATGATTGTGATTTGGAAGTGAATATGATTTTTGAAGTAAATAATGGTTTCAAAAGTGATATGATTTTGAAATGAATATGATATTTGTATATGAAGTATGAACTGTTTGAAATGAAAATGACCACAGTGTTAAATAAGCGTTTGGTTGTTAAAGAGACCGGGATCGGATATTGTCATACTCTCTGCCAATACCAAAAACCACTTTAACTACTATGCATGTGGTGGAGAATCCAGAATGAAGTAGGATGGTTTGGTGAACGTCTGTATGAGGTATGAACGCAGCCCTAACTCCCTCAAGTCAGCTTGATATGACTTAAACAGGAGCTATACCAGCCAAGTGAGATCGCACCTCCGATCGAGCATGCTTCTTCGATACCATATCTATTACTTTATGATTTGATTGGGTGCACCTTTGATTTGAGTGTGTGTCTCGAGGTGGGCGGTAGTAGCTGCTATGCGTTACCACCAGTCCGATAGTGGAAACGGTAGAATCATATCCTGGCATTGCCTCACGTGCCTTGTCATATGCCTTATCGCGTCCACTACGAGTTTGGTTGTGTCATACACTATGGAGTGCCCTTTGATAGCCCTCAAGTTTATGGATGAATTACGGTACTGTATAGACTACGACATTTATATAAAATGTGTTAAGGGGGATATAGGTAACGCCTTAACGCTATTTTAATATTTTACTTTACCGTAGACATTATCTATGTAGCATATTGTACTATGTATGTAGATAGTTTAACGGATTCTTAAGGGGTGGAATCCCAAACATCCTTTAAATTATATTGCATTTCACTTGAGTTGATTTACTTGCATAAGAATGTTAATCCTGACTCGAGTGTTTTGCTTTATGCTCGGGTCAGACTGAGTGTCATAGCATTTGAGACTTACCTTTGGAGCTTGGAGCTTTGCTTGGAGATCTATCTTTTATCTATTCAGCTTTCAGTTATTTCAGTTATTTCCAGTTGTTTATGTTCAGACTTGTCATTGGATTTTGTATTTCAGACTTCTAATATTGGATTTCTGTTGTATTTTACTTTAGACTATGATATCTATAGTAGCTTCATGAACTACTATTTATCTATTTCCATTGCTTATTGTTATATTACTCTGTGTTTGTGATTCTGTGATTGATTTATTTATTGTATATGCTAAGTTTTTCCAAATATAAATTAACAATTTGTTGTTTTGAACAATTCATGTCTGACATGTGTGGATTATTTTCGATTTGAATGGTTCGAAATGGCGGGTCGTTACATGTGGTATCAGTGCACTGGTTTAGGCAAACTTAGCATATGGAGTAAAAACTCATTAGGGATAGGATAGTAATACCCCAGAATGACTAAAATTAATTATAGAATCATCTTCGTTCGAGCTTGAAATTCTTTGTTAGGATCCTCTATGATTTGGATTTCTTTTGAATTTTAGAACTTTACCTTTGTTCTAGAAAAATCCATTCTTGTCTTTTCCTGTTCGTGTTCTTCTTGATACTGGAGCATCCCATAGCTTTATTTCTATCGATCTCTGTAATAAATTTGAGCACATCTTGCAACCTCAATTGGCAACTTCATCCTTATGAGTGACAAATCCCATCGACGGTCCCACCAATTTTGGTATGATTTGTAAAGGGGTGAAACTCCTTTACAATAGGCGTTGATTCACCGGAGATTTCTATATCCTCGGTTTTGATGCATTTGATATCTTACCATGGTAATTCTCTTGTGGTCGTATGTCGAATGCCTCAGAATTATGCAGGCAGTTTTATCTTTTCGCTTGATTCCTAGTCTAGTAATCTTGACTCCACCCCGATAGTCAAGGATTATCTTGATGTCTTTGGTGAAGTCACTTCTCTTCCTCCCAAGCGGGAAATTGAATTTTGCATCGATCTTATTCCTGGAGCTCGATCTTGCTACCGGTTTCCACCAACTTCGTGTAGCTGAGGAGAGCATTCCCAAGACAGCTTTCCGAATAGAGAATGGTTTCTATGAATGGTTAGTCATTCCCTTTTGATTAACCAACGCTCTTGCCTTCTTCATTGATCTCATGAATCGCTTTTCTGTGATGTTCTCAACAATTTTGTCCTGGTTTTCGTTGATGATATTCTCGTCTTTTCTAAGGAGTCTCATTTGAGCCATGTTCTCCAAACTCTTAGAGTCATCAGTTGAAAGCCAAATTTTCTAAATACCATTTATGGGGAGATGAAGTCTGATTCCTTAGGCACATTGTTTCTGAAAATGGAGTCTCGGTTCACCCGGTTAAGGCCGCCGCGATTAACATAAGTCTATCCATCTTTCCTCTTTATAATTTAATTATCTTATCCTCCTTTCGAGCCAATCTTCTTAGTTAGTATTCTCTTTGATTAGGGTCCCTCTAAATTTGAATCTCTATCCTTGTTCTAAAATCCATTCTTGAATCATCCTATGGGGGAGTGTATTTGTAATTAATATAAAAATGTTTTATATTGTGTTGTTTGAGTTGTTAAGTTTGAATTTTGGGTTTCGATCGATTCGTCTGGCCAACGCAATCGATAGGAATTCCAAAACACTTGAACAAAGCAAACTAACACAATATTGTTTTCAAAATTGGTAAATGAAATAATTTTATATATGATTATATTTTATATATAAAGGAATAATTTTCTGAAATTGGATAGTTAATTGAATTGTTTGTTAAAAATGATAGTACTAGATTATCATTTATTGCTTTGTCAACATTCTTAAACCATTAACTATTATTGTATGTTATAAGAGGTTGAAATTTTATAAACATGCTATAAATATGTTTTGCAAACGAAATGAATTTAAATTAAGGACTTGAGAATTAAATTTTCGAGGCTTTTCAAAATTTGGTTTCAGAGTTTTGAAAATATATATTTGAAAGTATTTTCGAATGGAAATTGTTTCCAAAGAATTTTAAAAGAAGTAAGTCAGTACTCCCCTCTTATGTCGTTGGAAAATAATTTCGATGATGACTACAGCATCATCGACATTCATTTTCGAGTCTCAAAGTGGGGAGACCACTTAGTAGCTTTGCTATACTTTTGTTTTGGAAAATGGATTTGATTTGAATTTCTTGAGTTTGATTTGATGTATAAAATATATATGTATATATTTATTTCAAAATGGTTTGAAATGAAACCAAAAATTTAACTTATAAGTTTTATGATAAGTGATGGTTTCCGATTATTGAAATGAAGCAAAAAAATTTGAATAATTGGAGTGTCTAAAATGAGAAATTAAATTTGAAACAACTTGAAACAGCTGAACTAGGATAAATTTAATTTGTATAATACTCAATTGCATTCTAAAACATATATAACTTACCTGAAATATTCAAAAAGTTAAAATGTTAATGTGAATATGTAATTGAAGGATTATACAAGAGAAAACTTAAGTAATAAAAATGTTCAAACTAAATTTTTCTTAATAGAAATGTTGTAAATAAAAGGTAAATTTGTATAGTGCTCAATTACACTCATAAACATTAATAAAACTTACCTGGAAAAGTTTGAATGTGATGAGAATATGTAATTGAATAGTATACAATATACATGTAAGTAATAAGATGTCCAAAAATGAAATTTTGTTATGGGAAATTTATAAATAAAAATTGAGTGGTTATAATAAATGTTTATACACTTAATCTATCGTGCAAGATAGGTTAAGTAAAATAAATTGAATAATAAAAAGAGAATGCCATTTAGGTAAATAAGGTGAATGCAAATAAATTTAATATGAATGTAAATTAATTGAAAGTGAGTTAATTAGAATGATAATAATAAATGGATGTTAATAAGTAATGAGATGTATAATATTAACACTCTAAAATGAAATTTATATGGTTTTGAATTAATTGTTATATCTAGTACTATGTATTTCGAATCTATCTTTCCTTTCTGTTGTTTCTATTCTCCTATCTCGTTACTTTTCGGGGACGAAAAGTTTTGAGTGGGGGAGAGTGTAACGACCCAAATTTTTTAATGATTTAAATAACGTAATTAACTAAAAATATTCATGAAAATAAACAATTAAATTTTTGTAATGAAAATTTGATATTTGGTATGCGTCTATTTAAACATAGCAAATGTCAGATTTTCATTAGAACATATGTAAGTTTATTCTGTTGTGAAATTTTCAATTTAAATTTAAAATCGGTTAGATTTGATGGAAATAAAATATTTTTGAAATCTGAATATTTTTATATCAGAAAAATATAAATCATTTTCTGAGTGAGAGTCGTAATTCGTTTCGCCAAATTTGGAATGCTATAGCCCCGTTTATCTTATTTTCGGCAGTTTAGCAGCAGTTTGGCAGCGAAAATCGAGTTTTGATAGGTAGTCGCGTCTTTGATATCCGTGTACCATTCTGTTCGTCTCGTCGTGCTGATCTCCGCAGTATATTCATTTGTGCACTTTGGCGTCCGGTGCACGGTGAAATCTGCAAAACAGTTAGCCGTATCAGTTTCGCATTGGAGCCTTTTGAGTTTCTAGAGTGTTCTGTGACTTTTCATTTGTCCATCGGTTGAAAATCAACAGTCATTTGCTTTTAATATTTCATGAATTCACGTGCCTGGACTTTGCTATCATTGGTTTGATTTATGTATTCTAGTTCGTTTGTTTCTCTCCTTTCTCTTCTTTCTGATACTTACAAATAAATAAATATATATATCATATTATATAGTTTGCATTCATATTTGCTGTGAAACCCTTCATCTGCTCGTATCCTTTGTGTTGCCGAACCCACCGTTTGTCCTCGTAGCAGCCCGAATCCTCCTCCTTTTCTTTGCCGACCCCACTCTCCACCCTAAACCTGAACGACACTGCACCGACCACAGCCCATGATCCACTTCCAGTCCATCTCTCCCTTCACCTTGTCAGCCACTTCAGCCGCTTCCACGGCTAGTTAGCCCACCGCCACATCCTCTCACTCCATCGCAGCAGCTCTCTCCACTGTTAGTCGTGCAACCTTCCTCAAACCCTCCGCCATATCTCCTTGAACCGTGCGCGCTCACTAGGCTCCGACCCACATCACCATGCATCAAGCCCATCTCCGCCACACTCTCACCTTACTTCCGCCTTTTCCCCAGCCTTAGTCGCAGCAGCCATGACGACCGCTCACCTCCACTCACCTCCCTCCTTGTAATCGTGCCTCCATGGTTCAGCCTCCCCACCATCCTACACGGCCTTTGCCATCCCAGCATACTCCCCTGACCGAACCCCATACCCTCTCCACCGAAGCCAGTGCTCCAACCCCTTTCTCATTTCCGATCACTCTATAACATCCCCTCTTCCTTTTTCCGCGTTCCTCCCCTTGCAGCCCACCGTGACCCAGTTCTCCTTGATCTGCCCCGCTGCCACCTTGCATCTCCCCTTAACCCTTCGGCCTACCTTCCTTAACCAAGCAACTCTTCACTTCCTATTATATAAAAAAGGGATATATATATATATATATATTGGTGATTCGTTGATTTTAAGTTTCTAGCTTTGCTTTGCTCGTGTCCGTATCCATGTGCGTGTCCATGTCACCATCTTCGCCATCATTGTTTTCATAGCCACGAAAGGTGAGCAATTTAACAATTTTATGTTTAAGTAAATAAACATCACTTAAATTGACCATTGAAATGTTTGTTATAGATAGGATTTATTTAGTTAATATATATATGATTTTATATGTTACGATGCTCACTTTGACACACATATATATATATATATATATATATATGATATAATGTGATGTTCGTTTTGATGTACATGATGATATGTTGCTTTGTATAACACTTATATTGACATGTATAATATGTGATCCACAATTGCAAGTTCCTTATATACTATGCTGTTAATTATCCATTTTCAATCACACTGCTAGTTCACTGTTAATTTATGAATTCCCTATGCGTTGAAATGATACATACCCAAATGAATTTATAGATTAGGAAAAATCGTTATGGGTTGAAATGATAAACCCAAGCGATTTTATTGATTTTGAATTTTGGGATTGCGGGTTGAAATGATATATACCCATAAATTAAACAATTGCGGATTGAAATGATAACTATCCATATCACTTGACCATAGGATAGAAAACTATATACGGACACCGTTGGTCTATTTTAAAATGATTTTAAAATTTTTGAGAAAAGGAAAATGTATGGGTTTTAATAAATATTGATTTTTTTAAAAATATAATATATAGATTTTTATTTTAATATATGTGAAAATTTTAGATTTTTAAATCATATATTTGGAAATTTTAAATTTACTAGTTAAATTTTGAAAATGTAATGTGATCAAATTTGATAATACCCATGGCGTCCCTTCCTCAACCTTCCTCTTTTTCGCCCTCCCTTTCATTCGCCGATATCTCGTTCGTCCCTCCCAAATACCTTCAGGAGCTCCCCCGTCCTCAACCCTTGCCTTCCTCTGGCCCCCAAACACCCGCCTACGTTGATTCTTCCCAATGTTCCGGCCCCCCACAACCTCCGTCCCAGTTCGTCAAAGGCAGATCCTTCGCGCAGGTAGTCGCAACACCACGTCCTAATCCTCCCCCAGCTCTCCAGCCTCTTCTCCCGTCCCCTCCGAACTTCAATCGTCGTCGTCCTATTCCTTTTTTGATTCCTACCGCCAAACCATCAATTTTTTAAAATTGAAAAAGAGATGTTTCAAATGCGCGGGATTAGGCCACATGGCATCTTCCTGTAGGGACCCTAGGATTTGCTTCTGTGGCTTCTATGGCCATCATTACGCGAATTGTCCCAATAAACCTTCTGCATTGGGTCTTTCAAAAATCTTTTCAGCTTCTCTGAGTAATCATTCCTCTGCACCCATACCTCGAACCCAAAAAACTCCAGGGACTTCCAATACTACACGTACACGTGTGGTACCATCAAATCAGCAAGCTGGCCCAGCTCCCAACCCCACTGCACCCAATACACCCAATCTTACCGAATCCCTCCCTCTGTTTCAAACCATTCCACCCTCTCCTCCTTTCAAGTACTCCCCTCCTTCATCCATCTTTCACATGGCAGACTTCTCACTTTATATCACCGCAACCATTATAGATGGAATCTGGACTGTGGAGACTCTCGAAGCGGTCCTGATTTCCTCCTTTAACCATAGGGGCTGGGCGATCTGGCTTTTAGATAACAACAGATTCCTAATCTGTTGCCCCACTGAATATTTGAAAATCGCGGCTCTCAACTCCAAGATCATCACCAAAGCAGGAGGGATCTACTTAGAGGCTTGGCCAGACTACGAGCCGCCGCCCTCCATCGAATTAGAACCACCCAGCTGGGCTACCATCAAAGGCTTCCCAGAACCTCTCAGAAACGACCAAGACGCAGTCCAGTTTGCTCTAAACCCAATTGGGCGGTTCACAGAATTTGATAGATGCGACTGGTCTGAGCTCGATCGCCGCCAGATCTATGTCAAAATGCAATTTATGGTGGGTATTGCGGCTTCCTCCTCTTATAGGGTTCGCCTCAACAATGTAGACTACCTCATCACGGTTTCGCGATGGGACCATACTCACCCTAGACTTAGACCAGAGACATATCCCCTAGGCATTGATATTGAGAAGGAGTTCAGGTGTTTTGAAGGCCAGATGGATCCAAACGATCTGAATTCTGACGACCGCTTTGACGCTATGAATCTAGAACCGGACTCGTTTTCCCCTCCACGGAACATCTTTGAGGAGGTCGACCCCATGATAATCCAGAATGCTGAGCCAGCTCCACAGCGGTGGGATCCCATACTTGACTTTGACCTCTCGGTGCCTTATTTCCTTCAAGCCTCGAGTCCCGCCCCAGTTCCAGATCCCAGTAACCCTTCAGTCTCTCCTCCTCCTTCGGCTCCGGTCCTTCCAGCCTTCCAAGGTATCTCACCACTGATAGTCAGGAGAAGCTCTAGAAACACCCGAGCAGCCTCCCTGCCTGGAGCTACAGGTAGCTTTTATAAACCTGTAGTTTTCTCTTCTGCCAATAGTAGATTAAATAAGAAATTAGCACGTTGCATGGGAGTCAATATTCTAGATGAGCATTATTCGGCCATGCAAACCCTATAACAAGAGCGCCTTTCCCTTTCCCAATGAAATTCGTCTCCTGGAATATTCGAGGGCTTGGGGACCCCTCCAAAAGACATTCTGTTTATCTGTCTTTGTCCCCCTTACACATAGATATCCTCCTGCTTCAAGAATCCAAACTTTCTGATCCATCTCCCACACTCATTCGTCAAATTGGTGGCCCACATCTCTCTGGGTGGGCTCATTCTAACGCCATTGGCTCAAAGGGAGGTCTCATAACCATGTGGGACGAATCCGTATGGTCCCTTGGCCAAATCATTCATCAGCCCTTCGTGTTACATGTAGCTCTTAAACATCTGCGGTCCAAAACTACGTTTTTCTTCTCAAACATATATGGTCCCCAAACGGCTCAGGATAGGGCAGTTCTCTGGAATAGCTGCAGGAATTTTGCTACTCACATATATGGTCCATGGGTGCTTGGAGGAGACTTCAATACAACAAGATACTCCATGGAAAGGAACTCGGGTAATTTCTCGGCCGACTCAGACGCCTTCAATGCTTTCATTAACTCTTGCTCTTTGATTGAACCGCCGATCAACAACCGTCTCTATACTTGGTCCAATAGGCATCACAATCCTTCCTTGGCCAAACTAGATCGTTTCCTCTTCAACTCTGCATGGGACGATACTCACCCTCTATTTTCCTGTCGAGGCCTTGCAACAGTTCACTCAGACCACTATCCTCTCGTGCTGGAATCGGGTTCACTTTCTAACCAGACTAGACCATTCAGATTTGAAAGACTCTGGATACTTGAACCATCCTTCGAAGATTTTATTAAACTCGCATGGGCTCAGCCCATCAGGTCCAACTCTGCTTCAGGTAGGGTCGTTGGCAAGCTTAAATCACTGAGAAGACTACTTAAACCTTGGGCCAAATCTATTTGGGGCTCGCTCAGAAACCGTATCTCCTCAACCCAAGATGAAATCCTCAATTTAAATATCCTAGAAGAATCACACCCTCTCAGTGACTCTGAGATTCTCAAACTTAGGAATCTGGAAGCGGAAATCGAAAGACTTCTGAAACAGGAGGAAATCGGTTGGAAACAGCGCTCTAAAGCCAAGTGGCTAGTAGATGGCGACAAAAATACAACTTACTTCCACAGGTTAGCGAATGGCCGCCGCAGATCCCTGTTCATCCCAGAAATTATCCACAACAACTCGCCAGTCTCGGATTAGTCGGAAATTCTGCAACTGTTTACCCAATACTATCGCTCGATCCTTGGCAAACCATCACCACCCTACCAACCATAGACTGGAACCTTCTATACCCCAATCCTTCAGTCATCGCAATAGATGCTCCATTCTCTGAAGAAGAAATCCTTTCCACCCTTCGACATATGGACGATAATAAAGCACCGGGCCCAGACGGCTTTGGCCCTTTTTTCTTCAAACACTTTTGGGATGTAATCAAATCCAACATTCTTGACCTGTGCTCAGAATTTTATTCCAACCCTGTATCCATAGCCCGGCTCAACTACGCCAATATTATCCTCCTTCCGAAAACTGCTGGAGCCAATTCCCCTTCAGCCTTCCGACCCATTAGTCTCCTTAACACCACCTTCAAGCTCATCACCAAAGTCCTAGCCAACCGCCTTCAGCTTTTCATGGATCAGCTGATAGGGCCAGAGCAATCATCATTCATTTTGGACCGTAACATTCTAGATTGTGTGGCGGCTACACAGGAAGTTATCTCCTACTGTCATTCCAACAACATTCCAGGTGTCCTCCTTAAACTTCACTTCTCCAAGGCCTTCGACTCGGTTAATTGGAACTTCATACTCGAGCTCTTATCCCATAGAGGTTTCCCTATGAGATGGTGCGATTGGATATCATGCATTTTTACCTCCAGTCTCTCTTCCATTCAGATCAACGGTTCTTCCGGTGGCCTAATTAAATCTGCCCGTGGCCTCAGACAAGGAGACCCCCTCTCGCCGCTGTTATTTGTGCTAGTTGCAGACGTCTTTAATCGCATGACCAAATTGGCCATCGCGAACAACTACTTAGCTGGTATTGGCCCTCCCAATTCTAATCTGATGATCTCCAATCTCCAGTTTGCTGATGACACTATCCTATTTTCCTCTCCCTCGCCGGATCATATCCACTGTCTCAAAGTCCTTCTTTACTCCTTCGAACTCATCTCTAGCCTCTCCATCAACTTCCACAAAAGCTCCATCATTATGCTTGGCTCTGCTGATATTCTCGCACCCTTCATCTCTTCCATCCTAAATTGCAATATTGATCAATTCCCTATCTCCTACCTGGGTATTCCCCTGCGCCCTTCCAAACTGCATCGAGCTGATTGGGTCCCCCTCGTTTCTAAGATTGATGCCAGACTTTCGGGCTGGAAAGCGGAGGCCCTATCGGCCGCAGGCAGGCTGGTGCTTGTCAAATCGGTGCTCTCTTCCTTACCCACTTACTGGCTCTCTTTTCACAAACTACCTGCCTGGGTCTCCAAGCGAATCGATTCCGCTAGAAGATCCTTCCTCTGGAATGGGGGAAAAGTCAAATGCCTTGTCAGCTGGAGGATTGCCTGTTTGCATCGTGACCATGGTGGACTTGATATTCTTAACCTTCGAACCTTCAACCTTGCTCTTTTGGCCAAATGGTTATGGCGTCTTCTCTCACCGGGCCATTTCATTTGGAAAGATTGGATCCTTTCTGTTCACTATCATAATAACCCTTTCCGTGTCCTTCACCTCGCTCCCCTCTCTAAGCCATCCCCTTTCTGGTCTGGTGTACTTTCTTCCTTAGCCCGGGTCAAGCCGCTCTTTCAAGTATTTAGGCAACGGCTCGAATTGCCTCTTCTGGCAAGACTCATGGTCTCAACACTCTCCTCTTTACCGCTGCTTCCCTACTCTCTTTGCCTCTGCACCATTACAGTACCTCACAGTAGCCGACGCAGTTTCCTTAGGCCCTCTCGCGTTTTGTCCTGCTTTCCTTTTTGGTGATTGCCTGCTTCGCGAATTCCTTGCCGTCTCCAACCTGCTTCTGTCCATTAACCTGCCTACCTCCACCCCTGACCTATTCTCGTGGCCCCTATCCCCTTCCAAAGGCTTCTCAGTATCCCAATGCTATACCTACCTGAACCACCCTGGCAGACTTTTCTCCTTCGCCCGCATTTGCAAATGCCACCTCCCCCCGCGAATCCTCTTCTTCCAATGGTGTCTGATTCACGGTCGCATTAACACCAAAGACCGTCTCTCTCGTCTCAATATCCTTTCAGATCAGGTCTATGCTCTTTGCTGTTTGGAAGTCGAAACCATTAACCATCTGTTTGTAGATTGCGACTTTGCTCATTTCGTTTGGGTCTCTTCTTGTGCGCACATTCTTGGTTTCATCCCCTTCATTTCTAGCTTCTTCGACCATTGGCAGTACAACGCCCCGGATTCTCTTCTGGATTCTCTACTTGCAATTTTCTGTTGGGTCATTTGGAAAGAAAGAAATGCCCGTGTCTTTAACAAACCCGCTAGTTCGAGAGTGCTTTTATGCAACAGGATTATTAACATCTTTGCTTTTTGGACAGGCTCCAGCTTCTCTGCCCCTTTCAAGCTCCATCTTCCGCCTGCAGATTCTCCACTAGATGAGTCGGTGGGCAGCACATCTTCCGCCGCACCGGTTGGATATCATCCTTTTGGGCATGACTACTAGCTAAGACAGTATCACTTCATTTTCACTTTTATCTGACTGCTCTAGATGTATATATTGTACGGTAGTTTCATTTTCGGGTACTCTTTTTTGATGCTTCTGCTGATGTAATTTGACACTTTCTTTTTGGCTAACGATCAAGCATGTTGATCGTAATATTTATATTTAGTATCTATCACTAATCGGCTGTGTAGCTCCACGCTACACATCCATTCTGCTCAAAAAAAAAATTGAAAATGTAACTTTTAAGATTTTACTTATAACTTTATTATTTTTAAATATATATTTAAGATTTAAAATAGATTTAATAATAGAATTTAATATAATAAATTTAATAAAAAAATTAATTTAACTTATATATATAACATGTTTAAATATTTATTTAAAATTTATATTAATATTTTTAAAATAGATTTTTGTAATAACTTTAATAAATAGAGGTTGGAAAGATAAATTAAAGTTGACTCAAAATTTAAATTGGTTAATAATTGAATTTAAATAAAGATTGATTTGGAACTTATTAGTTTTGAGATTTTAAAGATATGTTTCTATAACTTGATAACTTGATTTTGATTAAAGAGGATTAAATGAATATTTTTATATTTAAATAAAATTGAAATTGAATATTTAATAATGATTTAAATTTGTAATTTGAGATTTTACATAAATATTATTAAAAATGATTGTGTGAATATTTTCAAATTTAAATAAAATTAAAGTTGAATTTTGGAAATATAAATGAAATTATCAAATTGAGTTATTGTAAATTGTTTGAATATTAAAACTTTGAAACCTATTGAATTGGAAGTGGTTTAAATTTGTAGTTCAAACCTGGAATAGAAGTCGATATAAGTTAAAAATGGTTTAATGAGAATTTGAATTGAACCTTTAATCTTTTTAATTGAAATTGTTGAAATTGAGATGTATTTAAATTGAATTTTGGAACTAAGTTTGATTTGAATTAATTTGTGAAATTGGAAGGAACAATTCTAATTTGAAACTATTTTCTATATAAACTATTTTTAATATATAAACTATTTTTAATATATAAAATATTTTAATCTAAAACATATTTTTAAATATAAACTATATTTTAATGTACAACTATTCCAATATATATACTACTTTCAATATTCAAACTATTTAAGTTGGAACTGTTATGATTTAGATTTAATGGATTTAAATGCGAATACTTTGATATAATGGTTTAACCTATTTTGTGGTAATGATTTCGAAAGTGAATATGATTTTGAAATGATTATGATTTGGAAGTGAATATGATTTTTGAAGTAAATAATGGTTTCGAAAGTGATATGATTTTGAAATGAATATGATATTTGGATATGAAGTATGAACTATTTGAAATGAAATGACCACGGTGTGAAATAAGCGTTTGGTTGTTAAAGAGACTAGAATCAGATATTGTCATACTCTCTGCTAATACCAAAAACCACTTTAACAATTGTGCTCGTGGTGGAGAATCCAGAACAAAGTGGGATGGTTTGGCAAACGTCTGTATGAGGTATGAACGCAGCCCGGACTCCCTCGAGTCAGCTTGATATGACTAAAACATGAGCTATACCGGCCAAGTGAGATCGCACCTCCGATCGAGCATGCTTCTTCGATACCATATCTATTACTTTGTGATTTGATTGGGTGCACCTCTGATTTGGGTGTGTGTCTCGAGGTGGGCGGTAGTAGCTGCTATGTGTTACCACCGGTTCGGGAGTGGAAACGGTAGAATCCTACCTTGGCATTGCCTTGCGTGCCTTGTTATATGCCTTATTGCGCCCACTACGAGTTTGGTTGTGTCGTACACTATGGAGTGCCCTTTGATAGCCCTCCAATTTATAGAGGAATTACGATACTGTATAGACTACGACATTTATATAAAATGTGTTAAGGGGGATATGGGTAACGTCTTAACGCTATTTTAATATTTTACTTTACTGTGACATTATCTATGTAGCGTATTGTACTATCTATGTAGATAGTTTAACGGATCCTTAAGGGATGGAATCCCAAACATCCTTTAAGTTATATTGCATTTCACTTGGCATTTCACTTGAGTTGATTTACTTGCATAAGAATGTTAATCCTGACTCGAGTGTTTTGTGTTTTGCTTTATGCTCGGGTTAAACTGAGTGTCACAACATTTGAGACTCACCTTTGGAGCTTGGAGCTTTGCTTGGAGATCTATCTTTTATATATTCAGCTTTCAGTTATTTCAGTTATTTCCAGTTGTTTATGTTCAGACTTGTCATTGGCTTTTGTATTTGAGACTTCTATGTATTGAATTTATGTTGTAGTTTACTTTAGACTATGATATTCTATAGTAGCTTCATGTACTACTATTTATCTATTTCCACTGCTTATTGTTACATTACTCTGTATCTATGATTCTGTGATTAATTTATTCACTGTATATGCTAAGTTTTGCCAAATATAAATTAACAATCTGTTGTTTTGAGCAATTCAAGTCTAACATGTGTGGATTATTTTTGATTTGAATGGCTCTAAATGGCGGGTCGTTACAGATTGGATCATTACTTTATCTAACAGCGAGTTTCCCCGATATAATGATGAGTTTGTGTCTTTGTGTCCGATATCACGCTAATCCTAAAGAGTTGCACCAACGAGCTATTAAATGAATCTTACGATATCAAATTGGAACTAAAGATTACGATCGTTTTTATTCAAAAAAATGTCGGTTCGAATTAGTATCATATGACGATGCTAATTTTGATGAATGTCGTGACAGAAAAAGTAGTAGTGATACATGCCACTTTATAGGTCAATCTTTAGTTTCATGATTTAATAAGAAACTTAATTGTGTTTCTTTATCTATATGTAAAGCATAATATATATCAGCTACTTTAGCTTGTGCTCGGATAATTTATATGCAACAAGCATGAAAAGATTTTGGTGTAAACTTAAAAAGTCACCCATTTACTATGATAAAACAGTATAATTACTTTAGCAAAAAATCTAATAAATCACTCTAGAACTAAGCACATTGATATAAGACACCATTTTTTAAGCGATCATTTTGAAAATAAAATATTACCCTAGAATTTGTAAACACAGAAAATCAAATTGCGAATATATTTACAAATCCATTAAGTGAAAATACATATGTTACATTACATTGAGAATTATGAATTTTTCAATAAAATATTTAGTCTAAAAAAATTAAAAGTTTTTACTCTAAAAGTTTTACTTGAACTTTGGAACTTCTTAAAATTTCTTTTTAATCCAGTTAATCACATATGTCATCCCAATGATGATTTCAATAAATATAATTTCCAATATACATAATACAGTGATGATTTTATAATATTATAGTAAAAATGCTTTTGTACACAAATAACATATGGTATTTGACAAATATAGTTTGTTTTCTTTCTGTTTATTTATAAAGTTTTGAAGTATTAAAATATACAGTTAACATTTAAAGTTTTTAGCACACTAGTATATCTAAATAAAATTAATTACTAAACGTTATAAACAAAAAATAATGGAAAAGGGTTTAATTTTATAAAACATTAAAAATTTTAGAAATTAAATTACTAATTAATATTTAAAGCCTTAAATCATTTTAAAAGCCTGAATACTTTATTGGCCACCGGTGCACTGGTGCCTATACACAGGTCCATCGGTGATTAAAAAGTTTGTCAGGTCCGAACGCTGATTTAAAACCCATCTCTTCACCTTTTACTTCACTTTCCTCTATCTACTCGAATTCAAAACCCTAGCCCCATTATTCCAGCCTCCATACTCCTAAGTCCATCAAATTTTTAGAAAAATTCATATCTCTTCAAAATGGAAGAGGGAAAAGAAGCATCTCTGTAACGACCCGTATTTTACGGATCGAAAAGTTTGTCAAAATCTGGGATTTTCAGCATTTTCTAGTTGTTTCAGATTTTGGTTGAAATTGCCTAAGTCTTAGGTCGTACGCGACCTAGAGAACTAAATGTTGTTGGCGACTTAGGAGATAAGTCGTGAGCGACTTAGAGAAGGTCTGCGACCTAAGGGGATAGGCAAGTTAAGGGATAAGTCTGGGTCGAGTTGCCGACTTAAGGTAGTGACCGACCTAAGTGATAAGTCGTGACCGACTTAAGAGGTTTAGGCGACCTAAGGAAGAGTAGTAGGCGACCTAAGTATTCTGGGGTAGAGTTAGGTCGGCAACGACCTAAGGAAATGTTGTGAGTGACCTAAGTGTTTGGGTGAGTTAAGTGTTAGGTCGGCAGTTCGAGTTAGCGACCTAAGAGATAGGAGGGAGCGACCTAGTAGAGTTAACGACTTAGGGGATAAGCAGTTTGCGACCTATAAGAGTTAGCGACCTATGGGATTGACCGACCTAAGTGTTAGCGTAGTTAGGTCGTTAGATCTGTGTTGAGTTAGGTCGTAGGCGACCTAAGATGGTTAGGTCGCGTGTGTGTTAGGTCGCAACCCAACTGAGTCGTAGGTAGTTAAGTCGTTAGGTTGTTAGATCGCTGGGTTTCCTAAGTGTTAGGTCGCTGAGGAGTTAAGTCGTGCATCTGTTAGGTCGGAGAGGCTTAGGTCGGAGAGGCTTAGGTCGGAAGCGACTTAGGGAGATAGCTAGATTTTGACTTAAGGAATTTCAGCTATAAATAGGAGGGGTTGTTCTCACTTTTTGGGATCCGGATTTTGAAGCGACGAAGTGCTGCCATTTTGAGAGCTCGACTTCTACACTTCTTCACTTTTTTTCTCCACTCTAATCTAGTGCTTCCATCCATCCAAGTTGAAGATCAAATTGAAGATCCAAGAGCTTAGATTGAAGATCTTCATCTTTTCAAGAGAGAGTTCTTCGTTTGAAGCGGATTCGTGATAGATCAAGCTTCATCCTTTGCTGTCCAGATCTGAAGCGTGTTGATTTGGGTTGGTTTAGGTGATTTGGTGAGTGGTGATTATCTCTCACACGGATCCAAAGGAGTATATCGGATTGTTGGCTCGATTTGGTGTTAAAATAGTGATCTCCATGCATTTTCTTCATCCTAAGTGTAGATCCGTATAGATCCATTGTTCATGATGATGTTACATCCATTTTATCATATGTTAACCTATGCAAGTTCATTCATCAAGTTTGTAGAGATATAATCCATGTTTTCATGCTTATTGGACTTTCAACTCTTTAATTACGAAAATGCCATTATTGTTATAATTGTCTACTTAGATCATATTTGAATGCTTGATTGCTTGGATTGATGTTTGATTTGATTGCTTGTTATGAACTAGATGATTGATGATTAGATTTAGATCGAAGATGATTCAAAAGCTAAGGGAAAGGCTCTTGAATTGGGAAAGCTGCTCGTGGCATATGTAGCGGGATGATGAAGCTCTTATGCATAGATGTGATGATGTGAAGTTGAGATGAGGCTTTGCAAGGATGTAATGAGGCGAGGCATCATATGATGAAGACTTGGTCTAATCCAGACGGGATCATTCCAAGCATGTTGATAACTCGGTGATATGATTCGAGTTGAGGATAATGAATGGATATAAGAATAGTCGTCGAGGAGGATGACTAGGAGGCTTGGATAGCATCGTTGTTGAAGGTTCTAGCATGCTCTAAGCAAGAGTACGTTTGGGCAGATTCGATAGTCCCAACGACTAACTGTTGATGGTCGAGTACTCTGGGCAGATTCGATAGTCCTAGGCACGGGCTGCGACGACGTGCGGGAGTTATGTCTAGAACCGGGGTTTCCATTAGCCCTTGACGGACGGCTGAAAGAATGTGCCGGTCATTCAATTAACGGTGATATCGAAGCAATGATAACAGTGATAGCCAGAGTCATGGATGTTTGGCTGTATCGTCATTCGGACTCAAGAGCGGTATTTTCTGGGTGCTTATCTGATTTAGGCCTTGGTACTTGGAAAACATCGCCCTTGACTCGAGTAATAATAGCTTTACTTTAAATTGTATGCTCTGCTATGTTTGCTTCTGCTTAGTGTATGTTTGGGGGCTATCATTGTAGAATGAGGTTGGAGTGGGAGGGTTGTATTCCTATTCCTTTTCCTTTATGCTCTTTTGGTATGTTGTTAGTTAATTTACTGCTCACTAAGACTGTTGTCTGACTCAAGGCTTTATGTTTTAATTCTTATTGCCTTGGGCTGTTCGTCCATTTTTGGGACGGGCAGACTAGGTAACAGGTGACAGGTGCTGTTCTCTTCTCACGATGCTGATATCGAAGACGAGCTGGAGGGTTGCATATTATCTTCTTATTATACGTACTGGATGTTCCGCTGTTTTGTATTCTCTGAGAGATATGTAGTGAGGCTTGATGTATTGACTATTTGGATGCTTGTATTCAACTATTATGGAGTTTTATATGATGGCATTTTGTTCTGTAAAGCTTCACTATACATAAGTTCTATTGTATTTTGTCCATGCGCTGTGAGCAATACGATAGATTCTGTTGTTTAATTTACCTTGATAATCGTCCATGGTCACCTGGCACACTTTACAGCGCACTTTCTCTAGATTCGGTGCAGGGGTCATGGGCGGTCGTCACATTTGGTATCAGAGCATTGGTTAATCGATTTTACCCAACGCTCGCCGTCGTAACTACGTATGAGAGACGTAATTGTATTTTGATGGATGATTACTATATATAATATAGTAGCTTAGTAGAGTTTGAGTCCTTTATGCAGTTGTTTCTCTAGATGTTCTAATCATTCCTTTTTATAGATATTGAGAATGAGTCGAAGAGGGAGACCAACTGCTAGGGAAGGTCGTGCTACTGAAGAGACTGCTGATTATGCAGCCATGTTCGAAGCTATGATGACTTCGATCATGAGAAGGATACCAGTTCCGGGGGCAGCAGTTGATGTTGGAGTTCAAGTCCAAACTCCGAAACCAGTGGATTTTGCTAAGTTGTGCAAGGACTATACTGCACTTGGAGGGAAGGTTTTCTTAGGAACGGAATCAACTATTGAGGTCCAGAGGTGGATAGATGCTTGTAGAAGGATCTTTGGAGATTTGGGAATTGAGGATGCGACTAAGAGGAAGTTGGCATCGAGGCAGCTTCAAGGGAGAGCTTCTGATTGGTGGAACTCTATTACCATCAATACTCCGGAAGAAGAGATTACTTGGGAGCAATTCCAAGCTAGGTTTGAAGCTAAGTTCATTTCTACAGAGCAGAAGTCTGTTCTGTTTAAGAGGTTTGTGGAGCTCAAGCAGGGTGGAAGATCTGTTCTTGAGTATGTTTCTGAGTTTGAGGCTTTGTCCAAGTATGCCCGGTCATATATTGAATCCGCTTATCAGAAGAATGAGAAGTTTGTGACAGGCTTGGACAGTTATCTTAGGAGACAGTTGGTGGATCATTTGGACGATTCATTTGAGAAGCTTGTGGAGAAAGCTCTTAGGCATGAGAGTCTGTTTCCTAAGGAAGGATCTGTTGTTGCTGTGACCAGGGAAGAGTCTAAACCCCAGCAGGGTGGAAACAAGAAGAGGAAGCAGCAGCAGCAGAAGGGTAAGGATGGCCAGAAGAAGCCGAAAGGCGAGGTGACTTGCTACAATTGTCAGCAAAAGGGCCATTTCTCGAAGGATTGTAAGAATCCTAAGGTGCCGATGAAGTGTCACAACTGTGACAAGCCCGGGCATTTCAGGAAGAGTTGTCCAGAACCGAGGAAGGACAGGCAGATTGTGCAAGCCTATGCTTTAGGAGCTGTTCCATCGTCTTCGAAAGCTCCTACTGCTGAAGAGAAGGGAAAGAGTGTGGTTGTTCAAGGTACTCTTTTCCTATGTGGTATTCCAGTTAGAGTTTTGTTTGATACTGGAGCATCGCATTCGTTTGTTTGTAATGAACTAGTAGGCCGGTTAGGTTTGGAACCGGATATTGTTGATAGGCCATTGGTTGTGACTAATCCAGTTGGGGGTTCGTCTTGTTTGTGTATGTTATGCCGTGGTCTAATTGTATCGAGTCATGGTTGCTCTTTTGTTTGTGATTGTTTTGTTCTGAACTTTGCGGGGTTCGGAATTATTTTGGGTATGGACTGGCTTAGGAAGTATGCGGCTAAGGTTGATTGTGAGAGGCTGGAGGTGACAGTCGAGAATGTGGAAGGGCGAAAGATTGTGATACGATGTAAGCATGAGGAAGGCATCTTCATGAGCTTCATGTATTCGCTAGTTGTTCCACGGAATGGACTGTCTTTAGTGCCAATCGCAAATGGATTCGAGGATGTCTTTGACGAAGTCAAAGGGTTGCCGCCGCATAGAGAGATCGAGTTTCGTATAGATCTAGTTGAAGGAGCCAGACCTGTTGTGATGCCTCTTAGGCGGATGGCGCCTAGGGAACAGCAAGAGTTGAGGGTGCAAGTTGATGATCTTTTGCAGAAAGGATTCATTCGGCGTAGTGTGTCCGAGTGGGGTGCACCAGTTGTGTTTGCAACCAAAGCAGATGGGTCGTTGAGATTGTGCGTCGATTATCGTGAGCTGAATAAGGTGACTAAGAAGAACAAGTATCCATTGCCGAGGATAGATGACTTGTTTGATCAGCTTCACGAAGCTAGGGTGTTTTCTCAGATGGATTTGGCAACGGGATTTCACCAGTTGAGAGTAGCTAAGGATAGTGTGCCGAAGACTGCTTTTAGGACACCATCCGGTTTCTTTGAGTGGCTGGTAATGCCGTTTGGATTGACTAACGCGCCAGCATATTTTGTGGATCTTATGAATAGAGTGTTCAGAGATCAGTTGAACAAGTTCGTACTTGTGTTCGTGGATGATATTCTGATTTATTCCAGAACGGAAGAAGAGCACAAGACGCACTTGCGTATTGTTTTGGAAATCTTACGGAAACATCAGCTGAAGGCTAAGTTTTCGAAGTGTCACTTCTGGAAGAGTGAAGTGAGGTTCTTAGGCCATGTTATTTCTGGAAGTGGAATAGCGGTTGATCCCGCTAAGGTGGCAGCAATCCAGGATTGGGTTAGACCTAAGAATGCATCTGATGTGAGAAGTTTTCTTGGATTAACAGGATATTATCGACGGTTTATCAAAGACTTCTCCAAGGTAGCTGCACCATTAACAGGATTGACGAAAAAGAACCAAGTGTTCAGTTGGGATGCTAAGTGTGAGCAAGCTTTCGGAATCCTGAAAGAGAGATTGACGAGTGCTCCTGTTTTGACTATTCCAAGTGGGAATGATGAGATGGTGGTTTACACCGACGCATGTGGTACTGGACTTGGAGCAGTGCTGATGCAGAGGGATAAAGTTGTTGCATATGCCAGTCGACAACTGAAGCCGCATGAAAGGAATTACCCAACTCATGATTTGGAGTTAGCGGCGATTGTATTTGCCCTGAAGATGTGGAGGCATTATCTGTTGGGAGTTCGATTCGAGTTGTTTACGGATCATAAGTCGTTGAAGTATCTTTTCTCCCAAAAGGATTTGAATCTTCGGCAACAACGTTGGCTAGAGTTTTTAGCATCATATGATTTTGGTATAGCTTATACTCCGGGAAAAGGTAACGTAGTGGCAGATGCGTTAAGTCGAAGACATGCAGGATTGGGAGCCATGTTTTCAGAATGGAAGAGTCTCGAGTATTTAGCTGGATTTGTCTTCAGGCCTAGATGTGAATTGGAACCTGAGATGTTGGCAAACTTATCAATAAGACCGACTCTTGTGGAAAGGATTGGCGAGAGTCAAAAGCGAGATGATAAGCTTGTCAAGATTATCCGTGATTTGGAATCTGGATTGGAACCAGAAAGGGATAAAGGATTCGAGGTCGATAGAGAAGGTTGGCTTCGAAAGCAAGGACGACTAGTGGTTCCCGATATAGATGAGTTGAGGAGTGAAGTTCTGAAGGAAAGTCATCACTCGAAGTTGACAATTCATCCAGGTGGAAATAAGATGTATCGGGATATGAAGAGAACCTACTACTGGGAAGGCATGAAGAAGGATGTTGGAAATTTTATTTCCAAGTGTATGAACTGCCAGTTGGTAAAAGCCGAACAGAAGAAGCCAAGTGGATTGCTTCAGCCATTAGAAGTTCCTACATGGAAGTGGGAGCAGATATCGATGGATTTTATTGATGGACTACCTAGAACAAGAACGGGAAATGAAGGGATTTGGGTCATAGTAGATCGTCTGACTAAGAGCGCAAGATTCATTCCTGTTCGATCGACTAGGACTGCATCAAAGTTGGCTGAGTTGTATGTTAAGTGGATAGTTCGATTCCATGGTATTCCAAGAGTATAGTGAGCGATCGAGACCCATTGTTCACTAGTGGATTTTGGAGGAGCTTCCAGGAAGTTTTGGGAACCGAGTTGTGTTTGAGTACAGCTTATCACCCTCAAACATATGGTCAGACCGAGAGAGTCAACCGAGTTTTGGAAGATCTTCTTAGAGCATGTGTTTTGGATTTCGGAGGATCATGGGAAGATCACCTTCATTTGGTGGAGTTTGCGTACAACAACAGTTGCCAGTCAAGCATTGGTATGGCACCGTATGAGGCATTGTATGGAAGACCGTGTAACTCTCCGACATGTTGGTTGGAAACTGGAGAAAAGCTGATACTTGGGCCAGAGATGATTCGACAGACTTTAGATTGTATAGAAATCATTCGGCAACGAATGAAGGCAGCCCAAGATCGTTAGAAGAGTTATGCCGATAAGCGTCGAAAGGGTTTGCAATTCGACGTAAGAGATATGGTTTTTGTGAAGATTTCTCCACTGAAGAATGTTATTCGATTCGGGAAGAGAGGAAAATTGACTCCGAGATTTGTTGGACCATTCCCGATTATCGAGCGAATTGGAAAGCTCGCTTACAGATTGGAGTTACCAGAGAAGATGTCGAGTGTGCACAATGTTTTTCATGTATCATATCTACGGAAGTATGTGCACGACTCAAATGCAGTAGTTTCTGCAGATAGCTATGAAGATTTTGAAGTTGATCCAGTTGATAGAAGACCTCGTAAACCGCTTCGTGTTGTTGAAACCGACACGAAACAGCTTAGGAGGAAGGTAGTTAAGTTGCTCAAGATACAATGGAGTGATGATGATAACGACTGTACGTGGGAGGTGGAAGAGAGGATGAAGGCAGCTCATCCTGAACTCTTCAAGGTATGGCCCTAAGGTGTCGTCTCATCTCGCGATATTGTAACTTGTTCTAAGTCTTAGAATTCTGTACGCTAAGCTAGAATTGGATGCATGGTTTGTTGATTGCTATGGATGGTAGGCGTACAGAATAGTCTTTGATTGTTATGATTGCTTGGAATTTCGGGGGCGAAATTCCTAAGGGGGAGAGAATGTAACGACCCGTATTTTACGGATCGAAAAGTTTGTCAAAATCTAGGATTTTCAGCATTTTCTAGTTGTTTCAGATTTTGGTTGAAATTGCCTAAGTCCTAGGTCGTACGCGACCTAGAGAACTAAATGTTGTTGGCGACTTAGGAGATAAGTCGTGAGCGACTTAGAGAAGGTCTGCGACCTAAGGGGATAGGCAAGTTAAGGGATAAGTCTGGGTCGAGTTGCCGACTTAAGGTAGTGACCGACCTAAGTGATAAGTCGTGACCGACTTAAGAGGTTTAGGCGACCTAAGGAAGAGTAGTAGGCGACCTAAGTATTCTGGGGTAGAGTTAGGTCGGCAACGACCTAAGGAAATGTTGTGAGCGACCTAAGTGTTTGGGTGAGTTAAGTGTTAGGTCGGCAGTTCGAGTTAGCGACCTAAGAGATAGGAGGGAGCGACCTAGTAGAGTTAACGACTTAGGGGATAAGCAGTTTGCGACCTATAAGAGTTAGCGACCTATGGGATTGACCGACCTAAGTGTTAGCGTAGTTAGGTCGTTAGATCTGTGTTGAGTTAGGTCGTAGGCGACCTAAGATGGTTAGGTCGCGTGTGTGTTAGGTCGCAACCCAACTGAGTCGTAGGTAGTTAAGTCGTTAGGTTGTTAGATCGCTGGGTTTCCTAAGTGTTAGGTCGCTGAGGAGTTAAGTCGTGCATCTGTTAGGTCGGAGAGGCTTAGGTCGGAGAGGCTTAGGTCGGAAGCGACTTAGGGAGATAGCCAGATTTCGACTTAAGGAATTTCAGCTATAAATAGGAGGGGTTGTTCTCACTTTTTGGGATCCGGATTTTGAAGCGACGAAGTGCTGCCATTTTGAGAGCTCGACTTCTACACTTCTTCACTTTTTTTCTCCACTCTAATCTAGTGCTTCCATCCATCCAAGTTGAAGATCAAATTGAAGATCCAAGAGCTTAGATTGAAGATCTTCATCCTTTCAAGAGAGAGTTCTTCGTTTGAAGCGGATTCGTGATAGATCAAGCTTCATCCTTTGCTGTCCAGATCTGAAGCGTGTTGATTTGGGTTGGTTTAGGTGATTTGGTGAGTGGTGATTATCTCTCACATGGATCCAAAGGAGTATATCGGATTGTTGGCTCGATTTGGTGTTAAAATAGTGATCTCCATGCATTTTCTTCATCCTAAGTGTAGATCCGTATAGATCCATTGTTCATGATGATGTTACATCCATTTTATCATATGTTAACCTATGCAAGTTCATTCATCAAGTTTGTAGAGATATAATCCATGTTTTCATGCTTATTGGACTTTCAACTCTTTAATTACGAAAATGCCATTATTGTTATAATTGTCTACTTAGATCATATTTGAATGCTTGATTGCTTGGATTGATGTTTGATTGCTTGTTATGAACTAGATGATTGATGATTAGATTTAGATCGAAGATGATTCAAAAGCTAAGGAAAAGGCTCTTGAATTGGGAAAGCTGCTCGTGGCATATGTAGCGGGATGATGAAGCTCTTATGCATAGATGTGATGATGTGAAGTTGAGATGAGGCTTTGCAAGGATGTAATGAAGCGAGGCATCATATGATGAAGACTTGGTCTAATCCAGACGGGATCATTCCAAGCATGTTGATAACTCGGTGATATGATTCGAGTTGAGGATAATGAATGGATATGAGAATAGTCGTCGAGGAGGATGACTAGGAGGCTTGGATAGCATCGTTGTTGAAGGTTCTAGCATGCTCTAAGCAAGAGTACGTTTGGGCAGATTCGATAGTCCCAACGACTAACTGTTGATGGTCGAGTACTCTGGGCAGATTCGATAGTCCTAGGCACGGGCTGCGACGACGTGCGGGAGTTATGTCTAGAACCGGGGTTTCCATTAGCCCTTGACGGACGGCTGAAAGAATGTGCCGGTCATTCAATTAACGGTGATATCGAAGCAATGATAACAGTGATAGCCAGAGTCATGGATGTTTGGCTGTATCGTCATTCGGACTCAAGAGCGGTATTTTCTGGGTGCTTATCTGATTTAGGCCTTGGTACTTGGAAAACATCGCCCTTGACTCGAGTAATAATAGCTTTACTTTAAATTGTATGCTCTGCTATGTTTGCTTCTGCTTAGTGTGTGTCTGGGGGCTATCATTGTAGAATGAGGTTGGAGTGGGAGGGTTGTATTCCTATTCCTTTTCCTTTATGCTCTTTTGGTATGTTGTTAGTTAATTTACTGCTCACTAAGACTGTTGTCTGACTCAAGGCTTTATGTTTTAATTCTTATTGCCTTGGGCTGTTCGTCCATTTTTGGGACGGGCAGACTAGGTAACAGGTGATAGGTGCTGTTCTCTTCTCACGATGCTGATATCGAAGACGAGCTGGAGGGTTGCATATTATCTTCTTATTATACGTACTGGATGTTCCGCTGTTTTGTATTCTCTGAGAGATATGTAGTGAGGCTTGATGTATTGACTATTTGGATGCTTGTATTCAACTATTATGGAGTTTTATATGATGGCATTTTGTTCTGTAAAGCTTCACTATACATAAGTTCTATTGTATTTTGTCCATGCGCTGTGAGCAATACGATAGATTCTGTTGTTTAATTTACCTTGACAATCGTCCATGGTCGCCTGGCACACTTTACAGCGCACTTTCTCTAGATTCGGTGCAGGGGTCATGGGCGGTCGTCACAATCTCCTTAACTTCTTTTTGCTCAGTCGACGCATTAGTAACTGATGAGTTTAGGAATTAGTTGAAGAATAAGAGCGAAAATATCAAGAAATTCAAGGCTTTAATCGTGAATGAACATCTCTACGGTCATCCAGTAAATTTGGATACTCTAAACTTGTATGACATTCGAAATGTATTCACCCATGCTCAATTGATTAACATAATAAACAAGAATGGTTTTGAAATTACATATACCCTAGATGTATAACACTCTTTTATGCTAATCTTGAGCTAGGAAATGATGACAATGGATTAGTTTTGTCTACAAGCGTAAAAGATGTTGAAATAGCTTTTATTGAAAATGAATTAGGCGAGATTTTTGGAATTTCATCCGATGGATTGCTATTAAATGTAGTAATTTTGAATGAGAAGCCTATTTTGTGTCAAATATTCAAAGAAGTGATGCTAATTAGACAACATCTGACCTGACCCATCAAGCTTGGATTAAAACTAGAATCCTTCAATATAACTTAATCCCAAAAATGAGCAGTTTTGGCGAGATTTATCCTTTGTTCCATAAAGCCAAATATGTCATTAGGAAATATTCAAGTGAATTAGGCTAATGTGATAATGAATAATATGATCGAGAACCGTTTGGGAGAAAGACGAAGATATAAATCCATACGACAATTTGATTTCAATGATTTTTCGTTGCTTTAGTATTGTGTTAGATAATGAAAATCCAATTAGGCACCCATATTCTAGCATTTTTGATGAAATTTTTTTGAAAGCAATAAAGATATTGCAACTTTAGATGATATCATGGTCCAAAATTTTGTACATCATCCAGTAGAGGAAGACATATCTAGTACATCTTCTCTACATCCTATTTTTCTCATGCATACCTCCCTATCAGTTGAAAAGCATATCATTGCTAGGGCGATAGGTAAGGGCAGTTGATTCAGACTATTCATGGGGAGCAGCTAGAGCAAATGTAACAGCCCACTTTTCCGTACAGTTTAAGCGGACAATCAACCATACATGACCCACTCAAATTGAACGGAAAGGAGGATAGTTAAGGAAAAGAAAGAAGACAAGAAGAAAACTAAAACAAAAGAGAATGTCACAGTGGAACGAATAATCTATAATATACAACAAATCTTTACCCAAAGAAAATGTAATATACATACACTAATTAGAGTATACCAACCTATTTCAGCCTGGACAGTTATAACAACTTATCCTTCCAATTACTGATAAATACAACCAATAGATAACATAGCAGAACACAAAGAAAATGCAGAAACGTCTTGGGCCTCCAGCTTGTCCCCTGAGCTCCAATGCATCCAAAGCAATCTATAAACATGCTAGGTCCGACCCGAGCATTATAATAAAATAACACCCTAGTCAGTTTGGTAAAACAACATGAGAAAAACACACCCAAATGGATTTTTAAAGTTATCAAACTCTTTTCAAAATAAAGGTATCTCGTAAGACCACGCCGCACATAAACATGGACGGGTTTTTACCTTACGATAACCAAAACATTTTATATAGAAAATCCATTGATATTATAATAATGTCTAGGGATCAAAGTAAAATATGAATATAGTTGAAATTCTTGCATCTCACGTTTCAGCATAGTTGGGCACAACTAAGTCCATACGGCGCTTATTGGAGAATGGATTCCATGTAATGACTGGGCTACTGGGGTATCGCCCATCACAGTGCATCTCTAGATAAAATAACACCAAGGACCTCGCCAGGATCCCCTACCAACACATCGCCGACCTACCACTTAACTAGTAGTATCGAATATGATCACCTCTTTTGTTAATGGGCCTCGAAGCATACAAAAGAGAAATAATATTGAATCTAGATAGGGATGATCATACTCTAATTGGGAGCGACCCACTTAGCCCTGCTCAATCTCTCCTGTTTTAGTCATTCCCGGTTGATGAGGCTTAAGGCTATGTTTTACCTTTTATATAGCACCTCCCACTTGGAATGCTAACACTGTCCTCCAAGCAACAATGCAATGCCAACATTCATCCATACAATTTGTCTAGGAGATGGACAAACCGAAGGCACTACTTCTACTACATCCATTTTGGAATCACCCTTAGGATTAATAGCAAGTAGCCCTTGCACTTCAGAGCTCTATCTTCAATTCCATCATCTTCAAGATATCTTCACTTCGAAACGCTTGAGTTGGATCGAAGTGGTTTTTGGATAACGTATCTGATCCTGGTCTCTTTAAAACAACATTCGATAATTTCTGATAAACTTAACTCCGGTTCTTTAGGAAATAAATAGTCAAAGATAAGAGCAGAGATCACATCCTAACCATTAGTGGATGGATTTCCTTATCGTTTGTCCTAGGAGAACAAAACGAGATTTATACGCATAATATAACATTATCGGAGATGATATTGCCATATAACTCACGTGTTTCTCCTAGATATTTCCAAAGTTACGTTTTGGGTCCATATTTGATAGTCTGTTATTTATCTATCAACAAACACACATCCAAATCAAGGGTTTAATTCCATAGGAAGCAGATGATTGAATTGCTTCTTTTACTAAGAAAAACATTTCATTATGTGACTTTTTACTTTACTCGTGACAAAGAGATTTGATTTTACAATTACGTAGTGAAAGGATTAATCTCTTGAAGTACATGAATGTAAAAATTGAGATATAAATAATCTTAAAACAATATTATATATAAGTAATCTTAAAATAATATGAAATATAAATAATCTTAAACAATATTAAATATACATAATCTTAATACCATATTAGATATAAATAAATAACTTAGAAAAAGACAGATAAAAAGGTTGGAGTAAAATAGAAGTTAAATCCTTTAAAAAAATATTTTTGAAACCCAATTTCTGATTTAAAATCATTCTCTGTTTCAAAACCAACTTCAACTCAAATGGCGATTTATAGTATTTTTAAAATACTAATTTGAGGCCAATAGATACCAACGTTTAACCAATATCGATATTGATTTTTCTATCACTATAGGGTTTAAGTTGATCATATAACAATGTCATAACCCATAGTGTTAACAATCAAGTTTGATATTCAATGATTCATATAATAGAAATATTATTGAAAACATTTCAATAATGGTGAGGAATCCCGTTGGATTCCTCCAACCTGTCCCCTCGCATCACAACTCATATATATCAGCATATATATAAATAAATTTAATAGTGGTGAGGAGTCCAGTTGGATCCCTCCAACCTATTCCCATGCATTACAACTCTTATATAATAATATAATATGGGTCATCTGCTACTAGGCGGCTATATATAAAAGGTCATAAGCTCTAGGGGCGGGGATAAAACCAAACCAACTGATAAAACAGTAAATCACCTAAACATCCAATCAATAATTTTTATCAACTATATAACATACTGGTTAACCAAAAAGGTGAGTTTAACTCATAGAAATACATATGGTCGTCGAAGTGTTTCAGTTTGGATTAAAATCGAACAAGCGTTCAATTATAACGCAAATTCCTGCTAGCTCCAAATCCATCTAATACAACTCTATATCATAGTATTTGCTGATACGATTGCAACGCAACTCGTCACGTTCAATTTCGACCTTGTATGAAAGAGATAAGTAGTTTACAATATTTGAATTAATCATAATTTTATATTCCTTAATTGTGCAAGTTAGCCGTTAATCATCCTTCTTCCATCGTTTATCCCAGGCCATGCGCGTTCAAATCCAACTCGACCACGATTTTGACACCTCGTCCCCGCCGCTACACTTCATCAGAGACGCCGCACTTCGACTGACGGTTGCTCCGTCTACGAGCTTCCTATCGCCAATGGTCTCGCTTTCCCTAGTGCCGCCATCGCCGAGCATGACGTCGACAAAACTATCGACATTCAACCCATTCGCACTGCCACCACGGTTCATCATTAGCCACCAAACTCCACCACGTCGTAGCGCCGACCACCTTCTCCATCTTCCCTTCAGATCCCATCGACCAAAGTTCGATGACAACGCCGCAATCGGCGAAAAATGCTGCGGCGATCATTTGAGAATCGCCGCCACCCCGGGCCACCATGCCCTTTCTCCACCATCCATCGCCTATCCTTTGACACTGCCGACATATTCCTTGTTGGGGACATCGCCAAATAACGCCATTAATGGCTCCGATGATCGAGAGCCATTGGATTGAGGAGTTTAAATTTTGAAAATTTCGAACCATTTTTCTAATATCAATGCGATTATATAGAGGGAAGGGAGTAAAGGTGAGAACATGGGAAAGCAATGCTATGGCATGGCATAGGTATGGTGTGGGTACGGGAAGTATATATTATATTCAATAAACCCTGATATTACACGTCCGAATAATCTCGAACTCCTATCGAGACATGCTCACTGGTGCTCTATATGTAATACCCGTATTCCGAACACAATAGAACTATTATCGAGACCTAATTCAATCATATGCAGAAGTTATCTTTTCAAACCCAATCACATTATATTAATTTCTATAATTAATTTACATGCGTTTCGAACTCGCATGACCACATGATACGTCCAATTGTTATGAAAATTAACGGCGTACAATAATCTACTATTATAGATCCAATGAAACTGGTTTCGTCGAATTCCAAGACAGTGTCTCAGAAGGCAATTTTCATACGTTAATTAAAAGGAATTATTATTAAAAATAGTTTAATCACTTTTAATTCAAATTCAAAAATTTACTATTTTCATTCTTATTCAAATAGAAATTAAATTAGCTTCTGAAATCATTTTTATTCATATTAAAATTTAGGATTCAATTATTTAAACAATTACAAAATTAAATTAACAATTCATATTATTAAATAAATCCCTATATTTGAAATTTAAGTTGTTTTGGCTTTTAGACTTACATTTCAATTTTTAAAATAAATTAAATATTCCAAAACCAAATGTCAAAAATTCTGGGACATTACATTCTTCGTCCTTAAAAGAATTTCGTCCCCAAAATTTCCAAAATAATAAAAATGCCCCAAACTCATTAACTTTTCAAAACCAATTAGTTGAAATAGATTACCAAATTATTTTAAGCCTTTAACTTCATTCACCGATACCAACTAATACCATCCAAAGTTATAACACAAAATCAAATTTTAGTTATCAAAAATTTCCTAACTCTTTAATTTATAGAAAATTTCGGCAACGTCTCCTTTAGGCGGTTTGATCGGAAAATTTCATAATATATATATATATATATATAATCACAAATATACATCTCATCTTGAGGGATGAGACATCCCGTAGGAAAAAATATAAAAATACGATATGTAATCCGAGATGTGTACCTTTTATAAGTATTAGCAAGCATATACAATCAATTATAATGCGAAAGTGAGCTCCAAACGCGAAGCATACGCCGTCTGCACCTACTAATCACTCAACAACCAATGAGAACAAGTACATGAAAAGTAGTATCAATATATAACATAGACTATACAATAAGCATATGAAAATGTAGCAAATGTAACTAGAGAAACCATCAATATTCATCCAACTAATTCATAACAATATTAAATAAAAATAATCTTAAAACAATATTAAATATAAATAAATAACTTAGAAAAGAGGGATAAAAAGGTTGGAGTAAAATAGAAGTTAATCCTTTAGAATAAAATATTTCCGAAAGCCAATTTCAGATTCAAGATCATTTCCTTTTTCAAAACAAATTTCAACTTAAATGGCGATTAATAGTATTTTTCAAATATTAATTTGAGGCCAATAGCTACCCAATGTTTAACCAATATCGATATTGATTTTTCTATCACTACAGGGTTTAAGTTGATCATATACTAAAGTCATAACCCATAGTGTTAACAATCAGGTTTGATATTCAATGATTCATATAAAAGGAATTTATTGAAAACATTTCAACAATGACAAGGAATCCCGTTGGATTCCTCCAACCCGTCCCTCTGCATCATAAATCATATATATCAGCACATATACACAAATAAAATTCAATAGTGTTGAGGAATCCAGTTGGATCCCTCCAACCTGTTCCACAGCATCATAGCTCTTATATAATCATATAATATGGGTCATCCGCTACTAGTGGTTATATATAAAAGGTCATCCGCTCCAAGGGCGAGAATAAAACCAAACCAACTGATAAAATAGTAAATCATCCAAACATCCAATAAACAATTTTTATCAACTATATATCATACTGGTTAACCAAAAAGGTGAGTTCAACTCACCGAAATTCCTGATGTCGCCGAACCGTTCTGGTTTGGATTGAAATCGAGCAAGTGTTCAATTTTAACCCAAATTCCAACTAACTTCAAATCCATCCAATCAAACTCTATATGGTAGTATTCACTGATACAATCGCAACCCAACTCGTCATGTTCAATTTCGACCTCGTATGAAAGAGATAATTAGTTTACAACATTTGAATTAATTAAAATAATTTTAAATTCCTTAATTACATTAGTTAGCCATTAGTCATCCTTCTTCCATCGTTCATCCTAGGCCACGCACGTTCAAACCGAACTCAACCACAATTTTGACGCCTCGCCGCCACCGCTACACTTCATCAAAGACCATCGCACTTCAGCCAAAGTTTGCCCCGTCCACGAGCTTCCTATCGCTAGTGGTCTCGCCTTCCCTAGTGCCGCTATTGCCGAGCATAACATCGACAAAACTGTCGACATTCAACCCAGTCGCCCGCCGTCATAGCCCACCTTTAGCCACCAAACTCCACCATGTCGTAGCCCTGACCACCTTCTCCATCTTCCCTTCAGTCCCCATCGACCAAAGTTTGACGATAACGCCGCAATCGATGAAAAACATTGCTGTTGTCATCTAAGAATTGCCGCCATCCTAGGCCGCCGCGCCTCATCTCTACCATCCATTGTCTATCCCTTGACGTCGGCGACATATTCCTAGTTTGGGACTTCGCCAGATAACGCCATTAACGGCTCCAATGATTGAGATCCATTGGATTAAGGAGTTTAAATTTTGAAAATTTTGAACCATTTTTATGATATCAACACGATTATATAGAGGGAATGGAGTAAGGGTGAGAATGTGGGCAAGAAATGCTATGGCATGGCATAGGTATGGTGTGGGTACGAGAAGTATATATATTATATTCAATAAACCCCGATATTACACGTCCGAATAATCTCGAACTCCTATCGAGACGTGCTCACTAGCTTTCTATATGTAATACCCATGTTCCGAACACAATAAAACTATTATCGAGACCTAATTCGATCATATGCAGAAGTTAACTTTTCAAACCCCATCATATGATATTAATTTTTGTAATTAATTTACATACATTTCGAACTCACATGACCACATGATACATCCAATTGTTATGAAAATCGATGGCGTACAATAATCTACTATTACAGCTCTAATGAAACTGGTTTCATCGACATCCGAGACAGTGTCCCAAAAGGCTATTTCATACGTTAATTAAAATGAATTATTATTAAAAACAGTTTAATCACTTTTAATTCAAATTCAAAAGTTTACTATTTTCATTCTTATTCAAATAGAAATTAAATGAGCTTTCGAATTCAATTTTGTTCATATTAAAATTTAGGATCCAATTATTTAAACTATTGCAAAATTAAATTAACAATTCACATTATTAAATAAATCCCTATATTTGAATTTTAAGCTGTTTTGCCTTATAAACTGACATTTCAGTTTTTAAAATAAATTAAATATTCCAAAACCAAATGTCTAAAATTTTGGGTCATTACAGCAAAAGAGGGAGTTGGGCTTTATTCATCTCTTCTCACATGCTTATGCAGATCAGTTCACACTAAATAGAGTGGAGTTAGGGCGAGCAATTCCCCGTTAGGATTATAGCCCTCAATGCATGGCTTTCAAGCAGGATCATAGAACTCTAGAGCTGCAAGACTATCTCATTATCAATAAGCTAGACCTACTAGGATATGATAGAGGAAGGCGTACTAAACCTCATGTCATGTTTACTCAAGCTTCGAGATCCCCATTACGTCCTCCCATACCTACCAAAGAGTACTCGGGACTTAAAGAGTCGGATCCTAATACTCCAGATGATTATTACAACAGTTTGGATATGCAACCCCTATACTATGATATCACTTTATGGATTTATAGTTCATCATCAGTTTGATTTTGCATTAGTTTGGTTTTTAGCCTTGCATGTTATTTGAGATTTCTATTGCTATATGACATTAACATTTGTTTTATACTTGCATGTTGTTTTAGTATTGTATTTGCGACATCTATGTTTATCTGTGTTATGTTTTGTGTTGGTCATACATTTTTTTCATACTATCTGTGTATTCTGTTTGTTCATATTCATTTGGTGATATCATGTACATTATGTCCACTATGAAATATTATATTTTTCTCCATTTTATGGTGAAAAGGTGGGAGAAATATCCGATCATAAGCATACATTCAGAAGGAGTACCCAAATAAAGTTGTAATAAAACATTTTGTGTATATATTTAGGAGGAGCATTGCATTCATAACAATCATAGTAACATCCTTCTTAAATGCATATACGAGTTGTCATAATCAAAAAGGATGAGAATGTTAGAGCAAGAATTCCCAGTTTTGATGACGACAACTTCATACTATAGTTTTAAATACACTAGTCAAAGAAATATCATTATATAGCCTTAAAGAGAAAGAAGCAATCATGCTAAAACTTTAGAAGATCATATATTGGAAGAATACTCGAAGACCGTGTACATTGTTAACACTCTCAAGAATCACATAGTACCCTCTCAAAGCCTTTAAGATCTCGAATATAATTTTTAAGAGTTTTTAAGAATTTATGTATATATATAGATATTTGGAAGTTAATATATATATATATAAAGGCTTTTTAAAAGCCTCGGGTTCTGGAAAAAACTAGTCCACCGGTGGACTGGTGCACAAATTTTTTCTAGATTACTAAGGACGTGAAAGGTTGTTTCTTTCAAACGAAATGTCACTTTTCTTCCTCCATCTTCGGATGCAACCCTCTCCAATGGAAATCATCATATCTCTTCTTTATATCTCTTTAAACATATAAATAGGTATGATTTCAATGGACCAAAAACCTTAATTTTACTTTCGATTTCTCTAACCCATTTCTGAAACCCTAGTCTATCCATTACTTTTAAATCAGCGATCATTCACTTACTATTGTTAACATTCTGATTTCTAACCTCCTAAACTCCCATACATTCATCTACAAACTAGTTCATGTGAGTTATATGAGCTTGTACAATATTTGGCATATTTGTGTATTGAAGACATGTCTGCTACCAAAGTTTATATTTTACCATGATAGTGTAAAGACCTGTTCACCGGCTTAGACAGTTATATAGACCTATTCCTCCGGGTGAAGCGATAGTGTTTAGTGAGTTAAAGCCAGAATAAAAGATTCTGTGACTGGATGTAGGATCTTGGTCCGAACCAGTATAAAAAGTCTAGTGTGCAAGTTCTTTGCTATATGTGTTCATGTATGTGTATATGTATCACAAGTTGTATTGATTTGTTTACAACCTCTATACGTTAAAGTGTTACAAATTCTGATTCCGATTTTCGGTCACATTTCCAGTTCTTAGTTAAACTATATATATTAGTAAACAAAACTTAAAAATATATTTCTCATCATTTTAAATGAATTAAAACGATCTCACTTGAATTATAAAACCATATATATATTGATATTAAACAAATGTTGACAAAAAGTGTTATCGTATCGATAAAGCGATATCAATTTTCCTTATATTTTCAAATCAAGTATATAGCTTCTCAAAACTATTATATATGATTTACTATCAATTTATAACTAGTTAAAATGAATTATTAGCATATTAAAACAATTATTTAATTATTTAAACTTAACTTGAATTTCCGGAGAAATATATAAAAGCGATGACATCTCTAGTGATGTAATAAATACGTTTTATTTCTAAAAATAAAATAAATAATTTCATTCTGTAACCTTATTTAAATAGATATATTAGTGTATGTATCCAGGCTCATGCACTCAAAAACTGAGAAAATCTCCTTTCTATAAAAAATCAATTTATCGATGAAAATTTATGTACGAAGCACGTGCTTTATTTATGAAACTATATTCCATAATTATATTTTAAAACAAGTTTTATCATAATTTTAGAGTTCAAATCTTTATAGTTGGTGTTATAAAACCTTGCAATTTGAATATTTCAAAATTAAATATCATTTATCAATGTGATAAATTTGTGGGTCGTTACAGACTCCCCTCCTTAAAAGAATTTAATCCCCAAAATTACAACGCAAAAACTGGTAGTACTTTATTCAAAATAAATTTTGAAATTTCAAATATAAATTTTTCTTATATTTACAGATTATTTGTATGCACCATCTTATCTGATCTTAAATTCGAATATACCACTGTGCTTTCGAACTAATATTGATCCCCCGATCCTCTAGTGCAGACTTTGATCAGGCTCAAAAACTTCTATTTTCCTCGCATAGCTCTTAACTATGATAGAAAATGCAAGGATCCAACCACAAACCCTCATCAATGTTCGCCATCAAGAATCAAGTGATAGATCCTTTTTCGGACCGGTGTAAATACTTCAAAGTTCTGTACTCGAACCTTAGGTCAAACAGTTACGCAAATAAAATGATCTAACAACTTACATATTTATTCCAATTGGTTTTCTTAACTATACCAAATCACAATCAATTTTATATCACTATCAATTTATGAACCATATTATAAAACTATTACTTAAGTTTATAAACACTTATAAAACACAACTTTGGTTTAATCAACACTTTTAAGTTTCATAATGATTCACTTCATACTAAATCCATTATTGAATTACCTCTTACAACATTACTGAAGTGTATAAATAGTTCACGACTTAAGTCTATATTTGTATAATACTCCATTACATCCTAAGAGTATATATACAAATCCCAAATTTCAGATTAGTTTTACTTATATCGGGGTGTTTGATAAATTTAAAACTTGTTGTAATTTACTATCATCTCAAATTCATAAGTTACAAAACTTATCTCTTATATTTTTATTCAAAAATACTTCCAAATAATATTACTATTATTGTCTCAATTTTAAAGAACAATTTTCAAAATCACCAGGATTTAAATTCTCAAATTCTCAGCTTTTAAATCCTTTTTATTTATAAATCACATTTATAAATTATACTTATATAATTTTATTTACTCAAAACATTTCACAATTGTTTATCTTTTATATTTTCAAAATTTCTTAGTTTTGAGTTAGGTGTGGTTCGAAAATTTCCGACTATCCAAAATCGTCGAAAATTCCATTTTATTTTATCAATTAGTGATCCTAATTATCTTTTGGTTTAACACTTTTATAAAGATGTTTATAATTACTAATCAATTTATCAATTGATGATTCGCATTATCTTTTAACTTAAATTTTTTTATAGATCGAGTAACTCCAAATTGATACCAAGGAACTAGGTACTACCAATAGTATCATATATCCCTTTAACCAAGGTAATACTTCAGAGAAGTGTTTACCATCCGAACATATCTCCTACCTATTTTTAGTTACTTCCTAGCACTCGAACTAGTTATCATAAGATTCTTCTTTTCAATTCCTTTATTTATAAAACTTGATTTATACATTCATTTCTTAGAATCATCTTATTTTTACATATTTAGTCTCATAAATTTATTATCAAAAATATATTTCTTAACTTTAAACCAATATTATTACAATACACCATATAGTCAAATCGTGAAACTTAATTCACTAGATGTTCGTGTTTTTTAAATCAAACAAACAATCAATCAATGGTAATAACTGAATATTATTATTCCTTAGTTGCAAACTATCACACTATAAATAACTATATATTTTTGAAAGTTATTTCTTTATATATAAAATATCATCTTAGGTAAAATTATTTCATTTACCCAAATTTTCCAAAACAAAATCATTTTTAGCATTAACAAATACACGCTCATATATAATACTCTCAACTCATTCTAAGGTGTCACTTACCCTATCTCTAATGAGTTACTTATCATAGGGTATTACTAACCCTATCACTGATGAGACACCCCTAACCAGGCTCAGGTGTTCGCTCAACCTAAGCTCTGATACCACTTGTAACGACCCATAATTCCATACATTTTAAGTTGACATTAAACCATACATGTTCAACTCAATTTGAATGAAAATGTGGATAGTTAGAGGGAAAAGAAAATAACGGCATAGAATAGAATCTTACACGAATGGAATAACATATATTATTTCAACATATAATCTTTACAGTGGAATATTTTAAATACATTTATCAGAGTTTAACTTAACATTAACATGGACAATTATAAATATCCGTCCTTACAAATGCAGAATACAATAGTACATGAGTGTGGTGGAAATGGATAATAGTCTTCAAAAGAATCTTCTAGCTCCATGTTTCGAGCTCTTTCAAAATGCTCCAAACTAAACCTAACTACTAGGCTTCTTGGAAAAATAGGGCATCTAGAATTTAAGGGAAAGAAAATAAACTCTGAGTCGGTCATGGGACTTGTGTGATAAACTTAAAATATGAGTGTTTGAAAACAAATGGTATCTCATAAAACCACGCTGCACATAAATGTGGAACGGGTTTTTACCTTATGATAACCAAATCATTCTACGTAAAATCCAATGATATTATTTTTACTGACATTCTTTGAAAACCTTTCAAATAAACATATTCAAATAGCCAAAATTATTACATTGGTTAAATTTGAGGGCATAATAGGTTTACAACTAAGTCCGAAGGAACTTGTTAGAGATTTGGATTTCCAACGAATAGCGAGGTAAGGGACTACCTCCCGTACAGTACATTTATAGAGGAATGCAATGAGGCCACCCATAGATGGCCCTCTGCGAATCAAGACCCCCTACCCGAGACCAACATATGGTATGGATAACACTGAATATGATATCACCCCGGCCGTTCCCGACCTCTCTGAGATGTCTTATAGTATACACCACAAAATTTAAACCCGACGTTATAGCGGGTTGAAATAAATAAATCTAGAAAGGTGATATCATACCCTAATGGTTGTGAACTACTTAGCTTTAAAACAACCCATATTTCATGATTCCCTGGGTGTGAGGCTTGATGTAATGTTTACCTTTCTCAGAATATTTTCACTTAAAATGCCACATTGCCATTTCCAACAACAAACTACCGATTTCAACAAAAGTACAACCTCTGAGTTCGTACGTCTTAGAGAATGGTGTTAAGCATAAGTGGGGTTACCTCCTACACCACTAAACATATGTACGTTTGTAGAGATCAATGCACTGTGATCTTAGAAATGCAATGTCAGACATCCATCCATACAAGTTGTCCAGGAATAGGACAAACCGAAGGCACTCTCCTACCACATCCTATTGGCATTACCCCTTGGATTAGTAGCGAGTCATCCTTGCATACGAAGATCCCAGAATGAAGGGACCACTGTTATTTATTTATCTCGAGAGCTACTCCGAAATTATCAATAAGCAGTCCTTCCATTATGAAAATCCCCGCCTTCAACTTCATTATCTTTAACATGTCTTCACTTTCGAACTCGTAAATTGGTTCGAAGTGGTTTTCAGATTGGAATTTGCCCAAATCTGATCCCGGTTCCTCCAAACCACTCATTGATAAAAAAAAAAGATGCTAAGTAGGTGGGTGATTAATATTCCATTAATTAGTATCTTTTTATCCAAAATATCTTCTTAGAGATATATATCTTTTTAAAACCATTTCTCTTTGGTATACACGGGATCATTAAACCTCATTTATCAAATCTTTGTTTAATTAAAACATTTTTAAATCTTGGAGTAATTCCAAATAATTTCATCCTTTGCTTAGGAAAATATCTCCTAATCATTTATTTAAATCTTAACAAAGATTTCTTATTTCCAAATCATAACTTTTAAACGGGTCAAAAACAATGTTATTTAAGACATCGTTTACTGTAAAACTAAAATAATTAATTTTAAGTAAAAAGATCCATAGGAATTAAAATAATTCCAAATTATTTATTTAAATCTTAACAAAAGATTTCTTATTTTCAAATCATAACTTTTTAATAGGTTCAAACCATGTTATCTAAGATGGTAGATCCAAATTAGTTAGTATTTGCGTAAAATAAATCCATAGAAATTATACTAATTTTACTCGATACTAATTTCCTTATTCAACTTGTACTATTCATCGAATAACAGTGGAATCACCTTTTAAATTCATATGATTGTCATGTGTTTCCTCCTTAGAATTTAACACCAAGTATAAGAAGATTATCTCTATTCAATCCAAGTTGCAATTAATTAATTATAAAAATTAAATCTTTTATACTTGTCTCGTTTTCGATATTTCAACCTTATCTATCCCTCGCCCAGGAAAAAGGTCAGGTGAGCCAGGGCACTGGTTGCTCCTGAACATCTCCTTAGTTTAAGAACCTCACATCTGGATCTCATGAATAGAAAAATCCAGTCTACTCATCGGCTTTTAGAGCCAAGATTAAATCACTTGATTATAACAGCTTTTCTTTAAATCATTTATTTAAACTCTATAAAATAAATTATAAAACCTCTAAATCATCTTCAAAATACTTAATTATTTATTTGAAAATATTTATAAAAGATTTGGGAAAGAATACTTAATTTTAAAGTTATATTTCAAAAGTTATTAAAAAGTGCTGCAAAAAGTGCCGCGAATAGTGTTTTTAAAGCTTATTCAAATCAAAACGACTTTTCTATTATTTAAAAGTCCATTTTTATTACTCAAATTCCTTTTAAAACATTTTAAAATATTTATAAAATTTATTTCATATTTTTAAAGAATTAAAAATATCAATTTTAAAGAATTTATCGCTTTGTTTCAAAATTGCCAAAGCATGACTATTTTGAAAACCTGGTGCTCGTATTTCAAAATGTATTAAACCAAATCTCAATCTTTTTCTTTTTTTGGAAACTATGATTATAAGAGTTCGAAAAATTCTTATTTTATAGAATTCCGACTTCGAATCCATCATATAAATGGATTTAATTTTCTACGACGCAAAATCGCGAACTATAGTTACACGACGCGCCTATTTTAACTCAATTTTCATATTTTTTCCAAACTTTATCGAAACACTTTTAAATTTTTATAAAACATTTTTAAATCATTCTAAACCATTTTAAAGAGGTTTAACAATCTCACATACACCATTTTATTTATTAAATGAAAGCGATTTCCTTTGTGATATTCGACGTGTACTAAACGTGAATTGTTTACACATCCAAACAAACATATTATCATATCCAAACATGGTTCATAATCATCACAACCAAGCATAGCCAAATATATATATCATCCAATATATCATAATATAAATAGAAATTCTCACCTTCATTGGTTTCTAACTTTACGAAAATTCGCTATAACATCGCTACGATTGAATCAAAGCCTAGAGAATCGAACTTTGGACCTTTGGGTAGCCACAACCTAGGCTTGCAAGTGGAGGTGGGCTCGGCCTTGGGTGGTTGGAAGTGTGGCCGTGGATTTAGAGGGGAGATGTGGAGTGATTTGCCTTTGTTTTGAGGTAGAATGACATGGTGTATGTGTGTATGTGTATTTTACTTTATTTTGGAATATTTTGCCATAGCTTTGCTACATTTTTTTCTATGAATTAAAACCCATTAGTGAGCTTCAAGAAAAGGAAGAAGAAGAAGAGAATTGTGTGAATGAATGTGTGAATGTAGGTGTGTATTTATAGGAAAGTTTTGCACCAAAAATATCATAATATTATCTCCTTACCTAAGCATGCTTGCATCACCATTCCACCTCATCCCCTCCCATCACCTTTCGGCCGACCATGAAGCCCACTCCCCTTCCATGTGCTTGGCTTGTGATGTGATGTGGTGCTTTGTTTTTATCTCTTGTTTACACATAAGGAGCTTGTATATATACATACGTGTTTGGATATTTTCTTTGCTTGATTTGACTAATTCCTAAATATAATTAAATGTATATATATGTATACATTTGTATATGTGTTCATGTATGTGTATATGTAACACAACGTTGTATTGATTTGTTTACAACTTATATACATTAAACTATTACGAATTCCGATTCCCGGTCACAATTCCAGTTTTTAGTTAAACTATATATAATTAGTAAACAAAACTTGAAAGTATATTTCTCATCATTTTAAATGAATTAAAACGATCCCACTTGAATTATAAAACCATATATATTGATATTAAACAAATGTTTATAAAAAGTGCTATCGTATCGATAAAGCGATATCAATTTTCCTTATATTTTCAAATCAAGTATATAGCTTCTCAAAACTATTATAAATGATTTACTATCAGTTTACAACTAATTAAAATGAATTATTAGCATATTAAAACAATTATTCAATTATTTAAACTTAACTTGAATTTCCGGAGAAATACATAAAAGCAATGACATCTTTGGTGATGTCATAAATACGTTTTATTGCTAAAAATAAAATAAATAATTTTATTTTATAATCTTGTTTAAATAGATATATTAGTGTATGTATCCAGACTCGTACACTCAAATACTGAAAAAAATCTCTTTTCTATTGAAAATCAATTTATCGATGAAAATTTGTGTACGAAGCACGTGCTTTATTTATGAAACTATATTCCACAGTTATATTTTAAAACAAGTTTCTTATCATAATTTTAGGGTTTAAATCTTTATAGTTGGTGTTATAAAACCTTGTATTTGAATATTTCAAAATTAAATATCATTTATCAAAGTAATAAATTTACGGGTCGTTACAAAAAAGTTTTCAAAATCTTCATTTAAACCAAAATCGAAAACAAAAAATTTCCAAAATCATACCTCATAAGTTTTCAAAACATTTACCAAACATGTTTAGGTTACTTAAATCTATATCACAGACCAAAACACAATCAAATTCAATTGATTTATTTGAATCAACAACAAAAATATTGTCAAATTCTAAACTTGCTTTCCGAAATAAATGAACTCAGAAGCATACAAAAATAAGCAATGTTTAAATCAATTCGAATCCAAATTCAAAAATCACCACGTTCAACATTTTATTTAAAAACATGTATAAATCTCAAAAATAAATAATTTGGACATGATAATAAGATCTATGATACAATGAGATTTGAAAAAAGAACTAAAATTAAGATCTTATAATAGAATGAGATTTGAAATACAGGAACTAAAAAAAACAAGATCTACAATAGAATAAAGTCTGAAAAATTAGATTTATTATAGAATGAAATCTGAAAAATATAAAATACATAGAGTGCAATCTAAAACATTATTCACCATTTTGATATCACGTTGATAATGTGTTGTAGGCAAAAGAATATAATAAGCCAATATTGTAAATAAAAGAAGTTAAAGAAACCACTATAGCAGAGAAGATGTTTCATTTATTCTCATTCTCAGTCAGTCCATGAAGTATGATACATAAAACTCTATTTATGGACTCCACGTGAAGAATAAAAATTGGTACGTATTACAAAATTTCTTTTTTAGTTGACGGAAAATGTTCGCTATTAATTTATTCATGGACGATCTTCCACTTAAAATAGTCCACGTGTCGATCACCCCACAAAACCCTAATGGCACTCATGTAATTACGTGCAAAAGCCATGGCTCATTGTCTGTTTCAGCCCAAATATCTTTGCAATCACAGAGCATCCAAATCAACCCTACGCGCCTACCATGTCTTTACGTTCCCAATCCGCCGTCCGATCCCTCATCTACCGTATTTCCTCCGCCCGATCCCTCTCCTCCGCCCGATCCCTCTCCTCCGCCGCAGCGGTGGCTTACGAGAGCGAATGGGAGGAGGAGGATGACGTATTCCCGGAAAAGGCAGCGGCTAAGCCGAAAATCGATACCTGGGGCGAAAAGGAATACAGAGGTGTGCAGTGGGTGTTTCTAGGCGGGGCCAAGAAAAAGAATATGTATGCCACGAAACTGGCGGAGATTATGCAGGTTCCTTACATTTCTATGGGAACTCTTGTAAGGCAGGAGCTTGATCCTACTTCCAATCTTTATGCCATGGTATCTTTATCTCTGAATTTTGATGTTGGAGTTTGATTTTGCGTTTCGACTTTTATTCTTAATTAGTAAGTGTTGCCTGCATTCTTTACTGTTAGGGTGAAATTTGAGAAATATTGCATGTATGAAAATTTGATCCTGTGAATCAAAGATTGATTGATTGATTAAATCTCTGAAAGTTGTATTGTTATTGGATTCATTTTAGCTTGTAGCGGGATGAAGTTGGGAATTCGGTAGAAACTAGGGCATGGGTATAACACCATTTCGTTTGGTCCTAAATTCTAAAGTATCACATGCTTGGGTTTGATGACCTTCGAATATGCCACATGGTGAATATTCAATGGACAGGTTTTTTTTAGTTATGTGAACCTGGTTCTTGTTTCTATTAACAGAAGGACCCCATCTTTCTTGCCAATGTTCTCAATAAACGAAAACAACGATCGTGTTAGAGTTATATGTATGTTTAATATTCAATGGGCCAGTCTGAGTTACTGATATAGTATATTTACATATCACGAGAATCAACCCCTTGAGTGAAATTGTAACAGTTGTAGTATTTCCATGTGTATGTTTAAGACGTAGCCTCACCATGAATTAAAACTTATTTACCCTGAGCAATATGTTGGAAGAAAACAATATGATTCCTGACATCGTCTACAGATAGCAAATGCTGTGAATGAAGGGAAGCTAGTTCCAGAAGACATTATATTTGGTTTGCTGTCAAAAAGGCTGGAGGAAGGATACCATAAAGGCGAGTCAGGATTTATACTTGATGGCATCCCACGAACTCGGTTCCAAGCTGTAAGCCATTACTTTCCACTTCGGCTACCTGCTTACATTTCGCTAATTCAAGTTCATCATTCTATAATAAACAAGAAACATAATTTTGATATGGTTATTTTATTGTATCATCAGGAAATCCTTGATCAGATTGCAGATGTTGATCTGGTGGTGAACTTCAAATGTAAAGAGGATAGTTTGATGAGGAACAATGTTGGATTCCACACATGTTCTCACTGTGGTAAATCCTTTGATGCAATCAATTCAGAATCATGTAGTCTGAATCCGTGCTTGGCTTCTCGGTCACATCACTCCAAGTTAAACACATCAAGAATGGGTAGGGAAGGAGGCCATATTGGGAAATTCCAGGCATATGCTGAGCAGGTATATATACTTCAAACTTTCGCAACGACTGTGTCTTGACTTAGACAATTTGGTAGATATGTCAATGTCATTAAAAGCAAAGGGATTTGATTTTATATGATCATTTTTAATTAGTACACTGGAAGAAATTCACATCTGGACAACATATAAGTCGGTGCTACTTTCATACAGTTTGCTACTATAGTACACATAGCTGCTTCCATTATAAGTACTATTATAGAACGCACATACGTACATCTAATATCCAGAGATATTTACTTTTTATTTGTTAAAAAAAGTGGATGGACGAATGTGTGTTGTAAGTGCAAATGTTTGGTAATCACAACATTTTTATTTCAAGTTATTTTGTTGGTGGTATCGATGACAAATTGATAGTAAAATTCCGTTGATGGTTAGTCGGAAAGGGGGTGGTGGTGAATGTTGCAAATCGAGGGTGAGATTCCGTTTATGGATTGGGGCATTTTTGAAATTTCGAAAGGACACCATGGAAATTATGTTCATTGAATTCTTTTTATTAATAGCAGAGACAGAGATAGGTCTACCTGTAAAATCTAAAAGACATGGGTAGGCTCCAAATGCAAAATATGACTACTAAGTGAGGATATGACCCAAAAGAAAGAATACATCTTGTTGAGCAGAAATATTCATATAAATTACTCTCAGTCATGTAAGTAGTAAAATATTTTTTAACTTTATGTATGTTATACGCAGAGCAAGTTACTGGAAGAATATTATAGGAAGCAGAAGAAGCTGATAGACTTCCAAGTAGGTGATGGCCCTAGAGAAACGTGGCGTGGACTTTTAGCTGCATTGCATCTCCCACACACTGATGCCACCAATTCATCATGGAAATTGACGATATGAAGCAGATTATTTCTGGAATACCATTTTGGCTATTATCTTGTTATAAAAGATTTTGAATCTTTGCACGTTTTGTTTATCTTCAATAGTAGAATAGGCAATTTTGGCATGAGTTTGTATTTTGTAATATGTTTCTGCTGCGGAACGAAGTACTACTTCTTTTCGGCTTCTGGTCCTGTAGTTTTGTGCCGAAGTTTGTTATATTTTGTCGTCTCATGTAATATAGAAAGCTGTGTGCTGGAATATTTACCTTCTTTTTTTCCTTATTTCAAAATTCAAATGTAATGTGGCTAATAGCTATGGGCGGGTACCGGTTTAATTTCTCTGTTTTTATTTTATCCGTCGTCCCTTTTAACTTCATCATCTCAGCCATTAATTTTGTATCAATTCATTATTTTAGTAACATGGCTTGCTCCAATATCAATTAAATCTTGCGATGTATAACTGAGATTGAATCGGGTCCATGAAATAGTGAAAACGCAGATAGAGGAATTGAGCTGGGTGACATTTCTATTATTTTATTTATTTGGGTTTAATTTGTCTAATTTTATGAATATAAAATGCTAAAGATCCTTGCTTAAAAGGAGAAACAAGGTAGGCAAAGTGTATGGGTGTCTTTTGCGAAGCGAATGCGGCGCCAAAAAGGGGGCATTTTTAATAGGACACGAACGAAGAAAGTTCAACAAAAGTGGAATGCGTTTTTGTGTTGCGAACAGGAAATCATTGTTTGTTTATATTGTATTTCTTCGTTTTTTATTTTAGTTGTTTTAACTTGAGTAAATTTTAATAATTAATATTAAATCATAAATTAATGTGAATATTGTGAAATTAAAAAATATATACGTTTACAAATAAATTGGTATATTAACTTTAAAAAATATTAGGACAAACACAAAAGAAACACATGAGAAAAAAAACAAACTATACGATTCAGAGGTGAATTTGTTGATCAAACATCAATGGTATTGAAGGTTGGTCCCATACTGTTCTATCTCAATTTTCAACCATCGTCGTACGGTTTCATCGTTCAAAACGGTGAACATTTTTTATATTCCTTTTTCATCAGCATTGTTAATGCTTAGTCAATGTCAATTTCTCCAAACGTCTTCACACGATTAGCAAGAGCGATATACGCTGAAGACGATTCTGTATGCCTCCAACATTATTTTTTGCCATAGAAGACAATCCAAAATCCATTCCTAGTTTAGGAGATATAGTAGGAAAAATCTAGGTAAGTTGTACTTGAACATCTTGTGGGTTGTTGTATATTGTATCAAATATCCAGGTTTGATTGATATGTGGTTGGATAATATGAAAACATCGGGAAGTTTAATGTGTTACTTCATTTGGCATAGCAATGGGCGACAATACGGCGAATCCAGTAGCATGTGAAGCTTGAAAAATTATTCGTAAAGATTCTACATTCTCTATTGGCCCTCTTTGCCAAAACTCTTTGACACGATCCACCACCATTCCTCGATATCATATACAACTTCGTAAACAGAATCCCAGCCCGTCCCTGTTTTATTACGCAGACTTTGTCAGACCATCCATTTTTTTAATGATTCGCATTTACGTCGAACAAGCTTGTCGGTCTCATCCGGTTCTCCAAGACATTTATGTAAAACTTGTTAGTGAAAATTTTATAAAATATTAATGCGAGTTATTTTGTTTCTAAAACGAGAAGAAGAGAAAGAGAAGAGGAAGAATGCAGGATTGGAAAAGTCCCACATCTTAGAATATAAGTAATTATATTTGTTTAAATATAAGTTTCTCAAGAGAAAGTAGAGTCCTTTGGACACCCAATGCTTACTCTTTTGTGAGGAGTGAGGTCATGCATAACCACCACACGCGCGCCGCGTTCGACCGGCCAGTTTGGTTTTGGTCCAATATTTTTGGATGATTATTTTAGTTAAAATTGGCCAGATACGAACCCGTTAACAAACCCATAATTCAAATTTGAATACACGAAAATGGCGGAAGACGCGACTCTACGTTTAAATTAAAAAAAAAAGGATACATCGTCTGGCGGGAGGCCTCTTCGCAACTATAAATAGAAATGCTTAGAATTAATTTTTAACTTTTTCTCATTTTCGAATCTCATTCTCTTCTCCTCTCTTCTCCTCTCTTCTTTCATTCAATACTATTTTTGTTTTGTGATATTGCAGATTGCAAACTCGTTACTCTTGTCACTGTAATCGACAAAAGATAGTTTGAATCGATTTCGACTGTGCTATCCCAAGAGATTGAAGAGATTAATCATCTCGGCTCCATTGTGACGCAGCGGCGGAATACAAAAACAGATGATACGATGAAAGTAGCAATCAGTGGATTGAGAAATACTGGAATGCCCAAATTCGTTGATCCGAAGATGCCGAATTCTAGCTATCTCTGACACGTTGATCGATCACGATACCGTGAAAGTAGATCTTCAATTCTTCGAGCGTTGATCAAGCGCACTTGATACCGCGAATTGGCTTCACGATCGTTGAATCGAGCGCACTCGATTGACCGAAGGTGGAGATAGGAGATCACACTCGACTACCAATTGGATGAAAGCGCAAAGCTAACAAAAGAGAATTTTTATTCAACATCAACAACCCATTACAAATGACCCAACCGGTCTATTTATAGACGTTACAACTCAACATGACACAAAAAATTACAACTCCAAAGTCGTTTCCGACTTAACAACACTTGATACAACGACATAAGAAAGTAGTACCGACTTAACAAGTATTTAACGACTTAAGAAACAGTGGTCTTCCGGCTTAACTATTCATGCGACTTATCAATATTTTCTCCGACTTATCAATTATCACACGACTTATCATTACTTCGCGACTTATCAGTATCTCGCGAGTTAAAGTATCTCGTTCGCGACTTCATAACTCGGCAGCAACTTAAGGAAGGCGGGATGCGATTTAGGGGAAGCTCGAAGGAAGATTTTCTCTTAGGGTTAGGTCGGAAAGGAAATTAGTTCGGAGCGATTTAGGGAAGTGGAGTTAAGTCGCGTGGTGTTATGTCGTTGAAACGACTTAGGGAAGTGGGGTCTGGTAGGTCGTGGTAGATAGATCGGAGATTGTTTTTAGGTCATGGGTCGCGGTGGAGTTTTAGGTCGTAGGTCGCGATGGAGGCTGGAGATAGGTCGGCGGCATTAAGTCGTGGGTCGCGGTGGAGTTTTAAGTCGTAGGTCGCGATGGAGGCTGGAGATAGGTCGGCGACATTAAGTCGTGGGTCGCGGTGGAGTTTTAAGTCGTAGGTCGCGATGTAGGTTGGAGATAGGTCGGAGGCATTAAGTCGGAATGGTATTGCGGTGTTGGTGGGGTTAGGTCGCGGAGCAACGGTGATGATCGATCGCGACTCAAGGTACGCCTCTTTGACTCCTTCCCCCTCAAACTCTGCCGCGCTGCATCATCCTCCCCTGGTTGAAAAGAATTCGTCCCGAATTCACACTTTCTTCTTCTTCGAGACTCTGTCTTCCATTCATTATCTGGTCTGGTGCGGTTCTGGTGATAACCACTCTCGAGATTGATCTTGACTTGACCCTTTGAAGATGTGGCTCGACATAAGGAACGCATTGCGTAAAACAGACGTGGCATTAGGCAGGCGGCATAAGGAAGTGATCTGAGGGAGATGACATATGAAAAAGTATGGCCTGAACTAAGCACTAGGTGCCATATCCAATTCATGTAGCACAGAACTTCATAAGAATAGTGTTGTATACCATATTGCTTGTGCCAATAGGAAGACGTGATACAGAACCAAAACGTGTCGAAAATGTGAGGCGATATAAGGAAGTTTAAAATCATGGAACGACTTGGGAAATCACGACTGAAAAAGTGTGAGGACTCATGCTCAGATTCTCATCTTTCCTGTTCTTTCAAATTCTGAAGATCATACGATCCCTGTAGTAGAATGGCAACTGGTACTAGTTCAGTGTGAGGTTGAATGTCCTGTAGTGGTGGTAACTCTTCGGGTAGTTCTTCAGGATATTCGCCTTCAGATTCATCGAATTTTGATCCAACTTCCTCAAAAACATCAAGATCTTCACTCGTTCCTTGCTCGGTCAACACAAACAATTCATTCCTCATTTCCACATACTCTTCCAACAAAAAAAAATTAATTTCTTCAGGCAGTTTCCCAGAAATCTCATCTTCACAATCTTCAAATACTTCAATCTCTTCAGAATTCTCAAAATCAAAACTTTCTCCAAGTTCAATCAACATTGATAGTTCATCACCATCTTTTATTTCACTGTCGAACTCTTTCAAAGATAATAAATCATCTGATTCTGCCTTCTCTTCTGTTTCATGTTTACTTTGTTCGGACTCCTCGAAAACTAAAAAAGTTTCACTTGGCTGGTCTTCCTCCATAAACTCATGTGTCAAGCAAGAATCCTTCATCGTCAAATTATTTCCTTCAACTTCGAACACAATTTCTTCTTCCACACTATCAACATCAATCTTTGGTGGTGACGAATAATCAACTTCTACATCCACATACTTTGACTCAATTTCTTCATCATCATCAAATTTCGATGGTTGATAAAAGTCAATTTCAACAGTCCTCCTCAACAAGTTACCTCCTTTCTCTATTGACAAAACTTCTACTTCCCCTGACAAAGATTCCTCAAATCTTGGCAGAAATTCTTCATCGTCGTCAAATTGTGGTGGTTGATAAAAGTTAACTTCATCAATCCTCCTCAACAAATTACATTCTTCGTTCTCCAACTCGACCTCTTCATCTTCGTTGTCAAACTTTAGTGGTAAGGCTGCGAATGATTCTGTAGGACCGACCTCTTCAAATTCTTCTAACATTGGCTTAACCTCCTCGAGAGTTTTAAGCTCTTCACTTGCCTCATACCTAACCAAGGTTTCAGCACTACCTTCCGATTCTTCAGCACTTTCGCCGAAAGGTAATGGATTAGTTGGTTCCTCTTCCTCTTCTGTCTCGTTTTCAGTAGAATCATCCACATCCTCGTTTTCACATTCTTCTACAACAAAGGGTTTCTTTTGGGACTTTGTACATTCAAAACTTCGATGGTCAAACTCCTGATAATGATATCGCTTAACTCGTTCATCAACACTTGCCCTCGTGATTCCATATACAACTGGTTCGTTGACTCTCTTAAAAACATTTTTACTGTAATGAACATCATGATTCTTATTGCTGGAGTTTGTAACCACACCCTTTCCTCGATTCCCTTGACTCAACTTCTGCAATTGTTGATCAATACGAGCTTGATAATTGTAGGGTAAGAAATTTGCTTTCATCATCCTTTTCATCTTATCCCACTTGACAACTTTAGACTTCTTCATCCTCTCTCTGGTTGATTTAGTTTGTTGCCACCAGTCCATGGCTTTTCCTTTCAAACTTGCAGCAACTAACTTCACTTGACGATCCTCAGGAACGTAGTTGAGCTCAAAAACATTTTCAATCGTGGATAACTAGTCCAAGAATTCCTCTACTTGTAGTCCACCTCGGAATTCTAGAATCTCCGTATCCTTTCTTGATTTCCATGTATAACCATCCCCTTCGATATTCTTGTATCGATGTTGCCCTTGATCGGAATATCGAAAATGAACACGATCACCATAACTTTCCTCTTCAAAATTAGTTGAACTTCGTCGTCGATTCTGAACATCGACTCTTCTATGCCCATGCACGTCCTCTCTACTTCTTTTCTCATAATCATAAGATGGCTCATGCTCGTAACCACGATACGCTCTTCTTTCTTCCTTCTGATAATCACGATTGTCTCGAGCTCCACGATCTCGATTTATTGACAAAGATGATTCTCTTCTTTCTCTATCATAACGTGGCGACATTCTCCGTTGATTTCGATTCATGTCAAACTTCATTCTCTCTACTTTCTCGAAATCCTTATTGAATCTTTCATCACTACGTTGCTTCATCTGTTCAGGATCTTCTCTCTCATACAAATCTGCAACACTATGATGACGGTTAACATATCTCGGAGGCATGATCAAATTTTCAACAGATCCAAACACAAACTTCACTTTAATCCAAAAATTCTCGAATCAAACTTCCCCACTTGTTTGAAATCTCACGAACACCGCAAATAAACAAACAACTTAATTCAAACTCCAAAACTTCAAATCTCAAAATTGACGCCCAATGAACTTGAACAAATCTCCCACAAACTTGAACAAGTTCTCTTCTATCTCATGACTTGAACAAACCTGAACTTGAACACTTCACTTTTCTCGGCTTTGACTCTCGGCTTTGAACAACAAAGTGATGCACGACCTTGACTCTTCTCCTTGGCTCGGCCGAAATTGAACAAACACTTCTCCTTGATCCAACAGGCTCGTCTTAGCTATGATTGGCTAAGTCTTGCTCTGATACCAAATGACGCAGCGGCGGAATACAAAAATAGATGATACGATGAAAGTAGCAATCGGTGGATTGAGAAATACTGGAATGCCCAAATTCGTTGATCCGAAGATGCCGAATTCTAGCTATCTCTGACACGTTGATCGATCACGATACCGTGAAAGTAGATCTTCAATTCTTCGAGCGTTGATCAAGCGCACTTGATACCGCGAATTGGCTTCACGATCGTTGAATCGAGCGCACTCGATTGACCGAAGGTGGAGATAGGAGATCACACTCGACTACCAATTGGATGAAAGCGCAAAGCTAACAAAAGAGAATTTTTATTCAACATCAACAACCCATTACAAATGACCCAACCGGTCTATTTATAGACGTTACAACTCAACATGACACAAAAAATTACAACTCCAAAGTCGTTTCCGACTTAACAACACTTGATACAACGACATAAGAAAGTAGTACCAACTTAACAAGTATTTAACGACTTAAGAAACAGTGGTCTTCCGGCTTAACTATTCATGCGACTTATCAATATTTTCTCCGACTTATCAATTATCACACGACTTATCATTACTTCGCGACTTATCAGTATCTCGCGAGTTAAAGTATCTCGTTCGCGACTTCATAACTCGGCAGCGACTTAAGGAAGGCGGGATGCGATTTAGGGGAAGCTCGGAGGAAGATTTTCTCTTAGGGTTAGGCCGGAAAGGAAATTAGGTCGGAGCGATTTAGGGAAGTGGAGTTAAGTCGCGTGGAGTTATGTCGTTGAAACGACTTAGGGAAGTGGGGTCTGGTAGGTCGTGGTAGATAGATCGGAGATTGTTTTTAGGTCGTGGGTCGCGGTGGAGTTTTAGGTCGTAGGTCGCGATGGAGGCTGGAGATAGGTCGGCGGCATTAAGTCGTGGGTCGCGGTGGAGTTTTAAGTTGTAGGTCGCGATGGAGGCTGGAGATAGGTCGGCGACATTAAGTCGTGGGTCGCGGTGGAGTTTTAAGTCGTAGGTCGCGATGTATGTTGGAGATAGGTCGGAGGCATTAAGTCGGAATGGTATTGCGGTGTTGGTGGGGTTAGGTCGTGGAGCAACGGTGATGATCGATCGCGACTCAAGGTACGCCTCATTGACTCCTTCCCCCTCAAACTCTGCCGCGCTGCATCACATTGTATCTTGGAAGGCGATTTGCTTAACTCACAAGCATCCATTTGTTTGTTAAAACAAGTGATGATGACAAATAACATCTTAAGGAAAGCATCGTCGACGTGCCTTAGAGCGATCTCTACAGATTTGATTTTACCACTGCTGTGCCACTTCACCAAAAATGCAGAAATATACACCAACAATCTCAAGACGTTATTCAACAATGGCGCCAAACAGTTTGAGAGAGTTCACTTTTGATTTCACCAAACTGGAAAGGTTCGATGGCGTTAATTTTGTGCGTTAGCAAAAGAAGATGCATTTTTTGTTGGATGGACTAAAAGTGGTTTATTTTCGTATGACGTCAAAGCCAGATGAAACAGAAAACGAGACTATTGCGCAAGCATGATCAAGACTAAAACGGGAGCAAGATGATTACATATACATGGGGCACATATGCAATGCAATGACGGATACTCTGTTCGATAAATACTAAAATAAATCAACTGCCAAGGAAGTATGGGATGCGCTGGAGGCCAAGTATCTAATGGAGGATGCAACAAGTAAGAATTTGTTTGCTACAAATTTTTTTAATTATAAAATGGTTGATGTTAGACAAGTAGTAGAGCAATTCAATGATATTATGCATATCCTAAATCAATAAATAGCAGTGGTAATTATGCATATCCTAATTCAATGATTTAAACTTGAATTTTTTATTTAAATGAACGTTTGAAAGAAATATTTTAATGGAGTTAATGGTTTTAAAAAGTAATTTATCTTTTTAAAGTAATGTTTTGAAAGTAATAATTCCAAATGGAATTAAATAGTTCAAAATGTTTTTAAAAATGTGATAAGTAATGGAAACATAGATTTCAACATTTAATGTTGTAATAGATGTTTTCGGAGAAGTAGGGAAGGCATGGACTATAACACTGTTGTTATAGTAAATGATTTCCGAAAGAAAATATTTTATATAGTATAAGTCATTATATATATATATAATTAATCGAATCCATATACTAGTGTTTTTGGGTTGTCGTAACGATGTTTTATGCAACATTCTTTTTTACCCGATAAATTGTATTTTGACATTCCATCGTGAAATACACGAATCAGTTCTTATGATTGTACTAAAGGCTTGGTGGTGTAGGAGCATTGCTTCCTATACTTAACACCCGTCCGGAGGCGTACGAACTCTGGAGTTGTATGGTTATAGAAATTTATTTGGCATGTCCCTAAATGGTAGTGTCATTAAATATACTTATACCGTTGATATAAGTATATGGAAATATTTTTCCAAGTGTTGAAAATGAAATGATTTGTGAATATACTTATACCATCAATATAAGTATATGGAAATGTTTTCCATTATCCAATTTGAAATGGTTTTTTGAATATATCTTTTTCAAAGATAATTTGAAGTAAATATTTGGAAATTGATTTAATTAATAAAAGATTTATTAAATGGGCCTAGTGACTGCTTATGGTGCTAGATATTATTATGGGTAAGTTTGGCTCACATCCCTAACAAGTTTTAAAATAGAGAAAACATCCTTCCCAATCAACATTTACGTTTCCGCTCCCTGTTTTCAAATTCACGCACGCAAAAAGACCGAAATACCCTTTATGTTTTTAACTTTTCAAACATGTATAACTTTATTTACAAAAACCGGATCAACATAACGTTTTCACCAAAAAATCGCAAATTTTATGATCTTTAAAATGAGATCCATTATTGATACCAAAAATTTAAATTTGTATTAAATCTGCAATTATTTCAAATATTTGCAGACAATTCAGCAAATATTGAACATTTTCGATTTTTTTTTTCAAATATATAAAAATTGCAGATATTTCTACAACTATATGATATAGTTGCAGAAATGTCTGCAACTATTACATATAGTTGCAGATATTTCTGCAACTATATGGTATAGTTGCTGAAATGTCTGCAACTATTTCATATAGTTGCAGACATTTCTGCAACTATTGCAAATAGTTGCAGATGCAACTATTGCAAATAGTTGCAGATGCAACTATTGCAAATAGTTGCAGAAATGTCTGCAACTATTTCATATAGTTGCAGACATTTATGCAACTATTGCATATAGTTGCAGAAATGCAAATAGTTGCAGATGCAACTATTGCAAATAGTTGCAGAAATGTCTACAACTATTGCATATAGTTGCAATAGTATGATATAGTTGCAGATGCAATTATTGCAGAAATGTCTGCAACTATTGCATATAGTTGCAGACATTTCTGCAACTATTGCAAATAGTTGCAGAAAACGAACTTACACGGTATTTCAGTAAAAATATTTTATTGCAAACAGATAAATCATTAAGCAAAGATAATTTTATCGTTCAATATAAACCAAATAATCACAGATAGAAAAAATGGAGCACGGTATAAACGAGGGTATTTATGAAAAAGAATTAAGCCGAAACAAAAATAGGGACCGGATTTATAAAGTTTCGAACGGAAGGAGTTTTTGTGAATTACGTTTGGTTTTAGGGATGTGACCCTAATTTTCACTATTATTATTTGCTTTGATAGTTAAATAACCGACTATCAAAATTTGGCCTCTTTATCGTTGTTGATCTGGAGAGACCGGGATCAGATTTATTCGAAAACCACTTCGAACCCACATATATGTGTTCGAATGTTCAGGTGTTGGAAAACATTAATATTTGGGGTTTTCATAATGAAGGACTGCTTGTTGATCATTTGGGGATAAACTCCCAATATACATATAGCAGCAGTTGTCTCTTTGTTGTGAAATATCTAATGCAAGGACTAATCGCTACTAATCCTAGGGTGACTCCTGGCAGGATATGGTAGGAGAAGTGCTTTCGATTTGTCCTGTTTATGGACAACTTATATGGACGAATGTCTGATGTTGCATTTCTAATTACATTGATTGAAATCTATGAACGTATCATCTGTTTGGTGGCAGAGAAGGCAACTTCTTTTAGCTTAACACCCTTTCCTGAGACGTACGAGCTCAGGAGTTATACGTTTGTAGAAATCAGTTGTGTGATGATGGAATGACAATGTAGCATTCGAAGAGGAAAGATGATGTGCTATGTGAAAGGTAATCGTGTCCTAAGGCCCACGCGAGGAAATAACCAAAACAGGGTAGATGCGGCAAGGCTATGTGGTTCGCAATCATTAGGATATGATCATCCCGTTCTAGATATATTTATCCCCGCTATGACGTTTGGGTTTTAAATTATTGTAGATGTATGCGATGAGGGCCCTCGGATAGGTCGGTAACGAACGGAGTAATGACATATTCGGTAGTATCTAGTAAGAAGTAGGCCGATCTTGTGTTGGTAGAGGACCATCGGTTGGGCCTCGGTACATTCCTCTAGAGATGTACTGCCGGAAGATATTCCCTTCACCTGGTCATTTGTATGAAAATCAATTATCCACTATGTGCCTGCCATTTTGTTTGTAGAACCCACTTTGTGGCTAGTATGCTGAAATTTAATCAATGTAACAATTTCGGCTATGATTAATATTATTTGTACACTAGACACTAGTATAATATAACATAATTTGATATTAAATATTTTGGTTATCGTAAGGTAAAAATCCGTCTGTGTTTTTGTGTGGGCGTGATCTTACAAGATACCTTTGTTTTGATAAAGGAAAGTTTTTATAACTTAAAAAATTCAGTTGAGATGTGTTTTCTCACGCTGGTTTACTAGACTGATCCAGGCGTTCTTCCCTTTCAATGCTCGGGTCAGACTGAGTGTATTTACAAATGTTGGTTTGGATGCTTTGGAGCTTCAGTAGGCAAGCTGGAAGTCTTCTGGTCGTATTCACGTATATGTTTATTTTTCCGCTGCATTGTTGTTTAAATAATTAGCAATGGTTAGGACAGGTTATTTTAACTGCTCAGGCTGATGATTAGTGATTGATTGTTGTACTCTGATGGATGTATGTATATTACAGTTTCTCTATTTTGTAAAGATCGTTGATATTATATGTTGTTCCACTGCGATTGTGAGATTCTGTGATTGTTTTAATTTCCTCTTCTTCTTCTTCTTCTCTTTTTTCTTTTCTTCTTCTCCTCTTCTTTCTTTCTCATTGACTATCCGTCTTTCTGTTCAGTTTGGGTTGGACATGTGTGGTTTATTGTCAGCTCGAATCGGGTGGGAATTTTGATCTTCACAACGGATGGAATTTTTACCTTATGATAACCAAAACATTTTATTTAAAAATCCATTGATATTATAATAATGCCTAAGGAGAAAATAAACATATAAAGTAGCTGAAATGCTTGCATTTCACATTTCAACATAGTTGGGCACAACTAAGTCCGTAAAGGAACGTATTGAAGATTGGACATCCATCAATGACAAGGCTACTGGGGTACCGCCTACCACAGTATACCTCCAGAAAAAATTTCCGAGGGCCTCGCATGGACCTCTTGTGAATCAGAGTCGGCCTGCTCCTTTAACATGATAAGTCGGATTACATCATTCCCCGAGACCAAGGCTCCCAAAACAATGTGCACCAGCCTACCCCCACTTCAACGTGCATACCATATCTGTAAATATTGATTTTAGATCGAGGAATGACTACTCCTAATGGTAGCGAACCACATAGCTCTAAAGCATATCCGCTGTTTTAGTCATTACCGGGTTGTGAGACTTGTGAGGTCACGATTACCTTTTTTCTCTCTTAGAAATTCCCACTTGGAATGCTAACACTGCCTCCAGGGCATAATGCAATGCTAGCATTTTTCCATACAAGTTGTTCAGGATAAAAATAAACTAAAGACACTACTTCTACTACATCCATTTTGGAATCCCCCTCAGGATTAGTAGCAAGTAGCCCTTGCACTTCAAAGAACTCCATCTGCAATTCCATCTCTTCAAGATGTATTCAATACGACGCTTGAGTTGGATCGAAGTGGTATTCATATAACTTTTACTTATCCGATCTCGGTTTCATCGAAACAACATTCGCTAGTTTTCGGTAAACTCAACTCCAGTTCTTTTGGAAATAATCAAACAATGGATAAGAGTGGGGATCACCCCTTAACCGTTTAAGTGGAAGAATTTCCTTATCATTGTCCTGGGGGAACAAAACGAGATTTATGGGCACAGTACAACATCATCGAGGATGACTGTGTCATATAACTCACGTATTTCTCCTAGATATTTCCGGAGTTATATTTTGGCCAAGATTCGATAGGCGTTTATTTAACTATCAAATGATAAACAAATCAAATAGATTTATTCCATATGGGATCTACCAAGCCTCTACTGATGAACCTTTTACCATTTAAACATCTTCAAATTTTTTGGATCAAAATACCATCACAAAGGATATTATTCACAAACCCCTTATACTCCGTTCAACACTTGGAGAAACGTTCATATACTTATCTCACCGGTATAAGTATATTACAAATCATTATTTTCAATACTTAGAAAATATATCCATATACTTATCTCAACAGTATAAGTATATTAACAAAATTTTAAGGAAGATTTTCTTATTTCCAAGTCATATTTAAATAGGCCAAATTAATTTTTATTTATGACATTTCTTACTATAAAACAAACACTATCATTCAGTGTTAAGTATGAAAAGAATGTTTCCATACCACCATAATTAAGAAGGATAAACTGTAAAAAAAAACCCATCCCTTTTACAAAATTCACTTTCTTTTTTTATTGGCCCATATTTTTAAATCATTTATAAGTCTCCCAATAAATTTATAAAACCTTTTATAAATCCTTAAAATGATTTATGAAATCCCTTCTATTTATAAAAATGGTTCTATTTATAAACTTTTATAAATCTCTCTTTATAAACTCCTTCATACAAATCTTTTTATAAAATCCTTTTATAAACCCAAAACCCATTTTAACACAATCTATGTTATCTTTTAAATATCACTTATAAAACTCCTTTCAAAATATTGTATATAAATTTCTTTTTCAAAATATCATTTGTAAATCTCTTTAAATAAATCACTGCATTAATTCAAACATACTTAATTAAATCAATTAATTAACCTTTTAAACATCATTAATCACATCAATAAATAAATTTTAAATACAATTTATTAAATAATCAATGACTTAAAATATCATTAATAAAATATTAATCACTTTAAAACAGCATTAATAAAATATATTAATTAACTTAAAATATCCTTAGTAAAGTAAATAATTAACTTAACCCATCATTAATTATATTAATAAATTTACTTAAGCCATAATTAAATCGGCTAATTAACTTAAATACATTAATAACATAATTAAATATCTTTAAACGACAAATTTAACCTAATTAAATATTATAAATAATATTATTAAATAACTTTAAACATTTTAATAAAATAATTAAATATCTTACTTTAAAACATGTTAAAGTAAGATTAATAATTAAAAAATTTAAAACATCACCTAGAAACACTTAACCTCAAATCTGTTATAAATTGAAAGTTAATTTAAATCCGTATTTTTTACAGATTCAACAAGAGGCTTAGCGACCACAATGGAACTTTATCAAGCTACTATTCAATTTAGTTTAACTTTCATGTCACATAATTGGTATTTACATAAGCATCCTATATGTAAAAAAAATCATCGATTCACAATTACTAGTTAATCCATCACTTATCCAGTATTAATTAATACATATATTTATTAACTAGTATACGAATAAATGTCTAAATTAATATAATAGCAAAACAGGTATTTATTCTGCTAAACAGATGTCATCAAATATCTAGGCAATTCATTGGTAGCAGAACGATGTTTTTTTTCTACTTGCAAGATGTGTAAAATAACCCATTTAATTAAATTGAACAGGTTGGTGTTTTATTTGAACAAATAGATATCACCAATAAGATATAAATAATTTAACGACGTTATTAGTTAAAATAACGCAATAAAGTTTAGTTCTTATTATTTTATCAATATTTTTAACATCAGTAAGTCTAACAATAAGTTGCACTACAACGTTGTACTAGACTATACAAGTCCAACGCAAAAATTCGCAGGTAAATCGGGTTCCATATGAGAGAGTTATCACAATCGAAGTTAACTACTTGATTCGTACTTAATAAAAGAATTTAAGCAAATATATATATGCTCCTTACCATAATTATACAGCCTAAGCCCAAAAGCTCCACCCGCTTGCCAACTCCCCCCATGCATGCAACTGAGTACATTTTCTAGGACTATTTTGCAAATTCTTAAGTTATGAACAGTGCCTCCTTCTTACATATTTCCCAAGTTCCAAACTTTAAAAGGAAAAACACCTTTGCGTCGTCCAAACTCCCTACACCACCACCACAACCATGGGCCGCCACCACCACCTCTGTTCGATGCGCCATCGTCCCAAGCACCTCCAACCAAGCCCTCGGCCAACAGCCCTACGTAACTTTACCGAACTCCTTCTCCACCCCAACCCACAAACTTCCTTCACCATCCATCACCGCCTACCCTCCTTCATTGCCACTTAACTCCCACATCCCACCCATCTCCATGCACACTAGCACACACATGGCTACACTCACACAAACACTTACATCTCCACACATATATAACACCATACCTAACTCATACATAATGTGACAACCCTGTTTTAAGTCGTAATATTAAATTAATTTAATTAACATATAGGTGTTTGAATTCGATTTTTGATAGTTATTATTTTTGAATTCAAAATGTTATTCAATTAAAGTCCAATTAATAAAGGATTTTTGTTATAGTAAAATTGAATTAGTTAATAAATTTCATTTTTGATAGATCAATGAATAAATGGAAATAAATTTAATTATGGCATTATATTTAAATAGAGAGGACAATTTTTAATTAAATTAAATTGTACGACTGTCGAAATATGTATTTCGTATAATAAGTACAAATCAGTTCAAATTAAATTGAAATTCTGTTAACAAACAAATGAAATGAATCATCAAAAAGAAAGAATGAAAAAGGGCAACTTGAAGTCAATTCTTATTTAACAATCAAATGCCCAAATTACTTGGCCCTAACCCACTTAAGGAATACGTTGTTTCCTTTTCTATTTCTCTACGCTATTAATCAAACCATGCCCTAAAGCATTCGATCCCCAAATACTCAAAAATATAACGCACGAAAAAATTAAGGCATCGAGTGAATTGCGACGACGATCGAAGGCGAGCACGGTGATGGCTAAAGCGGCGACGATGGAATGGAAGCACGCGATGGTGGTCGTTATCATGGTTGATGCATGGCCGAGGAGGCCGCGACCTGGGTTCTAGCAACGTGTGACGGTAGACTTGGCCTTCAGATGGTGGTCGAGGCAGTCGATTGCAGGATAGGAACTAAGGCGTGCGGTTGGGTTTTGATGTTGGCGATCTTGGATATGAGCAAAAGTCGGAGGCATTTGTGGAGTAGCGACAGTGAGAGGCTGCTCGTGACCGGCATGTTAGCTGAAGTGATTTTTTTGCCGTGGCTGACGCATGGATGAAGGAGGCAGTGGTCGATGCTGGCTTTGTGCGTCCATTTTCTTCGCATTGTTAAGGTGAGTTATCTTCTGACTCAGACACCTATATCTATGTAAGTTTATTCCGTATGTATGGTTCGTTTGGGATTACGTTAATGATTGGTAGGGAATGATAGAATTAAAATAAAATTGATGATGTAGTTTCAATTGGTTGATGCTTGAATTGGTTTAATAGAATGTTTGAAATATTGGCTTTGAATCAATACTTAAAAATGAATTAAATGGTTAAAATAAGATTACATGTTAAACTTTATTTTGTTCATTGTAAGTTGGGTTAACGGTTGAAAATACATACATTGTTGTATAATCGGAGTTTGCCGGAAAACAACTTGGATTGATAATCAATTCCGTATTATGGAATTATATTTTATAGAGCGATGTTGGCTCAAGATGTTGAATTTTCATTGGATTTATTGTTTGAATTATTTAAATGATTTTAAATGAATTTCAAAAATGAGATTTTATCCATTTTGATCCTTATTGGAATTTAGTTTATAAAATATATAGTTAGATTATATTATCCTCTTAACTTATTGTTTATTTTAAAATTTCAATTAAAACTTTCAAAGGTAGGTAATATTTATTTACAAAAACTTTTCAAAATTATTATTTATAAGTATATAATTTTGGAAATACTTTAGGGGCAAAATATAAGATATTGTATTATTTTAGAAAAGTGGTTATGAAAGTAATAAATTCGATTTCAAATAATTTTAGCTATAATAGCTGTTTAAATGATTTTAGAAAGAGTTTAGAAGCCTTTGGAAAATTATATCTTTATTTGTATGTATATATATTAAAATAGATTTTCAAAATAAAGTAAGTTATCAATTATGAAAAGTAAAGCTTTGTTTTAAAATAAATTTAACTAAGATTTTCAAGTTTGCAAATAGTTTATGGTTTTAAAGTGTTTATGAAGTAATATTATATATATATATATATATTTGAAATAAAGTGAATTATCAATTACTAAGATATTGTTTTGATTCAAAGACCTAATAAAGGAATTTTATTTTAAGATTTGAAACTTTGTAACTCTTTTCTTTATATATATATATATATATATATATATATATGAGTTATTGGATTTTGAAAGTGATAAATTTGAAAGTAAACTATAGATAAAGCAATTTAGATATCATTCGTATATGATAAAATTTTATTACTTACTTTCAAACTATAACCTATTATCGACCTTTATTATTTGGCCTTTGGCTATATGTGTATACCATATTGATATTTCTTTGGTGACTTCAAAACAATTGCTTTCGAGCAATTAATGCTTTCATTAATATTCTATTGAATTTTGTGCTTTTCTATGAAACAAAGAATTTTAACAAACGATTGAATTGTCGGGTGGTATGGGACACTTTGTACAATTCTTTCGATTATTATTACAGTTTGTTAAATAGAGTTTGAACTGGAAATTTCGAGCTTTTAGTAAATATTTGAATTTACTATCTGGTATGGGACGGTTAGTTAAATTCTTGTAATTACTGGAGTGACTTTATTTAACATTTAGAGTTGTATTATCTTAGGATGTTCGAATTTCAGACTGATAGATCCCCGAGAGAAGATAACTCATTTTTCATCGATCCGAGAATCGATACATTTTTAGATTTGGGTAGGTAGATCTCTTTCGGGAGATCTATTATGGTATAAATACGGCTGTCTCTTTCGGAAGGCAGATTTTTACATGCATCGTAGTCTATAGATACTACAACCTATCAGTTTATTTTGTTTAATACAGTTAGACTATGTTTACCTCTTTCGGTAGGTAAATTTACATAGGACAAATTAGGTACACGGCTGCTCTTTTCTTTGAACGGTATCCCTAATCTGCAGTCTCTTTCGGTAGGCATCCTTTCTATGTAGCGGGTCTCTTTCGGTAGATTTCGTATCACTGTATTAAACTAATAGATGACTACCTTTATTATTACATTATTGATGATTATTTCTTCAGATATTTTTAGTATGGATATTCTATATCCTTTATGGCTCTGAGGAATTTTGAATTGGTTATCACCATATTTTGAGATGATAGTCTATTGAAACTTGATATAAATTTATGAAACGGTGATTTGTTAGATATTCCTTATTTGAGTATTTGTTTTGGGCATATTTTATTTATGACTTATTTGGTTATTGTTAAGTCATAATTGTGATATCTATATCTATTGGTTTGATATGCCTTTTATGGATTTTTAAGTTATAGGCATATTTTGAGATGGCTTATTTCAGAGTTAAGCCATTTATGGATTATAAAGTAATGAATTTAATTAATATGCCTTATTATGATTGTTTGTTTGACATATTTAATATGGCTTATTATTTTAAGTCATAAAGTTATGATATTAGTATCTCACCCTTTTATTTAGATATAGTCTGACCCGTTTATTATTTTAATACTAGAGTCAGGCTGAGACTTTACAGGTACAGGGACTCATTGACTCTTGGATTTTGGGTTAGCTTTGGAGTAGACTATTTTGACAGTTTCAGTTTACTTCATCATTATGTGTATTTTCATTTAGTTGTTATGTCATGTATATTATTCAGTAGTCATTTTGTACCTGATATATTGTATGAGATACGATGTATATTAGAGTGAGTCTAGTATTGGCATTTTGTAGACTCACATCTTATTATGAAATATGTTGTATATTAGTCCGTTGAAATCTGTAACTCTGATTCTGATTTATCTATATTATATACTATTCTGAATATTTTTAATTGGTGTGTTTATTACTTTATATTAATACTGCACACGTCAAATTTTCAATTCAGATCCTCAAAAAGGTAAATAATACGTGTCAAGTGTTAGTATAAAGATATATTCACATTCCACGCCCTTAACCAGTCGTATTGTGCGGATTAGCAGACGACGTTACTTGTAATGTTCTTTGCTAAACTGGGCATAGCGGTGGGGTCGTTACACATAAATTCATACACACACACACATACACATACATCCATTCACACTTATACAAAGGTGCAATAAGATGTAGCCAAGAGAAAGTTTATATATTTGGTAGTAGGAAAATGAAGGGAGAAATTATGAAAATGAAATATATGTATATATTTTATAATGCTGTGGTTTGAGTTACGGGTGATTTGGAATATCGAATATATGTATTTGAGTTTAAAACACAAGAAATATATGTATTTGTATAAGTGAAATTGAGTAAGAGAAAGCGTCTCCATATGTATTTGTGCTTCTTTTATACTACAAAGAGGAAATGAAATATATATATATATTTTGTGTTGCTTTCCCTAGAGTACTGTGTTGTTTTCATGAACCACTGAATACAAATAAAGTTTTCCTTAAACCAAAGGGAAAACATTAAATGTTAAGCAATCAAAAGCAGTATAAGGAGAAAGATGTATGAAAAGATATGAGCTAAGGTGTTTGCGTGTAAATTTTGTGTTGTGTATATGTTCTAAATTTGTTTGAAAAAAGTTAGATTGTGGTACACCGCCACACAATAACACATTCGCGTACAAGAAGTGAATGATAGAAATAAAAATATGATGGTGCATAACAGTGCGACACGATCTCAAAACAAAAATAAAATATATTGTTTAACCAATTCCGTGAAATTTCAAAAATACCAACGTTAGCCGTAAAATACGTCAAATGGAAATTTAATTATTGTTCAAAATAAAAATTATGGAAAATTTCTATAAATTAAATTAAAAATGCACAACCAAAATTTAGGCAATTATTTAAAACACGTATTTATAATCAAAATCCAAATTCGAACATTTAAATAAATTTAATATTCAAATTCGAAGACTCAAAATTTTGGATCGTTACATTCTTCCCCCTTTAGAAGAAGTTCGTCCCCGAATTTCATTATTATCAAACCCAGATAGAAATGAGCCAACATAAATACTTAACATTTCCCATAGGTCCGTACGATGTATACAGGTCATTCGTACACAATATCCGATTCAATCACTTACTCAGATGCATAACTTTTTATCTAAACTAGTATCGCTCACTCGATTCCCTAATGCAGACTCTAATCAGGCTCCTTAATTAGGAACATCCGTTCTCCTTTCATAGCCATACACTTGATAGAAAACTTTGGTTCCATACAAAGAATCCTCACTACGTGTTCACCGTCAAGAATCGAGTAATAAATCCTTATTCGGATCGGTGTGAGTCGCCTCAAAATTATGTACTCGGATCTTGAATTAAGAACTAAGTGAAGAAATGATCTACTACAACTTACATACTTATTCTTATTAGTTCTTACTTACCAATTTCCTCTTTACTTCTAAAATAATTTATGAAAATATTTCATAAAAACCTAAGCTTTAACTCGTATAATACCTTACTATATCCCGAGAGTGTATATATATGATATAGGATTTTTTTTACATGACCAGACATTTAACAAATTTAAAACTAGTTTTAACTTACTATCTCCTCAAATAGATAGGTTATAAAAACTTATTTTCTTATAATCTCATTAATACACTTTAGCTTCCAATTTTATATAAATTCGAAGGTTTTCGACTATCCAAAATCATCGAAAATTCCAATTCACTTTAACGAATGAAAACTACCAAACAATTTTATTATTACAAAATGCACAACCAACCTACCCTAATGCATAGGAAACATAAGTCCATATAATACTTAACCAAAACTTAAGAATTAGACATCCGACTTTTATTTCAAATCAATTTGAAATAGCAATATATATACATACATACATATATATACATACATATATACATATATATATATATATAACTTTACGATATCAAATCATATCTCGATATGTAACTTACAATTTTTTTTACCAAATAACTTTAAAAAAATAACTATTGTAGCAATTTCCACTTAGAAACTCGAAAATGAACACTGATGATGCTGCATCTTTTCTAGCGACCGAAGTGTAACATCCCTTATTTGGAGGCCCAAACTAACTGCTATGGATCTCGCAGTCATCTGTAGTTATTAATTCTCGGTGACCAAATGCGGTAATGTTAGATACATTGATATACCAGAAACACATGGATATGAAAAAATTTAAACTCAGTTTAAAACAAATTTATCATTTCATTACAGACAACATTTCAGATTCATTACATAATCTCATACGTAAGCCACATTAAGAGAAATTACAATTTATTACAAAATACGCCAAGAGCGACATATGAAGATGCCCTCTTGGTTGATCAGAGTCTAAATATAGGCACTAAACAACTTTGCATTACATCCAAAACACAGCGGAATCAAACAGAAATAACTCCTAATAGCTAACTTGCCTTCTGCACGTCTCTGGAAGCCTATTCGTCTAAAGGAGAACTTGAAAACTTTAGCTCTCAAACTACTCTAAATCAATTGAGCACTGAGAGTTTAAGGAAAAACATAAACTTCGAGTCAGATAAAAAGTCTGGTATGAATAATTCTATTACATCTCGATTTTCTGATATTAAATGAGACCACGCCGCTTAGTGGAACGGGTTTCTTCTCACTAATATCCTTTTAAAATCTATCTTTTGCAAATCAAAACCTGCAATCAAACTGATTATAATAATAAAACAATAACATATATGCATATAATCAGGTAATCAATGAACTATCTGTCCACACTATAGTTTTATCTGGATAACTATTAACCACTGGCCGACTCGGGCCTACCAGACATAATAAAAATTATAACTTCTGTTAGACACAATACTAGGCTATCTGCTGTTGTCTTCTTCTAGGGTCAACTGATCCTAATGGTTTTGCAGGCTCACCAATAACCTATCTTTACTTTGTATATTCCCTTCTATGTGTAACATCAATTTAGTCTTACCTGTGACAAAGCCGTACACACTAGAATTTTGGACTTATATTAGCTAAGGGCTATTAACTAAAGTATAGGGCGCGATCCCATACTAGTCCTATCCGGTCTTCTAAAATCTGAGTCATATAGGGATAACTACCCTATTCAAAATTCATTTCCTTGTAAACAATCTTTACAAATGATTTACCCTTGAAATCATATCTTTATAAAACAAGGAAATCATTTTAAATCCCTTATCTTAAATAATTTTATAACCATAGTAAAATACTTAGGAAAATTTTCCAAAAATCAAAATAATTCACTTTAATATGCTTTCTAGCATATACAAATTTCAAACCCGAAATAATTATATAATTGCCTTAAATAATTTAAACCCACATTAACTATTTTCTCTTATAGAAAATTCATAATAAATCCACAACTACTTAGAAAATTATGAAACTTGAAACCTACTTATGAAATAATGTTCTTGATCATATATCAAAAACACAAATAATATGGATGTCATTTAATAGGTTTTCCAATCTAAACTTATCATAAATCTATATGAAACAATATAAATCACCAACAAGCACACACACACACACATATACATACATAAAGACATATATATATATATATATATATCCATTGAAACAAACACAAGATGGCAGTTACTTGCAAAATTAATTCGGATCTAACTTGAAACTGAAATCAATATCAAAAGTGAGATGTAGGTTAATTATTCACCTTGGCTTGGTGTCAAGAAGGTTGAGATTTGCCCTTTGATTTATTTGTTTATGCTTTCTACTTGAGTCCTAGCTTTTCTTCTTCTTAAATCTTCTTAGTGATGGCCGACCGAGCTCAATAGGGTTTTAGTTTTGTTTGTAAATGTTAAAACGAATAAGAAATGAAGGATATAAGAGTTTATGGTATTAGAATAAAGGATGTTCCCATTTTACCCTTACCATATTCCTCCTACCTACTTATTTTCAGTTCTCTTTTGCTTATACATTCATTAAGGCATGACTCCTTCTAAATTAACAAATCTCAATCCCTTAACTATCTACATTATTTCATTTAATTTATCTAATTAATGTCCAAAATAATGTTAGTCAAAATTAGGGTCGTTACATGGTTGCTTATGGCACCATCCTCATGCCTCCTCCTTCCATCCCGTCCCCCTCAGTTCCTATAGCTCCCGTACCACCTTCCCCTGCCAACCATACCATCCCATCCCCTCCCCCCTTTGGTTTTCCTCCTCCTCCCCTCCCTCCTAAGCCTTTTCCACCTCTTGTTCAGCCTTCACCTAACCTTCCTTCTTCCTCCTCTCTCCCCTCTTTTGCTCCTCTTTCTAACTGGTCCTCCCTCTTTTCTTCTAAACCAAGGAATGCTGGTCATTACACTCCTATCCATTTTGATGTGAATTACATAGGCAAACCCATTGCTCCCCCTCTGAAGTTGTGAATGCTGGTGTTAAAGCTTGGTCAGAGTTTCTGGTAGGGTTCTTTCTTGATGGAACAGTTAATTATATGGCCGTCAAAGCCCATATAGAAAAGAACTAGAAGCTAAAAGGATCATACGAAATGTTGTCAGATAAACAAAAATTTTACTTCAGATTTTCTTCTTCTAAAGATAAATCATATGTCCTCTAAAAAGATCCTTCTTTCATCAGAGGCCACATGTTTATAATATCTACATGGAATCCAAATTTCAGCTCAGCCCAATCTACAGTTAAAAGTGTGCCAGGTGGGTGCATTTTTATAGAATCCCATTGATGACATGGACTATTCTTGGTATAAATTGGTTGGCGTGTCACTTGGGGAAATTAGTTTGCTTTGATGAAAATACTAAGAAAATGAAAAGGTTTGAATTTACAAAATGTTTGGTAGAGGTGATGCTTGACAAGGAACTGCCCAATTCCATTGCTGTTGGTGACGGTGATTGTCCTGATGTTATAGTTGAGTATTCTTGGACACCCTTAATCTGTACAGTTTGCAAAAATTTTGGTCATTCAACAAAGCAGTGTGAGGCTATGAATCCTGGCAATGATGAGGCTCAAGTGAATAATCAGGATGGAAGCATTGGTGATGATGGCAATAAATTATATTCTGAAGTTAACTATATTGAGAAAGCAAAAGACAAATTTACTCTTGTTAAGAGAAAAAGGAAAAGTGTAAAGAAAATTTGGAAAAAATTATATCCTTCCATTTTCCTCGGGAAAATCAAAAGATGCTTATGCTGGAATGGCCAAAAATTATGATGATGATATGAATATAGCTTTGGGAGAGACATTGGTGGAAAGTATCAATGAGTCCAGTGCAAACTTGAATGTTGACAAAGTAGTAAATATTAGTGATGCTGTGAATGCTCAAAATGAAGGTAATGTTGTTGATATCCCCGAAGACCTTGATGAGATTCCTCCAAGTGAACCTGGTGCTTTTGCCTTTCTTAACAAAGAAGCCAGTGTTGATGTGGAAACAACTGAAGTGTTTCTAGATCATAATACAAAGTCTGATGAAGTAATGCCTGAGTATTCTCTTGGTTTGACTCGGAGTCAAGACCCAAAAATACTTCAATCCTCTCCTATTTCTTCACCAACCATTATTTATTCTGAACTCTTTAATATTCCAACAGAGTCTTCTTGTTTTCCAAAACCATCTAAATTGACAAGTCTTGAGCCTGAAATAGCTACTACTTCAAACCCCTTTGATCCTCTACTTCTTTTAGAGGAAAATGACACAACTCCTTTATATGCCACTAAAATTTCAACCCATTCTCAAACCAATCCACCTCTACAGTCTCTCTCCTGCACTGACATGCACATCCCAGCTCTTGCCTCCTTTCCTTCTGATTCTCTCAATTCCCTTCATCTCAACCAAATTATTACTATCAGTCAGGCTTCTGATCCATCCATTATTCCTCCTTTACTCTACTCTTCAGTGGCCCTTCCCTCAAAAGAATTCCCGAACATCCCAAAACCTCCCATGGTATCTTCTGACACTTCATCTCAGAAGAAAAGAGGTAGACCAAATTAGGTACCCCCACACTCAATCTCTGATGATATGGATAGTGGAACTGAGTTTTCCTATGATCAAGTTTCATTTATATCAACAACTATTGATGCATCACCTGGTGTGAAGATCAGGTCATCCTCATTATTAATTTAATGATACACAAAATTTCCAGCATAGGGTTTTGGAATGTCAGGGGTGCAAATTCCACTACCAAGCAACTTGAAGTTAAGAACTTAATATCCACAAATAATCTCCAAATGATAATTCCAGATGAAACTAAGCTCAATTATACTACTACCATGAAGAGTGCTGATGTGATCAACTCCAGCTGGTCTAAACTTCATAACCTAGTCCAAGCCCCCTTTGGTAGACTGTTAATTATGTGGAACCCTTCAATTTTTAATGTTGACCCAATCTCAGTGCAGAGACAGCTCATCCACTCAAAAGTCACTCACCTCCCCACTAATCAAATTCTCTTTTTAACTTCCATTTATGCTGATAACTGTGTGGCCAGCAGATAACCATCGCTTGATCTCATCCCTACTCTCCATTCATCTAATGCCCCCTGGATATGTGTGGGGGATTGTAATTGTATGATGATAAGTGTGGGGGTGTCCCCCTATCTCTTCACCAAACCAATCCATTAAATAATTCAACATACTCTTCCAACTTATCCCTAATCCCCTCTGATGGTTGCTTCAATACATGGAATAACTGTAGTAGGTCTGGTGCCAGAACCTTCTGCAGACTTGATAAAGCATTTTTCAACATTGCTTCTCTTTCCCAATGGCCTAACCTTTTTTATCACTCCCTTCCTCCCTCTCTTTCAGACCATTCCCCCATAATTCTAGATTGGGATCATGAAGCCATGAAAAGAATTTCCTCAGTTTCATTTTTTAATGCTTGGACTAATCATCCTGAATTTTTTAAATTAGTTATTGATAATTAGAAATGTAATGTTTTTGGGAATCCCATGTTTATTTTTTAGTTCAAGCTAAGGGTACTTAAAGAAAAGCTTAAAAGCTGGGCTTTTAACGCTTATGGCAGAGGCTCTAAACTGTCTGAAGGCTTAAGAGAACAACTTCATAATATTCAGTCTTCAATTATTTCAAACCCTACCGATTCCTCTCTATCTTCAGAGGAAAACAAATTAAAGTTTGAATTAGCTAAAGCTTTGTCAGAGGAAAATATGATGCACAGTCAAAAATCCAAAATTCAGTGGCACTTGTATGGTGATAAGAATACAACTGCCTTCCATAATACATTGAAAATAAAAAATTCAAATTCAAACATTCATAGCATTCATGATATGGAAGGAAAAATGTGTTCTTCCTTTGATTCAATTCAAAATGCATTTCTTGAGTATCATACAATGCTACTGGCCAGCAAGCACCTTAATGATCCTCAACTGTCCCTCATATCTGAGGTTGAACTCCCTGCCATCTCTTTATCTCAAATTCATAATTTAATTCAACTGGTCACTGATGATGAGATAAAGATATCCGTATTTAGTATGAATTCAAATAGCTCTCCTGGTCCTGATGGATTTAATGCTCACTTTTACAAATCATGCTGGCATATAATTGGAAAAGATGTTATCAAAGTAGGGAATTTTTTTTTCAAACATAACTGTATGCTTTCTGGAATAAATGCAACCAAAATTTCCTTAATTCCAAAAGTTAATCAGCCTGATGCAGTTTCTCAGTATAGAACTATAGCGTGTTGTAATGTTATCTACAAATGTATTGCTAAAATCTTAGCAACTAGGTTGAAACATGCTTTAGCTCCTGTGATATCTGTGAATCAGAATGCCTTTCTTCCAGGAAGGGATATCATTGACAACATTTTGCTTTCCACTGAATTACTGAGAGGTTATAAAAGGAAGTACATCTCTCTTAGATGTGCTATGAAGCTGGACATTCAGAAGGCGTATGATACTGTTAACTGGAAATCTATCATCTACATTCTCCACTGCATGAAATTTCCCCACACTTTCTTAGCTTGGATATACACTTGTATTTCTACAGTCTCTTATTCAATCAGTCTTAATGGAGCTGCATTTGGTTTCTTTAGTGGTTCTAGAGGGTTAAGGCAAGGGGACCCTATTTCCCCATATTTATTTATATGTGTTATGGAATTATTAACTATTCTTTTTAATTCTGCCTTGAAAAACAAATTGATGGATTTTCATCCCCTATGTAGAAACCCTCAAATTTCCACTCCGATATTTGCTGATGACTTAATGTTATTCACTAGACCAAATGAAAAATCCATTTCTTCAGTGCTGAACATCCTTCACTCATTCCAATCTATTTCTGGTCTCAGTATAAACAAAGCAAAATAAAAAATTCTTATAGCTGGTGTTCCTAAGGATGTCAAATCCATTATGATCACTCTATCAACTCTATCTCCCTTTGATCATGATGAAACTTATTTAGTTGCCCCCCTTATTTTTTCCTCTGTTCAAAAATCTCATTGCCTCCCATTATTTGAAAAAATAACTGCTAAGTTATTTTCCTGGACTATTTCTAAACTGTCAATTGCTGGGAGGCTTGTCATTGTAAAATCCATAGCTTCTGCAATGTGCCTATATTATGCAAGAATTTTCATTCTTCCTGCAAAACTTGTTTCCATGATCAATTCTGCTTTGAACCATTTTCTATGGCATGGTAATCTATTTTCTAAGAAGCTTATTCCTATATCATTCCAGTCTACTTGCTGGCCTTTGTCTTCTGGTGGCCTTGGAATTATGAATATTAAAAAGTGGTACATTGCTGCCTTCTCTTCTCATATTGAAAAATTGTTTAGTTTTGATAAGAATCTTTGGGGTATCTGGTGCAGGAAACACTTTCTTAGAAAACAACTTTTTTGGACCATGCAAATTCCTGATGATTGTCGTACAACTTGGAGGAAATTGTTGAAGTTAAGGCCTTGCTTCCTTCCAATTTTTCAGCTAACTGTGAGGAGAAGCACAATGATATCCTTCTAGTTTGACCCATGGCCTCTAAAAGGTGTTATTCTGGCAAATGTTCTTCCTTTCCACTAGAGAATCTTAACTGGTATTCCTGAGGAAGCAAAACTAAGAACTTATTTATGTGATGATTTAATCAACTTACCATATTCCAGCTCATATGCTGTTAGGGTGGTTTGGAAATTTTTTGAAAACAAAAGATATACATGGTTTGAAGCTACTTGCTTATGGGGTGAAGGTGGTCATTCTATCAACAGAGTTTATAAGCTTATTACCTTTTCCTTATGCTCTTTTCAATTTCCTTGGCACCAAAGAATCTGGTCTTCCAACTCCACTCCACGTCACAACTTGCTTCTCTAGAGAGTTATTAAGGGTTGCCTACACACTCGTGATAGGCTTTTTTCAATGGGATTTATCCAATCTTCAAATTGTGTACTGTGTGGTCATCATTTAGAATCTATTGAACACTTATTTTTTGCTTTCCAATACTCATTCTATATATGGCAGAGCATATTGAGTCATTGTCACCAACATAGACCTTCAGTTGATTCCAAACTGGAATGGTACACCATCTTTAAGGCTACCGGATGGAGATGTTCAAAATCTTTGCTTCTTTTAAAAGTTTTAAAGGCCTCAATTCAATTGATTTTGACTGAAAGAAACTCAAGAGTGTTTTTAGGAATATGTTCCTCTAAACACAGTTTCTTTCGTGCCTTAATCAATGCTTTGTAACTGCTGTGGAGGATCTTTGACATCTGCATCATGTCATGCTTGTAATCTTCTTTCTCTGTGCTGCTTGGAGTCATCTTATGGTTTGCTTCGGGTCTTTCCTTGGTCTTATATCCTGCTACAGTCCTCTGGTGGGTTGTGATGTTGCTTGGTGTATGCCTTGGTATGCTCGGAGTTTTTTTGTTCTACTCTTCGGGTTTTCACTTGGCTACTGTTTTCTTTTATCTGCTGTGTTTTTGGTCTTTCTTTTCTCTTGTTATTCCAATGTACTTCTATATTTATGCTTGTAATTCTTTTTACATGTTATAAATAAAAGATAGGGGCCCTTTTAACCCTGTTGGCTTTGCCAAAAAAAAATTAGGGTCGTTACACAAAGTGAGTTCGGTGCTTCCTATATCCTTTAAAATATTTATATTCATAAGTACTGTCAAGTAATACTATTATTATCTTCTCAAAACTTTGAAAAACAATTTTCAAAAGAAACGGGATTTAAGTTCTCAAATTCTCATTTTAAATCCATTTTTATTTAGAAGCCATACTTATATAAAATCACTGTCTTATATAAAATCATTTCTCATATCCTTATTATTATAATAAACCACTTTTATTAAAATTAAATTTTAACCCATCACTAACACCAAACGCCTTATAATTGGACTATGAAACTGAATTCACAAAATTTTCATTTTAATGCTCACATAATTACTATCTACCCAACTCATGTAGTGAAAAGGCAGAACTGCTCATAAACCGGCCAGCACTACCAATGAAGCATTAAATGATAATAATCAAGTATTATCATTTCCTAACGGACAAACATTCTCTAAATAACTATATTAATTTTGAAAATTATTCTTTATGTATAAAATATAATTATAAGTAAAATTATTTCATTTACCCATTTTAAAACAATACTATTTCGGTTTGTCTTATTCAAGTGTTTAGAAACCCCTACCGATAACGTTTATCAGGCGCATCAATCAGAATTCATAAGCTACTCAACTGACCATGAAATATGAAACAATTTTATTGTAATGACCCACTTTTTCGAACAGTTTAAGTAGACAATCAACCACGCATGATCCACTCAAATTGAAAGGAAAGGCAGATAGTTAGCGAAAAGAAAGAAGACAAGAAGAAACTAAACAACGTAGACTCTCACAGCGGAATGAATAATCCATAATATACAACAAATCTTTACAGAAAAGCAAACTGTGTTGTATATATACAAACATCAATCAGAGTATACTAACCTACTTCAGTCCGGACAGTTATAACAACCCGTTTTCACAATTGCTGATAAATACAACAATGAATGCAGTGGAAAAATAACCATATACATGAATATGTCTCTAGGCCTCCAGCTCATCTCTTGAAGCTCCAAAGCATCCAAACTAAATCTGTAATATGCTTTGTCTTACCCGAGCATTATAATAAAATAACACCCGAGTCATTTTGGTAAACCAGCGTGAGAAAAACACACCCAGTTGGAATTTTATTTATCCAAAAACCTTTCAAATCAAAGGTATCTCGTAAGGCCACGTTGCACATAAAAACAGATGGATTTTTACCTTACGATAACCAAAACATTTCCTATAGAAAATCCATTTATGTTATAATAATGTCTAGGGATCAAAGTAAATATATAAAATAGCTGAAATGCTTGCATCTCACGTTTCAGCATAGTTGGGCACAACTAAGTCCGTAAAGCTCGTATTGAAGAATGGATTCAATACTATGACAAGGTAAGGAACTACCTTCCGATGGTATATCTCTAGATAAAATACATTGGGGTCTGACAAGAACATCTTGTACCCTATCACACAGGACTGGCCTATCACTTGACTGGTAGTACCAAATATGATCACCCCTTTTGTTAATAGGCCCCGAAGCATACATGAGTAGATAGTAATCGATCTAGATTTTGGGATGATCATACCCTGATGGGAGCGACCCACATGGCCCTGCTGCATGCTTGATTTTTATCATTTCCAGTTGATGAGGCTTGAGGCTACGCTTTACCTTTATATAGCACTTCCCACTTGGAATGCTACACTGCCCTCCAGGCATCAATGCAATGCTAACATTCATCCATACAAGTTCATTTTGGGACTAAACGAAACTGAATGCTCTATTTCATTACATCCTTTTCGTGGAATTCCTCCTAGGATTAGTAGCAAATATCCCTTGCACTTCAAAGCTCTATCCTCGATTCCATATTCTTCAAGATGTCTTCAAGTCGAAACGTTTGAGTTGGATCGAAGTGCTTTTTGGATAACATATCTGATCCCGATCTCTTTTCAATAAAATTAATCCCCTGCGCAAATATGATCCAGACGCATTTATGATATATCATATATGTCATATATGCGTGGACATATGCATATGTTTCAGAAATGAAAAAATGTAGATATGGTCGAATGATAAAATTTCTCTTTGCCAAGGAGAAGATGTAGGTTCGATTCCCACTATCCGTAATAGGTCATATTCTTCTACCCTTTCCTGGGAGTCGATGACTATTCATAGCTATTACCTTGACACCAAAAAAGAGTTTGACCCAGTGCTTTATTTCTATTCTAGTTGATCTTGATTCGACATTAGAAGTATATTGATTGTTCCCTAATAACCAAATATCTTTTTATGTAAATACTGCATATTTGATCCATAACTCCATTTTCTTGCCTATGGGTTCTAGTATCGATTCGGATTTTTTGAGGACCGTATGAAGAGAGAATTGGATTTGATTGGACAATGTATTGTTGGTAAACAAGGATTGGTTTTTTAGCAGGGTACACAATGTGTTATCAAATATTCAATATGATTCCAAGATCTATTTTCGTTCAAGTAACAGATTTTAGCCAATTGAAAGGATCCTCTGATCAATCCAAAGATCATTTGATTCCATTAGGAATGAGGATTTAGAATATCACACATTGACCGATCAAACAGAGATTCGGCAACTAAAAGAAAGATCGATTCTATAGGATCCTTCCTCTCTTCATAGATCCATGGATCCATACATCTTGATCGGAAAATAATCAATCGAAAAAAAAGAATCGTAATTTATCAATATCTTTCTCGAAACAAAAATCATGGATCAACTAAACCCTCTCGAGGGCTTGCTTAAGAATAAGAAAGAGGAATCTTATGGAAATATCACCTCCAAACCGTTAGTGTGCGGAATTCCTTATCATTTGTCCTAAAAGAATGAAACGAGATTTATACGCATAGTACAACATCATCAAAGATGATTGTGCCATATTACTCATGTGTTTCTCCTAGATATTTCCAAAGTTACATTTTGGGCCCATATTTGATAGTTGATTATTTAACTATCAACAAACACACACCTAAGTTAGGGATATATTTCAAAAGGGAAAACCAACATTGGTTAAGCACATAAGTAACCACTAGCCTCCTTTTTATTAATCTTTTCATTGATTAAAATCACTCGAAAATTACTTGCACAAAAATATTTTTACAAAGATATATTCACAAATCCCTATATTTCCAATTCTTAGAAAAAATTCATATACTTATCTCAACGGTATAAGTATATTTACCAAAATAGAGGAAGATTTCTTTTTTACAAAATTCTAAACCATTTATAAACTCCTTTATAATTTTCTATAACTCATTTATAAACTATCTTATAAATCTAAAAAAACCATTTATAAACGTCTCTAAATCATTTATAAACTCTTTATAAACCCAAGCAACTAATTATAAAACTCTTCTTATAAATCTATAAACCCATTTCTAAAATCCGTTTATAAATATCTAACTATTTATAAAACTCCTTTACCTTGTAAATAATCTTCCTTCGAGTGTTCAAACCCTTTTATAAAACTTTGAAACCCAAGTTCGTTTATAAAACCCTATTTATAAGTCTCAAAAACATTTATAAATAAATACAAATCATTTACTTTAAACACTATAATAAAATAATAATTAATAATTAATAATTTCAAAACATTATTAATAAACAATAATAATTAATCTTCACCCTTATTATAAATAATAATAATTAATTTCCAAAATAAATTATTAATAATCATTATTATTAATTTCAAACCATATTATTTATTTAAATGATTAACTTTTCAAAATATTAAAATATTGATAAATAACTTCAAAACAACATTGAGTGTAAATAAATAAATAATCTTTAAAACAATATTGCAAATAATCTTAAAACAATATTAAATATAAATAAATAACTTAGCAAAAGATAGATAAAATGTTTGGAATAAAATAGAAGTTAAAGACTTTAAAATAAAATATTTTTGAAACCCAATTTCGGATTTAAAATCATTTCCTGTCTCAAAAACCAATTCCAACTCACATGGTAATTTATAGTATTTTTAAAATGCTAATTTGAGGCCAATAGCTTCCCAACGTCTAACCAATATCAGTATTGGTTTTTAAATCACTACAGGTTTTAAGTTCTGGACATATAACAATGTCATAATCAATACTGTAAAACAATTGGGTTTGATTTTCAATGATTCATATAATAGGAATAATAATTAAAATAATTCAACAATGCCGAGGAATCACGTTGGATCCCTCCAACCTGTCCCCGTGCATCGCAACTATATATATATATCCACATGTATATATAAATAAAATTCATCAGTGTTAAGGAATCCTGTTGGATCCCTCTAAACTGTTTTCCTACATCACAAAAAGTATAAAATCGTATAATATTGGCCATCCGCTACTATGTGGGAATAAATCCAAACCAACTGATAAAACAATAAATCATCCAAACATCTAATCAACAATTCTTATCAACTATATAATATGTAACGACCCAAAACTTTTAGTGATTTTATTTGTTAAATTAATTGAAATTTTGTGAAATTTTAAACAATAAAATTTGAAAATAAAATTTTACTATTTGGAATACGTCTATTTTAATATAGCAACTGTAAAATTTTCATCTGATAATATTGAAGTTTATTTTCCTGTGAAATTTTATTTCAAATCAAACCGGTTAATAACAGTGAATTTAAAAGTTTTCCGAAACCAAAATATGTCAACAGGAGAAAATTTATTCAGAGCATTCTGAATCAGACTGCGAAATTCGTTTCGCGAAATTCGGACGTTTCTAGCTCCATTTGAATTTTTCCATACGAAATAGCAGCATTTTCGGTACCGATTATCGACTTTTGATCGGATGATCGTACCACTGATATCTAAATAACATTTTGATACTCTCGTCGTGCTGATCTCTACGGTATATTTATTTCTGTATTTTGAGGTGCGGTACACGACAAAAACCATAAACTATTCGTTGTAACGGTACCTTAAACTATGACTTTATGGTTTCCTTCGGTTTCAAAATTTGAAACGTTCTGGCCAAAACTAATATTAATCACTTTAATAATTTGACCGTTGGAATTTTCACTTACGTTATATTATATTTTATATATGGAAAAGTGGATACACGTTTCACTTCCATTTTTCTTTGTTGCTTCTTCAACTTTTCTTCTGGCATTTACAGTAAAGCTTTTACCCTTCTCCCCTTCACCAAATCACAGTTTCCACGCATGAATCCCATCACCGAGCATCACCTTTCCCTTTCTCTTCGAACCCTCTTCCCCAAGCAATCATCGACCACACCATAACATCCATCCCCTCCACCCACTGGTCGAAATCCAGCAAACCCAACACACAGCCCCTACATATCCACCTCCGAACGTGCACCCTCCTACTTGCTTTCACCTCAGCCTCTTCGTGCTCCGCCAGCAACCACCGAGCATGGCCAAAACCCCAACGGCCACTTACCTCCTCCGCCCCTCTACCTTCGCCATCTAGCCAGCTTGGCCTTTCGTCTGTGATGATATATATAAGTGCGGGTAATATATATATTATATTATGTTTGACGTTTTATAAGTTACATATTTATATATTTATTATTTGTCTACTGTTGGTTACATATTTGTATATGTAGTATAAAATTTTGCTAACAAAGTTAATCGTATAAAACGCACTGGGATTTTGTTATGAAGTATTAAGATCTAAGTTATATGTATAGTTGTGTATGTGTATAATTAGGTATAGGTTTTATATTCCATTGCATATGTACATAGATAAACAGAGGTTATAGTTTAACATATAGATCTGATGTACTAGTTTATATTAAGTGGTATATAATATGTACATTCCAGTTATATGTTACATAAGCTATGTTATATATTTTATTTTTTTTGAAACAGTTTTAATAATAATATATAAGTGCTATATATAAACTATACTTTTATTTAAGCTGTTTTGTTTGCTCATTTTGTTTCAATTCTAGCTTTGGCTTTTATTGGATATATTCTATATTATATAGTTGTTAGCTGTTGAATATAAAAGTTTATAACAGTTCAAGGGTTATTTCAAAAATTTAGATGTTGCTGGTGTCTCCTGTAGCTTATAATGTTATAGGGTATGTATGTTCATATATATCATATTATCTGTATTATTGTAGGATGTGACGGGATATATTTTATTTATAACAGTGTTACACTATATAATTAGTTGTATTTATATATTTTATATGTTAAATATAGGTATGTACCCCCTGTGTACCAAAGTATATATATATATTTCCTGTTTAAATGTGTTATGGTGTGTGTTTATTTATTTATTTATTTAAATTCTTACTATGTAGACATGTTGTTTATATGGGTTTTATTTATAAGCAATGATCATGAAATATATATATTTAATATAATTTGTGTTTAAATTTATTTTGATTTGAAAATATATATATCTTATTTTGAATGTATGTCTAAAATTGGTTTAGAGAGAAGTGATAACACATATTTTGATTTGATTATATCAAGACGATTCTGATTCGTTTCCATCAATCCCTATCTTTCAGCTTTGCTCGTCAAATCAACTATCAGCTTACTTCGCTCGAGATTTGATGTTGGATTTGTTCGATTGCCTAGATCGTGATCCAATTCGTAGCTCAATTCTTTGTCAAAACTATCTAGCCTCGAAAGGTGAGCAACCACTCACGATTTAACGTTCTTTTATTATTTAAATTTGATTTCATTTGAAATAGCAATTGAAATATGCTACTGTAGTTATTTACATTGTTATATATGCTATTATCTATAACTGTTCACCTGTTACATCTGACACCAGTATCTAGTATTATATGCCTGTTATTACTATTATTTGTATCTGTTCACCTGTGGGATATGACACCATATCCTGTTGTTTATATTATATTGTTATTTATGATATATGCCTGTTGTTATATTTTAAATTATATGTTATCACTCTGCAAGTTCCCTGTTAGTATAGAATTCACTATGGGTTGAAATGATACATACCCGAACGAACTTTAGAATAGGAGAAAATCGTTATGGGTTGAAATGATAAACCCAAACGATTTTCATTTGAATTGAAATTGGGATTACGGGTTGAAATGATATCTACCCGTATATATTTAAATTTTGGATTGAAATGATAAATATCCGTATCACTTAACCATATGATGAATATATATATACAGACACCGTTGGTCCATATATATAAATATTTTGAAATAAAATTCTATGGTTTTGGGAAAGAAATATATGGTTTTAATAAATGTTGAGCCTTAAATTATTATATATAAATGGGAATGATATATATATATTTAATAATGATATTTAATTTAATTTAGATAGATTTAATACATATAATATGTTAAGTATAAAATTTATATTTCAAAATAGATTTTGGTAAAAATTTGAATAAGTTAAGGTTGGGAAAATAATTTGAATTTAGTAAAGAATTTTATTTAATTAAACCAATTTAAAGCTTATTGAAATTGGGATTTAAGATATGATTTATAACTTGAGTTTGATTTAAATAATTTAATGAATATTTCTTGTTTAAATAAATTTAAGGAAATATTTAGTAAAAATGAAATTTAAGGCTAGTTAAATGATATTGAATCTATTAAGTGAATATTCCCTGATTAAATAATAATAAAGTTAAATCAAGATCTATATGAAACTGTTAAATTGAACTTTGAAATGATGAATATTAAAGCTTTGAAATATATTGGGATTTAAATGGTTTATTTTATGATTCAGGTCTATATTTGAAATCAATATAATTTGAATTTGTTATTTAGAAACTGAATTAAATTAAAATGGGAAAATTTAGATTGAACTAAATTGGAATTTGAAATTTGAGTTGATTTGAATCAATTTGTGAGACTTGGGGAAATTATAAATACTTTACTGTATAAATTATCTTGGAAAATAGTTATATTGGAAATGAAACGATATTTGGGTTTTGAAGTATAAATTAAATTGGAATGACCACGGTGTTATAATGTATATTTCCACCTTGTAGATAGTTCTGAAGATCCTTAGAGGATGGTTATCCCAAACATCCTTTAAGTTACTTGTATTTCGGTTGATATTTCACTTGAGGTTGATTTATTTATATAAGAATGTTAATCCTAACTTGAGTGTTTTGTGTTTTGCTTTACGCTCGGGTCAGACCGAGTGATACAGCATTTGAGACTCACCTTTAGAGTTTGGAGCTTCCTTTGGAGATCCAACTATCGCCTCAGCTTTCAGCTCTTCTAGTTGATTTGTTCAGAGAAGTCATCTGTTGTACTGAAGACTTCACTGCATTTGAGATATTCTGTTGTATTTTATTTCTAACTCTGATGTTTACATAGTAGCTTCATGAACTACTATTTTATCTATTCCGCTGCGCATTATTGTATTACTCTGTGTCTGTGATTCTGTGATTGATTTATTTACTGCATATGCTGAGTTTTGCCAAATTTTAAATTAACAATCTGATATTTTGAACTATTCAAGTCAGACATGTGTGGATTATTGTCGATTTGAATGGTCCAAAATAGCGGGTCGTTACAGTTGGTATCAGAGCTTTGGCTCTAGGCAAAAACTTAGCATATATAGTAAATTTATTTACAGAATCACGTTCGTTCGAGTTTGAATCTCTTCCTTTTGACTCGATTTCCTTTGAACTTTGGAACGTTCCCTACGGTTCCAAAAATTCATTCTTGTCTCTCTATTGGTATTCTTTTGATTTTGGAGTATCCCATAACTCCACTTCGAATGATCTCTATAAGAATAGGCGATCCCGCCGATCTTTGAATGTTTTGTAAAGGGGTGAAACTCCTTTACAATTGGCATTGATTCACCGGAGATTATATATATCCCTCGGTTTAGATGCTGCTATCTCTTGTTGTGCCGAATTCTATTTCTGGCGATCGAATGACGATTTGCCTTAGATTTTCGCATCGATTATATTCTTGAAGTCACGGTTGACCCGGTTAAGGTCGCCCGCGATTTATATAAATGTATCCATCTACTGTTTTGTAATTAATTATCTCATTTTCGTTCGAACTTATCTTCGAATCAGAATCCTATTTGATTAGAGTCCCTCTAATTTGAATTTCTATCCTTGTTTTGAAATCCATTCTTGAACCATCCTTTGAAAAATCAGGCTTGTTTATATTTTAGAAATTGTTTTATATATCGAAATTATTATATTCTATATATAAAAGTGTAATGTTTTCGATAAAGATTATAAACCCTTTTTAAAATAAGAATTTGAATTTTTGAAAGGATTTGAAATTTTGAAGTTATATAAGAAATTGATTTATATAAAAAAATGATTTATAACTAAAGGATTTTAAATTTGAAATTCGAGAATTAAACTCCGGTATTCTGAAATTGGTTTTAAGATTTTGAAATATATGATAATAATATGATTTAAAAGTATTTTTCCGAATAAGAAATGTTTCAAATGATTTTAATAAGTTTCGAATGATTTCAAAGAAATTTCAAAAGAAGTTTGAGAAAATAGGAGTCCAGAACTCACTTATGTCGCTGTAAAATAATTTCGGTGATGAGTGCACGCATCATCGACATTGATTTTCGAGTTTCAGAGTGAGGGATAGGCCACTTCAGTAGCTTTGCTATGCGAGTGATTTTGTGAAACCATTTTTGATGTCAAATTCCGAAGTAAGATTTGATATTCAAAAGATATATGTATATATATATTTGAAATGATTTGAAGTAAGCCGGTGTTCATTCCTCGAGTTTTGGATTTGATATAACCCCATCTATTAAAATTGATTTACTGATTTGTTGCTGATTTCCAACTCTTGAATTTGAAAATGATTTCTTCAACTATTTTAAAGGTTCGAGCACTTCCAAATCAAGGTTAACTCTTCAAAGCTAAGAAATTTTGAAAAGTATTTTGATAAAGTATATAAGTTTGTTTTGAACGTTTAAGTATGAAGTAATATGATTTAATTAAGTTGAAACTGTTTTGTTAAGTAAATGAATAAGGCTATTTTGAATTTTTCTAAATATGGAATTTAGATTTGAAATGTTATGAAAGAATTTGGGCTTCAATATATTTTGAATAAAATTTAGTTAAATGTTTTAACTTAGTAACATCTTTATGAAACTATATATTTAACAAGTTGGAATAAATATATAAGTTGTGCGTATGCTGTTTTATTCGCATAATTAATTTGATCCAGGGTTGAATACACAAGTTCGAGGTGAATTACACCATTTCGTGTTAGGATTTTTCATTCGATTCTTGATGGCGAATATTTGATATGGATTTTGGGCGTGATTCTAGAATTCTCAATCGTAGTATATGGCTATGCAAGGAGACTGATGGCTTCTAGTCGAGAAACCATATCGAAATCCGCATTACGGGAGTCGAATAGACAATACTAGTTCGAAAGCGAACTTGTGTGATCGAACGAGCGATCAAATGTGATTTTGTGAAATGATGACGTATGTACATATTATATTCTAATATCATTAATATATTTTGACGCTGAAATTGAAAGCTGTCATGTTAGAATAACTTTGCTTACTAAAAGAAAATTTCCAATTTAAATTACAAAGATATAACCCATAAAAGCAAAGATATTCAATCCCATATGGCTCTTCATACAGCGAAATTTATTTTGAAAAATTTGATCCTTATATAAGATGGACGTTACGTAAGTATAAGATGATTTTGAAAACATTTGATTTTGGAAATGAATTGGTTGACTTAAATTATATTGATTTGGAAATTTGGATTTATTTTCTAAATCTATAACTTTGGAAACTTTGAAACTAAAGATATTTAATTTGAGAAGAAATAATTTGGTGAAATTGTATATGATTTTGAAATTGAACTGATATTGAAACAAATTGAAATTTGAGAATCTTATGTTACTAAACACTTGATTTGGGAGTTGTCGAACTTATATAAAATTGATTTGTATGAGTATGAAATTGATTCGAAAACTATAGATTTGAAAAGGTACTCAATTTGAAGTGAAATCTTATATAATTGAAGTCTATATAAGTATGATTTGATATACTATTGATTTTGGAAAGTATTTGATTTGAAAATTTAATCTTATATATAATGGATTTTATATAAGTACGATATTTGAAAGTGATTTGAAAGGTACTATATGATACATATTTTCGAAGTAAAGATATGGAAATTGCCTTCTGCTTGATATCCGATTTGTGGCCACATCTTGGATTCATTCTATCGATATTATTCTCTCTGATTTTGGTTTTCCGGATATGATACTCGAGTGTCCTTCAAATTCCATGGCGTTACCCATGGTCTTATTTTTTTTCTCTCGTGACTGCATAGCGCAACTGCCTGGCTGAGTCTTGCCTAGGGGTACGGATTGTTTCCTGGGGGATCCAGGCGTAACCATTGTGTATCCTGCAATCTGTGTAGGTCGCGAATAGTAGCGCAAATGCTTGGCTGAGTCTTGCTTGGGGGTACGGATTGTTTCCTGGGGGATCCAGGCATAACCATTGTGTATCCTGCATTCTACTAGTCATCATGGCGTAACTCGCAGGGCTGAGAAAGCTTACGGATATGGATTGTTTCCTGGGGGAACCAGGCGTAACCATTGTGTATCTGCGAACCATGGTTAGACAAAGGTTTGGTTTGGTTGATTTGTTTGGATTGTACTTTCCATATCTATTTTTAAAAGATTTCCAGTATTTTCACTGGGTGTTGAAACAAGTCGTACCTGGAGAATTCTAGCTTTGCGCCTGATCAACGCACTGCCAGAGTCTACAGGAACGAGGATAAACCTATTGAAACATCGAGTTATAAAAGTATTTTGTTATAAAAATATTTTATTATTAAAGTATTTCCAACAAAGAAATTTTGTATTAATAATTCGAAATTGAAATTCTAATGGTTTGAATTTATTATTCATGCCCGATACTATTCTTTTGAATCTACCTTATCTGCTCAGCTTTATTTATTCACCTATATTCTGTTTCCAAATCCTCCTTCTTTTCCTTGTTGACTATATTCTTTTAAGTATTGTTTAATTATAGACTACATGGTTTAATAAAAATTTTAGTGTTATAAATATTTTGAGGTTATAAAACATATTTAAAGTAAATGATTATTGATTATTAATAATATTTGAAAGGTATCTTGAGGAAATTTTTTTTTAATAAATTATGAATTATGGATTTAATGTTTTCAAATAGCTTCTTTGTAAATATAAGTAATAATGTAAATAATTGTTTTCAAATAGTTTTCCTATATCTATAAAGTTGTTATTTAAGCATATAAATGGTAATTGTAAAGGAAGCAAGAAATTTTGCAAATGGGTCTTGAAAAGTTTTAAAGTATATAAGACAATTGAATTGCAAATGAAGTTTTCAAATTTTAAGTAAAATTTATATAGTTCAAATTAATTGTTTAATCTTGACTTTCAATCTACTTTTATTTCTGGTTGTTCTATGCTCCTACCTCCTTCCTTTTCGGGGACGAAAAGTTTTGAGTGGGGGAGAGTGTAACGACCCAAAACTTTTAGTGATTTTATTTGTTAAATTAATTGAAATTTTATGAAATTTTAAACAATAAAATTTGAAAATAAAATTTTACTATTTGGAATACGTCTATTTTAATATAGCAACTGTAAAATTTTCATCTGATAATATTGAAGTTTATTTTCCTGTGAAATTTTATTTCAAATCAAACCGGTTAATAACAGTGAATTTAAAAGTTTTCCGAAACCAAAATATGTCAACAGGAGAAAATTTATTCAGAGCATTCTGAATCAGACTCCGAAATTCGTTTCGCAAAATTCGGACGTTTCTAGCTCCATTTGAATTTTTCCATACGAAATAGCAGCATTTTCAGTACCGATTATCGACTTTTGATCGGATGATCGTACCACTGATATCTATATAACATTTTGATCCTCTCGTCGTGCTGATCTCTACGGTATATTTATTTCTGTATTTTGAGGCGCGGTACACGACAAAAACCATAAACTATTCGTTGTAACGGTACCTTAAACTATGACTTTATGGTTTCCTTCGGTTTCAAAATTTGAAACGTTCTGGCCAAAACTAATATTAATCACTTTAATAATTTGACCGTTGGAATTTTCACTTACGTTATATAATATTTTATATATGGCAAAGTGGATACACGTTTCACTTCCATTTTTCTTTGTTGCTTCTTCAACTTTTCTTCTGGCATTTACAGTAAAGCTTTTACCCTTCTCCCCTTCACCAAATCACAGTTTCCACGCATGAATCCCATCACCGAGCATCACCTTTCCCTTTCTCTTCGAACCCTCTTCCCCAAGCAATCATCGACCACACCACAACATCCATCCCCTCCACCCACTGGTCGAAATCCAGCAAACCCAACGCACAGCCCCTACATATCCACCTCCGAACGTGCACCCTCCTACTTGCTTTTACCTCAGCCTCTTCGTGCTCCGCCAGCAACCACCGAGCATGGCCAAAACCCCAACGGCCACTCACCTCCTCCGCCCCTCTACCTTCGCCATCTAGCCAGCTTGGCCTTTTGTCTGTGATGATATATATAAGTGCGGGTAATATATATATTATATTATGTTTGACGTTTTATAAGTTACATATTTATATATTTATTATTTGTCTACTGTTGGTTACATATTTGTATATGTAGTATAAAATTTTGCTAACAAAGTTAATCGTATAAAACGCACTGGGATTTTGTTATGAAGTATTAAGATCTAAGTTATATGTATAGTTGTGTATGTGTATAATTAGGTATAGGTTTTATATTCCATTGCATATGTACATAGATAAACAGAGGTTATAGTTTAACATATAGATCTGATGTACTAGTTTATATTAAGTGGTATATAATATGTACATTCCAGTTATATGTTACATAAGCTATGTTATATATTTTATTTTTTTTGAAACAGTTTTAATAATAATATATAAGTGCTATATATAAACTATACTTTTATTTAAGCTGTTTTGTTTGCTCATTTTGTTTCAATTCTAGCTTTGGCTTTTATTGGATATATTCTATATTATATAGTTGTTAGCTGTTGAATATAAAAGTTTATAACAGTTCAAGGGTTATTTCAAAAATTTAGATGTTGCTGGTGTCTCCTGTAGCTTATAATGTTATAGGGTATGTATGTTCATATATATCATATTATCTGTATTATTGTAGGATGTGACGGGATATATTTTATTTATAACAGTGTTACACTATATAATTAGTTGTATTTATATATTTTATATGTTAAATATAGGTATGTACCCCCGTGTACCAAAGTATATATATATTTCCTGTTTAAATGTGTTATGGTGTGTGTTTATTTATTTATTTAAATTCTTACTATGTAGACATGTTGTTTATATGGGTTTTATTTAAAAGCAATGATCATGAAATATATATATTTAATATAATTTGTGTTTAAATTTATTTTGATTTGAAAATATATATATCTTATTTTGAATGTATGTCTAAAATTGGTTTAGAGAGAAGTGATAACACATATTTTGATTTGATTATATCAAGACGATTCTGATTCGTTTCCATCAATCCCTATCTTTCAGCTTTGCTCGTCAAATCAACTACCAGCTTACTTCGCTCGAGATTTGTTGTTGGATTTGTTCGATTGCCTAGATCGTGATCCAATTCGTAGCTCAATTCTTTGTCAAAACTATCTAGCCTCGAAAGGTGAGCAACCACTCACGATTTAACGTTCTTTTATTATTTAAATTTGATTTCATTTGAAATAGCAATTGAAATATGCTGCTGTAGTTATTTACATTGTTATATATTGTAACGACCCGTAAATTTCAACTGTTTTTATAACGTAATTAGTTGAAATTTTGTGAAATTTTAAACGATAAAATTTTTAGATAAAAATTTAATATTTGGAATACGTCTAGTTAAACATAGCAACTGGTAAATTTTTGTCCGAAAATATGAAAGTTTATTTCGCGCGTAAATTTACTTCAATTTAATCAGTTAAAAAGCGATGAAAATAAACTGTTTCCGAAACCTAAATATTTTTACATAGAAAAATTCTAAACCATCTTCTGAGCAAGATGTCAGTTTGTCGTTTTTCCAAATTCGGACATCTTTGGCTCCGTCGATCTTAATTTTCAGCGTTTTTCTTGCATTTTCCGCTATTAGAAAATTCGAAATTTTATAATTCAATCGTACCACTGACATCTATATACCGTTTTGATCGTCTCGCCATGCTAATCTCTACAATATATTCAATGTTGTGTTTTGAAGACCGGTTCGCAGTGAAATCCACAGTATCGGTTAATCGTATCGGTATGACTTTTCGTTTCTTTTGACCTTTCAATATCCCACCGTGTAAATTCCAATGACACCAGCTTTTATTGTCTCCTTGAATTCAGTTCAAGTGGCCTTTGCTTTTCCTTTTGGCTGGCAGTTTCAAAAAAAAAATATATTTACAATTACTTACCCACGTTATTTTCAAAACCGTTCGCCTCTTATTCCTCTCTTCAGACTTTGCCAACAAATGGCCGCAAACCACAATCCCTCACCACCTCCTCATATTTCGGCCTCACCTCCTCCTCTTCATTTCCGGCCACTTGAAACTTATCCCCACTTCCAACGCACAGAGCCTCATCTCCACGCCTACATCCCAGACCCAAGCTACCCAACCGACCCACCACCCTCATCCCATCGGCAACCACAACCCACGTCCCGCCCCTTTTCTTCATCCACCCCGGCTGCCGTTCACCAGCCCATCCCCACCTCGAACTGCACGCCTTCACACGCATCCCATCCACTCCACAACATCGGCCATACAACCATCTCCGCACCCTGCCGTGGCACCACCCAGCCGAGTCTAAAACCCCTGTCGCCCCGCCTTCATCCTCTCACGATCACCATCATGGACCCTACTGCCTGCACGTCCACCACCATCCGCAGTCCAGGACCGCCTCCGTCAGGCTCGCGACACTCCTAACTGGCCGTGCTCATTTGCCTAGCTGTAGCCTACCTCCCCTTCCACTTACACTACCAAACCTAGCACCACTCTCTGCCACCCTCCGGCGAACTTACTTCGCCCTAACCACGTGCGGCCCCACCTGTGGCACCGTTTGCCTCAGCTCATCCATCAAATCAACCTCTGCCAGCCCCGACTTCAATCTCATTTTCCTATGTGGAGGTATATTTGCAAATACATGTTAAATTTTTTTTATCTACAAGTCCATCTTACTATTTTATGTGTATATATTTTCGTACATATAATATGCATAGGTTATAGCAGCTAAGTGATGATTTGGTTTTAAAAGGTACATATATAATTTGTATATATAGATCTGGTGATTGAAAGAAGATGGGTTATATAAGTAATTGTTTGCAGAGTATTATATTATAAAAGTAATATATACTTTATTTCAAAGAGCATAGTATGTTTTCTTTTTTTTCTTTTTTTTTTGTGGTTGCTATAGTCTTCGGTTATGCATACAATAACAGTTTATATATATTGTTTATGGTCTTTACATTGGCATAAGTTATTGTATATATGTTTATGAATATATTTAAACTTCTGTTATTACTTTAATATAGATTCATTTTACTGTAATATATATATCTATATATTTTAAGTATAATTTTAAGGGTATTTTGTCATATATAGTGTCTGCATACATTTTTTTTCTTCATACACACATTCTGTCCAACTGTTATATACTAAAGTATGAGAACAATCTAAGTTGTTTAAAGTGTAAGGCATATAAGTTGTATGCATATAATGTTGTTATAAAGCAAGTTTATTAAATAATGTGTTCTAAGGGTATAAACATATCACTTTATATATATTTGTTTAACATCAACTCTTACCTGACCTGCTCTGTTTTATTTTTTTTATTGTCCTGGCACTCTATGTTATACAAATGTCGTATCTAGTTTACAAAAATTGTTTAAAGGTGTGTACAGTCTTCATATGTGGTTGAGTAGCCTTATGTATATGGCTGCATATATTTTATTTGTGGTATAGTCGCATGCAATATATATATATTGGTAAGGATAGTTGTATATTGTTGTACAGTTAAAAGTTTATTCCCTTGAATTGAATGTGTTGTCACTCCTATTGCTCGCGTATACAGTTTCAATCCTTACTTCTGGTCACCGTATATTGGTGTGTATTTGTATATTAACAATTGCTACAGTATTATACCTTGTTTGAGTATTAAATTGAGTTAGTTACATTATGAAGATATTTTGATTGTTATTTTATGTTTAATATATATAATGATTTTGATAAAGTTATCTACTTATGGTTTTAGTGAATATTATTTTTAAGGAATTGTAATAATAAAATATATTTTTGTTCAAATATCGAGCTGATTCTAATTTATTTCATAAATTCCTATTTATCAGTTCTGCCGTCGAATTCGTGCAAATCTTGCTTCGATTCGGAATTCGTGCTTCGATTCATAATTCGATTTCATCGTCTAATCCTCTTTAGCCTCGAAAGGTGAGCACTCACTCACGATTAACGTTCTTTTATTTATTAAATTTGATTTCAATTGAAACGACAATTGAAATATGCTGCTGTTTGATATTTACACTGTTATATATGCTATTGCCTAGATCAGTTCACCTGTGACATCTGACACCATTATCTGTTAATTATTTATGCAATAATAGTACAGTTTGGCTGAAATTGATAGATTGTTGATGTTTATTTTGGATGTTAAATTGTTAATGTTAAAATGATAAATAGTATGAAATTTAAATTGATATAGAATAGTTAAATGTTAAATTTGATTAAACGACATTTGTATAATATGACCCCTTTAACTGTTAAATTTATTGACACGTAGGATTTGTTTAATTACACTTTGAACCACTGAATGTATATTGTAAAATTGATGATGTATGAAATTGTAAATATATGACAAGTGAAAAACCGTAATGTAATAATCTTTAATCTACATGAAATGATAGTGTAGATTCTAGAGATAATTATATTAATTCATACAAATAACAATGCGAATTAATACGGTTATTTCGGGATTATTTGAATTGATTATTGGATTGATATTGATTATTGTTATTGCTTGTTTATTTACTTTGACACCATCCCTGTTATCACACTGCAAGTTCCCTTTGTTATGTCTTGATTTTTGAATTGAATTGGAATCGGGTTGAAATGATAAATACCCAAATTGAATTTTGACCTAGGATAGAGAATTAAATAAAACCCGATTGGTCAAATAATTTGATTTAAAAATAAAATGAAGATTTTATTTGAATAAATAATACGGTTTTGAAATGAATTTGAAATTTAAATTTTAATGAAAGGAAAATGTTAATATTTAATAATCTGAAACAAAATGTTAATAATGTAATTGATGGAAGAATGTTGTTAATTTGAGAAATGATTATAATTAAGTTTGAAATTATTAAAATTTGAAATGATTTAATAATTAAGTTTGAAATTATAATTAAGTTTGAAATTATTAAACTTTGAAATTATTTAATAATTAAGTTTTGAATTATTTAATAATTAAATAAGATTGAATTATTTAATGATTAAATTGAATTGGATTCTTTAATAAGTAAAAATTGAACTTTTGAATAAGTGAATTTACTTCGTAAATAATTGAAATTGAGTTTTCTTTATTAATTAAGCTTTGGGAAATTATTTAAATAAGTAAATAAGTGAAAATTGAATTTCTTTAACAAGAAGAAAATGGGATTTATTGGAATTAACGTAAGACTTGAAATTTAAAGGATTTGATTTGATGAATTCAATTTGTAAGTTTTGATATAATGAAGTTGAATTTAAATAATAGATTTAATGAATTGGAAATTTAATAGAAGTTGTTTTGAATGATAAATTAACTTAATGAATATTGAATGAAATCGATAAATGAATTTAAAATTGACTTGAATGGTAAATTAGATTAATTTAAATGATTTCGGAATGAAACTTATATACGAACTTGAATAAATATTTGAATCGTTTAAATATTTGAATTGAAATTGTATTATAAGATTTTGAAATGGTAATTTGGAAGTTTTGAAACGTAAATATTGGAAATTGGTTTAGAAAGAGAAATGAAATGTTGATTTACGAATTGAAATTAAAATTGAAATTGATTTGGTGTTGAAATATAATAAACGACCAATCGGTGAAATAATTACGAAGGTTATTAAAGAGACCGGGATCGGTAATGGATATACTCTCTATCTGAACCGAAACCACTTTAATAACTATGCGCGGAGTGATGATCCAGAATGAAGTGGTTGGAATGATGTACGTGATGACTGAAGAAAGAGAACGATGATGGATAGCCTTGACACTTGTGTCAAATTGGAAATGACTAAAACAGGAGCTGTGCCGGGCCAATGGAGGATTAGCTACCTCAAGTGGACACACTTCTTCGAACTACTTATTACTTGTTGTCGATTGGTGCACCCTTGATTTTGGGAGTGTTGTTTCACGGTGTTGCGGGCGCTGCGGCGTTGCGTTCTCATCAGTCCGGATCAGGCGAACGGTAGTATCACTACCTTGGGTATTGCCTCATGTGCCTTGTCATACTTGTATTCCATTTATGCGCGACCACTACGATTTTGATTTGTACCTTTAGTATATGGATTGCCCTCTGGTGACTTCCGATTTTGGGGAAACTACGGTCTTGTATATGCTTGTGGGAATAAAAATGTGTTAAGGGTGGAATGGGCCATGACTTAACGCTATTTTGATATCTTTATATTACTGATAGACATTATCTACTTATCGTACACTACTACATAGTAGATAGTTTAACGGATCCTTAAAGGATGGTTATTCCAAACATCCTTTGAGTTACTTGTATTTCAATTGCTATTTCACTTGAGTTGGATTTATTAATATAAGAATGTTAATCCTGACTCGAGTGTCTTGTGTTTTTGCTTTACGCTTGGGTCAGACTGAGTGGTTCAGCTTTCGAGACTCACCTTTGGAGTTGGAGCTTCGCTTGGAGATCCATCTATCTATCCAGCTTTCAGATATTCGATGATTCCAGTGATGTATTCTGCTTTGTATCTGATGTATCATATTACTCTTCCGTTGTATCTAGTTTAACTCTGATGTAACTTATATATTTATATAGTAGCTTCATGAACTACTATCTCTTTTATTTCCGCTGCATTTATTACTCTGTGTTTGTGAATCTGTGATCATTTATTTACTGTATATATTCAGTTTTGCCAAATTTAAATTAACAACGCGGTATTTTGAGCAATTCAACTCCGGCATGAGTGTCTACCTATACACTTATAATGGATGCGAATGGTCCAAAATATCGGGTCGTTACAGTTGGTATCAGAGCTTTGGTAGCTCTAGGCAAAACTTAATATATAGGGTAAATGTATTTACAGAATCACTCTCATTCGAGTTTCAATCTCTTCCTTTGACTCAATTCCTTTGAAATTTGGAACGTTCCCCTCGGTTCCGAAATTCATTCGTGTCCTTCACTATTCGTCTTCTTTCAATTCTGGAGCATTCCATAACTCCACTTCGAATTGACCCTTATAATGAATTAGCGGTCTCGCCAACATTCATATGATTTGTAAATGGGTGAAACTCCTTTACAACAGGCATCGATTTACCGGAGATTTCTGTATCCTCGATTTACGATGCTATCTATTCCCTGCTATACCTGAATCCCATCTCTTGAGGTCGAGTGTCGATTTACCTCGGAATTCAGCATCGATCCTATTCTTGAAGTTACGGACGACCCGGTTAAGGTTGCCCGTGAATTAAATAAACTTACCATCTCTCGATTCTGTTATTGAATCATCTTATCTTTCCTTTCGAATTTGTCTTCGAACCAGAATTCTCTTTGATTTGAGTCCATCAAATTTGAATCTCTATCCTTGCTTTGAACCCATTCTTATATCGTCAAACGGGAAGGTGTATTTGTAAATTAATATCGTTTTCAAATTTGGTAAATGGAATAAATTTGTATGATTATATTATAAATATTTATAAGTAAAATTTTCTAAAAATTTAATAGGTTAATTAAATTGTTTGTTTGAAATGATAATATTTGATTATCATTTATTATTCTAAATGAATTTATAATTATGGTTTATAAATTGATTTGGAATTTGAAACGAATTTAATTCAGGAATTTGAGAATTTAGTTTCCGGTGATTTCGAACTTTGGTTTTTAAAATTTTAAAGTATATATTATTGAAAGTATTTTCGAATAGAAATCGTTTTCAAAGAATTTTAAATGTTGAAATCAGTGCTCTTCTCTTTGTCGCTGGAAAATAATTTCGGTGATGGCGGCCGCATCATCGACGTTCATTTTCGAGTTTCGAAGTGGAGAAACCATTCTGTAGCTTTGCTACGGTTTTGTTTTGAAAAATATATTTTGATTTGAATTTCTTCAGTATAATTTGATTTATATATATATATATATAGGTATCTTATTTTAAAATTTAATTTGATTTGATATAAATATATTATATATATCTCTAAATTGTTTAAAGTTAATCGGAAATCAAATTCTTAAATTTGGTTAAAGGATGACTTTAATTATAAATAAAACCAAAATTTGAATAAGTATTTAAACTTGAGATAATTGAATTTGATAATTTTATTTGTATAGTACTAAATTGCATTTCAATATAACTTACCTAAATTATTCAGAAGTTAAAATGTAGTTGGATAATATACTATATGAAATGATTTTATAAATAAAATTTGAGTGTTTATAATAAATGTATATACTTAGATGTTAATGCTAATAAAGATGCCAGAATAATAAGTTAATTGAATAATAGATAAGATAAATAAATTTGTTTTGAAAAGAATTAATAAATTTGTTTTGAAAGAATTAATTAATTGAAATTTGATCAACATATGAAAATACCTTGGAATTTAAAAGAAATTAATAGATGTAAATTTATTTAAATCGAAACTTTTATGTTTAAATTAATTTATATGAGTTAAATATATGTGAGTAGATATATTAAGTGAAATAAATTTAACAATAATTTGGACTAAAGAAGAATTTAAAAGTGTTGAAGATAAATGATTATAATAAAAGACTATTCAAATTTATGGTTTTAGAAATTGTAAATTTAAGATAATTGGATAATAAGATAATGAATTTAGAAATAGCTGAGATAAATGTTAGGGAAATCAAATGGATTAAATCAATTATTGAATATCAATTAATTTAAATTTGAATTTATATGGTTTAAATAAATTGTTATTTTGTATTTCAAATCTGTTTTTCTTTCTGGTTGTTTCTATTCTCCTACCTCGTTCCTTTTCGGGGACGAAAACTTTTGAGTGGGGGAGAGTGTAACGACCCGTAAATTTCAACTGTTTTTATAACGTAATTAGTTGAAATTTTGTGAAATTTTAAACGATAAAATTTTTAAATAAAAATTTAATATTTGGAATACGTCTAGTTAAACATAGCAACTGGTAAATTTTTGTCCGAAAATATGAAAGTTTATTTCGCGCGTAAATTTACTTCAATTTAATCAGTTAAAAAGCGATGAAAATAAAATGTTTCCGAAACCTAAATATTTTTACATAGAAAAATTCTAAACCATCTTCTGAGCAAGATGTCAGTTTGTCGTTTTTCCAAATTCGGACATCTTTGGCTCCGTCGATCTTAATTTTCAGCGTTTTTCTTGCATTTTCCGCTATTAGAAAATTCGAAATTTTATAATTCAATCGTACCACTGACATCTATATACCGTTTTGATCGTCTCGCCATGCTAATCTCTACAATATATTCAATGTTGTGTTTTGAAGACCGGTTCGCAGTGAAATCCACAGTATCGGTTAATCGTATCGATATGACTTTTCGTTTCTTTTGACCTTTCAATATCCCACCGTGTAAATTCCAATGACACCAGCTTTTATTGTCTCCTTGAATTCAGTTCAAATGGCCTTTGCTTTTCCTTTTGGCTGGCAGTTTCAAAAAAAAAAAATATTTACAATTACTTACCCACGTTATTTTCAAAACCGTTCACCTCTTATTCCTCTCTTCAGACTTTGCCAACAAATGGCCGCAAACCACAATCCCTCACCACCTCCTCATATTTCGGCCTCACCTCCTCCTCTTCATTTCCGGCCACTTGAAACTTATCCCCACTTCCAACGCACTGAGCCTCATCTCCACGCCTACATCCCAGACCCAAGCTACTCAACCGACCCACCACCCTCATCCCATCGGCAACCACAACCCACGTCCCGCCCCTTTTCTTCATCCACCCCGGCTGCCGTTCACCAGCCCATCCCCACCTCGAACTGCACGCCTTCACACGCATCCCATCCACTCCACAACATCGGCCATACAACCATCTCCGCACCCTGCCGTGGCACCACCCAGCCGAGTCTAGAACCCCTGTCGCCCCGCCTTCATCCTCTCACGATCACCATCATGGACCCTACTGCATGCGCGTCCACCACCATCCGCAGTCCAGGACCGCCTCCGTCAGGCTCGCGACACTCCTAACTGGCCGTGCTCATTTGCCTAGCTGTAGCCTACCTCCCCTTCCACTTACACTACCAAACCTAGCACCACTCTCTGCCACCCTCCGGCGAACTTACTTCGCCCTAACCACGTGCGGCCCCACCTGTGGCACCGTTTGCCTCAGCTCATCCATCAAATCAACCTCTGCCAGCCCCGACTTCAATCTCATTTTCCTATGTGGAGGTATATTTGCAAATACATGTTAAATTTTTTTTATCTACAAGTCCATCTTACTATTTTATGTGTATATATTTTCGTACATATAATATGCATAGGTTATAGCAGCTAAGTGATGATTTGGTTTTAAAAGGTACATATATAATTTGTATATATAGATCTGGTGATTGAAAGAAGATGGGTTATAAGTAATTGTTTGCAGAGTATTATATTATAAAAGTAATATATACTTTATTTCAAAGAGCATAGTCTGTTTTCTTTTTTTTCTTTTTTTTTTGTGGTTGCTATAGTCTTCGGTTATGCATACAATAACAGTTTATATATATTGTTTATGGTTTGTACATTGGCATAAGTTATTGTATATATGTTTATGAATATATTTAAACTTCTGTTATTACTTTAATATAGATTCATTTTACTGTAATATATATATCTATATATTTAAGTATAATTTTAAGGGTATTTTGTCATATATAGTGTCTGCATACATTTTTTTCTTCATAGACACATTCTGTCCAACTGTTATATACTAAAGTATGAGAACAATCTAAGTTGTTTAAAGTGTAAGGCATATAAGTTGTATGCATATAATGTTGTTATAAAGCAAGTTTATTAAATAATGTGTTCTAATGGTATAAACATATCACTTTATATATATTTGTTTAACATCAACTCTTACCTGACATGCTCTGTTTTATTTTTTTTATTGTCCTGGCACTCTATGTTATACAAATGTCGTATCTAGTTTACAAAAATTGTTTAAAGGTGTGTACAGTCTTCATATGTGGTTGAGTAGCCTTATGTATATGGCTGCATATATTTTATTTGTGGTATAGTCGCATGCAATATATATATATTGGTAAGGATAGTTGTATATTGTTGTACAGTTAAAAGTTTATTCCCTTGAATTGAATGTGTTGTCACTCCTATTGCTCGCGTATACAGTTTCAATCCTTACTTCTGGTCACCGTATATTGGTGTGTATTTGTATATTAACAATTGCTACAGTATTATACCTTGTTTGAGTATTAAATTGAGTTAGTTACATTATGAAGATATTTTGATTGTTATTTTATGTTTAATATATATAATGATTTTGATAAAGTTATCTACTTATGGTTTTAGTGAATATTATTTTTAAGGAATTGTAATAATAAAATATATTTTTGTTCAAATATCGAGCTGATTCTAATTTATTTCATAAATTCCTATTTATCAGTTCTGCCGTCGAATTCGTGCAAATCTTGCTTCAATTCGGAATTCGTGCTTCGATTCATAATTCGATTTCATCGTCTAATCCTCTTTAGCCTCGAAAGGTGAGCACTCACTCACGATTAACGTTCTTTTATTTATTAAATTTGATTTCAATTGAAATGACAATTGAAATATGCTGCTGTTTGATATTTACACTGTTATATATGCTATTGCCTGGATCAGTTCACCTGTGACATCTGACACCATTATCTGTTAATTATTTATGCAATAATAGTACAGTTTGGCTGAAATTGATAGATTGTTGATGTTTATTTTGGATGTTAAATTGTTAATGTTAAAATGATAAATAGTATGAAATTTAAATTGATATAGAATAGTTAAATGTTAAATTTGATTAAACGACATTTGTATAATATGTGTGATATCCCGGAATTTTGGCAATATCAATTTAATAATCTTTATAAATAATTAAATTGATTTGTTGATTTATTTTATAAATTGACAAGTTTAATTCTTTTAAAAGTTAATAATATTTTAAATTGGCAATATTTATTAATATCTTTTCTAAACAATTTAAAATTGGTAAGATTTATCTTCCAAAGCTTATATAAATGTTTTCTATTTATAATGTATATATATTGATGTATATATTATAAATAGGGAGTCTTTAATTTAATAAAGAATATGTTTTCAAATTATAATATATATGTATATATATTGTGATTGGAGTTATGTTATAAAATTCAAACATAAGATAAATTGATTTGTAAAAATATATATAAAGTTAAAATAAGTTTCTCAAACATATAAAAATATGTTATATTTATTTGATCAAAGCATAAGTTATTATAAATAAATTTTTACATGAATTCATATTTGTATATTTATATAGGATCTAAAAGCTTATTTATAAAAGGTAAATACATTATATATATGTAAATATTTCATAAATACATATGTATAACTTAAATAAATTAATTAAAACAAGAGTAACACTTGTTAGCATATTAAGGAGGTCTAAAGACATTTGTAAATTTGTATGCATAGGTGTAAGCTAGATAATATACTTAAAAGACAAGTGGCTTTATCTTGTTTTCTTTTTGATAATTAAAGTTTTAAAATTTTAAAAATGGAAGAAAGATCTGCAATTTTCTTTCTTCAGCTCTAAACTATCTTCACTTCTTCATTCTCTACTAATTCGAATCTAAAGAAAAAAAAATAAAACCTGGAATTCAAATCTGCAAACAAATAGAAGATCAAACAACTATTTTCAAATCTTCAACAAGCTTGCAATTCAAAGTAGCAGTTTCAAATGCCACTTCAACCTGCAACTAAAATGAAGATCAATTTGAGATTCAACTCTGCTGCAATTCAAAGGGAAGTACAACAGCAGTTTCAACTTTTAAAACATCATATTGCAAGCATACAAAGTATCACAACAAATTCAAATGCAACAGTAAAGCAAATTCAAAATTTTAAAAAAGCCTGGAAACAAAAACTGTCCTCTGTTTAAGGTGAGTAAATTTCTTTTAAAAACAGCTTTTTAAATTTGTGATTTGGCCTAAATGACTGTGATGAATCCTTGTAAAATATGATTGCATGTGTTTATATGTATAGGTGCATGTATATATATATATGTATATGAATTGCCTGTTCTCTGTTTATAACCTGTGAGTAAACTATTTAAAAACAGTTTGAAAATTGGTTTAAACTCTAGTGCATGTTAAATCTTTGAATTTATATTGAGTATTTCTTGTAGTTCGTTCAGTATTTATGTTATTGAATTTATAGAAATATTTGTATAGGTAAGAAAGTCTGTATTTGAGTTGCTTCTGTTCCCTGGTTTATTTGCAGACAAGAATCATTTCAAAAACCAAACCCTCCCACTAACATCAGTATTTGGACTTGTTGATTAAATAAAAATTGTTTGTTTATGATTGAAGGTAATATTAAAAATAGTTTTTGAAATTTTTAATTTACAAAAAAATTTTAAAAAGGAAAAAAATACAGTAAGATACTGTTGCATGTCGAAATTTAAATAACTCGAATTTTAATTTGGATTGTATGGGTGAATTCGTGATAGGAAATCACGAATTTTAACACTAATTTCATAATTTTTAATTATGTATTTAAGATGAATTTGGAGTTTATACGAAATTGGGAATTTTGTGGATTTCTGATTATCCATGCAATATTTTGATTCGAAATTTGGATCGAAGCTAGATGGTGGGTTGTGGATGTTAGAAAAAATGCGAGTAGATTTTTCAAATGAGGGAATTTTTCGAGATCGATCAAACTAGGTTTTAGGTGGAGTTTTTGTTCGTCTGTTTGATGAAGGAGTTTTGACGTGGATAGGGGATCGGACACGATCGCGATGGTGGGGATGGTTGCTGGAAGGTGTGACGAGGCTACAGTAAAGAAGTCTGGCGATCTCGAGGTCAGAGGCGAAGGGGATGGGTGATTTTCCGGCATGTTACGTTTTCTGATGATCAACATTTCAGCTTGTTTTTGTTTCGTGAAGATTCTCGTCGATCTGGGTTGGTTTCCGAGTTTGCACGTGGTCGAGTGGTTGTAGCCGATGGTCGCGACGACCTTGGTTGGTCGGAGGCGTTTGGGTAGGTGCACAGTGCACGTTCGTGTGCACGTTGGTCTGGGTTTGATGGTGTTATTGGGGAAGAAGGAAGAGACTCGGAAAAGTCTCGTGAAGATTTCAGTTCGACTCGAAGTAGACGAGAAGGGTGAAGGACTCGGGAAAGTCTCGTGCGTTTTGATTTTCGACTCGAAGCAGATGTGTGTGGGTTTACTCGAAGACGACTCGGGGATTTTTAGTGAGTTGCTCGGGTTTTCTTTTGTTTAGACTCGGGTTGTTTTATTTAAAGAAATCTGGTTTTGAAATTTTAAAGTAAAGTATATTTGAAGTTTTAAATTGGGAAATGATTTATAAATGCTTTATCTCCAAGTAAGGTTATTATTATGATTTTGTAAATCAAATTAATAATTTGATTTAAATAATGAGATTTAAAATAATTCAAATAATTTATTTATAAGGATAATAAGGTTAAATTAGTATTGATATGAATTTAAGAATACTTAATTTAAATAAGATTTAAGTAAAGTTTAATTAAGAATAATGGTTTCATAATTAATTAAGGATTTTTAAATATAGAATGTTAATTAATTAATTGTTTAATTAATTTTAAATAAGTAGTTAATTGTATATTTAATTTTTAAATAATCACTTAATTATGGATTAATCAAGTGTAATTTCTTAAAGAAGTAATTAATGGTTAATTATTGAATATGGAAGTAATTAATGGAAAATTACTCATGGAAGTAATTAATTAAAGTGATAAAAAGGGTAATCACTTATTGTAATCAATTAAGAAATTAATTAAGTTAATTGTTTGAAATTAATTAATTATGGAATAATTAATTAATTAAAGAATTTAGAATTATTTAATGATGGGATTAATTACTTGTTAAGGTAATTAGTTAAGAGAGATCATTCAATGAAGTAATTAGGAGATAATTACTTATGTAAGTAATTAAGAGTTAATTACTTAATTATTTTAGTTAATTAATTAATGTGATTAATTAATTGTTTTTAAATTTAAGATTAATTACTAAGTGTAATTAATTAAAAGTAATTAATTAAGGATTATTTGTTAAATTAAAATTGATTAATAATACTTAATGAAGTAATTAAAGATTAACTAATTAGATTTATTAATCAAGGTTAATATAATTAATTAAGAAGTAATTAATTAAGATAAGTAATTACAAATTGTTAATTACTGTTTATGATTAATTAAGTCTAATTAATTAATGAAGTGGTTGATTAAAATTAATTATTTAATTAATAAAAAAAAAGTTAATTAATTAATAAGGATTATTGTAATTAATGATAGTAATTAAAGGTTAATTACTGTATATGGTTAAGGATAATTACTTGATGTAATTAAAGATAATTAATCAAAGGAGATTAATTAAGGAAGATCATTTAGATGTTTAATTAATTAATATGTAATTAATTAATGATAGTGAGCAGGATTAAGATAATCCAAGTAATTAAAGGATAGTAATTAATTTAATTAAAGGTTAATTAAATTGATTAGAGTAAATCAATTCAATTTAGATAATTGATTAATACTGGATGTTTGATATTGGGTGATTGGTTGATATTGGATGATTTGTATGTCTCTGATATATATATGATATATGCTGCTTTGTGAGATGAATGTTGATATGAATTATCTATTGTGATAATGTTATTTATCTATCTGTTTATATCATTCAGAATATAAGTTTAAATGTTTAAACCTTTAAACAACTTGGCCTTAAAAGATACGTTATGGATTTCGATGAGACCGGGATCGGGTTTCCGTATACCGGTATTCCAGGTCTGGAGACCCGAATACCACATCGATCCAAATTAACGATAGGTCGTGAATCTCAAGTGAAGATGAAGATTCAGAGTGCAAGGGTTATTGTCGTTAACTCTGAGGGTGATTCCAAAACGAGTGTAACGAGATAATGCCTTCGGTTTCGTTCGAACCCGGAACGAACTTGTATGGATTGAATGCTTTCAGCACATCGTCAGGCGGACGATGAGCATTCTAAGTGATATGTTCTGATTAAAGGTAATCGTAACCTCAAGCCTCATCAACCGGGAATGGCTAAAACAGGGGAGGTGCAGCAAGGCTTCGTGGGTAGCACCCACTGAGAGCAAGATAGATCCCTGTCTAGAGGTCCCTTTTCTTTTCGGCTTAGTGTGTGGTTGGTCGCGCCAACTACGGGGTTATCTTGTTCGGGATTATCCAGTAAGGGATGGTTCCGGCTTTGTGTTGCCGGGGAGCGGGCGTACTCCTCGGTACGATGATCTAGGCCACGTACTGTGACGGGCGGTACCCCAGTAGCCCTGCCATTGTATGGAATCCAAACTCCAATAAGTGCCGTACGTATTAGTTGTGCCCAACTATGTTGGAATGTGAGATGTAAGCATTTCAGCTATTTCTGTATTTTACTTGAAAACCCTAGACCCTATTATAATACAATTAGATTTCCTATCAAACGTTTTAGTTAGCGTAAGGTAAAAACTTACCCATGTTTATTTGTGGGGAGTCTTACGTGATACTTTTGTTTTCAAAAGTTTTCAAAGTTAAGCAATCTAACCGTTTACTCACACCAGACCCATGTCTGACCCAAGTGTTTATTTTCTGTTTTATTAAACTCTTGGGTACTCAATATTGTATTGAGTAGTCAAGGGATTCAGGATAGTCTTGACGAATTCTGGAGGAGCTGTGAAGCAGGAGGCTTCAGCGAGTAGATATATAGAGTTTCCGCTGTGTTTGTATTAGTCTGTATTGTACTGATGTACTTGTGTTGTATAATAGACAGAAGTTTATAACTGTCTATTCTGTGATGTATAAGTTGTGTAACTCTGATGTAATATGATACTATGTAATATTTTATGTGATATATTATATTTTATTCGTTCCGCTGTGAGATTCTGATGTGTTGTTTTTTTTTCTTTCTCTTCTTTCTTCTTCTATCCCTTTCTTTCTTTATGATGATACGACTTTTTGTGGAGAAAAAGTCGGGTTGTCACAATATGACCCCTTTAACTGTTAAATTTATTGACACGTAGGATTTGTTTAATTACACTTTGAACCACTGAATGTATATTGTAAAATTGATGATGTATGAAATTGTAAATATATGACAAGTGAAAAACCGTAATGTAATAATCTTTAATCTACATGAAATGATAGTGTAGATTCTAGAGATAATTATATTAATTCGTACAAATAACAATGCGAATTAATACGGTTATTTCGGGATTATTTGAATTGATTATTGGATTGATATTGATTATTGTTATTGCTTGTTTATTTACTTTGACACCATCCCTGTTATCACACTGCAAGTTCCCTTTGTTATGTCTTGATTTTAGAATTGAATTGGAATCGGGTTGAAATGATAAATACCCAAATTGAATTTTGACCTAGGATAGAGAATTAAATAAAACCCGATTGGTCAAATAATTTGATTTAAAAATAAAATGAAGATTTTATTTGAATAAATAATACGGTTTTGAAATGAAGTTGAAATTTAAATTTTAATGAAAGGAAAATGTTAATATTTAATAATCTGAAACAAAATGTTAATAATGTAATTGATGGAAGAATGTTGTTGATTTGAGAAATGATTATAATTAAGTTTGAAATTATTAAAATTTGAAATGATTTAATAATTAAGTTTGAAATTATTAAACTTTGAAATTATTTAATAATTAAGTTTTGAATTATTTAATAATTAAATAAGATTGAATTATTTAATGATTAAATTGAATTGGATTCTTTAATAAGTAAAAATTGAACTTTTGAATAAGTGAATTTACTTCGTAAATAATTGAAATTGAGTTTTCTTTATTAATTAAGTTTTGGGAAATTATTTAAATAAGTAAATAAGTGAAAATTGAATTTCTTTAACAAGAAGAAAATGGGATTTATTGGAATTAACGTAAGACTTGAAATTTAAAGGATTTGATTTGATGAATTCAATTTGTAAGTTTTGATATAATGAAGTTGAATTTAAATAATAGATTTAATGAATTGGAAATTTAATAGAAGTTGTTTTGAATGATAAATTAACTTAATGAATATTGAATGAAATCGATAAATGAATTTGAAATTGACTTGAATGGTAAATTAGATTAATTTAAATGATTTCGGAATGAAACTTATATACGAACTTGAATAAATATTTGAATCGTTTAAATATTTGAATTGAAATTGTATTATAAGATTTTGAAATGGTAATTTGGAAGTTTTGAAACGTAAATATTGGAAATTGGTTTAGAAAGAGAAATGAAATGTTGATTTATGAATTGAAATTAAAATTGAAATTGATTTGGTGTTGAAATATAATAAACGACCAATCGGTGAAATAATTACGAAGGTTATTAAAGAGACCGGGATCGGTAATGGATATACTCTCTATCTGAACCGAAACCACTTTAATAACTATGCGCGGAGTGATGATCCAGAATGAAGTGGTTGGAATGATGTACGTGATGACTGAAGAAAGAGAATGACGATGGATAGCCTTGACACTTGTGTCAAATTGGAAATGACTAAAACAGGAGCTGTGCCGGGCCAATGGAGGATTAGCTACCTCAAGTGGACACACTTCTTCGAACTACTTATTACTTGTTGTTGATTGGTGCACCCTTGATTTTGGGAGTGTTGTTTCACGGTGTTGCGGGCGCTGCGGCGTTGCGTTCTCACCAGTCCGGATCAGGCGAACGGTAGTATCACTACCTTGGGTATTGCCTCTTGTGCCTTGTCATACTTGTATTCCATTTATGCGCGACCACTACGATTTTGATTTGTACCTTTAGTATATGGATTGCCCTCTGGTGACTTCCGATTTTGGGGAAACTACGGTCTTGTATATGCTTGTGGGAATAAAAATGTGTTAAGGGTGGAATGGGCCATGACTTAACGCTATTTTGATATCTTTATATTACTGATAGACATTATCTACTTATCGTACACTACTACATAGTAGATAGTTTAATGGATCCTTAAAGGATGGTTATTCCAAACATCCTTTGAGTTACTTGTATTTCAATTGCTATTTCACTTGAGTTGGATTTATTAATATAAGAATGTTAATCCTGACTCGAGTGTCTTGTGTTTTTGCTTTACGCTCGGGTCAGACTAAGTGGTTCAGCTTTCGAGACTCACCTTTGGAGTTGGAGCTTCGCTTGGAGATCCATCTATCTATCCAGCTTTCAGATATTCGATGATTCCAGTGATGTATTCTGCTTTGTATCTGATGTATCATATTACTCTTCCGTTGTATCTGGTTTAACTCTGATGTAACTTATATATTTATATAGTAGCTTCATGAACTACTATCTCTTTTATTTCCGCTGCATTTATTACTCTGTGTCTGTGAATCTGTGATCATTTATTTACTGTATATGTTCAGTTTTGCCAAATTTAAATTAACAACGCGGTATTTTGAGCAATTCAACTCCGGCATGAGTGTCTACCTATACACTTATAATGGATGCGAATGGTCCAAAATATCGGGTCATTACATATATGCTATTATCTATAACTGTTCACCTGTGACATCTGACACCAGTATCTAGTATTATATGCCTGTTATTACTATTATTTGTATCTGTTCACCTGTGGGATATGACACCATATCCTGTTGTTTATATTATATTGTTATTTATGATATATGCCTGTTGTTATATTTTAAATTATATGTTATCACTCTGCAAGTTCCCTGTTAGTATAGAATTCACTATGGGTTGAAATGATACATACCCGAACGGACTTTAGAATAGGAGAAAATCGTTATGGGTTGAAATGATAAACCCAAACGATTTTCATTTGAATTGAAATTGGGATTACGGGTCGAAATGATATCTACCCGTATATATTTAAATTTCGGATTGAAATGATAAATATCCGTATCACTTAACCATATGATAAATATATATACAGACACCGTTGGTCCATATATATAAATATTTTGAAATAAAATTCTATGGTTTTGGGAAAGAAATATATGGTTTTAATAAATGTTGAGCCTTAAATTATTATATATAAATGGGAATGATATATATAGATTTAATAATGATATTTAATTTAATTAAGATAGATTTAATACATATAATATGTTAAGTATAAAATTTATATTTCAAAATAGATTTTGGTAAAAATTTGAATAAGTTAAGGTTGGGAAAATAATTTGAATTTAGTAAAGAATTTTATTTAATTAAACCAATTTAAAGCTTATTGAAATTGGGATTTAAGATATGATTTATAACTTGAGTTTGATTTAAATAATTTAATGAATATTTCTTGTTTAAATAAATTTAAGGAAATATTTAGTAAAAATGAAATTTAAGGCTAGTTAAATGATATTGAATCTATTAAGTGAATATTCCCTGATTAAATAATAATAAAGTTAAATCAAGATCTATATGAAACTGTTAAATTGAACTTTGAAATGATGAATATTAAAGCTTTGAAATATATTGGGATTTAAATGGTTTATTTTGTGATTCAGGTCTATATTTGAAATCAATATAATTTGAATTTGTTTTTTAGAAACTGAATTAAATTAAAATGGGAAAATTTAGATTGAACTAAATTGGAATTTGAAATTTGAGTTGATTTGAATCAATTTGTGAGACTTGGGGAAATTATAAATACTTTACTGTATAAATTATCTGGGAAAATAGTTATATTGGAAATGAAACGATATTTGGGTTTTGAAGTATAAATTAAATTGGAATGACCACGGTGTTATAATGTATATTTCCACCTTGTAGATAGTTCTGAAGATCCTTAGAGGATGGTTATCCCAAACATCCTTTAAGTTACTTGTATTTCGGTTGATATTTCACTTGAGGTTGATTTATTTATATAAGAATGTTAATCCTGACTCGAGTGTTTTGTGTTTTGCTTTACGCTTGGGTCAGACCGAGTGATACAGCATTTGAGACTCACCTTTGGAGTTTGGAGCTTCCTTTGGAGATCCAACTATCGCCTCAGCTTTCAGCTCTTCTAGTTGATTTGTTCAAAGAAGTCATATGTTGTACTGAAGACTTCACTGCATTTGAGATATTCTGTTGTATTTTATTTCTAACTCTGATGTTTACATAGTAGCTTCATGAACTACTATTTTATCTATTCCGCTGCGCATTATTGTATTACTCTGTGTCTGTGATTCTGTGATTGATTTATTTACTGCATATGCTGAGTTTTGCCAAATTTTAAATTAACAATCTGATATTTTGAACTATTCAAGTCAGACATGTGTGGATTATTGTCGATTTGAATGGTCCAAAATAGCGGGTCGTTACATAATATTACTAGTTAACCAAAAAGGTGAGTTTAACTCACCTTAATTCCTGTTGTCGCCGAGGCATTCCAGTTTGGAACAACCCAAATTTCAACAAGCTTAGAATTTTCCCAAACTAGTTCCATCGCAAAGCCTTTGTCGTTACAAGCGCAATGCAAAAATCCGCACTTCGATTGGACCTCGTATGGATGAGATATTGAATTTGTAAGTTAACCGATTTTAAATTATAATTTATTAAACTAATCACATTTTTAAATTAATTAATTACCATTTCAAATTACAACTTGTAAAAACTCTAGATTTTCGACCCTCGAAAATCAACGCTAATACATCCACTGTATTGCGTGCCGAGTAATCGAATGCCGAAAAACCCGATTATTAGGGGAAAAGAAAGAAGAAAGAAGAAAGAAGAAAGAAGAGAAAAAGAAACAACAACACAAAATCTTATAGCGGAACGAATAATCTATAATATACAACAAATCTTTACACAAAAAATTGTAATATATGTATATACTGACATCAATCAGAGTATACTAACCTATTTCAGCCCAGACAGTTATAACAACTTGTCCATACGATTGTTGATAAATATAACACTGAATACAGTGGAAAAATTACCATGTACATGAATACGTTTATGGGCTTCCAACTCATCTCTTGAAGCTCCAAAGCATCCAAACTAAATCTGTAATATGCTCGATCTGACCCGAGCATTATAATAAAATAACACCTGAGTTAGTCTGGTAAACAAATGTGAGAAAACACACCTCAATTGAATTTTAACGTTTCAAAAATCTTTTAGAGATAAAGGTATCTTGTAAGACCACGAAGCACATAAACACGGATGTGTTTTTACCTTACGATAACTAAACCAGTTCCTATAGAAAATCCAGTGATATTATAATAATGTCTAGGGATCAAAGTAAAATATGAATATAGCTGAAATGATTGCATCTCATGTTTCAGCATAGTTGGGCACAAGTGAGTCCATACGGTGCTTATTGGATAATGGATTCCATACAATGACTGGGTTACTGGGGTACTGCCCGTCACGGTGCATCTCTAGATAAAATAACATCGAGGTCAAATCTATCGACCCCTGCTAACACAGGACCGACCTACTCTTTACTGGATAGTACCGAAAATAATCACCGCTTTGTTAATTGGCCCCGAAGCATACAAATGAGAGATAATATCGACACTAGATAGGAATGATCATACCCTACTTAGGAGTGACCCACTCAACCCCATTGCATCTCCCCTGTTTTAGTCATTCTCGGTTAATGAGGCTTGAGGCTACGTTTTACCTTTTATATAGCACTTCTCACTTGGAATGCTAACACTGCCCTCCAAGCAACAATGGAATATCAGCATTCATCCATACAAGTTCGTTCTGGGACTGAACGAAATGCTTGAGAGTTTTGTCTTCAAGTCCATCATTTCCAAGATACCTTCACTTTGAAACGCTTGAGTTGGATCAAAGTGGTTTTCGGATAACATATCTGATCCCGATCTTTGAAACAACATTCAATAGTTTCTAGTAAGCTCAACCCCTGTTCTTTAGGAAATAAACAGTCAAAGATAAAAGCGGAGATCACCTTCTAACCGTTAGTGGATAGATTTCCTTATCATTTGTCATAGGAGAATGAAACGAGATTTATACGCATAGTACAACATCATCGGAGATGACCATGCCATATAACTCACGTGTTTCTCCTAGATATTTCCAAAGTTACGTTTTGGTCCATATTTGATAGTTCGTTATTTAACTATCAACAACACACATTCAAATAAGGGATTTAATTTCATAAGGAAAACCAACATTGGTTAAGCACATAAGAAACCACTAACCTATTTAATTAATCTTTTCATTAATTAAAATCACCTTGCAAATACTTGTATCAAAATACTGTTACAAAGATTATCCACAAATCCCTATATTTTCAATACTTGGAAAAATACCCATATACTTATCTCACGATATAAGTATATTCATAAAACGGAGGAAGATTTCCTTTTTATGAAATTCTAAAACCATTAAAAACTTCTTTATAAATTTCTAAAAGCCATTTATATACCATTTTATAAATATCTGAAACCATTTATAAAGCTCTTTTTATACATTTCTAAAATCATTCATAACCCCTTTATAAATTCATAAAACCATTTATAAAACTCTTTTTTTTATAAATCTATAAACCCATTTCTAATTTCTTTTATAAATACCTAAACCAATTACAAAACTCCCTTTATCTGGTAAATAATCTTCCTTTAAGTCTCCAAATCATTTTATAAAACTCCACTTATAAACCCAATTATATTTATAAAACTCTATTTATAAATCTCGAAAATATTTATAAATAAATAATAATCATTTACTTCAAAATACTATCATATAATAATCATTATTAATAATAAACGTTATAAATAAATAATTATTATTAACTTCTAAACATCTTAAAATAATAATTACTAATTTGCTTACATTATTAATAAATAATTTTTATTAATTCCAGACCATATTAATTATTTAAATAATTAACTTTTCAAATTATTAAAATATTGATAAATAACCTTAGAAAAATATTAAATATGAATAAATAACTTTTAAAAAAATTATCAACAACAAATAAATAACTTTAAAACTTTATTAAATAATAAATAATTAACTTTGAAATATTATTGAATAATAAATAATTAACTTTAAAACATTATTAACTAATAAATAATCAACTTTGAAACATTATTAAATAATTAACTTTAAATCATTACTAAATAATAAACAATTAACTTCAAAACATTATTAACTAATAAATAATTAACTTTAAAAAATTATTAAATAATAAATAATTAACTTTTAAACAATATTAAATTATATAATAACTTTAAAACAATAGATAAAGAGTTGGAATAAAATAGAAAATTAAATTTTTAAAACAAAATATTTTCGAAACCCAAATTCGGATTTTAAAACCATTTCATGTCTCAAAAACCAATTCTAACTCGAATGGCAATTTATAGCATTTTTTTCAAATCCTAATTTGAGACTAATGGCTACCCAATGTTTAATAATATCGATATTGATTTTCTATCAGTACCGGGCTTCAGTTTTTGAACACAAATAATGTCATAACCTATAGTGTTCATAAATTAGGTTTCATATCTAATAATTCATATAACATGAATTTTATTAGAAATAAATCAACAATATCGAGGAATCCTATTAGATCCCTCTAACTGTCCCCTTGCATCACAGCTTATATATATCAGCATATATATGTAAATAAAAATCAACTATGGTGAGGAATCCTATTGGATCCCTCCAACCCGTCCCCCTGCATCACAACACACACACACACACACATATATATATATACCCACACGTATATATAAATAAAATTCATCAGTGGTGAGGAATCCTGGTGGATCCCTCTAACTTGTTCTCCTGCATCAGAGACATTATAAATGTGGAGACCCAAAAATTTTGAGATAAAAATTAAATAATATATATATATGATAAATTGGTTAACAGAAAATAATTGAAGAATAAAATGATTTGAAAATGAATATCAAAAGGGAATAAAATATTTCAACAAATAATGAGAAGGAAAGAAAAATTAACTAAGGTATGAATAAGTTTTAAATACACATACCTTATGAATACTATAAATTTATATGACCAGAAAAGTATTTGGGTAGTGAAATAATTCCTTTTAATAATTGAAATGCATACTAACCAGTCTGGTAACCTTTATAGGTATGAATGTATTTTTAAAAATAAATCAAGATAGATGACAAAAATTTGTTAGCTAAAAATCAAGCTTACAAAAGAAAAGAGAAAAAGAAATATAGGGCTGAGTCACATAAAAATGATGTGCAAGGAAATCATGCAAATAGCCTGTGCACAGAAAAGTAATGAGGCAACTGTTTTACTGAAAATGGAAACCAAGAGAAAATGGCACTTATAGCCATAGAAATGCATACATTAATCCCTGAGTAAGGTAAGGACAGAATGGGTTTTTCCTCCATTTAAAACCCTAACAGAATGATTTAAATCAGGGGAGGAACAATAGTTGTCCAGGGGGAGAAAACAGAATTAAAATAAAATAAACTTACATTGTCCTCAGACCTGAGCACTCCCGGAGAGAAGCAAAGGAAGGTGAGTGGTAATCACTTTGAGATTTATGGCACTAAGACCCATATTAAGGGCAGCCAAGTTATTTTCATGTATAAAATTTATTATGATTTTTAGTTTGATTTTATTCTCTGAATAAATGCATGCTAATTATGGGTGATGTTTTGATTGAACTTTTGGTTGGAGTTTTGATCTGTCTTTGTTTGTTAAGATGGTTTCAGTCTTTTGTTTTAAAATATAAGTAATCAAACATGTACTTAGATCATAGAAGTAGATTTAATGATCCAGTTTTATATAAGAAATAAACTGAATATTATACTGAGAAATGGGATATCAAAGGAAAAATAGCAGGCAGCATGAATAATGAGATTTATGCTTATGCCTAGTCTATATTAAAATGACATGAACAATGCAGTATCATGTATAGGTGATGAGTTGTTCCTACTATAAGTTAATATGTTTTATGGGTTTATCTTAAAGAAAAATCATGTCCTATGTTCTCAATAAAAAATAAATAGATAGGATATGGTTTCATCATATTTATGTGAGATATAGGAAAACTTCTATATATATATATATATAAATTTCAGAAACATGATTTGAATAAATTAACCTTGGGATGGGATTTGGTATTTGTGCATGAAAGCTTGTTATGTCTAATTAAAACCCCTGATGGAGTTTCTTAAACTATTGATTCTTGAGAGAAAAGGAAAAGAATGCAAAGCATTTCAAGTGATAATAAAATCCTCAGAAGATAAATAAGTATGGTCTCTAAATTATAAAAATAATTTAGGAATGGTGCCTTGATCTGCTCATCATCAGGAGGATGATGGGTATGTGCATGACTTGCTAAAGTCCTGTAGGCCTCTGTGAAAAGGGATAACAGAACTGAGCCCCTCTTCAATGCACACATTGTGTTCAATGGCAAGGAGTTAGACCAAACACAAAATGTAAAGAGAAATGAAATGAGATTGATCAGTCAGGCTATGGAATTGGAAATAATTTCATAGGAGTATGTATATGAAAATCTGGATGGAATGAGTGCATGGTTGTTTGAGTGTATGATTGATAGACAAGTTTACCAATGCTCAGATTTTAGGATGAATTTAGTTCTCATTAAATTGATATGTTTTCTATGTAGCATTAAGAATTTACAAAATGTTTAACATGTGATTTCACTCATACCAGAAATTTATTTCTGACCCTATTTGTTGCTTTGTAACATTTGGGGTGTCTCATTTTCGTTGAGGCAGCTCTGGATGTTGCTGCAGGAAAGGAAGCATAAGAATCTTGTTAGCATGGATACTTGAAGACCTACTTGCACTTAGAATGCTTAAGGAATCTGGCAGAAATATTGTAATAATTAGGCTAAGCAAAACTTCATTATGTTTTAGTATTTTCTGGATTGATATGTGCTTATCTTTCTGAGTAAAGAATATGTAGAAACTTTTGTATTACATATATGTGTTATTGGTTTCTGTTTTAAATGACTGACCTGGATAACCTCTGGTGAGGTATGATATAGGGGATCATGTCATATAATTTGATATGTGACCATGTCTCCCTTGGCAATGTCTGATTAGCTTTTAAAATGGTAAAGTAGAAGTAATTATAGAAAGAGATGAATATAGACATTTAGTAAATATTTTAAAGTCTGAGTTGAACCAAAATTGAGTTAATCAGAAATGCATGATCATGGCTTATAATTGATATAAGTACATGTCAAGCCTGATAATGAAACCTCAAATTCTTAGTTTAGGTACTTAAATTACAGTAGAAGTTTGCATTGATTTGTGAATTAGATCCATATGCATTTTTGTATTACCTGTAGTTCTCACAGCACTATGTTCAACATATCTCATAATCTAGGTACATGACTCAAGTCTGGATGCATTGGGTCATGATCAACTTGAGGTTGATTAAGTAACTAGTAGCTCTGTTTGCAATAGGCATGCCCATCACTTAACAACACCTTAGCTATTACCAATCAATATTAAAAAGAACATTAGTTGTCTACCAGATAAGTTCACCTGAGAATTTGTATTAATTTGGGTTGTAACTTAGCTTAAATCATTTTGTCTCCAAATATATGCTAAGTCTTAGTGAAGTATGTGTGATGCATTTGTACCCTGCCTAAATGGATGAGTCTTCTCTGTTTGGTTTTCTACCCAATTTGTCTCTTGATCACTTACATGCTTCCTGCATACTAACAAAATTAATATATGAGTATCCTTATCTAATACACAAATTTGTTTAATTAGGAATCATGAACCCCGGGTTAAACTAGAAGAAATGAGTTAATTTAAACACCCTCTCATTTAGCATAAAACAATTTGTATCAAATTACAAAATCCCAGAATCTAAATATACATGGCTTTAAATCCAGGAATTAAACAACTGAGAAGTAAAGCAAGAAAAATAAGAAAAATGTTATTACTGGATCTTAAAATCAAGCTTGAGTTTAAAGTAAGAAAAATAAAGAAAAGAGGGGCTATGTGACACCAAAAACTCTGGAACAAGAGAAATAAGGTGTGATGAAATTTCTTTGCCAACTTCAAATTGCTCTGATAGGCAAAGAGTCATCTATATATCTTCATATATATAAATGATCTAATTTAATTTCATATACTGATATTTTTATATTGGTCAAATAAGGAATCTTGGGAAAAATGTGAAAAGGGAAGTGATCCATTGAAGTATATATATATGTATAGAGATATATACATATGAAAAAAAAAGTAAACTCAATAGAAAATTTCATTAAAAATAAATGAATAAGTTGAGGGTCACTTCAGTTGGTATCAGAGCTATGTTATTAAACATAGCAGAAATAAAGATCAGATTCTCTTATCAAAATAAAATTCTTATGAGACTAAATACATCACACAATTTTCAGTACAAATGAGATTACTGAAATAATTAAGTTACAAATTAAACTAACTAGTTATGTAAAAATTGTATAGCAAATCATGGTAGGAAGACCACCAAGTCATGGAGCAGGACCCTCCAATACAACACCAATGGTTAATTTGCAAGATTTGGTGAGGGCCTTTAGAGAAGGAGCAGTGCACAGGGAAGAGAATCCTCATGAGGAATTAGCTAAGCTATTAAAGACATTCTCAAACCTAGGAGGCAAGGACTTTGAAGGCACTGAAGGGGTTATGGGTGTGCAGACATGGTTGAGAACTTTAGAAAGAATATTTGCAGACATGCAAATTAATGATAAAAGGAAAAGGCAGATAGCTTCAAGAAGGCTCAAAGGAGCAGCACTAGATTGGTGGGAGGTAATTATCACAGGAAGGCCAGAAGATGAGATAACATGGAATCAATTCAAGGAGATGCTTGAGGCAAGGTTTGTCCCAGCAACAGCTAAGGCAACATTGCTTGAGGAATTTATAAGGTTGAGGCAAGGACCAATGAGTGTGACTGAATACACTCAAAAATTTGAGAGTTTGTCCAAGTATGGAACTATGCTCATAGGGAATGAAGAATCAAAGAATTCAAGGTTCATTCAGGGACTCAATGCTGGTTTGAGTAGAGCAATGCTACCATATAAAGACAGAACATTTGATCAAGTCATAGATCTCACTCTTTCTTTTGAACAACATGACAATGCAAGGGAAAAGTTCAGAAACATGAGAACTAACAATCAAAAGAAAGGGAAGAATAGAGCACATCCTTATGACAAGAAGAATGTAGACAAGAAAGTTGAAGGAGCAGCCACTGGGGAGGTTAAGAAGAAGGTTACCTGCTACAATTGTGGCAAGGAAGGACACATGAGCAATAGGTGTCAAGCAGCTAAGAAAGCACCATTCAGCTGCTACAACTGTGGGAAAGAAGGTCACATTAAGAGGAACTGCCCAGAATTCAAGAAAGGGGCAAGGGTAGGAGCACTGGAAGCCAAGGCAAAGGCAAATGCAGTGGGAAACTTTGGACAATTGGAAGGTATACTTCTAATTAAAAATTACCCAATCACAGTTATATATGACACTGGAGCTACACATTCTCTGATATCACAAGACATAGTGGATAAATTAGCTCTCACATACAATACAGTTGAAAAACCGTTGTTTATTCAAAGCCCACTAGGTAGCTCTTGTCTGCTAGGATTAAAATGTTTGGGAGTAGAATTAAACACAGGAGGAAATATGTTTAAATCTGACTTGTTTGTGTTAAAATATCCTGGAATAGGAATTATTCTAGGAGTAGATTGGTTGAATAAATTCAAAGCAATTTTGAATTTAGAAAATTTTACAATTTCTTTGAAAACAGAAAATGGTAAAAACATCATAGTCATGAGTGAAGTAGCCAAAACAAATTGTCTTAATCAAATATGGAGTATGAATGAAAAGGAAGTGACCTTAAAAGACCAAAAAGTAGTGAATGAATATCCAGATGTTTTTAGGGAAGTTGTGGGAATTCCAAAAAATAGACCAGTGGAATTTCAGATAAGGCTGATCCCAGGATCAAGTCCTATCATCAAAAAGCCTACTAGAATGGGTCCAAAGGAATTAGTAGAATTAAAGCAACAGTTGGAGGAATTAGAGCAAAAAGGCTTCATAAGGCCTAGTAGTTCAAACTGGGGTTCTCCAGTTGTATTTGTGAAAAAGCATGATGGTACACTAAGAATGTGTATTGATTATAGAGAACTAAATAAAGTCACCATCAAGAACAAATACCCACTCCCCAGAATTGATGATCTATTCGATCAATTGAATGGAGCAAGGATTTTCTCAAGACTGGATTTAGCCTCTGGATTTCACCAAATGAAGGTTGAAGAGGAGAGCATTAAATACACTGCTTTTAATACAAGGTATGGCTTATATGAATTCTTGGTAATGCCTTTTGGATTGACAAATGCACCATCCTATTTTGTAGATTTAATGAATAGGACATTTAGAGACTTTCTAGACAAATTTGTGGTTGTTTTCATTGATGACATATTAGTGTTTTCAAAATCAGAAGAAGATCATGTAAAACATTTGCATCTGGTTTTGTCTAGACTGAGGACACATGATTTAAAGGCCAAATTCTCTAAATGTACATTTTGGCAAAATGAAGTAAAGTTTTTGGGGGCATATTGTATCACAACAAGGAGTTAGTGTAGATCCAACTAAGGTGATAGCAGTGCAGTCATGGGATAGACCCAAATCAGTGACTGAGGTGAGATCATTTTTAGGAATGGCAGGCTACTATAGAAGGTTTATAAAAGACTTTGCAAGAATAGCCATTCCATTGACCAAGTTAACTAAAAAGGAGCAACCCTATGTGTGGACAGAGAAGTGTGAACAAGCTTTTTCATCACTAAAGAAAGCACTGGTGGAAGCTCCAGTTTTGCAAGTGCCAGAGGGTAATGAAGGGCTAGTGGTTTATACAGATGCTAGTGGATCTGGATTAGGGGCAGTGCTCATGCAACATGGTAAAGTCATAGCATATGCATCAAGGCAACTCAAGCCAAATGAAACCAGGTATGCTACACATGATTTAGAACTAGCTGCTGTAGTATATGCATTGAAACTATGGAGACACTATTTATTAGGTGCTAAGTTTGAATTGTTTACTGATCATAAGTCACTTAAATAATTATTTTCTCAAAAAGACTTGAACATGAGGCAACATAGGTGGGTGGAATTCCTAGCTGCCTATGATCTTGATATATTATATACCCCTGGAAAAGCTAACAAAGTGGCAGATGCATTGAGTAGGCATCAAGCAAAATTGGCAAACTTAATGATGACTGAATTCAAGGGTTTGACCATCCTTAGTGAAGCAGAAGTAAAAGAAGGAATGGGGGTATCAGATGAAGCACACAATGATATGACCGAATATGGAAAACTAAGCCTCATTTCTTTAAGGTCAACTTTGGTTGATAAAATAGGACAAATGCATGATCAAGACACAGATTTAAAGGAGAAGAAAGATATGATGTCACAAGGCATGACAGTGGAAAATTATGAAGTGGATGAAAAAGGTTATTTAAGGAAAAAGGGGAAACTCTGCATACCAAACATGGAGGAATTGAAGCAAGAAGTTATGGATGAACATCACAAAACAAAATATACAATACACCCAGGTGGTACAAAAATGTACCATGATCTCAAGAGAAATTACCGGTGGCCAGGGATGAAAGGAGCAGTGGCAAAATATGTGGCAAATTGTTTAACATGCCAACTAGTTAAAGCAGATTATCAAAGACCCTCAGGCTTACTGCAGCCTTTGGAAGTGCCTACCTGGAAGTGGGAAAGCATTTCAATGGATTTTGTGGATGGTTTGCCAAGAACAAGGAGAGGCAATGATAGTGTTTGGGTGGTGGTTGATAGGCTTACAAAGACAGCACACTTCATCCCTATAAGTTCCAGCAGAAATGCTCATAAGCTAGTTCAATTATTTGTAAAAGAGATAGTGAGATTACATGGTATTCCTAAGACTATCATTAGTGACAGAGATACCCTATTTACCTCAAGATTTTGGAGTAGCTTTCAAGAAGCCATGGGAACAGAATTAAGTCTAAGCACAGCCTACCACCCACAAACTGATGGGAAAACTGAAATTGTTAATAAAGTTTTAGAAGACTTACTTAGAGCATGCATACTTGATTTTGGTGGCAACTGGGAAGATCACCTTTATTTAGCTGAGTTTGCTTATAATAACAGCTACCAGACCACCATAGGTATGGCTCCATTTGAGGCTTTGTATGGAAGGCCTTGCTTATCTCCTGCATGTTGGATGGAGGCAGGTGAAAGAGTATTGCTTGGACCAGAACATGTGAAGGAAACCTCTGCAAGAATTGAATTAGTGAGGCAAAGAATGAGAGTGGCACAAGAAAGACAGAAAGCATATGCAGACAAAAGAAGGAGGCCAGTAGAGTTTGAAGTGGGGGATTATGTATTTCTCAAAGTTTCACCCATGAGGAAAATACTAAGGTTTGGCAAAGCTGGAAAGCTATCACCAAGGTATATAGGCCCATATGAAATTGTTCAAAGGATAGGAACTTTGGCTTATAAATTAAAGTTGCCAGAGGAATTGAGCAACATACATGATGTATTTCATGTATCTCAATTAAGAAAATGGGTGCATAACAAGGAAACTATTCTTGAATCCCCTACACATATTGAAATTCAAGAAAACCTGGTTTATAAGAAGGAACCAGTAGGCATAGTGGCTAGAGAGGAGAAGAAATTGAGAAACAAAATAATAAAGTTGGTTAAAATACAGTGGAGTCTAGATGGAAATGATTGCACTTGGGAGGCTGAAGATAGGATGAAGGATAAATATCCTAGTCTATTTTCTGCATGAAGGTATGCCTGAAACTATAATAAATTTAAGTACTATTTAAACATATATATATTTGATTAGTTCTGGATGCATAAGTTTTTAAATTGCTTAGATAAAGATTAAAACTCTTGCACAGTGGAAAAGAGAGATATATTTATAATTGTGGGACACAATTCCTTTTAGGAGGAGAGTATGTGGAGACCCAAAAATTTTGAGATAAAAATTAAATAATATATATATATACGATAAATTGGTTAACAGAAAATAATTGAAGAATAAAATGATTTGAAAATGAATATCAAAAGGGAATAAAATATTTCAACAAATAATGAGAAGGAAAGAAAAATTAACTAAGGTATGAATGAGTTTTAAATACACATACCTTATGAATACTATAAATTTATATGACCAGAAAAGTATTTGGGTAGTGAAATAATTCCTTTTAATAATTGAAATGCATACCAACCAGTCTGGTAACCTTTATAGGTATGAATGTATTTTTAAAAATAAATCAAGATAGATGACAAAAATTTGTTAGCTAAAAATCAAGCTTACAAAAGAAAAGAGAAAAAGAAATATAGGGCTGAGTCACATAAAAATGATGTGCAAGGAAATCATGCAAATAGCCTGTGCACAGAAAAGTAATGAGGCAACTGTTTTACTGAAAATGGAAACCAAGAGAAAATGGCACTTATAGCCATAGAAATGCATACATTAATCCCTGAGTAAGGTAAGGACAGAATGGGTTTTTCCTCCATTTAAAACCCTAACAGAATGATTTAAATCAGGGGAGGAACAATAGTTGTCCAGGGGGAGAAAACAGAATTAAAATAAAATAAACTTACATTGTCCTCAGACCTGAGCACTCCCGGAGAGAAGCAAAGGAAGGTGAGTGGTAATCACTTTGAGATTTATGGCACTAAGACCCATATTAAGGGCAGCCAAGTTATTTTCATGTATAAAATTTATTATGATTTTTAGTTTGATTTTATTCTCTGAATAAATGCATGCTAATTATGGGTGATGTTTTGATTGAACTTTTGGTTGGAGTTTTGATCTGTCTTTGTTTGTTAAGATGGTTTCAGTCTTTTGTTTTAAAATATAAGTAATCAAACATGTACTTAGATCATAGAAGTAGATTTAATGATCCAGTTTTATATAAGAAATAAACTGAATATTATACTGAGAAATGGGATATCAAAGGAAAAATAGCAGGCAGCATGAATAATGAGATTTATGCTTATGCCTAGTCTATATTAAAATGACATGAACAATGCAGTATCATGTATAGGTGATGAGTTGTTCCTACTATAAGTTAATATGTTTTATGGGTTTATCTTAAAGAAAAATCATGTCCTATGTTCTCAATAAAAAATAAATAGATAGGATATGGTTTCATCATATTTATGTGAGATATAGGAAAACTTCTATATATATATATATATATATATATATAAATTTCAGAAACATGATTTGAATAAATTAACCTTGGGATGGGATTTGGTATTTGTGCATGAAAGCTTGTTATGTCTAATTAAAACCCCTGATGGAGTTTCTTAAACTATTGATTCTTGAGAGAAAAGGAAAAGAATGCAAAGCATTTCAAGTGATAATAAAATCCTCAGAAGATAAATAAGTATGGTCTCTAAATTATAAAAATAATTTAGGAATGGTGCCTTGATCTGCTCATCATCAGGAGGATGATGGGTATGTGCATGACTTGCTAAAGTCCTGTAGGCCTCTGTGAAAAGGGATAACAGAACTGAGCCCCTCTTCAATGCACACATTGTGTTCAATGGCAAGGAGTTAGACCAAACACAAAATGTAAAGAGAAATGAAATGAGATTGATCAGTCAGGCTATGGAATTGGAAATAATTTCATAGGAGTATGTATATGAAAATCTGGATGGAATGAGTGCATGGTTGTTTGAGTGTATGATTGATAGACAAGTTTACCAATGCTCAGATTTTAGGATGAATTTAGTTCTCATTAAATTGATATGTTTTCTATGTAGCATTAAGAATTTACAAAATGTTTAACATGTGATTTCACTCATACCAGAAATTTATTTCTGACCCTATTTGTTGCTTTGTAACATTTGGGGTGTCTCATTTTCGTTGAGGCAGCTCTGGATGTTGCTGCAGGAAAGGAAGCATAAGAATCTTGTTAGCATGGATACTTGAAGACCTACTTGCACTTAGAATGCTTAAGGAATCTGGCAGAAATATTGTAATAATTAGGCTAAGCAAAACTTCATTATGTTTTAGTATTTTCTGGATTGATATGTGCTTATCTTTCTGAGTAAAGAATATGTAGAAACTTTTGTATTACATATATGTGTTATTGGTTTCTGTTTTAAATGACTGACCTGGATAACCTCTGGTGAGGTATGATATAGGGGATCATGTCATATAATTTGATATGTGACCATGTCTCCCTTGGCAATGTCTGATTAGCTTTTAAAATGGTAAAGTAGAAGTAATTATAGAAAGAGATGAATATAGACATTTAGTAAATATTTTAAAGTCTGAGTTGAACCAAAACTGAGTTAATCAGAAATGCATGATCATGGCTTATAATTGATATAAGTACATGTCAAGCCTGATAATGAAACCTCAAATTCTTAGTTTAGGTACTTAAATTACAGTAGAAGTTTGCATTGATTTGTGAATTAGATCCATATGCATTTTTGTATTACCTGTAGTTCTCACAGCACTATGTTCAACATATCTCATAATCTAGGTACATGACTCAAGTCTGGATGCATTGGGTCATGATCAACTTGAGGTTGATTAAGTAACTAGTAGCTCTGTTTGCAATAGGCATGCCCATCACTTAACAACACCTTAGCTATTACCAATCAATATTAAAAAGAACATTAGTTGTCTACCAGATAAGTTCACCTGAGAATTTGTATTAATTTGGGTTGTAACTTAGCTTAAATCATTTTGTCTCCAAATATATGCTAAGTCTTAGTGAAGTATGTGTGATGCATTTGTACCCTGCCTAAATGGATGAGTCTTCTCTGTTTGGTTTTCTACCCAATTTGTCTCTTGATCACTTACATGCTTCCTGCTGTAATACCCCAAAATTTTGTGAAAAATCATTTTTGAAAAATGATTTAATTTTGAAATATTTAGATTTAAATATGGTGAAGTCTCAGGAATAAATAGTGTGCAGGTATATGTGTGCACGTGCACACTGAAATGGCACAAGGAAGAACTCCAGATTTCTTGGATTTAAAACAAGAATTAAAGGGCAATACAAACATGATTTGGCAACATGGTTGTTTGATTTCTGAAATTATATGGATCATCTTAGAAAGTAAGAAAAAGTAGGCTTTACTTTAAATCAGTAAACAAATTTTATTTAAAACCCAGAAGAGAAAATTATGTATATTAACCTGTATACATATAGGTGCATATGCTTCTGAAATTAAAGAGAAATTAAAATAAGCTTAGATAAGATATGTGTACAAATATATATATTTTTAAACACTGAAAAGTATATATATATATATATATAAGCAAGTAAAACTATGACATTAAAATGACATGAAATGTGATACAAGTTAATGAGCTTGTATAGGCAAAAATAGCAAAAGGGGATTTTCAGAAATAATTAAAATAAAAATAGGATAGTCACACTTTTAACATGACTAGGAGAGTGGCCATTTTCTGAAAAGTAAAAGAAAGAAAATGCAGCCTTTAAATTGGTTAATATGGCCGGGGTATTATGAATGAAAAATGCATGATGCTAGCCAGGACAGAAATGGAATTCTGTTTCAACAAAACCCTAGAGGAAAAATGCTTATAAATAGGCAGTTTAGCCAGTAGAATCATTTTTACCCCGAGCTGCACAAAAATAAGAAAAGAAGGAAAATATTGGAAGAAAGGAGAGAACACTCAAACAAGAATTTTCTGGATTAAACATTCAGGTGAGTAATCTCACTAAGTTCATGGCATTAAGACCTGAGATGAGGCAGCCACTTTTTATTTCCATTTATATATATTTCTGGTTTTGATGTATATGATTTCATCAATGCTTTCTGGATGTTTTATTTTAAATCTGATATGATTTAATATGGATGATTTTGGATGACCTTTGATTGGTTGAGACATTTGTCTTTGGATGAGTATCATACTGATTTATTTATACTCACAAATGTTAAAGTTTAGGATCTCAAAAATCATATAGAGAATACTCTCAGCTGTTATAGATCTATGGCATGGAAACTTTATAAAAATGATTAGAGCTGCATTATACTTGGTATAAGTGCTGAGGCTTGAAAAGAAAAATGTTAAGGGTGCAATAGAAATTTTCTAAGTGCTGAGCCCTTAATCAAATCAAAAAAAAAAGAGAAACCCACAAGCTAAAATTATGATTGAACCAGATCTTGAATCTGAATCAATCATAAAGGCTTGCAGATCAATATAACATGCCATGCCTCTTTTACAGTTGAAAATATTCTCATATTTTACTAAGATCAAGACATATTGACCCCATTTAGGAAATAACTGTCTGATTATTTCTGAGGAGAATTATGCTAGAAGAAATTATGGATGTTTCCATGTTTGCAGTGATATGTTCACTTAGCATATTTGATGATAGGATTTAAGACTATACACTAGTAAATAAACTACGGAAGGGAAGGCCAAGAAAGCTGCTGGAATGCTTGTCATATTTGAAGTATGCAAGTTGGCACATGGTTTGTTTAAGCCCTGAGATCTTTGTGCAATGATGTGAATTAGTTCATTGCAATGTGTCCCAGTGATTCCTTAATAGCAGATGAGGCAGGAATTTAAATTGAATATTACAACCTGTAAATGAAGAAATAGGAATATGGATATTTCTTAGGTTGAATGGTATGGAACCAAGATGATTCCAGTAAGTGAAATTGTTGCAAATAGATAATTATGTTTGCATGATTATGTATGCAAGTGAAAGAATGATAAATGAATATATCATACCTGAATCAACATATTTATACTATGTTAAAATAATTGATTGCAGAAATTTGCTTAAACAACTGAATTGCATATTAGTTGAATCAACAAGTTAGTACCCTTATATTCTCTATTGCTTAATATCATGAATGAATTGATGTTACTCATACCAGATCATGGATCTGACCCTTGTTTGCTCATGGCATCTGGGGTGTCTCATTTTAAAATGAGGCAGCCACTTATGTTCTTTCAGGTAACCCAGGCACTAAGTAAAAATGAAGTTATGGCTTTTATGGAGGAGTGAATGAACATGCTAGCTAGTTTCAATAAGAGTTTAAATCGATTATATCTGCATGTATTCAGGAAAAATTTTATGTTCTAAGATTTCCAGTTATGTAATGAATTCTATTATGGTTAGATGAACTAGTTGTATCATGTTAAATATATTGTTATGCACTAAGGTTTAAAATCTCAAAGGAAAAATCTGAGTGGGAAACAAGGAAATGATTTTAATTACTGATATGGATGTTTGGAAGAGAAATATGCATATGTAGTTGAGCTGTTGTTTTGTAAAGTTTATATTATGTAATAGTTAATCTTGAGATATAACAGAGCACTGAGTTTTAGAACAAAATCTGGATTTAGCAAGAAGTAAACTTAACAGGATTTTATTTTCTTTTTACTGAAATGCTTTGTAATTAAGTTTGAATTCATTTCTGAATTGAATTGAGAAGAGTAAGATGTTTTCCTAAAGCTTTAAACAGAATGCAATGAAATTGAACTAGTGTGGCAGATACAGGATTCATGAGTTAACCAGCTTCAATTAAATGAAGTATTGGTTGATCATGATAGATTGTATTCTGAAAATAAAAATGCATTTCAAAGCTTAGTACATTTAGCAATTGATTCACCCAGTTTTCTGGAAAATGAGCAGAAATATTGACATGTACATGTACATCTGTGTACATGTTGATATTTGAGCAAAAATATGATCATAAATTCTTAAAACAGTTGTAGGAATGGGATACAAAAATAGTAAGTAAGAAGGATTGTTTTGTATGTTGGGTTATAGGCAAAAATTAAACATATATGTACAATTATAGGTAGGTATCAGATTTCTAACCTTTCAGAAAAAGAAAAAAAGAAGAAAACCAAAAATTGTGTTTGAACCGACCTGCATGGTACTCGAACTCGTGACCTTTTGTGTATAAGTTAGGCGCGTTTCCATTACGCCTAGATGTTGCTTGTGTTCACTTAGGATCCACTTTCTTTTATACTGAATCTAATATTATCCAGACTTTAAACACAATCATCAACATTAAAAGCTTGTTTACTACTGAATATTACTTGATCATTTCTTGATCCTAATGACAGACTAAAGTACATATTTTAGTGGATTTTATGGCCAAAAATCTGAATACAATAATGTATCTGAATTACTAAATCTCTAAATCAAACAGGATGTTATTGAACAAAAAAAATAATAAAGTATATACTCTGAATTTAAACAAGAAGAACACATACATCTTCATATGTATGTGTATATTATTAGATATGCACTGATATATTTATATTGGTAAGTTATTTTGATCCTGGATATATTTTGGTTATTGGAAAAAGAAAATGACCTTGGAAAATATGTTTGTAATGAATGATATATCAATATATCATCTCATAGCAAAAAAAAAAAATCCTTATGAAATTAGGGTGGAAATAGGAGGGTCATTTCAGTTGGTATCAGAGCTATGTTATTCAACATAGTAGAAGTAAGGATCAAGTTCTTAGATAGAAAAATAAAATTAAAAGGAACTAAATATCAAACTAACCAGCTATGTAAATTATTATTAGCAAACTATGGTAGGGAGACCACCAAATCAGGGAGCAGGATCTTCCCATGCACCACCAATGGTCAATCTGCAAGACTTGGTGAGAGCATTTAGGGATGGGGCAGGACAAAGGCAAGAAAATCCCTATGAAGAACTCTCAAAACTGCTTAAGACATATACTCATTTAGGAGGCAAAAGCTTTGAAGGGACAGAGAGTATCATGGAAATTCAAACATGGTTGAGAACATTGGAAAGAATTTTCAATGACATGCAACTTGATGATCAAAGAAAGAGGCAAGTGGCTTCAAGACAGCTGAAAGGAGTAGCTTTAGGCTGGTGGGAAGTAATCATTGCAGGAAGGAATGAGAATGAAATCACTTGGAATCAATTCAAAGAGATGTTGGAGGCAAGGTTTGTACTAGCATCAGCAAAGACTACCTTGCTAGAAGAATTCATTAGGCTTAGACAAGGAACCATGACTGTCACAGAATACACTCAAAAGTTTGAGGGACTTTCCACATATGGAGCAATGCTTGTGGCAGATGAAGCATCTAAAAATGATAGGTACATAAAAGGTCTAAACCCAGGACTTAGCAGAGCTATGTTACCTTATGCAGACAAGACTTTTGATCATGTGATAGACTTAGCTTTGAGGTTGGAGCAGCATGACAAGGAAAGGGAGAAGTTCAGAAATTTTAAGAGCAATAATAACAAGAAAGGTAAGGGGAGGTATCACCCTTATGATAAGAAGAAAGAAGAGGCTAGTAACAAAAGCACTGGAGATGTCAAAGCTAAGGAAGACAAGAAGAAAATTGTGTGCCATCAGTGTGGAAAAGAAGGGCATATCAAACCAAAATGTCCAGAGTTGAAAGGAGGAGCTTTCAAATGCTATCTATGTGGGAAAGAGGGACATATGAAGAGGAATTGTCCTGAGTATAAACAGCAAGGCAAATTGGCAAATTTGGAAGGAAAAGGCAAAGCCACAGTGGAAAGTAACACTGTAAACCATAGCCAAGTGGAAGGTACATTACTTATTTGTACCATACCCATAACAGTAGTGTATGATACTGGGGCAACTCACTCCTTAATTTCTTATGAATTGGTTAAAGTGCTAAAACTGAATTGCATATTAGTTGAAACCCCATTGCATATACACAGTCCATTGGGGAGTTCTAGTGTCTTAAATATGATTTGTGTGGATGTGGAGTTAAACATAGGAGGAAATATTTTTATTTCCAATTTATATGTTTTGAATTACCCAAATATAGGTGTTATATTGGGGGTAGACTGGTTAAGGCAATTTAAAGCCATAATTAATTTAAACTCATCCACCATATCATTGCAAAATTCTAGAGGCCAGAGAATCACAGTTTTATGTGAGGTAGCTAAGGAAGGAAAACTATATCATTTAGTTGACTTAGAAAAAGATCTGAGTGAACTAACCATTGAAGAAATTCCCATAGTTAATGAATACTTGGATGTGTTTGGGGAAGTTAAGGGTGTTCCACACCACAGACCAGTTGAGTTCCAAATTAATCTCATTCCAGGAGCAAGTCCAATAATTAAGAAACCTTATAGAATGAGGCCAAGTGAACTGAAAGAATTGAAAAATCAGTTGGAAGAATTAGAAGGCAAGGGATTTATAAGGCCAAGCAATTCCTGCTGGGGTTCTCCAGTAGTGTTTGTAAGAAAACATGATGGTACCTTGAGAATGTGCATAGATTACAGGGAGCTAAATAAAGTAACCATCAAGAATAAATACCCATTGCCTAGAATAGATGATCTCTTTGACCAACTCAGTGAAGCTAAAATATTTTCTAGATTAGACTTAGCATCAGGATTCCATCAAATGAAGGTTGAAGACTCAAGTGTTAAGTATACTGCATTTAACACAAGATATGGCTTATATGAATTTTTGGTTATGCCATTTGGTTTGACAAATGCTCCTTCATATTTTGTTGATTTGATGAATAGAATATTTAGAGATTATTTAGACAAGTTTGTACTGATTTTTATTGATGACATTTTGATTTATTCCAAAACAGTGGAAGAGCATAAAAATCATTTGCATTTAGTTTTGTCAAGGCTAAGGGAAAATGATTTAAAGGCAAAATTTTCAAAATGTGCATTTTGGAAAGAAGAAGTGCATTTCCTTGGGCATGTCATCTCTGCCAAAGGAATATCAGTAAACCCTAACAAGGTAGTGGCAATCCAAGCATGGAAAAGGCCTAGCACCATCAGTGAGATTAGATCATTTATGGGGATGGCAGGATATTATAGGAGATTCATAAAAGATTTCTCAAAAATATCATCACCACTTACCAATTTAACTAGAAAGAACCAAGCCTTTGTATGGACAGAAAAATGTGAGCAAGCTTTTATCAAAATAAAGGAAGCTCTGATTAATGCACCAGTGTTGAGAGTGCCAGAAGGAAATGAAAATTTGGTTGTGTACACTGATGCAAGTGGCTCTGGGTTAGGGGCTGTGTTGATGCAGCAAGACCAGGTGGTAGCCTATGCATCTAGGCAATTAAAGCCACATGAAACCAGGTATGCAACCCATGATCTTGAACTAGCAGCAGTTGTGTATGCTTTGAAACTTTGGAGACATTATTTGTTAGGTGCCAAATTCATTTTGTACACTGATCATAAGGCACTGAAATATTTATTCTCACAAAAAGATTTGAACATGAGGCAACATAGATGGGTAGAGTTCCTAGCTGCCTATGATCTAGATATACTGTATACACCAGGCAAGGCAAATAAAGTTGCAGATGCCTTGAGTAGACAACATGCCAAAGTAGCCATGTTGATGATGGAAGAGTTTAGGGATTTGTCTATACTTACTGATTTGGAAATTGAGGAAAGTAGTGAGGAACAAATGATGCCCATTGAAGAAGGTGAAGGTAAAGGGAAATTAAGTATGATATCTCTGCAATCAGATTTACTTCTTAAGATTGGGCAAATGCAGGAACAAGACCTAAACATGGTGGAAAAGAAAATGCTCATATCAAAAGGGGAGGAAGTAATAAATTATCAAGTTGATAAAAATGGGTATTTGAGGAATAAAAACAGGATATGTGTTCCAGAAAATATAGAATTGAAAGAGGAAATATTAAATGAGTACCATAGGAGTAAGTACTCCATACACCCAGGTAGCACCAAGATGTATCAAAATTTGAAAAGAAATCTTTGGTGGAAGGGGATGAAGTCAGATGTGGCCAGATATGTTGCAAGGTGCATGACTTGCCAACAAGTCAAGGCAGAGACACAAAGGCCATCAGGACTATTGCAACCCCTTAGCATACCACAGTGGAAGTGGGAGGATATATCTATGGATTTCATAGATGGTCTGCCTAGATCTAAGAAGGGAAACACAAGTATATGGGTAATTGTGGATAGGCTAACTAAGGTAGCACATTTTATCCCAGTTAGAGCAGAAAGAAATGCTCCAAAATTGGCTCAAATATTCATGAAAGAGGTAGTAAGGTTGCATGGCATACCTAAAACCATTGTGAGTGATAGGGATACCATCTTCACCTCAAGGTTTTGGAAAAGTTTTCAAGAGGCTATGGGGAGTGAATTGTGCTTAAGCACTGCCTACCATCCACAATCAGATGGTCAAACTGAGGTGGTGAACAAAGTCTTAGAGGATTTGTTGAGAGCATGTACACTGGACTTTGGAGGCAACTGGGAAGACCACCTCCATCTAGCTGAATTCACATACAATAACAGTTACCAAAGCACCATAGGGATGGCACCATTTGAAGCCTTATATGGCAAGCCATGTTTATCACCTATATGCTGGGTAGAGGCTGGAGAAAGGGCTGTTCTTGGACCTGAATATGTTAAAGAAACTACAGAGAGAATTGGGTTAATAAGAAAAAGAATAGCAGCAGCTCAAGATAGGCAAAAGAAATTTGCAGATAGGAAGAGAAAGCAAGTGGAATATGAAGTGGGAGACTTTGTTTTCATCAAGATTTCACCTATGAAGAAAGTCATGAGATTTGGCAAGCAAGGTAAGCTTACACCAAGGTATGTTGGACCCTATAAAATTCTGGAAAGAATTGGTTCATTGGCTTACAAATTAGAACTACCAGAGGAGATGAAAGCAATGCATAATGTTTTTCATGTGTCCCAACTTAGAAAATGGGTACATGATAAGGAAGACATTTTGGAAGAGCCTACCAAAATTCAAATAAATCCTGACTTGGTTTATGAAAAAGAACCAGTGGGGATTGTAGCCAAGGAAGAAAAGAAATTAAGGAGCAAAACCTTGAAACTAGTTAAGATCCAGTGGAGTAGTGATCCTAATGACTGCACATGGGAGTTAGAGGATAAGATTAGAATGGATTATCCTAAGCTTTTTGCAAATTAAAAGGTAATTTTTTTTTCTTTCTGGAAAAATTATTTGTTATGCATGGTTGATATGGTTGAATTTGTTTGCTTATGCATATGTTTGATAAGTTTTCAGAAAAGAAAAAGATGCTCACTATAAATGTTAGAAAAATTGTGAGGACACAATTCCTAAAAGGAGGGGTGAATGTAATACCCCAAAATTTTGTGAAAAATCATTTTTGAAAAATGATTTAATTTTGAAATATTTAGATTTAAATATGGTGAAGTCTCAGGAATAAATAGTGTGCAGGTATATGTGTGCACGTGCACACTGAAATGGCACAAGGAAGAACTCCAGATTTCTTGGATTTAAAACAAGAATTAAAGGGCAATACAAACATGATTTGGCAACATGGTTGTTTGATTTCTGAAATTATATGGATCATCTTAGAAAGTAAGAAAAAGTAGGCTTTACTTTAAATCAGTAAACAAATTTTATTTAAAACCCAGAAGAGAAAATTATGTATATTAACCTGTATACATATAGGTGCATATGCTTCTGAAATTAAAGAGAAATTAAAATAAGCTTAGATAAGATATGTGTACAAATATATATATTTTTAAACACTGAAAAGTATATATATATATATATAAGCAAGTAAAACTATGACATTAAAATGACATGAAATGTGATACAAGTTAATGAGCTTGTATAGGCAAAAATAGCAAAAGGGGATTTTCAGAAATAATTAAAATAAAAATAGGATAGTCACACTTTTAACATGACTAGGAGAGTGGCCATTTTCTGAAAAGTAAAAGAAAGAAAATGCAGCCTTTAAATTGGTTAATATGGCCGGGGTATTATGAATGAAAAATGCATGATGCTAGCCAGGACAGAAATGGAATTCTGTTTCAACAAAACCCTAGAGGAAAAATGCTTATAAATAGGCAGTTTAGCCGGTAGAATCATTTTTACCCCGAGCTGCACAAAAATAAGAAAAGAAGGAAAATATTGGAAGAAAGGAGAGAACACTCAAACAAGAATTTTCTGGATTAAACATTCAGGTGAGTAATCTCACTAAGTTCATGGCATTAAGACCTGAGATGAGGCAGCCACTTTTTATTTCCATTTATATATATTTCTGGTTTTGATGTATATGATTTCATCAATGCTTTCTGGATGTTTTATTTTAAATCTGATATGATTTAATATGGATGATTTTGGATGACCTTTGATTGGTTGAGACATTTGTCTTTGGATGAGTATCATACTGATTTATTTATACTCACAAATGTTAAAGTTTAGGATCTCAAAAATCATATAGAGAATACTCTCAGCTGTTATAGATCTATGGCATGGAAACTTTATAAAAATGATTAGAGCTGCATTATACTTGGTATAAGTGCTGAGGCTTGAAAAGAAAAATGTTAAGGGTGCAATAGAAATTTTCTAAGTGCTGAGCCCTTAATCAAATCAAAAAAAAAAAGAGAAACCCACAAGCTAAAATTATGATTGAACCAGATCTTGAATCTGAATCAATCATAAAGGCTTGCAGATCAATATAACATGCCATGCCTCTTTTACAGTTGAAAATATTCTCATATTTTACTAAGATCAAGACATATTGACCCCATTTAGGAAATAACTGTCTGATTATTTCTGAGGAGAATTATGCTAGAAGAAATTATGGATGTTTCCATGTTTGCAGTGATATGTTCACTTAGCATATTTGATGATAGGATTTAAGACTATACACTAGTAAATAAACTAGGGAAGGGAAGGCCAAGAAAGCTGCTGGAATGCTTGTCATATTTGAAGTATGCAAGTTGGCACATGGTTTGTTTAAGCCCTGAGATCTTTGTGCAATGATGTGAATTAGTTCATTGCAATGTGTCCCAGTGATTCCTTAATAGCAGATGAGGCAGGAATTTAAATTGAATATTACAACCTGTAAATGAAGAAATAGGAATATGGATATTTCTTAGGTTGAATGGTATGGAACCAAGATGATTCCAGTAAGTGAAATTGTTGCAAATAGATAATTATGTTTGCATGATTATGTATGCAAGTGAAAGAATGATAAATGAATATATCATACCTGAATCAACATATTTATACTATGTTAAAATAATTGATTGCAGAAATTTGCTTAAACAACTGAATTGCATATTAGTTGAATCAACAAGTTAGTACCCTTATATTCTCTATTGCTTAATATCATGAATGAATTGATGTTACTCATACCAGATCATGGATCTGACCCTTGTTTGCTCATGGCATCTGGGGTGTCTCATTTTAAAATGAGGCAGCCACTTATGTTCTTTCAGGTAACCCAGGCACTAAGTAAAAATGAAGTTATGGCTTTTATGGAGGAGTGAATGAACATGCTAGCTAGTTTCAATAAGAGTTTAAATCGATTATATCTGCATGTATTCAGGAAAAATTTTATGTTCTAAGATTTCCAGTTATGTAATGAATTCTATTATGGTTAGATGAACTAGTTGTATCATGTTAAATATATTGTTATGCACTAAGGTTTAAAATCTCAAAGGAAAAATCTGAGTGGGAAACAAGGAAATGATTTTAATTACTGATATGGATGTTTGGAAGAGAAATATGCATATGTAGTTGAGCTGTTGTTTTGTAAAGTTTATATTATGTAATAGTTAATCTTGAGATATAACAGAGCACTGAGTTTTAGAACAAAATCTGGATTTAGCAAGAAGTAAACTTAACAGGATTTTATTTTCTTTTTACTGAAATGCTTTGTAATTAAGTTTGAATTCATTTCTGAATTGAATTGAGAAGAGTAAGATGTTTTCCTAAAGCTTTAAACAGAATGCAATGAAATTGAACTAGTGTGGCAGATACAGGATTCATGAGTTAACCAGCTTCAATTAAATGAAGTATTGGTTGATCATGATAGATTGTATTCTGAAAATAAAAATGCATTTCAAAGCTTAGTACATTTAGCAATTGATTCACCCAGTTTTCTGGAAAATGAGCAGAAATATTGACATGTACATGTACATCTGTGTACATGTTGATATTTGAGCAAAAATATGATCATAAATTCTTAAAACAGTTGTAGGAATGGGATACAAAAATAGTAAGTAAGAAGGATTGTTTTGTATGTTGGGTTATAGGCAAAAATTAAACATATATGTACAATTATAGGTAGGTATCAGATTTCTAACCTTTCAGAAAAAGAAAAAAAGAAGAAAACCAAAAATTGTGTTTGAACCGACCTGCATGGTACTCGAACTCGTGACCTTTTGTGTATAAGTTAGGCGCGTTTCCATTACGCCTAGATGTTGCTTGTGTTCACTTAGGATCCACTTTCTTTTATACTGAATCTAATATTATCCAGACTTTAAACACAATCATCAACATTAAAAGCTTGTTTACTACTGAATATTACTTGATCATTTCTTGATCCTAATGACAGACTAAAGTACATATTTTAGTGGATTTTATGGCCAAAAATCTGAATACAATAATGTATCTGAATTACTAAATCTCTAAATCAAACAGGATGTTATTGAACAAAAAAAATAATAAAGTATATACTCTGAATTTAAACAAGAAGAACACATACATCTTCATATGTATGTGTATATTATTAGATATGCACTGATATATTTATATTGGTAAGTTATTTTGATCCTGGATATATTTTGGTTATTGGAAAAAGAAAATGACCTTGGAAAATATGTTTGTAATGAATGATATATCAATATATCATCTCATAGCAAAAAAAAAAAAAATCCTTATGAAATTAGGGTGGAAATAGGAGGGTCATTTCACCTGCATACTAACAAAATTAATATATGAGTATCCTTATCTAATACACAAATTTGTTTAATTAGGAACCATGAACCCCGGGTTAAACTAGAAGAAATGAGTTAATTTAAACACCCTCTCATTTAGCATAAAACAATTTGTATCAAATTACAAAATCCCAGAATCTAAATATACATGGCTTTAAATCCAGGAATTAAACAACTGAGAAGTAAAGCAAGAAAAATAAGAAAAATGTTATTACTGGATCTTAAAATCAAGCTTGAGTTTAAAGTAAGAAAAATAAAGAAAAGAGGGGCTATGTGACACCAAAAACTCTGGAACAAGAGAAATAAGGTGTGATGAAATTTCTTTGCCAACTTCAAATTGCTCTGATAGGCAAAGAGTCATCTATATATCTTCATATATATAAATGATCTAATTTAATTTCATATACTGATATTTTTATATTGGTCAAATAAGGAATCTTGGGAAAAATGTGAAAAGGGAAGTGATCCATTGAAGTATATATATATATATATGTATAGAGATATATACATATGAAAAAAAAAGTAAACTCAACAGAAAATTTCATTAAAAATAAATGAATAAGTTGAGGGTCACTTCAATAAAATTGAGTAATATGGGTCATCCGCTACTAGGAGGGAATATATCCAAACCAACTGATAAAACAGTAAATCATCCAAACATCCAATCAACCATTCTTATCAACTATATAATATTACTGGTTAACCAAAAAGGTGAGTTTAACTCACCTTAATTCCCGTTGTCACCGAGGTGTTCCGGTTTGGGATGTTCGATTTTACCCCAAATTTCAACTAGCTCAGAATTTGCCCAAACTAGTTCCATCGCAAAGCCTTCGTCGTTAGAGCGCAACACAAAAATCCGCACCTCGATTGGACCTTGTATGAATGAGATATTTAATTTATAAGTTAACTGATTTTAAATTATAATTGATTAAACTAATCACATTTTTAAATTAATTAATTACCATTTAAAATTACAAATCTTTCTTCCTCTCCAAAATAACTTCTCCTGCCCGTGCCCAGTTCACTATGGCCGAAGTCCACATTCACCTCCACCCTTCATTCCTCAATGATATCCAAATCCGATAACTTCATTGAGTCTCTCGTCGCACGAGCTTCCAAACCCCCACACCCATGTCACCTTCGATTCACCCTGCACAATCGCGACTCTAGGCTCCCCACGAGAGCTTCCTGATGACACGCAACAAAAATTGGAGCCAGACTTCGCCAAACCCTAGCCAAGGGTCCCCTCTTCCCCCACAAACTCATTCCCGAACTCCGATTTGTTAAAAACAACCTCAAATGACCACAATTCAAAACCCTAATCTAATCTAGCTCATGACATAAACTGTCGCGCACCAAAAACAGCTGCTGATACCTCTACGATCTCAATAGGATGAAGAACCGACCATTTGCGATCCAAAGAATTTAATTTTTTTAATTTATCATCAAGTATTGGAATTGTTTTTAATTTTACAAAAGTGGACATTTGCCTTTTCTTTTAGCTTTAGAACATATATGAATAAAAGAGTATGGGAGAAGAGGTAAAGAAATGAAATGATCAGAGAAATGTGCGCGGAGATGTTTAGTGTTGACCTAAATATATTTTAATTATTTAGTATCTCGTTGCACCGCTTTTCCATTCGCATATAGACCCCGAATCGAAAAAACAAAATACTATCGCTCTCAGAACACCAACGCGACCCCAAAACAATATTAATATGCACCAGTTATTGAGTTTTGTAAAATCATAAAAATGCAGTTGTTTGCTGATAAATCGTCAAACGAATATTATTAATATTTTTCGAATTAAAAATTATGGAAAAATAAAATAAATTAAATTAAAAATACGTCAATAGAAATCGAGTCGTTATATTAAAATATAAAATTTTCTGATTATTTGTTCGAACTGTTTATTCCCATAGATAAATTTACAGATTGAATTCACTGTATTTTCCATTAACTAAAATGAGTTAAATATAATCATTGAATCCATTAAATTACTATTTCATTTTAAATCCTAATATTTAATTTACTATTCAAATATATAATTTACTATAAAAGATCTTAACTAATCACCATATTTGAATTCCAAATATTAACTTTAATTTAATCCTTATATTTGAATTTTTGAGCTATCTCACTCTTTAAACTAATATATTAGTATTTAAATCAATTAAATATTTCAAAGTCAAATGACCAAAATTATGGGTCATTACATTTATAGCACTAACAAATAAGCATTCTTACATATATACACTCAAACTCATAATAAGGAATTCCATTAGCTTATCTTAAAAAGAGTTTACCTCACAAAGCTAGGGTTCTCACTTAACCTTCAGCTCCGACACCAAATGTAACAACCCGCCTTTTCGATCTTCAGAATTCGACGCTAATACATCCACGGTATTCATATGCTGAACATCCAAGTGCCGAAACGACAGACCATTAAAGTAAAAGAAAAAAAGACAGAGTAGAATCTCACAAAATGTGATGAGTGACTTATAATATACAATGATCTTTACAAAAGAAAAACTGAAATTAATATACATACATCAATCAGAGTACAATACTAACTTATGACAGCCTAGATTGTTATAACAATCTGTCTTTACAATTTTGCTGATAAATACCGGCAAGAACGAGAAGTGGAATATGAAAGAAAATACGAAAGTACATCTTGGAATCATCAAGCTCATCTCCTGAAAGCTCCAAAGCATCCAACTAAATTTGGAAAATATGCTCGGGCTGACCCGAGCATTATAGGATGTCAACACCCAGGTCAGTCTGGTAAAACCAGTATGAGAAACACAATCAAATGGATTACCTAATGTTATAAAACCTTTTGAAATAAAGGTATCTTGTAAAACTACACCGCACATAAACACGGACGAGTTTTTATCTTACGATAACCAAAACATTTTATTTAAAAATACATTGATATTATAACAATGTCTAAGGAGAAAATAAATATATAAAATAACTGAAATGCTTGCATTTCACATTTCAACATAGTTGGGCACAACTAAGTCCGTAAAGGCACGTATTGGAGATTGGATATCCATCAATGACAAGGCTACCGGAGTACCGCTTGCCATAGTACACCTCTAGAAAAATGTACCAAGGGCCTCGCATGGACCTTCTGTGAATCAGACTTGATCTACCCCTTTAACATGACAAGATGAATTACATTATTCCCTAGGATCAAGGCTCCAAAAACAATATGCACTAGAATGGCCCCACTTTTGCATGCATAAACAAATCTGTAAATATAGATTTTAGATCGAGGAATGACTGCTCCTAATGGTAGCGAACAAGATAGCTCTGAAGCATATCCCCAGTTTTAGTCATTATCGGATTGTGAGGCTTGTGGACGGATTTCCTTATCATTTTGAAATAATCAGACAATAGATAACAAAGGGTTCACCCCCTAATTGTTTAAGTGGACAGATTTTCTTATCATTTGTCCTATGAGAACGAAACAAGATTTATACACATAGTACAACATCATCAAGGATGATTGTGCCATATAACTCATGTTTTTCTCCTAGATATTTCCAGATTTATATTTTGGCTAAGATTCGATAGTAAGTTATTTAACTATCAAATGACAAACAAATCAAACAGATTTATTCCATGTGGGATCTACTTAGCCTCTATCAATAAATCTTTTACCATTTAAACCTCTTCAAAGTTTTTGGGTCAAAATACCTTCACAAAGGATATTATTCACAAACCCCTTATACTCCGTTTAAAACTTGGAGAAAATTCATATACTTATCCCACCGGCAATAGTATATTACAAACCATTGATTTCAGTACTTAGAAAATATATCCATATACTTATCTCAAAAGTATAAGCATATTAACAAAAATTTAAGGAAGATTTTCTCATTTCGAAATCATATTTAAATGGGCCAAACCAATTTTTATTTATGACATTTCCTACTATAAACCAAACCACCATCCTTCAGTGTTAAGTATGAAAAGAATGTTTCCATACCTTGATAATTAAGAAGGATAATTGTCAAAAACAAAACCAATCCCTTTTTATAAAATTTACTTTTTTTTATAAGCCCATTTCATATTTTCAAATCCTTTATAAAGCTCCAAATAAATTTATAAAACCCTTTATAAATCTTTAAAATGATTTTTAAAATCCCTTCTATGTATAAAACAGGTTCTATTTATAAACTCTTTATAAACTACTTTATACATATAAAATCCTTTTGTAAACCCAAAAACCATTTTTAAGACAATCTACGTTATCTTTAAAATATCGCTTATAAAACTCCTTTTCAAAATATCGTTTAGAAGTGCCCTTTACAAAATATCATTTGTAAATCTCTTTAAATAAATCACTTTATTAACTCAAATATAATTAATTAAATCAATTAATTAACCTTTTAAACATCATTAATCACATCAATAAACAAATTTTAAATACCGTTTATTAAATAATTAATTGACTTAAAGTATCATAAATAAAATAATTAATTACTTTGAAATAACATTAATAAAATAAATTAATTAACTTAAAACATCCTCAGTAAAGTAAATAATTAACTTAACCCATCATTAATCAAATTAATAAATTTACTTAAGCCATAATAAATCGACTCGTTAACTTAAATACATTAATAACATAATTAAATATCTTTAAATGGAAAAATTAATACAATTAAGTATTTTAAACAATATTATCAACATAATTAAATAACTTTAAACATTTTAATGAAATAATTAAATATCTTACTTTAAAACATTTTATAGTAAGATAAATAACTAGCAAAATTTAAAACATCACTTAGAAACACTTAACCTCAAAATTGTTATAAATTGAAAGTTAATGTATGTCCATATTTTATAGATTCGACAAGAGGCTTAGCAACCACAATGGTACTTTATCAAGCTACAATTTAGTTAAATTTAACTTTCATGTCACATAACTAGTATTTACATAAGCATCCTATATGTAAATAAAATCATCTATTCATAATTACTAGTTAATCCATCACTTATCCATTATTAATTAATACACATGTTTATTAACTGGTATATGAATAAATATCCAAATTGATATAATAGCAGAACAAGGATTTATTCTTCTAAACAGACGAGGCAATTCATTTATAGTAGAACGATGTTTTATTCTATTCACTAAATGTCCAAAATAATCTATTTAATTAAATTTAACAACTTGGTATTTTATTTGGCTAAATAGATATCACTAATAAGGTATAAATAATTTAACGATGTTATTATTTAAAATAACATAATTAAATTCAGTTCCTATTATTTTATCAATATTTTTAACATCACCAATTGTAACATGAAGTTAAAATACAACGTTGTACTCAACTATACGAGTCCAACACAAAAATCCCCAGGTAAATCAGATTACATATGAGAGAGTTATGACTACCAAAGTTAACTACTAATATGGCCCATGCCCAAAATCTCCACCCGCCTGCAAACTTCCCCACTATGCATGCAATTGAGCACATTTTCTAGGACTATTTTGCAAATTATTTTGTTATAAGCAGTGCCTCTTTCTTACATATGTCGCAAGCTCTAGACCTTAAGGCTTCGCTTGGGAGTTTATTTTCTACCAGTTTTGACTGGTTTTGGACGGCTCTGTATTTCAGGTGTTATCATAACCCTTGCTTGTAAAAAAATTTCACACCGGCTGTTGTTGGTTATAAAAGTGGTGAAAACTGGTGCAGTGTAATTTTCATGGCAATTTTCAGCCTATCAAATTGGGGTTTTTTTGAGGGGTTATAACTTTTTTTCCAATTATGCGCCAACCAATTATATTGTAGAATTAATCTTCACATAAAATATAAGGATATATATACAATGTTATTTTAGTGGAAAACTCTTAAAATGGATGTATGTTAAACTCCTAAGCATGCATTGATCGGTTATAACAACATTTCATGTAAACCAATCAAAACCAGTGCTCTCAAAACCTCTCATAACTGGCACCATAAAATTCCCAAGTGGAGCCCAAAAGGAAAAAGGCCTGCACCTTATCAAAACTCCCTACACTGCCACCACAACCATGGCCAGCCACTACCGCCACCTCTGTTCGATGCGCCATCATCCCCAACACCTCCGGCCAAGCCCTCAGCTAATAATGCCCCACCTAACTCTACAAAACTCCTCCTCTACCCCTCGGCCAACCCACAAGCCTCCTTCACCACCCATCACCACCTACCCTCCTTCATTGCCACTCAACGCCCACATCCCACTCATCTCCATGCACACTAGCACACACATGGCTGCACTCACACAAACACTTACATCTCTACACACATATAACACCTTACCTAACTCATACATATATATCTATACACCCATTCACACGCATACGAAGGTGCAGCAAAATGTAGCTAAGAGAAAGTGTATATATTTGGTAATAGGAAAATGAAAGGAGAGATCGTGTAAGTGAAATATATGTATATATTTTGGAATGTTATGATTTGAGTTACGGTTGATTCGGAATATCGAATATATGTATTTGAGTTTAAAACACAAGAAATATTTGTATTTGTATAAGTGAAATCGTGTAAGAGAAAGCATCTCCATATGTATTTGTGCTTCTTTTATACTATAGAGAAGAAATGAAATATATGTATATATTTTGTGTTGCTTTCCCTTGAGTTCCATGTTGTTTTTATGAACCACTAAACAAAAATAAAGTTTTCCTTAAAATCAAAGGTCAAACATTAATGTTAGGCAACCAAAAGCAGCATAAGGACAATGAAAGATGTATGAAAAGATACAAGCTAAAGTTTTTACGTGTAAAATTTGTGTTGTGTATGTGTTTTAAATTTGTTTAGAAGAAAGTTAGATCACGGTACACCGCCACACAATAATACATTCACGTATGAGACGCAAACAACAAGAATAAATGTGACGACCCGTAATTTTCCGATAATCAATTTATTGAATTTAATAAGATTTTAAAGTTATATATTGGAAGAAATAAAAATTTGTGATTTATTTATGTGCAAAATTATAAAATTCAAGATTTAATAATGAAAAGAATAACTAGAATGTAATGTTAGTAATGCAATTCAAGGTAATTGATAACTAATTTAACGTGATTCCAATTAATTGAAATAATTTAAAGGTTATAATTGATTAAATTGTGAATAAGGAAATAAACTGAATATGATAATAATTGGTGAAATAAATTGTAATTAATTGAAATTGTATAAAGTTTGTGTTGCGGTAGTAGTTATAACATTTTTTTGTATGTAATAAACTTATAAATGTGATTAAATAAAGTAAAAGGGTAACAATTGTTATATGTTACCTATTTAATTAATATGTTGAATTAAATTGGGAATAAATTGCAATTAAATGTAATTAGCTATTACGTTGATGGAAATTAAGATGAAATTGGAGAATATTAATGTAACAAAATATAAACCAATGTGAACTATGCCATAGAGTAATGATTGACTGAACAAAAAGATTGAAATCAAAATTAAATCAATTTATTGGAATTAAAAATATAATTAATTGGATTTAATTGTAGTTGAAATTGAACGCTGTAATTAGCGTAATATTTAACACTGAATTGATATGTAAATTTGTTTTAAATTATTGTAAATGTCTAAGGATCCAAAAATGATAAAATTTGTTAATTATAAAATTTGAATTGAAAATGTGATTTAATTAAGGGGCATTTCACCAGAAGGACAAACTTTACAGTCTAATTAATTTCTAGGACACACATTTGAAATAATTACTTTCAAGGCCAAAGTCAGCAGAATAATTACTTTCAAGGACAAAGTCCGTTGTCTAATTACTTTCAAGGACATAATTTCATAGGTTTTTAGGCCCTAGAAACTAATTATTTTGCGTATTGTCCTTAAAAATAATTATTTTAGTTGTTTTTCCTAGAAATTAATTTCACTTGCTAAAGAGGCCCTTGTGGTTATTTAATATTAATTTATTTAATTAACGTGAAAATAGCCATGTTGGCCACTGTCTTGGATTTCGATGAAACCAGTTTCATTGGATCTGTAACGGTAAATTTTTATAGGATTTCAAGTTTCGTAGCGATCAGACTTGTCGTTTGATCGTACGGGCTTGAAACGCGCATAAATTAATTTAATTGAAATCAATTTGAAATAAGCTGATTTTAAAGCTAACTTCTTCATATGATGGAATTACGACTTGAAACCTGTTCCGTTGAGTTTAAAAATATCGAAAACATCTATTTTGATATATGGGATGACCTACTTTCGTTTAGGGAGGCAGAACGAGCTTTTCGGGTCGCTATTGTCGTTCGTACCAGTTCGATTGTGTTTATTTTCTTATCGGGCCCTGTTTTTATAAATAGTATTGTTTCTCAAAACCCTAGTAGTCATTTTCTTATTCTTGTACGTACAATTCTATCTGCTTCTCTATTCTCAATGGCAGCAAACAGTTAAATTCCAAACCCTAAATTCAATCTCCAAATTTAATTTCAAAATCTAATTCCTCCAAACCCTACATATTATATACCGATTCGAAGCTCTCAACGAGCGCAACCCAGATTTGCAATTCATTTTTGCATTTGAATCACCATTTGACCAGAAATTAAGGATGAACCTCGGCCATTAGTTCCAGGGTTTTCCCGATCCAACGGCGGATCGTCGCCCGATCGACGATTATGAAGCAGCGTTGGGAAGATGACAATGAGCAGGTCACAGATCTGGGTTCGTTTGGGTTCGCAGTACCTTGGTGTCGCCTGGAACGGCGTTCAAAGCGGCGGCAGAGGCAAGCTCCTCTGGTGATCTTCGAGGTGGCGCACGACAGGGGTGAGGTCGGCCTGGAGTGCTCGTGGCTATGGCATGGCTTGATCAGGTGGAAAGCATGTCAGGCGGCGGCGATAATAGCCGAGATGGTGGCGGCCGCGAAGTAGAAGGTCGATCGCGTTTTGGCTTAGGGTTTCGAATGTGAGAAATAGCTTGCTGACATGGTAACTGTTATTCGTTTTATTATTTTATTTAATTTTGAATTTCAAACTTCTAATGTCTATAACTTTTACATACGAGCTCGGATTCACACGCGGTTTTCTCCGCTGCGATCGTATCGAAATTCCGAACATTTTGGAATTGGTTTGGCTGCATTTTGAGAATATTAAATTTTCGGGCTAATCTTGGATTTTAAATCAACGACAAATTGAAGGCGAGTGTTTTAACCCACTCACAACTACTAAATTATCTTATGTTAGTTAAATTGAATTTATGATGTGATTAGAAATTGGTTGGTTGATGTTTGGTATATTTAAATTGTCATTCCAGTTAAATATGACTTTTATTGAATTTAATCGCCATTTAATTTAATATTGAATTTTAAATTGCCTATTAATATCTGTTATTGATAATCGGTCAATTGTTGTTATCTATTTGTTGATTTGAATGGTGATTGCGATGGATGCTTGATTATTGATATTGGATGACTTGATGTTATATTTATGTTGTTATAACATTGCAAGTTCCCTTAAATTCCCTATGGGTTGAAATGATACATACCCGACGATCTATATATTAGGGAAAAATCGTTATGGGTTGAAATGATAAACCCGAGTGACTTTATGGATTTTGAATTTTACTCGGGATTGCAGGTTGAAATGATATATATCCATAAATATAAAATATTTGCGGATTGAAATGATAAATATCTGTATCACTTGACCATAGGGTAAAAAATTATATACGGACACCGGATTGGTTAAATTAAATGATTTTAAAACCTTAAATTTTTGAATCCAGTTAAATGATATTTTGAAATAAAAATTTAGATTTATATAAACTAAATTATTTTCGAAAATCCAAGCTTTAATGTTGAAATTGGAATTGGTTTAAATGAATTGTTTAAAGAATTTAATTGAAAATTTGAAGTTGGATTTGAAGTATAAATGAAATTTATCGAAATTGAATTATTGAAATATTTGAATATTTAAGCTTTGAAATCTACTAAATTGGAAATAGTTTGGATTTATTGTTCGAACATGGTTTTGAAATCGATATTGATTAAATGGTTTTAAATGAGAATTTGAATTGAAAGACAAAATTTAGCTGTTGATTTGAAAGCTGGACATGGTCCAGATGTGTTGAAATGAAAGAAATAGTATAATTTGATATTAATTTCAAATTTATTATTTTAATATAAACTATTTTAAAATATATTATTTTAAATCCCGATTATTAAGATTTTCAAACTATTAAACTAGTTTAATCTATTTTAAACTATTTTAATCTATTTTAATCAATTTAAACAATTTTAACTTATTTTAATCTATTTTATCTATTTAATCCAATTTAATCTATTTTAACCTATTTTAAACTAATTAACCCATCTTAATCTAATTTAAATCTATTTAATCTATTTTAAATCTATTTAAATCATTTTAAATCTAATTAAATCTATTTTAAATCTATTTAAACTATTTAAATTATTTAAAATATTTTAAAATATTTTAAACTATTTTAACTATTTAAACTAGTTTGATCTATTTTAAACTATTTTAAATCATTTAAACTATTTTAGACTATTTAAACCATTTTAAACTATTAAAACTATTTATAACTATCTAAACTATTTTCTAAAATTTCAGACTGTGTAAAGTTGAAGTATTTATATTTAAATCCTTGATGATGATATAACCTAAGTTAGGATTTGAAATTGATACCTTTTTGTGAAATGACATATTTGAATAAATATGATGATTTTGGAATGAGGATTTAATTAACCTATCTTATCGATAATTTCAAAAGTGAATATGATTTTGAAAGTGAATATGATTTCGAAGGCGATATGGTTTGAATTGAATATGATATTTGATATCAATTATGAATTGGTTTTGGAAATATAAAAGAACCATCCGGTGTGAAATAAGCATTTGGTTGTTAAAGAGACCGAGATCGGATATTGTCATACTCTCTGCCAATACTGAAAACCACTTTAACAACCGTATACGTAGTGGAATTCCAGAATGAAGTAGGATGGCTTGGCGAACGATTCTGTATGAGGTATTAACGTAGCCCTGACTCCCGTGAGTCAACTTGATGTGGCTAAAACAGGAGCCATGCCGGGCCAAGTGAGGTCGCACCTCCGATCGGACACATTTCTTCGATACCATATTATGACTTTGTGATTGATTTGGTGGCCACCCCTTGATTTTGATTACGGGAGTGTGTTCCGAGGTGGGTGGTAGTAGCTGCTTTGTGTTACCACCAGTCTGGATCCACAATTGGTAGAATCCTACCCTGGCATTGCCTCGAGTGCCGCGTTTACATGCCCTATCGTGCCTTCTACGAGTTTGGTTTGTACCATACCTATGGAGTGCCCTTTGAGTAAACCTCAGGGAGGAGCTTACGGTACTGTATAGACTATGGGAATATATAAAATGTTTTAAGGGGATATGGGTAACGCCTTAATGCTATTTTAATACTTTACTTTACTGTAGACACTATTATAATAGCGTATTGTACTACATAGTAGATAGTTTAACGGATCCTTAGGAGATGGAAATCCCTAACATCTCTTAAGTTATTGCACTCACGTTGACACTGGATAGGAGATGTCAAGCCCCATAAACATCTCCGACGCCGTTACACTCATATTTATTTACAGTTGATTTAACTTACATAAGATCTTTTAGTTCTGACTCGAGTGTTTTTTCTTTTCAATTCGCTCGGGTCAGTCTGAGCTTTTCAGTGTATCGAAGACTGCTTTTATGGAGGACAAAGACGAAGATTTAATATTATTACTATTTATTATATTCTTACCACTACATCATGTTATTCCGCTGCATTGTTATTTATTTCTGTTGTATGTAACTCTGATTCTGTATGGTAAAGGTGAAATTAAATGTTATTTGTAAAACAGCTTCATGAACTATTTATTTGACTATTATATTTTGTCATTCCGCTGTGAGATTCTATGTTTGTTTGTTTCTTTCTCTGCCTTTTTCTTATTTACCCCATAACAATATGCCTTTTTGAATGGTTTGAGTCTAACGTGTGTGGTTTATCGTCGATTTAAATCGTCCAAAAAGGCAGGTCATTACAATAAAAATACGATCGTGCTCGATAGTGCGACACAATCTCAAAACAAAAACAAAATACACTGGCTAACCAATTCTATGAAATATTAAAAATACCAACGTTTGCTGTATAATTCGTCAAACGGAAATTTACTTATTTTCCAAATTAAAAATTATGGAAAATTTCTATAAATTAAATTAAAAATATGCCACAAAAAATTAGACAATTATTTGAAACATATCTTTTATTATAATCAAAATCCAAATTCGAATATTTAAATAAATTAAATATTCAAATTCGAAACTCAAAATTTTGGATCATTACATTCTTCCCCTTTTAGAATACTAGGATCTAAAGGAGTTGGAGCTAGTTTGTCATTGCGATGACCGTACTTCTTGAGGAAATTTCGATGTGGTGAAACTGGGTTAGTACTAATTCTTTCCCTTTTCTTATGACTTTGATCCCTAAGATCATATCAGCCTCTCCTAGATCTTTTATATCAAAATTAGAGGATAAAAACCTTTTTGTTTCTTTCATACAAGCTATATCAAAGCCAAATATTAGCATGTCATCAACATATAAATACATTATAACATAAACATTGTTATCCGATTTTCTATAAATGCATTTTTTAAATCATTAACAATGAAGTTATTAGAGAGAATGGTATTTTATCAAACTCCTCACGCCATTGCATGTGTGCCTGTTTAAGAAAATAAAGAGATTTTACCAGTTTGTAAACTTTCTTTTCTTAGCCTAGATTTATGAAACCTTCTAGTTGTTCCATACATATTTCTTCTTCTAAAACACCAGTTAGAAAAGGGGTTTCACATCTATTTTATGAATAACTAGTTTATGGATGAATGCAAGTGCTATCAAATAACAGATCAAAGGGATGCGAGCACCATTGGCATATATATATATATATATATCAAAATAATACATTCCATGTCTTTACTTAGTACACTTAGCAACTAATCTAGCTTTAACTTTTTCAATGGATCCATCTGCATTCAACTTTTTTTAATATCCATTTACATCCTATAGCACCAAGAGGTAATCAGTCAGAATCTAAGTTTGGTTTATGGAAATTTATTTCATTTCATCATTGATGGATTCTTTCCAAAAAATAGCACCCCTAGAACTTATTGCTCTAGAATAAGTTTTTGGGACATCATCAGCATTTATTACGTCTCTAGTTATATTAAGGAAATCAACTTTACTTCCTTCTACTATATACGTAATAAAGTCAAGACCATGGTCCTTTTCTATTCTCGCTCTTTTACTTTACCTACATTTAGTATTTTCTCCAAGTATTGAGTCATTATTGTTTTGAGAAGAGATATAGTCTTCATCATTATTATCATTAGTTTTTATATGTTTTGGACTAGATGATATCAATGAGTCCTTAATAGTTTGATTTTTAGATATATACTTGTTTTCGAAAACTCTACTTCTACAGATTATATTACTTCAAAAGTGTCAAGTAATATGAATGATAGGTTATATTATGAGGTGAATAACTAATAAAAGCACATTTAAATACTGTATTTCCTAATTTTGGTCTTTTAGGATATGCTTTTTTAACATAAGCCAAAAAACCTCAAACTTTGAGTCTTGATAAATTAGGTTTTCTTTTAAACCATAATTCACAAGGGGATATATCCTTCTTTTTCAAAGGATTTCTATTCAAAATGTAACATGAAGATAAAATAACATCACCTTAAAGTATTTGGTACGTTAGAACTAATCAGCATAACATTTACCATTTCTACCAATAAACCTATTTTTCCTTTCAACGACACTATTTTATTGAGGTGTCTAGGGAACAGTACACTGATGTATTAAACCATGTTGTTTACAGAATAATGTAAAATCATTTGAAAAATATTCACCATCACAATTGGAATGAAACACTTTAATTTTAAGTCCTAATTGCATTTCCATTTCAACCTTATAAATTTAAACTACATCTTTGGTTTTGTTAGATAAACGTATGCACACCTAGAATAATCATCAATAAATGTGAAATAATACTAATTACATCCATAAGATGTATGACCCTTTAAACCGCCAACATTACTATACTCTAATTCAAGTAAATTAGTTTTCCTTTCTATAGAATTAAAGGATTTCCTATGTATTTTTGCTTGAATACAAACTTCATATTTAGAGATAGAATCAAAATTGCAATCAAAAATTAATCCTAGATTGTTCATATTTTTAAGAGAACCATAACTAACATGTCCTAATCTAGCATGTTATAAATCAATAGAAGCAAAAATATAAGCAGAATTATTCTTTATTAAATTCAGCTTTGTCATGCCATCACAAGAGTATCTCAATCCAATGGACCAACCATTCTTGGATAACACCAACTCGCCCAACTCATACACTATTTTAAATCTCTCCTTTATTAAGCAGGTATCTAAATACTATATTCCTAGTATATTAGGTACATCATTGACCAAAGTAGGAACCTTTCTCGAAGTGAATCAGAGTTCAATAGGGCCCTTCCCATTTACTTTGCTTTTGATATTTTTTGCTCCAGTAACTTTGCATCCTTCTCTACCAACTTCTTTGTTGGTATTGTGGATCGAGATCAAGTTGGGAGTGATGACTACTTTCAAAGGTGGCTATAGCTACAAGAGGATCGAAAGCAGATGTGGCGGCAGTTGATTGATGTAGCGGTCGACGGTGTGGCAGTGTGATCGAGAAATTTGGGAGGAATAGTGAGGATTTGTAATGATTTGATTTGTGATTATAATGATGCCCAAAGTGAAAAGGTAAGAGATATAAAACAAAGAACTTGTGTAAAGGTCTCAAAATACATGCCGTCGTCTCAAAAATAAATTGGAAAAAAACATTTTTGAAAAGGGTACTTTATTATATAATATACTGTTTAAAAAGTATTGGTACTGTCCACATAGGTAATCATTATAGCATCAAACTTCACCCGTACATAATAAATATAGCAATAAATAAAATGTTTGCTAAAAAAAGTTGAACATGTTTGAAGAAAAGTCAATAAAATCTATAGATATTTACGAGGAATATTAAAAATATTTGAAGTTTCTTTATTGTAAATAATTGCACAAAAATCTACAAACTCCAAATATTTGCATTTTTTTTCAAAAAAATAAAAAATAAATTTTATTGTAGAAATATGCGATTAAAGTTCATTTTTAATTTCCAAAAGAAACGAGAAAAATATTTTACCAAAAATAAAAATATTAGTGTGATTTATAGCATGTTTTGAGAAGGGTTTTCATGTACAAAATTTGAATATAAGGGGTGGATCATATTTTCCACTATAGCATAATAGATAGATGTAACTACGACAAAGGAAATTACGTATGGACTTTTCCTATGTCGATGTTTATAATACGAAACTAAGTAGGGAGGTAGAAAAGGTGTAGTAAATTGTAACGATGTACCTTTCTTAGACCTAAAGACGACACTTAATACATCCACGGTATTCATGTGCCGATCATTTAAGTATTCAAAAGACAGGTCATTAGGAGTGAAAAGAAAGAAAGATAAAACAGATAGAAAGAAACTAAACAATCACAGAATCTCACAATGCAACGGGATAACATATATTAATCAATATAATTCTTTACAAAGTCGTTTCCAAATGATACATTGGAGTCAATCTAATACAAATTTTACCCTAGGACAGTTATAACAGCCCGTCCCTACCTAACTGATACAATATCATATAGATAACGAAAATAAGATAATAACTAGCTATCGATGAAGCCTCCTGCTCCAAGCTCCTCCAAATGTATCCGAGAAAAACTTGAACTACTTGGATGCCCATAAAAATTTGAGCACCCAAGTGTTTTTGGGAAAGAAAATAAAAGTCAAGGTGAGACATGGGTATGGTGTGAGTAAACTCAAACAACTGAATTATTTATTTTAAAACACTTTTAAAATCAAGGGTATCAAAATCAAAATCACTTCAACGTCCTTTTCATGGTAGAAGCTTCCACTTCCTTAACCCATCCCACATCCCTTCTCACTGTACCTTCCTGTCCTTCGAGCCCCCCTCCCATCATGTCCCTCGCCATTCTCCAACTGCCCGACCCTCCCCTTGCCCCTCCTGACCCACCGCCTAAGCTTCCTTTCCACCTTCAGACTTCTCTTATTCTCCCTCTTCTAGTGAGGTTGCTGCTCCCTCTCAGGTTGGTCTTTCTCCATCTCTACATCAACCGGTATGGACTTCGCTATTCAAAAGCGAGCCGCGCAATGCGGGGAAGTAAATACCGGTTGACATGACTCCATCATTCAGCGGTGATGCTATGATACTCTCTGATGATGTAGTTAAAGCAGGCTCAGTGGTTTGGAAAGATTGTCTTGTAGGCTTCTTTCTAGACAAAACCCTTTCTTACACTACAGTGATTCAAAGACTTAAAACCATTTGGAAACTTAAGGGTTCGATTAAAGTTAGATCTGATGGAGTCATTTTCCTGTTTCACCTCACTAGTGAAAAAGATCGGCACCATATTATATAAGGGGACCCGATTATTATGAAGAATAAACTCTTTATTATCAAGCCATATGATCCAGCAGTAAGTAATGTCCGTGGCTCTGTTACGTCAGTTCCTGTTTGGGCGCAATTTTCAAACATTCCTTTATTTGCGTGGTCACCTCTAGGGATTAACTGGCTGCAAGCAGACTTGGCAAACTACTCTGTTTAGATGAGATGACATAAAGAATGGAAAGGTTGCGCTAAGTGTCTTGTAGAAGTAAGACCATTTAGAGAGCTAATTGATGACTTCATGGTGCAACTAGTTAAAGGTGGTACTCAGAAAATAACTGTCAAGTACTTGTGGAGACCAGATATTTGCTTTACATGCAAATCCTTTGGCCATACTCCAAGCAACTGTGAAAAAAATTCTAGGAGGCTGAGGTAGTTGTAATTCTAGAAAAGATAAAAGAGAACCGTGCAAAAGAAAAGAAGAATGAGAGACCACCTAGTGAGATGTTGAGAATTAACAAGATTCAAAAATGGAAAAAAGTTAGGAGAGGATGGAAGGAAAATCACAGAGTGAAGTCTGCACACATCTCTATAAGGAAGAATGAAAAGATAATACCAGGAGTAGGTATAGAGCACACTGAAAAAAGATACTTGAATGAAGAGCAAAAAGAAGAGAATGAGAACAATGAATTATGTCAAGCCAAATCTATGAATGAATCAGTTTAAAGGAGAGATCATGTTAAGGAAAGTAAGAAGGATAGCATAAATGAAAATGGAAGAGAAATACAATCTACTAAGCCATCTAACATAGATGAAAGGATGGCAGAAATTAATGTTGATCATTCTAGTGATTCTCCTGTAGTTAGAGATGATAGACTTCTATCCAAGAATCCTTTTAATGCCCTACTGAGTATTCATGAAGAAGAAAATGAGGAAGCTGTAATTAATTATATTCCAATATTGAATAATGAACAGGGACAAAGAACATTATTATAACAACAAAATTCTGAGTCATGAGTGACTCAAAGCAAGCACCAGGAAAAAGGTGAGAATGACTGTGAAAAACCCGAAGAAATACATGGTGTGACTCGAAGCAAGGCTTGGGAAAAAAGTGAGAATGACCAAGGGAACAATAAAGCAATAAATGACTATGGCTTGTCTCGAAGTAACCATCAGATTTCCACCGAGAATGTCAGTGATAGAACTGTGGAAGGCATTGGAAGAAACATAGACAACAACAAATCACCAAATCAAGGAAAATGTGAATCTCAATCCCAAAACACTACTATGACATTTAATACCTCTCCTACCAACGTTTCCAACTATGCTTTACATGGTCTAGTCAATAACTTAGAACTCAGTGGTCTATCCCATGCACAAGACTCTGTGCACATGAACATGCACACTTCCATGTGCTCTCTCTCCTACTCTTCTACTTTCCTACCTGCTACCAAACCTTTTCTTCCTATTAATGCCAATGAACCTCCTGACCCATATATAAATTCTTTATCTGGTGAACAGTTGTGCTCAACATCATGCAAACCTACCATGAAATATGTTCCCACCACCTTATCTAACCCCAAGCCTTCTCAAACCAAACTTAACCATCCTTATGCCCTCCTCAACCCCCTACTGCTTGGAAACCCCCCCTGAACTCACTCCAGTTAAACTCATCTCCTCTTCCCCCTCCCCCTCCCCCAAGAAAACTTTATTGATCACCATAATGAAAACCTTCTCTGAAGACTTGTCTAAAGTTGCAACAGTTCTCACCAGCAAGTTCTCACCTAATAATAAACTTAGTAGCACAAGACATTCAGCTACTTTAGTGTTATTCTCAGATTCTCCTCTATCTACTACAGTCCCTAGATATAATGATCTATTCAACCCCTTGACAAGAGGTATGAAAGAAGAACTTCTAAATGCCACGAAGTTTAATCAATGACACACAATATAGGATACTAGAACATAAGGGGTGCTCACAGTCAAATCAAATTGGACCAATGCAAAGATCTAACTCGCCGGCACAGTTTATGTGTGCTAGCTATACTTGAAACTAAGCTTTCTCTGGAACTATCTACTCGAGCTGCTAAATACATAAGATCTAGTTGGAAGATGATTCACAACCATGAACATGCCTCTTATGGCAGAATTTTAATTCTGTATGATCCTTCAACCTTGAACCTCACTACTATTGACTCCACTTCACAAATTATCCACAGTCATGGCCTACTAAAACATACCTCCTCCTCAGTCTATCTCTCTTTTGTTTATGCTGAAAGTATTGCCAATGCCAGATTTTCCCTTACCCAATACATCCCCTTCCTTCGACAAGAGACCCACCCGTAGATCATAGGAGGAGGCTTCAACTGTTCTTTGAGATTATCAGATAGAGTTGGAGGCAATCCGTTGTCCTTAAATGATAACATGGCTATCCAACACTCCAACCTCATTGAAATCTCGACCACTGGTGCAAAATATTCATGGAACAATAAAAGGAAAGTGGGATGTAGAACATTCTCTAAGATTGATTTTGCCTTCTGTAATCAAATCTCTCTAACAAAATGGCCATCTATGTTCAACCACATTCCTTTTCCTCTTTTATCTGACCATTCTCCTCAAATACTCCACTTGGATGCCTCTATCATGAAAAGGAACCCAAATTTTAAATTTTTTAACTCATGGGCTCTTGAGCCAGATTTCCTAAGCATAATAGAAGCAGTTTGGACTAAACCTAACTTTGGCAATCCTATGTTTGTATTGCAGAAAAAAATCAAAGAGACAAAGGAAGTGCTGAAAAATTGGTCAAGGGACAAATATGGAGCTGGCTCTAAACAAACAGATATGTTAAAGGCTCAACTCACTGAAATTCAAAGGAGCATGCTAACAAATGTCGATGATGATTCTCTGGCAGGTCTGGAAATAGAGATAAACAAACAATTCTATGAAGCTCTGACTAAAGAGAATGAAATAACTAAACAAAAAGCAAGGCTTAAATGGAAAAATGAAGGAGATTGAAATTATGCATATTTTCATGCAGCTCTTAAAGCCAAACAAACACAAAAGAACATACATAGAATTCATGATGAAAATGGTATTCTCCACTAGGACACTGACAGTGTCACTAAGGCCTTCATTAACTATTTCTCTAACCTCTTTGGCAATGCTGAAAACAATCAACCTGATATTGATGCAATAAACCCTATGCTCCTGCCAAGGCTAGGGGAAGATGATGTCCTGTTTCTTAGCAGTGAAGTTACTTCCATAGAGATAAAGCAAGCTATGTTCTCTCTTATAAAGATTCTAGCGGTGGTCCTGATGGTTTTAATACATTCTTCTTCACAACTTGTTGGGAGATTGTCAAACAGGATGTCATTAAAGCTATTAAAAACTTCTTCAGGAAAGGTGAAATGCTTAACTCTTTCAATTCTACTTTCATTGCCTTAATCCATAAAACTAGAAATGCAGACAATGTTCAAGCTTTCAGACCAATCTCCTACTGCAACTCAATCTACAAATGCATAACTAAAGTCATAGCTTCTCGAATGAAGACTGTTCTACCCAATATCATATCTCATAATCAGTCAGCTTTCTTGTAAGGCAGGAATATTCTTGATAATGTCCTTGTTACTCATGAACTTCTTCATGGCTATAAGCATACTATGGTATCTCTTAGAGGCTTATTAAAAATTGATATAAGGAAAGCTTTTGACACTCTACATTGGGATGCAATATTTTGAATTCTGGGTTTCATTAATTTCCCTTCTCATTTCATCACCTGGATTCATGCTTATATCTCTACTACTAACTTTTCTATCAAGATAAATGGATCTACTGATGGATTCTTTAGAAGCAAGAGAGGAATTAGACAAGGAGACCCCAAGTTAGCTTACCTCTTTATACCTGTCATGGAATTACTCACTAGAATACTTGATGATCTTGTTTGTCAAAAGCTCTTTCAATCCACCCTCGCTGCAAAAATCCACAAATAACGTCTCTTATTTTTGCAGATGACTTAGTCATCTTCTGCAAACCAACCGTTGAAACCATCAATGCAATACTTAGGGGTCTTAACCTTTTCTACAATATAACTGGACTAAAGGTGAATTTAGAAAAATCTAACATCATGTTGGCTGGGCTTCAACATGAACAGAAGGAAATAATCTACAACTCCACTGGTCTAAGGCCAAGAGAAGAGACTGTCTCCAACCTTAGGGTTCCTCTTGCAACATCACGTATTACAATGAATCAATGCTTGCCTTTATATGAGAAGATCCCTGCTAGAATGGAGTGTTGGTCTAGCAGGTTGCTTAGTCATGCAGGGAGACTAACTGTTATAAAGTCTATTATATTTTCAATGTTTGTATACTGGGCTAGATCATTTGTTCTACCTCAAAAGCTTATTAAAATGATCAAAAGTGCTGTCATGAAATTCTTTTGGAAGGGGTGTACTCTAGGTCAGTATATGGCACCAATATCATTCAAACAGATTGAAAAAACCACAAAAAAGGAGGTTTGGGCATTCTAAACCTATCCGTATGGAACAAAACAGCGGTGGCCAGATTTATTGATAACTTCTTGAATAAGAAAGAGAACATATGGGTGAACTGGTCCTATAAATACATGACCAAAGGAAGGAACTTTTGGAAAATGCAACCCCCGCAGAATATAAGTTGGACTTGGCGTAATATCTTCAAGATTAGAGAGCAGATTCTACCTCTTATAAAGTATGTTATTGCTCTGCAAAACAAAGTTTGTTTCTGGGAAGAACCTTGGTATTTGCAAGGTTACATTCTTATAGGATTGTTCCTCAACATGAGATGATACAATCTGGTATATGCATTAATGCTTGTGTTAACACCTACATCCAAAATGGAAGCATCGTCCTTCCAAAAAATTCCTATCAAAACATCACTTTGCTGCGGAACTCTATGCAAGCTCTGGTTATTGATACTCTAGGAAATGCTACCATAACCCGGGGCCAATCCAAGTCTACTTTCAGTTCGAAGTTGGTCTACAACTACCTGATGGGCACTCACATTCAACCTAGTTGCAAATGGCACCCAATAGTTTGGAGGAAAGAAAGCCCTGCCAAAGACAATCTCATGTTATGGAGAATAATCAATAATGCTCTTTTTACTAGAGTTAAATTAGTGAGCAGAGGAACGAGCTTGAGTGTAAGATGCGAATTCTGTAAGGATCTTCCTGAAACCATAAAACACTTGTATTTTGACTGCTCTGTCACCTCTTGGCTCTGGAACAAAGTGCAAAATGATACTGGTAATAAACAAGAAGGGATGAACAGATTAGATGAATGGGAGATTCTTCGGAGGGTGTCTGCCAAGAATGATGATCAATCTAATAAATATATAGCTGTTTTAAAACATTTCGTCAGGCTAATTCGAATAGAACGCAACACAAGGATTTTCGATGAAGTGAGAAGTAAAAATAGTAATCAGCTACTGTGCTATATTATATTTGAGGTAAGAAGAGGCCTACGTGATGCTAATATACCCTTTAACCCAAGGGAAGATGAAAGGCAATGCTGACTGCCTGCTAAAATGTTATGTGCTGCACCTTTATTTTCTCCTTTTATTTTTTTTATGCCTTCCTTGTCTTGATCTACCATCATCTCATTCTCTTTTTTTGTTGTTGTTTTGTTTTTTTATTTAGCTTTTTTCCCATGGTGGATCAGTAAAATGGTAGGGGACCATTCAAACCCGTCGGCTTTGCCAAAAAAAAAATAAGGGTATCTCGTAATACCATGCTGCACATAAACACGGATGTGTTTTTACCTTATGATAACCAAAACACTTTTATAGAAAACTCGGTGATATTATAAAAACGTCTAATGATTCAAGTAAAATATGAATATAGCAGAAATGCTTGCATCTCACATTTCAACATAGTTGGGTAAATCAAAAACTGTAATGGCATATATTGGAGAATGGATTCCATACTATGAGAAGGTAAGAAACTACCTTTCAATGGTACATCTCTAGATAAATTGCACCGGGGTCCGACAATAACATCTTGTACCCCTGCCACACAGGACTAGCCTACCACTTGATTAGTAGTACCGAATATAATCACCCCACTTTGGGCGTTGAAACATACTTGAGTAGATAGTAATTGATCTAGATTTAGGATGACCATACCCTGATGGGAGCAACCCACATGGCCCTGTTGCATGACCGATTTTTGTCATTTCCCGACTGATGAGGCTTGAGGCTACGTCTTTACCTTTTAGAATAGCAATCCCACTTGGAATACAAACATTGCCTTCCAAGTGATGATGTAATGTCAGCATCCATCCATACAAGTCGTTCAGGTGATGAACGAACTGAAGGTACTACCACCACTACACCCATTTTGGAATCACACTCAGAGTTAGTAGCAAATAGCCCTTGTACTTCAAAACTCTATCTTCGATTTCATACTCTTCAAGATTTCTTCAGTTCGAAACACTTGAGTTGGATCAAAGTGGTTTTTAGATAACATATCCAATCCCGGTCTCTTCGAAACAACTTTCGACAATTTTCGGAAAACTCAACCCCTGTTCTTTAAGAAACAAACAAACATGATAAGAGCGAAGATCGCCTCCTAACCGTTAGTGGATGTATTTTCTTATCATTTATCCTAGAAGAATAAAATGAGATTTATACGCATAGTAGAGCATCATTGGGTATGATTGTGCCATATAACTCACGTGTTTCTCCTAGATATTTCCAAAGTTACATTTTGGTCCAGGTTTGATACTCGGTTATTTAACTATCAAATAAACAATCAATCAAATATTGATTTTATTTCATATGAGATCCTCTAAACCTTTATTAATTTAAACTTTAGTTAATAAAATCACTTTATAAAACTTGATCAAAAGATCTTTACACAACACTATTCCCAAAACCCTTACTTTCCCTGTTTACTTGGAAATAAAACATTTATACTTACTTTAGCGGTATAAGTATATTATCAAAACATTTGGAAAATTCCTCCTTTCAAATTTCTTTTGAAAACATTGCTTGTTATAACCCAATCCACTTTTTCCTTCATAAAAAGTTCCCTTTTAAAAGCTCACTTCACATTTAAATACCTTTATAAATTTCCAAAAATAATTTACAAAACACTTTTATAAGTCTACAAGTCAATTTACAACACCTCTTTACAAGCCTCAAAAATCATTTATAAAACGTTTCCCTATTTAAAATATCATGGTGTAAAATTATCCGACATGACTCAATTTTTTTGTGGTATAAATATCTTTCAATTAGCTACAAGTTGTATTTTATTCATATTTCAACATTTTGCTGATTAATGGATTGAAATCGAGTTTGAATCTATAGTGTAGTTCTACCCTATGTATTTACTAAGTTGAAACCTGAAATTAAAATCACCATAACTTTTGATTGGTAGGTCGAAATTGAGTGAGGTATTTTTTAGTTGAAAGGTATTTTTATAAGAAACAACTTTTATGCTTTGTGTTTTGCATAATTTTGAAGTTTAAATGGTCGAAAACTCGTTTCTTTGTCACTGGCTTGTCAATGAAAGATAGAGTTAATAAACTTAAATCTGAGAAATTGTTTCGATCAAAAATTTTGAACCGTAAGTCCAAATTAGATGATCTTTTTCTTGTTTAAAAGCTTAGACATTTATCTACAACTTTCATGTTTTGAGATTTGAAAAATTAAGGGATTTAAGGGGTCGAAACTGCAGATCTGAAAGCTGTAAATTTGAGTTAAAAAGATATAAATGGATATGCTTCATATTTAGGTAACTTTACGAAAAATAGTTTATTTAAATTTATATATCTCAAACTTATTTCTAAATTAGTATAACTTTCTTTTGTAAAAATAAGTAATTGTATATATCTATATATGTATGTATGTATTAATTATTTCTAGTATAAAGAGTTATGGATTTGAAGATATGAGTGATTATGGTTTTATAAAATAAGTGATAACATATACAAGTGGCTTTGGAAATATGGTTTTAAAAAGGTGAGTCTAATTTATTTCAAAATAATATACATACGTATACATGCATACATACATACATACATATATATATATATATCAAAATGGATTTGGAAGAATAATAAAAGCGGTTTTAAAACATGGGTTATTAACTAAGTGTTTTATACGGAAATTTGAGACAACCTGTGTACATAAATGTAATTTTGGAACAATTCGGGTTTATGGAATATTTTATCAAACAAGTGAACATTTATTTAAAGTTAAATAATAAGTGGATTTGTGGAAAATTACAACAAGTGTTTTTTTAAACAATATAAATCGGAGAGAGAAATTGTTTCGAGAACCTTAATTCTATAATTTGGAAAGTACTATTATTCGACTTAATGTTACCGATTGTTTTAAATGCTTCGAATAACACTTCATTGAATACAGTATAACTCATTGAATAGAATGTTTGAGTGGAATTTACTAACCCATTAGCGAATACTCGAATTCCACCGGGTAGTATGGGATGCCTTGGTTAAATTCTTGTGATCGTATTTGGCAAAGTACTTAACACCTTAGAGTTGTATTCTCTTTTGGTGTGCGACAAGTGGTTACTAGATCCTTAAGAGAATATAGTTCAGGTTTTCCAGTGGTATCCGTAATAAGTGATATTTACTAGCTTTTGGTAAATATGTGGTTTTCACCATATGGTATGGGACATATTAGTTAAGTTCTAGTGATTACTGAAGGTGATAGTATTTGGCACTTTAGAGTTTACTCTCTTTTAGTGTGCGACAAGTGGCTGTTAGATCCGTAAGAAGTTACTCCTGAATTTCTTTTCAAGTGTAATAATCTAAAATAAATCTAAAAGGTTCTATCATGGCTCCTATCCTTGAGATCGTCTTGTGATCCTATGATTCCCATTCTGTGTACGATCCTCGGTATCTAATCAGTTTGTGTGATACCAAATTGTTTGTTTGTTTGCTACGGTTTTGTGTACGATCATTACGATCATTTTGGGTAAGGTCTCTTGGATTCTGGATATTTGATTTCTGTGACTATTATATGTTCGTGAAATAATATATATTCTTGTGTCTTGTGTTAGTGAAATAAACATATATTGTGTCTTGTGTTCGTAAAATAAATATATATTTTTGTGTCTTATGTTTGTAAAATAAATATATAAGCTTGTGCCTTGTGATGGATGCTAAATTAAGTTAATTCTATTACTCTGTGTGTAGTGACTAATTCGTGTCTGCGACTTAAACTTATAACCCTGTTATGAGTTAAATTAAATCTCTAACTCATTATACCTTGGACATCTGTATTTACTTATATGTTGTTTATTCTCATGTTATAATTTGGAGTAGCTATAACACAATAGGATTTAAACATATGTATATCTCCTTCTCTAATTCTTCTTCTATCAAAAACCAAAAAACCAAATTCTCAAACAAAAATAAAAACCCTAGTTCCTAATTTCCAAATTCAAAGCTTTTAGTAAATACTTGAATTTCACCCTATGGTATGAGATGTATTTGTGGGATCGATTTCACACTAGAGGGGGGGGGGTGAATATGGTGATACTAATAATAATAAAAAATATTGCGGAAATAAAAGCAACCATAGATAATAAAACATAAAGATAATGCAGAAGAGATCACACACAAATTTACCCAGCTTCGGTAAAACCCTGCCTACGTGTTGCCCCTAAGGTTTCTACTAGAAATTAAGTAGTCAGACGCTTACACACGTAAACTTGCGACACCCGCTAACGACTAACCTAACTCTACGCTCAAAACCCTACCACAACTCAGCCACTGAGTTGCGAATTCTCGAACTACACCACCGTAGTTCATAACTTAGTCACACGATCAGAAAGTTACACAGTTTAAAAAAGAAAAATTACAACTGAAAATAAATAAACAAAACCCTATATAAAAATTTAAGCTCAAACCAAACAATAAGGCCGGCCCACTTATATAATAAAAGATAGTCTCCCCTTTTCTATTTTTACTCGTGGCCGCCTCTTTTGCTTTGCGAAATCAATGTCCGTCCTTTTCTCGTGAACACTAGGGCTTTGAATTGAAGCACCGCTGTTAATTGCTGGTCATTCCTTCAGTTAGTGCAATGACCCTAATTCTTAACCAAAAAAAAAAATTTTTTTTTTATCATACTTAGCTAAGACTACCTAGGGTCATCCTTCCCTATTCTCATATTATCCAGGATCTTTCACAATATAAAAATATTGTTTTAAATCTAAATCATTCCTAACATACATATATGAAGATATCTATGTTATATTCTACTAGAATCAGAGCATGATAATATGTAAGTAGAAATCCTTTTAAATCTATTAAAATGTGATAATTCCCTGATAAAAGATTAATTATTGTATCCTGATTTTTGACCATAGAATCCACTGGAAACATGTACTTTAGTCTGTTATTCTAATTAAGAAATGATCAAGTAATAATCAGGTGGAAGAAAGCTTTTAATATGGATGATTGTGTTAAAGTCTGTATAGTATCAAACTCAGGCTAAAAGAAAGTGGATCATAAGTGAACACAAGCAACATCTAGGCGTAATGGAAACGCGCCTAACTTACACATGAGAGGTCACGAGTTCGAGTGCTATGCTGGTCGGTTCAAACCCAATTTTTGTTTTTCTTTTTATTTTTCTCCTGTATGGTTTAAAATTTTATATCTACCTATATCTACACATATATACTTAATTTTTGCCTATAATCTAACATACAAAACAATATTTCTTGCTTTATTATTTTTGAAACCCATTCCTACAACTGTTCTAGGAATTTATGTTTATATTTTTGCCCAAATATCAACATGTACACAGATATACATGTACATGTCAATGTCTTTGCTCATTTTCCAGAAAACTGGGTTCAAATGGTTCCTTGCTTCATTGATTTGAAGTGAACATTTGGCCTGACCTATGGTCTAACCATGTGGTTAATCTGACCATTCTTTTATTTGCATTTTACAAACCAGAATCTACCCAAAACATTGATACTCCTTCTTTTCAAAAGCATGTTTATATATGTATGAATCAGACACCTTGTGATCAGATTTATATCATCCTTCCTAACCATAATTCTCCTTTAAAAATGCATATTCAGGGTATATACACTTTTACTTGCATTTGGACATATATCAATATCATGACTTGAAAATATAACAGTTATAATTCTTTCTGGATTTTCCCAATATAATTTCCTATATATCTATCTTTTGAAAGGACTTAGGATGAACTATAATCATCATAAAATGATTATGCTTATAAAATCCAGGTTTTTCCTCTAAATCAAAAACAACTTTAGCAAATAGATTTTCAAATCAGTTTAACATCAATATCCTTAATACATACCAAACCAGAAATAACCAAAAACAACATAACACGTATTTCTTACAAGTTCTTCCTACTTAATACATTTAGATAGCCATATCAATCAGGAAATACATGCATGAATTAACACATTCTAGCTCTTATTTCTAATTATCTTAGCATTCTCTATTCCATATCTTTTTAATCTTGCTTACTTAGCTCCATCACAACCTGCAAAAGCATTAGTGGCTGCCCCATTATGAATGAGACATCCCCATGTGCCATGAGCAATAAGGGTCAGATCTATGATCTGGTGTGAGCATTTCTAACATATCCATGATATTAAGCTAAGGATACAGCATAAATGTACCTTGCATAACTTGACAGGTATTATCATGAATGATTAATGTATAAATTGATCAGGTATTCCCATATACATACACAAGAGCAAACATATGCATTAAAACAATTTTTATCTGGAACTACTAAGGTTCCTCATACCAACCCTAATCCCGGAAAGACCCAAGTTTCCTATATCATCATTTAAGGTTGCCTTTTCTTCTTATAAATTCCTGGCCTCATCTGCTATAAGGAATCAAAGGGACACATTGCCATGAACTAATTAACATCATGGCACAAAGATCTCAGGACTTAAACAAGCCATGTGTCAACTTGTCTACTTCAAATAGGACAAGCATTCCAGCAGCCTTCTTGGCACAAAATCCTTAGTTATATTATTAAGTGTATTCATGTTCATTTTATCAATGATAGCTAGGTGTACAGACCACTTATATACATGAAACATACTAGTTACCTTGCAGACATAATATTGCAAGCAAGTTAAAGGTTACTTTCTAGAGGTATAACACCCAGTCATTCCATCTCACATTATTTAGCATATAAACACCCTATTCAAACATATACCAGAATGTTTGCAACTGAGAATAAATGCATGGCTCTATTGGGTTTATTTTGATTTTGCAAGCAACTATGTTTAGCCAGATTTTTAATCTTGTTTAAACATAATTTTAGGCTTGTAAATTTTCTGTTTGGTTTAGGGCTCAGCACTTATAGAGAAAGACTCCATTGCACCCTTAACCAATTATTTCAAGCCTCAGCACTATACCATTGTATATGCAGCTCATAGTTTTTTTTTCTTCATTCTTTGTCTTAAGCCATGATTCAGACTAGTTACAAATACTCTCTTACATGTTCTTTAAGGTTTTGGTATAACATACAGGGATGAAAATAGAACAACAAAGTTATACATCCATCATAGCAGATCATATCTCATCAAGCATTCATGAAACCATCAGTAGTCAACATGGTTTGTAAATCAAAACATGCAAAATATAGCATATAAAAGCTTGGCTGCCTAATCTCAGGTCTTAATGCCATGTATATGAGTGAGGATACCCACCTAAATGCTTACACAAGCTTAATCCAGAAAACCCCTCAAATCTTTAGCCTTTTCTTCCTCTTCTTCCTTAGGTTAATTAATTCAGTGAGAGAGTAGTTTTCTGGTTAGGCTCTTGATTTATATAAGGGTTCTACCTAGGGTTTTGGGTGATGCAAAATCCCTATTTTAGCCCAAACCAGAATCATGCATTTGGCATTGCATATTCTCTCCCTCCTAACCCTTAATGTCCCGGCCAATATTTTAAAACAAGGCTAAGTTGTGCCCATTTTCTTTTCTTTTCAGAAAGTGATTACTTTAAGTATTTTTATTATACTTACCTCAAACATGATAATGGTGTGACTTTCTATTTTCTGCCTTTATACATTTGCTTTCTTGCACTTTGGTTCTTACTATTTTAGTGCTTCTTTTACTTATTTTTCCTTTATTAATTTTCTGCTCAAATAATATCTGTATATATACATGTATACAACTATGGGTGTTAGTTTAACTTTAACCTTCTTTTATTTGCAGAAAACATGTGCATTCTTATATGCATTTCTACACTCCTATTATTCAAATAAAATTTCACTTATTCATTATAAATCAATGTTCTCTTCTGTCTTAATTTCCAGACAAGTCATACATATGCATATATATATATATAGATATATATATATATACATATCCTCAGGAATTTTAATATTCATGTCTAGGCCTATATTTCCTTTATTTAAAACATTTTATCTAAATGTTTTCCTTCTTTGTTTTATTATTCAGGAATTCTGGATTTTCTCTTAGTGCCATAACTAGTGTGCACGTGCACACATGCACACAACCTTGCACCACTGAAAATCCCACCTATATAATAATTCTGATTTTTCCCCCAGAATTTTAATCATTTATTTAAAAGGATTTTCCTCAAAATCTTGGGGTATTACAATCACCCCTTCTTTTAGGAATTGTGTCCTCACAATTTGCAACATAATCTTTGAGTACTTCTAATTTCTTAGGGAAAAATTATTCAGCATATGCATGAGCAAATCAATTAGTCACTGTCTATCATACATATTAAACTTTCTTAGTAATCTAAGAATTTACCTTTTAAATTTGCAAAGAGCCTAGGGTAATCCATCCTGATTTTATCCTCTAGCTCCCAAGTACAATCACTAGGATCTATACTCCATTGAATCTTTACAAGCTTCAATGTCTTGTTTCTTAATTTCTTTTCTTCCCTTGCCACAATTCCCACTGGCTCTTTCTCATAGATTAGATCTGGATTAATCTGAACTTCAGTAGGCTTTTCTAAGATTTCCTCCTTGTCATGTACCCATCTCCTTAGTTGTGACACATGAAACACATTGTGCATTGCACTCATCTCCTCTGGAAGCTCCAGCTTATAGGCTAGTGAGCCTATCCTCTCCAAAATCTTGTATGGTCCAACATATCTGGGTCTGAGTTTCCCTTGCTTGCCAAATCTCAAGACTTTCTTCATTGGTGAAACCTTAATGAAGACATAATCACCTACTTTGAATTCCACTGACTTCCTCTTTGCATCAGCATATTTCTTTTGCCTATCTTGAGCTGCTGCCATCCTCTTTCTCACCAGTCCTATTTTCTCTGTGATGTCCTTGACATATTCTGGCCCTAGGATAGCTTTCTCTCCTGCCTCAGCCCAACACATAGGTGATAAACATGGCTTTCCATATAGGGCTTCAAAGGGTGCCATTCCAATTGTGCTTTGGTGGCTATTATTGTATGCGAACTCATCCAAATGGAGATGGTCCTCCCAATTTCCTCCAAAGTCTAACACACATGCTCTAAGCAAATCCTCTAAAATCTTGTTTACCACTTCTGTTTGCCCATCTGATTGGGGGTGATAAGCAGTGCTTAGGCACAATTCACTCCCCATAGCTTCTTGGAAGCTCTTCCAGAATCTTGAAGTGAAGATTGTATCCCTATCACTCACTATAGTTTTAGGAACACCATGCAACTTTACCACTTCTCTCATAAAAGTTTGGGCTAGCCTAGGTGCATTTCTGTCTGCTTTTACTGGTATGAAGTGGGCTACTTTAGTCAGCCTATCTACAATTACCCAAATACTTGTATTTCCCCTCTTGGATCTAGGAAGACCATCTATAAAATCCATAGATATGTTTTCCCACTTCCACTGTGGTATGCTAAGTGGCTGCAACAACCCTGAAGGTCTTTGGGTCTCAGCTTTTATTTGTTGACAAACCATGCACTTGGCAACATGTCTAGCTACATTAGACTTCATTCCCTTCCACCAATAGTCCCTTTTTAAGTTTTGGTACATCTTGGTGCTGCCTGGATGTATGGAATATTTGCTCCTATGGTACTCATTAAGGATTTCTTCTTTCAATTCTATGATGTTTGGGACACATATCCTACCCTTGTACCTTAGGCATCCTTTTTCATCAATGTGATAATCCTTCACTTCCTCCTTCTTTAATAGGAGAGACCTTTTTTCTGCTAAGTCTTGATCTTCTTCTTGCATCTTTGCCACCTTCAAGACCAAATTTGATTGTAAAGTAATTAAACTTAACCTTCCTTTACTCCTTTCTTCCTCAACTATCTCCATACTTATCCCACTGCTCTCATCTATTTCCAAATCAGTGAGCATGGTCAAGTCTCTAAACTCCTCCATCATCAACATGGCCACTTTTGCATGCTGCCTACTCAATGCATCTGCCACTTTATTAGCCTTGCCTGGTGTATAAAGTATATCTAAGTCATAAGCAGCAATAAATTCAACCCATCTGTGTTGTCTCATATTCAAATCTTTCTGTGAAAAGAGATACTTTAAGGCCTTGTGATCAGTGTATAAAATGAACTTTGCACCTAATAAGTAATGCCTCCAGAGCTTCAAGGCATATACTACTGCTGCCAACTCAAGATCATGAGTTGCATATCTAGTTTCATGGGGTTTTAGTTGTCTAGATGCATAGGCTATGACCTGATCTTGCTGCATCAACACAGCCCCTAGCCCTGACCCACATGCATCTGTATATACAACTAATCCCTCATTGCCTTCTGGTACTCTCAACACTGGTGATTTTACCAAAGCCTCCTTGATCTGGGTGAAAGCTTGTTCACACTTATCAGTCCATATAAACTTTTGGTTCTTCCTAGTCAGGTTAGTGAGTGACATTGCTATTTTAGAAAATCCTTGTATAAACCTCCTATAGTATCCTGCCATCCCCATGAATGACCTAACTTCACTAACATTGTTAGGCTTCTTCCATGCTTGGATTGCTACTATCTTATTGGGGTTTACAGAAATCCCTCTAGCAGAGACAACATGTCCAAGAAAATGTACTTCCTCTTGCCAGAACACACACTTAGAGAACTTTGCTTTCAAATCTTTTTCTCTTAATCTAGATAAGACCAAATGTAAGTGGTTCTCATGTTCCTCTATTGTTTTAGAATAGATTAGAATGTCATCTATAAAAATCAGAACAAACTTGTCTAAGTTATCTCTGAATATCCTATTCATTAGGTCTACAAAGTAAGAAGGGGCATTTGTTAGCCCAAATGGCATAACCAGAAACTCATACAAACCATATCTTGTGTTAAATGCTGTATATTTAACACTTGAAGCCTCAACCTTCATCTGATGAAACCCAGATGCCAAGTCTAGCCTAGAAAACACTTTAGCTCCACTGAGTTGATCAAAGAGATCATCTATCCTGGGTAATGGGTATTTGTTTTTGATGGTTACTTTGTTTAATTCTCTATAATCTATACACATTCTTAAGGTACCATCATGCTTTTTAACAAATACTACAGGAGCACCCCAGCATGAATTACTTGGCCTTATAAACCCCTTGGCTTCTAATTCTTCCAGCTGGTTCTTTAGCTCCTTTAATTCACTTGGCCCCATCCTTGTAGGCTTTTTGATAATTGGGCTAGCCCCAGGCATAAGGTTAATCTGGAATTCAACAGGTCTATGGTGTGAGACACCTTTTACTTCCCCAAATACATCCAAGTATTCTTTAACTATGGGGATTTCATTAATAGATATTTCCTTGGGATTATTTTCTAATTCAATTAAATGATTTAGCCTGTTTTCTTTGATAGGTTCACACAGAATTGTAACCCTTTGGCCTTTAGAATTTTGTAGTGAAATGGTGGATGCATCTAGGTCAATTATGGCTTTGAATTGTCTTAGCCAATCTGCCCCTAATATAACTCCTATATTTGGGAAATTTAGAACATATAAATTGGAAACAAATGTGTTTCCCCCTATGTTCAAATTCACATCCACACAAATCATATCTAATACACTAGAACTTCCTAAAGGGCTTTGTATTAACAGAGGTATTTTAGCCAAATTGCAGTTCATTTTCAACCTTTTAACTATTTCAGGGGAAATGAGTGAGTGGGTTGCCCCGGTATCATATATTACAGCTAAAGGTATGGTACAAATAAATAGTGTACCTTCCACTTGACCATGGTTTTCAGCATTAGCCTCAATTATGGCCTTGCCCCTACCTTCCAGGTTTGCCACTTTCCCTTGTTGCTTGTATTCTGGGCAATTTCTTTTCATATGCCCTTCCTTCCCACATAGAAAGCATTTGAAAGCTCCCCCTTTAAGCTCTGGGCATCTTGGCTTAATATGGCCTTCTTTCCCACAATGGTTGCAAACTATTTTTCTTTTGGCTTCATTGGGTTTTGCATCTACTGCCTTCTTACCATCTGCCTCTCCTTTCTTCTTATCATAAGGATGGTACTTCCCTTTGTTCTTCTTGTTGCTATTGTTTTTGAAGCTCCTAAACTTTTCTCTTTCCTTGTCATGCTGCTCAATCTTCAGAGCCAAATCTATCACTTGATCAAAAGTTCTGTCAGCATAAGGTAATATAGCCCTGCTAAGCCCTGGGTTCAATCCCTTGATGTATCTATCATTTTTGGATGCTTCATCAGCCACTAACATTGCCCCATAGGTTGACAATCCCTCAAACTTCTGGGTGTATTCTGTGACATTCATAGTCCCCTGTCTAAGTTTGATGAACTCCTCAAGTAAAGTGGTTTTTGCTGAGGCTGGAACAAACCTTGCCTCTAACATCTCCTTAAATTGATTCCAATTAATATCATTTTCATTCCGGCCAGCTATGATCACCTCCCACCAACTCAAAGCTGCACCTTTTAATTGCCTTGAGGCCACTTGCCTCTTCCTTTGGTCATCTAGTTGCATATCAGTGAAGATCCTCTCTAATGTCCTCAGCCATGCTTGAATCTCCATTACACTTTCAGTTCCTTCAAAGCTCTTGCCTCCCAAATGGGTATAAGTCTTCACTAACTTGGAGAGCTCCTCATATGGGTTCTCAGGTCTGTGCCCAATTCCATCTCTCAAAACTCTCACAAATTCCTGCATGTCAAGCATTTGTGGTGTGCTAGATCCTCCTTAATGATGAGACCCTCTTCCTACCATATTTCTAAAAGTATATGTATTTCATTATATTAGTTTATAATACTTCGCTTTAATTTTAAATTGGTTGTATCTTTCCTATTTAATCATTGTGTATGTCACATGCACACACATACATTCAGGGAATACTTATAAACAGTCAAATATATCACAAACAAACCTAGTATAAACATAAGCATACAAATATTTTGCTATGTTAATTAAAACATAGCTCTGATACCAAATGCAATGACCCTAATTCTTAACCAAATTTTTTTTTTATCATACTTAGCTAAGACTACCTAGGGTCATCCTTCCCTATTCTCATATTATCCAGGATCTTTCACAATATAAAAATATTGTTTTAAATCTAAATCATTCCTAACATACATATATGAAGATATCTATGTTATATTCTACTAGAATCAGAGCATGATAATATGTAAGTAGAAATCCTTTTAAATCTATTAAAATGTGATAATTCCCTGATAAAAGATTAATTATTGTATCCTGATTTTTGACCATAGAATCCACTGGAAACATGTACTTTAGTCTGTTATTCTAATTAAGAAATGATCAAGTAATAATCAGGTGGAAGAAAGCTTTTAATATGGATGATTGTGTTAAAGTCTGTATAGTATCAAACTCAGGCTAAAAGAAAGTGGATCATAAGTGAACACAAGCAACATCTAGGCGTAATGGAAACGCGCCTAACTTACACATGAGAGGTCACGAGTTCGAGTGCTATGCTGGTCGGTTCAAACCCAATTTTTGTTTTTCTTTTTATTTTTCTCCTGTATGGTTTAAAATCTGATATCTACCTATATCTACACATATATACTTAATTTTTGCCTATAATCTAACATACAAAACAATATTTCTTGCTTTATTATTTTTGAAACCCATTCCTACAACTGTTCTAGGAATTTATGTTTATATTTTTGCCCAAATATCAACATGTACACAGATATACATGTACATGTCAATGTCTTTGCTCATTTTCCAGAAAACTGGGTTCAAATGGTTCCTTGCTTCATTGATTTGAAGTGAACATTTGGCCTGACCTATGGTCTAACCATGTGGTTAATCTGACCATTCTTTTATTTGCATTTTACAAACCTGAATCTACCCAAAACATTGATACTCCTTCTTTTCAAAAGCATGTTTATATATGTATGAATCAGACACCTTGTGATCAGATTTATATCATCCTTCCTAACCATAATTCTCCTTTAAAAATGCATATTCAGGGTATATACACTTTTACTTGCATTTGGACATATATCAATATCATGACTTGAAAATATAACAGTTATAATTCTTTCTGGATTTTCCCAATATAATTTCCTATATATCTATCTTTTGAAAGGACTTAGGATGAACTATAATCATCATAAAATGATTATGCTTATAAAATCCAGGTTTTTCCTCTAAATTAAAAACAACTTTAGCAAATAGATTTTCAAATCAGTTTAACATCAATATCCTTAATACATACCAAACCAGAAATAACCAGAAACAACATAACACGTATTTCTTACAAGTTCTTCCTACTTAATACATTTAGATAGCCATATCAATCAGGAAATACATGCATGAATTAACACATTCTAGCTCTTATTTCTAATTATCTTAGCATTCTCTATTCCATATCTTTTTAATCTTGCTTACTTAGCTCCATCACAACCTGCAAAAGCATTAGTGGCTGCCCCATTATGAATGAGACACCCCCATGTGCCATGAGCAATAAGGGTCAGATCTATGATCTGGTGTGAGCATTTCTAACATATCCATGATATTAAGCTAAGGATACAGCATAAATGTACCTTGCATAACTTGACAGGTATTATCATGAATGATTAATGTATAAATTGATCAGGTATTCCCATATACATACACAAGAGCAAACATATGCATTAAAACAATTTTTATCTGGAACTACTAAGGTTCCTCATACCAACCCTAATCCCGGAAAGACCCAAGTTTCCTATATCATCATTTAAGGTTGCCTTTTCTTCTTATAAATTCCTGGCCTCATCTGCTATAAGGAATCAAAGGGACACATTGCCATGAACTAATTAACATCATGGCACAAAGATCTCAGGACTTAAACAAGCCATGTGTCAACTTGTCTACTTCAAATAGGACAAGCATTCCAGCAGCCTTCTTGGCACAAAATCCTTAGTTATATTACTAAGTGTATTCATGTTCATTTTATCAATGATAGCTAGGTGTACAGACCACTTATATACATGAAACATACTAGTTACCTTGCAGACATAATATTGCAAGCAAGTTAAAGGTTACTTTCTAGAGGTATAACACCCAGTCATTCCATCTCACATTATTTAGCATATAAACACCCTATTCAAACATATACCAGAATGTTTGCAACTGAGAATAAATGCATGGCTCTATTGGGTTTATTTTGATTTTGCAAGCAACTATGTTTAGCCAGATTTTTAATCTTGTTTAAACATAATTTTTAGGCTTGTAAATTTTCTGTTTGGTTTAGGGCTCAGCACTTATAGAGAAAGACTCCATTGCACCCTTAACCAATTATTTCAAGCCTCAGCACTATACCATTGTATATGCAGCTCATAGTTTTTTTTTCCTTCATTCTTTGTCTTAAGCCATGATTCAGACTAGTTACAAATACTCTCTTACATGTTCTTTAAGGTTTTGGTATAACATACAGGGATGAAAATAGAACAACAAAGTTATACATCCATCATAGCAGATCATATCTCATCAAGCATTCATGAAACCATCAGTAGTCAACATGGTTTATAAATCAAAACATGCAAAATATAGCATATAAAAGCTTGGCTGCCTAATCTCAGGTCTTAATGCCATGTATATGAGTGAGGATACTCACCTAAATGCTTACACAAGCTTAATCCAGAAAACCCCTCAAATCTTTAGCCTTTTCTTCCTCTTCTTCCTTAGGTTAATTAATTCAGTGAGAGAGTAGTTTTCTGGTTAGGCTCTTGATTTATATAAGGGTTCTACCTAGGGTTTTGGGTGATGCAAAATCCCTATTTTAGCCCAAACCAGAATCATGCATTTGGCATTGCATATTCTCTCCCTCCTAACCCTTAATGTCCCGACCAATATTTTAAAACAAGGCTAAGTTGTGCCCATTTTCTTTTCTTTTTAGAAAGTGATTACTTTAAGTATTTTTATTATACTTACCTCAAACATGATAATGGTGTGACTTTCTATTTTCTGCCTTTATACATTTGCTTTCTTGCACTTTGGTTCTTACTATTTTAGTGCTTCTTTTACTTATTTTTCCTTTATTAATTTTCTGCTCAAATAATATCTGTATATATACATTTATACAACTATGGGTGTTAGTTTAACTTTAACCTTCTTTTATTTGCAGAAAACATGTGCATTCTTATATGCATTTCTACACTCCTATTATTCAAATAAAATTTCACTTATTCATTATAAATCAATGTTCTCTTCTGTCTTAATTTCCAGACAAGTCATACATATGCATATATATATAGATATATATATATATATACATATCCTCAGGAATTTTAATATTCATGTCTAGGCCTATATTTCCTTTATTTAAAACATTTTATCTAAATGTTTTCCTTCTTTGTTTTATTATTCAGGAATTCTGGATTTTCTCTTAGTGCCATAACTAGTGTGCACGTGCACACATGCACACAACCTTGCACCACTGAAAATCCCACCTATATAATAATTCTGATTTTCCCCCCAGAATTTTAATCATTTATTTAAAAGGATTTTCCTCAAAATCTTGGGGTATTACAGTTAGCTTCAATGCTCCTTGTTCTGTGCTCTTTAATTTGCTTGCGGTCGCTTCCAGGATTGAGTTCGAAACTGTGAATGTAACGACCTAGATTTTTCGACGGTTAATTTTGAATATTTAAAATGGTTTAAATATTGGATTTTGAATTATAATTTAGTTAGTAAGATTTAAAAACTAAAATTCAAGCAATTTCAGAATTTTCGAAATCGTCGATTAAAATCGACGAGTTAAAATAGCGATCCGAGGCATAGTCTCGGAATTCAATGAAACTAGTTCCATTGGATCCGTAATAGTGTATTATTATCAGATTTCAATTTTCATAGTGTTTGGAGTTATCGTTTGATCGTACGGGATAGAAACGCATTAGAATTAATATCGAAATTTAATATTGTAATTGGGTCCAAAAAGCTATCTTCTCCATACGATCGAATTAGGACTCGAAACCTTTTCCATTGCGTTCAAAATAGGGGTATAACATTATAAACGCCTGACGGCACGCCTTAATATGGGTTCGAAATTTTGAGTTGCGTAAATCGAGATATTTTGAAAATTTATTAATTTATATATATATGTATACCAGTCAACTACTATTCCTTTCCATACATGCCACCTTCTTATCTTCGATCCCATCCATTCTTTTAAATCACGCGTGCTTTCCACTCCCCTATCAGTTCAAAATCTAAATAAAATAAAAGAATGACCGAACTCAATAAAAAAAAAGAGAAAACAAAATAAATCTCGCATTCATTTTTCCTCCCATTTCAAAATCGCGGCCTTCATTATAAATCCTGGAACATATCAATTCGGTTGGTTACAAAAAAAGGAATTCGAATGAAGTCGTGAATGGCCGAACTCAGATGAATCGAAGGAGGGATATGAGAAGGCGGCTCGAAGGCGGCTGCAAGGGGAGGCACGCGAACACGAGGTAGGGTGTAACTAGGGTTGGTTTCGTGATACGAACGAGGCGAGGGGGGTATTTGTGCTCGTGTGGTTGCATAGCATCTAGGGAAGGAGCGCAAGAGGGTGCGACAACGTGTTTGGAGGGGTGCAACATCATCCAGCCGAAGGGACGATCCAGGTTGCGTTTTGGGTTAGGGGTCCGAGCCGTACGACTTTGGGATGGAATGGTGGGGCTCGCGAAGAGAAGACATTGGTGATGTCGAAATCCAAAATAATCGAGGAATAAGGATGATCTGGCCTTGAGAAGCATCGGCCTGGAGTAGGAGCAGAGGAGCAGGAACTGGAAGTTGAAGAAGATGTTTATATGGGTAATTTATTTAAGTAAGTAATTAGAGGATTAATTTTTAATTAAAATTGTAACCGTAAACTTATATATTTCGGAATTTGCTTATACGAGGTTCAATCGAACAAAAATCCACCGTTTGGATTCGAAGCTGCGGAATCTGAGCAAAGGAATTAAAATTTGAAACAGATTGCAAATAAAAATCAAGGTGAGAATTCATCACTCATTTGGATTGCCAAATTTAAATTTAAATGTTTATATTAAATTATTTGATGCTTGATTGGATTGATAAATTGTAATTATCTACTGAATGATGTTATATTATATATATAGTAGTATATACTTGTATTTGGAGTGATATTCCCGCATATTATAGCAGATGAGACCCTATGCGCCTCGCATAATAGCGGATGACCCTATATAATGCGATATCCCCCTCGAAGTGGGATTGGTATTTTATGTTGTATTAACATCTGTGGATGCAGGGAAACAGGTTGGAGGGATCCAACTGGATTCCTCAAATATATTGTTATTTATTTATACTGATATATGATGTGTGTGGAATAATCTAGTATAGATTATTGTAGTGATTGGAATTTTTGGATGCCATTGTAGCACTGGCTTGAGTTTTGATATTTTAAATACCATAAATATATTTTTAAAATTGAAGGAATTAAAGGAAAGTTTTGATATAAAAATATTTATATTGGAATTGGAATTATCGTAAGCAGTTAGAAAAATATATTTGATTTTTTGTTATACTTAACTATTGTGAATTATTAAATGGAGATTTTAAAAATGAATTATATAAGAGAATTTATAAATGATATTATGAAAATATAAAAAAGGAGTTAAAACCAGTATTAAAAATAGATTGGAAGTATAAATTGAATTTATAAGAAATGAATTTATATAATGGAATTTTATAAATAAGACTTGTTTTATAAACAGGTAAAACCAAAGGGGTTATAAAATTTATAAACGGTTTTTATAAATAAAGGAATTCAATATCAGATGATAATTGGAAATATAAATTTGTAGGACGAATTTATATTAGAATATGGAAACAGGGTCGAGAAAAATAGTAGATTCTATTTTTGAAATAGGAATGGTTAGGGAATCGACAATGGGTCAATATGTTGTGAAATCAAGAGGAAGTTATAATTTAATTTGGGTATTGAGATTCTAAAATATATTTTTATTTTTTTTATTTTTAAGAAGTTAAGTTCGTTCTTCAAGGGAAAACTTTATTATTTAAAACTATGAAATTTTAAACTGGTTAGCACTTGAATACTTCGAGAAAATGGATTTTTAAATATTTAATATTTTTGGAATAAATTTTTAAATTTTTATAATCAGCTTTGTAAATTGATTTGTTTTATTTTAAATGAGTTATTGATGGTTTATTAAAAGTGTTTAATATTTTAAATAATAACTTAAAACATATTTTAAAAATAAATTACTATTCTTTAAAAATGCTCATTATATATATAGATAGTTTGAAATGATTGAAAATTTATTTATAAAATTCTCTCGAGATGTGTAAAAAGGTTTTAAATTTGAGGATGAGATTTTATAAGAGAAATCTTATAAAATGGAATTCTAGAGACTTAAGAAAATTCCAATGTTAGATGCGATAACTTCGAAAAGAATTTGAATTCATTTAAAGAAGATATAAATGGTTAGTTGGGATTATAAATAAGTATAATCGGTTTGAAAATCGTAGGAAGGATTTATTAAAATTCCGAAGACTTATGAGATAAGTTATGAAATATTTCCAAGTTTAATATGATTTTGGAAATTATACGTATAAATATTTTCCTAAGTATTGAAAGGAAGGTTTTGGAAATATTGTTAGTGGAAAATGATTGGGATGGAAATATTCTCTAAGCGTTATAAAAATGGAAGTTAGAAATATTTCTAAGTATTGAAAATGGTGAAATATCCTGTTATGGATACAAGTGTTGAAATTGTTTTCAAATATAGAAATATTGGAAGAGATTGAATATATATCTTAGTGAAGATGTTTTGAAATAAATATTTTGGAGAATTATAAAATTAGGCCCAGTGGTTGCTTATGGATGTTTTATTGATAGTTAAATAACCGACTATCAATATTGGCCAATTTCGTTAATCGTTTCGGAGAGACCGGGATCGGATTTAATTATCTGAAGATCACTTCGATCCGGTTTGAACGTAACAAATGAATACTGTGAAGATGGTGAAGACGGTTTGAACGTAACAAATGATTCGGTTTGTCTAGACCCAGGACAACTTGTATGGACGAATTCTATCAGAACATCGTCATTAGAGGACGATGAGCATTCTGAGTAAAATTATTCTTGAAAGGTAACGCTTAGCCTCGAACCTCATCAACCGGGAATGACTAAAACAGGGGAGATGCAGCAAGGCTAAGTGGGTCGCACCCAATTAGGGTATGTTATCACTTTTCTAAATGTCCTCGGAAACCTTTATATTATGGATATGGTTGTGCATGAAAGAAGGAGCGCTCGGTAGTAAGGATGGGAACACCCGCGTGATAACATATTCGGTCTATCCAGGTTAGGGGTAGGCCGGTCTTGTGTAGCAGGGGATCCTGACAATGGTCCTCGATACATTGTTCTAGAGGTGTACTGTGATGGGCGGTACCCCAGTGGCCCAGTCATTCGTATGGAATCCATTCTCCAATAAGCGTCGTACGGTTTTGATTGTGCCCAACTATGCTGGAACGCGAGATGCAAGCATTTCAGCTATTTTCTATTTACTTTCTATAGACACTATTATAATATTAGACGATTTTGATAAAAATTGTTTTGGTTATCGTAAGGTAAAAACCCGTCGTGTTTATGTGTGACGTGGTCTTACGGGGTACCTTTATTTTCAAAGGTTTTTGAGAAAAGTTAATAATTCAAATTGAGTTTGTTTTCTCACGCTGTTTTTCCAGACTGATTGGGGTGTTATTTTATTATAATGCTTGGGTCAGACTCAGTATTGCAGATTTAGGTTAGAATGCTATAGAGCTCAGGATACGAGCTGGATGGCAGAGACGTATCTCCGTACTTGGTTATATTTCCGCTGTGTGAGGACAAGTTATTATAACTTTCCATTTGATGTATTGAATTGTTGTACTCTGATAATGGTATGTATATTAATAGTACGGTTCTTGTATTTAAAATCTGTTATTATATATTATATTTTGTTCCGCTGCGATTGTGAGATTCTGTGTTGTTGTTTCTATTTTTCTTCTATCTTTTTCTTCTTCTTTACCCTAGTTATTCGCTCTTTCGTACACTTTGGGTTGGACAAGAGTGAATTATTGTCAACTCAAGGGGTACGGAACTGCGGGTCGCTACATTTGGTATCAGAGTTGAAGTTTAAGCGAGAACCTTGGCTCTGGTGGGGATTACTCATTAGAGATAGAGTCAGTAGTACTCTAGATTGAGTTGAGTGTAATAATAGATATGAGCGCATATTTGTTAGTGAATAAAAATGGTTTTATATTGTGTTAATTTATCTGTTGAGTGGTATATAAATTCTGTTCGAGTAGTGGGACGCCACTAAATCGATAGGAGTTTCTAAACACTTGAGTAGCTAGAGTAATTCGACACGGTATGGTTTTGAAGCGGGTAGATGAAATAATTTTACCCAAATTATATTTTGATATAAAACGAATAATTTTCTAGAAATTATTATAGTAGATTGATGTGTTTGGTTGTTATTATATAACCAAAATAAGATTTAAAATTTTGGAATAGTTATAAAAAAAACCAAATTAGATTGTATAAGTATGAATTATACAAATGAGTTAAGAACTAAAAATGGATTCAAACCAGAATTTGGAAAATTTAAATCCCAGAGATTTTTGAAGTATTATCCAAAGTGTTTGAAGATAAATAATAGTATTATTAGTTTGGAAATATTTTTGAATGGAAAAATGGGTTTAAATGGATTTTGGAAGTGATATAGCACTGAACTCACTTCAGTCACTGGAAAATAATCCTGGTGATGACTGCAGCATCATCAGTATTCATTTTTGAGTTTCTAAGTGGCGAATTGCTACCATAGTAAATTGATATAAGGATTTTTCGGTGAAAACAAGTGTTGTTTTGAAAATTCCAAGGGAATTATTTTGGATAAAATCAGGTTGATTTTGAAATTCAAAGAAAGTGGTTTGTAAACCAAAAAGAGTATATATCTATATATATTTGATTACAAAAAAATTTGAAATATGTACCGGGTGTTTGAATTCTGGAATTTTAATATAAATGTTAGGAAAAACCTCGGAAATGGGTTATGAACTTATAAAGTGAGGATGATTTTAATAAGAAAGGAAAGTATGGAATTTGAGAAATAAATTTAAACTTAAGCAAGTTAAAATAGAATTGTGTGAATTGAATTTAACTTAAGGAAAGTTAAATAAATTATTGGGAATTGAGATAATAATTGCTATATGAATATAGTAAGGAAGTGGAAAAATAAGAAATTGGAATTGAATCCTTACTTGATTTAAATTGAATGGATTAAAAATAAAATGGTTTGGAGTGAAATTAATTTGAGTATGAATAACTCGAATATTTTTTTTGAAGTATTAGAAAACCATATGGTATAAATTTTGAATGAAATAAAAATTTAAGTGAAAATTGGAATTGTAAATACATAAATTGGAATAGCTTATAAAAATTGAAATTTATGAAATAAAAATATACTTGGGCTATAAATAAATGTATAATCTCGAGTTAAAAATAAAATGTGGATATACTCGAGTATAGAAATTATGGAAATATGAAAAATAAGTCGTGTGACGTATAAAATTTAAAAGTGAGATAGAAAACCCAAAAATAAAATTTGTTTGATATTTCGGTAAGGGAAATAAATCCAAAACTAGAATTATGAAATGAATTTGGAACTCAAGAAAATTAAATCAAGTGATTTTTTTTGAAATAAAAATCAGAAATTGAATATGGAACTTGAGTTATAAATAAAATTCGACTTAAGTGTAAGAAAATTAAATATAATTGGAAGTGCGGTCGAATAAAATAGAATTGGATTGAAATAGAAATGGTTTGGGTTATAAATAAAATTCAATTTAAGTGAAAATAAATTGAATATGGCTGTGGGGGTTGTTTAAATAAATTCGAGCTTGGAATTAAAATTGAAGTGAATAAAATGAATGAATTAATTAATAAATTAGTAAATGAAATGGAAGTTGGTTGAAATGAAAATAAACTTAAGTTATAAGGCGGTAATAATATAAAATAATGGATTAACTTAAGTTAATATTGTTGAATGGAAGTTAGCTCGAATAAATTTGTGAAATGGTTATTTAATGAATTAGCATGGGATCAATTTAAATAAAATGGATATGAATGTAGTGAAAGTAGATGTGGATGGAACATAAATGAATTGATTAAGAATAAATTTGAAATGGAATAGAATTAAATATAAATTGATTTGGAATCAATTTTAAATAGCTATTAGCTTAAATGGTTATTTTATTGAATGAATGTCGTTGAAATTGCATAGAAAAAATTGGCGTTTGGCGTAAACGAAAGTAAATAAAATTCTATGAATTAATAGAAGTGAATAAAATTGATTTTTAAATCGATATGGAATGGATATGAGTCTATTTGGTATAAAAATAAATTGAATGCAAGAAAATTGAGTGTAAATCATTTGAATTGAATAAAAGGGTATATGGATCGATGAAAGTGATTGAATTTGTATTAAAATCCTATGATTACTTATAATATATGTTTGGGGATGATGGAGTTATGAAGTTTATGCGTTTAAACTATTTAAATAAGTGAAATGTTGATGAATTTCATATTTTGGTACTTATGTGTTTAAATTGAGTAAGTACAGGTACCCGAAGGCAGTCGGGCTAGGTTTGGGTTGCGTAATTGCTTTTGAAGTAAATGCTTGCTTAATAATGCTTAAAAATGCTAACATAAGGTACGTTTTCGGATTAAATACCGCAAAATATAATTATTGATATATATTTTTTGTTTTCCGACCGTGTGGGTCGATGCATGTGTATTTATCTCTCTTGTCAAATTGCAAAAGGTCCTTCGTACAAAGGAGACTCTGCCAAAAAAATTCGGAAATTTAGGGTGTTTGAAAATTTTTTGAAATTTTTTTTTGGAAAATTTTTGTTAACGAAGAATTGATTTCAAGTTGGAATTGAAATAAAGGATTTTGGAATTAGAATTGAAAACTAAATGTTTTGGGCGAAACAAAAGATTAGAAAAGTGAATATCGAATTTTCACTTATTGGGTTTTGGAAAAGTTAATGGGTTTGAAGCATTTTTCCTGCCTTAGCAATTTCGAGGACGAAATTCTTTTAAGAGGGGAGGAATGTAACGACCCGGATTTTTCGACGGTTAATTTTGAATATTTAAAATGGTTTAAATATTGGATTTTGAATTATAGTTTAGTTAGTAAGATTTAAAAACCGAAATTCAAGCGATTTCGGAATTTCCGAAAACGTCGATTAAAATCGACACATTAAAATAGCGATCCGAGGCACAGTCTCGGAATTCGATGAAACCTGTTCCATTGGATCCGTAATAGTGTATTATTATCGAATCTCAAATTTCGTAGTGTTTGTAGTTATCGTTTGATCGTACGGGATAGAAACGCACTGGAATTAATATCGAAATTTAATATGGTCCAAAAAACTATCTTCTCTATACGATCGAATTAGGACTCAAAACCTTTTCCATTGCATTAGAAATAGGGGTATAACATTATAAACGTCTGGCGGCATGCCTTAATAGGTGTTCGAAATTTTGAGTTGCGTAAATCGAGATATTTTGAAATTTTATTAATTTATATATATATATATATACTAGTCAACAACTGTTCCTTTCCATACACGCCACCTTCTTATCTTCCATCCCATCCCTTCTTTTAAATCACGCGTTCTTTCCCCTCCCCTATCCGTTCAAAATCTAAATAAAAAAAAGAATGGCCGAACTCAATAAAAAAAGAGAGAAAACAAAATAAATATCGCATTCATTTTTCCTCCCATATCAAAATTGCGGCCTTCGTTATAAATCCTGGAACATATCAATTCGGTTGGTTCAAAAAAAAAGGAATTCAAAAGAAGTCACGAATGGCCAAACTCAGGTGAATCGAAGGAGGGATATGAGAAGGCAGCTCAAAGGCAGCTGCAAGGGGAGGCACGCGAACGCGAGGTAGGGTATAACTAGGGTTGGTTTCACGATGCGAATGAGGCCGAGGGGGAGGGGGATTTGTGCTTGTGTGGTTGCGTAGCATCTAGGGAAGGAGCGCGAGAGGGCGCAACAACGTGTTTGGGGGAAGTGCGACATCATCCAGCCAAGGGGACGATCCAGGTCGGGTTTTGGGTTAGGGGTGCGAGCCGTATAACTTTGGGATGGAATGGTGGCGCTCGCGAAGATGAAGACATTGGTGATGTCGAATTCCAAAATAATGGAGGAATAAGGATAATCTGGCCTTGAGAAGCATCGACCATAGAATAGGAGCAGAGGAGCAGGAACTGGAAGTTGAAGAAGATGTTTATATGAGTAATTTATTCAAGTAAGTAATTAGAGGATTAATTTTTAATTAAAATTGTAACCGCAAATTTATATATTTCAGAATTTGTTTATACGAGGTTCAATCGGACAAAAATCCACCATTTGGATTCGAAGCAGCGGAATCTGAGCAAAGGAATTAAAATTTGAAACAGAATGCAAATAAAAATCAAGGTGAGAATTCCTCACTCATTTGGATTGCCAAATTTAAATTTAGATGTTTAAATTAAATTATTTGATGCTTGATTGGATTGATAAATTGTAATTACCTGCTGAATGATGTTATATTATATATATAGTAGTACATACTAGTATTTGGAGTGATATTCCCGCACATTATAGTGTATGTCTTTGGTCATTGCCTTGCTCTGGTTCCATTAAGTTCACCATTGTCCATGTTCATACTTGAGTTTGTTGAACTGAGTCTGGTTGCAGTGTTGCTTTGTATGCATTTACATTTAGTTTAAATCATGTTTCCTCTTTTGTTGCATATGTGTATACATGTGCTAGTTGCTGCATGCACCTCTTTGGTCTGGTCTGTGATTGCTATGGCTGCTCTATCTTCAATTCTGGTTGTTCATGCCTTTGATCTGGTTGAGTAGTTTGCAGTCTTGAGTCATGTGTACATTTGTTTGATGAGTATTCATGTTGGTTGTGCTTGAGCTTTTGAAGTGATATGTGTATCTGAACATGTTCATGCATTATCCTTTGTACACGTGACCACTTTGACATGTTGTATGTGTTATCCTTGCACTTGATTGTTGGGGTCTTGTTGTACACACTGGTCTCCGGAGTTTTGCATTGCTTTTGAATCATACTTTTATGTGTGTGATCTTCTTGGAGTCTTTGTCCTTCTGTCTTGTATTCTGTGGCTTGCTTGGTTCACTGAGAATCTGCTTCTAGTGTGCTTACTTTGTACATGTGTTGATGTCTTCATTTCATATTGCTTCTGACCATGTCATGTTGAGTTGCTTCACATGTACATCGTGTATGGTAGCATGTTGTATGTTGGTCTAGCTGTGTCTCGTGTACTTTAAGTCTTGTTGCACTGAACTGCTAGCTCGATCTGGTTTTGAACTGGTGTTTTCTTTGCATTTCTTCGAGTTGAACTGCTGCTTGCATATCCATATATACTGATATGTGTTTGTGAGCCTGGTTCTTGTTACATGTCTGCTCGAGCCTCTGTTTCATGTGGTCTGCACTTGGTACTTTGTACATGTGGTGGTCTGGGTTCATTGATGTGTTGAGCCTGCTCGTGTACATTTGAGTCTAGCCATTGTATTGAACTTTTATTCATGTTCATTGACTCTCGTACTTGACCATTCTATTTTTATTTTGTATTGCACCTGAGTTGAATCCACCATTTGGTTGGGTTTGACCTTGTGCTCACCAGTCCCTGCAATTTTATCAAGTGTATATCGGTGTGCACGGCCTTGTGGCATGTACAGTGATACACTGTGCATGTCACAAGTTGTTCATGTAGATGAATTCAAAATAAATGATGACGAACAACCCAAGTAACTGAGGCAAATGATATTTTCAAACACATACTTTTATTATATACTACAAAATATTTTTTTTTCAATTTTACCGCGTCAATGCTTATTTTGTGGATAATTCAGATGCTGGATATAGGCTGGAACAAAGTTGAAGATAAAATACGAGTGTGAGTGAATATATGTAGTGAGTTCAAAATTGTAAATTGAAATTTGTGATGTAATCGAAATTGTAATGTAATTGAAAAATGTATATATGTAGTGAGAGCTCAAATTTGTACTATTTCAATTTGTAATAAAATATTTGTTTGAATAAAATATTTGTTTAATTTTGAATTCTGAGTTATTTATTTTATTCAACAAATATTTAATTAATTATGTGAAAAATAAAATAGTACAACAACAAATACATTTAACCGAATATATATTTGTTTATTATCATCAAACAAAAATCATAGGCTATTGTATTCTACAATCTCCCCCTTTTGATGATAACAAACATATATTAAGATTTTGACTCTATTAAATGTGTTTGACCATGATGAATCCCATTTGCTCCTCCTATTTGAATGCCCCCCCTACACCAAAGCTCCCCCTTCGCATATGCATGAAAATAGAAAAAAAAATGCAAATGAACCTAGATGGGAATATGCAAATAAAAAATATGACTTGACTTATTTGCCAAAATCTTAACTTTTCTTTCCCCGTTTTGTTATCAACAAAAGAGTAATAGTGTTAGAAAAAAATAGAGATAAAGTGATAGACATTAATACAACATTAAGACCTAATCGAATATAAATATTAAATTTAAAAAAAAATCAAACAAAAATCATAAATACTCTATTAGGCGCATATTACAGTTTAGAGTGATAGGGGTGATGTCGGCATATAAAGCCATATAGTTGTGTCTATTTGTGGTATATTTATAACAGGAATTTGAATACTTACTAACCATGCATAACCGTTAGGACTTTTAATGAGATTTATTGTATTCTTTAAATTTTGTAAAAAAATGAATTTCAAGCATCTTCTAACCATTCATAACCATGAGGACTTTTAAATGGGATTAGAATCAACTCGTCTATCAATAATCAATTTAGATATGTGGTCCATACATGCATAACCGTGAGGACTTTTAAATGAGCATGAAAGCACATAGTCAATGATTCCAAGTAATTCACCCATGCATAACCGCAAGGACTTTTAAATGAGAGTGAATACTTTGGATGATTTTATTGCTAATTAAATTTAAAAGAAAACGAATGATTTCCCGTTTAAAATACCACATTTTGACATACTATATTGGATTTTAATGAGTGATGGTCATTATAAATATGATAGAAATAGAGATGGTCATGGAATTTTTACTAATCAAAGTTATTACAAATTTTGTTTAAATTTTTAAAGAAATTTACTACATATACTGTCTCAAGCCATAATATATGATTAATATCAACACTCATCACATTTTTCAGTCACTATTTTCCTTTTCGATAATCTGTAGCGAGTCAGATTAGTTAATGTATTCATTTAAGATCAAATCCACAAATAAATATAAAATCAAATTTCTAAAATGTCTAATCTGAAAAGAAGTCAACAAAAAAAATATATTTTCTGGAAGGGGTTTTACAAAAAAAATGTCTGCCAATTGAAAATCAGTTAAAATGAAAATTATGCAGATATTTTTTTGGAAATGTGATGCAACTTATGAATGTCCTTACATAAAACACATTCCACTAGTAATTTTTCTATCAACTAGACTACCAGCAGAATCTACATCTGAATACCCCTTTAAATCACAGTTATCATAAATTGAATAGCATAGACCAGACCGTGAAGTTGCAACAAATACCTTATAATCATTTTACAACTTTTAAAATATGATTCCTTAAGGATTTGACTGAAAATGTGCACTTTAACAACTAGTGAACATAGTGTCAGATCTAGAAGCAGTAAGATAAACAAATATATCCATGTGTATTTAGAGTAATCATCAACCAATACAAAACAACATCTCTTACCACCTAAACTTGCAATATCGTTAGTCCAAACAAATCTATATGAACTAGTTCATGGACTCCAGAGGTGCTTTGGCATAAAAAGATAATTGGTGAACAATTTTGCATAAATCAGAATCAAAATCAACATTCATTTCTTTATCGCATAACTGGCTGATTTAAATCAGACTAAGGAGCAGATTTTATAATATATCATTCAAGATAAATGTACCGTTACCTATTTACCTTTACAGATAATTTTTCATTGTTGCCCTTTGTGACTCTGCCACCATTGGATTAGGCTAAGGAACTTTGATTAGTCGCCCGTCATTGTAACGACCCAGAATTTGACCACTTTAAAATATACTATTTAAAGTGATTTTAAAAATAAAATAAGTAAGGTTATATGATTCAAACAGTATTAGATAAGATTTTGAAAGAGAAGTATACACAAAAATAGTAACATTTGCCTATATTGACAAAAGTGACAAAATGCTGATTTCAGAAAAGTAAGTTTGAAATGACCCTCCTATTTCTACCCTAATTTCATAAGGATTTTTTTTCTCCATCAAAGGAAATTTAAATCATGTAGAAATCAAAATGCCATACAAGCTATTGACATAGCCACTTATTTCTTTTCTAAATAGGCAAATTAGGCAGAATCAGCAGTTCAGACGTCTAAATTCTTATGACAGGCGTCTAAACTCAATTACAGACGTCTATCTAATTATGACAGACGGCTCAGAGATCAAAAATTGAAACAGAGAGAAAAAGACATTTTGAACTGGTTTCAGACATCTAATTATTTTGTGACAGACGTCTACATTTAACCTTAGACGTCTAAATTATTTAGATTGTCGTCTAAGTTTAATCTCAAACGTCTAAATTATTAAGACTGACGTCTAAATTCGATTTCTATGTACATGCATATGCATATGCACATTCAATTTATATGTGTCTGGATGTCCACCTACATTCATTTACACTTTTAAGTTCGATTTAAACTTCCTTAGGACTATCAGAGATGATATATAGATTGATCATTTATTACAATTATATTTTCCAGGGTCATTTTCTTTTTCCAATAAACCAAAATATATCCAGGATCAAAACAATTAACCAATATAAGTATATCAGTACTTTTACAAAAATAAGCACATACATGTGAGGATGTATATGCCTCTCTTGTTTAAATCAGAGTTCTGGAAAACAAGAGGAGATTGGATTGATTGGATTTAATCAATCCACACATAGTACAGTGTTATATGCAATAAAAATTCCATTCATGTTTGATTTTCTTCTTATAAAATCTGTCTGGAATTTAAAATGCATTTGGTTAAAATCTGAATGAAAATTCAGATTCCTATTACAGATACAAAGAAAAAGGTGTGTTAATATTTGCACAAAACATGTTTATGTGCATATATAACTGCAACTATTTGGATCTGGCTTTCAATTCCCTTATTACAGATCCTTCCTTTATTTAAAAATAAGACATGAAACATTTTGTATGAAACAAGTTAGATTATGGGAACCTTGCAGTCATATAAAAACATTCAACCTATGCCTATTATCTTTTGTATACACTTACCATGTTTGAAAGATAAAACCATTTGATTTTTCTGAGAATCAACTATCCAGATTTCCCAAAACTTAAATCCTTTCTAAAGACTCAAAATTGACTAATACATTTATAAAATGTAATCATTCAGTTTTCAACATGGTGTTCTTACTAAATCCACTTACAATATTTTGATTAACTTCTTTAATATCAGATATTAACTAGATTCATAAAATCTAGATACAAGTCAATCTCTTAATAAAATACTTAACAAAATATCCATCCCATATTCAACACTTAATACAAGTAACAATTTAAATCATTAATACATGCGGATTTTATCATTTTGGCTCTTATCTACTAAGTTTAGCATGCTATAATCCTCTACTCAAAGCCTTGCTCCTACTCCTACTTAGTTGCTGCAATTCCTGAAAAAGCATTTGAAGCTGCCTCATTTTAAATGAGACACCCCAGATGCCATTAGCACACTAGGGTCAGACACATGTCTGGTATGAGAAAATTCACCAAAGCAATTAGTTAATCAGGTTAAAATCAAATTAAATACATATACATAAAGTTCTACCCTTTGGAATCAGGTTATACTTGTGTGCATGCTCTGTGTCATTGTGCAGGTGCACACTTTAATTTTTCTTTCCAGAGACTACATATATAAATATGGCACATACATTCAAGCATACAATTCAGTCATAATCAAACAATCATTCATACCAAACAGGAAAATAACCAATATGAGTTAAATCATTTATTCAATCCTCATATTTCAATTCTGGGAAAAACTCTAGTTTTCTCATCATCTCAAATATTATTCCCTTGGTATATTTATCTATCCTGGTCTCACCTGCAATATTTATGAATCAATGGACACACTGTAATGAACTAATTCACTCCATTACACAAAGATCTCAGGACTTAAACAAGCCATGTGTCAACTTGTGCTACTCAAGAACACAAGTCATTCCTGCAGTGTTCTTGACCCCAATTTCCTAATCAGGTTTAAGTTAATAATAACTCTTTTGATTTTTCATGACTAAACCATTCAGTGATCCATTTCACTAACTAAAACATCCATATCATGGCATCTCATATTATTCCAAACCATACAGAGACAAGCAAGCAAACAACCATTGGTGACTAAATAAATAAGGTTCTGTAGGTATATGTATACATTCTGGTATTTTAAAAAGGGGTTTAGGCAACTAACATTGGCTTATGGCTTCTGAGAGAGTTTTTCTTTTTGCAAACATTTGTGCTTGAGTTAAACTCAGAATGACCTGGTTTCACTGAATCACAAAATTTTGTTTGCTATGCATATGAACATATATATATTTTCATTGTATCAGGAGCATCAGCACATAGGCAACCCTATTGCACCCCTAATTCCTTTTTGTCTCAAGCCTCAGCACTTATACATGAGTATATTGCAGCTCAACATTATTTACATCTTTCTGGGTTGAGCCAAAACCAATACTACTTGCCTATTTTCAACATTTTATTTTCTAGGTATTTGTTTATGTTCCTAAACATTAACATATCAGAGATCTGGATTTATAAAACATATATGTATACTAACAACACATAAAGCTTTCTTATAATAAAACAAGTGATCAACCAAAGAGAATCAAAACATTTTCTGTTTTAAAATCACAGATAAGCATTCTCATATGAAAGTATATTTTTAAGAAAATTACTTATAACTGGCTGCCTACATTAGGACTTATTGCCTTAGATTTTTGAGTGAGTTTTCTCACCTAGCTCTCTTCTTTGCTTCCTTAATTAATTGATGAACTTCTGCCTTTAGCCTCAAGCTCTCTTCCTTCCCTTGTCTTATGATTTCTATGGTGTTGTTTCTTTTTTTTTTTTCAAAGTTCTTTTCTGAGAAGGAGAGGAGGCTGCTGCATATACATGTATATATATAGGGTCTTCCTTAGGGTTTTGGGTATTGGCTAAAGCCATTTTTGCCCACCAGAAAAATCATGTTATCTGCATTTTATTTAAACCCAAAGTTCTACCCTTCCCGGCTTAATTTAGGTGAAGAGAAAAGTGGTTACATTCTTTTCAGAATTTTGCTTTTCAGAAAATACTTTTTCCTTTGTCTACAATCATGCCAAAAATGTGACTTGATTTTATTATTTATCAAATACTCTTCCCAATTTTCCCTATAGCAAACATTTCCCTGTTTTGTCTTATTTTTCCTATTTTTAGCTTCCATGTAAATGGTATGTACCTTCTTTATTTATTTACAAGAGGACTACTCCTTTTTATATCTTCAGTTTTTTTTCCTTCTTTCTTCGTATATACTAAAATATGTCTGTATATTTTATCTTACTAATTTGAACTCTAGTATTTTATTAACACATATATATTTATATAAGTCTTACTGAAATAATTAGTACACCTATATATATATATATATTTATACATCATACTGTATTGACACACACATGCACATGTACACTCAAAAATATTCAGTAGCATCCATATATGTATATTTACTTATGCATTCAGCTTTTAAGGATTTTATCTATATATATATATATATATTTCCATACATATCAATATGTATTTATTCTTAGAGTTCAGGGATTTTAGCTTTAGTTCATGTGCATTTCCTGTGCACACATGTACACACATACTGATACACTATCAAGCTATATCACTTCCCTTTCAAAATTTATTCAAAAATTATTTTGAATTCATTTATATTTTTCAGAATAGATTCCTAAAATCTTGGGTCATTACATACACCCCTCCTTTTAGAAATTGTGTCCCACAATTTTCCTAAGCTTAAAATAAATTTTAAACTTAATTCAGAGAACAAGTACATTCTCAACCAAATAAATTTTTAGTTTTATTATAACTAAACACATATGCATCTAACAAAAGAAAACAATTAAAAATCAGAATTACCTTTAATCTGAAAATAGCTTAGGATAATTTATCCTAACTTTATCTTCTAATTCCCATGTGCAATCACTAGGATCAAGACTCCACTGTACCTTCACAAGTTTCAGAGATTTATTTCTCAACTTCTTTACATCTTTTGCCAAAATTCCCACTGGATCCTTTTCATAAATCAAATTAGAATTTATCTGCACTTGGGTTGGGGTCTCAAGAATTTCTGCCTTGTCATGGACCCACTTTCTCAATTGTGATACATGAAAAACATCATGTATACCTTGCATGTTTTCTGGTAATTCCAACTTATATGCCAAGGGACCAATTCTTTCCAGAATTTTGTATGGTCCAATATATCTTGGGGTTAACTTGCCTTGTTTTCCAAACCTCAGCACATTTTTCATAGGTGAGATTTTGATGAAAACAAAATTTCCCACTTCATATTCTACCTGCCTTCTTCTCATGTCTGCAAATTTCTTTTGCCTATCTTGAGCTGCTGCCATTCTTCTTCTTATCAACTCAATTTTCTCCTTAGTTTCTTGTATGTACTCAGGTCCTAAAATAGACCTTTCTCCTGCTTCTACCCAACAAACAGGTGACAAACAGGGTTTACCATATAAGGCTTCAAATGGAGCCATTCCTATGGTGCTTTGGTAGCTGTTGTTGTATGTAAATTCAACTAGATGAAGATAATCTTCCCAGTTGCCCCCAAAATCCAGTATACATGCCCTCAACATGTCCTCCAAAACTTTGTTTACTACCTTAGTCTGCCCATCTGATTGAGGATGGTAGGCAGTACTTAAACATAGTTCACTTCCCATTGCTTCTTGAAAGCTTCTCCAGAATTTTGAAGTGAAGATGGTATCCCTATCACTCACAATGGTTTTGGGAATGCCATGTAACTTTACCACTTCCTTTATAAAAATTTGAGCTAATTTTGGTGCTGTTCTTTCTGACTTGACTGGGATGAAGTGTGCTACCTTGGTTAGCCTATCAACTATCACCCATATACTTGTATTACCTCTCTTAGATCTAGGCAGTCCATCTATGAAGTCCATAGATATGTCTTCCCACTTCCACTATGGTACACTAAGAGACTGCATCAACCCTGATGGCCTTTGGGTTTCAGCCTTGACTTGTTGGCAAGTCATACATTTGGCAATGTATTTAGCTACATCAGATTTCATCCCCTTCCACCAGAAGTCTCTTTTCAAATTTTGGTACATTTTTGTGTTACCTGGGTGTATGGAGTATTTACTTCTGTGATATTCATTCAATATCTCTTTCTTCAATTCTGTGTCCTCTGGTACACACATCCTATTTTGGTATCTCATATAACCATTTTTATCAATATGGTGATTCATTACTTCCTCCCCTCTTGAGAGGAGCATTTTCTTCTCTAATAAGTTGGCATTCTGTTCTTGCATTTTTCCTACCTTCAGAATTAAATCTGGTTGAAGTGTCATTAAGCTTAACTTCCCTTTATCTTCTTGTGCACCATGCATCTGCTCATCCATGTGCACACAACCATTCTCCCCAATTTCTAACTCAGTTAGCAAAGACAAGTCTTTAAATTCCTCTATCATCATCATAGCCAATTTAGCATGCTGTCTACTTAGAGCATCTGCAACTTTGTTTGCTTTGCTTGGTGTATAGAGTATGTCAAAGTCATAGGCAGCTAAGAACTCCACCCATCTATGTTGCCTCATGTTCAAATCTTTTTGTGAAAATAAATATTTCACAGACTTGTGGTCAGTGTACAGTTCAAACTTTGTGCCTAACAAATAATGTCTCCAAAGTTTTAAAGCATAGATCACAGCTGCTAATTCGAGATCATGTGTGGCATACCTTACTTCATGGGGTTTAAGTAGTCTGGATGCATATGCAATGACTTGGCCTTGTTGCATCAACACTGCACCCAAGCCAAATCCACTAGCATCAGTGTATACCACTAGTTCTTCATTTCCATATGGTACCCTTAAGATTGGAGCATTCACCAATGCCTCCTTCAACTGTTCAAAAGACTTCTCACATTTTTCTGACCAAACAAAAGCTTGGTTCTTCCTGGTTAGGTTAGTGAGTGGTGTAGAGATTTTTGAAAAATCTTTTATAAACCTCCTATAATATCCTACCATCCCCATAAATGACCTCACTTCACTCACAGTGCTTGGCCTCTTCCATGCTTGAATAGCTACTACTTTATTGGGGTTCACAGAAATTCCTTGGGCAGATATAACATGGCCAAGGAAATGTACTTCCTCTTTCCAAAATACACATTTTGAAAATTTTGCCTTTAAATCTTTTTCCCTTAATCTAGACAAAACCAGGTGCAAATGATGCTTATGTTCTTCCACTGTTTTGGAATAAATCAAAATGTCATCAATAAAAATAAGCACAAACTTGTCTAAATAATCTCTAAAGGTTCTGTTCATTAAATCTACAAAGTATGATGGTGCATTGGTCAAACCAAATGGCATAACCAAAAATTCATACAACCCATACCTAGTGTTAAAGGCAGTGTACTTGATGCTTGATTCTTCCACCTTCATTTGATGAAAACCAGATGCTAAGTCTAGTCTAGAAAACACTTTTGCCCCTGCTAATTGATCAAAAAGATCATCTATTCTTGGCAATGGGTATTTATTTTTAATAGTTACCTTGTTTAATTCTCTATAATCTATACAGAGTCTTAAGGAGCCATCTTGCTTCTTAACAAATACCACTGGTGCTCCCCAGCAAGAATTACTTGGTCTTATAAAACCCTTTTCTTCCAGTTCTTCTAACTGTTTCTTTAATTCCTTTAGTTCATTTGGCCCCATTCTAGTTGGCTTTTTAATCACTGGGCTTGCTCCTGGAACTAGATTGATCTGGAACTCTACTGGTCTATGGTGTGGAACACCCTTGACCTCACCAAACACATCCAAATATTCATTGACTATGGGAATTTCTTCAATGGTTAGTTCACTAGAATCTTTTTCCGAGTCAACTAAATGATATAGTTTTCCTTCCTTAGCTACTTCACATAAAACTGTGATTCGCTGACCTCTAGAATTTTGCAATGATATGGTGGATGAGTCTAAATTAATTATGGCTTTAAATTGCCTTAACCAGTCTACCCCCAATATAACACCTATATTTGGGTAATTCAAAACATATAAATTGGAAATAAAAACATTTCCTCCTATGTTTAATTCCACATCCACACAAATCATATTTAAAACACTAGAACTCCCCAGTGGACTTTGTATATGCAATGGGGTTTCAACCAATATGCAATTCAGTTTTAGCATTTTAACTAGTTCATAAGAAATTAAAGAGTGAGTTGCCCCAGTATCATATACTACTGCTATGGGTATGGTACAAATAAGTGATGTACCTTCCACTTGGCTATGGTTTTCAGTGTTACTCTCCACTGTGGCTTTGCCTTTTCCTTCCAAATTTGCCAATTTTCCTTGCTGTTTGTACTCAGGACAATTCCTCTTCATATGCCCCTCTTTCCCACATAGATAACACTTGAAGGCTCCTCCCTTCAATTCTGGACACCTAGGCTTGATATGCCCCTCCTTTCCACACTGATGGCACACAATTTTCTTCTTGGTTTCCTTAGCTTTGACATCTCCAGTGCCTTTGTTACTGACCTCTTCCTTCTTCTTATCATAAGGGTGATACCTCCCCTTACTCTTCTTGGTATTATTGTTCTTAAAATTTCTGAACTTCTCCCTTTCCTTGTCATGCTGTTCCAACCTCAAAGCTAAGTCTATCACATGGTCAAAAGTCCTGTCTGCATAGGGTAACATGGCTCTGCTAAGTCCTGGGTTCAACCCTTTTATGTAACTATCATTTTTGGATGCCTCATCTGCCACAAGCATTGCTCCATATGTGGAAAGCCCCTCAAACTTTTGAGTGTATTCTGTGACAGTCATGGTTCCTTGTCTAAGTCTAATAAATTCTTCTAGCAAGGTAGTCTTTGCTGATGCTGGTACAAACCTTGCTTCCAACATCTCTTTGAATTGATTCCAAGTGATTTCATTCTCATTTCTTCCTGCAATGATAACTTCCCACCAGCCTAAAGCTACTCCTTTTAGCTGTCTTGAAGCCACTTGCCTCTTTCTTTGATCATCAAGTTGCATGTCATTGAAAATTCTTTCCAATGTTCTCAACCATGTTTGAATTTCCATGATACTCTCTGTCCCTTCAAAGCTTTTGCCTCCTAAATGAGTATATGTCTTAAGTAATTTTGAGAGTTCTTCATAGGGATTTTCTTGCCTTTGTCCTGCCCCATCCCTAAATGCTCTCACCAAGTCTTGCAGATTGACCATTGGTGGTGCATGGGAAGATCCTGCTCCCTGATTTGGTGGTCTCCCTACCATAGTTTGCTAATAATAATTTACATAGCTGGTTAGTTTGATTGGTAATTTTATTATTTCAGTGGTTTTTTTTTTCACACTGAAAACATTGATATATATATTTAGTTCCTTTAGATTTTATTTCTATCTAAGAACTTGATTATTACTTCTACTATGTTGAATAACATAGCTCTGATACCAACTGAAATGACCCTCCTATTTCTACCCTAATTTCATAAGGATTTTTTTTTCTCCATCAAAGGGAATTTAAATCATGTAGAAATCAAAATGCCATACAAGCTATTGACATAGCCACTTATTTCTTTTCTAAATAGGCAAATTAGGCAGAATCAGCAGTTCAGACGCCTGTCATACGTCTAAATTCTTATGACAGGCGTCTAAACTCAATTACAGACGTCTATCTAATTATGACAGATGGCTCAGAGATCAAGAATTGAAACAGAGAGAAAAAGACATTTTGAACTGGTTTCAGACATCTAATTATTTTGTGACAGACGTCTACATTTAACCTTAGACGTCTAAATTATTTAGACTGTCGTCTAAGTTTAATCTCAAACGTCTAAATTATTAAGACTGACGTCTAAATTCGATTTCTATGTACATGCATATGCACATTCAATTTATATGTGTCTGGATGTCCACCTACATTCATTTACACTTTTAAGTTCGATTTAAACTTCCTTAGGACTATCAGAGATGATATATAGATTGATCATTTATTACAATTATATTTTCCAGGGTCATTTTCTTTTTCCAATAAACCAAAATATATCCAGGATCAAAACAATTAACCAATATAAGTATATCAGTACTTTTACAAAAATAAGCACATACATGTGAGGATGTATATGCCTCTCTTGTTTAAATCAGAGTTCTGGAAAACAAGAGGAGATTGGATTGATTGGATTTAATCAATCCACACATAGTACAGTGTTATATGCAATAAAAATTCCATTCATGTTTGATTTTCTTCTTATAAAATCTGTCTGGAATTTAAAATGCATTTGGTTAAAATCTGAATGAAAATTCAGATTCCTATTACAGATACAAAGAAAAAGGTGTGTTAATATTTGCACAAAACATGTTTATGTGCATATATAACTGCAACTATTTGGATCTGGCTTTCAATTCCCTTATTACAGATCCTTCCTTTATTTAAAAATAAGACATGAAACATTTTGTATGAAACAAGTTAGATTATGGGAACCTTGCAGTCATATAAAAACATTCAACCTATGCCTGTTATCTTTTGTATACACTTACCATGTTTGAAAGATAAAACCATTTAATTTTTCTAAGAATCAACTATCCAGATTTCCCAAAACTTAAATCCTTTCTAAAGACTCAAAATTGACTAATACATTTATAAAATGTAATCATTCAGTTTTCAACATGGTGTTCTTACTAAATCCACTTAAAATATTTTGATTAACTTCTTTAATATCAGATATTAACTAGATTCATAAATTCTAGATACAAGTCAATCTCTTAATAAAATACTTAACAAAATATCCATCCCATATTCAACACTTAATACAAGTAACAATTTAAATCATTAATACATGCGGATTTTATCATTTTGGCTCTTATCTACTAAGTTTAGCATGCTATAATCCTCTTCTCAAAGCCTTGCTCCTACTCCTACTTAGTTGCTGCAATTCCTGAAAAAGCATTTGAAGCTGCCTCATTTTAAATGAGACACCCCAGAAGCCATTAGCACACTAGGGTCAGACACATGTCTGGTATGAGAAAATTCACCAAAGCAATTAGTTAATCAGGTTAAAATCAAATTAAATACATATACATAAAGTTCTACCCTTTGGAATCAGGTTATACTTGTGTGCATGCTCTGTGTCATTGTGCAGGTGCACACTTTAATTTTTCTTTCTAGAGACTACATATATAAATATGGCACATACATTCAAGCATACAATTCAGTCATAATCAAACAATCATTCATACCAAACAGGAAAATAACCAATATGAGTTAAATCATTTATTCAATCCTCATATTTCAATTCTGGGAAAAACTCTAGTTTTCTCATCATCTCAAATATTATTCCCTTGGTATATTTATCTATCCTGGTCTCACCTGCAATATTTATGAATCAATGGACACACTGTAATGAACTAATTCACTCCATTACACAAAGATCTCAGGACTTAAACAAGCCATGTGTCAACTTGTGCTACTCAAGAACACAAGTCATTCCTGCAGTGTTCTTGACCCCAATTTCCTAATCAGGTTTAAGTTAATAATAACTCTTTTGATTTTTCATGACTAAACCATTCAGTGATCCATTTCACTAACTAAAACATCCATATCATGGCATCTCATATTATTCCAAACCATACAGAGACAAGCAAGCAAACAACCATTGGTGACTAAATAAATAAGGTTCTGTAGGTATATGTATACATTCTGGTATTTTAAAAAGGGGTTTAGGCAACTAACATTGGCTTATGGCTTCTGAGAGAGTTTTTCTTTTTGCAAACATTTGTGCTTGAGTTAAACTCAGAATGACCTGGTTTCACTGAATCACAAAATTTTGTTTGCTATGCATATGAACATATATATATTTTCATTGAATCAGGAGCATCAGCACATAGGCAACCCTATTGCACCCCTAATTCCTTTTTGTCTCAAGCCTCAGCACTTATACATGAGTATATTGCAGCTCAACATTATTTACATCTTTCTGGGTTGAGCCAAAACCAATACTACTTGCCTATTTTCAACATTTTATTTTCTAGGTATTTGTTTATGTTCCTAAACATTAACATATCAGAGATCTGGATTTATAAAACATATATGTATACTAACAACACATAAAGCTTTCTTATAATAAAACAAGTGATCAACCAAAGAGAATCAAAACATTTTCTGTTTTAAAATCACAGATAAGCATTCTCATATGAAAGTATATTTTTAAGAAAATTACTTATAACTGGCTGCCTACATTAGGACTTATTGCCTTAGATTTTTGAGTGAGTTTTCTCACCTAGCTCTCTTCTTTGCTTCCTTAATTAATTGATGAACTTCTGCCTTTAGCCTCAAGCTCTCTTCCTTCCCTTGTCTTATGATTTCTATGGTGTTGTTTCTTTTTTTTTTCAAAGTTCTTTTCTGAGAAGGAGAGGAGGCTGCTGCATATACATGTATATATATAGGGTCTTCCTTAGGGTTTTGGGTATTGGCTAAAGCCATTTTTGCCCACCAGAAAAATCATGTTATCTGCATTTTATTTAAACCCAAAGTTCTACCCTTCCCGGCTTAATTTAGGTGAAGAGAAAAGTGGTTACATTCTTTTCAGAATTTTGCTTTTCAGAAAATACTTTTTCCTTTGTCTACAATCATGCCAAAAATGTGACTTGATTTTATTATTTATCAAATACTCTTCCCAATTTTCCCTATAGCAAACATTTCCCTGTTTTGTCTTATTTTTCCTATTTTTAGCTTCCATGTAAATGGTATGTACCTTCTTTATTTATTTACAAGAGGACTACTCCTTTTTATATCTTCAGTTTTTTTTCCTTCTTTCTTCGTATATACTAAAATATGTCTGTATATTTTATCTTACTAATTTGAACTCTAGTATTTTATTAACACATATATATTTATATAAGTCTTACTGAAATAATTAGTACACCTATATATATATATATTTATACATCATACTGTATTGACACACACATGCACATGTACACTCAAAAATATTCAGTAGCATCCATATATGTATATTTACTTATGCATTCAGCTTTTAAGGATTTTATCTATATATATATATATATTTCCATACATATCAATATGTATTTATTCTTAGAGTTCAGGGATTTTAGCTTTAGTTCATGTGCATTTCCTGTGCACACATGTACACACATACTGATACACTATCAAGCTATATCACTCCCCTTTCAAAATTTATTCAAAAATTATTTTGAATTCATTTATATTTTTCAGAATAGATTCCTAAAATCTTGGGTCATTACAAAGTTTCAATGGTTAAATAAATTATTTATGAGTGTTTATATTTTTAAACAACATTACATAAATTTATTTTTAAATTTGGTTTACATAAATAAATAGTTTAACCAAAACGTCAAAATGTGACCGTAAAACATTTTGTCGAAAATCAACGTTTTGTCGATTAAAAGTTGTCGCAACGTCGTCGCACCTTTATTTTCTTATATAGGAACATATATTCAAATAGTATAAGTATTAATTAATTCTCTAATCAAGTTTACTTTTACTAAACAAGGTCAGAAACTTCTGGAATATAATTAAGAAAAAGTAAGCACAAAACGACAAACATGTCATTTCAAAGCAAAAAGTAAACATCAAATCAAACCAAAAATAATTATTATATTCTTTACTTAATAATTAAGTGAAAATGACATAAAGTAATGATTTGAAATGTAATGGTAAGCGTTGAAAAAAAATAAGATTACTTAATAAGTAAGTAATGGTATTTTCGTCTTTTACAAAATATTATTTTAATCCAAAACTTTTTCTATAAACAAGCATCCACTTTCTCACTTTTTTTCACTTCTTCTTCTTCTTCTTCCTTTTTCAAGCTTTTCTTCCACTCTCTAATGGCTTCTTCTCTTCTCTTTTCCTTACTAACTTTTCTTAAAATCATATCAAATCAACTCCAAACACCACCAAACTTTGCCAAAGACCTTAGAATACCATTAAAACATGGTTTAGCATCTAAAAATGGAAGAAACGATGGAGGAGAGATTGGAACCCATGGAGGTCGAACCATTTGGTAGGGATGAGCAAGTTCAAGGAGCTCTGGAGCGAGAAAAAGAGAAGGAAGTGCTGTCGGAATCAAAAGGAAAGTCTACGAAAAAGATAGGTGGAGTGGAACTAATCGTGAGTACTCAAATCTTAGTTTTAGTTTAATAAAACTTAAGTTGATAATACACTGTTAAATTAAAAATTAATATGTTGAATATTGGTTGATATTGGATGATAACTTGGTTAATATTATGGTTGATTATATGCTTGTGATATGGATGATAACTCGGTTTGATAAATGATAAGAGAAATGGTTAGTAAGCTAGTTAATTAAACAAGAATTAAATCCAAACAATGTGTGCATGGAAATTATTTAGCCTCTTAATGATTTCAAAATATCTAAAAAAGATTAAAAATGATATTATAATAATATAATATTATAAAGTGAAATGAAATGGAATATGAGTTTGAAATATAAAAATATTTTTTAAAATGAGTTTAAGATGGTTTGTAAATGTTTTATAAACATTAAAAGTGTTTCCAAGAAGTTTGAAAAGAAATTGAAAAACAAGTCAAAACTAGGCGCGTCGCGTAACGGTAGTTCACGATTTCACGCCGTAAAAGTTAAATAAGTATACAAAGTGGAATATAGCTCAGAATTCTCCGAACTAAGAATTTTTCGGTCTATTATATCCATAGTTTTCCAACGAAGAAAGAAAATCAAGATTTCATTAAGTAGAGTTTGAAATATGTCCAAAACAATTTTCTAAAAACATCGCGGTTTTGCAGTTCGAAATCCAAAAAGGGATTTCTTTATAAATGATACTTTTAAATGATTAAAAATATGAAATAAATTTGATAAATCTATTAAAATGGTTTAAAAGTGATTTGGAATGGAAAATATGAATTTTCAAATATTAAAAAGTTGTTTAAATCAAATAAGCTTATATAGCACTTTCCACAGCACTTTTATGCTGCAAATTCTATAACCTTTTGAATATGAGTTTAAACGTAACGATATTTCCTAGAATCAATTATGAATGTTTTCAAAAGGAAAATTAAGAGTTTAAAAGATAATTTGGAATCTTATAATCAATTCCAAAATAAAGTTAATAACCGAGTATGCGGAAACGACTAGTACATTTGTCCCGCCTGTGAGATCTGGAAAGATAAAACAAGGTTTTTAACTAAGGTTAGGGATGGAGCAACCAGTGCCCTAAACTTACCTAACCTATATTTTCCTTTTTTAGGCGAGGGGTGGAATAGATCAAAAGGAATATCTGAATACTCTAAAAGATCATATTTAAGTTTTTCCAAGATAAAATAAAAGAAACAAATCCTTTGAATGTAAATTAACCACTGAACATCTTTTATTCGATGATTAGTATGAAGGAACCGGGATCGGATTTGGGTGATTCCTATCCGAAGAACCGGGATCAGATTTGAGTGATTCCTATTCGAAAACCCTTCAAACTGATTTTCGAAATAAAACATATTAAAGATAAAAGATCATTGAAGACAAAGATCTTCATGATGTAGGATTACTTGCCATTAGTCCCTGGAGGTGAAATTTACCATATCTAAAGTGGTAGTAGTGCTCTGTTATGAAAATCTTCGATTTGGAAGAATACGATTTGAAGTTAAGAAAGAAATCTTTGATTAATATTTAATGAATGATTTGGGAATATTTTCCCTAAGTTAAAAGTTACAACTTGAATATAAGAAATCTTTGATTTAGATTTAATGAATGATTTGGGAATATTTTCCTTAAGTTAAAAGTTATAACTTGAATATAAGAAATCTTTGATTAAGATTTAATGAATGATTTGGAAAGGTTTTGCTAAGTAAAAGAGGAAATGATTTGGAATTATTCCAGGATTTAAGAAAGGTTTAAATAAACCAAATGATTTAATAAATGAGGCTTAATTAACCAGAGTCGGATTTGGGTGATTCCTATCCGAAAACCACTTCGAACCAATGTGTACGTTCAAAACTGAAGACATGTTGAAGACGATGATTATTGAAGACCGTGGATCTTCATAGCATGAGGACTACTTGTTGACATGCTCTTGGTCGCTCCCATTATAGAGTTATTTATAGCTGTGTCTCCTCGTTGTGGAGATTTTTTCGGATTGCAAAGGCTTCTCGCCTAGTAATGGCCGAGGAAAGTGCCTTCGGTTTCGTTCAGTCCCAGAACGAACTTGTATGGACGAATGTACGACATTGCATTTCTGAGACACAACGTTTGACTTTTACAGATGTACATCTGCTTGGTGGCGGAGAAGACAACTTCTCTTAGCTTAACACCCTTCTCTAAGACATACGAGCTCAGAGGTTGTATGCTTGTGGGAGTCAATTATTGATCAAAGGAATGGCAGTGTGGCATTCAAAGTGGAACCTATTATGATCAAAGCGTGGTTTTGTATGAAAAGTGTGGCTTTGAAGAAATTGAGCATAGCCTCACTAGCCTCACATCCCGGAAGATGATATGGGATACTATGTGGTCTGATAGACACAAATTCGGAATAAGTGAGTATGTATGGTGGAGTCCAATACGTTGGGTCCTTTGGGGGATACGTCCCGCAAGGCATTTATTGCCACCATTTTGATAAAGTGGTTAGCTTGAGAAAAGTAGGGAACTACCAGTTATCAGTGGTAGTATAGCAAGTATAGTTCCAAATGACTAGTTTGAGAAAAGTGATTAAGGCACCGTGGGAACTATATTTGTTATGCGTGGATCGGAGAAAAGATCACTAGTTCCCTATCATGTTGGAAATCCAATCCCAATACGAGATTCACGGTTTTGATTGTAGTCCCAAAATAGCTGTAATGACTTGCAAACATTTCAGCTACCCCTTTTTAGTATCGTATATTCCGTTGACCTAGTCCGGATATATTACCTTAGACTTAGTCCAGATATTGATACCTTATTTGAATAAGTTTATTTAAAAAGTGTTTTCAAAGGAATGTCATTAGAAATAATATCAAATGTTTTGTTATAAAAGTGTTTTAGTTATCATAAGATGAAAACCCGTCCGTGTTTATGTGTGGACGTGGTCTTATGAGATACCCTTCTTTTCAAAGGTATTGATAACATAGTCATTTTAAATTTTGAGTATCTCACGCTGGTTTATCAAGCCTGATCCGGGTATTTTTAATACTCGGGCAAGATCCGAGTAGTTTCAAGTCTAGTTGAAGATGGTTGGAGTTTCCAAAGGAGAGCTGGAGATCTTCATCATCGTATGGACGTATTCTATTATCCGCTTCATCTATTGCATTTGTTTTGTTGTTTTCAGCATTTGTAAGTACAGGGGTTTATAACTGTCCAGGCTGAATCTAGGTTAGACTCTGATATTGTATTTTAAAATTTTCCACTGTAAGATTATTATTGAAATAATATATGTATTCCATTCATGTGAGATTATGTTCTGTCTTTATTTTCATTCTATCCTTAATGATCGGCTTATTCGTGCAATTTGAGTTGGACATGTGTGGTTTATTGTCGATTCAAACGGTATGGAAAATCGGGCCGTTACATTTGGTATCAGAGTTGAAGGTTAAGCGAGAACCTTGTCTTTGTTGGAGTAAAGACTCATCAGAGATAGGGTTAGTCATACCCTAGGATGAGTAACTCATTAGAGATAGGTTTAGTAACATCCTAGAATGAGTTTGAGTGTATTATATATGAGTGCGTATTTGTTAGTGACTAATAAATTGTTTTGTGTTGATTTATCTGTTGAGTGGTTTATGGATTTTGATCGATGCGTCTGATCACAGTTATCGATGAGAGTTCTTAAACATCTAAACAAGGCGAACCGACGCACTGATTTTGAGAAATTTGGTAAATAAAATAATTTTACTTAGGATTATATTTTGAATATAAAGTATATATTTTGAAAAGTTGTATAGTTAAAAATCAGGATTAGTGAAATTTAAATATGAACATCTTGTGATTAGAATTTCACAGTTTGAGTATAAGATGTTTCATAAAGATAATTGATAAGTAAGAAATCGAATAAGGTAATTAGGATCTTTAATACTTATTCTAAAATAATAAATTAAGAAATGATAATGTTAAGTTACTATCATAAATTGACCCATTGTTTGATTTAAAAGTTGAAGTACAAATACCTTGTGAAATAAGTTTCACGATTTGACTATAAGGTGTTTGATAATAAGATTTGTTTAAGGAATGAACATATAAGATAAAAATGTATTTAAATAATAGAAAATGATTGTGTAAAATGATATATATAAAAGGAATGAGAATTTAAATTCAAGTAAAAGAATTGTGGTAATTTAAATAAAGTTAATTAATATAAGATAAATTTATAAATGAATTTATAAAATAGGTTTTATAAAGCAATCTCTAAAGGATTTTGAAAATGGTATTATTTCAAATAAAAAGAGGTATTTTATAATAACTAATTTGATTGGCTCGAAATAAACTAAAAATGGGCAAGAGATGTTGTAAAGACCCATAAATTCTCACCCTTTGAATTGACTAAAATATATACAAGTCCAACTCAAAAGATAAGGATTCACGTCTTTCCTAGCGATTAGGATTATCGACCCTTCAAAATTGACACCTAAATATAATTGAATGTATTCAAATGTCGTAAATCAAATGATCGGAATCCTTGATCGTTAGGGGTTGGGATAATAAACATATCAGAAATATCAGAACACAGCGAAAGTGAAACAACCTCTCTTTTATTCATATACAAAAGAGTTTTACATAAATACAGCGGAATAACAACTACAATGGAAAATAAAGCAAAATCTCCAAATGCTCCATCTTCAAGTCTTACATCCATAATTGCTCCAAATATCCTAGCTCCAGATCTAACTGACAAACCTAACTCTAGACTGCCCGTATGGAAAATTATGGGCACCCAGAGTTTAGGGGAAAACAATAAACTCCAGGTCAGTCATGGGACTGGTGTGAGAACTTAAAAATATAGTTGCTTTTGAAAACAAGTTCCGTATATGCTTTTGGAAAATGAAACTATCATAAGGTCTCGATCCGCACACAAGATGCAAACGCACACATGGTCGAGGTTTCTCCTTATGACAGTCAAACATGCCTTTGATACGTTAAAAATATCCTTTTAATATTATTATAGTGCTTAGTGATTGAAAACCATTTTCAAAATTAACTTATTAATTTAGCCAGCATACGTTACATGATGGTATGCCTACTATAGCCATTGTATTAAACAGTGGGTAATACAATCAAAACCGTACAAGGTTCGTATTAGAGAATGGGTTTCTAATAATGACCAGGCAAAGGAACTTCCTCATCCACGATTGGGTACGCCTCTAGAGGGACGTCCCAAGAAACTACTGTTTCTCTGCCAACACAAGGCCGGGTTACCACTCAATGGTAACTACTTACTCAAGTCTATCCATCCCCCGGTTGTTACCAACCTTTAAAACGGGGCCCCGATCTTTTCCAACATCCACATCAAACAAATACTGGGCGGTAAGACCACAGTACAGCTATATAAATATAATCCACAAAGTGAATACCTGGGCTCCATACCATGGTATCACTATATATATCTAGAAGGGAATAGACATCCTACACCTTGCCGCATCCATTCCTGTTTCGGCCATTCCCGGGGTGTGAGGTTCGTGAAGTCTCGTACCCACAAGGCTCTGCTTTTCAACAAAAGCCTTGATCCATCCATAGCATTCTTCGGAATGTCACATTACCAATCCAAAATTACATAACTGATTTCTACCAACGCATAACCCTTGAGCTCATACGTCTCAAGGAAGGGTGTTAAGCTAAGAGAATAAATTCTCCGCCACCAAGCAGATATACATTAATAAAGATCAATCATATAAAATTAGAATGTAATGTCAGACAATCCATCCATTCACAAGTTCGTTCTGGGACTGAACGAAATCGAAGGCACCTTATTCCTCAACCTTTGCCCAAAAGGTGAGAGGTCCTTGTATATCCGGTAAATCCCCAAACATTGTCAGGACCACTGCTAAAAATATAGGGTTTTGTTCTCTAGACAGGAGCAACTCTGTAAAGAGAAATCAACAAGCAGTCCTTTCAATGAGAAGATTCCGATCTTCATCATTGCCTTCTTATCCATCATTCTCTTCATAACGTCATATTATTATTCGAAATGGGAAAATCCCGGTCTTTCCGAATAATAAGCGCTATTTCCAAACCATATGGATATACAGGATTGTATAAGCCTCTTCCCTAAAATTTGGTAAATAAAACCAATTATTAGACTTAACGTAAATTCGAATCGTATTCCTTTAAATCTTTAAAAGATTTCACCATTCCATTTAAATCTTAATTAAAAGATTATATCATTCCATTCAAATCTTAATTAAAAGATTTATCCAATCAATTTTCGATTAAAACGACGTTACTTAATTTGTTAAGTAAGGTCTAAGATTAGTGTCGCAAATATAGTGTATTTGTAAAACTAAAACTATTCAAATATGATTTAAATTACTTTTATTATCTTTTAAATCATATATATACTTCATATATACTATAAAAACTTTTTATTTTATCTTGGGTTAAAAGGATTTGATATTTATTTTGGAGCATCCGGGCTTTCCCTTCGACATGTTCTGTCCCTCGTCCAAGTGTCCTTGGATCTCACAGACGAAACACGTGTACTAGTCGTTTCCGCATACCCCATTAAGTTTTTAACTTCTAAATTTTAAAATAATTAATTAACCATCCAAATAGTCAAATAAGGAAATAAAACCATTTTTTTAGCAAACACAGTAAACAAGCATTCAACAAGGGTTTTAAAAAAACACTTAAAGTTCCTTTAGCAATGATTTTAACAAACTTAAAGGAAGAAATAACTCACAGGATAAGTTGTACCCGCTAAACTATGAAAGCAAGGAATATACTCACTTTTCTAAAATCGATTTACATTATTATTTATATTTCCAAAGTTGAACATGCCATTTTATATTTAAAATGATTTCAAATAAATAACTTCTTTTACAAAAGTTTTTCAATATATCTCCAATATCATTTCCAAATAATTTAAATTATAAAATTCGAATATTCAAATTTCCACTCAAATTTGAATTATATTATTATCATTTTAAATCGAGACTTAACCAATATCCGTTAAATCCAAATGGGTGTGTATAATAAGTGTAACGTGCAGTGTTATCACTATTAACATCCATATATATATATTCATATCATCCAAACAAGCAGTATATGGTATAACTGAATATTTTAACAATTAAATACTGATATAACTATCATATAGTTAAAACATCCATAACTATCAATCCATTCATCCAATCACAACCAATATAAACACTATATTAAAAGATATAGTTTCTCACCGTGGGATCCACTCCTCCTTTCTTTAGTTTGTGAATGAAATAAAATGAGACATGGACTTGGCTATTTATAGGTGAAGAGAAGGGTACTTTAGTCATTTCTTATAGCCTAATTTGATTCGACCACATTTTGGTCCAATAGAAAACATCTTGATGGCTTAATTTGATTCGACCATATTTTGGTCCAATACAAAACATCTTGATGGCTTAATTTGATTCGACCATATTTTGGTCCAATAGAAACCATCTGCATGGCAGAACCTGATTCGACCAGATTTTGGTCCAATAGAAATCATCCTTATCAACTATGGCATAACATGATTCGACCAGATTTTGGTCCAATGGCATCCATCCGCATGGCAGAACCTGATTCGACCAGATTTTGGTCCAATAACAACCATCCGCATGGAATATAATAATCATTATGCTATTTTGTTTCATTAGGCAAGTAATTATACTGTTCTGTTTTTATTAGGCAAGTAATTATACTATTCTGTTTTATTAGGCAAGGTTAATAATTCTCTTTTGTTTTATTAGGCAAGTAATTATACTATTCTGTTTTATTAGGCAAGGTTAATAATTCTCTCTTGTTTTATTAGGCAAGGTTAATAACTCAAAATATAAAATCCATTTTTTAATCATTTAAAAACATATTAACTATTCATGTTCAAAGTGATTAAATTATGGGTCGTTACATTTTAAATATTCGAATTCGATGACCCAAAAATACGGGTCATTACAGATGTGTTCGGATGGTAAGCGCTTCTCTTAAGTATTACTCTTCTTGTTAAGAGGATATATGACACTATTGGTAGTACCCAGTTCCTTGGTGTTGTTTTGGAGTTACTCGATCTATATAATTTTCTTAAGTTATAGAGATAATGTGAATCATTAACTAATAAATTGATTAGTAATCTTTATAAAAGTGTTTAAACTAAAGATAAATTAGGATCGCTAATTGATAAGATAAAACAAAATTCTCGACGATTTAAGACAGTCGATAATTTCTTAACCATACCTAACTTAGAGCTAAGAAATTGATGTAAACTTTTGGTAAAAGATTGTGAAATACTTTGAGTAAATGAAATAAGATAAGGATAATTTATAAATCTGATTTATAAAGGAAAAAAAGAGATTTAAGAGTTAAGAGTACGAGGATTTAAATAGGGGTGGTTATAAAATTTGTTCTTTTTTCAAAGCTAGAAAATTAATAATAAGAAAAAAGTTTTATAACTTATGAATTTGAGATAATAGTAAATTACAATAAAGTTTAAATTTGTTAGACAGACGGATTTGAGTAAAACCAATTTGAAATTTGGGATTTGTATATATTCTTAGGAAGCAAAGGTATATCATACAAATATAGATTTAAGTCATGAACTATTAAGTAAAATAATGACTCCTCAAAAAGGTAATTATAACCTGAAAAAGTTTTATTAATGAATTCCAACATTAATTAAGAATTTGGACTTAATTCTTTAAAATATGATTGATTTACATAAGTTATAAGATGTAATAAACTTCAGTAATAGTTTTACGAAATGATTTATAAATAATATTAGTGTTAAAGGAGATATACTAAGTTAGAGGATTGTGGGAAAAAAATTTATAATAAAGATTAATCATCTTTTGAGTGAAAAATGGTTTCTTTAGAATATTTTCCTTTAATAGAAATATTCGAAAATAAATAAAGGGATTATATGAAGAAGCACCAAGATAAAAGTTTTTGAAAGCTAATAAATACATATTATATGTAGATCATTTCATCGCACAATTTTTGATCTAAGATTCGAGTTCGGAACTTTGAGGTGTTTACACTGGTCCGAAAAAGGAATTATCACTCGATTCTTGACGACGAATATTGATGAGGATTTTTGGTTAGGTACTTTAGTTTTCTATCAAGTTGAGAGCTATGCAAGGAAAGCAAAGGTTTCTGAGCAAAGAGCTTGATCAGAGTCCACACTAGAGGATCGGGGGATCGATACTAATTCGGAAATAAAGTTGTGTATTCGAATAAGAGATCGAATAAGATATTTCAATAGGATGATCTGTGTATATTATATGGAATTAAGTTTAAAGATAAATGTTTTAGGCAAACTTTTGTTTTGGGTAATTTCGAGGACGAAATTCATTTAAGTAGGGGAGAATGTAACAACCCGGAATTTGACCACTTTAAAATATACTGTAACGACCCAGAATTTTGAACAATTTAAAATGAAATATTTAATTAATTTTAAATATTTGAATGATGGTTTGACTTGAATTTCAAATTATCAGAATGAATTTGGCGATTAAATTTTAAAATTTAATCTATTGAAAGTTGAATAAAAATTTGAATCTTCAATTTTTAGCTGAAGAAAAATATTTCTAAAGCTTTTAAAATTCATATTGATAATACTGAAGATAATTGAAGCTTCAGAATCGAATTTGAAATTGATTTGATCAGTTTTGAAATTATATCGTTCGAATCAATATTTAAAAATAGCCGTCCGAGGCACAGTTTCGGAATCCGACGAAACCTGTTCCATTGGGTCCGTAATATTGAATTATTATCGGATTTCAATTTTCGTAGCAATCGGAGTTGCCGTGTGAGCGTACGATAAATAAACGCGTTGAACATTTATATCGAAAATTCAAATTTAAAATTTTATATATATTCACGTACTGGTCAACATCAGCTACTTTCCTTTCGTAAATTTTGCCTAAAATCACGATACTAGATCGTGTAGAGCATGCCTTAATCAATTTTAAATCTCCCTCTTCCTTTATCTGTTCAAGACAAATTCACGTTCGAAAAGAAAATAATAATGGCAGCTTCTTTTTTTTCTCTCTATACAAATCGAATCCCCCTCTTTCGTTAATAAAGAAAAAATGGTAGAAGGAAATCGAGCCGCTTCGTCCCCAACTTTCGTGCTTCTCTGATACAAGTTCAAAAAAAATCGCGTTTCCCCTCTTCCAAAAATTCAAAATCGAATTCGAAGCAGCCGAAAAGAAAAAAAAATCGTGCTCGTCTCCATCTATTTCAATCATGGCGGACATCGAAATATAGAACCGCGTTCGTTTCCCTGAATTCGATTCTCGAATGGATCCAGCATTTTTGCTCGCGTGAAAGGAATCGATGTTGATTTCAACTCACGATCGTAGAGGCGCGTTGTTGTGGGTGAGCAGGACAATCGCGTTGTGCTGTTGGGTGTTAACTCGGAGTTTGAGATTTCAGGGAGCTGTGGGGGTAGTCGCGAGCTCGAGCGGGCTGACGTCGAGGCATTTGGTGATGGTGATGTTAGGGTTCCTTGAGTCGCGAGCTCGTTAGGTGCTGCGACGAGTTCATCAAGCGGTGGCGCTCGATATTGGTAGTGTCGCGATCTCGATTTGAATTGGGTCTAGTGTTTCATTTGCAGTGAAGGTAAAATTTCTTTTTTTATGTAATAAGTATATTTATAAACAGAGAAGAAAATAAAATAAAAAAAAAGTATATATATATATAGCTGTAATTTAAAAATATTAACAGAGTTTTAGAATTTGTTAAAAAGGATTTAGTTTAAAATTTAAAAGTACTAATTTAAGTTAAGAAATATATGTTTTTAATTTAAAAGTAATATAGTAGGTATATTAGCAGGAAATTTAGTTTTAGAGTTAATTTTTAGTTAAACAAATTTTTTTTAAAAGAAACTGGTTTAAAATAAAACCATTGAATTGGTTTAAATTTACAGTATATAAGTCTGCAGTAAGTAATAAAATAAAATTTGTTTTTAATCTATATATATATATATGTATATATGTAGAAATTTAAAAAAAAATGTTTAGAAGCTTATATAAATGTTTTGAATTTTAAAGACAGTTTAAAATTTTGATTTTTTGTTTAATTGAATCTAAAGAATCTTTGTCACTAAAAATAAACTAATAAAAGGAAATTTAGTTTGAAAATCAAATTTGTTAGTTAATTAAATTTATCAAAGGGAAATGAGTTTAAAAACAAAATTCTTAGTTAAGTAAAATTATAAAATGGAAATTTACTGGTTCGATTTATTCGAATATTGATAAACTGTGTAAATATTTATACAAGGTATAAATCAAGAAAAATCGAGTCAAGATGGAAATGAATTGTAAAGAAATAAAAGCTAAGGTGAGATTTTTCTCACTCGAATGAAAATTGGATTTTACAGTTATTGATTTGATTGATTGACGTTTGGATGTGATATTAGATATATTAGGATATATCTATATATATAGCAATATATATATATTGGCATATGTATATATTGGATTGATTGATTTCCCGCATTTTATAGCGGATGAGACCCTATTGCGCCGTTAGTAAGCGGATGATTTTTATAAATCCCATATACCGCGATATTCCACCTCAAAGTGGAATGGGTATTGTGCTAACATCTGTGGATGCAGAGAAACAGGTTGGAGGGATCCAACTGGATTCCTCACCAGTATTTATTTATTTACAGATATTGTTGTATATTCTGTTATCATATGATGATATATGATGTTTGTTGTCGTGATTGACAAATTTGTGTGTTGCATCATCGGATTCATTTTTGAAATTTAAAAATGACGATGTTGATTTTAAAAGAGATTTTTAAAGTGATTTTTTGAAAGTATACGTTTTATTTAAATTTTTGAAGTGATTTATTTCAAATAAATAAACGTTAAAATTTTAAAGTTATAAAAGTTAAGATTTTTGTGAAATAAAATCAAAGTGTGATTTTAGAAATAAAAGTTGATTTATTTATAAAATGGTTTAAATTGAGATTTTTAAAGTATTATAAACGGTTTATTTAAAAGATTTAAAAAGTTGATATTTATAAATTTAAAACATTGGAATTTTAAAACGAGTTTTGTAAGTGTTAGAATGAGATGAAATAAAAATCATAAGTGAACGAGATTTATAGATTTATAAATTGTGAAGTATAAAATGAATAGATGTTGTAAAATAAAAGATTTATAAGTAATTTACTTATAAATTAGATTTTTGCACTTAGATGGGATATGAATAGAATTTGCTAATAAAAAAGGATTTTTATAAGTTGAAATTGTTATAAAGTATAAATGTGATTTATAAACGTTGTTATAAATCCGAAATCACTTATTTTGATAAGTTAATTATAGAAGTTAATAAAAGGAGATTTATAAATCGAAGTTGTTATAAAATAGAGATAGAATTTATAAACGTTGTTTTATAAATCCGAAAATCAATTTAATTTGATGAATTTAATATAGAAGGTTATTAAGGGAATTTTATCCACGATTTTGGATAGTGGAGAATTCTTGAAATAAAATGTGTAGAAAATATTGAAATTTGGTTAGTGAAGTATATTCACGATTTTGGACAGTGAATATATTATTAAGTAAAATGGATCTGTTTTTGGGAAAGGGATATTAAAAATGAAGTTAATTGTTTTAAACGATGTTTTAAAATGTGTTAAATATCGAAAGCATAGATTTCAACGTTCATTGTTGAAATAGACGTTTTCGAGAAATAGAAGGAAATGGTGGACTATAACATTGTTGTTATAGTAAATGATTTCCGAAAGGAATTATTTTTATCTAGTATTGGGATTTATATATCTATCTTAATTCCGAATCCCTATATTAGTGATTTTGAGTCGTCGTAATGATGTTTTACGTAACATTCGTTTTTGACTCAAATGGATGTTGTTATAATAAATGATTTCCTTAAAGAATAAAATATATACTTAATTTTGATTTAAGTATATCGAATATTTTCAAATGTTGAAAATAAATAGATTTGTGAATTACTTATTTTTGAATAAGTATGGAAATGTTTTCCCAAAATGAAATGAAACGTTTTTGAGAATTTATCTTTGTAAAGATAAATTGAAATTGAATATTTGAAATCGATTTGAAAATCGTATATCGGTAGATATTTGAAAAATATAAATTCACTATGGAATTTATAAAAGAAATGGAAGTTCGTTTTAAAAAATAAATATCGATTTATTTTTGAAGTGTGGATATTATATATCCAGTAAAGATATTTTGGAAAATAAATAATTTGGAAAATTATTTGGAATCTGATGATGTTGCGCATCTTTATTGATAGTTAAATAACCGACTATCAGTAATTACCTTGAATGGGTATTTGTTGTGAATTGGATGAATTTGAATGCCACACTTATTTTTGAATAAGCGCTCACTATTCGGGTTAGCCGGGAAAGGACCATGGGGTCGTATAACCCATTCCGAATATGTGATACGTTGTTATGAATCGCATTTGATGACCGGTGTTGAAGACCGGATATTTTTGAAAACGGAAGGATTACCATTGAGTTACTCTACATCGGCTGATCTCCAATATAGAGGTTTTATCACCCTTAGTGACGGGAAGTCCGGACGTGATTAGAAAATTATCCGGATGTGCAAGGGCTTCGTGAGAAGTGCCTTCGGTTCTGTTCGATCCCGGAACAGACTTGTATGGTTGTGTGTCTGACGTTACAAATTGAGATATAAAGCTGATTTCTTTAAAATACATTTCTGTTGGTGGCGGAGAATTTATTCTCTTAGCTTAACACCCTTCTTTGAGACGTACGAGCTCAGAGGTTATGTAGTTGAAATTTATCAGCGATATATTCCCAATTTGGTAACGTGGCATGCTGAGTGTTGCTGTGAAATGATCATCGTTTGATCATTTGTGATATGATCATTTGTTTGATCATTTATCTTTGTGATCATTTCTTTGATCATTTGTTTGACCCGAAGCATGGCTTTGTGACAAAGCGTAGCTTTGTGGACGAGACTTCGTCGAGCCTCACACCTCGGAAATGGTCAAAACAGGAAGGATGCGGCAAGGTTCTAGGGAGTAGCGACCCTTAGTGTATGTCATTCCTTCTGGATAGAGGTGGTATCATGGTATGGAGCCCAGATATTTAACCTATGTTGATACTGCAAATTTATTATGTGGTTGTTGGAAATCGAGGATCCTTGGGAAGATCGGTTACGATCGGGGGATGGCATACGCGTGTCAGTAGTTACCTATTTTTGCAGAGGTAACCCGACCTTGTGTTGGCAGAGATCCGGTTAGGTTCTCGGGACGTCTTTCCAGAGGCGTTTCATCGTGGCATAGGATGTTCCTTAGCCTGACCATTTGTTGGAAATCCAAAGAAACAATACGAGCCTTGTACGGTTTTAGTTGTAGAACCTGCCATCTAATATGGCAGCTATAGTAGGCATACTATAATGGTACCTATGCTGGCTAAGATTTATATTTTACTTTCGAAATGTTTCTACACTATGCACTAATAATAATATCAAAAATGATTTGATTTTGCGTAGTAAGCATCTTTGACTAACATAAGAAGAAATCTCCTCCAAGTCTGCGTTTGCATTGTGTGTGTGGTGGGAGGTCTTATGGTAGTTTCATTTTCCAAAAGCATTTCGAATTGACTTTAAAATTATCCCGTTTTTGTTTTAAAGAATAACTGTTTTACGATCTCACACTAGTCACCATGACTGACTCGGAGTTTATTGTTTCCCTTCTAAACTCTGGGTGCCCACCAATTTCCACACGGGCAGCCTAGAGTTATGTTACCAGGATATTCTGGATATTCTGGAGCTTTGGAAGCAAGCTGGATGGCGAAACGTATCGCATATACTTTGTTTATCTATTCCGCTGTGTATTCTGTATGAGGACAAGTTATATAACTGTCCATTGTTGTATTGAGTTGTATATTGACTCTGATTGATGTATGTATAAACTGATATAGTTCTTTGTTTATAAAAGACTAGTGATTATCTATTATATATTGTTCCGCTGCGATATGTGAGATTCTGATATTGTTTCTGTTTCTGATGTTGTTCTGTTGTTCTTCTTTCGTTTTCTTCTATCTTTTCTCCTACCTCTTCTTTTAAAACCCTAAGTATTCGGTTTTCCGGCATTCGTTTGTTCGGCAGTCGATACAGTGGACGTATTGATGTCGATTTTCGAAAGTCGAAGAATCTGGTCCTTACATGTACTATTTAAAGTGATTTTAAAAATAAAATAAGTAAGGTTATATGATTCAAACAATATTAGATAAGATTTTGAAAGAGAAGTATACACAAAAATAGTAACATTTGCCTATATCGACAAAAGTGACAAAATGCCGATTTCAGAAAAGTAAGTTTCAATGGTTAAATAAATTATTTATGAGTGTTTATATTTTTAAACAACATTACATAAATTTATTTTTAAATTTGGTTTACATAAATAAATAGTTTAACCAAAACGTCAAAATGTGACCGTAAAACATTTTGTCGAAAATCAACGTTTTGTCGATTAAAAGTTGTCGCAACATCGTCGCATCTTTATTTTCTTATATAGGAACATATATTCAAATAGTATAAGTATTAATTAATTCTCTAATCAATTTTACTTTTACTAAACAAGGTCAGAAACTCTGGAATATAATTAAGAAAAAGTAAGCACAAAACGACAAACATGTCATTTCAAAGCAAAAAGTAAACATCAAATCAAACCAAAAATAATTATTATATTCTTTACTTAATAATTAAGTGAAAATGACATAAAGTAATGATTTGAAATGTAATGGTAAGCGTTGAAAAAAAAATAAGATTACTTAATAAGTAAGTAATGGTATTTTCGTCTTTTACAAAATATTATTTTAATCCAAAACTTTTTCTATAAACAAGCATCCACTTTCTCACTTTTTTTCACTTCTTCTTCTTCTTCTTTTTCCTTTTTCAAGCTTTTCTTCCACTCTCTAATGGCTTCTTCTCTTCTCTTTTCCTTACTAACTTTTCTTAAAATCATATCAAATCAACTCCAAACACCACCAAACTTTGCCAAAGACCTTAAAATACCATTAAAACATGGTTTAGCATCTAAAAATGGAAGAAACGATGGAGGAGAGATTGGAACCCATGGAGGCTGAACCATTTGGTAGGGATGAGCAAGTTCAAGGAGCTCTGGAGCGAGAAAAAGAGAAGGAAGTGCTGTCGGAATCAAAAGGAAAGTCTACGAAAAAGATAGGTGGAGTGGAACTAATCGTGAGTACTCAAATCTTAGTTTTAGTTTAATAAAACTTAAGTTGATAATACACATGTTAAATTAGAAATTAATATGTTGAATATTGGTTGATATTGGATGATAACTTGGTTAATATTATGGTTGATTATATGCTTGTGATATGGATGATAACTCGGTTTGATAAATGATAAGAGAAATGGTTAGTAAGCTAGTTAATTAAACAAGAATTAAATCCAAACAATGTGTGCATGGAAATTATTTAGCCTCTTAATGATTTCAAAATATCTAAAAAAGATTAAAAATGATATTATAATAATATAATATTATAAAGTGAAATGAAATGGAATATGAGTTTGAAATATAAAAATATTTTTTAAAATGAGTTTAAAATGGTTTATAAATGTTTTATAAACATTTAAAAGTGGTTCCAAGAAGTTTGAAAAGAAATTGAAAAACAAGTCAAAACTAGGCGCGTTGCGTAACGGTAGTTCACGATTTCGCGCCGTAAAAGTTAAATAAGTATACAAAGTGGAATATAGCTCGGAATTCTCCGAAGTAAGAATTTTCCGGTCTATTATATCCGTAGTTTTCCAACAAAGAAAGAAAATCAAGATTTCATCAAGTAGAGTTTGAAATATGTCCAAAACAATTTTCTAAAAACATCGCGGTTTTGCAGTTCGGAATCCAAAAAGGATTTCTTTATGAATGATATTTTTAAATGATTAAAAATAAGAAATAAATTTGATAAATCTATTAAAATGGTTTAAAAGTGATTTGAAATGGAAAATATGAATTTTCAAATATTAAAAAGTTGATTAAATCAAATAAGCTTATATAGCACTTTCCGCAGCACTTTTATGCTGCGAATTCTATAACCTTTTGAATATGAGTTTAAACGTACGATATTTCCAAGAATCAGTTATGAATGTTTTTAAAAGGAAAATTAAGAGTTTAAAAGATAATTTGGAATCTTATAACCAATTCCAAAATAAAGCTAATAACTGAGTACATGGAAACGACTAGTACATTTGTCCCGCCTCTGAGATCTAGATAGATAAAACAAGGTGTTTAACTAAGGTTAGGGATGGAGCAACCAGTGCCCTAAACTTACCTGGCCTATGTTTTCTCTTTTTAGGCGAGGGGTGGAATAGATCGAAAGGAAAGCCCAAATGCTCTAAAAGATCATGTTTAAGTTTTTCCAAGATAAAAGAAAAGAAACAAATCCTTTGAATGTTAATTAACCACTTAACATCTTTTCTTCGATGATTGGTACGAAGGAACCGGGATCGGATTTGGGTGATTCCTATCTGAATACCCCTTCAAACTGATTTTCGAAATAAAACATATTGAAGATAAAAGATCATTGAAGACAAAGATCTTCAAGATGTAGGATTACTTGCCATTAGTCCATGGAGGTGAAATTTACCATATCTAAAGTGGCAGTAGTGCTCTGTTATGAAAATCTTCGATTTGCAAGAATACGATTTGAAGTTAAGAAAGAAATCTTCGATTAAGATTTAATGAATGATTTGGAAATATTTTCCCTAAGTTAAAAGTTATAACTTGAATATAAGAAATCTTTGATTAAGATTTAATGAATGATTGGGAAAGGTTTTCCTAAGTAAAAGAGAAAATGATTTGGAATTATTCCAGGATTTAAGAAAGGTTTAAATAAACCAAATGATTTAATAAATAAGGCTTAATGATTCCATATACTCTTGAAAAGAAAATGGAATAAATTGAAAAGAATATATCTAAGAAAGACATTTGATTTAAATAAAAGATGAAGTAATTAATTGATGATTGATATCCACATATGAACTTAACATATTTTAAAGCGACGATTGGCTTCGAAGGAGCCGGAGTCAGATTTGGGTGATTCCTATCCGAAAACCACTACGAACCAATGTATACGTACGAAAGTGAAGACATTTTGAAGACGATGATTAATGAAGACCGTGGATCTTCATAGCGTGAGGACTGCTTGTTGACATGCTCTGGGTCGCTCCCATTATAGAGTTATTTATAGCAGTGGTTTCCTCGTTATGGAGATTTTTTCAGATTGCAAGGGCTTCTCGCCTAGTAATGGCCGAGGAAAGTGCCTTGGGTTTCGTTCTGTCCCAGAACGAACTTGTATGGACGAATGTAGGACATTGCATTTCTGAGACACAACGTTTGACTTTTACAGATGTACATTTGTGAAATGACCCACTTCTTTTGGATTTATTTCTCTGTGATTTTCTGTTGAGTTTTTTTTATATATATATACCAATGGATCACTTCTCTTAACTAATTACCCAAGATCTAGAATTTACCAATATAAAAATATCAGTATATAAGTCAATTCAAGTCATTTATACATGTGAAGATATATAAATGTTTCCTTGCTTATCAGAGTATTAGAATTAATAAGGAAAATTCAATCACACAATATTTCTTATATTTCAGAGAATTGGTGTCACATAGCCATTTCTACTTTTTAATTTTCTCCTTTTGATCTCAAGCTTGATTAATATTAAATTCAAATATTGCCACTTATTATTTTCTTGCTTTACTTCTCAAATTAATTGATATCTGGATTTACAAGCCATACATTTGATTTCTGGAATTTTGTGATTTGATACTTGTTGTTTTAGATTAAATAAAGGGGGTCTAAAACAACTCTTACATGTTTGTTAGCCCGGGATTTATATTTCAAACATCTACAATTTTATGTCAGGTAAAATATTCCTATTCTGGTTCATTATGTATATATATTTTTCATATGAATAATGAGGTGATAAACTAGGTTGAAGGCCAAGCAGAGAAAAACAATACATTTGATCTAAGTGCAAACACAAACATGCACAAACCAATCATGACAGACAAAATGCACGTTTCCAGATTAATAGAGCAAATAATGATCACATGAGTGATAGTGTTGTGATCTACTTTATAAATCATACAACTTCTGATATCTGGAGCTAGAAAAAGTGTTGAATCTGGTTTTTGAAAGATCTTTGCACTCTTCTAGACTAAAACATATAGAAATGGTGTTCTGAACCTTTAAATACTTTACAACATTTCCCTGCCTACTTGTTTGTATACATGTTGGCTACCCTTAATTTTGTCTTGCCACTTAGTATCTGTTTTGAAGTCATAGTATCAGATTTTTCCCACTTAGTATCAGTTTTGAAGTCATAGTATCAGATTTTTCTCCATTCCATTTTTTCCAAGTTTTACCCATTTATAACTTCCAGGTTTTATGGTATCTTTCAACTTAGCTTACCCTATGGTTTTTCTTTTCAAAAATCTGGTGACTAAAACCTTAAACCTTCAGACATGCATAAGCCGTACTGGTTAGCCTAGATTATGTTCAATATTCATTCAAACAGTTCTAACTTCATAACTGAAGTGCATCAAGCTTGCCAAGGAAAACATGTTCACATATCGGGTTATATGGCATCTTCTCCTTCAGCATTATCTACTAAAACTATTTCAGAACTTGTTACTTAAATCCACAGCTCACAAACACATATATAACACTTAAGTTTCTTTTTCTTCTTACATGCTTTTTCAAGATAACAAAGCAAAAGACACTCCTGAAAATACTTAGAACATAATAGAGTTTGTCTAACTTATTTATTACAATAACACTCCTACTTTTCTTAAACACTTTAAATTCCTCAAGATCTCCAAATATCCACGCAAGCAAGCAAGCACCTCATGCATCTTTCCCTACAACAATACTTTGAACTGCCCCAATAAAATGAGACACTCCAAATATTGCAAAGGCAACAAATAGGGTCAGAAATAAATTCTGGTGTGAGTGAAATCAAAGATTCAAAATATCTTGTAAATTCTTAAGGCTGTGCAGAGAGCTTTTATGTTAGATGCTATTCAAATCCAAATTAAAACCTGAGAATATGTATATTTAAGTTTATCTACAAACATACACCCAATCATTCATCCATTCACTTCATTCAGTTGTACATGTACAAAACTCCTATGGATTAACTCCCTAAATTCCATAGCATAATTTCTCATTCTCATCTTTTATTTTGTTTGGTCTGAACTCTTGCCATTGAACACCATGTGTGCATTGCAAAGGGGCTCAGTTCTGTTAACCCTTTACATAGAGGCCTACAGGACTTAAACAAGTCATGCACATACACATCAACCACCTGATGATGAGTAGATCAAGGCACTACTCCTAAATTATTTTTATAATTTAGAGACCAGGCTTATTTATTTTTTTCCTGAGGAATTTTTTCTTTTAATTCCAGAGATACTTATATTCTTTCCTTCATTCTTAGGTCAAGAATTATTAAACTCACTCAAAGATTATATCCAGACATACAAAACATTTATGCAAAATTGCCCACCTTATTTCAAAGTCATTTTTGCTTTAATCACAATTTTCTAAAACCTGCTTATATTTTTATTTCTAGAAAATTTTCCATTGCTTACATAAATCTGGAGAAGTCATATGCAATACTATGTTTATTTTTATTGTGAACATAGGATATGGTTTTTGAGAAAAACCCATAAAAACTTATTGGCTTATGATCTGAACAAATCAGCACATATTTGTAATATTGCATTGTTCATACCATTTTTAATATAAACTAGGCATAAGCATGAATCTCGTTATTCACACTGCCTACTTCTTTTCTTTCATTGATACCCTATTTCACAGTAAAACATTTAATTCATTTTCATATAAAAACTAGAATATAAAGTCTATTTCTATGATTAGTGTATTTGTTTGATTATCTATATTTTAAAACAAAAACTGAAACCATCACAACAAGTCAAAATAGATTAAAATCTCATTCAAAAATCCAACCAGAATACCATCCATGATCAACATATTTTCATCCAGAGAATAAAATCAAACAGAAAATCATAATGTAATTTTTATATAAAATGACTTGGCTGCCCTTAACTTGGGTCTTAATGCCTCAAATCTCATAAGTGATTAATCACTCACCTTCCTTCCTCTTTTCCCCGAAAATGCTTAAGCTTGAAGATATTATGAGTTTTGCTTTTCTTCTTTTTTTTTTCTTTTTTTTCTCTGTTTTCTCTCTGAAACAAAACTGCTGCTCTCTTCTCATTTTAAAACATTTAGCTAGGGTTTTGTAGAGAGAAAAGCCCATTTTATCCTCATATAATTTAGAAAATCATGTATATATGTTTATGGCTAAATGTGCCATTTTCTTTTTGATTTCTATTTCAGGCAAAAGCAGTTACTTCTCTGCTTTTCTGTGTTCATGCTATTTGCATGATTCACCTACACATCATCTTTGTGTGACTCAGATACATTGTATACTTTGTTAGGCCTGAATAGTTCTCTTATATTTCTTTTTATTATATTTTTTTTTCTAGCTATTATTTCAAACCATTTATTTTTTCCTTGATTTATTTTAAGAAGGTATTTATGCACAACAATAATAAACTGGTTCTCATGCAATTTAGTTATCAGAAGGACTTTATCTTATCATTTTATACTTCTCTGGCTACTCATATCTAATATATATATTTTTATATATAGGAGATATGTGTATATAAAAACTCACTCATATTTGATCATTTTCTTCCCATTATACTTTATTGAAAAATCTCTATCCTCTTATTTAATTATTTCACTTACTCCTAATATTTATTTTTCAAACTATTCTATTCTTAAATATTTCCTATTAACTGATTTTCTTTCTTTTTTTAATTATTTATCTCAAAATTTTGGGTCTTCACATACTCCCCTCCTAAAAGGAAATGTGTCCCACAATTATTATTATACTATTTTTCATTACATAGTATAATTTTATTTCAGAAATTTCAAACAAAAAAAACTCATGCATTCAAGACCAATCAAATACATATAAGTAATATTTAAATGTATTATAATTTTTAGGCATACCTTTAAGCCAAAAATAGATTAGGATATTTATCCTTCATCCTATCTTCAGCCTCCCATGTACAATCATTTTCATCTAAGCTCCACTGGATTTTAACCAATTTAATTATTTTATTTCTCAATTTCTTTTCTTCTTTAGCCACAATGCCCACTGGTTCTTTCTTATAAACCAGATTTTCTTGAATTTCAACATATGTAGGAGATTCAAGAATAGTCTCCTTATCATGCACCCATTTTCTCAATTGAGATACATGAAATACATCATGTATATTACTCAATTCCTCTGGCAATTTTAGCTTATAAGCCAAAGTTCCTATTCTTTGAATAATTTCATATGGACCAATATATCTTGGTGTTAATTTTCCTGCCTTGCCAAACCTTAGTATCTTTCTCATTGGCGAAACTTTGAGGAATACATAATTTCCTACCTCAAATTCCACTGGCCTTCTCCCTTTATCTTCATATGCCTTTTGTCTTTCTTGTGCTGCTCTCATTCTCTGCCTTACTAATTCAATTCTTGCAGAAGTTTCCTTCACATGTTCTGGTCCAAGCAATACTCTTTCACCTACCTCCATCCAACATGCAGGAGATAAACAAGGCTTTCCATACAAGGCCTCAAATGGAACCATACCTATAGTGGATTGGTAGCTATTGTTATAAGCAAATTCAGCTAAGTAGAGATGATCTTCCCAGCTGCCTCCAAAGTCAAGTATACATGCTCTAAGTAAATCCTCTAAAATCTTGTTAACAATCTCAGTTTCCCCATCTGTTTGTGGGTGGTAGGCTGTGCTTAAGCTTAATTCTGTCCCCATGGCTTCTTGAAAGCTACCCCAGAACCTTGAAGTAAACAAGGTGTCTCTATCACTAATGATAGTCTTGGGGATGCCATGTAATCTTACTATCTCTTTCACAAATAATTGAGCTAACTTGTGAGCATTTCTGTTTGAATTCACTGGAATAAAATGTGCTGTTTTTGTAAGCCTATCAACCACTACCCAAATACTATCATTGCCTCTTCTTGTTCTTGGCAAGCCATCTACAAAATCCATTGAAATACTTTCCCATTTCCAGGTAGGCACTTCTAAAGGTTGCTGTAGGCCTGAGGGTCTTTGGTAATCTGCCTTAACTTGTTGGTAGGTTAAACACTTTGCTACATACTTTGCCACTGCTCCTTTCATTCCTAGCCACCAATAATTCCTTTTAAGATCATGGTACATTTTTGTACCTCCTGGATGTATGGTGTATTTGGTCTTGTGGTGCTCATCCATAACCTCTTGCTTCAGTTCTTCCACATTGGGTATGCAGAGCTTCCCTTTCTTCCTTAAGTAGCCTTTATCATCAACTTCATAATTTTCCACTGATATGCCTTGTGATATCATGTCCTTCTTTTCCTTTAAATTAGTATCTTGATTTTGCATTTTTCCTATTTTATCAACCAGGGTTGATCTTAAGGAAATGAGACTTAATTTCCCATATTCAATCATGTCTCTGTGTGCCTTATCCGATGCATCAATTTCTTTCTTTATTTCTACTTCACTAAGGATTGTTAAATCCTTGAATTCAGTCATCATTAAACTTGCCAATCTTGATTGATGCCTACTCAATGCATCTGCTACTTTGTTAGCCTTTCCTGGAGTATACAATATATTAAGATCATAGGCAGCTAAAAATTCTACCCACCTATGTTGCTTCATATTCAATTCTTTTTGGGAAAAAAATACTTAAGTGATTTATGGTCTGTGAACAATTCAAATTTAGTACCCAACAAGTAGTGTCTCCATAGCTTCAATGCATAAACAACAACAACCAGCTCTAAGTCATGTGTAGCATATCTTGTTTCATTTGGCTTGAGTTGCCTTAATGCATATGCTATGACTCTACTATGTTGCATAAGTACTGCCCCTAACCCAGACCCACTTGCATCTGTATATACCACTAATCCTTCATTTCCCTCTGGAACTTGCAAGACTGGAGCTTCCATCAATGCTTTCTTCAATGACTCAAAAGCTTGTTCACACTTTTCTGTCCATACATATGGTTGCTCCTTTTTGGTTAGTTTGGTCGGTGGAATGGCTATCCTGGCAAAGTCTTTTATAAATCTTCTATAGTAACCTGCCATTCCCAAAAATGATCTCACCTCAGTGTAATGACCCAAGATTTAGGAATCTATTCTGAAAAATATAAATGAATTCAAAATAATTTTTGAATTAATTTTGAAAGGGGAGTGATATAGCTTGATAGTGTATCAGTATGTGTGTACATGTGTGCACAGGAAATGCACATGAACAAAAGCTAAAATCCCTGAACTCTAAGAATAAATACATATTGATATGTATGGAAAAATATATATATATATAAATTAAATCCTTAAAAGCTGAATGCATAAGTAAATATGCATATATGGATGCTACTGAATATTTTTGAGTGTACATGTGCATGTGTGTGTCAATACAGTATGAGGTATAAATATATATATATAGGTGTACTAATTATTTCAGTAAGACTTATATAAATATATATATGTGTTGATAAAATACTAGAGTTCAAATTAGTAAGATAAAATATACAGACATATTTTAGTATATAGGAAGAAAGAAAGAAAAACTGAATATATAAAAAGGAGTAGTCCTCTTGTAAATAAATAAAGAAGGTACATACCATTTACATGAAAGCTAAAAATAGGAAAAATAAGACAAACAAGGAAATGTTTGCTATAGGCAAAATTAGGAAGATTATTTGATAAATAATAAAATCAAGTCACATTTTTGGCATGATTGTAGACAAAGGAAAAAGTATTTTCTGAAAAGCAAAAATTCTGAAAAGAATGTAACCACTTTACTCTTCACCTAAATTAAGCCAGGAAGGGTAGAACTTTGGGTTTAAATAAAATGCAGATAACATGATTTTTCTGGTGGGCAAAAATGGCTTTAGCCAATACCCAAAACCCTAAGGAAGACCCTATATATATACATGTATATGCAGCAGCCTCCTCTCCTTCTCAGAAAAGAACTTTGAGAAAAAAAAGAAACAACACCATAGAAATCATAAGGCAAGGGAAGGAAGAGAGCTTGAGGCTAAAGGCAGAAGTTCATCAATTAATTAAGGAAGCAAAGAAGAGAGCTAGGTGAGAAAACTCACTCAAAAATCTAAGGCAATAAGTCCTAATGTAGGCAGCCAACTATAAGTAATTTTCTTAAAAATATACTTTCATATGAGAATGCTTATCTGTGATTTTAAAACTGAAAATGTTTTGATTCTCTTTGGTTGATCACTTGTTTTATTATAAGAAAGCTTTATGTGTTGTTAGTATACATATATGTTTTATAAATCCAGATCTATGATATGTTAATGTTTAGGAACATAAACAAATACCCAGAAAATAAAATGTTGAAAATAGGCAAGTAGTATTGGTTTTGGCTAAACCCAGAAAGATGTAAATAATGTTGAGCTGCAATATACTTATGTATAAGTGCTGAGGCTTGAGACAAAAAGGAATTAGGGGTGCAATAGGGTTGCCTATGTGCTGATGCTCCTGATTCAATGAAAATATATATATATATGTTCATATGCATAGCAAACAAAATTTTGTGATCCAGTGAAACCAGGTCATTCTGAGTTTAACTCAAGCACAAATGTTTGCAAAAAGGAAAAACTCTCTCAAAAGCCATAAGCCAATGTTAGTTGCCTACACCCTTTTTAAAATACCAGAATGTATACATATGCATACAGAACCTTATTTATTTAGTCACCAATGGTTGTTTGCTTGCTTGTCTCTGTATGGTTTTGAATAATATGAGATGCCATGATATGGATGTTTTAGCTAGTGAAATGGATCACTGAATGGTTTAGTCATGAAAAATCAAAAGAGTTACTATTAACTTAAACCTGATTAGGAAATTTGGGGTCAAGAACACTGCAGGAATGACTTGTGTTCTTGAGTAGCACAAGTTGACACATGGCTTGTTTAAGTCCTGAGATCTTTGTGTAATGGAGTGAATTAGTTCATTACAGTGTGTCCATTGATTCATAAATATTGCAGGTGAGACCAGGATAGATAATTATACCAAGGGAATAATATTTGAGATGATGAGAAAACTAGAGTTTTTCCCAGAATTGAAATATGAGGATAGAATAAATGATTTAACTCATATTGGTTATTTTCCTGTTTGGTATGAATGATTGTTTGATTATGTCTGAATTGTATGCTTGAATGTATATGTCATATTGATATATGTAGTCTCTGGAAAGGAAAATTAAAGTGTGCACATGCACAATGACACAGAGCATGCACACAAGTATGATCTGATTCCAAAGGGCAGAACTTTATGTATATGTATTTAATTTGATTTTAACCTAATTAACTAGTTGCTTTTGTGAATTTTCTCATACCAGAACTGTGTCTGACCCTAGTGTGCTAATGGCATCTGGGGTGTCTCATTTAAAAATGAGGCAGTTTCAAATGCTTTTTCAGGGATTGCAGCAACTAAGTAGGAGTAGGAGCAAGGCTTTGAGAAGAGGATTATAGCATGCTAAACTTAGTTAGATAAGAGCCAAAATGATAAAATCCGCATGTATTAATGATTTAAATTGTTACTTGTATTAAGTGTTGAATATGGGATGGATATTTTGTTAAGTATTTTATTAAGAGATTGACTTGTATCTGGAATTTATGAATCTGGTTAATATCTGATATTAAAGAAGTTAATCAAAATATTGTAAGTGGATTTAGTAAGAACACCATGTTGAAGACTGAATGATTACATTTTATAAATGTATTAGTCAATTTTGAGTCTTTATAAAGGATTTAAGTTTTGGGAAATCTGGATAGTTGATTCTCAGAAAAATTAAATGGTTTTGTCTTTCAAACATGGTAAGTGTATACAAAAGATAATAGGCATAGGTTGAATGTTTTTATGACTGCAAGGTTCCCATAATCTAACTTGTTTCATACAAATGTTTCATGTCTTATTTTTAAAGAAAGGAAGGATCTGTAATAAGGGAATTGAAAGCCAGATCCAAATAGTTGCAGTTATATATGCACATAAACATGTTTTGTGCAAATATTAATACACCCTTTTCCTTTGTATCTGTAATAGGAATCTGAATTTTTATTCAGATTTTAACCAAATGCATTTTAAATTCCAGACAGATTTTATAAGAAGAAAATCAAACATGAATGAAATTTTTATTGCATATAACACTGTACTATGTGTGGATTGATTAAATTCAATCAATCCAATCTCCTCTTGTTTTCCAGAACTCTGATTTAAACAAGAGAGGCATATACATCCTCACATGTATGTGCTTATCTTTGTGAAAGTACTGATATATTTATATTGGTTAATTGTTTTGATCCTGGATGTATTTTGGTTTATTGGAAAAAGAAAATGACCCTGGAAAATATAATTGTAATAAATGATCAATCTATATATCATCTCTGATAGTTCTAAGGAAGTTTAAATCGAACTTAAAAGTGTAAATGAATGTAGGTGGACATCCAGACACATATAAATTGAATGTGCATATGCATGTACATAGAAATCGAATTTAGACGACAATCTAAATAATTTAGACGTCTGAGATTAAACTTAGACGACAGTCTAAATAATTTAGACGTCTAAGGTTAAATATAGACGTCTGTCACAAAATAATTAGATGTCTGAATTCAGTTCAAAATGTCTTTTTCTCTCTGTTTCAATTTTTGATCTATGAGCCGTCTGTCATAATTAGATAGACGTCTGTAATTAAGTTTAGACGCCTGTCATAAGAATTTAGACGTCTGAACTGCTGATTTTGTCTAATTTGCCTATTTAGAAAAGAAATAAGTGGCTATGTCAATAGCTTGTATGGCATTTTGATTTCTACGTGATTTAAATTCCCTTTGATGGAAAATAAAAATCCTTATGAAATTAGGGTAGAAATAGGAGGGTCATTTCACTCAGTCACTGATTTGGGTCTACTCCATGACTGCACTGCCATGACTTTGTTTGGGTCTACACTAACCCCCTGTTGAGATATAATGTGTCCCAAAAATTTAACTTCATTTTGCCAAAATGTGCACTTGGTAAATTTTGCCTTTAAATTATGTGATCTTAGTTTTGATAAAACCAGATGCAAATGCTTTGCATGCTCCTCTTCTGATTTTGAATATACCAATATGTCATCAATAAAGACAACCACAAATTTGTCTAGAAAATCTCTAAATGTCCTATTCATTAAATCTACAAAATAGGATGATGCATTTGTCAATCCAAAGGGCATTACTAAAAATTCATACAGCCCATACCTTGTGTTGAATGTAGTGTATTTAATACTTTCCTCCTCAACCTTCATCTGATGGAACCCAGAGGCTAAGTCTATCCTTGAAAAGATTTTTGCTCCATTTAATTGGTCAAATAAATCATCAATTCTGGGGAGTGGGTATTTGTTCTTGATGGTAACTTTGTTTAATTCCCTGTAATCAATACACATTCTTAGTGTACCATCCTGCTTCTTCACAAATACCACCGGAGAACCCCAGTTGGAACTGCTAGGCCTTATGAAGCCTTTCTGCTCCAATTCCTCTAATTGCTGTTTTAACTCCACTAATTCTTTTGGACCCATTCTGGTAGGCTTCTTGATGATAGGACTTGCTCCTGGAATTAATCTTATTTGAAATTCAACTTGCCTATCTTCTGGAACTCCTATTACCTCTCCAAAAACATCTGGGTATTCTTTTATCACTTCTATATCTTCTAAAGTCAATTCTTTTTCAATCATGCTCTATATTTGATTAAGACAATTTGTTTTGGCTATTTCACTCATGATTATAACATTTTTACCATTTTATGTTTTCAAAGAAATAGTAAAATTTTCTAAATTCAAAATTGCTTTGAATTTACTCAACCAATCTACCCCTAGAATAATTCCTATTCCAGGATATTTCAACACAAATAAGTCAGATTTGAACATATTTCCTCCTATGTTTAATTCTACTTCCAAACACTTTAATTCTAACAGACAAGAGCTACCTAGGGGACTCTGAATAAACAAGGGTTTTTCAACTAAATTGCATGTGAGTGCCAATTTATCCACTATGTCTTGTGATATTAGAGAGTGTGTAGCCCCAGTGTCATATATAACTGAGATTGGATAATTTTTAATTAGAAGTATACCTTCCAATTGTCCAGAATTTCCCACTGCACTTGCCTTTGCTTTGCCTTCCAATGCTCCTACCTTTGCTCCTTTCTTGAACTCTGGGCAATTCCTTTGGATATGGCCTTCTTTCCCACAATTATAGCAACTGAATGGGGTCTTCTTAGCTGCTTGACACCTATTGCTCATGTGTCCTTCTTTGCCACAGTTGTAGCAAGTAACTTTCTTCTTTGCTTCCCCACTAGTTGCTCCTTCAACCTTCATATCTGCATTCTTTTTGTCATAGGGATGTGCTCTATTTTTCCCCTTCTTTTGGTTATTAGCCCTCATGTTCCTAAATTTCTCTCTGGCATTATCATGTTGTTCAAAAGAAAGAGTGAGATCTATGACTTGATCAAATGTTTTGTCTTTGTATGGTAGCATTGCTCTACTTAAACCAGCATTTCATCCTTGTATAAACCTTGAATTCTTTGATTCCTCATCCCCTATGAGCATGGTTCCATACTTAGACAAGCTCTCAAATTTTTGAGTGTATTCAGTCACACTCATTGGCCCTTGTCTCAATTTTATAAATTCCTCAAGCAGTGTTGCCTTAGCTGTTGTTGGAACAAATCTAGCCTCAAGCATATCCTTGAATTGATCCCATGTTATCTCATTCTCTGGTCTTCTTGTGATGATTACCTCCCACCAATCTTGTGCTGCTCCCTTGAGCCTTCTGGAAGCTATTTGCCTCTTCCTTTGATCATTTATTTGCATGTCTGCAAATATTCTTTCTAAGGTTCTCAGCCATGTTTGCACACCCATGACTCCTTCAGTGCCTTCAAAATCCTTGCCTCCTAAATTTGAAAATGTTTTTAATAGCTTAGCCAACTCCTCATGAGGATTTCCTTCCCTCTGCACTGCTCCTTCCCTAAATGCCCTCGCCAAGTCTTGCAAATTGACTAATGGTGTTGCATTAAAGGATCCTGCTCCAGTGCTTGGTGGTCTTCCTACCATGATTCACTATTCAATTGTATAGCTAGTTAGTCTTGTTTCTAATTTAATTATTTCAGCAATTTATTCCTACTGAGAATATTATGTTTATTATTTTTTTTTTTTCATATGCTATGTTCTTGTTAACATAGCTCTGATACCAACTGAAATGACCCACTTCTTTTGGATTTATTTTTCAGTAATTTTCTATTGAGTTTTTTATATATATATGCTAATGGATCACTTCTCTTAACTAATTACCCAAGATCTAGAATTTACCAATATAAAAATATCAGTATATAAGTCAATTCAAGTCATTTATACATGTGAAGATATATAAACGTTTCCTTGCTTATCAGAGTATTAGAATTAACAAGGAAAATTCAATCACACAATATTTCTCATATTTCAGAGAATTGGTGTCACATAGCCATTTCTACTTTTTAATTTTCTCCTTTTGATCTCAAGCTTGATTAATATTAAATTCAAATATTGCCACTTATTATTTTCTTGCTTTACTTCTCAAATTAATTGATTTCTGGATTTACAAGCCATACATTTGATTTCTGGAATTTTGTGATTTGATACTTGTTGTTTTAGATTAAATAAAGGTGGTCTAAAACAACTCATACATGTTTGTTAGCCCGGGATTTATATTTCAAACACCTACAATTTTATGTCAGGTAAAATATTCCTATTCTGGTTCATTATGTATATTTATTTATCATACGAATAATGAGGTGATAAACTAGGTTGAAGGCCAAGCAGAGAAAAACAATACATTTGATCTAAGTGCAAACACAAACATGCACAAACCAATCATGACAGACAAAATGCACGTTTCCAGATTAATAGAGCAAATAATGATTACATGAGTGATAGTGTTGTGATCTACTTTATAAATCATACAACTTCTGATATCTGGAGCTAGAAAAAGTGTTGAATCTGGTTTTTGAAAGATCTTTGCACTCTTCTGGACTAAAACATATAGAAATGGTGTTCTGAACCTTTAAACACTTTACAACATTTCCCTGCCTACTTGTTTGTATACATGTTGTCTACCCTTAATTTTGTCTTGCCACTTAGTATCAGTTTTGAAGTAGTATCAGATTTTTCCCACTTAGTATCAGTTTTGAAGTCATAGTATCAGATTTTTCTCCATTCCAATTTTTCCAAGTTTTACCCATTTATAACTTCCAGGTTTTATGGTATCTTTCAACTTAGCTTACCCTATGGTTTAGAGACCAGGCTTATTTATTTTTTTCCTGAGGAATTTTTTCTTTTAATTCCAGAGATACTTATATTCTTTCCTTCATTCTTAGGTCAAGAATTATTAAACTCACTCAAAGATTATATCCAGACATACAAAACATTTTTGCAAAATTGCCCACCTTATTTCAAAGTCATTTTTGCTTTAATCACAATTTTCTAAAACTGCTTATATTTTTATTTCTAGAAAATTTTCCATTGCTTACATAAATCTGGAGAAGTCATATGCAATACTATGTTTATTTTTATTGTGAACATAGGATATGGTTTTTGAGAAAAACCCATAAAAACTTATTGGCTTATGATCTGAACAAATCAGCACATATTTGTAATATTGCATTGTTCATACCATTTTTAATATAAACTAGGCATAAGCATGAATCTCGTTATTCACACTGCCTACTTCTTTTCTTTCATTGATACCCTATTTCACAGTAAAACATTTAATTCATTTTCATATAAAAACTAGAATATAAAATCTATTTCTATGATTAGTGTATTTGTTTGATTATCTATATTTTAAAACAAAAACTGAAACCATCACAACAAGTCAAAACAGATTAAAATCTCATTCAAAAATCCAACTAGAATACCATCCATGATCAACATATTTTCATCCAGAGAATAAAATCAAACAGAAAATCATAATGTAATTTTTATATAAAATGACTTGGCTGCCCTTAACTTGGGTCTTAATGCCTCAAATCTTATAAGTGATTAATCACTCACCTTCCTTCCTCTTTTCCCCGAAAATCCTTAAGCTTGAAGATATTGTGAGTTTTGCTTTTCTTCTTTTTTTTCTCTGTTTTCTCTCAGAAACAAAACTGCTGCTCTCTTCTCATTTTAAAACATTTAGCTAGGGTTTTGTAGAGAGAAAAGTCCATTTTATCCTCATATAATTTAGAAAATCATGTATATATGTTTATGGCTAAATGTGCCATTTCCTTTTTGATTTCTATTTCAGGCAAAAGTAGTTACTTCTCTGCTTTTCTGTGTACATGCTATTTGCATGATTCACCTACACATCATCTTTGTGTGACTCAGATACATTGTATACTTTGTTAGGCCTGAATAGTTCTCTTATATTTCTTTTTATTATATATTTTTTTTCTAGCTATTATTTCAAACCATTTATTTTTCCCTTGATTTATTTTAAGAAGGTATTTATGCACAACAATACTAAACTGGTTCTCATGCAATTTAGTTATCAGAAGGACTTTATCTTATCATTTTATACTTCTCTGGCTACTCATATCTAATATATATATATTTTTATATATAGGAGATATGTGTATATAAAAACTCACTCATATTTGATCATTTTCTTTCCATTATACTTTATTGAAAAATCTCTATCCTCTTATTTAATTATTTCACTTACTCCTAATATTTATTTTTCAAACTATTCTATTCTTAAATATTTCCTATTAACTGATTTTTTTTAAATTATTTATCTCCAAATTTTGGGTCTGCTTGGTGGTGGAGAAGACAACTTCTCTTAGCTTAACACCCTTCTCTGAGACATACGAGCTCAGAGGTTGTATGCTTATGGGAGTCAAATAGTGATCAAAGGAATGGCAGTGTGGCATTCAAAGTAGAACCTGTTATGATCAAAGCATGGTTTTGTATGAAAAGCGTGGCTTTAAAGAAATTGAGCGTAGCCTCACTAGCCTCACATCCCGGAATATGATATGGGATACTATGTGGTCTGATAGACACAAATTTGGAATAAGTGAGTATGTATGGTGGAGTCCAATACGTTGGGTCCTTTGGGGAATACGTCCCTCAAGCCATTTATTGCCCCATTTTGATAAAGTAGTTAGGTTGAGAAAAGCAGGGAACTATCGATTATCAGTGGTAGTATAGCAAGTATAGTTCCAAGTGACTAGTTTGAGAAAAGCGATTAAGGCACCGTAGGAACTATGTTTGTTATGCGTGGATCGAAGAAAAGGTCACTAGTTCTCTATCATGTTGGAAGTCAAATCCCAATACGAGATATACGGTTTTGATTGTAGTCCTAAAATAGCTGTAAAGACTTGCAAACATTTCAGCTACCCCTTTTTGTTATCATATATTCCGTTCGGTATGTTCCGTTGACCTAGTCCGGATATATTACCTTAGAATTAGTCCAGATATTGATACCTTATTTGAATAAGTTTATTTGAAAAGTGTTTTCAAAGGAATATCATTAGAAATAATATCAAATGCTTTGATATAAAAGTGTTTTAGTTATCATAAGATAAAAACCCATCCGTGTTTATGTGTGGGCGTGGTCTTATGAGATACCCTTCTTTTCAAAGATTTTGATAACATAGTATTTTAAATTTCGAGTATCTCACGCTGGTTTATTAAGCCTGATCCGGGTATTTTTAATACTCAGGTCTGATCCGAGTAGTTTTAGGTTTAGTTGAAGACGGTTGGAGTTTCCCGAGGAGAGCTGGAGATCTTCATCATCGTATGGACGTATTCTATTATCTGCTTCATCTATTGCATTTGTTTTGTTGTTTTCAGCATTTGTAAGGACAGAGGTTTATAACTGTCCAGGCTGAATCTAGGTTAGACTCTAATATTGTATTTTAAAAATTTTCGCCGTAAAGATTATATTGAAATAATATAGTATTCCATTCGTGTAAGATTTTGTTATGTCTTTATTTTCATTCTACCCTTAATGATCCTCTTATTCGTGCAATTTGAATTGGATATGTATGGTTTATTATCGATTCAAAAGGTACGGAAAATCAGGTCGTTACAGTCATGTGCCTGGAACAGCCAGAATCCAGGTAACACTGTTGTTGTTCCTTAGCCTGCCAACACACCTACACGAGAAAAGATTTTTATGACCTATTTGTTTTTATAGGTCCATGGTTGTTAGTCGCAAATGATTTTGAAAAATATGTTTGTGTAGACCCAAGACAATCTATATTTGTTCCTTTCGGCACCCAGATTTGTTTGACTTTAAGGGATTTTATATTCGAGCCTTTTGGAACCCAAATTGGTATGGTTTTCACGTGTTTAGGTCTATACCTGCAATTATTGTGATTGTGTCCAATTTTTACACAAATCGTGCACTTGGAATTGACTTGATTAATTTTGCTTCTAACATGTTCAGTTTGGGTATATCCAAGTCCTTCTTTAATAGGATTAACAGTTTGTTTCCATAATAACATATTTAGTGATTTTTCTCCTTTGGAGAATTTTCCTAAAGTTGTAGACAATTGTTGGACTTGTGTTTTGAGAGATTCATTTTCATTCAACAACAGAGTGCACCTTTTAATAGAATTTTCTCTCCTAGTATTTTTACTTTCTTTCAAAATCAAAATTTCATTTTCATGTGATTTAACTGTAATTTCTGATTTTTTAATCTCTTCTTCAAATGATGGACACTTATCACACTTAGGGCTCTTATTTGGATAGTTTTTAACCAATTGATCAAGCTGTTTATTTAGTTCTACTAAACTATCTCTTTGTGATTCAATTTTAGCATACTTATCCCTAAGTCATTTAAAATAGCTATTTACCTCATGAAAATATATAAGTAATTCTGAATGAGTAAGTTTTGATACCTCGCTTGGCTCGTCATTATCACTGTCAGTTGTTTCCCCTTGAAGACACAAATTTTCTTTTTCACTCTCACTGCCAGTGCTTTTATCAGCTTCATCAGTTTCATCCCAAGTAGCTGCAAAACTTCTCCTTTTTGGTTTCTTTCCTTGGCTGAGCCGATTCTGAGGACAATTTTGCTTGATATGACCGGGTTTATTGCAGTTGTAGCAGATGATCTCCTGCTCTTCTGAGTTGTCTAGAACTTTGACTATTCTGCTTTTCAGTTGCTAATTTAGAGCTGGATTTCCATACTTGTGATTCCACCTTTTGAATTTCTTTATTATCAGCGCCAGTTCTGCTGCACCATCATCATCATCTTCACTTTCAGTTATTCCTTTGAGAGCTATTGATTTCTTTCGAGTATCACCTCCTCCAAGTTCTTCCTTGAATTTCATGTCTAGCTCATAAGTGGTGAGATTTCCAATGAGTTCTTCAACTTTAACTTGTTTCAAATCCTTTGATTCTTGAATGGCAGTAACTTTTGCTTCAAAATTTCATGGATAGACTGAGGATTTTTTGGACTATTTCCAATTATGTGTATGGTTTTCCAAGAGCTTTTGATTTGTATACGAGATTAGAAAGTCGTCCATACATCTGTTTGACATTTTAATCCTTGGCCATTGTGAAATTCTTGTATTCGCTACTAAGTATGGCAAGGCAAGATTCTTTGACTTGGGAGGTTCCTTCATGAGTCACTTCAAGTGTGTGCCAAATTTCCTACGCAGTTAGACAATGTGAGACACGATTAAATTCAATTTGATCTAATGAATAGATAATAGAATTCATGGCTTTAACATTAGCATTTTGCAGTTTATTTTCAAGATCTGTCCATTGATCCATAGATTTTTCTATTTCCTGATTATCTACAATTATTGTTAGTGTCCTATATCCCGTTTTATTAATATTCCACGCATCTATGGTTTTCAGAAAGATTTTCATTCTATTTTTCCAATAAGCATATTCACCATTGAACACGGGTGGTCTAACTATGGACTGACCCACAGCAAAAGCATTATTAAAAGAAGCAATTTAAAAAATCAAATTTTTAATTGAAAAATTGGTTTTTGTTCCTATCTCTGATACCACTTGTAGGATCGATTTCACCCTAGAGGAGGGGGGTGAATAGGGTGGTACTAATAATAATAAAAATTAATGCGGAAATAAAAGCAATCACAGATAATAAAATAGAAAGATAATGCATAAGAGATCACACACAAATTTACCCAGCTTCGGCAAAACCCTGCCTACGTGCTGCCCCCAAGGTTTCTACTAGAAATTAAGTAGTCAGACGCTTACACACGTAAACTTGCGACACCCGCTAACGACTAACCTAACTCTACGCTCAAAACCCTGCCACAATTCAGCCACCGAGTTGCGAATTCTCGAACTACACCACCGTAGTTCGTAACCTAATCACACGACTATAAAGTTACACAGTTTAAAAAAGAAAAATTACAACTAAAAATAAATAAACAAAACCCTATATAAAAATTTAAGCTCAAACCAAACAATATGGCCGACCCACTTATTTAATAAAAGATAGTCTCCTCTTTTCTATTTTTACTCGTGGCCGCCTCTTTTGCTTTGCGAAATCAATGTCCGTCCTTTGCTCGCGAATACTAGGGCTTTGAATTGAAGCGCCGCTGTTAATTGATGTCGTTCCTTTAGTTAGCTTCGATGCTCCTTGTTATGTGCTCTTCAATTTGCTTGCAGTCGCTTCCAGGATTGAGTTCGAAACTGTGAATTTGGTATGTGATTTTTTCCGTTTAATTGCTCTATTGATTTGGGATTTAATTTCAATCTTGGCTTTGTGACTTTTGCTTGAACTTGAATCCCTGTTTTTGCCAATGATGTAACGTGTTTAATTTATAGGGATAAAATCCCTAAATTTTCGTTCGTATATATTGTTTGAATTCTTCATAATAATTTTATCCGGCCATTCGATTTTGATTGAATGATGGTGATTACTCTGACTTGTTCATTTCATACGTTGTTTGAATAGTTTGAGTCGGTTCCATTATTTTCTCTGATGCATTTGCTTGCATGAGTCGGTTCCCTTCTTTTCTCCTTTGAATTCGGTATTTGAATTTTTGAGATAATATTTTGACTTTTAAATTCGTGTTTATCATTGTTCAATTCACTGACTTGTTCAACTGATAATTTCTCTGATTAACTTCATTGCAGTATTTTCCTATTCCTTGACTAGTTCGAATACTTTCATGTTGCTGGAGTCTTGTACTTGTGTTAAAGTCTTGTTGCATGTTGACTTCGACTAGTCTGCATTTCTTCGAGTCATACTTGTATTGCTTCGATCTCTATGTGTATTCTTTGAACTCATATAGGTGTATACATATATATGTGCATATATGTATACATGTGTACATGTTTATGTCTTCACTTTGCTTGTTGGAATCTGCATATCATGTATTCTCTTCAGGTGCTTTTGTATTTTGTTCCAGTTGACTGGTCATGCTCTGACTTTTGTACATGTGATTGCATATCCATAGTTGTCTCATGTAGGCGATCTAGTGTCTACCACTGCTCCGGTCTAACTGCTTTGAGTTGAATTCTCTATTGCTTCGAGTCATTATAATTAAGTCTTGCATTTGCTTCAAGTTACAATTGCAGTTATATTCTCTATTGCATTGTATTAAACTAGGGTCTGACATTATTGTGTTGCAGATTTGAGCATGTTTCATGTTGTATTGGTTCACAATTTTGAGTATGCACCATATGTTGAAATTGTGTATGTCTTTGGTCATTGCCTGGCTCTGGTTCCAATAAGTTCACCATTTTCCATGTTCATACTTGAGTTTGTTGAACTGAGTTTGGTTGCAGTATTGCTTTATATGCATGTACATTTAGTTCAAATCATGTTTCCTCTTTTGTTGCATATGTGTATACGTGTGCTAGTTGCTGCATGCACCTCTTTGGTCTGGTCTGTGATTGCTATGGCTTCTCTGTCCTCAATTCTGGTTGTTCATGCCTTTGATCTAGTTGAGTAGTTTGCAATCTTGAGTCATGTGTACATTTGTTTGATGAGTCTTCATGTTGGTTGTGCTTGAGCTTTTGAAGTGATATGTGTATCTGAACATGTTCATGCATTATCCTTTGTACATGTGACCACTTTGACATGTTGTATGTGTTATCCTTGCACTTGATTGTTGGGGTCTTGTTGTACACACTGGTCTCGGGAGTTTTGCATTGCTTTTGAATCATACATGTATGTGTGTGATCTTCTTGGAGTCTTTGTCCTTCTGTCTTGTATTCTATGGCTTGCTTGGTTCATTGAGAATCTACTTCCAGTGTGCTTACTTTGTACATGTGTTGATGTCTTCATTTCACATTCCTTCTGACCATGTCATGTTGAGTTGCTTCATATGTACATCGTGTATGGTAGCATGTTGTATGTTGGTCTAGCTGTGTCTGGTGTACCTTGAGTCTTGTTGCACTGAACCGCTAGCTCGATCTGGTTTTGAACTGGTGTTTTCTTTGCATTGCTTTGAGTTGAATTGGTGCTTGCATGTCCATATATACTGATATGTGTTTGTGAGCCTGGTTCTTGTTACATGTTTGCTCGAGTCTCTGTTTCATGTGGTCTGCACTTGATACTTTGTACATGTGCTGGTCTGGGTTCATTGATGTGTTGAGCCTGATCGTGTACATTTGAGTCCGGCCATTGTATTGAACTTTTATTCATGTTCATTGACTCTCGTACTTGACCATTCTATTTTTGTTTTGTATTGCACCTGAGTTTAATCCACCATTTTGTAACATTCCCCCTTTTGACCGCCTCCAGTCAGAAATTAAACCAACTAGAAACGTTCAAAAAGACGAATTGTTATTTAGTTTATAAGGTTTAAACAGAATCAACCACAGAAACACAGAATAATAACAATGAATTTAAAACAAATGAATCTTTATTTCATTACTATAAATCTTTTTGAATACATCAGAGTTTATACAATTTTAATACTGATACAGCGGAATATCTTAAAATACAATTTTCTCGAAATAAATGATTCTTTACTCTCTCTCTCTCTAACTTCGCTGCTCGAAAATCTTCAAGCTGTAAAAATACTCGATCTGACCCGAGTATTATATTCAAAAGAAAATAATACACAGGCCGGTCTAATTCAAACCAGTTTATTAGTGCATAGAGGCAGTAATAATTTAAATAGACGACAGTCACAATAATTCCCGTCTATCCGACTCTTTTAACAAAGAAATCGGATAACGAAAATTTTAACACGAAACAGTGTTAAACAATAAATCAGCAGATTTAAATCATCAACAGAGATAAACAGTGTTATTGGCTGCCGTACACGCACGCGTGTACGGCCTCGCCAATACGGCATAGAAGATCAATGCATCACGACGTAAAGAAATATCAATTCAAAACTGTCGATTTGGGTGGCTGCAGTGCACGCACGCGTGCACTGCCTCGCCACTACAGTGCGTAGAAACTGCAAAGGTCAAAGTTTTTAAAAATAGGAAAGTTTTAAATGCCATGTGAATCAACATCAGAAACTCCAAGCAACCGATTAAATCATAAAAGCACAAGGCACTACAAATCGAATGGAGATGAATTAGATGTGAGGGGCGAAAACCACTCACCTCCGTCAGAAGCGGTCGCGAATGAATGCGAGGGGGAAGACGAAGTCGAAGCTGTGGCCTCCCAAAGACGAGCAAAATCGAAGAAGCCCTAGCTATTTGGAGACGACGAGGCCGAAGTCCAGAATCGCCAGAGAATCGAAATCGCCGAAGCCCTAATTTTTGTGGAGGAGAACGAACGAGAGAATCGTGGCCGCCATTTATTTTCTTTTCTTCGATTTAGGTTTAGGGTTTGTGAATGAAATGAGAAAGGGATCGGGTATAGGGTTTTAAACGAAATGAATGGGCCGAGATAAAATTTTAAAGCCCAAAACCCTTTAACAATTTTTTTCTTGTTTTCTTCCAAAAGGATTCTAACCGATTCAAAAATTCCAACAACAATTTTTATTAAACGAATTCCAATTCGAATCGAAGCTCCTATAAGCAATTAACTAGCAGAGAAATCGTTTAACAATGATATCAAATCGATGCGAAAACCCCGGTTATCACCGAAATTTAAATTGAATCCGAATAGATTTTCTACGCGTTTATACGTCGTATATTCACAAAACAACTCTGATAAATACGAAATTTGAAATCCGGTAATAATTTAATATTACGGACCCAATGGAACTGGTTTCATTAAATTCCGAGACTGTGCCTCGGAAGACTATTTTTAAATTCAATTTAAACGATAAAATTTCAAAACTAAACAAATCGCTTTCAAATTCAATTCTGAAGCTTCTATTACCTTCAGTATTATCAATATGAATTTTCTAAGCCTTTAAATTATTTTTAACCGGCTTAATATTGAAGATTCAAATTTTATTCAACTTTCAATAGATTAAATTCAAAAATTAAATCGCCAATTCATTTTGATAATTTGAAATTCAAGTCAAATCATCGTTCAAATATTTAAAATTAATTAAATATTTTTCAATTTAAATTGTTCAAAATTCAGGGTCGTTACAAACTCCCCTCCTTAAAAACTTTTCGTCCACGAAAAGGAAAAGTTGTTAGATTTTCATCGATATTTATACTCTACTCAATTTTTCTAAGCTTGAAACTCAATACAAATAAATGAATATAAGATTCATTCCATTTGTTTAATCTCACTAGTTCTGTTTATCTTCTCTTTTATTCAATGATTTCTACAATCATTGATTTCTAAAATCAAAACGCAAAAGTCTTTTGCTATATTTTTCGATTTATAAACTCAGATTCAAACTTAAAACCCATCGTGCTAGAGATTTATAAATTATCTCTTCCAAAGCTGTGGACTTTCAAAACATTACAAAGATCCTCTTCCTTAGTTCATTAAGTTGGAATTTCGTAATTTTACTTTCAGATCATTGATTTGCTATTTACAGTTTGAAAATACTTGCTAACTCGAAATTTAACAAGTCCATTTTCGTTCTCACAGACATTAGGCATACGCTGGCCAGGCGCAGGTCTAAAAATCTCCAAGTACTAAACATACTTGCTTCAATTCCCAGTGAAAATACTTTTAAAAATGGATATGGAAAGCACGTTCCCCCATGGATTACAGTTCCACCCGACGGTTACGCTACTATCCCAGTAGAGTCGCTTGTGGCTGTAGATTTCTCATCTCTTAAATTTCGCCATGGTTGTCGCCATAGATTGTAGTACACACGGCGGTTACGCTACTATCCCAGTAGAATCGCTCGTGTCTGTAGGCATCACGCCCCTCAAATTTCGCCTGGCATTAGATTGCAGTTTACCCGGCGGTTGCGCCATTATCCCAATGGAATCGCTTGTAACTGTAGGCATCTCGCCCCTCAAATTACGCTAATCATCAATCAAATCTAATCTCATCGCGATGATCTATCGCGAAGGATTTCTGATTCAAATAGTCACTCTGACTAAATGTAAATTCTACGTAGCTACGAATTTCAAATGGACACTCTTCACCAGTTCCAATACCTTCTCTAATAATAAATGGAAGGTACTTTTCCATATCCTCAGTTTAGAAAACATAATATCATATATGTAGTACTTTCATTTCACATTTCGTACATATAACATCTATGTAAACATACATAAGATTTCCATAACAATGTCTTTCTAAACTAACGGTTTCAAATTTACCGCATTCATATATATAAGTTCTGAAAACCTACATATCTCATATTCATAACAAAATAGAGGATTTCAAAATTTTCCTCTAAGTCGATTTGGAAATTTTAAGGTTATCTCAAACCTAATTCATATTCATAATTCCATTTATTATCGACTTTCACATTCAATTTGGATTTCACGCTTACATCGTCAATTCTCAACACAGAATTGATGTCTATCGATATATAACCTCTGAGCTCGTACGTCTCAGAGAAAGGTGTTAAGCTAAGAGAATAAATTCTCCGCCACCAACAGATATATATTTAATAGAGATCAATCGCTATGTCATCAATTCACAATGTTAGACATACAATCCAAATCATCATCTGAAATTCAAAGCTCAACTTATATTGTCTTTGATGTCGAAGTTAAACTCAATTTTAACTCAACGATTCAATCTTTTTGAAAAATTTCAAATTGAACTAATTGTTCAAATTTCTCATTTAACTTTTCAACTTCGACTTCAAAAATGAATTTCAAATCATTTATTCCTTACGGAATATATTCACAACATTTCATTTTTGGAAAAACATTTCCATACTTATTTAAAAATAAGTAATTCACAAATCCAATTTATTTTCAACATTTGAAAATATTCGATATACTTAAATCAAAATTAAGTATATATTTCATCTTTTAAGGAAATCATTCTCTTTCACACATTTATTTGAGTTAAAACGAATGTTACGTAAAACATCGTTACGACAACTCAAAATCACTAGTATAGGGATTCGAAATTTAGATAGATGTATAAATCCCAATACTATACAAAACATTTCCTTTCGGAAATCATTTACTATAACAACAGTGTTATAGTCCATCATTTCCTTATATTCGAAAACGTCTATTTCAACAATGAATGTTGAAATCTATGGTTTTGATATTCAATGCCTTTGAAAACATCTTTTAAAACAATTACTTCGTTTTAAAATATCACTTTCCCAAAAACATGTCCATTTTATTCAATAATATATTCACTGTCCAAAATTGTGAATATACATCGTTTAACAAACTATACAGAATTTACTTATCAAAATAAGTCAGTTTCGAATTTATAAACAACGTTTATAAATTCTATTCCTATTTATAAAGACTTCAATTTATAAAAATTGCTTTACTAACCCATTCCTTTATAACTCAATTTTATATCAGAATTTTAATTTACAAGTAAATTACTTATAAATTCTTTTATTTCGCAACTCCGATTCATTTTATAACTTCACAATTTCAATTCTGTAATTTCCATTCACTTATGAAATCCATTAAATATTTCACTTTTAACACTTATACAATTCCAATATCTTATTAACACTTTCAAATCTTCAATTTAAGCCGTTTATAATAATTCAAAATTTCCAATTTAAACTATTATATAAATTTATCACTTTTCCATCTTCCAAAATAATCAACTAGTTCTTTAGTAAATCATTCATCGACTTGGTTTTCAATTAAATCACATTTGATTCATTCACATTGGATTTTACTAACAGTCATTCATATCCAATTAGTTCACATTCACTAATTTATATTCAAGTTAGTTTGCTTTCAATTCAAATCAAATTTGATTCTCTTTAAATTTACTTATCTTTCAATTTGAATTCAATTCACATAGCTTCCAATTCCATTAATTCAATTTCATTAATACTTAATGAATTTCCATACAATCAACTAGCAACCAATGCACATTCAACTTAACCAAATTTATTTACTTTGCTTACATTCAATTTGGTTCAACATACTTAATTTCAATTGGTTTATATTCCAATTCTGATTGAATTCTTATACTCACCATATTCACTAATTCGCTTTTACAGTTAAAGTTGAATTTCCTTTTTATAACTCAAATTCATATTCATTCTTCACTTTATTAATTCATTTTGATATCAAATTCAATTTGATTCAACATCACTTAAGCCATGTTTCATTTTATCTTCACTTGCATTTATTTTCACCATACAACTTAAGTTCGTCTCAAATTTATTTGAAATTCTATTTTATTTAACTTTTACTAAAGTCAAATTCATATCACTATTTCAAAATTCAGATTTTGTTTTACTTAACAAAACTATTTAACCATTTTAACAACTGGTTTTACTTAAATTCTCATTTTATAAGTTAAACAACTTATTTAATTTAAACTTTCCAATTCATATCATATAATCACTTCTCTTTCAAGTTTAACTTTTCCGTCTCAATAATTTATCAAATCAAGTTCAATTTATTTAACTTCCTTTAGTTAAATTTCAAATCCATATATTTATTAATACTAATTCAATTCAATTTAACTTTTCTTAAGTTAAAAATCTTTATTTTCAAAAACAATTTTAGACTTCTTTGGATTTGAAAAACGTTTCCTTTTTAAAGTGTTTCTAGTAACTATTCATATTAAACATCATAAACTAAGCTTTGTGTAAACCAAAGCTCTGATACCACTCTGTAACATTCCCCCTTTTGACCGCCTCCAGTCGGAAATTAGACCAACTAGAAACGTTCAAAAAGACGAATTGTTATTTAGTTTATAAGGTTTAAACAGAATCAGCCACAGAAACACAGAATAATAACAATGAATTTAAAACAAATGAATCTTTATTTCATTACTATAAATCTTTTTAAATACATCAGAGTTTATACAATTTTAATACTGATACAGCGGAATATCTTAAAATACAATTTTCTCGAAATAAATGATTCTTTACTCTCTCTCTCTAACTTCGCTGCTCGAAAATCTTCAAGCTGTATAAATACTCGATCTAACCCGAGTATTATATTCAAAAGAAAATAATACACAGGTCAGTCTAATTCAAACCAGTTTATTAGTGCATAGAGGCAGTAATAATTTAAATAGACGACAGTCACAATAATTCCCGTCTATCCGACTCTTTTAACAAAGAAATCGGATAACGAAAATTTTAACACGAAACAGTGTTAAACAATAAATCAGCAGATTTAAATCATCAACAGAGATAAACAGTGTTATTGGCTGCCGTACACGCACGCGTGTACGGCCTCGCCAATACGGCATAGAAGATCAATGCATCACGACGTAAAGAAATATCAATTCAAAACTGTCGATTTGGGTGGCTGCAGTGCACGCACGCGTGCACTGCCTCGCCACTACAGTGCGTAGAAACTGCAAAGGTCAAAGTTTTTAAAAATAGGAAAGTTTTAAATGCCGTGTGAATCAACATCAGAAACTCCAAGCAACCGATTAAATCATAAAAGCACAAGGCACTACAAATCGAATGGAGATGAATTAGATGTGAGGGGCGAAAACCACTCACCTCCGTCAGAAGCAGTCGCGAATGAATGCGAGGGGGAAGACGAAGTCGAAGCCGTGGCCTCCCAAAGACGAGCAAAATCGAAGAAGCCCTAGCTATTTGGAGACGACGAGGCCGAAGTCCAGAATCGCCAGAGAATCGAAATCGCCGAAGCCCTAATTTTTGTGGAGGAGAACGAACGAGAGAATCGTGGCCGCCATTTATTTTCTTTTCTTCGATTTAGGTTTAGGGTTTGTGAATGAAATGAGAAAGGGATCGGGTATAGGGTTTTAAACGAAATGAATGGGCCGAGATAAAATTTTAAAGCCCAAAACCCTTTAACAATTTTTTTATTGTTTTCTTCCAAAAGGATTCTAACCGATTCAAAAATTCCAACAACAATTTTTATTAAACGAATTCCAATTCGAATCGAAGCTCCTATAAGCAATTAACTAGCAGAGAAATCGTTTAACAATGATATCAAATCGATGCGAAAACCCCGATTATCACCGAAATTTAAATTGAATCCGAATAGATTTTCTACGCGTTTATACGTCGTATATTCACAAAACAACTCTGATAAATACGAAATTTGAAATCCGGTAATAATTTAATATTACGGACCCAATGGAACTGGTTTCGTTAAATTCCGAGAGTGTGCCTCGGAAGACTATTTTTAAATTCAATTTAAACGATAAAATTTCAAAACTAAACAAATCGCTTTCAAATTCAATTCTGAAGCTTCTATTACCTTCAGTATTATCAATATGAATTTTCTAAGCCTTTAAATTATTTTTAACCGGCTTAATATTGAAGATTCAAATTTTATTCAACTTTCAATAGATTAAATTCAAAAATTAAATCGCCAATTCATTCTGATAATTTGAAATTCAAGTCAAATCATCGTTCAAATATTTAAAATTAATTAAATATTTTTCAATTTAAATTGTTCAAAATTCAGGGTCGTTACACATTTGGTTGGGTTTGACCTTGTGCTCACATGTCCCTGCAATTTTATCAAGTGTATATCAGTGTGCACGGCCTTGTGGCATGTACAGCGATACACTGTGCATGTCACAAGTTGTTTGTGTAGATGAATTCAAAATAAATGATGACGAACAACCCAAATAACTGAGGCAAATGATATTTTCAAACACATACTTTTATTGTATACTGCAAAATATTTCTTTTTCAATTTTACCGCGTCAATGTTTATTTTGCAGATAATTCAGATGCTGGATATAGGCTGGAACAAAGTTGAAGATAAAATACGAGTGTGAGTGAATATATGTAGTGAGTTCAAAATTGTAAATTGAAATTTGTGATGTAATCGAAATTGTAATGTAATTGAAAAATGTATATATGTAGTAAGAGCTCAAATTTGTACTATTTGAATTTGTAATAAAATATTTGTTTGAATTAAATATTTTTTTAATTTTGAATTCTGAGTTGTTTATTTTATTCAACAAATATTTAATTAATTGTGTGAAAAATAAAATAGTACAACAACAAATACATTTAAACGAATATATATATGTTTATTATCGTCAAACAAAAATCATAGGCTATTGTATTCTACAGCATTGGTTAAGTTCTAGTGACTACTGAAGGTGATTGTATTTGGCACTTTAGAGTTTACTCGCTTTTAGTGTGCGGAAAGTGGCTGCTAGATCCTTAGGAAGTTTACTCCTGGATTTCTTTTCAAGTGTAATAATCTAAAATATATCTGAAAGGTTCGGTCATGGCTGCTATCCTTGAGATCGTCTTGTGATCCTATGATTCACCTCCTGTGTACGATCCCCGGTATCGGATCGGTTCGTATGATACCAAATTGTTTGTTTGTATGCTATGGTTCTGTGTACGATCATTAGGATCGTTTTGAGTATAATCTCTTGGATTCTGGATATTTGGATTCTGTGACTATTCTGTGTTCGTGAAATAAATATATATTCTTGGTCTTGTACAAAGAAATATAATTATGACTATTTAAACCTCAGAATTTTGCAAAACTCAAAACATGAAAGTTTTAAATAAAAGTCTAAGCTTTCAAAAAAGAAAAGGATCATCAAATTCGGACTTACGGTTCAAAAGTTATGGCCAAAATAATTCTCATATTTTAAATTCATTGTCATTGTCTTTTATTCTCAGGCAGCGACAAAGAAATATAATTTCGACTATTTAAACCTCAAAATTTTGCAAAACTCAAAACATGAAAGTTGAAGGAGAAATTCTAAGATTTCAGAACATCAAAAATTATTAAATTCCGACAAGACATGAAAATGATATTCCTAAATTCTAACAGTGATTAACATCCAAGATATTCGCAATCAACAACATCAAACAACCAAAGACCATTCAATAACTTATCATCCATTCAATCAACAACTGCAAATATTAGATTATTCTAACTACATAAGGATGCAAATTATCTAGAGATGGATTGCGTGAGTATTTACTCACCTTTTTCCCCTTGTAATAGCATTCTAGAATTCATAACTCAAATCTTTCAGCAATTCCTAGGTTTAATTTCAGAAAATTGAAAAAAAAAAGATTACAATCCCAAACCAAAACCGAGATTAATCATCATAATAGATACACTAGTTGATGGAGGAGATTACCTGAATTCGATTTATACAATTATTGATCAAAAGCCTTTTGTTTTGCAACTAGAATTAGGGAATTTCTTGAGCTAGAATTAATGAGAGCAAGAGAGTATTTGTATCTGTTTTCTAGAACAAAATGAATTAAGGAAGGAAGTATACATACTTCTATTTCTATTTTCTAATTATTCTAAATGGGCGATGAGGGTGAGATGTGGATCCAATAAGCCAGTGTTACTAATTTCCATATTAGAAGAAGTGTTGCTAATTTTAATTTTTACTTAATCACTTATTAAAACACAAATTTGAACTAATTTTCACTTAATAATGTTTTTACAAAATTCATAAATCGATTTCTCGAATTACCAAAACCAAATTAACAAGTTAAAATTCTTGTTTTTAATGATATTGAGATATTACACAAATTTAAATATATACTTTAAAAATGAAAATCTATTCTCATTATTTTCAATAACATAAACTATAAATTGCAAATTTCCATTTTAAACAATAAATCTAATATTAATTGCTTATTTAAATTTATCGCATTTCACAAAATTATCTTAAGATCAATTAGGATAAAACAAAGTAACCATTCTCAAATATTACAATTAATTTCATAACTAAATTTCACAAATCACTAATTATAATTTATTATTTCTAAAAATTATTTTTCAAACAATCAGGTAATTAAAACAAGGTTGTTACAGACTTTCCCCCTTATAGAAATTGCGTCCCCGCGATTTCCTTAATAAAAGAAATCTATAATATAAATTTCTTCATAAAACAATCATTTTTCAACTGGTTTCTAATTTCATTTCTAAAACATTTAATTAATGCCACTCCAAATTATAATGCTAAAATTCAAATTTTTAGTTATCAAAATTTCTCAAAATTCTCAAAAAATTTCTAACACCTCAAATTTGCAGAAAATTTCGCCAACGTCTCCTTTTTGTGGTTAGCATCTCGAAAATTTACAATATGAATATAATTACATAATATACATCGCATCTCATGGATGAGGCATCCTATAGGGAAAAACATAAAAATGTGATATATAATCCGAGATACGTGCCTTATATTTGAAATATTAGCGAGTCCGCTAATATTACTTAAGAAAACAATTTATAATCTTTCAAACGATATCTATTTAACTTCAGATACATGCACCTATCTTAAAAATTCATATTAGTATTTAATCTCAAATTCATTTCATATAGGAGATTGTTAACAAGATTTCTTGTCAACACCCCAAAGTTATACTAAGGAATGAGAATTATCCTTTAGGCAAGTAGAGTAGAATTGAAGGTATGAATCCTTTTTGAATTTCCTATTGAATAGGCTTTAGTAGGCGGGAATTGCTCAAACAGACCTTTTGACTATGTCGAAAGGGTTGGATTCCATGATTAAGGACCTTTCGACTTGTTGAGAAGAATTGGTCTTTCCTCTGAAAGCCTTCCCTTTGATTCTATGGAGGTATCTTAGAAAGTTATTCCTTTGATGGTTACAAACTTGTCGAAGGCCTTGATGGTTGAGTTATTGGGACTTATTCCAAGAATCTGTTACTAAGGTACCGAACCTGTCGGAGGCAAGGTGATTTTGGTGATAAAGCCTTGAACCAGGAATCTGGATTAGGGTTCCGACCTTGTCGAAAGCAGTGAGCTTAACCTTCTTAGGTTTGAACTAGTAATCTCAAGCTACAGTGTTTTGGTGAAGGGTTTTGAGCTTGTCGAAAGCCGGATCCTCAAACTCCTTGTTCTAGTTGAAGGCTTAAGTAAGTTGTGACTTGGTTTCGACCCTGTCAAAAGCTAAAACTCAAAGGATGATTACTTGAAGTATGAACTTGAAGTGGTTTAAATCTTGCTAGGTTTCGGTTGTGTCAATAGTGGCCTTTCAATTAAGGCGAAACCTGAGACACAAGAGTGAAACTGACAAGAACTTTTATAAATAATAAGTAATCTAAAATACTTGAAACTTCCATTTTATAAGCAAAAGATGGCTTTATTGCTTCAAATCCCCAAATTAATCTTATAATTAGGGTTATAACACTTTTGATTTTAGAAATACTAGTTTGGAATGGGAGGAATCAGATCCCCAAAATGTGACCCTTTGGTTCTTATTTATAGATGTGGGTCAACACCTTTCAACTTTGATGCTTCTGACTTGGTCGAAAGGTGGCTGCCGAATGACTTAAGTATGCTTCATCTTTGTTGAAAGGAAGGGTCACGCCTCTCTACTTTGTATTACCTTGTAAGTGCTTCCGACTCTGTCGATATGTATTGTTCAATGGTTTCGATGATGTTGGTTACGCCTGAGCACTTGTTTCTGATTTGACGCGGAACCCTTCTGGATTACACTGGTTTCGATCGATTCGAAAGGCTTCCCCTAGCTTTCGAAGGAGTTGTTCTGGACAATGCTTGCTTTTGCATAGTTTAAACAAAGCCGAAACATTTGGTGCCGAAAGGTTTGGGACACATGAAAGTAGCTACTCTCATTGTCTTCGAAAGGTGCTGCTTTGACTCAATCGAAAGGTCATCATGCATATGAAATGACCCAGTCGAAAGGTGGCTATTAAAGGTGGAAGGGTGCTTTCGACTCCTTTGTCTCCTTGGTGATTTACAAAAACTCTACTTGGAATATCCTCGCCTTCGCTTTGACTTCCTTGGTGATGAAAAAGAGGCATTTCTTAAAGAGTTCAGAACATTTATACAAAATTAATTTGCTACCGCGATAGTCCTTCAGCTGAGAAATGGAACTATAGCAAATGTCCCCTGGTGTTAACCCCGGAGGGGCTAAATATTCCTTTTGACTCTACAGTTAATCTTTCTGCCAGTTCATTAGACAAATTTGAAAATTTAGTTTCTAGGCTTTAGATGTCAACCAATTTGTTTATTGTGTCTTTTGACTTTGTTGTTGTTCGAATTGTAATCTTCTATCGTAATAATAAAGAAATTCTTCATTCTGATTTTAACTTTGTTTTGCTTCTTTCCATTTAAATAGGAGCTTCAATTATCTACGGTTTCTCTCATTTTAATCGATCATCACGCATCGCTTCTCTTAGAGAGAAATTATTAAAATCCAACAGAAGGATTGAGCTTAGCGACGATATCTTATTGGAACGCTTCGGTGAAAACATTGAAGCTTTGATATGGCACAAAAGATATTTTCTTCAAAAAACCATTACCAACAATCATAAGGATCAAATTGTTTACCTTGAGACTGAAATCAAAAACAAAGATGAAATGATTCTATCACTGAAGTGGCAGATAAAGTCTAACCCTTCAATTGACTTCGATCATAAGATGTCGGAGCTTATTCAACAAATCAGTGATTTGGAGTTGAAACTGAAGGATAGTCAGGCGTAGTGTGAATCGTTGGAATTTGTTATGGGGGAGAAGATTTCAAGCATTGATTTTCTGGTTCCCCGCATTGCTCCTTCGACTACTAAACTCACAAGGTCATCACACCTCATGGCTCAGAAATTCCCTACTATAATCAACCCTCCCTCGGGTTTAGACGAGAATGTTGTGAGAAACTGGTGTCGGAAAGTTAAATTTGAAATAGCCAAGTATTTTGACGGGCAACAGAAAGCAAAATATTCTCAGACTATCAATGAGTATGCTGCTAAGAATCAAAAGCTCGAACACGATTATTACTTCCTTCAAAAGCGCGCTACAGAGTTATAGAGGGATAACAAGACCTTAAGGGGCACCAATAGAGCTTTCAATCGCGGTCTGAAAACAAATATTGACGCGATCGACGACGCAAGCAGTATAAGAAAGAAGGAAAAGAAACTGAAAGAAGTTCTCTGTGCCACGATTCGTCACGTAATTGATCCTTCAGTTGCCGAGAATCTTAACAAAGCCGCCAAGACTTATGATATATCTGTATCTTTGAAATGTGTAAACTCATTTTGTATATATGTGAACAACTTCATAGTTTTGTAAATTATTTCATGACTTATGTAAATCATATAAATTTTGTAAATATCACTTGATTTGTAATTCCTTTCTGTAATGTCACTTCTGAAATGCTTTTTGATAGCTCATTCATTATTTACGTACTTGCTGAATCTTTAATTTCTCTTTGTTGTGCTGATTTCCCTGTAAAGTATGGAGCAAACAATATCTCTAATTGTTAGCTTGAAATTGTCATACCAGTCTATGTATATCATTTGTTTAGGTTAACAAATCATCTTGTCAATTGCATGAAAAGTAATTTGTAGTAAACATCTAAATCTCATCTTTTAACCATGATAAGAGATAATCAAGAATTTAACTTTGACTACTTGGCTGGAATATCTGAAATTTGTTAATAGGAAATCCCGCCTTATCACAAGGGTATAAATATTAGATAGTAATTCTTCAAGAGATAGTTAATAAGGGATTGAATCCAGAAATCATTGCCTGAATATTTGTAATAGAATCCCGGAGACCCATTCTTTGGCTTTAGTGAAATTTGAAAACTCGGTAATCCGAGACCAAGATTCGAGTATCAATAGAAACTTATAACAATAATTCTGTTGAGAGTATTTTTTTTCCCCAGATTCGGGAATTTGTGATAGATAAATAGAAATCCATTATTAAAATTTCACACCCTGATTAGGGCTCAGATCGGTAATTGCCTCGATACCTAGATTCAGGTATATTAAGATAATCAGTGATCGATAAAGACCCGAAACCTAGATTCGAGTATTAATAAATGAAGTTTTGAAATGAATATCCCGAAACCCAGATTCGGGTATTTAGAGATGAAAGACCCGAAACCCAGATTCGGGTATTGATGGATGAAATTCCAGTATAAGGGACCCGAGACCCAGATTCTGGCATTTATAGATGATGTTGAGAAATGAAAGTCCTGAAACCTAGATTCGGGTATTTATATGTGGAGCTCTGTTCTACTCCTTTGATGTGTGAACCCTTCAGTTCTTGTATAGAAGTAATTTGTCTAGTTTCCTCTTGAGCTTGGACGTCTTAGTCCACAATTGAAAATGCCTTTTCTCAGGCTTGAACATCTTAGTTCATGATTTGATGAGCCTCTTCTCGGGCTTAGACATCTTAGTCCATTGCTGAATGTGCCATTTTGGGCTTAGACGTCTCAGTCCATTATAGAATGAGCCTCTTCTTGGGCTTGGACATCTTAGTCCATTGTTTGATGGGCCTCTTCTTGGGCCTGTACGTCTTAGTCCATTATTGTCTGGTGCTCTTGGTTAGCTCATCTTAGAGGCTGGAACCAAGGACTTACCCGACCTCCCTCCAGGAGGCGCCCTGCCCTGGCCTTTTTGTGAAGCGGACAGGGGCTTGTTCGGTGCTTTACCCAGGCCATCTTATGGAGCGGATAAAGGCTTACTCCGTCCTCCCCCCAGGAGGTGCCTTACCCTAGCCATAGCATGGCACGAATAAGGGCTTGTTCGGTGCTTTACCCTGGACATCTTATAGCGTGGATAAAGGCTTACTCCGTCCTTCCTCCAGGAGGTGGCTTGACCTGACCAGAGGCGCAACCAAGGGTTTGTCCGGTGCTTTAACCTGGCCATCTTATGGCGTGGCTAATGGCTTATCCGCCCTCCCTCCAAGAGATGCTCTACCCTGGCTAACTCGATGCGGACAGAGGCTTTTCTACTATCTTGGTAGACTACCATCTTAGGTAGTATCCAAATATAAGGAGCATTTCACTCCCAACCATGTAGATTTTCTTTTTATGAAATGTAGCTCTTTATTGATTTTGTCTCAAATTCTTTTTACAAACTCTTGAATATTCCCTTGTCAGAAGAAATTTATGATTATCCCCTCCAGGGCTCTGCAATGGTTGGTTTCATGACCATTCATCATAAGGTAGTAGCAATAGGATCCTCACAAATTCCTTTCATGTTTTGGCTTTTTCTTTTGCGACGGCCAATAGTTAAGTTCATTTGTAATTAGTAAGTAGACATTCTCTATGGATGTTGTTAAGTTGCACTCCTTTGGAAGTCTAGATTTGAAGCTTAATTCTTGAGGATGGCCTTTTGACTTTTTATTCCTTGGCCTTATTATTTCACATTCTTCGATTGCTTTTCTTTTTAACAACCCTTGAATTTCTTGAGTTGGAAGTGTTTTTGCTGTAGTTGGTTGCCACTTTTGTGCAAAGGCATTGTAATCATCCATTATCTCTTTCTCAAAGATTGTGCTTTTTGAATAATGTTGAATTGTTCTTCTCATTTGATTAAAGACATTGTCACTTCCATTTGTTTTCTTTCCTAGTGCAAAGATGAGGGTGGGGCCAACATGAAAAGGATTTAAACTCCATTTCTCAGGATCATAAGATTCTGCTTTTTTCTTGTTTATAATTCTTAGAGCTTCTAGCCTTAACCTTTGCTCTTCGTCTTGGTTGGAGTCCTTGTTGACTATCGAGGAGAATCTTTTCAAGTGTGGTTCAGATGACCCTTGTTCAGATCTCTTAATTCTTCAGGCCATGATTAAACCAAAGTAGATGAACTTGAGATAGGGTTAAGTAGGGTTAGAGAATAGCACTGTTGGGGGTTTAACCAAGTCAAAGGTTCAAGCCCTCCTTCTAGCACCAAAAATATTAACAAGATTTCTTGTCAACACCCCAAAGTCATACTAAGGAATGAGAATTATCCTTTAGGCAAGTAGAGTAGAATGGAAGGTATGAATCCTTTTTGAATTTCCTCTTGAATAGGCTTTAGTAGGCGGGAATTGCTCAAACAGACCTTTTGACTGTGTCGAAAGGGTTGGATTTCATGCTTAATGGCCATTCGACTTTGTTGAGAAGAATTGGTCTTTCCTCCAAAAGCCTTCCCTTTGATTCTATGGAGGTATCTTAGAAAGTTATTCCTTTGATGGTTACGACCTTGTCGAAGGCCTTGATGGTTGTGTTATTATGACTTATTCCAAGAATCTGTTACTAAGGTTCTGACCTTGTCAAGGCAAGGTGATTTTGGTGATAATGCTTGAACCAGGAATCTGGATTAGTGTTCCGACCTTGTCGAAAGCAGTGAGCTTAACCTTCTTAGGTTTGAACTAGTAATCCCAAGCTACTGTGTTTTGGTGAAGGGTTTCGAGCTTGTCGAAAGCCGGATCCTTGAACTCCTTGTTCTAGTTGAAGGTTTAAGTAAGTTGTGACTTGGTTTCGACCCTGTCAAAAGCTAAAACTCAGAGGAAGGTTACTTGAAGTATGAACATGAAGTGGTTTAAATCTTGATAGGTTTCGGTTGTGTCGATGGTGGTCTTTCAATTAAGGCGAAACCTGAGACACAAGAGTGAAACTGACAAGAACTTTTATAAAATGATAAGTAATCTAAAATACTTGAAACTTCCCTTTCATAAGCAAAAGATGGCTTTATTGCTTCAAATCCCCAAATTAATCTTGTAATTAGGGTTACAATACTTTTGATTTTAGAAATACAAGTTTGGAATGGGGGAATCAGATCCCCAAAAAGTGACCCCTTGGGTCTTATTTATAGATGCGGGTCAGCACCTTTCGACTTTAATGCTTCCGACTTGGTCGAAAGGTGACTTCCAAATGACTTAAGTATGCTTCATCTTTGTCGAAAGGAAGGGTCGCGCCTCTCTACTTTGTATTTCCTTGTAAGTGCTTCCAACTATGTCGATAGGTATTGTTCAATGGTTTCGAAGGTGTTGGTTACGCTTGAGAACTTGTTTCTGATCTAATGCGAAACCCTCCTGGATTACACTAGTTTCGACCGGTTCGAAAGGTTTCCCCTAGCTTTCGAAAGGGTTGTCTTGGACAATGCTTCCTTTCGCATAGTTTAAACAAAGGCGACACCTTTGGTGCCGAAAGGTTTGGCGCATATGTAAGTAGCTACTCTCATTGTCTTCGGAAGGTGCTGCTTTGACTCAATCGAAAGGTCATCATGCATATGAAATGACCCAGTTGAAAGGTGGCTATTGAAGGCGAAAAGATGCTTTCGACTCCTTTGTCTCCTTTGAAAGGTATGAACTCACTTGACTTTTGTTATAAAGACCTTCCGACACCTCCGAAAGGTTTTGAAGCTTCCAGACTTTGACGGTAGCATCCCTTCGACTTCTTCGAAAGGTCTAGCTGGTGTTCTTCTCGCTTGTTCTATGCTTAAAGAGGTCTCGACTAAGTTGAAAGGTGGATTTTTGGAGTAACAGAGATATTAACAATTCATGATTACACTTTAATTAGATTGACATCATAATATTATATAACAAAAGAAATTCGTACTTAGATTTCCAATTTTTAATTATTACTTATGTCAAAATGTCACGTTCGATCTTTAGGAACCCCTATCGATAACATGGCATCCCACATATCGATCAGAATTCTTAAACAACATCCATATAAGTCAGCACAATAGTTAATCACAAGTTTAGATGCATATTTTATTATCATTAACATCCATGCATCCAATTTTAAATAATTTTAAGCAAACAATCAATTCCTAGCAACCAATCGACCAATACGTACATAATCACTTATAGTGGAACAATTCAATGTCTGAAATTCCACTGCGCAACTCCGATTATTCTTAGATCATTTAGATATTAAACTTATTTACTCAATTTTCTCTAATTCTCTTATTTGAAAGAAAAATTGTTTACTTTCCAGTTTAATTCCAAAATTTTCTAAACTCCAAAAGATTTTACACATTAATTTCCAAAGTTTTATTGTCACAAATTCCAATTTATCAATTTAAAATTTTCTAAATCAATTTACACCATAAATGATTATCCCGATAATTTTTATATACCTAGGGACATGACTCTAAGTCATCTAGGTCTCGGATTCATAATATAATATGCTATAATGTTCTGATGCTACTCTAATACCAAACTATAACGACCCCACCACGATATCCAGATTAGCAAAGAACATTACAAGTAATGTCATCTTCTAATACAGAAAATACGGCTTGTTAAGGGCGATCGAATGTGAATATATCTTTGTACTAACATTGACACGTCATTTATACCTTTTCACTTAATATCCGAACTGAAATTTGACATGCACGGTATTAATACAAAGTAATAGACACACCGATTTCTCGGAATCAGAACAATATATCATATAAACATCAGTTACAGATCATAGCGGAATAAAAATCTCAACTTATGCATATACAAATTTTGAATTTACTAAATGAAATACTAAACTCAATTAATATACAAGTTTTATGATTCTCTAATCTCAATTGTACATCTTATAAACATATTCACAAATTTCTTAAATGAGATAAACTAAAAAGTCAAAAGTATTTATCTCATTGCTAGCCCAAACATCCAAAGGTCAACTTGTCCAATAATCTAAAAAGTCTCGGCCTGACCCGAGCAAAATAACACCCAGGTCAGACTATCTCTAAATATCCAATAGGGTGAGAACATAATATAACACAAGAATAAATAACATATAGGTAAATATAGATGTCCAGGATATAAATAACATAAGAATAAACAACATATAAGTAAATACGGATGTCCAAAATATAATGAGTTAGGGAATTAATTTAACTCGGAACAGGGTTATTAGTTTAAGTCATAGACACGAACTAGTCACTAAACATAGGATAATAGAATTAACCTAATTTAGCATCCATCACAAGACACAAGAATATATATTTATTTCATGAACATAAGACATAAGAACATATATTTATTTCATGAACACAAGACCCAAGAATATATATTTATTTCATGAACATAGAATAGTCACAGAATCCAAATATCTAGAATCCAAGAGATCTTACTCAAAACGATCGTAATGATCATACACAAAACCGTAGCAAACAAACAATTTGGTGTCACACGAACCGATCTGATACCGAGGATCGTACACAGGACGGTAATCATAGGATCATAAGATGATCTCAAGGATAGTAGCCATGATCGAATCTTTCAGATTTATTTTAGGTTATTACACTTGAAAAGAAATCCAAGAATAACTTCTTAAGGATCTAGCAGCCACTTGCCGCACACCAAAAGAGAATAAACTCTAAAGTGCCAAATACTATCTCCTTCAGTAATTACTACAATTTTACCAATACGTCCCATATTATATGGTGAAATCTAAGTATTTACTAAAAGCTAGTAAATATCACTTATTACGGATACCACTGGAAAACCTAAACTATATTCTCTTAAGGATCTAGCAACCACTTGTCGCACACCAGAAGAGAATACAACTCTAAGGTGTTAGGTACTTTCCCTAATACGATCACAAGGATTTATCCAAGGCATCCCATACTACCCGGTGGAATTCGAGTATTCGCTAATGGGTTAGTAAATTCCACTCAAGCATTCTATTCAATGAGTTATACTGTATTCAACGAAGCGTTATTCGAAAGCATTTAAAACAATCGATAACATTAAGTCGAGTAATAGTACTTTCCTAATTATAGAATTAAGGTTCTCAAAACAATTTTTCTCTCCGATTTTTATTGTTTAAAAAACACTTGTTATATATTTTCACAAATCCACTTATTTTTTAACTTTAAATAAATGTTCACTTGTTTGATAAAATATTCCATAAACCTGAATTGTTCCAAAATTACATTTATGTACACAAAGTTGTATCAAATTTCCTTCTAAAACATTTAGTTAATAACCCATATTTTAAAACCACTTTTATTATTCTTTCAAATCCATTTTGATATATATATATATATATATATATATATATTATTTAGAAATAAATTAGACTTACCTTTTTAAAACCATATTTCCAAAGCCACTTGTATATGTTATCACTTATTTTATAAAACCATAATCACTCATATCTTCAAATCCATAACTCTTTATACTACAAATAATTTATATATATATATAATTACTTATTAAAATCATTTACAAAAGAAACTTAAACTAATTTAGAAACAAGTTTGAGATTTATATCTAAACTCGATTGTTATACAAGTTTAACAATTCTCTAATCTCAATTGTAAATCTTATAAACATTGTCACAAAATTCCTAATGAGATAAACTAAAAAGTCAAAAGTATTATCTCCTTGCTAGCCCAAACATCCAAAGGTCAACTTGTCTTGTAACCTGAAAAGTCTCGGCCTGACTCGAGCAAAATTACACCCAGGTCAGACTATCTCTAAATATCCAATAGGGTGAGAACATAAAATAACACAAGAATAAACAACATATAAGTAAATACAAATGTCCAAGATATCACGAGTTAGGGAATTAATTTAACTCAGAACAGGGTTATAAGTTTAAGTCACAGACACGAACTAGTCACTTAACACAGAAAAATACAATTAACTTAATTTAGCATCCATCACAAGACACAAGAATATATATTTATTTCATGTACATAAGACACAAGAACATATATTTATTTCACGAACACAAGACCCAAGAATATATATTTATTTTACAAACACAAGACCCAAGAATATATATTTATTTCATGAACATAGAATAGTCACAGAATCCAAATATCTAGAATCCAAGAGATCTTACTCAAAATGATCGTACACAAAACCATAGCAAACAAACAAATAATTTGGCATCACACGAACCGATCCGATACCGGGGATCGTACATGGGATGGGAATCACAAGATCATAAGACGATCTCAAGGACAACAGCCATGACCGAATCTTTCAGATTTATTTTAGATTATTACACTTGAAAAGCAATCTAGGAGTAACTTCTTAAGGATCTAGCAGTCACTTTTCTCACACCAAAAGAGAGTAAAATCTAAAGTGCCAAATACCATCGCCTTCAGTAATTACTACGATTTAACCATACGTCCCATACGATATGGTGAAATCTAATTATTTACTAAGAACTAGTAAATATCACTTATTACAGATACCACTAGAAGACCTAACTATATTCTCTTAAGGATCTAGCAACCACTAGTCGCACACCAGAAGAGAATACAACTCTAAGGTATTAAGTACTTTCCTAAATACGATCACAAGAATTTAACCAAGGCATTCCATACTACCCGATGGAATTCGAGTATTCGCTAATGGGTTAGTAAATTCCACTCAAACATTCTATTCAATGAGTTATACTGTATTCAACGAAGCGTTATCCGAAAGCATTTAAAACAATCGATAACATTAAGTCGAATAATAGTACTTTCCAAATTATAGAATTAAGGTTCTCAAAACAATTTTTCTCTCCGATTTTTATTGTTTAAAAAAGCACTAGTTATAATTTTCCACAAATCCACTTATTATTTAACTTTAAAAAATGTTCACTTCTTTGATAAAATATTCCATAAACCCGAATTGTTCCAAAATTACATTTATGTACACGGTACCTTTGATAAATCTTCTTTAAGAAAAATCATTTACAAAATCTCTTTTACAACTCATCCTTTTAAATCACTTTAAATAAACCTTTTTACTTAGTAAAACCCATTTTTATAAATAAGTTATTATTTATAAATACCTTTATAAAATAATAATATAACTTGAAAAATATTTATAAACCTTAACCCCAAATTGATTAAAGAATTGAAATTAATTCAAAACCATACTTTATAATTTCAAAAAGAGCTTAGAAATCCTAATATTAGTAATTTAAGTTACCATTTAATATCAATTTCACTTTCAATTTCACTAGCATATACATGTCCAAATAACAAAATAGCAGGATGATGATTTGTCCTGCTAAATAGATGTCCAAATAATTCACTACTTAGAGCAAAAAGGGAATTTATTCTACTAAACATATGTTCACACAATAAACAGTTACATTATAGTAGAACAGGGATTTATTCTACAATCAGATGCCCAAACAATCAACTTATAGAAAAAAGGGGATTTATTCTGCTAACACATATCCAAACAATCAAACCATTTATATAACTCATTCGTAATTGTTTGCCTACTTAATGGTATCGACATTTGAATCCCTTGTGTTCAAAACCATCTTTGGAAAAGAAGTACCTTTAAAACAATTTGATTCTCGAAACAAAGTAAAACTCCCTTTTAAAATAATCAATTACAAGCTAAACTCTTTATTAAATCATAATTAATCTTTAATAGAATTGAATTTAATCTAGTTATAAATTAATAAATAATTAAACCTTTATAAATAATTTATTTATAATTTAAACCCTTAATTAATCCTTTATTAATTATTAAATAATAAATTAAAATCCTTTATAAATAATTAGCCATTAATTAATCTCAATTAATTAATTAATTACTCTTTTAATTAAAACTTAAATAATAAATTAAACCTTTAATGAATAATTATTTTAAATTAAAACCTTAATTAATTTATCGTTAAAAACAGTTAAATACTTAATTAAATAAACAAATAAATAATTGACCTTATATTTGATTAATAATTAATTAAAAATAAATCATATACTTAACTCATAATTAATTAAAAATTAATCTTACTTTTAAAGGTAATTAACTAGTAGTAATCTTTATTTAATTAAGATTAATGAACCTTGTTTAATACTTAATTAATTATTAATTACCAAGCTTAATTAATTAATAGTTAATTATTAAAACTTAATTAACATTTTAAAACAATTTTATTAAATTTATAAAACCTTTCCAAAATAATTTTAAAGTATGAAACTAAATTTTCAAAAAAAATGGGCCTTTATCGAAACTTCATCCATAACGATTATCACTACGGGTGTCATACTTCCAAATGTTTTAGCTGTTCTCTTTGGAAACTTAATGCTAGGAAGCTTACTAACCTTTCAAAACACAAAATAAATAATTTTGAACCAATTTTCTAACTTTTAAAATCGATTTTGATTACAAACCAAACTCGTACTCTTCACAAAGGATTCTTCATCGATAACCAAATCTAATTGTTAACTTTTCTTTGCCCAACAACCACATAATTATGTCTATAACAACTTATTCATACCACAAACCCAAACAAACAAGATCACACGTTTACATCATTCACAAAAATCCAGACTTCACATTCAAGCACACACTAACTTAACCACATGCATTCACGTATATAAGCAAGATATATATGCATCCAAACCACACAATAATCAAACCAACAACATTATATATATAACCATATAACCAACATATATAGAAAAGGATATTCTTTCACAAAAATTTAAGAATTTACTCATCAAAATTTTTCAAAACTCTTTTGAAAACTAGAAATACTTTAGAACTTACAAAGCTTGGAAAACCAAAAAATCAACTCAAAAATGGGTCATCTTCTCCTTGAGTTTTGGCCATGTTACTCTAGGAATTTTGAAAAGTAGTAAAAGCAAAAGTTGTTGGAAATTATTTTCTCTATCATTTCAAAAAAAGAATCATTCAATACCAATTTGGTTTGATGGACATATGGTCAAAAGAAGAAGAGGTATTGTCGGACTTGAAAATCTGAGTCCAAAAATAGGTCTGAAAGAAATGCATTTTTGACATAGCTAAGATCAAAATTTGAAGAAGTGGTACAAACAAAGGTTGTATATATTGGAAGTTTACATGGTTTAAAAAGTTTCTCCATTTGAATCAGAGAAGAGGAAGATAAGATAGAAAGAAGAGGAGGAAAAATCGAAGAAGTGGAAGGCTATTTATAGCAATAGAAAAGGTAAATTACTAAACTACATTTTGTCCTTTTCCCTCCACTCATCCTTTTCCACCTCACCTAGCCTTGTCTCTCTCCTAAACTTCATGTTCCAATATGTTAAAACATGTTTTGTACTTAATTGTACTTATGTCCCCTAGGACATGACACTTTTATTTTATTTTTCTAACTTATTTAACTTAAGTATATATATTTTTATACTTATCGGATTTTAAACCCTATTTTATCTTAACAAAGGATGTTACAAACATTTAGTGTTGTTTCCAAATATAAATAAGAGTTATAATAATTCAAACAACTTTTATACGATGAAACGTCGAAAATTCGAAAAACGGTTTCCGGTCACATTTTATGTTTTTCATCAAACCATATATTTTTGTAAACAGATTTTTAAAATATTTTACCATCATTATTTATCATTTAAAAGAGTTTTATTTTAATTATAAAAATAATTATTTGAATATTTAAAATTAATTAAATATTCACAAATCAAAACAATGAAATTCGAGGTCGTTACATTCTTCCCCCTTTAAAAGAATTTTGTCCCCGAATTACACCTCAACCCTTCCCAGGAAACAAACTATGTTTGATGTGATTTTTTTTTGATGATAACAAACATATATCAATTTATATATGTGTTTGCAGATTGTACTATACACATATAGGAATAAATATTCATATTGAATAATAATACTATTGCACAGAATTTATATAATTCAATCAGTATTTTTATTCAATATAATATTTTATTTCAACACTTATACAGTACAAAGTTTTCTGCTCTCTCTATATACATACACCAGTTTCATACATTTCACATTCATATTTTTTCTCACTACAACGCTCAACACTTAGTTTTTCACTCTATCTGCACATCTGCATCTATCTGCATTGTCCAGCTCCAGTTCTTGTCCTGTCTCCTGTGTACTTGTATAATTAGCAACTACAGCAGTAATCTGAAAATAAACAAATTTGAATTTGCAAAAATATAAATTTGTTTTTATTGGTGTCTCAGATATATGGGTTATTGTCATCATTTTTGATTATGTAATATCTGTGCATATCAGTATTCTTATCAGGGACAGGTAATCATGAGTGGCTGCAATACACATGTGTACATTTATACACGTGTGCACTGCCTCGCCAACTCGTGTGCACAGTCAACAAAAGCAATCATGCACAACATAGACTCAGCTGGATATGCAACCTGACAATGCTCAAGTCGAGCCAAAAGACAAGCTGGATTCAACACAAGTGAAACCAAAATGCAACTGAAGTGAAATCAAGACCAACCAGTTCATGTACAAACCCAAACTCGAGCATACATGTACAACAGAGATGGCAAACCAGAAACAGTGCAGACTCAAGGTGTACCAAGTCATTACAATAGCAGGGAACAAGCATATGACTCAAGATCTCAGTAGCTCGAACAAGCAACTGCACAAGATCAGTCCAGGCATCATGCAATATGCATATGGTCAAGCACAAATGTATGTACATATATGGTGATGAACAAGTTTAAAACAATGAGACAGCAAATAAACAAGTCTGGCAACAAATGTCATGAACCAGACTTCGTATCAAACAATGCAGAAACTACTCCAGACGAAGAGGTACAAGATGATAGCACATATATACATACATAAATTCATATATACATGCAAGCAATCAAGTACAGCAGCCTCGAGAAGGAACAATTATAATCAATTCAAACCCGAAGTCAAGTCTCAAAACAATATAAAGGTAACAAGCACAATTTGGTTCGGTACTAAGGCAACAAATCTGTTTTGGTCAGAAGCAGGAAAGATTTGTTTTCACGGCAAAAACAAATCAGAAGACTTGGTCAAGAAATCAAATATGGCAAACAAATCTTGGCAATGCAAATATATGGAAAAGATTTTTCCATATTTGATTAAAGAATTCGAATGCATATATGGACAGAAATAATTCGAATATGAACCGAAAAAAATTCCAAATATCCTGCTATAGAAACAAAAAAAATTCCAGAACGAAATTAGCAGTTCAAATTTCAAAATTGTGAAAGCATATAGGAAATATCCAAAGCCGTGGGTACCAAGCAAAATTCGAATCGTATATACCCAAAATGTCGCAACAAAATCATGGAAATATTCAACGACGTGGAGACCAAGCAAGAAATCAAATCAGACGCGAATTATTAGGGTTTCTACCCTATATATATACCCCAATCATCATAGGCCGATGAAAAGAGAACAAGCAAGATAAATCAGAAAATCTCAAAAATCGTACCAATTCAATCACCCGAGCCTTTAGCAATCGGAATTCGCTCTAAACGTGGTTGCGCAAGCCTTAATTAGAGGCGATTGGACATTCGAAGGGAAGAGGAGCAATCAGAGGCAACTCAGAGACCCAATCGGATCGTTGTTGAGACAAAGCCGCCATTTTCAGAACCCTAAATTGCATCAGATAACAAAAGAGGGAAGTGGCCGTTTTTTCTTCTTTTGGGTCGGGTTGTTTTGTTTAAGGGCAAAAAACTTGTACTCAAGTTTTTATTTATTTATTTTTGCTCTTGTTTTTATTTTTGAAGTCTGTACTTTTCGAATCAAATCTTGGTAAATCACCACCTAGGATTTAGGTTGTGTCAGATTGTCTAGTTAGGATTAGTTCAGTAAGCAGGGTTTGTGAGTTTGCAAAACTCTATAGGCGGTAGCAGGGTTTGCGAGTCTATTAGAGAGTTTGTAAGCGGGAGACTGTTTAATTCTAATAGAAATCTGGGAATGCAGCAGTAGGCAGGGGTTGCCGAAGCTAGGTAAATTTTGTGTGTGATTTACTTTTCAGCATATTTACTTCTCTGCAGTTTTTTTTTGTGTTTATTTTTATAAATTCGAGAAAATTTGCTATAACCCTATTCACCCCCCCCCCCTCTAGGGTTAATCTAGATCCTACAAGTGGTATCAGAGTCCGGTATTTTTCTTTAACTCTAGAGTCATGAATCCACCAAATAATGTTTTTCTGAGGGGCAATCTGTTGCTAGGCCACCCATGTTTAATGGGAATGATTATGCTTATTGGAAAGTTAGGATGGGTATTTATCTTAGTTCTGTTGATTATGATGTTTGGGACATTATTGAAACTGGCTATAAATCTCCCACTATAACTGTTGGTGATACTGAGATTCCTAAACCTAAGGATAGGTGGGACGCTAACGATAAGAAATTAAAAACTACAAATGCTAAAGCCATGAATGCTTTGATCTGTGCTCTTGATAAGACTTTTAATAGAATTTCTCATTGTAAAACTGCGCAGGAAATTTGGCATACCTTGGAGGTGACACATGAAGGAACTTCTCAAGTCAAGGAGTCTCGTCTAGCCCTATTCAGCAATGAATACGAGAACTTTGTGATGGACAAAGGCGAGAGCATAAAGGACATGTTTGGACGCTTTTCAACTTTGGTGTACAATGCTAGAGCGCTTGGGAAGGTATTCACTGAGGTAGAGCTTGTGAGGAAGGTGCTACGAGTCTTACCGATGAGCTTTGAGGCAAAAGTCATGGCAATACAAGAATCGAAAGATCTGAGTAAACTAAGCATGGAGGAGTTGATCGGCAACTTAATGACATATGAGCTTGAGCTAAAAGCAAAGGAGGAACTCAACAACTCCGAATCAAAGAAGAAGATGATTGCCTTAAAGAGCAAAGAAGAGAGCGATGAAGAAGAAGATCCAATTGAAGAACTTGCAATGGCTGTCAATAATCTTAGAAAATGGTCAAGATTCGGGCCACGCAAGAAGAAAACAAGTGGTAATAGGTCAAAAGATTCTGACAATTCCGATAATGAATTGACTTGCTTTAACTGCAAGAAGCCTGGCCACTTCAAACAAAAATGCCCACTTCTCAAAAACAACAAAGGAAAGAAAAAGAAGAAGAAGGCCTTTGCAGCGACTTGGGATGATTAAGAAGGAGAGGAAGTTTCGAATAATAGCTTAGAGGAGGCTAATTTGTGTCTTATGGCAAAATCAGATTCAGAAGCAAGCTCAGAGGAATATAGTGAGGTAGGTGACTATTCTTATAAAGAACTTGTTTTGATGTGTTGTGATCTTACTAAAACAATTGATACTCTTGAATCTAAAATTGAAAAACTGAAATCTGATAGGAGAGAACTTGTCCATGAAAATTCTAGGTTAGAAACTGAACTTGAAAATATTCAAAACCTAGACTGTAAAAAATGTAAAATTTTAGATGCAGAATTATCAAAACTTAAGAATAGCTTTGAGAATCTTGAAAAAGAAAACTTGAGTCTTAAGGAAACCATTGACACTAGGAAAAAGGATTTTATAAATAGATGCACCTCACTTGTGACTGAAAACACAACACTAAAAACCAAAGTCCAAAATCTTGAGAAATCTCTGAATAACTTTTCAAGAGGAGAAAAATCATTCAACATGTTATTGGGAAATCAACTTTTTGCTAACAACAGAAAAGGACTAGGCTTTGGGAAAACACAAGTTGATGATAATGCAAAAGGTAAGAGTGTCTTTTCTAGATGTGGAATAATTGGACATCGTGCTGAAAATTATAGTCATAGGAACAAGAACACAAAATTTTTACAAGTTTGGGTTCCTAAGAATTCTACAAACAAATTTCATGTCTATTGGAACAAGAATGAAAGGACAAAACAAGTTTGGGTTCCAAAGGGATTGTTTATTCACAATGCTTCAGTCACTAATATCATTGGACCTAAGAGTTTCTCTAGGTCATCCTCATCTCTCTTTATGTAGGTTTGTTGGCGGGCTAAGGAGCAACAAGAATGTTTTCTAGATTCAGGTTGTTCTAGACATATGACAAGTGACAAATCGAAGTTCCTTAGCCTAGAGAATTTTAAAGGTGGAAATGTGATCATGGGAGACAATAGCAAGTGTAAGATTATTGGTAAAGGTGAAGTAGGTAACGGTACTTTTTCCTTGACTAATGTTTTATACGTCGATAATTTGCATCACAATCTCATTTCTATTAGCCAACTATGTGACAAAGGTATGAATGTGGTTTTTGATAGTGATACTTGCAAAATCATTGATAAATCTTCTAACAACATTATTTTTATGGGCAAAAGAAAAGGAAATGTTTACACGCTTTCGTTTGATAATCCAAATCTTTCTAGATGTTTGGTAGCCACTGACGAAGAGGCATCTTTATGGCATAGGAGACTTGGACATGCTAGCATGGGCCTCTTAAAAAAACTTGAAACGAAAGAATTAGTCAGAGGGTTACCACATCAGAAATTTAAAAATAATAAAGTGTGTAAAGCATGTTCCTTAGGCAAGCTTAGTCGATCATCATTTCGCCCTAAAAACACTGTTAGCACATCAAGGGTCCTTGAATTAATTCACATGGACTTATTTAGACCAAATGAAATTGCAAGCTTGAATGGAAAACGTTATTGTTATGTATTGGTTGATGATTATTCTAGATTTACATGGGTTTATTTCTTAGCCAAAAAGTCTGAATCTTTTGATTATTTTTCAAAATTTGCAAAACTTGTTCAAAATGAAAAAGGAGTTTCAATTAAAACTTTGAGAAGTGATCATGGAGGCGAATTTGGAAATTTGGAATTTAAAAGCTTTTGTGAAGAAAATGGTTTAAAACATGAATTTTCTGCTCCACGAACACCTCAACAAAATGGGGTGGTTGAAAGGAAAAATCATACATTGCAAGAATTGGCTAGATCCATGTTGAGTGAGTATAAACCACCTCTAACCTTTTGGGAAGAGGCAGTGAATACTTCGTGCTATGTAATGAATAGAGTAATGATTAGACCAATACTTGGCAAAACGTCTTATGAATTGTGGCATGAAAGGAAACCAAACATTTCTTATTTTCGTGTATTTGGATGTCCTTGTTTCATTCTTAACACAGGTGATCAACTTGGAAAATTCGAATCAAAGGCTGATGAGGGAATTTTCATGGGCTATTCAACAAGGAGCAAGGCTTACAGGATATACAACAAACGAACAAAGACAATTGTTGAATCAATCAATGTGAAATTCGATGAATCTGACCTGGAAAGGACGACTGAAAAGGCGGTTGACGATGAGGTAGACCATGAAGGCATTGAAGAAGGGACATCTAGTGAGAAAGCTGAAAGTAGGGCTGTTGATGCTGATAGATTGAAGTTCAAATCCAATCATCCTCCTGAATTGGTTATAGGTGATCCTACGGAAGGTATACGCACTCGCTCTTCATTTGATAAAAATTTGTGTGCGTTTTGTTGTCACAGTGGTTTTATTTCTGAGATTGAACCTGATTCTGTTGAAATGGCTCTTAATGATGAAAGTTGGGTTTTAGCAATGCAAGATGAACTTAATCAATTTGAGAGAAATAAAGTTTGGAAATTAGTTCCTAGGCCTAATGACTATCCAATTGTTGGAACTAAATGGGTGTTCAAAAATAAACTTGATGAATCAGGAAATGTAATTAGAAACAAAGCTAGGTTGGTCGCAAAAGGATATAACCAAATAGAAGGCATAGATTTTGATGAAACATTTGCTCCAGTTGCTAGGTTAGAAGCCATTAGGATTTTGCTAAGTTTTGCATGTTATAAGGGTTTCAAACTTAAACAAATGGATGTAAAAAGTGCCTTTCTAAATGGTGATTTGAAAGAAGAAGTTTTTGTTGAACAACCCCCCGGTTTTGAAAAACATGATTTTCCAAATCATGTGTATAAACTAGAAAAAGCATTATATGGTCTTAAGCAAGCTCCTAGAGCTTGGTATGACTGCCTTTGTACATATCTTTTGGAAAATGGCTTTAAAAAGGGGAGTGCTGACACGACACTGTTTCTATTACATAAAGGAAGTGATTTTTTGATTGTTCAGATTTATGTGGATGATATCATTTATGGTGCTACTAATGAACTCTTGTGCGAGAAATTTGAACAAGTCATGCAGGCGAAATTCGAGATGAGCTTGGTTGGAGAATTGAAATATTTTCTTGGGTTTCAAATCAAGGAAAGCAGTGATGGTATTTTCATTTCACAATCCAAGTATGTGTTGGAACTGTTGAAGAAATTTGGAGTTGAGAACTCCAAACCATTGAGAACTCCTATGAGCCCATCAACAAAGTTGGACAAGGACGAGAAAGGAGTTGCTGTTGATCAGAAGAAATATCGAGGGATAATTGGTTCACTTCTCTATCTTACTGCGTCTAGACCTGATATTATGTTTTCTGTGTGTTTGTGTACACGTTTTTAATCTAATCCTAAAGAATCTCATTTGAAAGCCACTAAACGAATTTTGAGATATCTTTCACACACACACAAATTTGGACTATGGTACCCTTCTTGTGAAAATTTTGATTTAGTTGGTTATTCTAATGCTGATTATGCTGGTTCATTGGTTGACAGGAAAAGCACTAGTGGGACATGTTTCGTGCTAGGACATTCATTAGTTTCATGGTCAAGTCGAAAACAAAATTGTGTTGCATTATCCACCACTAAAGCAGAATATATTGCTTTAGGTAGTTGTTGTGCTCAAATTTTATGGATGATGCAAACTCTTTCTAATTTTGGCTTAGTTTATAAACAAGTTCCATTAAAATGTGATAGTAAAAGTGCAATAGACTTGTCAAATAATCCTGTTCATCATTCACGCACAAAACACATTGATGTGAGACACCACTTTCTTAGAGATCACATTGCTAAGGAAGACATTTGCATTGAACATATTTCAACTGAGGCTCAACTTGCTGATATTTTCACAAAACCCCTCCCCGAAGACAGATTTTCCAGATTACGTTTGGATTTGGGGATTATAGAAATTGACTAATCATTTTCCATTTTTTGGTTGAAATATTCTTGGATATTTATTTTCAATTTCAATTTCTAGGATTCAAACCAGTTTTGGATATTAGTCAAAGATTGATTCGAATATGGTATTCAGTAGTGGAAATATGTTTGTTTTATTTCTTTTCAAAATTAAAAAAAATATATTTCATAATATAATTAACTTGGTAACTTATTCCACGACCATTTCTATTTCTACCATCTTTCTATCATTCATAATGGTTTTGTAAAATGAGAAGAGTGAATTATCTTTTTTTTTTAAATTAAAAAAAATTCTCTCATGCATCCATTCTCATTTAAAAGTCCTTATGGTTATGCATGGATGGAGCATGTGAGTGAATTATTTTTATTTTATCATCACTCCATTCTCATTTAAAAGTCCTTATGGTTATGCATGGATGGAGCATGATAGCTAAGTATTTTTTTGGTCTCACTTAAAAGTCCAGATGCTTAGACTAATAAGTAACTGCTAATCCCATTTAAAAGTCCTTATGGTTATGCATGGTTAGTAAGTGCTTATTTTTGTGCTTAAATGTCATATTATTTTTAAAATATCTCTCTTCTCATTATATAAAAATCGATCCATTCTCTACAATGTGGAAATTGTTACCTCGTTATGATATATTATGATTTTTCTTTGTTTTTCATTTTTTACAAAAAAAAAATTTCCACTACTGTTCCATTAGTTTTGTCAGTCTTTTGATGATAACAAAAGGGGGAGAAGAACAAGATTTTGATAAGGAAGTAAATATTTTTGGAATACTTCAACAAATTTGTTAAATGTTGTTAGTTAATTTTCTTTAGTTCTTTTATTTTTCTGTAATTTTCTAAATCTTCTAAATAGGGAGTGGTCTCAGTTGTAGGGGGAGCATTCATATAGGGGGAGCTAAATATTTCATGCTCAAACACATTTATTAGAATTTCAAAATCTTTAATATATATGTTTGTCATCATCAAAAGGGGGAGATTGTTTGATGTGATTTTTTGTTTGATGATAACAAACATATATCAATTTATATATGTGTTTGCAGATTGTACTATACACATATAGGAATAAATATTCATATTGAATAATAATACTATTGCACAGAATTTATATAATTCAATCAGTATTTTTATTCAATATAATATTTTATTTCAACACTTATACAGTACAAAGTTTTCGGCTCTCTCTATATACATACACCGGTTTCATACATTTCACATTCATATTTTCTCACTATAACGTTCAACACTTAGTTTTTCACTCTGTCTGCACATCTGCATCTATCTGCATTGTCCAGCTCCAGTTCTTGTCATGTCTCCTGTGTACCTGTATAATTAGCAACTACAGCAGTAATCTGAAAATAAACAAATTTGAATTTGCAAAAATATAAATTTGTTTTTATTGGTGTCTCAGATATATGGGTTATTGTCATCATTTTTGATTGTGTAATATCTGTGCATATCAGTATTCTTATCAGGGACAGGTAATCATGAGTGGCTGCAATACACACGTGTACATTTATACACGTGTGCACTGCCTCGCCAACTCGTGTGCACAGTCAACAAAAGCAATCATGCACAACATAGACTCAGCTGGATATGCAACCTGACAATGCTCAAGTCGAGCCAAAAGACAAGCTAGATTCAACACAAGTGAAACCAAAGTGCAACTGAAGTGAAATCAAGACCAACCAGTTCATGTACAAACCCAGACTCGAGCATACATGTACAATAGAGATGGCAAACCAGAAATAGTGCAGACTCAAGGTGTACCAAGTCATTACAACAGCAGGGAACAAGCATATGACTCAAGATCTCAGTAGCTCGAACAAGCAACTGCACAAGATCAGTCCAGGCATCATGCAATATGCATATGGTCAAGCACAAATGTATGTACATATATGGTGATGAACAAGTTTAAAACAATGAGACATCAAATAAACAAGTCTGGCAACAAATGTCATGAACCAGACTTCGTATCAAACAATGCAGAAACTACTCCAGACGAAGAGGTACAAGATGATAGCACATATATACATACATAAATTCATATATACATGCAAGCAATCAAGTACAGCAGCCTCAAGAAGGAACAATTATAATCAAGTCAAACCCGAAGTCAAGTCTCAAAACAATATAAAGGTAACAAGCACAATTTGGTTCGGTATTAAGGCAACAAATCTGTTTTGGTCAGAAGCAGGAAAGATTTGTTTTCACGGCAAAAACAAATTAGAAGACTTGATCAAGAAATCAAATATGGCAAACAAATCTTGGCAATGCAAATATATGGAAAAGATTTTTCCATATTTGATTAAAGAATTCGAATGCATATATGGACAGAAATAATTCGAATATGAACCGAAAAAAATTCCAAATATCCTATAGAAACAAAAAAAAATTCCAGAACGAAATCAGCAGTTCAAATTTCAAAATTGTGAAAGCATATAGGAAATATCCAAAGCCGTGGGTACCAAGCAAAATTCGAATCGTATATACCCAAAATGTCGCAACAAAATCATGGAAATATTCAACGACGTGGAGACCAAGCAAGAAATCAAATCAGACGCGAATTATTAGGGTTTCTACCCTATATATATACCCTAAGATCATCATAGGCAGATGAAAAGAGAACAAGCAAGATAAATCAGAAAATCTCAAAAATCATACCAATTCAATCACCCGAGCCTTTAGCAATCGGAATTCGCTCTAAACGTGGTTGCGCAAGCCTTAATCAGAGGCGATTGGACATTCGAAGGGAAGAGGAGCAATTGGAGGCAACTCAGAGACCTAATCGGATCGTTGTTGAGACAAAGCCGCCATTTTCAGAACCCTAAATTGCATCAGATAACAAAAGAGGGAAGTGGCCGTTTTTTTTCTTTTGGGTCGGGTTGTTTTGTTTAAGGGCAAAAAACTTGTACTCAAGTTTTTTTTTGCTCTTGTTTTTATTTTTGAAGTCTGTACTTTTCGAATCAAATCTTGGTAAATCACCACCTAGGATTTAGGTTGTGTCAGATTGTCTAGTTAGGATTAGTTCGGTAAGCAGGGTTTGCGAGTTTGCAAAACTCTATAGGCGGTAGCAGGGTTTGCGAGTCTGTTAGAGTGTTTGTAAGCGGGAGACAGTTTAATTCTAATAGAAATCTGGGAATGCAGCAGTAGGCAGGGGTTGCCGAAGCTGGGTAAATTTTGTGTGTGATTTACTTTTCAGCATATTTACTTCTCTGCAGTTTTTTTTTGTGTTTATTTTTATAAATTCGAGAAAATTTGCTATAACCCTATTCACCCCCCCCCCCTCTAGGGTTAATCTAGATCCTACAAACTACCCTAGGAATACATAACACTATATATCTGTCCGTATAATGCACATAGATCATTCATATGCAAAATCTGACTCGATTACCGCTCGAGTACATAACTTCCCTTCCGAACAAGTATGGCTCATCCGATTTTCTAGTGCGAACTCCGATCAGGTTCCTTGATTAGGAACCTGTGTTCTCCTTACATAATCATGTACTATGAAAGAAAACATTGGTCCCATACCAAAAATCCTCATCTAGTGCTCGCCGTAAAAAATCGAGTAATAGATCCTTATTTGGAATGGTGTGGAACACTCTAAAGACTTGTACTCGAATCTTAGATCATAACTATATGAAGCGAGAAATGATCTACATCCAACTTATGTACTTATTTAATTGGTTCTCCCTAATACCAATTTTATTCCCACTAAACTATTTATGGAAAACTTTCATAAAAACTAAACTTAGATTCAATATGTATAATACTCCACTACATCCTAAGAGTATATACAATTATTTGATTCAACTATTCCATTTTGCATTTATTTTCCTAATAAAACTCAAGATCCAAATACCTACTTTTTATGTCAAAAGCTTTTTGAAATGAAATTCTATATTTTAATCGAATATATATATATATATATATAAAGCCCGTGTAACTCCAAAACGATAATAAGGAACTGGGTAATACCAAACAGTATCATACACTCCCTTACCAAGAAGGGTAATATTCAAGAGAAGTGTTTACCATTCAAACACATCTCTTATCCACTTCTAAGTTATTTTAGAGCTAGTTGAACTAGTTAACTTAAAAATATTTCTTTTATTTCAAAATCCCATTTTTGAAACAATACTTTACATATTTCCAACAAACATTTATCACCAACTTGCTTTAGGCTCGTTTGAGTTTGAAATTGTTTCGATTGTACAATGATGTAACAACCCAAAATTTAAGGAGGAATTAATAAATAATTATAAGTGAAAAGAAATAGTGTTTATAATTAGAATTCGTTTGAAATTAGTATTGAAATTAATTGGTAGTAGATTTATTGAAATGTTTCAATTAGAAAGGGAAAAGGGAATTAAATTGTAATGATTGAGTTTTATATAAGAACTTGCATTTGTGTCAAAACGGAATGAGCATTTTAAATAAAAATAAATGCATGTTTTGAGATAAATAAAATAAACTTCTCATTTTTGAATATATGTATGATTTTATAAACAGGGAGTTTGTTTTGTTACAAAAGAGAAAAAAGGTATAACAGTGTATTTAAAAAGAAGGCATCCACTTTTATAAATTTAGATGACGATGTTCAAATGAGACGGGTTATTGTAAATGAGAGAAAATGTAACCATATATTTATAAAAAGAAGGCATTTAATAAAATAAACGTTATATTTTGAAAAGAAAAGCCAAGAGTGTATTATGGAAGGATTACATTTCTTACAGAAAATATAAGGTATGTTATTTCTTTGTTAGTAAAGAATAAGGGTCAGTTTGATTTTTAAACATAAAAACATTAATACCAATCAATTGAGGTAATTGATTGCTCAATTTAAAGGTAAAGAATTAGGTTACTAATTAATACACAACATATATACACGTTTGTGGACATATGTTATTTATTTAATTACAACGGATGTGAATATGGAAAAAAATGTAGACATAACAATTCACATGTTATTTAATGAATCCAAATTTGAATATAAAGAATATTGACATAACAATTCACATGTTATTCATCCAATTAATTCAAACTTGAATATGTACAATACCGGCATAAGAATTTCTAGTTATTTATTAATTTATTTTAGACATAAACATGGAGAAATATTGACATGTTAATTTACTTATTTCAGATGTAAATGTGGAAAATATTGATATGTTGTTTATTTATTTATTTCAGAGGTAAACATGTAAATTAAATGGGATGTTGAAAACTGAAATGAAACATGCGTACAAAGAGAGACGCATGGAAATTTAATATGAAATAAAATGTCACAAATTAGAAATTAATTGAGGAGAAGAAAACGTTATTTATAGTTTGTATATTATTGAGGGTGTAATTAATTAAATTAAATATAAGATAAGGCGCTGACAAGGCGCATTGTAAGATTTGACACAGCAATGAGTCAGCAGAAGTTTCTAGAGATTCTAATCTACGGTTGAAAGCACACCTAAAACACTATAAATAGGACCTAAACTAACCTAGGTTTACACTCTAAAATCAAAACCTAGCCTCCATTTCTCTCTCTCAAATATTTAACTACATTCTTCATTTATAAAATAAAATTATATTATATATATACATTCAAATAAAAGATGGAGATTGTACAAATTAAAGGAGATTTCTATAGAATTTTGGTTGCTGTAAAAGTAGGGATTCTAGCTTTTGTCTCAGGTGAGTGATTGTAATTATTTAGATTTATAAGTAATTTAAAATAATAAGGTTTCCAATTGTTGTAGTTTTACTACGATTTTTAGAATAACCTTTTTAGTAGTTTATTTACAGTTTTTAGAATTATTTTCAGTCTATTTCTTTTAGCTATTCTTTTCAGTTAATTTTAGTTTATTTCTATTAATTATAGCTTTTCATTGATTTTTTATAGTATTTTAATTTATTTACTGTTATTCATGCGTTATTTACATCTTTTTTCCTATGCTTTAGATTTTCTTCTATTTTCAGTTTTCTTTTATTTCTCCTTCTTCTTCTTCACATATGGATTAGAATAGATTAAACACGAATATGGATTAAAATTATAAGAATACTGAAATAACGGAAGATAAGATGTAAATTGTAAAGACTGTAATAAAAATGGAATTAAGACTGAAATTGAGCCTAATTATGATATTAATGTTAATTAGACTAATTAAAGATAATTGGCCTAGTTATAACTAAAAAGAGTATAAGATGAAAGGAGCTTATTTTTACACTTAGACCTTGGGTTAAGTAATAAGCATGATTATAACGTAGGTTATAATAAGAAATAGAACAAAAGGAGGCTTATTTTAAGACTTAGGATAAATTAATAAGCAAAGATAGTGAAGATAATAATAAAGGCTTATTTAAATAATTTATCTAAGTTAATAAGCAAAGATGAAAGTAGGACCTGTACCAAAAAGCATTCCCTATTAGACAAAATGGCGGTCTCATATTAGCCTTAAGTGAAATGAGGGCACGCTTATGCTAATAATGGTAGTAATTGGTCAAATAGAAGTCCAAATCACGGGGGATTTGGACAAGGGGCGCAACTAAATATTGTTTGGATGACGGGCCAGTACCAACACCATTTCCCCTATTTTTCTATGGACACGGTGTTTCACATAATCCTGAAGTGAGATAAGGGGCACACTTATGCTGGAGCACAAGTAATAAGAAAACCCAATAGGTGAAGCAACATGTAGCATGAGCATGGTGGAAGTTACGCGTGCGACTTCCATTTCGGTGCTCAGTAATCGCTATAAATTCCAACCACTTAAGTACGTGTGCCTTTTGTAGGCACCATTTCCTTCTGTGTAGGGAGCTATATAACGTCTAGTCCATAATAAATACTTTGTGCGTCTTTCGTAGACACCATTGTGCTTTGTGCGTCTTTCGTAGATGCCATTACCTTATGTGTAGGGAGTTATATAGCGTCTAGTCCGCAGTAAGGTCTATGGAGTAGCAGGTCGATCAAAGGGTAGAATTAAGATTTCAGCCTAATTATAGGATTAGGAGTTCAGCCTAATCAAAGAAGCTATCAAAGACAAGTGCAAACAATCAAAGTTAATCAATTATGTCAATTTAGTTAATTCATATTTATTTCCAGCTTATTTCTTCTCTCTATTTCCTTTCTTTCCTTTTATATACTAGAACTGTTGTAAAGTCTATTACTTTTACTTTACTTAAAGATTCTAGTAATTACTATCATTCACCAGACTTTTAGTCCGACCCACTTCTCCATTTTTCCGTTTTCCCCCCATAGGCTAGCAAGAGCAAGGACGCTAGATTGTAGACACTTGGAGACTTCTTTGGCAGAGATTTCATATGTATTTCTCTTCTTTATTTTCAGTTTTTAGCTTATTCCATCTATTAACTTTATGAGGGATAGTTTGTATTTTGATATTTATGAGACTGAGGTTTTGATTTCATGAGACATATATTGGTATTTTGAGACATATGATGTATTTGGTTTTATAATTCTATATTATGAAGTTTGACTTTTAGCAAATTATTATTTTAATTGTGTCCGCTGTTGATTTGGATAAGGGGCGCAACTAGATATTGTTTGGATGACGGGCCAGTACCAACAGCATTTCCCTATTTTTCTATGGACACGGTGTTTCACATAATCCTAAAGTGAGTCGAGGGGCACGCTTATGCTAGAGCACAGGTAATAAGAAGACCCAATAGGTTGAGCAACATGTAGCATGAGCATGGTAGCAGTTACGCGTGTGACTTCCATTTCGGTGCTCAGTAATCGCTATGAGTTCCAAGCGCTTAAGTATGTGTGCCTTTCATAGGCACCAGTGTCTTCTGTGTAAGGAGCTATATAACGTCTAGTCCACAATAAATACTTTATGCGTCTTTCGTAGACACCATTGTAATTTGTGCGTCTTTCGTAGATGCCATTACCTTATGTGTAGGGAGTTATATAGCTTCTAGTCCGCAGTAAGGTCTATGGGGTAGTAGGCCGATCAAAGGGTAGAATTAGGATTTCAGCCTAATTATAGGATTAGGAATTCAGCCTAATCAAAGCAGCTATCAAAGACAAGTGGAAACAATCAAAGTTAATCAATTATGTCAATTTAGTTAATTCGTATTTATTTCCAGCTTATTCCTTCTCTCTATTTCCTTTCTTTCCTTTTATATACTAGAACTGTTGTTACTTTTACTTTTCTTAAAGATTCTAGTAATTACTATCATTCACCAGACTTTTAGTCTGACCCACTCCTCCATTTTTCCCTTTTCCCCCCATAGGCTAGCAAGAGCAAGGATGATAGATTGCAAACAGTAGGAGACTTCTTTGGCAGAGATTTCTTATGTATTGGCACTTTGTAACGGGTAGTTTGTACTTTGATATTTATGAGACTGAGGTTTTTATTTCATGAGACATATATTGGTATTTTGAGACATATGATGTATTTGGTTTTATAATTCTATATTATGAAGTTTGACTTTTAGCAAATTATTATTTTAATTGTTTCCGCTGTTTTTATCTATTTTGTCTTGTGAATCTTAGTCTCTGCTAGTTTTAGTTATACCTACAACGCACCATATTTTCTAATGTGTCCTTTTGGGTATACCAAGGGGTGTGGGGAGTTACACTTGGTATTAGAGCCTAAGGTTACAGGATTCCTTAAAAAAAATTAAAAAAAAAAAGTAAAGTATTTTTCAAAATAACTGGTTTTAATAGTATTTTTTAGAAAAGAAGCTCTTTAATTTAGAATTAGTTATCAAATAAAAAAGAGTTTTTCTTAAAAATCCCCTCAAAGTCCAGTTCAAATTTCTTTCGATTCCGGAATATCAAACTCTTCCATCTCTAGTTCTTTGGTAGGTTGTTTGCACTTAGAAATCTCTTTAGTAGTAGACCTCATTGTTGTTTCAAACCCAGAGGAGGATCGACACACTTGTCTATGATTTGTAGGGGTTTGAAATTTTTTATACTAGGCGTAGAGTTTGATTGTGATGCCTATGTACTGGGATTTTCGGCGTATGGGATGGTTTTGGGGATGGATTGGTTATCTACTTATGGTGCGATGTTAGACTACGAGAAGGCAGTCATTAGATTAGGGACATGTAGCGGACGGACTCTCGAAGTTTCTTGCGACCCATAGGGGTCAGTCATGTTGAGCTTCCTTTATTCCCTTGATTCATCACTATGAGAGCTAGATTATGTTCCAGTCGTTAAAGATTTCCCAAACATTTTGAGGAGGTTCTTTATACACTTCGCATTCATCGGTTGAAGGAAAAATTCTTCAAGTGTCACTTTTGGAGTAAGGAAGTGCGTTTTTTGGGGCATAGAGAAGGTCAACTCATGGAACAAGTTTGAGAAACGGTTTTGTACATTTAGGTTAAGATAAATGGATTTAACGGTAGTGCATTGGAATAAATAAGACTTTAGTAAGGAAATGAGATTTCCAAGATTTAGGAAGGGTACTCCTAGGGTAGTAAGAAGAAAATCCACTTTATGCCTAGCCCAATAAAATGTAATAGTTAGAATTGAAAATTTGAAAAATATAATTGTCAATATTTTTGAAGAAGTAAATATTGGGTTTTTGAAAATAAAAAAAGTGGTAAGAAATTTTATTGGTTTTTATATGATGTAAATTTTGTTAAAAGTAAAATTCTTTTTGAAAAGTTATAGAGCATATATAGCTCGCTGGTTTCTTTATAGGTAAAAAAGATTTTAAATATAAAAGCCTAGAGTGTATTAAGTATCGAAAGCATAGGTTACAAAATTTAATGTTGTAATAGGTGCTTTCGTGGAAAATAAAGGGAGCATAGGCTATAACACAATTGTTATAGCAGGTGACTCCGAAAGGAAATGTTTTTAGATAGTATATGAGGTTTATTAGTATTTATTTTTTAATTAAATTCATACACTAGAATTTTTGGGTTGTAGTAACTATGTTTTACACAACATCTGTTTTAAACCCAAATGAAAATGAATTTTAAAAAGATAATTTCTAAGAGTAAAAATAAAAGTGATTTTTAAAATACACTTATTATAAGGAAATGTTTTTGGTTATGGATATATTAAAGCAGTTTTGGAGGTGAGTTTTTCTGAAAATAAAAGAGTAAGTTAGATATTAGAAGATGTATATCATAAGAGAATGTAAATTAAACATACTTTAATCTATTGAAATGAAAAAAAAGTAATGGTATAATTTTATATGAAACCAATAAAAATGTTTTGTGCAAGTTACAATGAATACATGAAAGAGATGTACAAGGTATGAGAAGTACCATATTTTGTATAGCCTATATCGAAAAGTATTAAATAGGTTCCTTGTAGTTTCATCTAAACATGAAGTCCTCTTTTAAAAAGGTTCATAGAAGATTTTAGCGTTGATAATTTCTCATAGGAGAAGTAGTTCCAATACATTAAGGTATGAGAATGTTAGGTATAATGAGAAGATGTTTTGAAAACACATAAGAATATTTTAAAGATATTCTAAAAGAAAATAGTTTGGTGAAAAAGTAAATAAGTGTTTGGAAAACTTAATAAAAGTAAAATTTGAAAATTCAAATTTTTATAGAGAACTAAAAAGGTCTTTAAAAGAAAATGAAGAATAAGTTTTGGACTTAAAAGTTTTTCCCTCTAGGTTTGGGAAATAATGTAAATTAAAAAAGCTGTGAAGATGCAAGTCTAGAAAGATAAGATTTTAAGTAACCTAGTATTTTTGAATTTAATAGAAACTTAAAGATAACACTTTTAAAGACAAAGGTTTTGGTATTTGATGTTTTAAAAATTTAGAAACCTTAATTTTTAAAATGGAACTATAAACAGCAAACAAAACTCCTAATTGTGAAGTAGATAGGAATCATTTCCTAGGTGTAACGGAAAAGGTGTAAGGCTACAAAGGAGACAGCAGTAATTACTTTTGGAAGTAATAATAGAGTTTCTGTAGAGTGTATAGGACCCTAGTGAGAACCTAGGAATGTTGATTCATGTGAGCAGACCAAAGAAAATAGTAAAATGGAGTTAGTAAAATTGTAAGACACACATGGTTGAGAATGGATATTCCTGATTTTGGAAGAACTTGGGAAAAGCATCTTTCTTTAGTGGAATTCGCATAAGATAGTAGTTATCAAGCTAGCATTGGAATGGCACCTTCTGAAGCTCTTTATGGAAGACCGCGCAAGTCGCTTTCGTGTTGGATAGTGTCTATAGAGGATAAAAAGACTTCGGAAAAGATTAAATTAATTAGGAGAAAATGAATACTTCTTATCCACATCTCTCTTTGATAGTAAATTTCAAATTTCCTATTTCCATCTTTAGTTTTGAATAGGTTCTTTCCTTTATCATCCCTTGGGAGGGTAGAACTTAGGATTTAACCTATGGATGATAGGATTTGATGTAAACATGTTATTAGAACATGCTAGTGGTTGCAAGTGTTTGCTAGTGGATGCTAAAGGACGCATATACTTACACTAGGCACTATTATCTTTTAGGGATCGGCCTAACGAGGACACTAGAGCATATGCATATGGATGTGTGCGCATTTGCATTTGCATTTTATTTTATTCCATGATTGCTATAAATGGATGATTATCATATGATTGATGCATTTGAATGATGATTGTAGCACACATATAGAACTATCAGTTATCATTAGGGAATTTTTGCATTCATTTGGATACATGGCACGGACATGATTGCATAAAAGGAGGTCAACTGAATCAGTGGACCGCTTAATCTTTTGCATTAGTTAGGGATATTGACACTACACTAATTGTATAAGTATCATAAATCGCATTAGAAAACTTAAGGGCAATGGATGTAATGGGTGATGTTGAGCAGTTGGTTGTAGAACTTGGATGAAAACTTTTAAGGAGGAATTAATAAATAATTATAAGTGAAAAGAAATTGTGTTTATAATTAGAATTCATTTGAAATTAGTATTGAAATTAATTGGCAGTAGATTTATTGAAATGTATCAATTAGAAAGGGAAAAAGGATTTAAATTGTAATGATTGAGTTTATATAAGAACTTGCATTTGTGTCAAAATAGAATGAACATTTTAAATAAAAATAAATGCATGTTTTGAGATAAATAAAATAAACATCTCATTTTTGAATATATGTATGATTTTATAAACAGGGAGTTTGTTTTGTTACAAAAAAGGAAAAAAAGGTATATCAGTGTATTTAAAAAGAAGGCATCCACTTTTATAAATTTAGACGATGATGTTCAAATGAGATGGGTTATTGTAATGAGAGAAAATGTAACCATATATTTATAAAAAGAAGGCATTTAATAAAATATACGTTATATTTTGAAAAGAAAAGGCAAGAGTGTATTATGGAAGGATTACATTTCTTACAGAAAATATAAGGTATGTTATTTCTTTGTTAGTAAAGAATAAGGGTCAGTTTGTGTAACAACCCGCATATTTTACGATTGTATATTTAAATGTTTTATTTAAATATAGCATCGTTAGTCAAATTTTAGTCTGAAATGTCACTTTTTGCAAATAGTCGAATTAGGACTCAAGACCACTTCCATTGAGTCTGAAATGGCGTTTGCGACCTTTTTGATTATAAACATCTATATGTTTGGAGTTGAGTGAAATTTTAATATTTTCATTTAGGGCTTTGGGTTTGGGTCTCAGCCCAATAACCTAACACCCAACCCATCTTATACCCTAACTCCCACTCCACTCCTCTTCATTCCTTCATAACATTTCCTAACACTCAAGCTAAAGCAAAAATGGGGAAAGGAATGGGAAATTAGAAATTCCTAAGCCCTAATTCTCTCAAGTAAAATCAACTTCAAGCTAGAAATCAAGGAGAAGCTTAGGTAAGCATCCTCTTCTTCTTCTCCATCTCAATCTCTCTCCAATTTCAGAAATTTCCTATAACCTAACTTAGGAAATATTGCTTATGATCTTAGATTGGAGCTTCTAGAGTTGAAATTGAAGAGTAGTTGATCTTTTCTTTGCTTTAGAGCTTCTCGTTTGTTGTTTTTGGGTTAAAAGGTGAGTTTTTGAACTCACATCTATGTCTATATCTTTGATAGTTGTTTGGTAGTAATTCCTAACATCTACTCCTTGTCCATTTGCTTTTGAATTGAATTGGTTTGATGAATATTCCAATTTTTGGCGTTTTGAAGTCAAATCTTTAAAAATCCTATCTTTGATGTTTGAACACGATGTTCGGGTGTATCGAAGAGCCTATAAGGCTGGGTTATCGCTTGGCATAAATCCCTAGTCTCCGATGCTCGTCCGATCGCTCCCGATTAGGATTTTTGCCCCATTTGGGGGCTAGGCTGGAAATACTGCAATTGACAATTCAGTCGACTGAACCAGATGGTCAGTCGATTGAATCTGGGGCCATAAAACTCTCTGGCTCTATGTCAGTCGACGACCCTACAGTTCAGTCGACTGAACAGGGGACAGAAATTTTTCTATCCCTGTATTAGTCGACTGAACTGCAGAGTCAGTCGACTGAACCTGAAACCCGAGAGTTTCTAGGCTTGTTTCTGTAACGACCCGACTTTCTATGCCCAGAAAGTCGCATCATTATGAAGAAAGAAAGGGGTAGAAAATAGAAAAGAAAAGAAGAAAGAAAGAAACAACAACAACGATCTCACAGCGGAACGAATAAATTATATTAATAACATAAACTATTACATAGTATACAACAATTTACAGAGTTACACAGCATATACATCACTTACTAGACAGTTATAAACATCTGTCTAGACATTACAACTCAAATACAAGACAAGACACTATCACAGATATCAACACAGCGGAATACTATATCTACGAACGCCGAAGCCTCCTGCTCCATTGCTCCTCCATAATATTCGTCAAAGCTAAACCCGAATCCCTTGGCTACTCGTAAAAATTTGAGTACCCAAGAGTTTAATAAAACAGAAAATAAACACTTGGGTCAGACATGGGTCTGGTGTGAGTAAACGATTAGATTGCTTAACTTTGAAAACTTTTGAAAACAAAAGTATCACGTAAGACTCCCCACAAATAAACATGGGTAAGTTTTTACCTTACGCTAACTAAAACGTTTGATAGGAAATCTGATTGTATTATAATAGGGTCTAGGGTTTTCAAGTAAAATACAGAAATAGCTGAAATGCTTACATCTCACATTCCAACATAGTTGGGCACAACTAATACGTACGGCACTTATTGGAGTTTGGATTCCATACAATGGCAGGGCTACTGGGGTACCGCCCGTCACAGTACGTGGCCTAGATCACCGTACCGAGGAGTACGCCCGCTCCCCTGCAACACAAAGCCGGAACCATCCCTTACTGGATAATCCCGAACAAGATAATCCCGTAGTTGGCGCGACCAACCACACACTAAGCCGAATAAAAGAAAAGGGACCTCTAGACAGGGATCTATCTTGCTCTCAGTGGGTGCTACCCACGAAACCTTGCTGCACCTCCCCTGTTTTAGCCATTCCCGGTTGATGAGGCTTGAGGTTACGATTACCTTTAATCAGAACATATCACTTAGAATGCTCATCGTCCGCCTAACGATGTTCTGAAAGCATTCAATCCATTCAAGTTCGTTCCGGGTTCGAACGAAACCGAAGGCATTATCTCGTTACACTCGTTTTGGAATCACCCTCAGAGTTAACGACAATAACCCTTGCACTCTGAATCTTCATCTTCACTTGAGATTCACGACCTATCGTTAATTTGGATCGATGTGGTATTCGGGTCTCCAGACCTGGAATACCGGTATACGGAAACCCGATCTCGGTCTCATCGAAATCCAAAACGTATCTTTTAAGAGCCAAGTTGTTTTAAGGTTAAAACAATTCAATTCTTATCTATATACACAAAGATAGATAATTCAATAGATAATCTACATTATCATCCCAAACAGATAATTCACATTATCATTATAATTCAACCAAACATCCATATCATATATCAATCATATCTCATCAGAGATATCAAACAATGAAATACATTCAATCTCATTTCTGAGATTACATCCATTCAAGACAATCAATGTCATCCATTCTTATATAAGCAATGATTTACTTAATCACAACATAATTAATTTAAAGTGAATTAAATTAATTACTCCATCTCTTAATTAATTTAAAATAAATTAAATTAATTACTTCATTTTAAATCTTACTTATATAATCATTAATTAATTACAAATAAATTAATTAATCATTCTCTAATTATCCACTTTAATTAATCACCTTGATTAATTATATTTTAATTACATTTAAGTAATCAACTTTAATTAATTTCACAAATTAATTATTCTTAACCAAATACAGTAATTAACATTTAATTACTTCATTTATTAATTAATTATAATCAATTACTTTAATCCTTAATTAATTATAATTAATTACTTATAATCATTTATCATTTGATTAATTAATCTTGATTAATCAATCCTTAATTACATCATTAATTAATTATAAACTAATGATCCCTAATTATAATCTTTAATTATTTTATTAATTACATTAAGTAATTATTCTTAATTATTCATAATTATTAATCACCTTTGATTAATATAATCCAGTAATTAACTTTCCTTAATTACTTCCCTTAATTAATTACTTTTTAATTAATTACCTTAACAAATAATTAATTACCTTATTAATTAACCTTAATCCTTTAATTAAATAAATTATTTAATTAATAACACTAGGTAATTAACCTTAATCACTTCTTATTTAATTACTTTCATAAAATAATTATCCTCTAATTACTTTATTTAATATTTTATCTTTACTAAATTACATCCAGTAATTATTTCTTAATTACTTCATCAAGTAATTACTAAATTAATTTATAAATGATTTTCTTAATTAATCACAAATTAATTTAACTTAATTATTTTAATTAAATGATTCTTAACTTACCATATTAAAGGTTCTTAATTAAGAGACTATTATCTTAATTAAACCAATTATTTACCAATAACACTTGATAATTAAAATAATTTAATTATCTAAATTTCCTTCAAATTCAAATTTACATATGTAAATCTTTATTTTAATTGATTTTAAATCATTGAACTTATTAAAACTTTTTACATTTCAAAATATAAAAACTTTGTTTAAAACATTAACTTAAAACGAATTAATTTTATAAACAAAACTTGTTTAACTGGTTTTAAAAACTTAGAAACATTTCAAAACAAATTCTTTTGTTTTAAAACTTTTTTTTTAAAACTTCATGTACCATTTTTAAAACCCGCTCCTACCAAAACTCGAGCAAAACCCTCAGAAACCCGAAGTAGCTCTCGAGTCACTCCTCTAATCTTTCTGCTTCGAGTAAAACTCGAAAATTCCCGAAGAAAAACCTGGTATCCACTTCTTCCCCAAACCAAATTCTCAGATGCACGCTAACGTGCTCGTGCACGTGCACGCCTACGCTGATCGACGATGAACCCAACACCTGCCTCCGACAAGTCGATATCAACCTCGTCTTCACGTACGACCACCCAGATATTCTCGATTTGTACGAGAATCGAAATCGAGCAAAGAACCCATCAGCTCCAAAACGTACATCACCAGAAACCGTTCCCCTCTGATGATCTATGCCACGAGACTCCTCGCACTTCTCACCATCGCTTCGTCACACCTACCCGCATCTCCAGAACTCCATGCGATCACCTCCGATTGCCTATCGACAACGTGAAACCCAAATGAACGTCGACGAAACAAAACAGATACTAAACCCTAACTCGATCGATTTCGGCCAACTCAATCACCAATAAATTCACGAATGATTTTTCCCAAGCTCACTACCTCCCCCTCCACCTTCGAGTTCACCCACGGCACGTCGATCGTCGTCGTTCACCGTGAATTGGCCATAATGCCAAAAACAATCAAACCCCAAGTTCTCTCGAAATTCAAATCTAAAAATCACGATACTAGCTTCAAAAATCACGATTTGCCATTCGCAATTCAAATATGAGATCAAAATAAAAAATCAAAATTATAAAATTTTGACCAAATTCGATTCTTACTGTAAATTTAAATTTTCTGAGTTGATGATTCACTTAAAAATCTTATAAATATTTTTAGATGATGAATTACTTGTTTATCAACAACTTTCATTTAAAAAGCCAAGTCTAATTCGAATTCAAGATCAAGTATTTGAATTTCATCAGAAGATCATGAACTGTTATAAGCACACTGTAAACAAATATACACTATAGGCAATTCAATCAAATTTTCCAGGCAAGTAATCCAATTGTATTTGAACATCATGATATTCAATTCAAAATAACAAGATGAAATTCAGGGTTTAAAACTGTTTTTAAAAATAAGTTTTCTCACTGTTATTTTAAACAGAGACATATGTAAACTACAGACATTCAAAAATGTATAATTCAAGCATGCATCCAATTTTAATTCAAGTATTCAGATAACATGAAGATGTTCATTCACAAGAACAAGTAGAAATCCAAGATTTTAAAACTGTTTTTAAAACTTAGGTTTACTCACCTGAATTTGTAAAACAGAGAACATATGTTGTTTCCAGGCTTTTCCAGATTTTTGAATTTGATTTCTTTTTTGCTTTGTTGAATTTAAACTTGCTGTTGATTTCTTTATTTGATTGCATGTCTTCAGATCGAAATTGAAGATTTGAAGCTGCTATTTAAATTTGCCTTTCATCTCCTTTCTCTGATTTGCATTTCCAGTTTACAGATCTTCATTTCTACTTTGATTTCCAGATTTTCATTTCCAGATTTACTACTTCTTTGAATTTAGATTTCAGGTCTTTTATTTCTTAGACTATTTTGTTTTAGTTGAAAATGAGAAGAAGGATTTTTGAACTGAAAATGAATACAGATCTTTCTTCTTACATATAATTTTTTATACTTTAATTTACAAAAAGATAAAATTAAGCCACTTGTCTCTTTAATTTGCTTACACATAGGTTTGCAATTTACAAATGTCACTAAACCACTCTAATATGCTAACAAGTGTAAATTCTTGTTTTAATTAATTTACTTAAGTCATTTATGTATTTATAAAATATCTATATGTATATAAAAATGTATTTATCCTTTTATAATTTATGCTTTAATCAAATATATATATAACATATTTATAAATGCTTGAGAAATTGAGCTTAACTATATATATATTTTTACAAACCATTTTGACTTTTTAAAAAAGGAAAGAATGTTAAAAACAATTGAATTTTAAAAGAGAAAAGATTATTAAAATGAACTTCTTATTTAAATCTTATTCTTGTTATTTAAATCATAAATATCATTTTCAAAAGTATTAAGTTAAATTACAAATTTCCAAATTACAAATTATATAAATATTAAAGTTTGAAAATACTTTATTAAATTCAAATTCAATATTCTTTCCATTTCAATATATACAATTATATATATTCTAAATGGAAATACTTTTAACATTAGCTTTGATAATTACTATATTGAATTTAATACATAACTCCAAATCACAATATATATATACATATATATTATAATTTGAAAACATAGTTTTAAAAGACTCCCTATTTATAATATATATACCTATATATATATACATTATAAATATAAAACATTTATATATAAGTTTTAGAAAGATAAATCTTCCCAATTTAAAATTGTTAGAAAAGATATTCCCAAATTAAAATGTTATTAACCTTTTAAAATGAATAAACTTGTCAATTTATAAAATAAATCAACAAATCAATTTAATTATTAATAAAGATTATTAAATTGATATTGCCAAATTTCCGGGATATCACAGTTTCAGTCGACTGACCCTACAGAACAGTCGACTGAATCTGTGAAGTTTGGTTTTGCCTTTTTTGGCTGTCTTGTGTGGGTTTTCCGGTTTTTAATCGATTTTTGATGATCCGAATTGTTGTTATCATTTATCGACTTTGATGACTTCTTTTTCCGGATTTTTGGAAATATCCATTTTGATGGATTTGGTATCGATTTTTATAGTTTTAATTCACGTCGTCGAATGTGGATTTTGGTGATTGATTGTTTCTACAATCATTTCTGTGATTTGTCACTTTAAAAATACAAAGGTTTCTATACTAGTAGTAAATATTCAAACTCTTTCACAAAGATGATTCCAACTTTATTTTTAATACAAATCTCGTTTATAAAACCGTTTTCGAATCTATTAGTGTATACAAACCTTTACCTCATTCGTATGAGAAATCTAATTAAACGGCTTAGCAAAACAAGTGGTATGAAACACTTGCGTTTACTTTGCCGGTTAATTCTTAGACTTGTTCAATTGAAATCTTGTGACAATTTTTGAGTGGAAATCTACAATTTGTTCGTAAATATTTAAGTTAAGCCAGTGGTTATGGGACATGAAGCTAAACTCATTTATTTACTAGCTTAGTGTAATCGACACTTCTTATTAATCAATGATGATCATTTTATGGTTTAGACTAGCGATGTATGATGTCTCTTTGTCTGCGTGGGGGACTATACCCCGTTCTGTTGAGCTTCGTCTCATTTTTATAGGCTAGCGACCTATGGTTTATGGAGTTCGGTTCATCGGGCGTAATGCTGTATTACGTCGTTGTTCCATATTATTTGAGTTTGGCTCATCGGGCGTTCACTGTACTACGTCGATGTCACGGATTATTTGTGTTCAGGTTCATCGGGCGTTCGCTGTACTACGTCGCTGTGCCTGATTATTTGAGTTTGGTTCATCGGGCGTAACGCTGTACTACGTTGATGTTCTACATTATTTGAGTTTCGGTTCCTCGGGCGTTCGTTGTACTACGTCGTGGCACCGACTCTATGGTTAGCAACCATGGGGTAGCGACCCATTTGTGATACACATGCTGGTGAGTTTTCATGCTCCCGTTTGTAATAGACCTTCCCCCTTTTGTGATTTCTGGATTTCTAGTTGATGATTTCTAGAATTTGTGTTTCACCGATTTTTGCGATTGACATTGATATGTTTTGTCAATATTTGTGTTTTGGTGAATAATTTAATGAATATGACATTCTTTTTTGTGCTTTGAGATTCTTGAGATATCGTATGATTTTTGTTGTTATTTGATGTGTACTTGTCACAGTATGGCATTTTTGTTATCATACATTTTTGGTCATATCTCTTATCCCATCTCATTTTATATGATATTTATAGCTAGATTGATCCATTTATTATTTTCTTCTTAAATAATACTCGGGTCAGACCGAGGTATTTCAAGTGCTCCTGCTTGACTTCTTATCAGGGTCCTTCACCTGACTTTTGGCTAACTACTTTAGCATAGTAGTTTTTGTTAATATACATTTGAGATAGAGACTCCTTGATGTATACTTATTCTTTTGTCTAGCACTTGTATCTATTCTTTTGTGATGTAGTGGATCTAGTTTGAACACTACTTTGATGTACACTTCTATGTGTTATATTCATATCTATTTCCGCCTTTGTGATATGAATATCTGTGACTGATTTGTGTTATGTTTATTTCTATATTTGTTACTGAAGTCCTCATAGCCACTATGTGGTAGCTTTGAGTTTGTATTTGATATGTCAGATTTCCTCTTGAAATGAAATGTATGTTATATTATCTGACATATCGGTACTCGCACAAAGCAATTACATATCGCTCCTCAACAGCCTTATTCTTCGTGCTAGTCGACGGCATTACCCCGTAGTGTCCTTGGCTAGCGTGAGTATAGAGGTGGGGCGTCACAGTTTGATTTTTAAACATAAAAACATTAATACCAATCAATTGATGTTATTGATTGCTCAATTTAAAGGTAAAGAATTAGGTTGCTAATTAATACACAACATATATACACGTTTGTGGACATATGTTATTTATTTAATTACAACGGATGTGAATATGGAAAAAAATGTAGACATAAAATTCACATGTTATTTAATGAATTCAGATTTGAATATATAAAATATTGACATAATAATTCACATGTTATTCATCCAATTAATTCAAATGTGAATGTGTACAATACTGGCATAAAAATTTCTAGTTATTTATTAATTTATTTTAGACATAAACATGGAGAAATATTGACATGTTAATTTACTTATTTCAGATGTAAATGTGGAAAGATATTGATATGTTGTTTGTTTATTTATTTCAGACATAAACATGTAAATTAAATGGGATGTTGAAAACTGAAATGAAACATGCGAATAAAGAGAGACGCACGGAAATTTAATATGAAATAAAATGTCACAAAATAGATATTAATAGAGGAGAAGAAAACGTCATTTATAGTTTGTATATTATTGAGGGTGTAATTAATTAAATTAAATATAAGATAAAGCACTGACAAGACGCATTGTAAGATTTGACATAGCAATGAGTCAGCAGAAGTTTCTGGAGGTTCTAATCTATGGTTGAAAGAACACCTAAAACACTATATATAGGACTTAAACTAACCTAGGTTTTCACTCTAAAATCAAAACCTAGCCTCCATTTCTCTCTCAAATATTTACCTACATTCGTCATTTATAAAATAAAATTATGTTATATACATGCATTCTAATAAATGATGGAGATTGTACAAATTAGAGGAGACTTTTAGAGAATTTCGGTTGCTGTAAAAAAGGGATTCTAGCTTTTGTCTCAGGTGAGTGATTGTAATTATTTAGATTTTTAAGTAATTTAGAATAATAGGGTTTCCATAGTTGTAGTTTTACTGCGATTTTTGGAATAACCTTTTTAGTAGTTTATTTACAGTTTTTAGAATTATTTTCAGTCTATTTCTTTAACTATTCTTTTCAGTTAATTTTAGTTTATTTCTGTTAATTATAGATTTCATTGATTTTTTACAGTATTTTAATTTATGTACTGTTATTTACATCTTTTTTCCTATGCTTTGGATTTTTTTCTATTTTCAGTTTTCTTTTATTTCTCCTTCTTCTTCTTCGCGTATGGATTAGAATAGAGTAAACGCGAATATGGATTAAAACTATAACAATACTGAAATAACGGAAGATAAGATGTAAATCGTAAAGACTGTAATAAAAATGGAACTAAGACTGAAATTGAGCCTAATTATGATATTAATGTTAGAATTGGACTAATTAAAGATAATTGGCCTAGTTATAACTTAGAATTATAACTAAAAAGTGTATAAGATGAAAGGAGCTTATTTTTACACTTAAACCTTGGGTTAAGTAATAAGCATGATTATAACGTAGGTTATAACAAGAAATAGAACAGAAGGAAGCTTATTTTAAGACTTAGGATAAATTAATAAGCAAAGATAGTGAAGATAATAATAAAGGCTTATTTAAATAATTTATCTAAGTTAATAAGCAAAGATGAAAGTAGGACCTGTACCAAAAAGCATTCCCTATTAGACAAAATTGTGGTCTCACATTAGCTTGAAGTGAAATGAGGGCACGCTTTTGCTAATAATGGTAGTAATTGGTCAAATAGAAGTCCAAATCAAGGGGGATTTGGACAAGGGGCACAACTAGATATTGTTTGGATGACGGGCCAGTATCAACACCATTTCCCCTACTTTTCTACGGACATAGTGTTTCACATAATCCTGAAGTGAGACGAGGGGCACGCTTATGCTGGAGAACAGGTAATAAGAAGACCCAATAGGTGGAGCAAAAGGTAGCATGAGCATGGTGGCAGTTATGGTGCGACTTCCATTTCGGTGCTCAGTAATCGCTATGAGTTTCAAGCGCTTAAGTATGTGTTCCATTCGTAGGCACCATTGCCTTCTGTGTAGGGAGCTATATAACGTGTAGTCCACAATAAATACTTTGTGCGTCTTTCGTAGACACCATTGTGCTTTGTGCGTCTTTGGTAGATGCCATTAATTACTTTATGTGTAGGGAGTTATATAGCGTCTAGTCCACAGTAAGGTCTATGGAGTAGCAGGCCGATCAAAGGGTAGAATTAGGATTTCATCCTAATTATAGGATTTGGAATTCGGCCTAATTAAAGCAGCTATCAAAGACAAGTGCAAACAATCAAAGTTAATCAATTATGTCAATTTAGTTAATTCGTATTTATTTCCAGCTTATCCCTTCTATCTATTTCCTTTCTTTCCTTTTATATACTAGAACTATTGTAAAGTCTATTACTTTTACTTTGCTTAAAGATTCTAGTAATTACTGTCATTCACCAGACTTTTAGTCTGACCCACTCCTTCATTTTCTCCTTTTCCCCCACATAGGCTAGCAAGAGCAAGGTCGATAGATTGCAAACACTTGGAGACTTCTTTGGCAGAGATTTCATATGTATTTCTCTTCTTTATTTTCAGTTTTTAGCTTATTCCATGTATTGGCACTTTGTGAGGGATAGTTTGTACTTTGATATTTATGAGACTGAGGTTTTGATTTAATGAGACATATATTGGTATTTTGAGACATATGATGTATTTGGTTTTATAATTCTATATTATGAAGTTTGACTTTTAGCAAATTATTATTTTAATTGTTTCTGCTATTTATTTGGACAAGGGGCTCAACTAGATATTGTTTGGATGACGGGCCAGTACCAATAGCATTTCCCCTATTTTTCTATGGACACAGTGTTTCACATAATCCTGAAGTGAGACGAAGGGCACGCTTATGCTGGAGCACAGGTAATAAGAAGACCCAGTAGGTGGAGCAAAAGGTAGCATGAGCATGGTGGCAGTTACACGTGCGACATCCATTTCGATGCCCAGTAATCGCTATGAGTTCCAAGTATTTAAGTAAGTGTGCCTTTCGTAGGCAACATTGTCTTATGTGTAGGGAGCTATATAACGTCTAGTCCATAATAAATACTTTGTGCGTCTTTCGTAGACACCATTTTACTTTGTGCGTCTTTCATAGATGCCATTACCTTATGTGTAGGGAGTTATATAGCGTCTAGTCCGCAGTAAAGTCTATGGAGTAGCAGGCCGATCAAAGGGTAGAGTTAGGTTTTTAGCCTAATTATAAGATTAGGAATTCAGCCTAATCAAAGCAGCTATCAAAGACAACTGCAAACAATCAAAGTTAATCAATTATGTCAATTTAGTTAATTCGAATTTATTTCTAGCTTATTCCTTCTCTCTATTTCCTTTCTTTCCTTTTATATACTATAACTGTTGTAAATTCTATTACTTTTACTTTGCTTAAAGATTCTTGTAATTACTATCATTCACCAGACTTTTAGTCTGACCCACTCCTTCATTTTCCCCTTTTCCCCCCATAGGCTAGCAAGAGCAAGGATGATAGATTGCAAACACTTGGAAACTTCTTTGGCAGAGATTTCTTATGTATTTCTCTTCTTTATTTTCAGTTTTTAGCTTATTCCATGTATTGGCACTTTGTGAGGGATAGTTTGTACTCTGATATTTATGAGACTGAGGTTTTGATTTCATGAGACATATATTGGTATTTTGAGACATATGATGTATTTGGTTTTATAATTCTATATTATGAAGTTTGACTTTTAGCAAATTATTGTTTTAATTGTTTCTGTTGTTTTTATCTATTTTTCCTTGTGAATCTTTGTCTCTGCTAGTTTTAGTTATACCTACAACGCACCACATCTTTTAGTGTATCCTTTTGGGTATACTAATAGGTGTGGGGTGTTACACTTGGTATCAGAGCCTAAGGTTACATCATTCCTTAAAAAAATTAAAAAAAGTAAAGTATTTTTCAAAATAACTAGTTTTAATAGTATTTTTCGGAAAAAAGCTCTTTAATTTAGAATTAGTTTTCAAATAATAAAGAGTTTTTCTTAAAAATCCCCTCAAATTCCAATTCAAACTCCTTTTGGTTCCGGAATATCACACTCTTCCATCTCTAGTTCTTTGGTAGGTTGTTTGCACTTAGACATCTCTTTAGTAGTAGACCCCATTGTTGTTTCAAACCCCATAGGAGGATCGACACACTTGTCTATGATTTGTAGGGGTTTGACAAATTTTATACTAGGCATAGAGTTTGATTGTGACGCCTATGTACTGGGATTTTCGGGGTATGGGATGGTTTTGGGGATGGATTGGTTATCCACTTTTGGTGCGATGTTAGACTGCAAGAAGGGAGTCGTTAGATTAAGGACATGTAGAGGACGGACTCTCGAAGTTTCTTGCGACCCATAGGGGTCAGTCATGTTGAGCTTCCTTTATTCCCTTGATTCATCACTATGAGAGCTTGATTCTGTTCCAATCATTAAAGATTTCCCAGACATTTTGAGGAGGTTCTTTGTACACTTCGCATTCATCGGTTGAAGGAAAAATTCTTCAAGTGTCACTTTTGGAGTAAGGAAGTGTGTTTTTTCGGGCATAGAGAAGGTCAACTCATGGAACGAGTTTGAGAAACAGTTTTGTACAGTTAGGTGCAGATAAATGGATTTAACGGTAGTGCATTGGAATTAATAAGACTTTAGTAAGGAAATGAGATTTCCTAGATTTAGGAAGGGTACTCTTAGGGTAGTAAGAAGAAAATCCACTTTATGCCTAGCCCAATAAAATGTAATAGTTAGAATTGAAAATTTGAAAAATATAATTGTCAATATTTTTGAAGAAGTAAATATTGGGTTTTTGAAAAAAAAAGTGGTATGAAATTTAAATTGGTTTTTATATGATGTAAATTTTGTTAAAAGTGAAATTCTTTTTGAAGAATTATAGAGCATATATAGCTCGCCGGTTTCTTTATAGGTAAACAAAGATGTTAAATATAAAAGCCTAGAGTGTATTAAGTATCGAAAGCATAGGTTAAAAAATTTATTGTTATAATAGATGCTTTCGTGGAAAATAAAGGGAGCATAGGCTATAACACTATTGTTATAGCAGGTGACACCGAAAGGAAATGTTTTTACATAGTATATGAGGTTTATTAGTATTTATTTTTAATTAAATTCATACACTAGAATTTTTGGGTTGTAGTAATGGTGTTTTACGCAACATTTGTTTTAAACCCAAATAAAAATGAATTTTAAAAAGATAATTTCTAAGAGTAAAAATAAAAGTGATTTGTAAAGTACACTTATTATAAGGAAATGTTTTTGGTTATGGATATATTAAAGCAGTTTTGGAGGTGAGTTTTCCTGAAAAGAAAAGAGTAAGTTAGATATTAGAAGAGGTATATCATAAAAGAATGTAAATTAAACATACTTTAATCTATTGAAATGGAAAAAAAATAATGGAATAATTTTCTATGAAACCAATAAAAATGTTTTGTGCAAGTTACAAGGAATACATGAAAGAGATGTACAAGGTATGAGAAGTACCATATTTTGTATAGCCTATATCGAAAAGTATAAAATAAGTTTCTTGTAGTTTCACCTAAACATGAAGTCCTCTTTTAAAAAGATTCATAGAAGATTTTAGCGTTGATAATTTCTCATAGGAGAAAGTAGTTCCAATACATTAAGGTATGAGACTGTTAGGTATAATGAGAAGATGTTTTGAAAAAACATAAGGATATTTTAAAGATATTCTAAAAGAAAATAGTTTGGTGAAAAAGTAAATAAGTGTTTGGAAAACTTAATAAAATTAAAATTTGAAAGTTCAAATTTTTATAGAAAACTAAAAAGGTCTTTAAAAGAAAACAAGGAGTAAGTTTTGGACTTAAAATTTTTCCCCTCTAGGTTTGGGAAATAATGTAAATTAAAAAAGCTGTGAAGATGCAAGTCTAGAAAGATAAGATTTTAAGTAACCTAGTATTTTTTAATTTAATAGAAACTTAATGATAACACTTTTAAAGACAAAGGTTTTGGGATTTGATGTTTTAAAATTTGAGAAACCTTAATTTTTAGAATGGAACTATAAACAGCGAACCAAACTCCTAAATGTGAAGTAGATAGGAATCATTCCTAGGTGTAACGGAAAAGGTGTAAGGCTACAAAGGAGAAAGCAGTAATTACTTTTGGAAGTAATAATAGAGTTTCTATAGAGTGTATAAGACCCCAGTGAGAACCTAGGAATGTTGATTCATGTGAGCAGACAAAAGAAGAACAGTAAAATGGAGTTAGTAAAATTGTAAGACACGCATGGTTGAGAATGGATATTCCTGATTTTGGAAGAACTTGGGAAAAGCATCTTTCTTTAGTGAAATTCGCATAAGATAGTAGTTCTCTAGCTAGCATTGGAATGGCACCTTCCGAAGCTCTTTATGGAAGACCGCGCAAGTCGCTTTCGTGTTGGATAGAGTCTATAGAGGTTAAAAAGACTTCAGAGAAGATTAAATTGATTAGGAGAAAATGCATACTTCTTATCCACATCTCTCTTTGATAGTAAATTTCAAATTTCCTATTTCCATCTTTAGTTTTGAATAGGTTCTTTCCTTTATCATCCCTTAGGAGGGTAAAACTTAGGATTTAACCTATGGGTGATAGGATTTGATGTAAACCTGTTATTAGAACATGCTAGTGGTTGCAAGTGTTTGCTAGTGGATGCTAATGGACGCATATACTTACACTAGGCACTATTATCTTTTAGGGATCGGCCTAACTAGGACACTAGAGCATATGCATATGGATGTGTGCGCATTTGCATTTTATTTTATTCCATGGTTGCTATAAATGGATGATTATCATATGATTGTTGCATTTGGATGATGATTGTAGCACGCATATAGAACTATCAGTTGTCATTAGGGAATTTTTGCATTCATTTGGATACATGGTGTAACAACCCGCATATTTATCGATTTTATATTTTTAATATTTTATTTAAATATTTTATCGTTAGTCGGATGTTAGTCTGAAAAGCTACTTTTGCATACGGTCAAACTAGGACTCGAGACCACCTCCGTTGAGTTCAAAATGACGTTTGCGATCTTTTTGAGTGTAAACTTCGATATGTTTGGAGTAAGTGGAATTTTCGTCACTTTTTCCCGCCTTTGACTTTGGGTGGACTGCACCTTCTTTAACTCAGCCCCAACCCACCTCCTCTTCCTCACTTTATCAAACACTTCAAGCTTTGACAAAAATGGAGGAGGGAATGGGAAATTAAAACTCCAAACTCAAATTCAATTGCCAATCCAACATTCAACTCCAAATTCAAGTAGAAGATATTGGATTCAAGCTTTGGATTGCTTCTCCTTGCTTTCAAGCTTCATCTTCATCCATTTTAGTGAAAAAGTGAGATTTTTAATCTCACATCTTGCCTATAACTGTCATTGGACTGTTGGGAATGATTCCCTATCGCATTAGCATCTTTGTTTGCTTTTGGTTTGGATTGAATGGGTGAAAAACCCTAATTTTCAGCGTTGTTGGAAAATCCTGGGCCTTAGGTCGCACTGCCTCGTAGACTATCCCTGCAGATTTTCGTTCGTGCTTAGGTCGTTCGAAATTAGGTCGCTAGGTCGTAGTTCGCCGGGCCATAGGTCGCTCTGGCGTGAAGAAGACTTTTCCTGCTTTTAGCCTGCTCTGGACTTAGGTCGTTCGTCCCTAGTTCGTAGGTCGCTCGATCACTCTAGGTCGCTCGCGAGTTAAGCCTTAGGTCGTTTGGCCTTTATAACGTTAGGTCACTCGCGTGTTAAAACTTTAGGTCGCGTGGCCATCGCACTTAGGTCGCAAGGCTACTAGGTCGTTAGACCTTTAACACTTTAGGTCGCGTGATCCCATCTCATTTAGACTGTTAGGTCCTTATACCTTTAGGTCGCATGACCACATAGGTCGCTCACTCCTTTAGGTCGCATGACCTTGTTCTCTTTAGGTCGCATGACCTTGTTCTCTTTAGGTCGCATGACCATACTTCCCTTAGGTCGCTTGACGCATGACCATACTTCCCTTAGGTCGCTTGACCAACATGCAACCCTTATTTCTTTAGGTTGCAAGGCCTTTATTTCTTAGGTCGTTTGGACCATTAGGTCTTAGGTCGTATGGCCTCAACCCCGTTAGGTCGTTTGACCTGTATTTTCCTAGGTCGCTCAACCTGTTCTTCTGCTAGGTCGCACGGCAGTCTACCCTTAGGTCGTTCGACCTATTTGACTTAAAGTCTTTGCACTTTAATTCGACCATGTTAGGTCGCAAGTATATTCCTACTTTGATGGTTTTGGGATTGATTTCTTTGGACTTTACTCACGTCTTCGAACGGAAATTTATGTGATTCGATTTGTTTCAACAATCGTTTTGTGACTTGTCACTCTAAAGATATGAAGGTTCCAATACTAGTAGTAAATATCAAAACTCTTTCACCAAAGCGATTTCAACACTATTTTAAATATCAAAAGTTCGTTTTCTCAAACCGATTTCCAACCTACTAGTATATACAAGCCTTTACTTCACTCGGATGAGAAATCGAATTAAACGACTTAGTAAAACGAGTGGTATGAAACGCTTGCGTTCACTTCGTCGGTTAGCTCTTGGACTTGTTCGATTGAACCCTTTTGTGACAGTTTTCTAGTGAAGACCTACAACTTGTTCGTAAATATTTAAGTTAAGCAAGTGGTTATGAGACATGAAGCTAAACTCATATATTTACTAGCTTGGTGTGATCGATACTTCCTTATGATCATGACGATCATTTTTGTGATTTAGACTAGCGATTGAGCGATGTCTCTTTGTCTGCGAGGGAGACTAGACCCCGCTTTTGTGATGTTTCACCATCACATATATGGGGTAGCACCCCATGGTCTTCGGGCCATTCGTGTGTCAAAGGCCTTCGGGTCATTCGTGTGTTCGAAAAATTAAATGGATAGCTTCCATGAGATAGCTTCTCGTTCGTGTGCTCGGACTTCCCCCTTTTTGTGATTTCTGGATTTCGTGTGTTGATTTCGGGGATGTTCTGGATTTCGTGTGTTGATTTCTGGATTTAGTGCTTCACCAATTTTCGTGGTTTTCATTGATATGCTTTATCAATTTTTGTATATTGGTGAATTCGTGTGTCATTACCTTTTTATGGGTTTGGATCTTTGAGAAGATTCTTGTGATATTGATTAATCTCTTGTTGATTATCATTTACATACTTATAGTGGTATGCCATTATGGTTATTATATGTTTATGCCATACCCCTTATTCTATATCATGTCATCTGATATTTATAGTTAGACTAATCCGTTTATTATTTTCTTATAAATAATACTCGGGTCAGACCGAGATGTTACAGGTGCTTCTGCTTGACTTCTCTTCTGGATTATTCTGACTTTTGGCTAACTACTTAGATTAGTAGTTTTTGGTTTTACACATTTGAGATATAGACTCTATGTTGTGTATTTATTCTTTTGTATAGCACGTGTTGCTATTCTTTTGTATTATCGTTGGTCTTTCTGACCACTACTCTGATGTACTCTTTCATGTGTTATATATATATATATATTCATATCTTCTTCCGCCTTTGTGATATGGATGTCTGTGACTGGTTTATGTTATGTTTATTTCTATGTTTGTTTCCGAAGATTATATATATAGCCACTGTGTGATAGCTTTGAGTTTGTATCGGTATGTCGGATTTCCTCCTTAAATGATATGCATTCTATTCTATCTGACATATCGGTGCTCGCACAAAGAAGTTACATGGATGGTCGCTCCTCCACAGCCTTATTCTCCATGCTAATTGACAGCACTACATCGTAGTGTTCTTGGTTAGCATGGGTATAGAGGTGGGGCGTCACAGCTTGGTATCAGAGCCAAACTTCGGAACAATGTAGAATGACTTAACAAGGATCATCGTCCTAAGTCCAACTTAGGAGTCGTGCCTTAGGATTTAATTCGAGTCTTCGCACCGATTTATCCTATTTCCTTCTATGTATCCTTGTTTTATCTATCAAGATTTGCTTGATATTTATTTGGAGAATAACTTTTCTTCTTTTCTCTTCCTTAAAGGAGAATGTCTAGACTAGGCCGGTCCAGAGCTGGACCATCTACTGTTACTCCCCAGGATGGAGTTTTTATAACTGCTCAACAGCTTCTTGACTTAGTAAAGAATGCTCAGGTAGCTGGTCCTAATCCAGAACCAACTCACCCTAAGTCTGGATTTGCACGTTTTTGCAACGATTATACCAACTTGGGTGGGAAACCGTCAAAGGTTCCGAAACTATTATCGAGGTCCAGGCTTGGTTAAGAACATGCGATCGAATCTTTTCCCGCATGAATCTTGTCGATCTTCATCGTGTTCAGGTGGCCTCCAGTATGCTCCAAGAAAGAGCACTGGATTGGTACGAACTTCTTATTTCTGAGATTAATGAAGCGGATCTTACCTGGGAGCAATTCCGGGAATGCTTCGAATTAAAGTTCGTACCAAAAGCAGAGAAGGTAACATTGGCTCATCGTTTTATAGACCTTGTTTAAGGTGAATCCTCTGTCACAGATTATGTCGCATCCTTCGAGTCACTGTCCAAATATGGGGTTGAATACATCAACACCCCATTGAAGAAGAACCAGAGGTTCGTCTATGGCTTAAACAAGAATCTCAAAAAGCCATTACTTCTAAAGTTAGAAGTTTCGTTCGACCAACTCATTGATATCGCTCTTCGTCTAGAAGAGGCTGATAAGGACAGTGATGTTGAAGTGGTGGCTGCTAAACCAAACTTCAACAACAAGAAAAGGCCTAATAAGTTCAAAGGTCCTTATCCCAACAAAAAGGGTAAACAAGCAACTCCTGCTGCAAAGACTTTTTCCTCTGGTGATGGGAAATGCTTCAACTGTGGTGCTAGGGGTCATTTTGCGAACAAGTGTTCAAAGCCCCGTTCTTGTCGCTACTGTAAAAGTCCGGATCATTATATGCATATATGCCCTAAGCTTCCAAGCAAGGAGGGAAAGTTAAACATTGCTCAAGCCCCTGGCAACACATCTCGCGGTCAAGGTATGTCTCATTCTGTCCTTGATGGCATTATTATATTTAATGATCAACCTATTAGAGTTCTCTTTGATACGGGTGCATCCCATTCTTTTATATCAAAGGAACTTGTAGACACTCTTTCTTTAAGTGTTATTGCTTTAATTACTTCTTTAAGAATTACGAATCCGGTTGGTGGATCCGCAACTCTTAGTTTGCTTTGTAAAGACGTCGAGATTATTTTAAGTGATTTTTCTTTCCTAGCCGATTTGCATGTCATGCGTTACTTAGGCTTTGGAATGATTTTGGATATGGATTGGCTTACTCGTTATGAAGCTCATATCCTATGTCCTGAGTGGACTATTTTTCTCCGTCATCCGCAATCTGTTAATCAGATTTCTATTGTTCTTAAAGATTCGGATTCCGCTTTGGATGCATCCTTATATTCTTTAAATCCTTGTGATAATGATAATAATGATGAGGAAGATGTCATTTCTCTTATTCGCGTCGTTCGTGAATTTCCCGACATCTTTGAGCCTGTTTTAGGACTACCACCTAAGCGAGCAATTGAGTTCAAAATTAATCTTATACCTGGAGCTCAACCTATTACTCGTCCTCCTTATCGCATGTCTAATAAGGAGAATGAAGAGATGCGCAAACAATTATCCGAGTTAGAGACGAAGCAACTTATTCGCTCTAGTTCCTCGCCTTGGGGAGCTTCAGCTATTTTCGTAAGTAAGTCCGATGGTACACTTAGGCTTTGCGTCGACTACCGCAAGCTTAATGATCTTACTATTAAGAATAAATATCCTTTACCTCGGATTGATGATCTGTTTGATCAACTTAGTGGTGCTAGAGTCTTTTCACAATTGGACTTGGCTACCGGTTTCCACCAGCTTCGTATTGCAGAGGATAGTATTTCTTTGACTTCTTTCCGTACTCGTTATGGATCTTATGAATGGCTAGTTATGCCATTCGGTTTAACGAATGCTCCGGCTTATTTCGTTGACCTCATGAATCGAGTTTTCAAAAATTTCCTCGATCGGTTTGTTCTCATCTTTATTGATGATATTCTTGTGTATTCCAAAACCGAGGAGGAACATGAAAAGCATCTACGGATTGTATTGGAAACTCTTAGGAGCAATCAATTAAAGGCAAAATTTTCTAAATGCCACTTTTGGAAATCTAGTGTGAAGTTCCTCGGTCATATTATTTCCGAATCCGGAATATCAGTGGATCCTTCAAAGATTGAAGCGATTCAAAATTGAAAGAGACCGGAAAGCGTGACTGAAATCCGTAGCTTTCTCAGATTGGCAGGTTATTGCCGCCGTTTTATAAAGGACTTTTCTAAGATTGCCGTGCCTCTTACTGGCTTAACAAAGAAAGGTGTTAAATACATTTGGTCAGACCAATGTGAAACTTCTTTTCAGAAATTAAAAGAACTCCTTTCTGACGCTCCTATTCTTATTATTCCTGAAGGGAATCAAGATTTTGTCGTTTATACCGATGCTAGTCGCGTTGGTTTGGGTGCCGTTCTTATGCAAAAAGAACGTGTTATTGCTTACGCATCTAGACAATTGAAGCCGGCTGAGACTAGATATGCCACACATGATTTAGAACTCGCAACTATCGTTTTCGCCCTTCGTATTTGGCGACACTATCTTTTGGGAGAAAAGTTTATACTTTATACTGATCATAAGTCTTTGAAATATTTATTTTCTCAAAAGGAACTTAATTTGCGTCAACAGCGTTGGCTCGAATTCCTTGCCTCTTATGATCTTGACATTCTTTATACTCTCGGAAAGGGAAATCTAGTTGCCGATGCACTTAGTCGCAAGCAACAAGCGGTTGTTTCCATGATGATATCTGAATGGAACGATCTCGAACTTTTATCCACTTGTGAAATTCGAGATCGTGTTTCCGATTTATGTTCATCTCTTGTTTTATGTAGCCTTGAGGCTCGTCCTTCTCTTTTAGACCGCATTCTTGAAGCTCAACAGCTAGATCCTGAATTGGCTTTGCTTGGCCAAAATTTTAAGAATAAAACCGATACTGAAGGTTTGAAAGACTTTGATATCGATTCTCGAGGCGGCATTCGAAAATTTGGTAGACTTGTTGTACCAGATATTAGTGATCTTCGTAAAGATATACTAGAAGATTCTCATCGTTCCAAGTATTCCATTCATCCCGGTGGTAGCAAAATGTACGCTGATATGAAGCGACTTTATTATTGGGAGGGTATGAAATCTGATATCGCTAACTTTGTTAAGTGTTGCATGACTTTCCAACTTGTTAAGGCTGAACATCAAAGGCCTGGTGGGTTATTGCAACCATTGGAAATTCCAGTTTGGAAGTGGGATCAAATTTCCATGGATTTTATTGATGGCCTTCCCCGTTCTCGTTCGGGTCATAATAGCTTATGGGTGATCGTTGACAGACTTACTAAATCTGCCCATTTTATTCCCGTTCGGTCGAACCGAACCGTTCCTCTTCTGGCTAAACTCTTTATCAAAGAAATTATTAAATTACATGGAGTCCCTACTTCCATTGTTAGTGATCGTGATCCACTATTTACCAGCGGATTCTGGAAGAGTCTTCAAAAAGCTTTGGGAACGAAGCTTAATTTTAGCACCGCTTATCACCCCCAGTTTGATGGACAAACTGAGCGTGTAAATCAAACTCTTGAAGATCTTCTTCGTGCTTGTGTGCTTGATTTTGGTGGAAGTTGGGAAGATCATATTTCACTTGTTGAATTTTCCTATAATAACAGCTTCCAATCTAGTATTGGTATGGCACCTTTTGAGGCACTCTATGGAAGGCCATGCCGATCTCCTTCTTGTTGGCTTGAGGCCGGTGAGAAGCTGGTTTTAGGTCCAGATCTTATTCGTGATTCCACAGAGAAGATCGACCTTATTCGACATAGGATGAAAGAAGCCCAGAGTAGACAAAAATCCTATGCCGATAACCGAAGAAGAAAATTAGAATTTTCTGTGGGAGATCGTGTATTTATTCGTGTTTCACCTATGAAGGGTGTTGTACGCTTCAATCGATCGGGAAAGGTAGCGCCTCGATATATTGGGCCATTTCCTATCACTGAACGTATTGGTTCCATGGCTTATCGCCTTTCATTACCGGCTCAGTTTTCTGCCATGCATGACGTGTTTCACATTTCTCAATTACGGAAGTGCCTTCGGGATTCCGATTCTATTCTTGAGCCCGGTGTTGTGGAAGAGATTGAAGTTTCACCTAATTTAACTTATGAGCAACATCCTATTCGAATTATTGCTTCGGAGATCAAACGTCTTCGAAATAAAGATGTTCCGCTTGTTAAAGTTCAATGGTCCTCAAATCTTAAGGATTGCTCTTGGGAAACTAGAGAATTCATCGAGCGTACACATCCGGAATTACTTTCACATGCACTTTGAGGTAAACTTCTTATTTCAAATTTCTTTTGTGTTAATACGCATTTATGGTTGTTACTTTTTATTTTCGTCTTATATATTGCGAGGATGCAATTTCTTTAAGGAGGGGAGTCTGTAACAACCCGCATATTTATTGATTTTATATTTTTAATATTTTATTTAAATATTTTATCGTTAGTCGGATGTTAGTCTGAAAAGCTACTTTTTGCATACGGTCAAACTAGGACTCGAGACCACCTCCGTTGAGTTCAAATTGACGTTTGCGATCTTTTTGAGTGTAAACTTCGATATGTTTGGAGTAAGTGGAATTTTCGTCACTTTTTCCCGCCTTTGACTTTGGTTGGACTGCACCTTCTTTAACTCAGCCCCAACCCACCTCCTCTTCCTCACTTTATCAAACACTTCAAGCTTTGACAAAAATGGAGGAGGGAATGGGAAATTAAAACTCCAAACTCAAATTCAATTGCAAATCCAACATTCAACTCCAAATTCAAGTAGAAGATATTGGATTCAAGCTTTGGATTTCTTCTCCTTGCTTTCAAGCTTCATCTTCATCTATTTTAGTGAAAAGGTGAGATTTTTAATCTCACATCTTGCCTATAACTGTCATTGGACTGTTGGGAATGATTCCCTATCGCATTAGCATCTTAGTTTGCTTTTGGTTTGGATTGAATGGGTGAAAACCCCCAATTTTCAGCGTTGTTGGCAAATCCTGGGCCTTAGGTCGCACTGCCTCGTAGACTAGCCCTGCAGATTTTCGTTCATGCTTAGGTCGTTCGAAATTAGGTCGTAGGTCGCCGGGCCATAGGTCGCTCTGGCGTGGAGAAGACTCTGCCTGCTTTTAGCCCGCTTTGGACTTAGGTCGTTCGTCCCTAGTTCGTAGGTCGCTCGATCACCCTAGGTCGCTCGCGAGTTAAGCCTTAGGTCGTTTGGCCTTTATAACGTTAGGTCGCTCGCGTGTTAAAACTTTAGGTCGCGTGGCCATCCCACTTAGGTCGCAAGGCTACTAGGTCGTTAGACCTTTAACACTTTAGGTCGCGTGATCCCATCTCCTTTAGACCGTTAGGTCCTTATACCTTTAGGTCGCATGACCACATAGGTCGCTCACTCCTTTAGGTCGCATGACCTTGTTCTCTTTAGGTCGCATGACCATACTTCACTTAGGTCGCTTGACGCATGACCATACTTCCCTTAGGTCGCTTGACCAACATGCAACCCTTATTTCTTTAGGTCGCAAGGCCTTTATTTCTTAGGTCGTTCGGACCATTAGGTCTTAGGTCGTATGGCCTCAACCCTGTTAGGTCGTTTGACCTGTATTTCCCTAGGTCGCTCGACCTGTTCTTCTGCTAGGTCACACGGTAGTCTACCCTTAGGTCGTTCGACCTATTTGACTTAAAGTCTTTGCACTTTAATTCGACCACGTTAGGTCGCAAGTATATTCCTACTTTGATGGTTTTGGGATTGATTTCTTTGGACTTTACTCACGTCTTCGAATGGGAATTTATGTGATTCGATTTGTTTCAACAATCGTTTTGTGACTTGTCACTCTAAAGATACGAAGGTTCCAATACTAGTAGTAAATATCAAAACTCTTTCACCAAAGCGATTTCAACACTATTTTAAATATCAAAAGTTCATTTTCTCAAACCGATTTCCAACCTACTAGCATATACAAGCCTTTACTTCACTCGGGTGAGAAATCGAATTAAACGACTTAGTAAAACGAGTGGTATGAAACGCTTGCGTTCACTTCGTCGGTTAGCTCTTGGACTTGTTCGATTGAACCCTTTTGTGACAGTTTTCTAGTGAAGACCTACAACTTGTTCGTAAATATTTAAGTTAAGCAAGTGGTTATGGGACATGAAGCTAAACTCATATATTTACTAGCTTGGTGTGATCGACACTTCCTTATGATCATGACGATCATTTTTGTGATTTAGACTAGCGATTGAGCGATGTCTCTTTGTCTGCGAGGGAGACTAGACCCCGCTTTTGTGATGTTTCGCCATCACATATATGGGGTAGAACCCCATGGTCTTCGGGTCATTCGTGTGTCAAAGGCCTTCGGGTCATTCGTGTGTTCGAAAAATTAAATGGATAGCTTCCATGAGATAGCTTCTCGTCCGTGTGCTCGGACTTCCCCCTTTTTGTGATTTCTGGATTTCGTGTGTTGATTTCTGGGATGTTCTGGATTTCGTGTGTTGATTTCTGGATTTAGTGCTTCACCAATTTTTGTGGTTTTCATTGATATGCTTTATCAATTTTTGTGTATTGGTGAATTCGTGTGTCATTACCTTTTTATGGGTTTGGATCTTTGAGAAGATTCTTGTGATATTGATTAATCTCTTGTTGATTATCATTTACATACTTATAGTGGTATGCCATTATGGTTATTATATGTTTATGCCATACCCCTTATTCTATATCATGTCATCAGATATTTATTGTTAGACTGATCCGTTTATTATTTTCTTATAAATAATACTCGGGTCAGACCGAGATGTTACAGGTGCTTCTGCTTGACTTCTCTTCTGGATTATTCTGACTTTTGGCTAACTACTTAGATTAGTAGTTTTTGGTTGTACACATTTGAGATATAGACTCTATGTTGTGTATTTATTCTTTTTTATAGCACGTGTTGCTATTCTTTTGTATTATCGTGGGTCTTTCTGATCACTATTCTGATGTACTCTTTCATGTGTTATATATATATATATATATATATATTAATATCTTCTTCCGCCTTTGTGATATGGATGTCTGTGACTGGTTTATGTTATGTTTATTTCTATGTTTGTTTCCAAAGATTATATATATAGCCACTGTGTGATAGCTTTGAGTTTGTATCGGTATGTCGGATTTCCTCCTTAAATGATATGCATTCTATTCTATCTGACATATTGGTGCTCGCACAAAGAAGTTACATGGATGGTCGCTCCTCCATAGCCTTATTCTCCGTGCTAATTGACAGCACTACATCGTAGTGTTCTTGGTTAGCATGGGTATAGAGGTGGGGCGTTACACATGGCACAGACATGATTGCATAAAAGGAGGTCAACTGAATCAGTGGACCACCTAATCTTTTGCATTAGTTAGGGACATTGACACTACACTAATTGCATAAGTATCATAAATCGCATTAGAAAAACTTAAGGATAATGGATGTAATGGGTGATGTTGAGTAGTTGGTTGTAGAACTTGGATGAAAACTTTTATTTTATTCTTCTATCCTTAGAGATTTCGGGGATGAAATCCCTTAAGGAGAAGAGAATGTAAAAACCCAAAATTTAAGGTGGAATTGATAAATAATTATAAGTGAAAAGAAATAGTGTTTATAATTAGAATTCGTTTGAAATTAGTATTGAACTTAATTGGCAGTAGATTTATTGAAACGTTTCAATTAGAAAGGGAGAAAGGAATTAAATTGTAATGATTGAGTTTAATATAAGAACTTGCATTTGTGTCAAAATGGAACGAACATTTTAAATAAAAATAAATGCATGTTTTGAGATAAATAAAATAAACTTCTCATTTTTGAATATATGTATGATTTTATAAACAGGGAGTTTGTTTTGTTACAAAAGAGAAAAAAGGTACAACGGTGTATTCAAAAATAAGGCATCCACTTTTATAAATTTAGATGACAATGTTCAAATGAGATAGGTTATTGTAAATGAGAGAAAATGTAACCATATATTTATAAAAAGAAGCCATTTAATAAAATAAATGTTATATTTTTAAAAGAAAAGGCAAGAGTGTATTATGGAAGGTTTACATTTCTTACAGAAAATATAAGGTATGTTATTTCTTTAGTAGTAAAGAATAAGGATCAGTTTGATTTTTAAACATAAAAACATTAATACCAATCAATTGATGTAATTGATTGCTCAATTTAAAGGTAAAGAATTAGGTTATTAATTAATACACAACATATATACACGTTTGTGGACATATGTTATTTATCTAATTACAACGGATGTGAATATGGAGAAAAATGTAGACATAACAATTCACATGTTATTTAATGAATTTAGATTTGAATATATAGAATATTGACATAACAATTCACATGTTATTCATCCAATTAATTCAAACTAGAATATATACAATACTGGCATAAGAATTTCTAGTTATTTATTAATTTGTTTTAGACATAAACATGGAGAAATATTGACATGTTAATTTACTTATTTCAGATGTAAATGTGGAAAGATATTGATATATTGTTTGTTTATTTATTTCAGACGTAAACATGTAAATTAAATGGGATGTTGAAAACTGAAATGAAACATGCGAATATAGAGAGACGCATAGAAATTTAATATGAAATAAAATGTCATAAAATAGAAATTAATTGAGGAGAAGAAAACGTTATTTATAGTTTGTATATTATTGATGGTGTAATTAATTAAATTAAATATAAGATAAGGCACTGACAAGGCGCATTGTAAGATTTGACACAGCAATGAGTCAGCATAAGTTTCTAGAGATTCTAATCTACGGTCGAAAGCACACCTAAAACACTATAAATAGGACCTAAACTAACCTAGGTTTTCAATCTAAAATCAAAACCTAGCCTCCATTTCTCTCTAACAAATATTTACGAAATTCTTCATTTATAAAATAAAATTATATTATATATATACATTCAAATAAAAGATGGAGATTGTACAAATTAGAGTAGATTTCTAGAGAATTTTGGTTGCTGTAAAAAAAGGGAGTCTAGCTTTTGTCTCAGGTGAGTGATTGTAATTATTTAGATTTTAAGTAATTTAAAACAATAGGGTTTCCAATAGTTGTAGTTTTACTATGATTTTTGGAATAACCTTTTAAGTAGTTTATTTACAGTTTTTAGAATTCTTTTCGGTCTATTTCTTTTAGCTATTCTTTTCAGTTAATTTTAGTTTATTTATGTTAATTATAGATTTTCATTGATTTTTTACAGTATTTTAATTTATTTACTATTATTTATGCGTTATTTACATCTTTTTTCCTAAGCTTTGGATTTTTTTCTATTTTCATTTTTCTTTTATTTCTCCTTCTTTCTCTTCATGTATGGATTAGAATAGAGTAAACGCGAATATGGATTAAAATTATAAGAATACTGAAATAACGGAAGATAAGATGTAAATCGTAAAGACTGTAATAAAAATGGAATTAAGACTGAAATTGAGCCTAATTATGATATTAATGTTACAATTGGACTAATTAAAGATAATTGGCCTAGTTATAACTTAGAATTATAACTAAAAAGTGTATAGGATGAAAGGAGCTTATTTTTACACTTAAACCTTGGGTTAAGTAATAAGCATGATTATAACGTAGGTTATAACAAGAAATAGAACAGAAGGAAGCATATTTTAAGACTTAGGATAAATTAATAAGTAAAGATAGTGAAGATAATAATAAAGGCTTATTTAAATAATTTATCTAAGTTAATAAAAAAAGATGAAAGTAGGACCTGTACCAAAAAGCATTCCCTATTAGACAAAATGGTGGTCTCACATTAGCCTGAAGTGAGATGAGGGCACGCTTATGCTAATAATGGTAGTAATTGGTCAAATAGAAGTCCAAATCACGGGGGATTTGGAAAAGGGGCGCAACTAAATATTGTTTGGATGACGGGCCAGTACCAACACCATTTCCCCTATTTTTTATGGACACGGTGTTTCACATAATCTTAAAAGTGATACGAGGGTCACGCTTATGCTGGAGCACATGTAATAAGAAGACCCAATAGGTGGAGAAACAGGTAGCATGAGCATGGTAGCAGTTACGCGTGCGACTTTCATTTCGGTGCTCAGTAATCGCTATGAGTTCCAAGCACTTAAGTATGTGTGCCTTTCATAGGCACCATTGCCTTCTGTGTAGGGAGCTATATAACGTCTAGTCCACAATAAATACTTTGTGCGTCTTTCGTAGACACCATTGTACTTTGTGCGTCTTTCGTAGATGCCATTACCTTATGTGTAGGGAGTTATATAGCGTCTAGTCCATAGAAAGGTCTATGGAGTAGCAGGTCGATCAAAGGGTATGTTTGCGCCAAAATTGGTCACAAACCCCAAGTGTTGTGAAAGCACCAGTGTATGAATACAGATCAACAAATATTCAAACACAAATCTCTGATCTAAGCAAACAACTAACAGCAATCCAAAAATAATGAACAGTGACGCAAGATTTATAGTGGTTCGGCTATCTCCGGCCTACGTCCACTTCAAGGTTTTTATGATTTTATTGCTCGATACTTGAAGATTACAATTTCGTGTGTTGTATTACAACTGATTTTCTGAGCTAAGTCTGAATCTAAGGCAGCAATGGTGATCTGGAGTAAATCTGGCAGAGTCTGGGCGCTCTTTAGCTCTCAAAATTGTCCGACCCCTTTTCTGAATGACCAGGGGCTCTATTTATAGGTGTAGAAGGCTGATATTTCGCCTAAATTGAGGGGAGACCAGTTCTGGCTCGTGAGGGGGCCCACATGGCCGAAATCTGGAGATCCGGGCCCACTTTGGGATCGATTCGACCCTTGGTTCGAATCGATCAAGAAATCATCCAATCGAGCTGAAATTTGGTGTGAACTTCCTTCATTATGTGTTTGAGCTTCTGTGAAAATTTCATGGCGTTTGGACTTGTAGAACCTGAGTTATGATCGATTCGAGTAGGTGTTTTTCGCTTCCTGGAGTCGTTCGAATCGATATGCTCGAATCGATTCGTTCGAATCGATTTTCTTGCACGCGAAGACTATGGCGTGGTGCGCATGCCGCGGGTCAACCCTCTTTTATCTCCGAGTTTTACTAAGTCGTGGCCGGGGTTTTAGCTATGTAGACGTGGTGGATTCGATGTGATCGATTCGAAGACGTGCTTCCTTCGAACCGGTTGGACCATCGTTAGTTCGAATCGATCAGGGTATGCTACTATTGATCGATTCGTATTCGCTTCAACAGGGTGGACTCGAAGGAAGTCATTGGATGGAGTTGAAGTGACTACCCTTTGTGGATTAGAAAGGAATGCAGGGACGATGGATTCGACCTTAGGGCTTCTGTGCTAACGGAGTCGAAGCTAAGGTACTCTTCCCGGATTCGAAGCAAGGCTATGCTCCATGGATTCAAGGCACCTTCTTTCTACGGATTCGAAGCAGGGAAAGTTCGATGGAATCGAAGCAGGGGTATTCCTCATGGATTCGAAGCAATGCAGGTCTGATGGATTCGAACATAGGCTTCGCCTATGGATTCAAACTAAGGACGGTCTACTCCATCTTTTGTCAATGATATCTTGAGCATATGAACTCGGATTGACTTGAAACTTGGATCGTTGGTTCCCACGGCTTTGCTTGACGTGCCTTATCAATTGTAGCCCGATCCGGACTCGGACAAAATTCATCGATATCCATGGTGAACCTGCGATGCACAATCGATGTTCACGACTAATAATCATTGCTTCTCAGTTAATCTTTGGGTATCTCGGCTTTGCCAAAAGTTGGGATAACATTTTGCCCCCCAAAACATGCCTTTTGGTAAAAGGCGTGTTTTGATAAGTCTCAAGTTGAATGCAGTGAGTTCATGTTTTATTCAGAGCTTATAGCATTTTTAATCAAGTCCATGGTTGTTCGAAGCCGAATTGTTATCAATTTCTCTGAGTGGAAGTTAAGAATGAAATTCTAAAGCCTCTTCGGACTGTCGATGGTCACTCCGGACCCTTGTCAAACCCATTCTAGATTTAGCGATTGAATAGAAAGATCCTATTGCACTCCGGCGTTACTTTCTATCCCTTGCACTCCGGCCCCAGCTAGGGCGTATAGCGATGTCTTGGTCATTCTGGACCGATCGTAGCCTCTCTGGGCTCTTACTGGATCCCATCCTGTCACTCTTCGGTGAAGGGGAAACAACGATGAGTGAGCCGATCCTGTCGCTCTTCGGCGAAGCGGTTACACCCCCTGCACTCCGGTTCAGTGTTTCTGAACATTAAGCGATGTCATGACCTAAATCTTTAGGCCGATCATAGCCTCTCTGGGCTCTTATCGAATCCCGATCCAATCACCCTCCGGTGAATAGGAAACGATGCTTAAGTGAGTCGATCCTGTCGCTCTCCGGCGAAGCAACTCACTTCTTGCACTCCGGTTCAGTGTATCTGAACATTAAGCGATGCTATGGCCTAAATCATGGGCTGATCACAGCCTCTCCGGGCTCTTGCTGGATCCCATCCTGTCACTCTCTGGTGAAGGGGAAACATCGTTTAAGTGAGTCGATCCTGTCGCTCTCCGGCGAAGCGACTCATTTCTTGCACTCCGGTTCAGTGTATCTGAACGTTAAGCGATGTCATGGCCCAAATCGTGGGCCGATCATAGCCTCTCCGGGCTCTTATCGAATCCCGATCCAATCACTCTCCGGTGAATGGGAAACGATGCTTAAGTGAGTCGATCCTGTCGCTCTCCGGTGAAGCAACTCACTTCTTGCACTCCAGACCCCGCCTCTCCGGGTAAGATCATAAAGCGATCATGTTTATATTGATATTTAATGTTCATCCTTTAACTCTCCGGTTAAAAGGTTTATTTTAATAAGTGTTTCTTTATTAAATTCAAATCCTAGATGTTCAATCTCAAACACTAGGAAAAACAAGACAATGCCTCTCCGGGCGGAGCGGTCTATTTCCATCTTAGAGCATGCCTAGGGATCTCTCTGGTTCCCGTACATGAGTAAGTGGGATAGCCGTTTTATTTTGGAAATCAAATCTAAGAAAACTAATCGACCAGAGTCAAAATCTTGAACTTGGCCCTTGCCATCACGATTAGTTGATGACGAGTCATGATCCCGATCCAGGATCATTCCTATTAGATGGAGGTTGTTCAGGTCTTACTATCGTTGCCCGTTCTCTGATATATTGTGGCAATCTACCACTCCTGGCATGCTCTTTCACCTCATCCCTTAGGTGGCGGCATTCGTCGGTTGTGTGCCCATCTAACTCATGGAATAGGCAATATTTTTCGGTTCTACGTTCCCGCTCTGTGGGATCTCTCCTCGGTGGTTTTCGATAGGGGAGTTGCCCCCGAGTTTCAGGGTAAATTCGTTCCAGTCCTGCCACCAAGTCTGTGTATTGCCTGAATCTGGGCTCTCGGAATTTCTTCCGTTTATTAGGACCATCATGTGCGTCATCCTGCTTTCTCTTTCCTTTGTCCGCCCTGGACTGTCCCCTGGCGTTTCCTTCGCCTTGTGCAACATTTATTTCCTGCCTCTCGGCTCGTGATTCCTCTAATCGAATGAATTTTTCAGCTTCATGGAAAAACTCTCCAAGATCTTGCGGTGGATCTTTAGTCAAAGAGTCTTTGAATTCGGTGCCTTCTCCAACTCCTGCCACTGCCGCCATCAAAATCATCGATGGGTCCGGGCGATCTACAGAAGCCACCGTTGCATTAAATCGTAACAGAAAATCTTTCATGGACTCTCCGGTCCTTTGCTTTATTGATGCCAAAGTCATCACGCTCTTGGGTCGCGTTATGTGAACCCTAAACTGCTTCATGAAACAATCCACAAGCTCGCCCCATGTCCTGATTGATCCTGTCTCTAGCTGTCTAAACCAAAGCGCAGCCAAATCTGATAAGAATAAGGGGAAAAATCGTGCCATTACTTCCTCGGATGCTCCCAGCACTTCCATGTGTCTGATATATCTGGTGATATGCATGGTCGGGTCTGACTTTCCGTCATAAGGATCCAGCATCGGTAGTTTGAACTTTGGAGGGTTCCTTGCATTTCGGATATTTGGAGCGAACGGACTTCGACTAACCTCTTCCAATCCTCCGCTTGACAATCCCCCTCTCATGAGTCGTCTCACTAGGCCAATCATTCTTTCATCTCCATCTAGGGGTTGCCCCCTTGTCATGTCTCTGTCTTGCCCTCCGAGTCTTGTAGGGAATTCTGGTACGTACTCTTCGGGTGGCTCGTTAGCATTTGTGTTGGCCCTAGCCGGTTGAGCTCCTTCCAAAGGTCCTTCTGCGTCGGATCTTGCGGGCCTGCCCCCAAGCCCTTGTTGATTGCCTTCTGGTTCTGTATTCTGTCCTCCGTTGGGTTCCATAGCCCTAGCTCCTTGTTCCACATTCACAGCCGCTGTAGCTGGTCCAAGGTTCTGTGTCCCTGCAGCTCTCATCTGCTCGAAGAAATTCTACAGCATCTCTTGTTGGCTTTTCATCATTCTTTCCTGCATTAGGTTATTCATAGCCTCCATCTCATCTCTAGTAATGTAGATCGAAGCTTGTCCTTCTCCAGCGCCAGAGGATGCCTCTTGACTTCCTCCCTGTTGGCTCCTCTCAGCTCTTTGTCTTGTTTGTCGAGTCATTATAGAGCCAAATCTAAATCCTTAAAATTTCAAATCTAAACTTTGAATCTGGTGTAGCGGTTGCTAGTCCTTCTCAGTGAAAGCACCAAAGTGTTTGCGCCAAAATTGGTCACAAACCCCAAGTGTTGTGAAAGCACCAGTGTATGAATACAGATCAACAAATATTCAAACACAAATCTTTGATCTAAGCAAACAACTAACAGCAATCCAAAAATAATGAACAGTGACGCAAGATTTATAGTGGTTCGGCTATCTCCGGCCTACGTCCACTTCAAGGTTTTTATGATTTTATTGCTCGATACTTGAAGATTACAATTTCGTGTGTTGTATTACAACTGATTTTCTGAGCTAAGTCTGAATCTAAGGCAGCAATGGTGATCTGGAGTAAATCTGGCAGAGTCTGGGCGCTCTTTAGCTCTCAAAATTGTCCGACCCCTTTTCTGAATGACCAGGGGATCTATTTATAGGTGTAGAAGGCTGATATTTCGCCTAAATTGAGGGAAGACCAGTTCTGGCTCGTGAGGGGGCCCACATGGCCGAAATCTGGAGATCCGGGCCCACTTTGGGATCGATTCGACCCTTGGTTCGAATCGATCAAGAAATCATCCAATCGAGCTGAAATTTGGTGTGAACTTCCTTCATTATGTGTTTGAGCTTCTGTGAAAATTTCATGGCGTTTGGACTTGTAGAACCTGAGTTATGATCGATTCGAGTAGGTGTTTTTCGCTTCCTGGAGTCGTTCGAATCGATATGCTCGAATCGATTCGTTCGAATCGATTTTCTTGCACGCGAAGACTATGGCGTGGTGCGCATGCCTCGGGTCAACCCTCTTTTATCTCCGAGTTTTACTGAGTCGTGGCCGGGGTTTTAGCTATGTAGACGTGGTGGATTCGAGGTGATCGATTCGAAGACGTGCTTCCTTCGAACCGGTTGGACCATCGTTAGTTCGAATCGATCAGGGTATGCTACTATTGATCGATTCGTATTCGCTTCAACAGGGTGGACTCGAAGGCAGTCATTGGATGGAGTTGAAGTGACTACCCTTTGTGGATTAGAAAGGAATGCAGGGACGATGGATTCGACCTTAGGGCTTCTGTGCTAACGGAGTCGAAGCTAAGGTACTCTTCCCGGATTCGAAGCAAGGCTATGCTCCATGGATTCGAGGCACCTTCTTTCTACGGATTCGAAGCAGGGAAAGTTCGATGGAATCGAAGCAGGGGTATTTCTCATGGATTCGAAGCAATGCACGTCTGATGGATTCGAACATAGGCTTCGCCTATGGATTCGAACTAAGGACGGTCTACTCCATCTTTTGTCGATGATATCTTGAGCATACGAACTCGGATTGACTTGAAACTTGGATCGTTGGTTCCCACGGCTTTGCTTGACGTGCCTTATCAATTGTAGCCCGATCCGGACTCGGACAAAATTCATCGATATCCATGGTGAACCTGCGATGCACAATCGATGTTCATGACTAATAATCATTGCTTCTTAGTTAATCTTTGGGTATCTCGGCTTTGCCAAAAGTTGAGATAACAGGGTAGAATTAGGATTTCAGCCTAATTATAGGATTAGGAATTCAGCCTAATCAAACAGCTATCAAAGACAAGTGCAAACAATCAAAGTTAATCAATTATGTCAATTTAGTTAATTCGTATTTATTTCCAGCTTATTCCTCTCTATTTCCTTTCTTTCCTTTTATATACTAGAACCGTTGTAAAGTCAATTACTTTTACTTTGCTTAAAGATTCTAGTAATTACTATCATTCACCAGACTTTTAGTCTGACCCACTCCTCCATTTTCCCCTTTCCTCCCATAGACTAGCAAGAGCAAGGACGATAGATTGCAGACACTTGGAGACTTCTTTGGTAGAGATTTCATATGTATTTCTCTTCTTTATTTTCAGTTTTTAGCTTATTCCATGTATTGGCACTTTGTGAGGGATAGTTTGTGCTTTTATATTTATGAGACTGAGGTTTTGATTTCATGAGACATATATTGGTATTTTGAGACATATGATGTATTTGGTTTTATAATTCTATATTATGAAGTTTGACTTTTAGAAAATTATTATTTTAATTGTTTCCACTTTTTTTATCTATTTTGTCTTGTGAATCTTAATCTCTGCTAGTTTTAGTTATACCTACAATGCACCACATCTTTTAGTGTGTCATTTTGGGTATACTAAGGGTGTGGGGTGTTACAAATGATAAAGGGAATAGTTTACTAAGTACCCACAACGTTCGCCTAGGCAAAGACCTGATCGCCACTTAGAAGATTATCCAGATCATCAAAAAACATTCAAGACTTATTTTCCAAAACTAATCCAAAGAAAACACTTCTTACCTAACCTTTCCATTCCCGAAACCTTATACTTGAACGAAAATATTTTCAAATAATACTTGTATTATTTTTCCAATCTTTGAAAACCATTTTTCAAAAGTCTCGGGATTTTAGTCCTCTAAATTCTTTTTAATTAAAAGACACCTTCTTATAAACTCGTTTTATAAGATCAACTTTTATAAAACCATTCTTTTTCCAAATATTTATTTCAAAATATTATAACTTTTTATTAACGTCTTTTATTAAATCAAAATTTAATTCAATATTAACATCAAACGCCTTATAGTCAAACAGAGGAACTTAATCACAAGGTGTTCGTTTCAATGTTTTCCCAATTCCTATCTACCCAACCCAAATCTTAAAAAGGTAAGCTACCTATACACACTAACAATAGTCAATGCCCAACTGGGCGAGCATGACTAAACAAACCTTAAAATATTATTATCTTCTAACAAAAAACACCTCAAAAATACTACACTATTTTTGAAAATAATTCTTTATATATAAAATATATTCTGGGTAAAATTATTTCATTTACCCAATTTCAAAATAGTACCATGTCTATTGGTCTTGTTTAAGTGTTTAGGAATCCCTATCGACGACGTTGATCAGGAGCGTTGACCAAAATTCATAAGCCACTTAACAGATCAAACAACACAATATAAAACATTTTATATCACTAACAAATATGTGCTCTTATATATATACACTCAAACTCATCATCAGAGATTCCGTTAACTTATATCTTAATGATTTGCCCCACCAAAGCCAAGGTTCTCGCTTAACCTTGTGCTCTGATGCCAAATGTAACGAATGAGCCTTTTCAACCCTCGAAAATCAACACTAATACGTCTACTGTATTGCATGTCGAGCATTTGAGTGCCAAAAAGACTAAACATTAGAGGAAAGAATGAAGATAGAAGATAAGAAGAAACTAAACAATCATAGAATCTCATAACGCAACGGAATAACATATATTAATCAACATAATTCTTTACAAAGTCATTTCCAAATGATACATCGGAGTCATACTAATACAAATTTTACCCTAGGACAGTTCTAACAGCCTGTCCCTACCTAACTGATACTATATACATATAAACAGCGGAAACAAGATAATGACTAGCTACCAATGAAGCCTTCTGCTCCAAGCTCCTCCAAGATGCATCCGGGGAAAACCTAAACTTCTTGGCTACCCATAAAAATTTGAGCACCTAAGAGTTTTAGAGAAAGAAAATAAAAATCCGAGTCAGACATGGATTTGGTGTGAGTAAACTCAAACAATTGAATTATTTCTTTTAAATCACTTTTAAAATCAAGGGTATCTCGTAAGACCATGCCGCACATAAACACAAACGAGTTTTTAAATTATGATAACCAAAACACTTTTATAAAAGACTCGGTGATATTATAATAATGTCTAACGGTTCAAGTAAAATATGAATATAGCTGAAATGATTGCATCTCACATTTCAACATAGTTAGGTACATCTAAAACCGTAAAGGCATGTATTGGAGAATGAATTCCATACTATGACAAGTAAGGAACTACCTTCCGATGGTACATCTTTAGATAAAATGAACCGAGGTCTAACAAGAACATCTTGTACACCGACCACACAGGTCTGGTCTACCACTTGACTTGTAGTACCGAGTATGATCACCCCACTTGGGCCTCGAAGCATACATTAGTAGATAGTAACTGGTCTTGATTTAGGATGACCATACCCTGATGGGAGTGACCCACATGGCCCTGCGGCATGCCCGATTTTTATCATTTCTCGATTGATGAGGCTTGAGGCTACGTCTTTACCTTTCAGAAAAGCAATCCCACTTGGAATACTAACATTGCCTTCCAAGTGATGATGCAATGTCAGCATTCATCCATACAAGTCGTTCAGGTAATGAACGAACCGAAGGTACTACCAACACTCATTTTGGAATCACCATCAGAGTTAGTAGTAAATAGCCCTTGCACTTCAAAACTCTATCTTCGATTCCATACTTTTCAATATTTCTTCAGTTTGAAACACTTGAGTTGGATCGTAGTGGTTTTCGGATAACATATCAGATCATGGTCTCTTCGAAAAAACTTTCGATAATTTCCAGCAAACTCAACCCATGTTCTTTAGGAAATAAAAAGACAAGATAAGAGCGGAGATCACCTCCTAACCGTTAGTGGACGTATTTCCTTATCATTTATCCTAGAAGAATGAAACGAGATTTATACGCATAGTAGAGCATCATTGAGGATGATTGTGCCATATAACTCATGTGTTTCTCCTATATATTTCCAAAGTTACATTTTGGTCTAGGTTTGATGCTCGGTTATTTAACTATCAAATAAACAATCATTCAAACATTGATTTAATTGTATATGGGATCCTCTAAGCCTTTATTAATTTAATCTTTAGTTAATAAAATCACTTTATAAAATTTGATCATAAGATCTTTACACAACACTATTTCCAAAACCCATACTTCCCCTGTTTACTTGGAAAACATTTATACTTACCTTAGCAATATAAGTATATTATCAAAACATTTGGAAAATTCCTCCTTTCAAATTTCTTTTGAAATCATTACTTGTTATAACCCAATCCACTTATCCTTTATAAAAAGTTCTCTTTTAAAAGTTCACTTCACATTTAAATACCTTTATAAATTTCCAAAATCAATTTATAAAACACTTTTATAAGTCTACAAGTCAATTTACAACATGTAACACCCTTAATTTTTAATAATATTATTCAGGAGATTTAATTAGGTAAATTAAATAGAATAATGTAGAGTGATAAGGAGATAGAGATTTGGTAATAAACCTAGAGGTCGTGCTTAATTAACTCTAATGGGCTTATTAATGGTTAAATAATAATTAGATTAACATAAGGGCATTAGGGTTATTGCCGTCCATATTTCCTACCCTTATACTATTATCCCTATACCATTCACGTTCATTTTATCATAAGCAAAAATAAACGTAAAAAAGAAAAAGGAAAGCCGGCCACTAAGGGTAAGAAGAGAAGAGAAATTCAAGTTTAAAGCTTAGGATCAAGCTAGAAGAATCAATCTCTAATTTCCTTATCCAATCTAAGGTGAATAATAATCCCTACATCTCTATTTTGGTTTTTATCCGATCATTGATTTTCGGATTTAAGATTAAATCTAATATGATGATTTTTGATGATATGCTTGGATTCATAATATGTTTGATTTAATCCAATGGTTTAAATATGAGTATATACAGCTTTAGGGAAAAACTAAGAGTAAATGATTTTTAAATGCCATGGAAAATTTATATGTTATGAGAAACATGATTTTAGAGTTGGGTTTCAATTTTTAGAATTCTCCATACCGTGGAGAATTAATTATAAATTTTTGAAGGGAACCATGTATTATTGGGTTTAAAATTTATTTTCAGTTGTTATATGAGGAATTTGGGTCTGAAATTTATATATGTTAGATAACATATTAAAGTAAATTTCTGTGATTTTTGGGGACTTTTACTAAGTGATTTAGTAAGGAAATTAAATTATTTTGAAAGGAGGACCTAAATGATTTATTTGCTTTGTTAATTGGAAGGGCTTATTTCTTAATGTTAATTGGGAGGGCTTATTTCCGCTACCAATCAGGTTGAAACTTATCTGGTCGAAACCAATACACATGGTATCACTTAGTTGGTACGTAGTGGATTGGAGAAAGGCAAAAGGTAGAGTGTCGAAACATATCTTCCAAAGGGGTCGAGACCTTTGGTTTGTTTTCTAAAGAAAAGCGCTTGCATGTTTACGAAGAGGTTTCGAAGGACTCGAAACCAATAATTACGAAAGGGTATTTTAAAACAAGCTTACGAAGGAGAGCTGCCACCTTTTTAAAGTAGTAGTTTCCGAAGGAGTTACTAAGTTTTTAAATTAATGTTTCAGAAGGGGTAGCAACGACCAAGTCGAAACCCTTCTGTAATTTTAAGCCTTTCGATGGTATTGAAGATATCAATGCTGTCGAAAGGTACCTTTCGTTTTTAGAAATATAAGCCATTTCCCATAGCTTTTGAAAGGGGATTAATGGTTTCGAAGGCGTGGTTTCATAAAAAGGGGTTTCAAAGCCAATCTTCAAACATTTTTACTTATATAGCATAAGCTTTCGAAAGGATGGTTTCGACACCGTCATGTTTTCACCAAATACTTTTATATGATAAAGAAAGGTTTCGAAAGGGGTACTTTCGTTTATGTTCAGTTTAACCCAAATGATATTTTAAATACAAACTAAATGGCTTCGGAAGGGATACTTCCAATGGTTTCGAAAGAGGGTCTTTCAATGTTTTCGGAAGGGGCACTTTCAATTGGTTTCGAAGCTATGCTTCTAAAGTTAAATGTTGATATTTTAATACATTTGAAAGATTTCCAGAGAAAGGTTTTAAAGTGTTCGAAAGGCAGGAGCCTAATGTTTTGAAAATAGATCTATATGCTTTCGAAGGAGGGTACCCAATTAGGTCGAAAGCAAGGTTTCGGAGGTTTTGAAAGGCTTTGTAACCCAAACTCGTTTTTAAAGGAAAAACCTATAGCTAAATTAAAGGAGTTTTGAAATGATTTTTAGAGGAAGCTTTCCTTGATAAAATTATAGGTAAAGGTATTAACCATGTTTTATATGAAAAGTATTTCAAGGACATTAAACCCATAGGAGTGATATTGTTTTATAATTATGGTTGCTTCTTCAAATATAAATATATTCACATTATAATGGACTCATAACTGCATTATGGGGATAAAAGGGTTGAAGAAACAGCTAGGATAACCCAGTAGTGAATATAAATTGATTAAGCTCCTGGATGAGTAGAATTGCGTCCAAGAGGTCAAGGAGACTAGAATATTGGATGCCTAAATATGGAAGTTGTTAGGGAGACAGGTTCATAGTGCACCCATGAAAACTATGATTAGGAAATTATTGAAGTTACCAATAGGTTCATAGTGATTCCATGAAAACTATGTTATAAAGTGTGACGAATCGCAAATCCGTACCCTTTGAATCGTCTCCTGAGCTCCATGGCATCCTAACCTGAATTTGTAATACTCGGTCTGACCCGAGCATTATAATACAATAACACCCGAGCCGGTCTAGAAAACCAGCGTGAGAAAAACATACCCAACTGGATTTTAAGTTATAAGAAATTTTTTGAAAATCAAAGGTATCTCGTAAGACCATGTCACACATAAACTCGACGGGTTTATACCTTACGATAACCAAACAACTTTTATATACAAATCATGTGATATTATAATAGTGTCTACAAATACTTATTAAAATAGCTGAAATGCTTGCATCTCACATTTCAACATAGTTGGGCACAATCAAAATCGTACGACGCTTATTGGAGAATGGATTTCATACAATGACTATGCACTGGGGTACCACCTATCACGGTACACTTCTAGAAAATGTACCGATATCGAACCTATCAATCCTTACCAACACAAGACCGGCCTACCCCTTACTGGATAGTACCGAATATGTCATCATCCTGGTTGCTTTGCAACACTTTTGAGATCTCATGCACAACCAATCCATAAATATGTAGATGTAGGGTATCTAGAAAGGTGACAACATACCCTAATGGGTGCGACCCACTTAGCCTTGCGGCATCTCCCCTGATTTTCAGTCATTCCCGGTTGATGAGGCTTGAGGCTACATTTTACCTTTTATATAGCAAACTAACTTGGAATGCTAACAGTGCCCTCCAAGCATCAATGCAATACTAGCATTCGTCCTTAAAAGTTCGATCTAGGACTGAACGAAACCGAAGGCACTATTCTCTTTTCATCCATTACGGGGAATCCTTCCCTAGGAAAAATAGAGAAATAGCCCTTGCATTTAACTCCGCCTTGGGCTATCTTTACCATATTCCAATTCGCAACGCTTATGCCAATTCGAAGTGGTTTCATATAATAAACCCGATCCCGGTCTCTTCGAACTAACAACATTAGATTAAAATTGGCCAATACTTTGATAGTCAGTTATTTAACTATCAAAGGAACAAACATTCATCCAAAGACTTATTTCCAAATGGAAATACTACTAGTTAAGCACCAAGTAACACAGAGCCTCTTTAACTAATCCTATATTAATTAAATCACTTTCCCAATATTTGTCACAAAATATCTTTACTAAGATATATTCTCTAATCACTTTATCACTTTCCCACTATTTATCACAAAATATCTTTACTAAGATACATTCTCTTATTTTATCACTTTCCCAATATTTATCACAAAATATCTTTACTAAGATATATTCTCTGATCACTTTATCACTTATGATATTTGGAAAACATTTCCATATACTTATCTCAACTGTATAAGTATATTCATAAACCATTTCATTTTCTACACTTAGAAAATATCTCAATATACTTAAATCAAATAAGTATTTTTAGAGTCCTTTGGAGAAAACAACTTATCTTTCGAAAATACACTTTATTGGGTCAAAACGAATGTTGCGTAAAACATCGTTACGACAACCCAAAACACTAGCATAGGGATTCAACTAACTATACTTAATATTAATCCTCAATATCGAACTTCAACTACTTATTAGTTAACAATGAAGCCAATCAAGTTGGGGTATCATTACCTCTCAGACCTTGACTGAACAACGTTATCAACTTCAAAACAGATAGAAGTTACCCATCTCGAATATTAACATCAGATATAGAACATATATATTTAAATCTCATATACTCTATAAAAACATTTCCTTTCAGAAATCACTTACTATAACAATAATGTTATAGTCCATGCCTTCCTTACTTTCACGAAAACGTCTATTACAACAATAAATGTTGAAATATATGTTTTTGACACTTAACACATTTTAAAATCGCTTTAAAGATCATTTAAATCCATTTTTAAAACATCACTTTCAAAACCATTTCCTTCGAATGATTATTCACTTTAACAATGTGAATATGGTTTCCTTTAGAAAATCTAATATTTTACTTACCAAAAATAAACCATTTCCATTTTATAAAACTAGATTCATAAATCCCTTTTCATTTAATAACTTCATTTTTATAAAATCTCTTTATTTATAAAATTTCATTTATAAATCTATTTCTTTATAAATCTCATTTATTTCCAAAATCCATTTATAAATATCGATTACCAATCCATTTCATATTTTTAAACAAGGTTTAAAATTCTCATTTCTATTTTATAAAACCTGTTCAAACATCTCTTAGTTAACTTCCCCTTTCTATTTTTCCCAAAAATAGAAACAACCCCTTTCCTAAAATAACCATTCCCCATAATTTTTATAAATCCACAAATGTGGTCTATCTCTCCAATTTTGCCCAAAGATAATGTTTCCCTTAATTTGTAAAACATCGTTTATAAATTTATAGTTTCTGTTACAAACTTATGCTTATTTATAAAATATCACCTTTTTGAATTCATTCTTTAGTATATATAATTATATCACTTTAAAATAAACAATTATTTAATATTTATACAAAATCATTTCTATCTTCTTTTATTAAAGCCTATTCCTTTATTATAAAACAGACTTAATATTTAATATTTTCAAAATCTATATAATATATTCTTGAAAAATCTTATCTGAAACCGTTTCATAAAATTAATTTAATTATCCAAAATCATATCATTTTATATACAGTAAACTACTTCTTTAAATAATTCAGAATAATTTATAAAATATATTTAATTTCGAAAACCATTTAAAAATCAAATCTTCACTTAATAGTTTTTCAAAAATACTAAAAAAGGCACAGTGCTACCATAGCACTAAATAGGGGAAATTATATTCATGTCATCAAATATGGCATCCAACACATCATATATCACTATATATGAAAAATAAAATTAACAATGTGAGGAATGCAGTTGGATCCCTCCAACCTGTTACCTGCATCAAATACAGCATATGAGAATAAAATGTACAATGTTTGCTTCGAGGTAGACGCACGTACAAAAGGTCATCCGCTCATACAAGGGAACGTATAGGGTCTCATCCGCTACAATAGGCCGGTATTTATATCCAACTACTAATAATATAGTAAACAACCAAAATAGCAATCACAGGCAACAAACAATATAAATAAAATTATTTCCACTTATATAAAAATATAAGTGGCCAGAAAGGAGAGTTTAACTCACTTTGATTCCAGTTGTCGCTTCCATTTTCTGATTTCGGCTACGGCGTTCGAATTTAGCTATAAATTTTGGAACCTCTAAATTCGGTCAATCCAACCCCATGTTGAAGATTCCGTTAATACGAATCCAACGCGACTGATCGCATTGGATTTGGACCTAAAATGAACAAGATATCGCTAATATAAGATTTTGATTTTAAATTTTATATTTAATACACTAATTAGTTAATAAATATAAACTAACCACATACTTAATTATTAATCCTTCTTCCATTTCAAAACAAATGCCGCACTTTTTACAGTAACCCACTTCACCAATGCCACTTCTATGACCGCCACGACTTCCTCCTCTCCTCTACGATAAGCCATACGACCAACGCCAAAGCTCTCCCCTACTCCTTCTCTTCACAATCGTAAGCAAATCCACCCACCCAAGCCTCGCCACTCGATCGCGACTGTCACTACTTCTGCTCGTCCGTATAGAGGATGCAACCACCCTGAGGCCACCGAGCTTCTCGAAATTCCGTCCATAGGTTAGGCTCGACCTCGCGATCCCATTATGCCCCTTCATTTCAGCAATCGAGGCTCCAATTTTAATAAAGTAAAACCCTAGCCTAAAAACACTATGCACCGAACTTTCGACCATTCCCAAAGCCTGCAGCAACCTCCAGAAATCGTCTACGTGAAGCTATGCCCTTTTGTAACACAAAGAAACAAGTTTTCTATTTATTTTCTTTCTATTTGAATTGTATTTTAGATTTTTTAGGTCAAAGAAAAACCATTTCTTCCATTGCTGATGAATAAGATATAACAAAAGCAGAAGATAGGTCGTGTAGAAGTATTTTTGGGACTTATACGAAGGGATTGACTTCATTTCTTTCTTTTCTTTCTTGTGTTTGATTTTAAAATGGAAGTTTAAGAGCTGATTTTTCAAGGGTGGAGGAGTATTTATTTCCTCTATTTTATGAAGAGCTTGAAGCTGTACGGGGTAGACAAGAAACGAAAGGAGCTACGGGGTTGTACAATTTGTCTAGTGATGTTTTATAATTCAAAATTTCTGGCATCGCTCTGCACCGCTTTCCGTTCACGTACGGACCCCAAATTGACAAAACGAAAATATAGTCGTGCTCAGAACAATGACGCGACCTCAAAACAAGAATAATATACACCGGTTATTGATTTCTGTAAAATCGCAAAATGCTGCTATTTGACGATAAAATGTCAAACTTAACTTCAATATTTTTCCAAATTAAAAATTATGGAAAAATCAAATAAATTAAATTAAAAATACGTCCACAGAAACCGAGTCGAAGAAAATAAAATTTATTTTCCGAAAATATAATTGAACTGTTATTACTATAGTTAAATTAACTGTTGAATTCCCTATTATTATTTATTATATTAAAATGAGATAAATAGGCCATTAATTTAATTGAATTAATATTCAATTAGGAATCTTGTTGTTTGAAAAGCTATTCAAATATTTTAGACAATCATTATAATTGAATTCCAATTATTTACTTTAATTTAATCCATATCTTCGAATTTTTGAGTTATATAATTGTTTAACCTAATAATCTAATATATTAATCAATTAAATATTTCAAAATCAAACGACCAAAAATTTTGGGTCGTTACATTCTTCCTCCCTTAAAAGGATTTCGTCCTCGAAATTATTAAGGTTAGAAAAATGCTATAAACCCGTTAACTTTCCCAAAATTAATTTAGTTAGAAATTTTGTTATCATAATTTCCAAGCCTTCAAATTCATTCTTAGTTGGCAACTAATACCATTCCAAAAACTAACTAATATCATTTCAAGTTAAAACTAAAATCAAATTTTTGTTACAAAATTCAGAATTCTCAAAAAATATTCTAACTCTTAAATTTACGAAAAATTTCGTCAGCGTCTCCTTTGCGCGACTTGATCTAAAAAACTACCAATCATCACCACAGACCCAAATCCACCAAAAGAAAATCAAAAGCCAAGCGGCTAGTCATAAAACCATCAAACCAATCGAAATAGAAACATGTACCATTTAGCCGGTAACCAATTTTATTCTTTTGAAATCAAAGGCATCAACTAGCCCTTGCTTCTATATACATGTCTCTTATTACACATAATATCCAACCATATAATTTCTAACCATATCATTTTGCATTTACCAATGTCTACATTTACTTTATACACTTCATTTCTAACGAACAATTAGTTGATCCATTTTCAACGTATTCACATCCATATCCTTTTTTATTCGATTCATTACATTTGCTTTCACATTCACATGCATTTTTCAAATTTAATTAATCCATATTTAATGAATTTACATTCAATTCCTTTCATTTCATTCATCACATTCAATTATTAACATTCACTTTCATTTTACTTACATCCAACAAATTCATATCCCATTCATTATGCTAAATTAATTCACATTCATTGGTTCGCATTCATGTTCATTACCTCATTTCAATTCCATTCATTCTTTATATTAATTACTCAGGAACCATTCCATCAAGTTTACTTAAGTTATTATAAAATTTTTACAACACTCTTATGTTTATTTTCACTTCACAACTTAAGTCCATATTTAATTGTTACCAAACAACATTCTGAACCATATTCCATTCACTAATTCACATTATTAGTTCAATTCAATTCATTTAATTAGTTCACTCCACTAATTTATTCCACTATCACAATCACTTTCATTTAACTTTTCTTAAGTTAAATTTAATCCCTTATCTCAATTTCAAATTTTCTTTTCTTATCTATATCATTTCTCAAATTGATAAGTTCAAAACTTATCTTTATTTATTTCACAAACACTTAGATAGCAAATTTCAGAATCTAAACACCCGGTTTTATTTCAAATCAATTTGAAATGATATATATATATATCTTATTTGTATATCAAATCAAAATTTTAAATTTCTTAAAATCGAAAACTTGTTTATTAAAACAAGATCCCAATAGCAAATTATTATGGTAGCAATCCATCACTTAGAAACTCGAAAATGAACACTGATGATGCCGCGATCATCATCGGAAATATTTTCCAGCGGCTGAAGTGATTCAGTGCTCTTATTCGCTTCAAAATCCTTTAAAATATTTTTATTCATAAATACTTCCAAAATAATACTACTATTATTTTTCACAACACTTTGGAAACATTTCAAAACTCCGGGATTTAGATTCCAAAATTCTCGGTTTAAATCCATTTTCATTTATAAATCACATTTATAAATTCATTTATATAATTCATTTCACAATTGTTTATCATTGTTTATTTTATAATAAACATCTTTTATTAAGGCACAACAACCAATTAATGATAATAATCGATATTATCATTCCTAACAACCAAACACGCTATATATAACTTTAATAATTCCTGAAAATTTATTCTTTTATATATAAAATATAATCAGGTAAATTATTCCATTTACCCCATTTCAAAACAATACTGTGTCGAATTGCTCTGTTTAAGTGTTTACAAACCCCTATCGATACAGTTGTACGGATTATGCCAACCAGAATTCATAAGCCACTCAATAAATCAACCAACACAATATAAAACATTTTTATATCACTAACAAATACGCGCTTATATATAAATACACTCAAACTCATTTTAGGGTATTACTAACCCTATCTCTAATGAGTTGACCCCACCAAATCCAAGGTTCTCGCTTAACTTAAGCTCTGATAACAAGTGTGATGAACCGCAAATCCGTACCCTTTGAATCGACAATAAACCACACATGTCCGACCCAAAAAGCACAGAATGACAGAAGGTCATGGGAAAGAACAGAGAGGGGGAGAAGAAAGAAAGAAAGAAGAAGAAATAGAAACAACATATAGAATCTCACAAATCGCAGTGGAAAAATATATGATAGAAAAACACAGATCTTTATATAAAAAGAAACTGTAACTATTAATATACATACAATCATCAAAGTACAATAGTCAACATAGCAATCTGGATAGTTATAATAACTCTTCCGCATAAGTACTGAACATATAGTTTAACACACACAGCGAAAAAATAACCAAGTACGTGTAATATGCCTGAAATCCTCTAGCTCGACTCCTGAGCTCCATAGCATCCTAACCTGAATCTGTAATTCTCGGTCTGACTCAAGCATTATAATAAAATAACACCCGATTCAGTCTGGAAAACCAGCATGAGAAAAACACACCCTACTGGATTTGAAGTTATAAGAAAATCTTTGAAAATCAAAGGTATCACATAAGACCATGTCACACATAAACACGATGGGTTTTTACCTTACGATAACCAAACCACTTTTATATACAAATCATGTGATATTATTATAGTGTCTAAGTACAAATACTTATTAAAATAGCTTAAATGCTTGCATCTCACATTTCAACATAGTTGGGCACAATCAAAACCGTACGGCTCTTATTGGAGAATGGATTCCATACAATGACTAGGCACTGGGTACCACATATCACGGTACACATCTAGAAAATGTACAGAGATCGAACCTATCGATCCCTACCAACACAAGGCTAGCTTAGCCCTTACTGGATAGTACCGAATATGTCATCACCCCGGTTGCTTTACAACCCTTTTGAGATCTCATGCACAGCCAATCCATAAATATGTTGATGTAGGGTACCTAGAAAGGTGACAACATACCCTAATGGGTGCGACCTACTTAGCCTTGCTGCATCTACTCTGATTTTTAGTCATTCCTGGTTGATGAGGCTTGAGGCTACGTTTTACCTTTTATATAGCAAACCAACTTGGAATGCTAACACTGCACTTCAGGCATCAATGCAATACTAGCATTCGTCCATACAAGTTCGTTCTGGGACTAAACGAAACCGAAGGCACTATTCTCTACTTCATCCATTACGGGAAGCCTTCCCTAGGAAAATAGAGAAATAGCCCTTGCATTTAACACTTTCTTTGGCTATCTTCAACATATTCCAATTCGCAATGATTATGCCAATTCGAAGTGGTTTCGGATAATAAACCCGATCCCAGTCTCTTTGAACTAACAACATTAGTTTAAAATTGGTCAATACTTTGATAGTCGGTTATTTAACTATCAAAGGAACAGACATTCATCCAAAGACTTATTTCCAAATGGAAATACTACTGGTTAAGCACCAAGCAACATTGAGCCTCTTTAATTAATCTTATATTAATTAAATCACTTTCCCAATATTTATCACAAAATATCTTTCCTAAGATATATTCTCTAATCACTTTATCACTTTCCCAATATTTATCACAAAACATCTTTACTAAGATACATTCTCTATCACTTTATCACTTTCCCAATATTTATCACAAAATATCTTTACTAAGATATATTCTCTAATCACTTTATCACTTACGATATTTGGAAAACATTTCCATATACTTATCTCAACAGTATAAGTATATTCATAAACCATTTCATTTTCAACCCTTAGAAAATATCTTAATATACTTAGATCAAATAAGTATTTTTAGAGTCCCTTGGAGAAAACATCTTATTTTTCCAAAACACACTTTATTGGGTCAAAACGAATGTTGCATACAACATCATTGCAATAACCCAAAACACTAGTATAGGGATTCAACTAACTATGCTTAATATCAATCCTCGATATCGAGCCTCAATTGTTTATTAGTTAACAATGAAGCCAATCAAGTTGGGGTATCATTACCTCTCAGACCTTGATTGAACAACGTTATTAACTTCAAAACAGATAGAAGTTACCCATCTCGAATATTAACATCAGATATAGAACATATATATTTAAATCCCATATACTCTATAAAAACATTTCCTTTCGGAAGTCACTTACTATAACAATAATGTTATAGTAATTCATGCCTTCCTTACTTTCACGAAAATGTCTATTACAACAATAAATGTTGAAATATATGTTTTCGACACTTAACACATTTTAAAATCTCTTTAAAGATCACTTAACTCCATTTTTAAAACATCACTTTCAAAACCATTTCCTTTAAATGATTATTCACTTTAAAAATGTGAATATGGTATCCTTTAGAAAATCCAATATTTTACGTAACAAAAGTAAACCATTTCCATTTTACAAAACTAGATTCATAAATCCCTTTTCATTTAATAACTTCCTTTTTATAAAATCTCTTTATTTATAAAATTTCATTTATAAATCCATTTAATTATAAATCTCATTTATTTCCAAAATCCATTTATAAATATCGATTACCAATCCATTTCATATTTTTAAACAAGGTTTAAAATTCTCATTTCTATTTTATAAAACCCTGTTCAAACATCTCTTAGTTAACTTCCACTTTCTATTTTTCCCAAAAATAGAAACAACCCCTTTCCTAAAATAACTATTCCCCATAATTTTTATAAATCCACAAATATGGTCTATCTCTCCAATTTTGCCCAAAGATAATATTTCCCTTAATTTATAAAACATCGTTTATAAATTTATAGTTTCAGTTACAAATTATGCTTATTTATAAAATATAACCTTTTTGAATTCATTCTTTAGTATATATAATTATATCACTTTAAAATAAACAATTACTTAATATTTATACAAAATCATTTCTATCTTCTTTTATTTAAACCCTATTCCTTTATTATAAAAAAGACTTAATATTTAACATTTTCAAAAAATCTATATAATATATTCTTGAAAAATCTTATTTGAAACCGTTTCATAAAATTAATTTAATTATCCAAAAATCATATCATTTTATATACAGTAAACTACTTCTTTAAATAATTCATAATAATTTATAAAACATATTTAATTTTGAAAACCATTTAAAAATCAAATCTTCACTTAATAGTATTTCAAAAATACTAAAAAAGGCACGGTGCTACCATAGCACTAAATAGGGGAAATTATATTCATGTCATCAAATATGGCATCCAACACATCATATATCACTATTATGAAAAATAGAATTAATAATGTGAGGAATCTAGTTGGATCCCTCCAACCTGTTCACCTACATCAAATACAGCATAAGAGAATAAAATGTACAATGTCCGCTTCGAGGCGGACGTGCGTATAAAGGGTCATCCGCTCATTCACGGGAACGTATAGGGTCTCATCCGCTCCAATAGGCGGGTATATATATCCAACTACTAATAATATAGTAAACAACCAAAATAGCAATTACATGCAACAAACAATATAAATAAAATTATTTCCACTTATATAAAAATATAAGTGGCCAGAAAGGCGAGTTTAACTCACTTTGATTCCAGTTGTCGCTTCCATTTTCTGATTCCGGCTCATTCGAATTTAGCTAAAAATTCTGGAATCTCTAAATTCTGTCAATCCAACCCCAAGTCGAAGAAAATAAAATTTATTTTTCGATAATTTAATTGAACTATTATTACTGTAGTTAAATTAATAGTTGAATTCCCTATTATTATTTATTGTATTAAAATGATTTAAATAGGACCATTAATTTAATTTAATTAATATTCAATTAGGAATCATGTTGTTTAAAACGCTACTCAAATATAAACTATCCAATTCAAATATTTTAGACAATCATTATAATTGAATTCCAATTATTTACTTTAAGTTAATCACTATCTTGAATTTTTGAGTTATATAATTGTTTAACCTAATAATCTAATATTTAAATCAATTAAATATTTCAAAATACAACGACCAAAAATTTCGGGTCGTCACATAAAGAGTGGTTGGGGGGCCAATTGGTTTGTAGTCCACCCATGAAAACTATATCCAGATTAAGTTATTAACAACAGTCAAAAGGTTCCTAGGCAACCCATGAAAACTAGGATAAGAGATAAGTCATTGAAGTCACCAATAGGTTTAGGGGAACCCATGAATTAATTAAGTTAATTGGCAGGGGCTGATAGGTTCATAGTGCACCAATGAAAACTATGAAATAGGATAGGGAGTCTTTATATTATATAAAGGTTATTAGTAAGCCCATGAAAATTAATAGGTTAATAGTAACCCTAGAAACTATAAATATGACAAGTAGTCAATTTAACAGAGGACGGGGAATCCAGAATGTTTTAATTTATTTGCATATCATCATAATATTTTGAAGTGACTATGTTTTTACCCATTGTGGATGCAGGAGCATAGTATATGGTTTTATAAGAGTTTTAAGATACTAGTGAAGGGAAAACCCGTTCCGCTATGCGGCGTGGTCTCGCTAGATATCTAAATGGTTTAAGATGTTAGATTATTATTCATACCAGGCTTTATGTCTGACTCAAAGTTTATGTATTCCCATTAAACTCTCGGGTACTCAATTGATTTTGAGTAGTTTGAGAGTTGAGGTTTTCAGGTACCTCATTAGACGAATAAAGCTTTCAGTGACGTGCAGAAGGCACAATATATATTTAGAGTTCTATTTTATTTTGATTCCGCTGTGTTGTTTGTAACGGCAAAATTGTTATATTTCCTGTATATACTCTGATCATCCAAGGGGGAATCTTCATATGTCTCTCTTGGTGTATGTTGTAATAAATATATTTCTTTGAATGTGGTTTACGATTATGGGATTATGTAATGAATTGGAAATGATTTGAAATGGAATGTGATCTTATTTGAAGTTTTTAAAAATTTTCCATACTCATGTGTTTTTGTGTATCAATGAATCTATCATCGCCATATTTAGTCGCCGAGGATTAATAACTATAGATGACTGCAGCATCTGTAGCCGTTAGTTTTGGGCCTCCAAGTAGGGGGGTGTTACAAGCTGGTGTCAGAGCTTAGGTTTATGAAAACTTAAAAGAAAAGTTAAACCTAAAAGCTTTTTGAAACATTATCCAATGAATTAGAAATATGATTGGGGTTTGGATTAATGCTATAGTAACGTACTTGTATTTGATATATTGATATATATATATATATAAGTATGTGTTCTCCTCTCTCTTACACTGTCCTTCTGTATCTTACTAAGGCTCGTATGCAGATTTAAGAGAAAGAGGATATGGAAGCAGGAAACCAAAGAGGAAATCTTGGTGTGGAGGATGCACCGCAACAAATGGAAATGCTCGACCTAATGCCAGGAGGAACCAAGGTCGACCGGCTAATGCTAACCAAAATGCTAAAGCCAATGTTGGTGCTGGAAATCCGCCAGTAAATAAGGGGATGGTATATCAGTTGTTAGCCAATCGTTTGCAAGTTGGGGTTGATGGTAATGTTGTAGGAGCTAATCATGTGGCTTCAGTTGGGAATAACTATGCTAAGTGGAGCAGAGACTACACCAATCTGGGTGGAAAGCCATTTGTTGGAATGGAGGATGCTGTTGAGGTTGAGAATTGGCTATTGCACTATGAGAGGATCTTTACTGATCTAGGCTTGGATGATGAGCAAAAGAGGAGGCTGGCCTCTAGGCAGTTGCAAGGGGCAGCGCTTCACTAGTGGAACAGTATGATTACCAAAGTTCCGGAGGAAGAGCTGACATAGGCTAATTTCAGAATGAGTTTTGAGCAAAAAAATTTATCTGAAGTGGCAAAGTCGGCATTGATGAGGAAGTTTATGGATCTAGTCCAGGGAAATATGTCGGTAATCGAGTACGCCGATAAGTTTGATGGGCTGCCTCGGTATGGATATGCCACTATAGACACTGACATCCAAAGGAATGAGAGGTTTATTAGAGGACCGAGACCTGAGCTTGCTAGAATGACCATGACCCATATCCATGAACCTTGTAATGTGGTGATGGAGATGGCCATTCGCAATGAAGAGATGCTTGTTGTTTCTGCCAGAGAGAAGCCAGTAGAATCCCAGGGTCCTTGGGGGAAAGAAGAGGAAATTCTTTAAGAAGAAGGGATCCCGGAAAGGGGATGCTACCAAGAAGGCAAAGGCTGATCTAGTGTGCTTCAAGTGTGACAAGAAGGGTAATTATGCTCAAGAGTGCCGGACAGGCAATGGAAAGAAGCCTGCAGAAAAGAAGAATGTGAAATGCTTAAACTGCAACCAGGTTGGGCATTATAAGAACCAGTGTCCAGAGCCAGTTAAGGCGGACAGAGGGAAGGTTTTTGCTATAGGACCACCATCTTCATATAAGCCTACTGCAACAGATAAAGGGAAAACTGTGATGGAAGGTACGCTTTTTATTCAGAGTATACCAGTTAGGGTACGATTTGATACCGGTGCATCACATTCATTTATATCACAATATTTGGTTGATAGGTTATGCATAAAACCCACTACCTTGTTACTTTCTTAAGGGTTGTGTATTCAATAGGAGGGTATGCAACTCTAGGGATGAGATGTGACCAGTTAGAACTTGATTTGTTAGGTCATAAGTTTGCATGCATTCTGTATGTTTTTGATTTCGTAGATTCCAGGATCATTTTGGGTATCGATTGGTTGGGTAAGTATGAGGCTATGATATTTTGCCAGGATAGGGAAATATCATTGAGACACCTTGATAGTCATAACCGAATCATCTTCTCAGTGGAGAATTCTAGCAGGAGTGTTTGTGCTTTGTTGAGTGCAATGGAAGTGGGAGAAGTTCTATGTCAGGTTCGTGTAGCAAAAGAGTTTGTAGATGTCTTTGAGCCAGTCACAGGACTACCACCGAAACGAGCTGTTGAGTTTTGGATAGATCTTATGCCAGGAGCTGAACCTGTAAGTAGACCACCTAGGAGGATGACACCGACAGAGATGAAGGAATTAAAGGTGCAGCTAGTGGATCTTGAAGGAAGGAATTTTATTAGGCCAAGCAGTTCGCCTTGAGGAGCGGCCACGGTGTTCGTGAAGAAACCAGATGGGTCATTAAGGATTTGCATCGACTATCATAATTTAAACGAAAGGACGATCAATAATAGGTACCCTCTGCCGAGGATAAATTATCTGTTTGATCAGTTGTGTGGAGCCAAGGTGTTTTCCAAATTGGATTTAGCGATAGGGTTCCATCAGTTGAGAGTGGCAGAGGAAAGCATTCCTTTGACAGCATTTCAGACTAGGTATGGTTCGTATGAGTGGTTAGTAATGCCATTCAGTTTAACGAATGCACCTACTTTCTTCGTGGATTTGATGAACCGAGTTTTCCGAGAACACTTGGATATGTTCGTGTTAGTATTCATAGATGACATTTTGGTATCCTCTAATGATGAAAGAGAGCATCAGATTCATCTTAGAGTGGTGCCTGAAACGTTGGGGCAAAATCAACTAAAGGCGAGGTTTTCCAAGTGTCAATTTTGGAAGAAAGAAGTTAAGTTTTTTGGTCATGTAGTTTCAAAGGAGGGCTTGTCAGTCGATCCAGTTAAGATCGAAGCTGTCAATAATTGGAAGGGACTAGAGACGGTAACAGAGATCAGAAGTTTTCTTGGACTTGCTGGATATTACCACTCATTCAATAAGGATTTCTCATGGATGCAACACCTTTGACTAAGTTGACCAGGAAAGACGTGAAGTTTGTTTGGTCCGACAAATGCGAGGAAGGGTTTCTTAAGTTAAAGCATTTGTTGACCAATGCACCGGTGCTGGTAGTTCCAGATGGAAACCAAGGGTTGGTAGTATACACTGATGCATGTGGGACTGGATTGGGAGCAGTATTGATGCAGAAGGGTAAGGTTATTGCCTACGCATCTAGGCAGCTTAGACAGCAAGAAGTACGAAATCCCACTCATGACTTAGAGTTGGTTGCAGTGATTTTTGCCTTGAAGATTTGGAGGAATTACTCTTGGGGGAGAGATTTGAGTTGTATATCGATCATAAGTCTTTAAGATATTCATTCTCCCAGAAGGAGTTGAATATGAGACAGCAGAGGTGGCTCGAGTTTTTGGCTGCTTATGATTTGGGTATAGAGTATACTCCTGGGAAAGGAAATAAGATAGTGGATGCTCTTAGTGGGAAACATCAGAATGTGGTGTTAGTTATGTTGGCAGAATTGAAGGATCTAGAAGCTTTGGCCAGTTGTGGTATGCAGTTAAGATCGACTACTAGTTCTAGTCAGGGTACTGCCATATTGTCCTGTTTAGAAGTTCGACCAGTGTTGATCGAGAGAATCACTTCTAAGCAGAAGGAGGATCCATTATTAGCTGAGAAGATCAGAAGGCTTGAGTTTGGAACTGAGATCGATAATTTGAAAGATTTTTGTCTTGACCAGAGAGGATGGTTGAGAAAGAAGGGACGGTTATGTGTTCCAGATGTTGAGAACTTGAGGAAAGAAGTTCTTGGAGAATGTCAAAGATCCAAGTTTACGATTCATCCTGGAGGGACCAAGATGTATCAAGCTATGAAGAGGAGCTTCTACTGGCAAGACATGAAGAGGGATGTTGGCTTGTGGGTTAGGCAGTGTGTAAACTATCAACAAGTGAAGGCCGAACATCAGAAGCCGAGTGGATTGCTTCAGCCTTTAGAGATTCCAGTATGGAAATGGGATTCAATATCCATGGATTTTATAGACGGGTTGCCAAGGTCAAACAGAGGAAATGAAAATATATGTGTTGTAGTGGACAAGTTGACCAAGAGTGACCATTCCATTCCAGTAAAGTAAACCAGGATGGCACCTGTTTTGGCGAAATTGTTCATGAAGAACATAGTTAGACTACATGGAGTTCCTAGTAACATAGTCAGTGACAGAGATTCATTATTCACTAGCGAATTTTGGAAGAGTCTGCAAGAGGTATTAGGTACCAAACTCAAGATGAGTACAACATATCACCCACAGACGGATGGGCAGACAGAGAGAGTCAACAAGGTACTTGAGGATTTATTGAGAGCTTGTGTATTGAACTTTTGTGGATCTTGGGAGGATCACCTACATTTGATTGAGTTTTCCTATAATAATAGTTATCAGACTAGTATAGGAATGGCGCCTTTTGAAGCTTTGTATGGAAGGCTATGCAAATCACTAGTATGTTGGTTGGAGATTGGAGATAGATTGGTCTTAGGTCCAGATTTGGTTAGGGAGGCATCAGAGAAGATTGAGCTAATCTAAGAACGTATGAAGGAAGCTCAATCCAAGCAGAAGAGTTATGCAGATAAAAGGTGTGAAGACCTAGAGTTCTCAGTTGGAGACAGGGTTTTCATAAAAGTATCACCAATGAAGGGTGTGGTACAATTTGGGAAGTCAGGGAAACTGGCACCAAGATATGTTGGTCCATTCTAGATTGTAGAGAGGATTGGAAAGCTCGCATACAGAGTAGAGTTGCCGAGCAGTATGGCAGGTGTCCAAAATTTATTTCATGTGTCTCATCTTCGCAGGTATGTGCATGATCCATAGGCCACTATTCCTCCGACAGGGTTGGAAGATCTAGTAGTAGAGCCTAATTTGACTTTTGTTAGACAACCAGTTCGGGTTGTAGCGAGAGATGAGAAAAGATTGAGGAACAAGACAATCAAGTTGGTGAAAGTTCAATGGAGCGACAACGAGAAGGACTGTACTTGGGAGACGAAGGACAGAATTCGAGATACTTATCCTGATCTGCTTTAAGGGTATGTCTATATTAGATTTATATAGATAATTCTTAGTCAGGCGGACTAGTATGGTTGTTAGGATTTATTACAGACGATTGCTATGTTTGGTATTTAGTTCTTACTGAATTTCGAGGACGAAATTATTTAAGGAGGGGAGCCTGTAACACCCCTAGTTTTTAATAACATTATTCAGGAGATTTAATTAGGTAAATTAAATAGAATAATCTGTAGTGATAAGGAGATTGAGATTTGATAAGAAACCTAGAGGCCGTGCTTAATTAACTCTAATAGGCTTATTAATGGTTAAATAATAATTAAATTAACATAAGGGCATTAGGGTCATTGCCGCCCATAATTCCTACCCTTATACTATTATCCTTATACCAGTCACGTTCATTTTATCATAAGAAATAATAAATGTAAGAAAGAAAAAGGAAAGCCGACCATTAAGGAGTAAGAAGAGAAGAGAAATTCAAGTTTAAAGCTTAGGATCAATCTAGAAGAATCAGTCTCTAATTTTCTTATCCAATCTAAGGTGAATAATAATCACTACCTCTCTACTTTGGTTTTTATATGATCATTGATTTTCGGATTTAAGATTAAATCTAATATGATTATTTTAGATGATATGCTTGGATTCAAAATATGTTGATTTAATCAAATGGTTTAAATATGAGTATATACTGTTTTAGGGCAAAACCGAGAGTAAATGATTTTTGAATGCCATAGAAAATTTATATGTTATGAGAAACATGATTTTGGAGTTGGGTTTCAATTTTTAGAGTTCTCCATACCGTGGAGAACTAATTACAAATTTTTGAAGGGAAACATGTATTATTGGGTTTAAAATTTATTTTCGGTTGTTATATGAGGAATTTGGGTCTGAAATTTATATATGTTAGATAACATATTTAAAGTAAATTTCTGTGGTTTTTGGGGATTTTTATTAAGTGATTTAGTATGGAAATTAAATTATTTTGAAAGGAGGACCTAAATGATTTATTTGCTTTGTTAATTGGAAGGGCTTATTTATTAATGTTAATCAGGTTTTAGATCTGAGAAAATGCGGCAATTATTTGTAAATAATTTGAAAGTTTAACGTAACCAATAAAGTGTTTACAAGTGGGCAAGTTAGTTACAAAAAAGATTACTTTAATTTGTAAAACAGCCTTTTTGCTCAGAAAAGTAGGTCCCTTTCGACTTCGACCTTCCGCTACCAATCGGGTCGAAACTTATCTGGTCGAAACCAATACACATGGTATCACTTAGTTGGTACGCAGTGGATTGTGGAAAGGCAGAAGGTAGGGTGTCGGAACATAGCTTCCGAAGGGGTCGAGAACTTTGGGTTGTTTTCTAAAGAAAAGCGCTTGCCTGTTTACAAAGAGGTTTCGAAAGACTCGAAACCAATGCTTGCGAAAGGGTATTTTAAGACAAGCTTTCGAAGGAGAGTTACCACTGTTTTAAAGTAGTAGCTTCCGAAAAAGTTACTAAGTTATTAAATTAATGTTTCGGAAGGGGTAGTTTCGACCAAGTCGAAACCCTTCTATAATTTTAAGCCTTTCGATGGTATTGAAGATATCAATGTTGTCGAAAGGTACATTTTTTTATAAATATAAGCCATTTCCCATAGCTTTCGAAAGGGGATTAACAGTTTCGAAGGTGTGGTTTCAAAAAAAAAGGGGTTTCGAAGCCAATCTTCAAACATTTTTAGTTATATAGCATAAGCTTTCGAAAGGATAGTTTCGACACCATCATGTTTTCACCAAATACTTTTATATGATAAAGAAAGGTTTCTAAAGTGGTACTTTCATTTATGTTCACTTTGACCCAAATGATAAATTAAATATAAACCCAATGGCTTCAGAAGGGATACTTCCAATGGTTTCGAAAGAGGGTCTTTCAATGTTTTCGAAAGGGGCACTTTCAATTGGTTTCGAAGCTTTGCTTCTAAAGTTAAATGTTGATACTTTAATACATTTGAAAGGTTTCGAAAGAAAGGTTTTTAAGTGTTTGAAAGGTAGTAGCCTAATGTTTTGAAAATAGATCTATATGCTTTCGAAGAAGGGTACCCAATGAGGTCAAAAGCAAGGTTTCGAAGGTTTCGAAAGGGTTTGTAACCCAAACTCCTTTTTAAAGGAAAAACCCACGGCTAAATTAAAGGAGTTTTGAAATGATTTTTAGAAGAAGTTTTTCTTGATAAAATTATAGGTTAAAGGGATTAAACATGTTTTATATGAAAAGTATTTCAAGGACATTAAACCTACAAGAGCGATATTGTTTTGTAATTATGGTTGCTTCTTCAAATATAAATATATTCACATTATAATGGACCCATAACTGCATTATGGGGATAAAAGGGTAGAAGAACTAGCTAGGATAACCTAGTAGTGAATATAAATTAATTAAATTCTTGGACGAGTAGAATTGCATCCAAGAGGTCAGGGAGACTAGAATATTGGATGCCTAAATATGAAAGTTGTTAGGGCGACAGGTTCATAGTGCACCCATGAAAACTATGATTAGGAAATTATTGGAGTTACCAATAGGTTCATAGTGATCCCATGAAAACTGTGTTATAAAGAGTGGTCGGCAAGGGCCAATTGGTTTGTAGTGCACCCATGAAAACTATATCTGGATTAAGTTATTGACAACAGTCAAAAGGTTCCTAGTCAACCCATGAAAACTAAGAATAAGAAAGAAGTTATTGGAGGTATCATTAGGTTCCTAGTCAACCCCTGAAAACTAGGATAAGAGATAAGTTATTGAGGTCGCCAATAAGTTCAAGGGAACCCATGAATTAACTAAGTTAATTGGCGAGGCTAATAGGTTCATAGTGCACCCATGAAAACTATGAAATAGGTTAGGGAGTCTATATATTATATAAAGGTTATTAGTAAGCACATGAAAATTGATAGGTTAATAGTAACCCTAGAAACTATAAATATGACAGGGAGTCAATTTAACAGAGGACAGGGAATTCAGAATGTTTTAACTTATATTCATATCATCATAATATTTTGAAATGGTTATGTTTTTAACCATTGTGGATGCAGGAGCACAGTATATGGTTTTATAAGGGTTTTAAGATGCTAGTGAGGGGAAAACCCATTTCGCTATGTGGCGTGGTCTCACTAGATATCTAAATGGTTTGAGATGTTAGATTATTATTCATACCAGGTTTTATGTCTAACTCAAAGTTTATGTTTTCCCCTTAAACTCTCGGGTACTTAATTGATTTTGAGTAGTTTGAGAGTTGAGGTTTTCAGGTACCTCATTAGAAGAATAAAGCTTCTGGACACGTGTAGGAGGCACAATAGATATTTAGAGTTCCCTTTTATTTTGACTCCACTGTGTTGTTTGTAACGACAAAGTTGTTATATTGCCTGTATATACTCTGATCATCTAAGGTGGCATCTTCATATGTCGCTCTCGGCGTATGTTGTAATAAATATATTTCTCTGAACGTGGTTAACGGTTATGGGATTATGTAATGAATTGGAAATGATTTGAAATGGAATGTGATCTTATTTGTAGTTTTAAATTTTTTCCATATTCATGTGTTTCTGTGTATGAAGGAATCTAACACCGCCGTATTTGGTCGCCGAGGGACGAGGATTAATAACTATAGATGACTGCAACATCCGTAGCCGTTAGTTTTGGGCTTCCAAGTAGGGGGATGTTACACAACACCTTTTTACAAACCTCAAAAATCATTTTTAAAACGTTCCCCATTTAAAACTCCTTTGATAATTCTTCTTTAAGAAAATCCTTTACAAAATATCTTTTGCAACTCATCCTTTTAAATCACTTTAAATAAACCTTTTTACTTAGTAAAACCCATTTTTATAAACAAGTTATTATTTATAAATACCTTCATAATATAATAATATAACTTGAAAAATTATTTATAAACCTTAACTCCAAATTGATTAAATAATTGAAATTAATTCAAAACCGTACTTTATAATTTCAAAAAGAGCTTAGCAATCCTAATGGTAGTAATTTAAGTTACCATTTAACATCAGTTTTACTTTCAAGTCACTTAACAATTTATTTACATAACTCAACATATATGTAAATGGAATTCATATCCAAATAAGGGAATAACATATCAATGCAACTCAACTAGCATATACTTGTCCAAATAACATAACAGCAAGATGTTGATTTGTCCTGCAAATGGATGTCCATACAATTCACTACTTAGAGCAAAATGGGAATTTATTATACTAAACATATGTCCATACAATAAACAATTACATTATAGCAGAACGGAGATTTATTCTACTATTAGATGACCAAACAATCAACTTATAGCAAAACGGGGATTTATTCTGCTAACACATGTCCACACAATCAAACCATTTACATAACTCGTTCACAATTGTTTGTCTACTTATTGGTATCAATATTTGAATCCCTTGTGTTCAAAACCATCTTTGAAAAAAAGTACCTTTAAAACAATTTGATTCTCGAAACAAAGGATTTAAAATTCCCTTTTAAAATAATTAATTACAAGTTAAACTCTTTATTAAATCATAATTAACCTTTATTAAATTTGAACTTAATTTATTTAAATAAATAAATAATTAAACCTTTAATAAATTATTTATTTATAATTTAAACCCTTAATTAATCCTTTATTAATTATTAAATAATAAATTTAAAATCTTTATTAATAATTAACTATTAATTAAATTCAATTAATTAATTAAACATTCTTTTAACTAAAACTTAAATAATAAATTAAACCTTTAATAAACAATTATTTTAAATTAAAACCTTAATTATTTTATCATCAAAAATAGTTAAATACTTGATTAAATAAATAATTGACCTTGTCCGCGGGCTTGGTCGGGTGGTGGGGTGATACGCCTCCCATATGGGATGTTTGAGGTTCGATTCCCACCTGGGAGAAGTGGGGCGATACGCCTTTCACATGGGAGGTTTGAGGTTCATTTCCCGCCTCCTGCACCATGCCAACTGAAAGGTCTGGCTTACTTGGAATAGTGGTTGTGGCGGGCCAGCCATCTATTCCCTAGGTTTACTGTTTAGGAATCGCATGTCGGTAGTAATTGAACAGGTTTCCCTGGTTTCAAAAAAAATTAACCTTATAGTTGGTTAATAATTAATTAAAAATAAATCATATACTTAACTCATAATTAATTAAAAATTAATCCACTTTTAAAGGATAATTAACTAGTACTAATCTTTATTTAATTAAGATTAATGAACCTTGTTTAGTACTTAATTAATTATTAATTACCAAGCTTAATTAATTAATAATTAATTATTAAAACTTAATAAACTTTATAAAAAAAATTATTAAGTTTATAAAACCTTTCCAAAATAGTTTTAAAGTATGAAACTGAATTTTCAAAAAAACAGACCTCTATCGAAACTTCATCCATAACGATTATCGCTATGGGTGTCATACATGCAAATGTTCCAGCTTATCTCTTTGGAAATTTAATACTGGAAAGCTTACTAACATTTTAGAAGACAAAATAAATAATTTTAAACCAAGTTTCTAACTTTCAAAATCAATTTTGATTCCAAACCAAAATCGTACTCTTCACAAAGGATTCTTCATCGATAACCAAATCTAATTGTTAACTTTATTAACTTTTCTTTGCACAACAACCACATAATTATGTCCATAACAACTTATTATATCACAAACCTAAACAAACAAGATCACACTTTTAAATCATTCACATAAATCTAGACTTCACATCCAAGCACACACTAACTTAACCACATGCATTCACGTATATATGCAACATATATATGCATCCAAACCATACAATAATCCAACCAACAACATTTTATATATAACCATATAACCAACATATATATAAAAGGATATTATTTCCCAAAAAGTTAAGAATTTACTCATCAAAATTTTGCAAAACTCTTTTGAAAACTAGAAATACTTTAGAACTTGCAAATCTGGGAAAACCACAAAATCAACTCGAAAATGGGTCATCTTCTCCTTGATTTTTGGCTATGTTACTCTCGGAATTTTGGAAAGTGGTATAAAGAAAAGTTATTTAAAATTCTTTTCCCTATCATTTCAAAAAAATAATCACTCAATTTCATTTTTTTAAGGAGACATGATCAAAATAAGAAAAGGTATTTTAGGACTTGAAAATCTGAGTCCAAAAATAGATCCGAAAGGAATGCATTTTTGACATAGCTAAGATCAAAATTTGAAGAAGTGGTACGAATAAAAGTTATATCCATTGGAATTTTACAAGTTTTAAAAAAAATAGTTTCTCCATTTGAATTATAGAAGAGGAAGATATGATAGAAAGAAGAGAAGGAAAAATTCAAGAAGTGAAAGACTATTCAAGTTTCAAGAAGAGGTAAATTACTAAACTACCCTTTGTCCTTTGCCCTCCACTCATCCTTTACCACCTCACCTAGCCTTGTCCCCCTCCTAACACTTCATGTTCCAACATGTTAAAACATGTTTTATACTTAATTGTACTTATTTCCCCCTATGACATGACATTTTTATTTTTATTTTATTTTTCTAACTTATTTAACTTAAGTATATTTATTTTTATAATTATCAAATTTTAAACCTTATTTTATACTAAAAAAGGATGTTCCGAACATTTTATGTTGTTTCTAAATATAAATAATAGTTATAACATTTCAAACAACTTTTATACGATGAAACGTCGAAAATTTGGAAAATGGTTTCTAGTCACATTTTATGTTTTTCTTCGAACTATATATTTTTGTAAACAAATTTTGAAAAATATTTCACCATCAATATTTATCATTTAAAAGAGTTTTATTTTAATTATAAACTTATTATTTAAATATTTAAATTTAATTAAATATTTGCAAATCAAGGTAGTGAAATTCTGGGTCCTTACATAAATTGTATACACTATTCCAACATCAGACTATTAAAAAATCAAAATACAAAGGTGTATGAAAGGCATGAGAAATTTGCTCAGCTTTTCCTACGCCTCAATAGCTAATGCAATCGTTTCTACGTTTTTCCTATGACTTTCCTATCTTCCGCCTAAAGTCGTAGGAATGACAAAAGAAATGTTGGTTGGAATTTGAGTATTTTTCTAGTATTGTTCGAATCGTGGAGTAACTCGACGACTTTGGATTTTGGAGCTAATTGATGCAATTCTGGGGTGTGCACATAAAATGAGGAAAAGAGGCTAAAAAGGGATTGACATAGAATTATAACTGGAAAACTTAGAGAAAATTTCTATAGCTTATCATGTACTTGTTTTTTTATAGTGCAATCAACCTTACTATATTTCTATTTTTATTCTACTTATCTAATTTCTCTTGCTTACTATTTTGGGTATCCATATAAATTTGTATCCAACTTTTAATTTCGATTGATAAAATTACGATTTTCAAATAAAAATTATATAAGTAATGGCTTGGTGACGATCAATATTAATCGGTACTAGACTATATGTAAATTTGGTTAAATCATCGATCATTAGCAATCGATAGTCGATCGATACCAATCAATGACAAAACCAATATGGATGCATGGAGATGATCTTGAATTAATGCACAAAGGGGATCGAGTTAACAAGAGTTTAGAAATGGAAACTGGCTAAGTGATCAACCGATGTTGTCCAAAATCGACCAGTACTGACCGATGGTTGATTTCGAGCAGTCGATCATTTTTGAATCTGCATTGTAGGTATTAATAAAGGGTGACTTGAAGGGGACAACCTATGTGTGCTACTATCGTTACTCAACTGAGGATAGGGGTGATGTGCAAGCCTTAAAGGTTGATGACAAAGACCTTTTACCAGATGGGGCCACTCACCAAGGGAAGTTCCTAATGGCATAACTGAGTGTGTCATTGGTATGGTTCACCTAATCTTTACTTGGGGAAGATGCTTACCAGGAAAGGCTGTTAAGGTTAAGTTGTAAGATTGATTGTATGGTATTTTTATTAGGTCAAGGGAGCCACCATACAACTAAATTATTATGTGCATGATAGGAGTTTGATCAATGGGTGATATAGATGTCTTTGTTGATGTTTGGTATGAGTGAGTATAAAACCATGATGAAAGAGTTAGTGGTATGCCCCAGGAGAAATTATGTAATTGTTACATATATCTAACTTTTCAGCCAATCTTGTCCTTGATAACGATGTTTGTTTTCTTTTATATACTCTATTATTTTGTGATATAAATAATTAAGTAATTAATTTAAGGTATATAATGAGAAAATCCTTAAATAAAATGTTATATGATTTTAGTTGAAAATAGTTGCAACCATGAGCAATCAATCACAATATTAAATATATATTTTTAATATTCCCAATCAAGATGTTTTGAGAAAGGATATTGATATATTCTTTGAGACCATAATACATATCGCTCTTCGAATGTTGGGTAGTATATTACTCATGGCTACTGGGGCACTAAGGGTTACATACTCATAGTAATTAGATAATCATGGTGTAACAACCCTGATTTTTAAGTAAATATAATAAACTATGTAATGATTTAATTTGGAATATTTAAATCATTAGTTTAGAATTTGTAGTCTTTTATAAAAGATAATTTGTTTTAGGATAATTAATTCTAAATCATTGTGAAATTTGGAAATATTAGTATTTTCAAAGTGTAAAGAATCATCTAAAAATAATATTGAGAGTTAGTTGATTTTAATAAATTCTAAATTTAGAGAATAATAAAGAAATTAAAATTTAAGAGTTTATTTAAAGATAATTGGAATTTGAGTTTAGACAAGTATAATTATTTAGTTTGAATCTTTTATTTTTAAATAAAAGGAGAATTTGAGATATGTAGACATCTTAATAAAAATGTGTTCATTATTAAATTAGTTTAAAAAGTCATTTCTTTTAATTAAAATACGGGTATTAGGCTTAATGTAAATTTCAGCCTATTAGTGCAAATAAGGGAGAATTTTTATCTTATTTGTAATTGAGAATGAAATGTACATTCATTTTATCTTAGGCAAAAAACAAAATAGGCTTCTTAAAGCTAAAAGAAAAACCCTAACCTAGAGAAAAATCTTCAAGATTAATTCAGAAAAATCCTTAGAAAATTCAAGATAAATAGAGTAAGTGTTCTAAACCATATCTCTATCTTTTAGATCCATAAAAGAATGGTTTTGATCTTGATTTTGATCAATTGCTTGCTGGCTGGTTGGTTTTTTTTTGAGTTTTTAGATAATTTTGGTGAAACTAAGAGTTAGCAAGGCTTAATTGAGGATCTAGTAAGCTATAGACAATGAAAAGTGAGTTAAACCTAACAAGACCTATCTCTAGATCAATTTGCATGTATGGTTGGGTGATTCTATTATTGATTGCTATTGTTTTTTGAATCAATTTGTTGTTGTTTAAAATCATTGCATGTTGAAAATATTAGTTCCTAGAAATTAGAAAATGTATATTCTAATTAAAATTATGATGCCATGTTTGAGTTGTAGTTGATGTATTTACACCCTAGAACCCTTGTAATCAATTTAAGATCGAAGAGCTATCATCATAGTCCGACCGAAGGGTTTTCTGGAGCTGAAACTGCTCTAGGATTCGCTGCAACCAATGCACCGGTGTGCCCCAATAGTGGACTGGTGGGCTACAGCCTGGGGCTATTCAGCTCCAGGAAATTTCCCTAGGAGCCAAAACAATCACCAAATTAGTACCCTAGGAGCCAAAACAATCACCATAAGGAGTATCACTAACATCGGACCAACGGGGAGGCTGCGGCACCACCTGGAACTCTATCCACGCAACGCCACTGGTCCACCTAGACCGGTGCACCGGTCACGGCTATGATAGATCTCCAGGTCATGCCAGTTTTCCTCACTGATTGCCCGTTTAGCCTCCCGTTTGTTCGTTTTACTCTTGTTAACTTATTGTCTTGTTTCTATTGTCTATGTGTGATGATTGTGGTGCATGATTTTAAGTTTTAAACTATTGAATTTGTGAAACTGTTTTGGAATGGTTAAGCCAAAGAGTCCATAGCACAACACTAAATTTCCATCGCATGTTTTTTTAACAAGGGTTTTTAAAAAGAATTGGGTTTCAAATCGAACCATTTCTTCTAAATCCTTAAAAGTATAAAATTATGTTATTTATTAAGAATATTTCAAAGTGAAAAAAATATATATTTATTTAGATATTTATTTATTATTTATATGTTAATGATGATTTGAAATATAAACTAAGTTAGTTATAATCAAACGTTTAAATACTTCTAGGGTTGGGTTATTTGTTCTTAGGATTTATAAAATTAATGGACTATTTATAAGGTTTTTGAAATATGGTTTACTAATCAAATATCTTATATGGAATTTTAAAGACAACTATATATATAAAGGCAATTTTAGAATTATATGGATTTATTGGATATTTTATCTATTAGTAGATATTTAGATAAATGTAATGATCCTGTTTTTAAGCCAAATATTAACTTAGTAATTAATATAAAAATTAGGGTTAATTTGTGAATTAATTTGAAATTTCCAAAACAAATAAGATATGTGTTGGTTTATATATATATATATATAGATTGTAAATATAATATGGATTTTAAATTCAAAAATAAATATCTTAAAATAAAAATTGGATTTAGAACTATACATTTTAAATATACATATATGGGAATGTGATTATTTATTAATGTGTAATTTAGTTTCAAATTATTTTCTTTAAGGTTATATGAATATTAATAAAGGAAAAGTATAAAATATAAAATATAAAACATATAAGTTTAAAACTAAAAAGAAATATAATATAAAATCAATATAAAAATATATAAAGACATTTGTAAGTTAATAAGAAGGGATATTAACAAGTGTAAGTATTTTAATATAACATTTAACGAGTGTTAGCTTAAGATAACATGAAACTACAAGTGTCATGTTTTCCTTTTATTTTTAAATAATAAATAAAGATAAAAAATCAAGGCTACATATATCTATACTCTTACTTTCTCATTTCTTTTATCTTCATTTCAAAAACCTGTAAGCAAAACCAGAAAAAAGAAACGAAAACAAAACAAAACAAACAAAACTCTTTCACAAATCTTCAACCTGAATATCAAGCAAGAATTCAAGCATTCAAATTCAACAAACAAGTTCAGAAATCAACTCAACATTAAGAGAATCAAAATGAAGTTGAAGATCAAAACCAAAACAATCTCCAGATCAAAGTTTTTCCAGTTTTCAAAATCAAATTCCAGGTTCTCTGTTATCATCAAATAGGTGAGTAAACTTTTCTATAAGGGCCTAAATTGTTTGATAACCAGTTGCATTTAATAATCTATGATGGAGATTTTGCTTTGCATGTTTGTTTAGATATGATTTCATATAAATATGTATGTTAATATTGCTGTGCGTATCCGTGAGCCTGTAAGTTTGCTCTGTTCTAGTTTACAGGCTACAAAACTTAAAAAAAAATTCCTCTTCCCCTGATTCTCTTTAGTCTTCAATATATAAACAAAATCTGTTAGTAATAACAAGATATAGATTTTGAAAATACTTTCAAGAAGAACCTGAAGCTAGTTTTAACAAAAAAGGAAGAAGTACAGTGAAATTCAAATCATACCAAATTTTCGACTTAAATGATTTCTGGTTTCATGTATATAATCAATTTTGTTTTCGAAAACTAGGATTTTTAAAATGAAATAATGATTTTTAAGCTTTTAATTCAAGAGAAATTGCAAGTTGAACATGGTTTGGGTTTTGGGCATTTTCTGATGATCGGAGAATATTGGGGTCTCGAGATCGTGGCTGAAGCTAGCCTGGGGGTAGGCGATCTCGGTAAAAATAGTCGTAGAATTTTACGACCACCGTGGCGGCGGCACGACGTCACAATAGGGTTTTAGCTTGGGTTTTGGTCAGCGTTAAATCTCAGGTTTCTGCGTCGTTGTCTGAGCATCGGGGACGATCGGTCATGGGGGAAATGGTGCGTGGTTGAACGGCGAGGCTATGGTCGAGGTAGCGTGGCTTCTGACGATTTGGATCGTCGGCGCAAGGGAGATTTGTCGATTGAATTTAGTTCCAATTGGGTGCTGTTCAACTCGATTTCAAGTTCGTCGTTGGTTCGTCAATCTGGGTGGTCTGGGGGCTTGAGTTGGTCGTCGACGTCGTGTTGGTGGTCTCGGCAGGGACCAGAGGTGGTCGGATCCCTCGTGCACGTGCACGTATGCACGTTCAAGTCTGGAAATTGTTGTGGTTTGGGAAGAAAGGTTTTTATCGGGCTTTGCTCGAAGTGGATCGTGGATTTTCTTAGGGATGAGACAAGAGGAAGTTGCTCGGGGTTGAGCTCGGGTGAATGACGGGATTGACTCGGGTTTTTATGATATCAAGTTTTAAAAAAATATATAACAATTTTTAAAATTTAAACTAGGTCAGGTTTAAAACCATTCCTTAACCAATTCTTTTTAATTAATGATTGTTTTATTTAAGTTGGGATTAGTTAAAGGTTATAAAACAAATTACTTTTAAATTAATTAAGTTTAAAGTATTTTAAATATATATATCACCTTTATTTTTAAATTTTATTTTAAATAAACTTAATAATGTAATTAAGGAGTTAATTAAGAAGACAAAATGTTTTCAAAGGTTAATTATCTTAAAGGTTTAAATTAATTGGTTAATGATAATTAATTCCAAAGGTTATTAATAAGATTTAAAGGATAATTAGAGTAATCAATTAAGATAAATGAGTTATCTTTTAATTAATTAAGATCTTAAGTAATTAAGGATTTATTAATTAATGAAAGTAATTAAAGGATAATTACTTAAAGGATAATTACGTAATGTAGGTAATTAAAGATTAATTAAGGTTAATTATTTAATAATTAAGGTTAATTAATTTAATGATTAAAGGATTAATTAATTAATAATTAAGGATTGATTAATTAATAATTAAGGAAAATTAATCAGTAATTAAAGGATAATTAATGAAAGTAATTATGTGATTATTTAATTAAATAATTAAGTAAAATGGTTTGTAATTACTTAATGATAATTAATTAGGGTTAAGTGATTAATTCATAAGTAATTAATTTATTTTGAGTAAATTAAATTAATTATAATCATATGATTAATTAATCTTGCTTGTAGATAATTGGATTATATTGAATGCCTTGAATTGTTGATATCTCTGATATGTGATTTGTGATACTCTGTGATATGAATTGTTTTGGATTGAGCTGTGATATCTGTGATATATTGCTGTGTGAATGTGAACTTTTGCTTTGAAGTAAAATTGTTTTCTTAAACAACTTGGCCTGTAAAATGGCATTTGAATTTCGATGCGACCGAGGTTGGATTCTAGATGGTTATCCGAAACCCACACCGAATCTTAAAGGTGAATATTTTGTTTAAAATATTATAAATGGAAATTTGTTGTGACGTATGTATCCACGTGTTTTTAAATAAGCGCTCATTATTCGGTTAAGCCGGGAGAGGACATTAAGTCATAAAACCCATTCCGAATAATGATACGACGAAATGGGAGTGCATTTGAAGACGGCGGTGAAGACCGGGTATTTTCGAGAACGAAAGGATTACCTGTCGATTGTCTCTGCACTGAGTTGCTTCGGTATATAAATGTCCATATGTGATGGGGAGTCCGGTCGGGATTGTGGATATCCGGATTTGCAAGGACTTCTTTCGAAGTGCCTTCGGTTCCATTCAGACCCAAGATGGACTTGTAGGGATGTATATCTGACATTACACTTTGAGATATAAAGCTGGTTTCTATCAAATACATTTCTGTTGGTGGCGGAGAATTTATTCTCTTAGCTTAACACCCTTCTCTGAGACATACGAGCTCAGAGGTTATGTAGTTGATTGTTATTACTGATATACTCCCAATTTGGTAAAGTGGCATGCTAAGTGCTGATCATTGGTTGATCGAAGCATGGCTTTTGTGAAAAGCGTAGCTTTGTGGGATGAGGCTTCATCGAACCTCACACCCCGAAAATTGTCAAAATAGGAAGGATGCAGCAAGGTTATGGGGGTCGCGCCCCTCAGAGTATGTGCATTTCCTTCTGGATAAAAAGTGGTATTCTGGTATGGAGCCCAAATAATTTGCTTATGTGGTTGTTGGTGTAGAGGGCCCTCGATAAAGGTCGGTTACGACCGGGGGATGGCATACTCGTGACAGTTAGTTACCTAGTTACAGAGGTAACCGAGCCTTGTGTTGGCAGAGATCCGGTTAGGTTCTTGGGGCGTCCCTCAGAGGCGTACCCATTCGGAAAGGAAGTTCCTTAGCTTTAGCCATTTGTTGGAAATCCAATCAATCAAGTACGAGCCCTTATGATTTCAGTTGTATAACCTGCCATTCTTAAATGGTAGCTATAGTAGGCATAATATAATGGTACCTATGCTGGCTAAGATTAATATTATACTTTCAAAATGTTTTCCACACTATGCACTAATAATAATATTAAAAGGATTTTCGCGTATCAAGCATGTTTGACTGCTATAAGGAGAAAGCTCCTCCAAGTGTGCGATTGCATTGTGTGTATGCCGGGAGGCCTTATGGTAGTTTCATTTTCCAAAAAGCATAACGGATTTCTTTCTATTTCTTGTTTTGTGCAAACAACTATTTTATGTTTACTCATACCAGTCCCATGACTGACCCGGAGTTTATTGTTCCCCTTCTAAACTCTGGATGCCCATAATTTTCCACACGGGCAGCCTAGAGATAGGTTATCCGTGTTTTGGAGCTAGTTCAGATAGTGGATGTAGATTCGGAAATCTTTGAAGTCTTTGGAGTTTTGGAAGACCTTATCGAAGTCGCAGTATGTTGGATTCTCGCTCTCTCTTTTGGAAGCTCTGTTGGTGTTATTCAGTTGTCATGTTATCTTTTCCACTGTGGTGTTATTGTATTCTGTTGTTGTAGCATATACATTGTACTCTGATGTTGGTGATAATTTGTTGTATCAATGTTGTATCCATGTTGTATATCAATGAAATTCATTTTGTTTCCGCTGTGTTGTTATCACTTAATGTTGTTATAAGCTCTAGCGAACTAGACTCCGACGTTTGAATCTACGGCATTCGAATACAAGTGAGGTATTGTATGTCGATTTTCGGACGCTGGATTCTTGGTCGTCACAATAAAGTTAAAGAATAAATGAGTTTTATAAATTTTATATTAATCAGTTTAAAGGTATATATTATCGAAATAAAGTATTAGGAATCATTTTATATATAATAAGAATTATATTATTCTCAAACTTTAAACTAATATTGGGTTTTATGCCTTTTTAGAATTTTCGTGTGACTTATTTAAATAAAAATGTTTTGAGAACTTTAATTCTATAATTCGAGAAACACAAATAATTGACTTAGTGTTATCGATTGGTTTAACTGCTTTCGAATAACGCTTCGTTGAATATGGTACGACTCATTAAATAGAATGTTTGAGTGAAAATTACTAGCCCATTGGCGAATACTCGAATTTCATCAGGTAGTATCGGATGCCTTCATTAAATTCTTGTGATTGCTATTAGGAAGTATTTGACACTTTTGAGTTGTATTCTATTTTGATGTTTGGCAGGACAAATAAATCCTTAAGAGAATATAGTTTAGTTTTTCCAGTTATATCTGTAATAAATGGATTTACTAGCTTCTAGTAAACACTTGAATTTCACCGAACTGTATGGGAGGTTTTAGTTAAGTTCTTGTGATTACTAACAGTGATAGTATCTAACACTTTCGAGTGTATTCCTTTTGGTATTTGGTCCAGGGCCGATAGATCCTCAAGGAGTATTCTCCTAGGTTTCTTTAAAAACTTTTGTGTCGTGCTATGTATTCTGCGATCATCTTGATTTGTACAGATAACTCTTATGATTGGCTAGGGTTTGTTTCACAGTAAGAACAATCCTTAGTATCAGATCGGTATGAGTGATACCCAATTTATTTGTTTTCCCTGGCACGGACAATCGTTGTGATTGATATGGATGATCAGCATGGATTGTTTTGGTTTTTATGACTTCCAAGTTTTTCATGATTTAAAAGTTATTGTGTTTTGTGATAAGGTCCGAGTTAAATCATTTCTGTAGTTAGTTTACTTTTAATGTCATATACCTTATGTTATAACTTATTCTAAACCTTTTGATTATTTAGAGATAGTCTGACTTGTTTATTTTATAATACTCATGTTAGGCCAAGACTTTTCAAGTATCAAAACATGTAGGCTTTTAGGTAGGTGGGCTAGCAGATGACAAAATAATTTGATTTATTAGTTTATCTTCTATAAAACGTATTTATGTATATGTATATGTTGGGATGTATATTTTTGAAACAGTGGCTTATTTTGGAAGGTTATTATATGAGTCTAGTATTATTTTATGGACTCACGGTATTATTTATATATAATGTACTATCTGTGCGATCTGTTACTGTTGTTTATATGATATATTATTTTTATTTTGAGAAACGGGTGTGAGGGTTACTGTAGATTGAAATTGTACACATCAAAAAAAATTATTCCAGATATTCAAAAAACAGTAAGTATGACATGTCAGTGTTAGTTTAAAGATATATTCACATTTGGTCGCCTTTAACAAGCCGTATTCTCTGTATTATTAGACAACATTATTTATAATGTTCTTTAGTAATATGAGTATAACTAGGGTTGTTATATTCTCTCTCATACTCACTTCATTCCTTCTCTCATTTTTGTACTAAGATACCATACACCCTTCCTTTTTAATCACTCTAAACAAATCCAAATAAATTCCTAAAATCCTAATAAATTCACCTAAACTCGAGTTGGAAGATTTAGAGTAAACCCTTTCATCTTAAGCCATTTGGAGGGGAAAGTGGTTGCTAATAAGCTGGAAGAGGTTTGCAAGAAGAAGATTGGAGCTTCTATCTATGCTTAGGCTTGATTTAGGTGAGTGGATATGTTCTTTATAACTTGTAGTTATCTTGAGATACATACTTAATATGAAATATGAAATAAATTAATAATGGGTTTCATTAAAGTAAGACTTGATTTGGCCTTCATTACTGTTTTCTAATAAGAGGGAATGAACTCATGTTGATAAAAGCAATAAAATGTGTTTTTAAGAGTTAATATGCTATTAAGGTTAGTATCTTAACGACTTAAGTAGTGATGAAGGTTTACATTCACAAACATGATGGGAATGTTAGAATGAATGAATATTAACAAATGATGGATATTTGAAAGAGTTGGTAAGCTATAGGATGATTATCCCCTTTAGATTTGACGTATAATTGTTAATATGTGATGGTCAATAAAGGGATAATAAAGCATAATGTCCATTAATTCATAGTTACTTTACTTGTATTCCATGGTAATTTTAATATAAATCCATGACATTTATTAAAGTGGTGGTCTTAATATAAGCGAAATAAATGACAAGTTATTAGTATTACGGGCTTGATCCTTTTGATAAAGGGGAACTAAAGAAGAAAAAATCAAAATCAAATTTTAACTCTATTAAAAGAAAACCCACTTAATCTAGTTTTGGATGCAAGAAGGAAGATAGAAGAATGGGCTAGACTAGACCTTCGAGGAGGCTTGAGTCGGTGGCCATGGGTGTTAGTTTGCAGAAGATGGATCTTAGGGCTAATTTAGCACTAGAGGGGGGTGGATAGTGTTTATTGAGTTTTATGAATTTTTTAAATTCCTTTAAGGTTATAATTAAACAATGCAGAATCAAAAGTCATAGATGCAAGCACAGATAGATATAAATGCAGTAAAAATAAAAAAGTAGAGAGTTAGAGAGATCACACTAGGAATTTTTATACTGGTTCGGAGTTACCCCATATTTAGTCCCGTACAATTTCTTGTGTAGATTCTTTTCAAATATCAAAGTCAATACAGTCTCGATCTCAAGGCTATGAGACACACTCTCCATAATTTCTGAGCTTTGAGTACACTCACTGGACTTGGACGGGACACCAACACACCCACTTCGATTTTTGGGACACTAAGCACACCCACTTGATTCAAACAAGACACAAGCACACCCACTTGGATTTCAGGGACACCAAGCACACCACAAAGTATAAGAGTATGGTTTGATAGATTTTACAAACTCAGTTTCTTGATCTTTATTATAAATGATCTTATAACCTTTTGAATTACACTTTGATCTTGATTTGAGTGTGAGAGATGATAGAGTTTAGAGAGTAATCAATGGAGAATCAAATCAATGGAGTTTGGATTTGATTATGATTGAATTTGAGAAGAGGTTGAGTATAATTTATTTTAGAAAACATGAGAGTAAAAAGAGAAGAGAAATGTAAGAAAGTAGTTATTTTATTGAGTTAACCCCTATTTATAGAGAAACAACAGTCATGTCCATTCTCGAACGATGAAAAGACACTTTCATTCAAATTTGAATTTTGAAAAATTCTTTTGTATGTTAACATATCCTAACTATGTATGTAGACATATCCTTGCTATTAAAAATTTATTTTGAAAATATTAGGCTTTGTAAAATATTTTGATTTGTAAAATCATTTAAATATAGCTTATACATATTTTAATCATAATAAAACTTAAGAAATATTTATTAAATTATTTTAAAATATTATAAATATATAAAGGATTTAAATATGATTTCCTTTTGAAAATAATATATATATGAAGTATAAGTGAAAAATAAAAACAAAGTCATAATATATGTTATAATATACTTATAAATATTTAGAAAACATAAAACTAAAACTATAATAAAGTACAATAGATTTAAAAGTATATTAAGATATAAAATACTTAAAAACTTAATTACTCAGTATAATTATAAAATTAAAAAGTAAGAAATCATTTGAAAGCCATTTGTAAAATAAGAATTCTTTTAAATCATTTTTGAAATTCAGAATATTTCAAAATAGAAAGTAGATTTTAAAACCTTTAAAAAAATTGAGAAGAGAGATCAAAGAAGTGTTATCAGCATTTTAACAAAATAATCTATGATTCTATAACTTCTCTGGATATCTTGAATCTTCAATACTCATGGGTCTTCTAGATAACTCTTGAGTCTCTATATCAGCCTTTTGTCATTGAAAACATTAGTATCCATATCTTATATAATGTTATATGGTTTTTGTCATTAAAACCAATGCCTAAGGTACTAACAATCTCCCCCTTTTTGATGATGACAACCATGTATAAAATATGTTATAACTCCCTTTGAGTTACAAAACTCCCCCTTAATCTATGCCTGAATATTTTATACATTTCTCACCTTTGTCATTAACAAAAAATCTTATCAAAAGCGACCTAACTGAGGTATTATATGATATATAAAAACAATAAGAGAGATATAACAATAATAAGTGATAACACAAATCCATTACATACATTCAGTTAATGCAAACCAAGCAAACAAAGCAATCCAATCAAACACATCAATTCAAGCCAATAAGTTTATACGCACCAATCCATACTATGTAGTATGTATGTATACATGTGTGTGTGTGTGTATTAAGACTAACCAATCAATTTTAGGAATCCCTAGGAACTTCTACCCAAGCATTAGAACCGAAAATTGGATCTGCTTTGATGGCATTCCAATCTTCATTGTCTTTGTTGATGGTAGTATCAGGATTGTTAGTTGGTTCATCTTTGATAAGAGAAGAAACTGTCCACCGAATGGCGTCAAAATGCTTTTCTTGCTCTTCAATCATCTGCATTTGACTCAGTTCTATAGAACGCCTTTTCGACCCCTAAATGTCGACACCAATACATCCACGGTATTCACGTGTCAATCACCCAAGTGCCGGAAAGGCAGAATTTTAGGGTAAAATAAAAGAAGAAAAGAAAAGGAACAAGAAAGAAGAGAACACAATATTAGAATCTCGCAACGAAACGATAATATATAATATCAAAATGTTACTTTTACAAAGGAAAACCGTATAGGTAGAATAATAAGAGCAAACTAACCTATCATCAACCTGGATAGTTATAACAACTTGTCTCACAATTGCTGATATAAAAATAAACAAAGTAATGCAGCGGAAATAAAATCTACGGTAGGCAATCATCCAGCTCCTCTCCTAGAGCTCCAATGAATCGTCAACGATATCTGGAAATATACACAGGGCTGATCGTTATAAGAAGAATAACACCCGGATCAGTCTGGTAAGCCAGTTTGAGAAAACTCAAGTAATTTGAATTATTTAATGTTTATAAAACCTTTATAAATAAAGGTATCTTGTAAGACAACGCCGCAAATAAACACAGATGGGTTTTTACCTTACGATAACCAAAATATTTTATAGGAAAATTTAGTGATATTATAATAATGTCTAGGGTGTTCGATATAAATATAAATCATAGCTAAAATGGTTACATTGGTTACATTTGACAGCAAAATTAGGTATACAAATAAAACTGCTAAGGTACGTTCATATAAATGGATTTTCCAAGAAGACCTCCTCAATGAGACCGATCTCCTATGACAAGGATCAGAAAATGCCTTCTGAGTGCCGTATATCTCTAGATAAAATATACTATAAGATAACCGCAACTGGGTCATCATATGAACACTCGCGTGAACAATGTGTGTTTGATGTGATTTTTTGTTTGATGATAACAAACATATATCAATGTGTTTGCAGATTTTACTATACACATATAGGAATAAATATTCATATTGAATAATAATATTATTGCACAGAATTTATATAATTCAATCAGTATTTTTATTCAAAATAATATTTTATTTCAACACTTAATCAATACAAAGTTTTCAGCTCTCTCTATATACATACATCGGTTTCATACATTTCACATTTACATTTCTTCCTCACTACAACACTCAACACTCAATTATTTCACTCTGTCTGCACATCTGAATTTATCTGCATTGTCCAGCTCCAGTTCTTGTCCTGTCTTCTGTGTACCTGTATGATTAGCAACTACAACAGTAATCTGAAAATAAACAAATTTGAATTTGCAAGAATATAAATTTGTTTTTATTGGTGCCTCAGATATATGGGTTATTGTCATCATTTTTTGTGTAATATCTGTGCAAATCAGTATTCTTATCAGGGACAGGTAATTATGAGTGGCTGCAATACACACGTGTACATTTATACACGTGTGCACTGCCTCGCCAACTCGTGTGCACAGTCAACAAAAGCAATCATGCACAACATAGACTCAGCTGGATATGTAACCTGACAATGGTCAAGTCAAAAGGCATGGTGAGCAACACAAGTGCAACAATTGACAATACATGCTCAAGTTCTCAACAACAAATTCAGAAATTCATACATAGAAGCATGGACTGCAAATGCAATAAAGATATAGCAACACTGCAACAAAGACTATGGCACCAGCACATGCACAACATCACAATCAAGTGCAGTGAAGTACAACAGTGAACCAAGACATGTACATATTTACAACTACATGATGACCAGACCAGAACCAAATACACTCACAAACAGGCACAGACAAAGGCAACAAGACCAGTTCAGGTATGAAGAATAACAACTGCAACAATGCAAATGAGGATGAACACAAATAATACAACAGCAGACCAGAAGTACAAAATGGCCAAGCAAGTGCACCATTAAAAACAACAATACAGCAATGAACTCGATCAGTTCAAACATGTATCAAAAAAAGCATGTACAAGAGGCAACAGAACTCAAACTAGCATCTGCAACTCACAAACCAAAATGTACTCCAGACAGGTTATATTATATCAAAGCTCAAGACAGCAATGCATGCAGCAGAGACCAAAGCTCAAACAAAACAAATATACAAAGGCCAGACATGCCAGAAAATCAAAGCCAGATAATATCATCACACGTGAATGGTTAACAAAGGCAATGGTCAAGGGTATAAAATGGTACATGTCGAGTATGCTACAGAGAGTCAAAGTCATGAGCAACAGGATGCCAGAAAATCACAAAATCAATAATGGACAAAGTCAAAATATGATCGAAGCCGAAGTCAAGAAATTCACGGAGCAACAAAAATAAAAGCTGTGGTCATCACGAGATTAAAATCAACACTATGTCAACCAAGAATCACATATATACGTTGTTGAAAAAGTCAGAAAACATCTCAACCAAGCAATCAAAATAAAACTGAATCGAAGCGGCCAAGTAAAAGTATTGACGAATTCAAATTAATTCGTACGAACGAAAACTCAGGGCTTCGAACCCTATAAAATCACCCAATCATCACTGGCAATTTTTTATCGAGTTCAATCAAGCCAAAACCAGCAAAGCAAAAGGAAATCACATACCGGTATTGTAGACGAACTCGAGAGGAGGAGCTGCAAGCATCAACAATAAATTCGACAGAGCGGCGCCTTCAATTTTCGCAACCCCTAATTTTCAGAGCAAAGAGGAAGACGAACGATCGATAAATCAAACACGCAATCATCCACAAAGTCGATCGATTTCAAAGAGCCGTAAGCAACTCAGGGAAACATGCGATCGTGATAAATCATCCATTCAAAGTCGGCATCTTTGAAATTCCGAAAACCCTAACTTTGATCGAACAAGGAAAAGGAACGAGCCACCATTATCTCAAACAAAGAAGGAATCAGGGCCGACATCAGATAAAAGAAAAAGGGCTGTATTTTTTTAGTGATAATAGTTTGTGGGCCGGTCTTAACTTAATAAGGCTTGGTTATTTTTTAATTAGGGTTGTTTTTAATTTGTTTTTATTTTTTGTTTTTTGTTTTTAAAGTCTAAACTTTGGTAAATCACCACCTAGAGGTTAGGTTGTGTCAAATTGTCTAGTTAGGATTAGTTCAGTAAGCAGGGTTTGCGAGTTTGCAAAACTCTATAGGCGGTAGAAGGGTTTGCGAGTCTGTTAGAGTATTTGTAAGCGGGAGACTGTTTAATTCTAATAGAAATCTGGGAATGCAGCAGTAGGCAGGGGTTGCCGAAGATGGGTAATTTTTTGTGTGTGATTTATTTTTCAGCATATTTACTTTTCTGTAGTTTGTTTAAATTCGAGAAAATTTGCTATAACCCTATTCACCCCCCCTCTAGGATTAATCTAGATCCTACAAGTGGTATCAGAGCCCGGTATTTTTGTTTAACTCTAGAGTCATGAATCCACCAAATAATGCTTTTTCTGAGGGGCAATCTATTGCTAGGCCACCCATGTTTAATGGGAATGATTATGCTTATTGGAAAGTTAGGATGGGTATTTATCTTAGTTCTGTTGATTATGATGTTTGGGATATTATTGAAACTGGCTATAAATCTCCCACTATAACTGTTGGTGATACTGAGATTCCTAAACCTAAGGATAGGTGGGACGTTAACGATAAGAAATTAAAAACTACAAATGCTAAAGCCATGAATGCTTTGATTTGTGCTCTTGATAAGAATGAATTTAATAGAATTTCTCATTGTAAAACTGCGCAGGAAATTTGGCATACCTTGGAGGTGACGCATGAAGGAACTTCTCAAGTCAAGGAGTCTCGTCTAGCCCTATTCAGCAATGAATACGAGAACTTTGTGATGGACAAAGGCGAGTGTATAAAGGACATGTTTGGACGCTTTTCAACTTTGGTGTACAATGCTAGAGCGCTTGGGAAGGTATTCACTGAGGTGGAGCTTGTAAGGAAGGTGTTACGAGTCTTACTGATGAACTTTGAGGCAAAAGTCACGGCAATACAAGAATCGAAAGATCTGAGTAAACTAAGCATGGAGGAGTTGATCGGCAACTTGATGACATATGAGCTTGAGCTAAAAACAAAAGAGGAACGCAACAACTCCGAATCAAAGAAAAAGACGATTGCCTTAAAGAGCAAAGAAGAGAGCGATGAAGAAGAAGAAAATCCAATTGAATAGCTTGCAATGGCTGTCAATAATCTTAGAAAATGGTCAAGATTTGGGCCACGCAAGAAGAAAACAAATGGTAATAGGTCAAAAGATTCTGACAATTCCGATAATGAATTGACTTGCTATAACTGCAATAAGCCTGGCCACTTCAAACAAAAATGCCCACTTCTTAAAAACAACAAAGGAAAGAAAAAGAAGAAGAAGTCCTTTGCAGCAACTTGGGATGATGAAGAAGGAGAGGAAGTTTCGAATAATAGCTCAGAGGAGGCTAACTTGTGTCTTATGGCAAAATCAGATTCAGAAGCAAGCTCAGAGGAATCTAGTGAGGTAAGTGACTATTCTTATAAAGAACTTGTTTTGACGTGTTGTGATCTTACTAAAACAATTGATACTCTTGAATCTAAAATTGAAAAACTGAAATCTGATAGGAGAGAACTTGTCCATGAAAATTTTAGGTTAGAAACTGAACTTGAAAATATTCAAAACCTAGACTGTAAAAAATGTAAAATTTTAGATTCAGAATTATCAAAACTTAAGAATAGCTTTGAGAATCTTGAAAAAGAAAACTTGAGTCTTAAGGAAACCATTGACACTAGGAAAAAGGATTTTATAAATAGATGCACCTCACTTGTGACTGAAAACACAACACTAAAAACCAAAGTCCAAAATCTTGAGAAAACTTTGAATAACTTTTCAGGAGAAAAATCATTCAACATGTTATTGGGAAATCAACTTTTTGCTAACAACAGAAAAGGACTAGGTTTTGGGAAAACACAAGTTGATGATAATGCAAAAGGAAAGAGTGTCTTTGCTAGATGTGTAAAATGTGGAATAATTGGACATCGTGCTGAAAATTTTAGTCATAGGAACAAGAACACAAAATTTATACAAGTTTGGGTTCCTAAGAATTCTACAAACAAATTTCATGTCTATTGGAACAAGAATGAAAGGAAAAAACAAGTTTGGGTTCCAAAGGGATTGTTTATTCACAATGCTTCAGTTACTAATATCATTGGACCTAAGAGTTTCTCTAGGTCATCCTCCTCTCTCTCTATGTAGGTTTGTTGGCGGGCTAAGGAGCAACAAGAATGGTATCTAGATTCAGGTTGTTCTAGACATATGACAGGTGACAAATCAAAGTTCCTTAGCCTAGAGAATTTTAAAGGTGGAAATGTGATCATGGGAGACAATAGCAAGTGTAAGATTATTGGTAAAGGTAAAGTAGGTAATGGTACTTTTTCCTTGACTAATGTTTTATACGTCGATAATTTGCATCACAATCTCATTTCTATTAGCCAACTATGTGACAAAGGTATGGATGTGGTTTTTGATAGTGATACTTGCAAAATCATTGATAAATCTTCTAATAACATTGTTTTTATGGGAAAAAGAAAAGGAAATGTTTACACACTTTCTTTTGATAATCTAAAACTTTCTAGATGTTTGGTAGCCACTGACGAAGAGGCATCCTTATGGCATAGGAGACTTGGACATGCTAGCATGGGCCTCTTGGAAAAACTTGAAGCAAAAGAATTAGTTAGAGGGTTACCACATGAGAAATTTAAAAATAATAAAGTGTGTAAAGCATGTTCTTTAGGCAAGCTTAGTCGATCATCATTTCGCTCTAAAAACATTGTTAGCACATCAAGGGTCCTTGAATTAATTCACATGGACTTATTTCGACCAAATGAAATTGCAAGCTTGAATGGAAAACGTTATTGTTATGTATTGGTTGATGATTATTCTAGATTTACATGGGTTTATTTCTTAGCCAAAAAATCTGAATCTTTTGATTATTTTTCAAAGTTTGCAAAACTTGTTCAAAATGAAAAAGGAGTTTCAATTAAAACTTTGAGAAGTGATCATGGAGGTGAATTTGAAAATTTGGATTTTGAAAGCTTTTGTGAAGAAAATGGTTTAAAACATGAATTTTCTGCTCCACGAACACCTCAACAAAATGGGGTGGTTGAAAGGAAAAATCGTACATTGCAAGAATTGGCTAGATCCATGTTGAGTGAGTATAAACTACCTCTAACCTTTTGGGCAGAGGCAGTGAATACTTCGTGCTATGTAATGAATAGAGTAATGATTAGACCAATACTTGGCGAAACGTCTTATGAATTGTGGCATGAAAGAAAACCTAACATTTCTTATTTTCGTGTATTTGGATGTCCTTGTTTCATTCTTAACACAGGTGATCAACTTGGAAAATTCAAATCAAAGGCTGATGAGGGAATTTTCATGGGCTATTCAACAAGGAGCAAGGCTTACAGGATATACAACAAACGAACAAAAACTATTGTTGAATCAATCAATGTAAAATTCGATGAATCTGACATGGAAAGGACGACTGAAAAGGCGGTTGACGATGGGGTAGATCATGAAGGCATTGAAGAAGGGACATCTAGTGAGAAACCTGAATGTAGGACTGTTAATGCTGATAAATTGAAGTTCAAACCCAATCATCCTCCTGAATTGATTATAGGTAATCCTACGGAAGGTATAAGCACTCGCTCTTCATTTGATAAAAATTTGTGTGCGTTTTGTTGTCACAGTGGTTTTATTTCTGAGATTGAACCTGATTCTGTTGAAATGGCTCTTAATGATGAAAGTTGGGTTTTAGCAATGCAAGATGAACTTAATCAATTTGAGAGAAATAAAGTTTGGAAATTAGTTCCTAGGCCTAATGACTATCCAATTGTTGGAACTAAATGGGTGTTCAAAAACAAACTTGATGAATCAGGAAATGTAATTAGAAACAAAGCTAGGTTGGTCGCAAAAGGATATAACCAAATAGAAGGCATAGATTTTGATGAAACATTTGCTCCAGTTGCTAGGTTAGAAGCCATTAGGATTTTGCTAAGTTTTGCATGTTATAAGGGTTTCAAACTTAAACAAATGGATGTAAAAAGTGCCTTTCTAAATGGTGATTTGAAAGAAGAAGTTTTTGTTGAACAACCCCCCGGTTTTGAAAATCATGATTTTCCAAATCATGTGTATAAACTAGAAAAAGCATTATATGGTCTTAAGCAAGCTCCTAGAGCTTGGTATGACTACCTTTGTACATATCTTTTGGAAAATGGTTTTAAAAAGGGGAGTGCTGACACGACACTGTTTCTATTAAATAAAGAAAGTGATTTTTTGATTGTTCAGATTTATGTGGATGATATCATTTATGGTGCTACTAATGAACTCTTGTGCGAGAAATTTGAACAAGTCATGCAGGCTAAATTCGAGATGAGCTTGGTTGGAGAATTGAAATTTTTCCTTGGATTTCAAATCAAGCAAAGCAGTGATGGTATTTTCATTTCACAATCCAAGTATGTGTTGGAACTGTTGAAGAAATTTGGAGTTGAGAACTCCAAACCATTAAGAACTCCTATGAGCCCATCAACAAAGTTGGACAAAGATGAGAAAGGAGTTGCTGTTGATCAGAAGAAATATCGAGGGATAATTGGTTCACTTCTCTATCTTACTGCTTCTAGACCTGATATTATGTTTTCTGTGTGTTTGTGTGCACGTTTTCAATCTAATCCTAAAGAATCACATTTAAAAGCCACTAAACGAATTTTGAGATATCTTTCACACACACACAAATTTGGACTATGGTACCCTTCTTGTGAAAATTTTGATTTAGTTGGTTATTCTGATGCTGATTATGCTGGTTCATTAGTTGACAGGAAGAGTACTAGTGGGACATGTTTCATGCTAGGACATTCATTAGTTTCATGGTCTAGTCGAAAACAAAATTGTGTTGCATTATCCACCACTGAAGCAGAATATATTGCTTTAGGAAGTTGTTGTGCTCAAATTTTATGGATGATGCAAACTCTTTCTGATTTTGGTTTAGTTTATAAACAAGTTCCATTAAAATGTGATAGTAAAAGTGCAATAGACTTGTCAAATAATCTTTTTCATCATTCACGCACAAAACACATTGATGTGAGACACCACTTTCTTAGAGATCACATTGCTAAGGAAGACATTTGCATTGAATATATTTCAACTGAGATTCAACTTGCTGATATTTTCACAAAACCCCTCCCCGAAGACAGATTTTCCAGATTACGTTTGGATTTGGGGATTATAGAAATTGACTAATCATTTTCCATTTTTTAGTTGAAATATTCTTGGATATTTATTTTCAACTTCAATTTCTAGAATTCAAACCAGTTTTGGATATTATTCAAAGATTGATTCAAATATGGTATTCAGTAGTGGAAATATGTTTTGTCTTATTTTCAAAATTAAAAAAAAAATCATAATATAATTAACTTGGTAACTAATTCCACGGTCATTTCTATTTCTACCATCTTTCTATCATTCATAATGGTTTTGAAAAATGAGAAGAGTGATTTCTTGTAAAATTTAAAAAAAATTATATTTCATGCCTCCATTCTCATTTAAAAGTCCTTATGATTATGCATGGATGAAGCATGTGAGTAAATTATTTTATCATTATTCCATTCTCATTTAAAAGTCCTTATGGTTATGCATGGATGGAGTATGATAGCTAAGTATTTTCTGGATGCTTAGACTAATAAGTAACTGCTAATCCAATTTAAAAGTCCTTATGGTTATGTGTGGTTAGTAAGTGCTTATTTTTGTGCTTAAATGTCAAATTATTTTAAAATTTTCTCTCTTCTCATTATATAAAAAACCGAATCATCGATCCATTCTCTACAATGTGGAAATTGTTATCTCGTTATGATTTATTATGATTTTTATTTGTTTTTGCATTTGTTTTTATTTAAAAAAAAACATTTTTTTTCTTTCTTTTTCCACTACTGTTTCATTAGTTTTATCAGTCTTTTGATGATAACAAAAGGGGGAGAAGAATAAGATTTTGATAAGAAAGTAAATATTTTTGGAATACTCCAACAAATTTGTTAAATGTTGTTAGTTAATTTTCTTTAGTTCTTTTATTCTTCTGTAATTTTCTAAATCTTCTGAATAGGGAGTGGTCTCAGTTGTAGGGGGAGCATTCATATAGGGGGAGCTAAATATCTCATGCTCAAACACTTTTATTAGAATTTCAAAATCTTTAAAATATATGTTTGTCATCATCAAAAGGGGGAGATTGTTTGATGTGATTTTTTGTTTGATGATAACAAACATATATCAATTTGTTTGCAGATTGTACTATACACATATAGGAATAAATATTCATATTGAATAATAATACTATTGCACAGAATTTATATAATTCAATCAGTATTTTTATTCAAAATAATATTTTATTTCAACACTTAATCAATACAAAGTTTTCAGCTCTCTCTATATACATACATCGGTTTCATACATTTCACATTTACATTTCTTCCTCACTACAACACTCAACACTCAATTATTTCACTCTGTCTGAACAACTGAATTTATCTGCATTGTCCAGCTCCAGTTCTTGTCCTGTCTTCTGTGTACCTGTATGATTAGCAACTACAGCAGTAATCTGAAAATAAACAAATTTGAATTTGCAAGAATATAAATTTGTTTTTATTGGTGCCTCAGATATATGGGTTATTGTCATCATTTTTTGTGTAATATCTGTGCAAATCAGTATTCTTATCAGGGACAGGTAATTATGAGTGGCTACAATACACACGTGTACATTTATACACATGTGCACTGCCTCGCCAACTCGTGTGCACAGTCAACAAAAGCAATCATGCACAACATAGACTCAACTGGATATGTAACCTGACAATGCTCAAGTCAAAAGGCATGGTGAGCAACACAAGTGCAACAATTGACAATACATGCTCAAGTTCTCAACAACAAATTCAGAAATTCATACATAGAAGCATGGACTGCAAATGCAACAAAGATATAGCAACACTGCAACAAAGACTATGGCACCAGCACATGCACATCATCACAATCAAGTGCATTGAAGTACAACAGTGAACCAAGACATGTACATATTTACAACTACATGATGACCAGACCAGAACCAAATACACTCACAAACAGGCACAGACAAAGGCAACAAGACCAGTTCAGGTATGAAGAATAGCAACTGCAACAATGCAAATGAGGATGAACACAAATAATACAACAGCAGACCAGAAGTACAAAATGGCCAAGCAAGTGCACCATTAAAAACAACAATACAGCAATGAACTCGATCAGTTCAAACATGTATCAAAAAAAGCATGTACAAGAGGCAACAGAACTCAAACTAGCATATGCAACTCACAAACCAAAATGTACTCCAAACAGGTTATATTATATCAAAGCTCAAGACAGCAATGCATGCAGCAGAGACCAAAGCTCAAACAAAACAAATATACAAAGGCCAGACATGCCAGAAAATCGAAGCCAGATAATATCATCACACGTGAATGGTTAACAAAGGCAATGGTCAAGGGTATAAAATGGTACATGTCGAGTATGCTACAGAGAGTCAAAGTCGTGAGCAACAGGATGCCAGAAAATCACAAAATCAATAATGGACAAAGTCAAAATATGATCGAAGCCGAAGTCAAGAAATTCACGGAGCAACAAAAATAAAAGCTGTGGTCATCACGAGATTAAAATCAACACTGTGTCAACCAAGAATCACATATATACGTTGTTAAAAAAGTCAGAAAACATCTCAACCAAGCAATCAAAATAAAACTGAATCGAAGCGGCCAAGTAAAAGTATTGACGAATTCAAATTAATTCGTACGAACGAAAACTCAGGGCTTCGAACCCTATAAAATCACCCAATCATCACTGGCATTTTTTTATCAAGTTCAATCAAGCGAAAACCAGCAAAGCAAAAGGAAATCACATACCGGTATCGTAGACAAACTCGAGAGGAGGAGCCGCAAGCATCAACAATAAATTCGACAGAGCGGCGCCTTCAATTTTCGCAACCCCTAATTTTCAGAGCGAAGAGGAAGACGAACGATCGATAAATCAAACACGCAATCATCCACAAACTCGATCGATTTCAAAGAGCGTAAGCAACTCAGAGAAACGTGCGATCGTGATAAATCATCCATTCAAAGTCGGCATCTTTGAAATTCTGAAAACCCTAACTTTGATCGAACAAGGAAAAGGAACGAGCCACCATTATCTCAAACAAAGAAGGAATCAGGGCCGACATCAGATAAAAGAAAAAGGGCCGTATTTTTTTTAGTGATAATAGTTTGTGGGCCGGTCTTAACTTAATAAGGCTTGGTTATTTTTTAATTAGGGTTGTTTTTAATTTGTTTTTATTTTCTGTTTTTTGTTTTTAAAGTCTAAACTTTGGTAAATCACCACCTAGAGGTTAGGTTGTGTCAGATTGTCTAGTTAGGATTAGTTCAGTAAGTAGGGTTTGCGAGTTTGCAAAACTCTATAGGCGGTAGCAGGGTTTGTGAGTCTGTTAGAGTATTTGTAAGCGGGAGACTGTTTAATTCTAATAGAAATCTGGTAATACAGCAGTAGGCAGGGGTTGCCGAAGCTGGGTAAATTTTTGTGTGTGATTTATTTTTCAGCATATTTACTTTTCTGTAGTTTGTTTAAATTCGAGAAAATTTGCTATAACCCTATTCACCCCCCCTCTAGGGTTAATCTAGATCCTACAATGTGTACCAAGTATCATCAACTCCCCATGCGCAACATATCGATAAGCATAATCTAAATATGAAGTTGATGTACTCCTCATGGGTCAGCTAAACCCTAGGATCATGCATCCTACTCTGTCAATAGCCATTTCCCGATGTCGAGGCTACGTTCGGCATCTTCACACAAGTTTTCAACAAAACTTGATCATATAATGAATCCCATATAGAATCCATCATCTCAACAGATTCCAAAACTACACATGGTTTCCATCATTCACTTCCAAAACAGAGAACCCGTATAATAGTTTTGAAGTGGTATTCGGCAAGCAAAACACTTACCGATCCCATACTCTTCAAAACCAATCGATGAATTTTCGGTTAACTCAATTCTGGTTCTTTTATAAGTAATTGAAAGCTAGAGGCATTTCGTACCAATACTCCTCCCCCGGGGTTCTTATTGGTATAAATTCGCGAAGCATTCTGTATACTTCCTAAGTTAATTTTGGTCAAAATCGATAGTCTACTAATCGACTATCGAGTCTTGAATTCTTGCTTATGGGAATCAAGGTTCCATACTTTACACATTTTATGACCTTTCTGCTTAACTATTCCTCTTCCTAGTAGAATGATGATAGGTTAGAGCTCTATTGCTTTGTCAATACCTAAACACCAGTCTTGACTCTCACAAATAGAGAAGCTTACTCGTTCGGCTTTAGTGTTAAGCATATTAGTACTAACATCCCATAAAACAATCAAACTATTAATTAATACTCTTTTAATCCCTTTATAATTCAGTCACCTAAACGACTTTTGATTCAGTCACAAGTATAATTCAGTCACCTAAACGACTTTTAATCCCTTTATAATTAATTTATCCTTTATCCTTTAAAGCCTTTTTTATTAGTAAAACATCTTCTTATCTAATAAAACTTCTTTCATAAATCAAGACTTCCTTTATTAATTAATACTCTTTTATTAATCAAAACTTCCTTTATATACTTGAATAAATATATTGTGTTTCTCTTTACAAAAGATATGTACTTGTCCTTGTAAATTTAACTATTCATTTATTCTTTTAATACTTAAAAAGTATTCATATACTTATTCCAATGGTATAAGTGTATTCACAAATCATTTAACAGATTTACTTACTTGAAATATAATCAAAGAGATTAAAACCATTGTTTCCTGGAGATTTGACCAGGCAACTAGTGCTTGGCATCAGGTAGCACCCGGCGTCAGAGAGTGCTCGGCATCTAGGAGTGTTCGGCGAAGTACCCGGCTTCCTAGTGGAACTCAGCGTCATAGAATGTCCGGCATCTAGGAGTACTCGGCGAAGTACTCAGCATCCATATTGTTCGGCGTCAGATAGTACTCGGCATACAAGACTGCTCGGCATACAAGACTGCTCGGCGTAAGCTAGCGCTCGGCATCAATAGAACTCGGCAACGGGAGTGTTCGGTGTAACAGGAGTACTCGGCAACGGGAGTACTCGGCATCCGAGAAACGAGAGCACCCGGCATCCAACAGGAGTACTCATCAACGGAAGTACTCGGCATCCGGGAGACGCTCGGTGTACCTAATTATTCAACATGACACTATTGTTCGGTCAGGGAGCATTGTTCGGTCAAGAGCTTCAAACAGAGTTACGTTCGGCTCCAACTGCGACCACCTTGCACTCTCCACACATCAGACATACCATTCGGCATAGAAAGGACCGTTCGGCATAGAAAGGACCGTTCGGAATAGGGAGGACCGTTCGGCATTATGACGTTCGGCATGCTTGGTTCGGCAAGCAGCGAACACTACACCTGGGCTAGAGCGATCGGCTACCAAGCCCACTTGGGAAGTCCAGCCCATCTTAGTCTATAAATAGAGGGGCAGGGTCACAGTGAAGAGGATCCTTTTTTGGGAGAGAACACCGGGGAGACTCTGCCATTTTTGAGACTCATCTTCTCTACTTAACAACTTCATTCAAGCATTTGATGCACGAATTGTATTTGTAATCAACAATAAGGAAGATCAATAAAAGTTTAATCTCAAAGTGGACGTAGGCAATTACGCTGAACCACTATAAATTTAGTGTTCTTATTTTCTGCATTTAAATTAGCATTGTCTTCCCTGTTTAATTTATCTTCATCACTTATATCTCTACACAATCTTTCTCTACGAGGTTAGTGACCAATTTTGGTGCTAACACTTTGGTGCTTTCACTGGGAATCGAATTCTCAGACCTTAAGGATCTGCTTTGAAACTACTGGATTGAACAAATCCCCCAAAGAAGTCTGACTCACTGATAGGACATCCGTTGATTCTACTCAGAGTTCATACTAATAACTCTACAATGGCAAGACCATGTACCAGGTCAGCTTCTCATAATGCGGATGCCCACGAGACTGCTAGCGTGCAACAAGCAGGACCTAGCAATCAACCAGCGATTCCGAGTGCAGGAATTGCCGCTCAAGAACAGACTCCAGTTGTCACCAGAGTATAGTTCAATGACTTGATGAGAGAACTTAGGGAAAGCAGGAGACAACTAGGAGAGCAGATGCAAGCTAACGCCAACCTGATGGCACAACTCACTCAACAGCAGCAACAGAATGCTGGGGGCAATCCCGCTCCTTACTCTTCATCTGATAGCTCAACTTCCTTTGATGAACCTCCCAGGCGAAGACGATGTAAGACTGAGGCTGCACGAACAAAAGCTGATGTTCAAACAGCTGGAGACCGTAACCAAGCAAGAGCAGGAAACTTCAGGACCGGAATGCAAACGGAGGATGGAGGCCCAGGCCATCAAAACGCTAACGATGTCGAACCTCAAGACGCACGATTGTCAGATCACCAGGAGAGGAGGCATCAGCATGGACAGGCACGTAGAACAGACCTTAACCTCCCGCCTTCCATACAGACACCAGATCTGACAGCCATGATCAGGCAATTGATGAAGGAAAATCAGGGCTTATCGAATGATGATTGGGGAGTGTCAAGAAGTCAAACTCCATTCACGGATGTTGTGTTGCAAGCGGCGTACCCCAGGAAGTTTAGTATGCCTACTATCCCTGCGTATGAAGGGAAGACTGACCCCAGGCAGCATGTCATGAGGTACGAATGGATGATGGATTCAGCTAGAGCAAATGATGCCACCAAATGTAGATGCTTTCCGATTACTCTCTCTGGGATCGCTACTATGTGGTTCACCCGACTTCCTCCGCGGTCCATATCGAATTTTGAAGAGTTGGCAAGGAAGTTTATTGAGCAGTTCAGAATACACACTACACGCCCAAAAGACGTAATGTCTCTGTCAAGTGTAATCCAAAATCCCGGGAAGTCGTTGAAGGAATATTTACAGAGATTCCATGTTGCGGCAACTGAAGTCAGTAATCCCAATGACCATGCAATTCTAATGGCTGTAATGAGAGGTGTGGATCCAGATTCTGAGTTTGGAGACTGGTTGGCAAGAAAACCCCTGACTACGCTAGAGCGTTTCTACTCAAAGGCACACCAGTTCATAAGAAGAGAGGAAGCTAGGTGGGTACGACGAGATAAGGCACTAGGACCTATCCAAGAATCTATGAAGAGCAACGTTGCTGTGAAGCAGTCCGGAGACAGCTCGGGAAAGGTCCAAGTCAATGTCCAGAATAAGCCTGGGCAGTCTAAGGAGTCCGGAGGAAGGAATCAAGGGAAGAAGAGAGAAGCGGGGAAGTGGAAGTCGAGAATTCCAAGCTACAGCGAGTATACTCCGCTGAATGCACCGCTTGAGAACATTTACCTATCCACCTGCAATAATTTTCAATACAGAAAGCCACGTCCAAAAGAATCAACTGAGGAACAGAAGCGGACCGGGAAGTATTGTCGCTTCCATGAGACTTATGGGCACAATACGGAAGAGTGCAGACACCTGCATGACGCTATCGAGAAGTTGATCAGGCAAAAGAAGTTACAAGAATTTGTGAAGGATCCACAGGAAGGAGGACAGGGAACGTCCAACCCAGGCCGTGCACCAGCTCCGCGTCACCCTGAGGAGCCTACCCGACCCGTAGGTAGACTGGTCATAAATACAATTATCGGCGGACCTCACCCCGCAGATAAGAATTGGCAAGAGATGGAGCGATATGCAAGCTCCTTGAAGCATGCAGATTTTGAGTGCTGTTCGAACGTGGAGGACGGGACCCCTGCTAAGCAGCAGCGCATAATGACAGACGATATAGTGTTCAGAAACAGAGACGCTGATCAGGTGGAGGCTCCGACCATCGACCCGATGGTCATATCTACGACGATCGGACCAGCATATGTAAAAAGAATTCTGATTGATTGCGGAAGTTCAGTCAACATCATCTTCAAGAAGGCTTATGACTAGATGAAACTGGAAACAAAGGACATGAAACCATCCAAGGCTCGTATACACGGCTTTAACGGCGCAGCGACCGATGCCATAGGGTATGTTGAGTTACCAGTCGAACTGGGACAAGGCGAGCGTCGAAGGGTGCGAATTCTACCCTTCGTAGTTTTGGATGTGGATTCTCCATATAACGTTTTCTTGGGCCGGCCGGCCCTGGCTGAGTTTAGGGCAGCGATAGCCCCGTGGTGTTTAACTTTGAAGTTCCCAACGGACAAAGGAGTAGGTATTGTTCATGGCGACCAAGCAGCTGGTCGTTCCTGTTATGTGGCTGAGCTCCGAGAGGCCCATCGGAGGGAAAAGGGAAAGGTTGCGGACAATCCCGTCCGCATCCTTAATGCGGATAATTGACAAGTAGTGCCCGAGCCGTGGCTCGGGCATAGTTCTCGGATCTTCGGAGATATAGATCCGAGAGACGACGATGAGAAACCCAGGGAAGAGAAGGCGGCACCGGCTGAATTAACGATTGACATTTCAGTTAGCCATGACGACCCTTCGCGAATACTAAAGATCGGATCACAGCTTGGCCCCGCGATGACTGAAGACCTTAGTGACTTCCTCCGGGCGAATCTTGATGTTTTCGCCTGGACGCATTCTGATATGTGTGGGATTTCCCCTGCCATCATGAGTCATATGTTGAACATAGACCCGAAATACGTTCCAGTTAAACAAAAAAGGAGAGGAATGGATCCGGAGAGGTCCGCCGCTCTCGGAGAGGAGGTGGACAAACTCAAAGAAAATGGGTTCATTCGCGACGCCCTCTACCCTGAATGGGTATCCAACCCCGTGCTGGTAAAAAAGGCAAACGGAAAATGGAGGACTTGCGTAGATTATTCCGACTTGAACAAAGCATGCCCAAAGGACAGTTTCCCGTTGCCAAGGATCGATCAGTTGGTCGATTCCACCGCAGGACACGAGCTGTTATCATTCATGGACGCGTACTCAGGGTACAACCAAATGCCGATGCATATACCAGACCAAGAACACACCAGCTTCGTTACAAATGTCGGACTATATTACTATGTAGTGATGCCCTTTGGATTGAAGAACGCAGGAGCGACTTACCAGCTTTTAGTGAATCGAATGTTCAAAGACCAGCTGGGTAGAACGATGGAAGTCTATGTGGATGACATGCTCGTGAAGTCACGACGGTCAAACGACCACATTCGAGACTTGGCTGAAATGTTCGACATACTCAGGTATTATGGGATGAAGATCAACCCTCTGAAGTGTTCCTTCGGCGTTGCATCAGGGAAGTTTTTGGGATTCATCGTCAATGCTAGGGGAATCGAAGCCAACCCAGAAAAGATCCAAGCTATTCGAGATGTGCAAGCGCCCAGGACTATAAAACAAGTACAGAGCTTGAATGGAAAAGTAGCTGCGTTAAGTCGATTTATATCCAGGGCAACTGACAAGTGCATCCCATTCTTTGATATAATAAAGAAAGGGAAGAGAAATTTTGAATGGACGTCTAGTTGTGAGGAAGCGTTTCGGAATCTGGTGAGGCATCTGGAGAGTCCACCAATGCTATCAAAACCAGTTGACCACGAGATGTTGTACGTATACTTGGCTGTATCCCCACATGCGATAAGTGCAGCTTTGGTTCGTGAGGAGGATCGAGTCCAAAAGCCGGTGTATTATGTTAGCAAGCGTTTAACGGGGGCAGAGAAGAATTACCCTAAAATCGAGAAATTGGCTTATTGCTTGGTGATTGCATCACGCAAGCTACACCCATACTTTCAAGCACATTCAATCGGTGTTTATACCGATCAACCCCTGAGGCAGGTACTCCAACGGCCGGAAACTTCTGGAAGATTGCTAAAATGGAACATCGAGTTGAGCCAATTCGATATCGCTTACTTACCACGGAGAGCCATCCGAGGGCAAGCGTTAGCAGATTTCATCGCTGAGTTTACCATACCCGTCAAACCGGATGATCACGACATCATTCCCCCCGTTCGATGGAAATTATACACTGATGGTGCATCAAACGACCGTCGCTCCGACGCGGGCATAGTTCTTATAACTCCGGAAAACCGATCAATCTGTTATGCCCTGAAGCTTGATTTCCCGGCTACAAATAACGAAGCAGAATATGAAGCACTGATCGCTGGCTTGAAGCTCATCAGGGAACTCGGGATCGAATCAGTCGAAATCTTTTGTGACTCACAGTTGGTAGTTTACCAAGTACGGGGAGACTACCAAGCAAAGGGATGAAAGCTCGCTCCGTACCTTGTTCAGGTCCAAGAACTACTCTTGAGTCTTGAGCGTTATGACATTTCACACGTCCCGCGCGAACAGAACAAAGAAGCCGACTTGTTGGCTAAGTTTGCGAGTACCGGCGATGCGCAGCAAATGGGATTGTATCCCGTTGAAGTCTTGCATGCCCCGAGCATAGACGAGATGAAAGTCGATCGCGTGTTGGAAACGGAAATCGAGAAGGAATCGTGGATAACCCCATTCAAACTGTACCTGACGACCGGGGCTTTACCAGAAAAAAGGAGCGAAAGACGACAGGTCCTTCGAAAGGCAGCGCGATACGTAATGCAGGATGGGTCAATGTATCGAAAAGGATTCTCGGTCCCATTATTACGATGCATCGCTCATGATGAGACAAAGCGGGTCTTAAGAGAGGTTCACGAAATGGAATGTGGCGACCATACTGGGGGGCAAACGCTAGCAAAGAAGATCCTCCGCTATGGATATTACTGGCCCACCATAAACCGGGACGCCGAAGACTATGCAAGAAAATGCGACAAGTGTCAAATATATGCGAAAATACCGAGGACTCCATCAACGGAACTCACACAAATGATTAGTCCCTGGCCATTTGCGATCTGGGGAATCGACATAATCGGCTCTTTGCCTATATCCAAAGGTGGCGCGAAATATGCGATAGTTGCAGTCGACTATTTCACAAAATGGGCTGAGGCAGAACCTTTGGCCACAATCACCTCTAAGAAGGTCATTAACTTCGTTGTACGAAACATTATATGCCGCTTTGGCCTTCCACGCACCATCATTACGGACAACGGGACGCAATTTGAAAGCAGAGAGTTCAAAGAGTTCTGTTTAAAGTATGGCATCGAGAAGAAGTTCGCCGCCGTGGCACACCCGAACGCTAACGGGAAAGTCGAGGCCGTCAACAAAATAATCAAGTCCATACTGAAGAAGCGTCTGGAGAAGGTTGGAGGCAAGTGGGTAGATGAACTCCCGACAGCATTATGGGCATATAGAACTACCCACAAGTCTACGACCGGCCACACTCCATTCGCCTTGGCATACGGCTCCGAAGCCGTTATACCCGTGGAACTTGAAATTCCATCACACCGAGTGACATACTATGATCCCAAGACGAACCAGAATCTCTTGTTGGAATCACTGGACTGCATCGATGAAAAGCATGAAGAAGCCGAATTAAGGGCGGCAGCGCATAGGCACCGAGTCAAGCGCTACTAAGATGGCAGAGTCCGCCCAAGGATCTTTGATGTGGGTGATCTCATTCTGAAACGAGTTTTCCCAGTACCATCATGTATGAATCCTAGCTGGGAAGGTCCGTACGCCATTGAACGGAAGCTTGGAGAGGGAACATTCAAGCTAGCGACCGTTAATGGCACGACACTCCCTCGAGCATGGAACAGTGAACATCTGCGGCACTATTACATTTAGCATGTTTCCTTTCTTGTTTTAGGCACTGTTATTTCCTGCATCTTTCCATTCAGTAATAACTTAGTTTCTTTTTAAAAGTTGTAATCGAGCAGTTTAGTTGATTTTCATTAATAAAGGCTTGAAGCCGTACCTTCCATGAATCACTAACGTTTCTATATCTCGTAATTGAAAGACGAACTACATTATCTTGTACGACGTACGGACTCGTATAAACGATTTCAAATCTCCGAATTCCCAAAGTGCGGAGCGGAGTACTCTAAGTCCCCAGAGCGCGGACTAGAGTATAAACTATTTCAAATCTCCGAATCCCCAGAGTGCGGAGCGGAGTACTCTAAGTCCCCGAAGCGCGGACTAGAGTATAAACGATTTCAAATCTCCAAATCCCCAGAGTGCGGAGCGGAGTACTCTAAGTCGCCAGAGCGCGGACTAGAGTATAAACTATTTCAAATCTCCGAATCCCCAGAGTGCGGAGCGGAGTACTCTAAGTCCCCGGAGCGCGGACTAGAGTATAAACGATTTCAAATCTTCGAATCCCCAGAGTGCGGAGCGGAGTACTCTAAGTCCCTAGAGCGTGGACTAGAGTATAAACGATTTCAGACCTCCGAATCCCCAGAGTGCGGAGCGGAGTACTCTAAGTCCCCAGAGCGCGGACTAGAGTATAAATGATTTCAAATCTCCGAATTCCCAGAGTGAGGAGCGGAGTACTCTAAGTCCCCAGAGCGTGGACTAGAGTATAAACGATTTCAAATCTCCGAATCCCTAGAGTGCGGAGCGGAGTACTCTAAGTCCCCAGAGCGCGGACTAGAGTATAAACGATTTCAAATCTTCGAATCCCCAGAGTGCGGAGCGGAGTACTCTAAGTCCCCGGAGCGCGGACTAGAGTATAAACGATTTCAGACCTCCGAATCCCCAGAGTGCGGAGCGGAGTACTCTAAGTCCCCAGAGCGCGGACTAGAGTATAAATGATTTCAAATCTCCGAATTCCCAGAGTGAGGAGCGGAGTACTCTAAGTCCCCGGAGCGTGGACTAGAGTATAAACGATTTCAAATCTCCGAATCCCTAGAGTGCGGAGCGGAGTACTCTAAGTCCCCAGAGCGCGGACTAGAGTATAAACGATTTCAAATCTTCGAATCCCCAGAGTGCGGAGCGGAGTACTCTAAGTCCCCGGAGCGCGGACTAGAGTATAAACGATTTCAAATCTCCGAATCCCCAGAGTGCGGAGCGGAGTACTCTAAGTCCCCAGAGCGCGGACTAGAGTATAAACGATTTCAAATCTCCAAGTCCCCGGAGCACAGAGTCAGCAAAAATTCCAAGTACTCGAGAGATGTGGGATGAGAGGTACGCCATGTCCAGAAATGTTTGAACAACACGAGAATGGACCGGGAGATAATGCAACTCATAAGAACTTGAGTTATGGCTACAATTAGTCAGCAAACCAAAGAAAGACAAGAGAATCATTCAAACAAAAAGAAACTAAACTTTATTCGATAAGTTCAAAATGGGATTACATGATCACTCCTATAAAACTCAGACCTGACTATACAAACTACAAGCTACGAAAGATAAAAGCAGCTACAAGACTTAAGCAAGAAGCTCGTTGAACGAGTGTATCGATTACTTCTTCGATTTCTTCTTCTTGTCTTCCTTTGACTTGTCCGATGACTCCTCTCCCTCACGCTTTTTCTTGGATTTCTTGCTTGCTAAAGAAGCGGATTCAGGAGTAGGAGACGGAACGTCTAGTGGTTTGGACCTGCCCGGAGAATGATTTTCAAAGGTCGGTTCCATGGGTCGGTAAGTTCCAGGATTCCAGGTTCAACTTTGACCTCGGCCTTTTTCTTCTCCTCTGTGGCGAGGCGGTCCTTCATGCTCATCTGTGAAGTATGCTCAGAGGCGCCAGTGATTTCAATTTCGTCGCTTCCTTCGGCGGGAGATGAAGTGTCAAGCTTATCGTCATCTAGCGCCCCAATCACTTGAGCATCGGGACCAGGAATCACTCCCGCGTGGACAGCATCGCTAGTTTTCTCTGCCTCCTCCTTGGCGTCATCGCTCCTCGGAGTTGGCTCGACGTTAGAACAACCTACATGAAAACATAAAGAATGAACGTTAGAACGAGTAGCCACTGCTGAAAAAAGACGGGATCTTTCAACTTCTAGAGAAAGAAGAATTTCCTACCAGGTTCCGGTTGGCTGTCGGTGGCGCGTGGGGTTTCACCCTCCAGGATAGGGGATAGCACATGAGCACCGAGCCCGGGATCTTCGGGGTCATAACCAACATGCTGCTCGAATGGATCAAGTGCCGGCCGACCGGCCGATTGAGCAGCGGATTGAGCAGCAGTATGAGGAGCAGCAATATTGGCCCCAGACGGGCCAGCTTCATCATTTTTCTCTTTCGGAAGGGGAGAGCCTTTGCTGTAAAGTGCCAATGCCGCGGATAAATCCGATGGCTCATTCCCCCTAAGGAACTCCTCACCAAGGCCTCCTCATCGACCCCTTCGGAGCCCAACTCGATCTTCCTGATCCTTATCAAAGTTTCCCAGGCCTCAGCTAGGGATTCGAGATAGCCGTCGCCCAAGAACGTTAAGTCGCGATGCATGAGGACACGGGCTCCATATTCAGCAATCAACGGGTCAAACATGCATTTGACCTCTTCCCTGCCGGCTTCTGCGGCCGCCTCGAGGCGAGAATCAATCTCCTCCGCAGCCTCTCTTTTGCCCTCCTCACGGGCCTCATCCTTCATTTTCTCAACCCCAGCAAGTTCGTCATCGAGCTTCGTTTTCAGGAGACGAGTAGCAACGATTTCATCACAGTATCGTTGTGATTCTTCTTGAGCAGCTACCTTGTCCTCCTTCTCCTTGGAGAGTAATCCTTTCAGCTCTCTGACTTGCACGACGAGCGCATCCCTCTCTTTTTGGACAGAGTCTTTCTCTAGGGCGAGGGCACCGCTGCGCTGGACTGCTTCGTCAAGCTCTTTTTTGTGAGCTACCTCTAAACGAGTAACTGCCTCAGCAGTATCTTTTGCGCTTTGTTCAGCGGCTTCCAGCTTCGACTTATACGAAGCGAGCTCTACGTCTTGGTGCTCGATGATGTTTTTGTCGCAGCCAGCCTCCAGTTTCAGGCGATCAATCTCATGTTGACGCTCAACGGATACCTCTGAGATCTTCTCCACCAAGTGCACAAACGTGTCATGTTGAACATAGACGTCGTTATTGCAGGCAATGGCACTCTGCTACACATGCCCAGGAATATGATGAATGGCCGGGAGGAACTTCAGACCGTCGAAGCAAATTTTTGGAAACTTGGCCTTAAGATCGACCATCTTTTCCGCAATAGTTGGGTCCACCGCAGGAGTAGGAGGAGGAGGCTTTGAAAGTTCCGCCCTTTTTCGTTGCTCTCGAACTTGCCTTGTACTCGATGAACTGGAGTGTTGTTCTCGAGGAGCATCGGAATGGTAACCCTTCTGTGAAGTTTTCTCTTTATCCGGCACAGTTGGAGGAAGAGGATCACGGGACTGCGAAGATTGAGAATACGCCTTCTTGCGGTGGGATGATTCACGGGGACGATTGTCTCTATCTTCATAATCGTCTCTGCCCCTGCGTCTGCCTGAACCAGAGTCCTGTCCAGAGTGATGAAATATGGAAGAGCCATGAAGGCGATCGAGTCCGTGAGAACGCCCCATATCACCTGCAAAGAATGGAGATAACAACGAGTTAAGAAAAATCTGTGAGATAAGAAAAAACTTGAAGGGTATGATGGAATGCGTATGTGCGTGTGTCCCGGTGTCTCCCCCGACGGACCAGTTCTTTTGTCTTTGCTAATTGGAGTATTGTCTCCTTGGGTCGGGAGTTGAACTCCTGCATTGCCTTTAGCGGGCGAAGAAAACTTGAGGGCTTCAGGATCGTCAAACCCGTAATTAAGAATATCATCGGGAATAGACAGGTTCAACAGGCCCCTCAGGGAACTTTCCAGGTGCTGCGAGGAAGCCTCTTTCTCAGGCGGGATTGGCATGACTTTTGAAGTGCCACCGACTTTCTCCTTTTGCACTTTATATTTTAACTTCTTCTTTCCCTTCGAAGGGGAGGATGACGTCTCAATATCTTGAACTTCGATTGCCGGATTCCAAGCAGGACCCACATTCTCGCCTTGAGTCCCAAAAGCTTCGTCTTCTTTGCGCTCACCTTCTTCATGCGTATCGGGGATGCGGCACGACGATGATCCGGCCTGTTTTTTCCCTTTACCGGACGGAGGTTTGGGAATGGTGACACCTTCTGGAAGGCTGATCCGACGACCAGGGGCTAGCAAGCCAAACCCCGACAGTGATTCATTTGAAATGATAGCTCGGATGTCTCGATCCTCGGCAGGAAGAGCTCTAATGGCTTCGACAGCCTCAGAATATCCTCGGCCTTCCGGACACGGGTTGATACCTGAAAAGATGAAACAAAGAGTTAGGAAAAACATGACTCCGGTTAAATACAAATAGTGACTCAGCAGAGAGACTTACTGCCTTCAACCCATCTCCTCGCGAAACCAGGAGGGCAGCGCACATAGAACCATTCCTGTTTGTACAGGGCGAATTTACTGCATGCCCCTGTCAAGATTTGGCATTTGTGGTACGGCTCGAGGAACATAAAGGAAGGACTGTCTTTCCGTCTCTTGATCATATAGATGTATTTGATATTGCCGGCGGTTGGAGGTCTGGAGAAGACGGCCATGAAAAGTAAGTAGGTCCCGTAGAGAAACGCATGGCCGTTCGGGTGCAGCTGCGACGGAGCTATGTCAACATACTGCAATACATCCCGGAGAAATAAATTGAACGGAGGCACGCTGCCCATCCAACACATGAACTTGTTACAGGCGGTATACCCGACTGGGGGCAAATGAGGACGATCGTGTCGCGAAGGGACCAACACGTCGGCGAAAGGGATCCCATGAATGGAGCATATCCGTTGGAGAGCGACTTCGTTGATCTTCGAAGCTTGTGAATCGATCGGATTGTCTAGAAGAATTGCTGCCTATAGGGCATCAGGTGCTAAGTTGTGAGCAGGAGAAGTCGACGGATTAGAAGTATCAGCAACTTCTGGCCTTGATGACGGCCCAGGCCTGTCGGATATAGTAGCGGAGCTAGACTTTCTTGACATCCTCAATAAATAACGAACCTGGCTAAGTGCTTGAGAAAACTATACTTAAAAAATGTTGGACGTTAGAATTAACAACACGAGTTTTCCCCCCACGTGGTGTGTGAACTAGTGCAAGCAATTGTGTACAAGCAATAAGAATCTAAAGATTTCAAAGATATAAGAATGAGCTTCGAATCGTCGCCTTCGAAGACCGTCATTGCTGACCGTCTCAAAGAGCCCGCCTGGTGGTGATTACAGTTCCAGATTCAGAAAACATATAATTTATAAAGTGACCGGCCTAAGTGTAGTTTGACATTTATACTGTTCGGCATTTAAATGGTGTTCGGCAATTGTATTGTTCGGCCTAAGTACAGGTCAACATGTATGTTTGTTCGGCAAAGTCATTGTTCGGCTAAAGGCATTGTTCGGCTAAGTCATCGTCCGGTTAAAAGCTTTGTTCGGCTAAGTCATTGTTCGGCTAAAGGCATTGTTCGGCTAAGTCATCGTCCAGTTAAAAGCTTTGTTCGGCTAAGTCATTGTTCGGCTAAAGGCATCGTTCGGCTAAGTCATTGTCCAGTTAGAAATTATGTTCGGCTAAGTCATTGTTCGGCTAAAAGCTTCGTTCGGCTGAAGTCATTGTTCGGCCAAGGGAGTATTCGGCAGCCTTCCATTCCTCCATCCGGCGCATGACGACATACGCCGGAGCAGCGCTACGCCAAACAACACCCTTACCTCCTCCATCACCTTCATTTCTTTCCTCTTCCCTTTAGCCACAGTTCGACACAAAGAAACTAAGACCATAGGTGGACATACTCCTAATCACTCCCCCTCGCCTCATCGTTCAGCAATAAAGACGCGATAGAGACAACCTACTCAAAGGCCTTCTACGTGACACATGTGGCCATCTCGTTTGAAATCTACTACTATCGTACGAGAAAAGGTACCTAGTTTGCAGAATGGAGATTGGGATGGAGTAGTTAAGCTTTAAATCCGGACGACTGAATAGAATTGAAAATCTTCGAGGAACGGCAGAAGTAAAAAAGTAAAGGGGAGAAGAAGGAAAAGGCCTGGTTTTATAGAGAAGGGAGGTGGAAGTCGAAGGGGTTATACCCGGTAGAACCGGTCAATGCCAGAGTGTTCGGCATCAGAGCAAAGTGGCGTTCGGCACATGTGGATTGTTCGGCTTCGAACGTATAGTTCGGCATCCAGGCCACGCTCGTCACAAACCTCCGTCACAGGCATTCTCGAGAAGGCATTACCAAGGAAAGTTGAACTAGATTCAAAGCGCATCACGTTCGGCCACGCGATACACTTTGGGGGGCAAGTGTTTCCTGGAGATTTGACCAGGCAACTAGTGCTCGGCATCAGGTAGCACTCGGCGTCAGAGAGTGCTCGGCATCTAGGAGTGTTCGGCGAAGTACCCGGCTTCCTAGGGGAACTCAGCGTCATAGAATGTCCGGCATCTAGGAGTACTTGGCGAAGAACTCAGCATCCATATTGTTCGACGTCAGATAGTACTCGGCATACAAGACTGCTCGGCATACAAGACTGCTCGGCGTCAGCTAGCGCTCGGCATCAATAGAACTCGGCAACGGGAGTGTTCGGCGTAACAGGAGTACTCGACAACGGGAGTACTCGGCATCCGAGAAATGAGAGCACCCGGCATCCAACAGGAGTACTCGGCAACGGAAGTACTCGGCATCCGGGAGACGCTCGGTGTACCTAATCATTCAACATGACACTATCGTTCGGTCAGGGAGCATTGTTCGGTCAAGAGCTTCAAACAGAGTTACGTTCGGCTCCAACTGCGACCACCTTGCACTCTCCACACATCAGACATACCATTCGGCATAAAAAGGACCGTTCGGCATAGAAAGGACCGTTCGGCATAGGGAGGACCGTTCGGCATTATGACGTTCGGCATGCCTGGTTCGGCAAGCAGCGAACACTACACCTGGGCTAGAGCGATCGGCTACCAAACCCACTTGGGAAGTCCAGCCCATCTTTGTCTATAAATAGAGGGGCAGGGTCACAGTGAAGAGGATCCTTTTTTGGGAGAGAACACCGGGGAGACTCTGCCATTTTTGAGACTCATCTTCTCTACTTAACAACTTCATTCAAGCATTTGATGCACGAATTGTATTTCTAATCAACAATAAGGAAGATCAATAAAAGTTTAATCTCAAAGTGGACGTAGGCAATTACGCTGAACCACTATAAATTTGGTGTTCTTATTTTCTGCATTTAAATTAGCATTGTCTTCCCTGTTTAATTTATCTTCATCACTTATATCTCTACACAATCTTTCTCTACGAGGTTAGTGACCAATTTTGGTGCTAACAACCATTACTACCAAAACATTATTATAATAAACTCCTTTTATTTTATAAATTAAACATATAACTTTTTTTATCTCTTTATAAAATATTTCAATACTTGTTATTATCTTAATTTCATTGTTAAAAATTTATAATATTTCTTCCAGAATGTAATTCGAGGGTTTAAAAACAAATGTTACTAAAACATTGTTTACTACAAACCCAAAACCATTCCATTTAATCATTATCTATAAAACTCTCCTTTTAAAGGTTTAATTACATTTAAGGGTTAAAGACAAGTGTTGCTCAAAACATTTGTCACAACAAACCCAAACATTTTATACTTTGAAAACATTCCTCTTTAAAACTCCCTTCTTAAAGATTTATTTATATTTATGGGTTACAGACAAGTGTTGCTCAAAACATTTGTCACAACAATACCAAACCCATTTACTTGTATTTTTCTACTAAATCTCCATTAGCAAAGATCTAGTTATATTCCCAAGTATAATTAGTAATAAGGGTTAAAAATAAATGTTGCTAAAAACCCTGTTTACAACAATCCCAAAACTATTTACTTATCCATTGATAACTTTAAACATTTATTTAAAGATCAAAGCATATCAACACTTATTAATTAAGGCAATACACTTTTAATTGGTTCCATGAAACAGTTTATTTTAACTTAAGTGTTAAAATCCAAACTTCCTTTATTATATTTATAAAATACTTAACTTAATACTTAAAACTTATATATGTATATAGAAATATCTTTAAAATACTTATTAATATATTAAAATACTTTTAAAAATACTTAAAATATATGATAATTATTTATCTAGAATATTATGTAAAAATAAGGAATTTTGAAATAAATAGAAAAACAAGTTTTTATTTTAAAAGCTACTTAGTTTAGAAATTCATAGTTAATTGTTAAAAATATATTTAAACTTGAAACCAATTTTAAAACACTCTTTTATAAGTTAGAAAACACCCTAAAGAGATTAGAGGAAAATACATATTTTAAATATCATTTTTTAACAGTTTATATCTTCAATTTGCAATGGTAGCACTTCTAGAAGCGCTGCCCAAATTTCTGTTACTAGTTTTATCACATTTTTGCTACAACTTTGTATCCAGCTTTCAATACATTAACAAATGATTTTAGATCCATTATTTTTGCAGTAGTTAGTATACTTTGGGTACTTGAAAACCATGAAGAAAAATCCTAAAGAATATCTTCAAATTATTTTAGAGAACTTCCCGTAAAAAGGATATTTCACCGAACTGCACTTATAGCGACTATTTCGCTATAACTTTTTGCACTTCTTTCAACTACCTATCAAATGAATTAGGCTTCAAAACTTTCTCAATAAGAATAATATATCATTTACTTGATTAATTGCTAAAGAAACCCCTAAGAAAGTTTTCGCAAAAATCACGTTATTTTCAAAGACGGACTATTTTTAAAGGTGTCACAATAGCGACCTTTTTACTTCTATCTTTTGTTATTTGATTTACTTTTTCCATAACTTTCCAAAACATATTTTTTGCTTTTCTAAATACTTATATAAGTGTAGATAATAACCAAACAAATTATTATTAAGATATGTTATTAAATCTCCATTTTCATAAGTTATAGTTCAAGGGATTCAAAGTGCGCTTATAGCAACTATCGCTATACGGACCATTAGGTATTTAATTCCAATATTTAGTGTTATCCACTTTTAAACACTTGTATCATTCCAAGTTCAAACCATATCATTTGTAACATATATCAACATATGTATTTGAACCATTTGTTCATTTTAAATGTCCATATTAACTTATCATAATTCAATGGTTAATAAACAACTATTTTATCCATTAACATATCTAATAAAACATATATTTAAGGGTGTAACTTTAAGTAGTTAGTGTCTATTATTATTAATATATAGTAAGCATATTAACACGTGATTTAAAAACAATTATCAAGAGATTAAGCAAGCAAATATCAAGCAATATTATCAAGTTAATAGCTTGATTTAAAGTGAAATTAACTCACTTTTATCAAACCAAATTTTTTCCTACCAACATTCGATCACAACAATACTTTAGTAAAATCTTTTACTTCAAACTAAACATCACCAAAACAACTTATTCTTCCCTCTAGCTCATGGCGCATGGCCTTTCTCTACCTTCCTAGCACACACACATCATCACCACTCCCTCTCCTGCTCACGGCCAACCTTACCTCCACCACTATATCCATGGCTTAAGCCATCCACCTCGTCCTTAGAGCCCACAACCTAAGCCATTTCCCCACCCGAAGCACACACGGCCTAAGGCTATTAAAGGAAGAGAAGAGAAAGCGAAGACCTATGTTTAGAAATGAATTTGTTGTCCAAAATGAAGTGAATGCTCCCATCTATTTATAAGCTAAGGAAATGAGTGGATAAGTTCTCAAAACCCCTTCCTTACCCATGAAGCAAAAGGACTCCAAGCATGCAAGGCATATCCTTACACGAACATACCTTCCTTAAATCACTTCACCGTTTAAGGGTCCTTTTGTCCTTAATGTTTCCACTTACTTTTACTAATTCAAACTTAGTTTAATTAATTATCTTGTTAATATAAGAATGTGTTTTATTATTATCATATGTTTACATATGATAACTATTCAAGTTGTAATATGTTCATACAAGTATTTTTCCAAAGTGTATATTTTAGTAAACACATTTCAAAAATAATTTTTCTAACATTAGTAATTAATTAAAAATTGTATAACAAGATTAAAAAATCATATTTAATCACATTAAATCTTGGATTCAAATATTTAAATAATTTAGATATTTAAATACAAAGTGTTTGGAATTCGGGGTCGTTACAAATTCTAAGTGTCTTTTATTTATCAAGATGAAAGTAAGGATATTCTTGAATGATTGTAACGTTTGTTCATGATTTTCACACAATTTCTAGTATGGAGAAGCCATTACTGAAAATGATATGTTTATAAGTGGAAAGGGAGAAGAAAGAGCTTGAAAATAATGATTTTCTGGAGCGAATGGGTAAATATAAGGGTAAGAAGTTGTTTGAAATGAATAGATGTTTGGTAGTTATTTTATTTTTGAATTTTTTTTTAAATCTGGTCGTTGTATGTCGACATACATGGTAGGCATATGTCAATATATGTTCTATAAATTTCAAAACTATCTTGTTTTGCTATACTATTGTATTTGGCCCATACTGCTATACTGATATGACTTTCCAAAGACAAATAACCATGTTTAACAGTAAGAAATAAGATTTCATTGATAATAAAGGAAGATTACATGGAATCTAAAGATAAACACAAACGATACATAGAATGAAAACTAGAACAATCCAAACTAGAAACTAGAAAAACATAGAAAATAACTAGGAAGAAGTAGATGAAGATGAAGCTTTTCCAATAATCTTTCGAATGATTATTCCAAAGTATTTATCTACTTTGTTGGAAAGAGAAGTGAATTTCTTAGAAAAAGATCTCTTAATCTTTTTTGGTTTAAAACCATCTTCTCTTGATTTTTGAGAAGTTCTTTGTTGGAACGATGAGATGGCATTTCGATACTTTCCAATGAAGTACCTTCTTCCTCTTCTTGTTCTTCCTCCTCGACTTCTATTTCTTCTCCTTCCTCTTCCTCCTCTCCCCTTATTTCATGCTCTTTTTCCTAAGCCAATCTTTGTTCCTTTTCCGCAAGTGTTTCATAAGGCTCGAATGTGGGTGAAATTTGCATGAGAGAGATGTTGGCTTTGTCGAAAAGTTTTTAAGGAATGGTTTCCTCTCCTTTTAGGTCAACAACAAAATATGTGAATACTCTAGTAGGATACACACCATGAAATAGTGTGTTCTCATGCCTAGAGAGATTCTTAGGAAAAGGTTCATCTAAAATAACTTGTGACCAATTTATGTCATAGTGACCATAAATGGCAAAAAGAGCTTTGAAAACATTTTGAGTCAGGTTATTATAATTTCCCATCCTCGGAGTTATACTTTATTGCAAAAGAAGACTTAAAATTCTTGCTATAGGACGCAGATTTTTGTTTTTGAACTCAAAATCACCATCAGTTTCAAAAATATCATGAAAATCTTCAGGATTTTGAATATTAATTTTAAAAGAAGAAAGATCCATTCCACTTGATTTACATCCAAGAATTTGACCCAAAATTTCGCAATTCAAAACAATTTGTGTTCCTTTGACACTACTCCACACTTCTCCTTCATTTCCCTCATAAAATTTCCATTTCAAGTTTGCATAAAACATTTTTATCAAATTTGGATAACATACAAAACCATTTTGGGAAGCATCTATTAAACCAAGAATTTCATTTTGCAAACAAAGATTATAAAGATCATAAGTGGGAAAATCATCGAAAATAGCAAATCTTCCGAAAGAGACTTTCCGAAAGACATATACACCATATAGGCTTGTATGAGTTCTTTGTCATGAAAAAGAAAGCCTTTTGTTTTCATAGAAAGCCTCATGGTTGATGCAGTGTTGCTTGAGGAAGCCATTGAAGAATAGTGTAAGGAGATAAAGGGGAGAATGAATTTTTGAATTTGAAAATGAAAGTGAAATGAATGGATGGAGATAGTATAATTAAATAGAGAATCAATGGATCTGTTCTCTGGTTAGGAGACACCTTTTTAAGATATAGGGGTTGGTGAAAAGGTGGAGGGAAATTCAAATATTGAATTTGAATTTGAAATTCAAAATCTGAGTCATATGTCGACATATACATATTGGGTATGTCGACATACATCACATGATTTTCAAAAAGAGGAATTGAATTAAAGATTCCCATGTATATATATATATATATAATTATTCTATAATTATTACTAATGTATATACACAATAAGTAATTTAAAAATTATTTGAAATATATATATATTGAATTATTTTAATTCAAAATTAAAAAATATAAAATATTAATACAAATATATATATATATACATATATACACATACATACATATATTCATACTATATTCATCCAATATTATTATCAATCTATAGGATATTCCTAACAATCAAAAGCAATCAAAATTCCATTCAAAATTTAAAATTTAAATTCTAAACATGTACCTATTTTTTGATCCATTTCTTCGAACTATTCTGAATTGATTATTACTGTAAAGCACATATTGACATTCTCTGTATCTGGTTCATTATCACTTGAGGAAGTGTTTGATCATCCAATGTAGCAATATAAGCCCTTCTCCTTTTTCTGGAGGAACCAGTATTTGGTGAGTTTTTGGTTTCTCTGGATTGGAAAGTCTCTCTGCATTTGGCCAAGTTCATTGCAATTAAAACATCTAACAGCATTTCCACTTCCACTTCCTTGATTTTATTATCATTTCTCCCGAGAATTTCATCTTTCAATATTTTAGAAATTTTCTAAAATTTCTTGTCATGAAGGCGATTTCCTCATCATCGTTGTTAGAATCCAGATCATCTATTGTAGCATTGAAAGCAATGGATTTCTTATCTATTGCCTTGCTTTCTCTATACCCTTCATTTGTACTTCAAATGACATTAAATTGTCAATCAACTCTTCAATTTTCAGAGTGCTATTGTCATTAGCCTCTTCAATCACAAGAGTCTTTTGGTCCTATTTAGGAGTAAGTGAATTGAGGATTTTTCTAACTTGATCTTCCTTAGAAAACTTTTACCCAATGCAATTAGTGAATGAACTATACCTTGAAATCTACTATACATATCAAAAATAGACTCATTTTGACTCATCTTAAATAATTGGAACTGATTAGTTAACATAGAGACTTTGGTATGTTAGACTTTACTAGTGCCTTCACGTGTAACTTGTAGTGTTCTCCATATTCAAATTTACACTTACAAATAGACATTTTATTGAATCCATTCCTATCTAATCAACAAAACAAAATATTCATGGCTTTAGAATTACTTTGTGCAGTTGCCTTTTGGTCAGCAGTCCATTGTGAAAAAATAGTCTGGGGCTCTTTGTACCCATTCTGTGTGATATTCCAAATATCTAGACTAATTGACTATAAGTATATTTTCATTCTACATGACCAACATGTGTAATTACTGCCATTAAAAAGTGGTGGTCTAGCAGTAGACTGTCCTTCAACAAATGAGTTACTAACAAGTGCACTAATAGTGTTTCTAGTAGTATTACTACCAGCGTTGGTAGCCATTAAAACTTTTCAAAAATCAAGATTATGAATACTTTGAAAACCAATGCTCTTATACCAAATTTTAGATTGCGGAAGATGGATTTTAAGGTTAATTTAACACAAGAAGGAGGGTGAATAGTGTTTACCGAGTTTTATGAATCTTTTTAAATTCTTTTAAGATTATAATTAAACAATGCAGAATCAACAATCGTAGATGCAAACATAGACATATATAAATGCAGTAAAAGTAAAAAGTAAAGAGTTGGAGAGATCATGTAACGACCCGAAAATTTTAACTGTTTTAATAACGTAATTAGTTGAAATTTTATGAAATTTTAAACGATAAAATTTTGAAATAAAAATTTGATATTTGAAATGCGTCTAATTAATCATAGCAACTGGTAAATTCTCCTCCGAAAATATGAAAGTTTATTTTCGTGTGAAATTTATTTCAATTTAATCAGTTAGGAATTGATGAAAATAAAATGTTTTCGAAACCTAAAATATTTTTATATAGAAAAATTCTAAACCATCTTCTGAGCAAGGCATCATTTTTTGTTTTTCCAAATTCAGACTTCTTTAGCTTCATCGATCTTAATTTTCTGCGTTTTTGCTGCATTTTCCGTCAGTAGAAAATTCAAATTTTTATAATTCAATCGTACCACTGATATCCATATACCGTTCTGATCGTCTCGTCGTGCTGATCTCAACAGTGTATTCATTTCTGTATTTTGGAATCCGGTACGCGTCGAAAACCCTAAAACGGTAAACCGTAACGGTCCGCCTTTTGTTTCTTGTGATCATTTATTTTCCACCTTTTAGAAACCAATGGCCATCGGCTTTTATTACTCCTAGTAATTCACGTAGCTGACTATTGATTGTTTCCACTTTTCATTTATTTGCTTGTTCGTTTTGTCTGCCCATCTTTTTCCTTCCCACTTTTCCTAACGTCTTCTCTCTACTTCCTATCTCCATGTTTCTCTTCTTTCTATTATTACCTTTCAGAGAAAAAAAAATATATTAGGCAAAGGTTTTGAAACCTGCTCCTCTACTTTTAATAGTTTGGTAAACAGAGGTCCTTCACCTGATATCTACCATCTTTCCCATGCAACGCACGTCATCCTCCACCACCAACCACCGGCCGCACATCCCTCCTCTCATTGCCTTCTGCCTACACGTTTTCACTCCGCCACCTTAGCCGTAACCACCGAAATCACAACCAGATCCACCTCCCACGTCCTCAAGCACATCCGCCTCAACCTCCTCACACGCCACCGCTCCTCTACTCCTTCCGCACTCCATGCCGACCACCAAACAACCCCGCCGCCCGCTGCCTTATCTCCTCTGCTACCCTGCCTTGTCAAGGCTACCGCCGCATGAATCCATCACTGATCTCAGCCACCTAGTCTCCAGCCATCTCCTTCCTCCTCATCACGCTCCGATGCCTGAGCAACCATAAATGTACGGTGTTCATCTATCCTCTCGTGCCTGTAAGTGGGTTGTGCTGCCTTATATTGGATACTGACTTTAAAGCTATTACATGCTAGCTTATAATGGTTTACACAAGTCTTAAATTTGTTCCATTTTACATACATATACCTCGTTGCTCTCGTTTATAGGATCTGTATATATTAGTTGCAATCTAGCTTATATTTATACTTTATAAAAGTTGTTTGTTCACATATAAATTTGTATAAGTTTTTAAATGACATTGCATATAAAGATTTTATAAGAATCTTATACATACTCTGTTGCAGGGAAGATGTATGTGGGTACTTAGTTATTTGTAAGGTATACTCAAGATATTTTCAAATCTGTGATGAATTATATTATATATATATATATATATATATATAATTTTATCATGGGTTATATATGGGTTTCGTATGTATATATATATATGCCAGATTTATGTATTTACATATGTGAACTGTTGGGATCCTAATATAAGTTATGAAGTTTATATTGTTTTACTGTTAGATTTTCTTAAATATATATACTTTAATATTGAAAAATAAATAAATAAATATATGGATTTGAAAATATGTTACAGGCTTTAGTTGTTAGAGTGTAATAATATATTGAGTTTATAAGATTCTGTTTACTGTTAGTGTGAATATATAGACGGGTATGGTAGTATATTACATGAGTTATACAAACTGCTTTGAGCTAATGTATTTTAGCAGAGTAAATTTATATATTTTAAACGAAATATTTGGTGGGTAGTGGTTTAAATTATACGTCTAAACCGAGATTTTATTTTGATTGTGTTGGATATTGATTTGAAATATGGGTTAATATAATATAAAAGTATTTATTTCAAAATCCTATGTATATATGATGATTTATTTTTATTTATTTGTTTTAAATTAAATATCGATTTCATGGAAATTTTAATAACAAATATACGTTCTAAAATTGATTTCAGAAAATAATATGTATATTTAGGTCAAATTTATACCAATTGATTCAATCGTTCTCATCGATTTCCCATTATCAGCTTTGATCGTCGAATTCGTGCCGATTTTGCTCGGATTCGTCATTCAAAATTTCAGTGTCTGTATCTGTGTTTGTATCTGTGTCATCTCATGTTCTCCCTAGCCTCGAAAGGTGAGCAATCACTCACGATTAATGTTCTTTTATTTATTAAATTTGATTTCAATTGAAACGGCAATTGAAATATGCTGTTGTTAGTTTTTTACAATGTTATATATGTTATTACTTGTATCAGTTCACCTGTGACATCTGACACCATTATTTGTTAATTATACGATGATAATCCCGTTTGATTGATAATTGATTGATTGTTTGTTGTTTATATTGGATGTTAAATTGTAATGTATAAAGTGATAAATATTATGCAAATAAATTTGACGTAGGATAATTAAAATTTGAATCGACATATATGTTGAATTTGATGAGTTGAATATGACCCCTTTTAATTGTTAAATTAATTGACATGTAGAATAGTGATAATTACACTTTGAACCATTGAACGTATATTGGATTAATTGTTGTAGTGTTAAAATTGAAATTGAATGACAAGTGAAGAACCGTATTAATATTAGTGTAATAATCTTTAATCTACATGAAATGATAGTGTAGATTCTGGAGATAATTATATTAATTTGCACAAACAACAATGTAAATTAATACGATTATTTCGGGATTATTTGAATTGATTATTGGATTGATATTGATTGTGGTTATTGCTTGTTTATTTACTTTGGCATCATCAGTTATCACACTGCAAGTTCCCTTTGCTATGCTTTGATTTGAATTGAATTTGAATTGGGTTGAAATGATAAATACCCAAATAAAACTTTGACCTAGGATAGAGAATTAAATAAAAACCGATTGGTCAATACTTTGATTTAAAAATAAAATGAAGATTTTATTTTAATAAATAATATGGTTTTGAAACGAAGTTGGAATTTGAATTTTAATGAAAGGAAATGTTAATATTTAATAATCTGAATCAAAATATTAACATAGTAGTTGATGAAAGAACGTTGTTTTAAAATTTGGAATTATTAATAATTAAGTTTGAAATTATTTAATAATTAAGTTTTGAAATTATTTAATAAATAAATAAGATTGAATTATTTAATAATTAAATAAAATTGAATTCTTTGTTAAGTGAAATTGAACTTCTTGAATAAGTGAAATTAAGTTTTTTTATAAATTGAGTTTTGAAATTTTAACTAAGTAAATAAATAAGTGAAATTGAATTTTCTTTAACAAGAAATAAAATGGGTTTATTGAAATTAATGTAAGACTTGAAATGTAAAGAATTTGATTTGATGAATTTAATTTAATGCTAGTTGTAAGTTTTTGATACAATGGAGTTGAACTTAAATAATTGATTTAATAAATTGGAAGTTAAATAGAAATTGTTTTGAAGGATAAATTTACTTAACGAATATTGAATGAAATCGATAAATGAACTTAAATTGATTTGAATGTAGATTAAATCCTTTTAAATGATTTCGGAATGAAACTTATATACGAATTTAAATGAATATTGGAATGGTTTTAAATAAAAACCGAAATTGTATTATAAGATTTGAAATGGTAATTTGTAAGTTTTGAAACATAAATTATGGAAATTGATTTAGAAAGACAAATGAAATGTTGATTTACAATTTCTAATTGAAATTGAAATTGATTTGGTTTTGAAATAAATAAACGACCAATCGGTGTAATAATCACGAAAGTTATTAAAGAGACCGGAATCGATTAGGGACATACTCACTGTCTAAATCGAAAACCACTTTAATAATTACACACGGAGTGTGATCCAGAATGAAGTGGTTGGAATGATGCACGTGATGACTGAAGAAAGAGAACGATATTGGATAGCCTTGACACTTGTGTCAAATTGGAAATGACTAAAACAGGAGTCGTGCCGGGCCAAATCGGGTCAGCTACCTCGAGCGAACACACTTCTTCGAAAACTACTCTTTAATTGTTGTCGATTGGTGCACCCTTGATTTAGGAGTGTTGTTTCGCGGTGTTGCGATCGCTGCGGCGATGCGTTTTCACATGTCCGGATCAGGCAAACGGTAGTTTCACTACCTTGGGTATTGCCTCATGTGCCTTGTCATACTTGTATCCCTATATACACGACCACTACGATTTGTTTTGTGTTATACCTATGGAGTACTCCCTGATATCCCACTAGTTTACGGTGGAGTTTACAGTGCTGTATAGACTATAATGCTTATATAAAATGTGTTAAGGGGGATAATGGTAACGCCTTAACACTATTTTGATATATTATATTACTGATAGGCATTATCTACTTATCGTACACTACTACATAGTAGATAGTTTAACGGATCCTTGGAGGATGGTTATTCCAAACATCCTTTAAGTTACTTGTATTTCGGTTGTTATTTCACTTGAGTTGGATTTATTGATATAAGAATGTTAATCCTGACTCGAGTGTTTTGTGTTTTGCTTTATGCTCGGGTCAGACTGAGTGTACCAGTACTCGAGACTCACCTTTGGAGTTGGAGCTTCGCTTGGAGATCCAGCTATCTATCCAGCTTTCAGATATTCAGTTGATTCCAGTGATGTATTCTGATATTTTATTTGATTATTATATCCGAGACATCTGTTGTACCTTATTTAACTCTGATATGTATATAGTAGCTTCGTGAACTACTATCTTTTGTTTCCGCTGCATTTATTACTCTATGTCTGTCATCTGTGATTATTTATTTACTGTATATGTTCAGTTTTGCCAAATTTAAATTAACAATTCGGTATTTTGAATTATTCAAGTCCGACATGTGTGTCTGCCTATGCACTTGGCGGGTGCAGCATGATAGGGGGTTCTCGCATTTGGGTTTGGTAGCGAGCGGATGACTCTTACTCCTACATGTCCCTGCGGGGTTGGTGTAGTCGAGAGGTTGGCTGTAAAGGCAGAACACAGGTACAGCTGTATGCTACGGTGGGCGTTACCCCACTGGCGATGTCCGGTTACAGTTGGTATCAGAGCTTTGGTAGCTCTAGGCAAAACTCAGCATATAGGGTAAATGTATCTACAGAATCACTTCATTTGAGTTGAATCTCTTCCTTTTGACTCGATTCCTTTGAATTTTGGAACGTTCCCTGCGGTTCCAAAAAAATTCATTCGTGTCCCTCACTATTCGTCTTCTTTCAATTCTGGAGCATCACATAACTCCACTTCGAATGACCCTTATAGTGAATCGGCGGTCTCGCCAAACTTCGAATGATTTGTAAAGGGGTGAAACTCCTTTACAATAGGCATTGATTTATCGGAGATTTCTGTATCCTCGGTTTACGATGCTATCTATCTCCTGTTATACCTGAATTCTATTTCTTGAGATCGAATGTCGATTTACCTCGGAATTCCACATCGATCTTATTCTTGAAGTCACGGTCGACCCGGTTATGGTTGCCCGCGACTTATATAAGATTATCTATTTCCTTATTCGGTTAAATAATCATCTTATCTTTCGTTCCAACTTATTCTCAAATCTAAATTTTCTTTGATTGAATTAATCAAATTTGAATCTCTGTCCTTGCTTTGAAAATTTATTCTTGTATAGAGTATTAGTAAATCTATATTTAAATGTTTTAGATATTGTGTTGTTTGAGTTGTTATTGTTGATTTGGGTTTTCGATCGATTCGTCTGATCAACGCTATCGATAGAATTTCCAAAACGCTTGAACAGAGCAAACTGACACAATATTATTTTTTAATTTGGTAAATGAAATAAATTTTGAATAATTATATTATATATATAAGTATGATTTTATGAATTTTGATAGTTAATTAAATTGTTTATTAATAAATAATATTGGATTTTAAATATGTCACCTAAACCATTGGCTTTTGTCTCATATATAAATAATTGAAATAAAAACATGGTTTATAATTTATTTGAAAATTTTAATAAATTTAAATCAAGAATGTGAGAATTTAATTTCCAGTGTTTTCAAACTTTGGGTTTAAATTTTAAATGCATATTATTTAAAGTAACTTCGAATAGAAATCATTTCTAAAGAATTTTTAAATGTTTAAATCAGTGCTCTCCTTTTTTGTCGCTGGAAAATAATTTCGATGATGACGGCCGCATCATCGACATTCATTTTCGAGTTTCGAAGTGAAGAGTCCATTCAGTAACTTTGCTACACCTTGTTTGGAAATTTAATTTGATTTGAATCTCTGTGGTATGACCTGATTTATTATATATATATATAAAGATTTAATTTTGATCTGATATATACCATATATATTTATCTCAAAATTGTTTGAAGTAAATCAGAGATTTAAATTCTTAAGTTTATGATTTAAAGATGATTTCAATTATAAACTGAAGTCAAAAATTTTGGATAAATATTTAAACTTGAAATAATTGAATTTGAAAATTTTATTTGTATAGTACTAAATTGCATTTCAATATAACTTACCTAAACTATTCAGAAGTTAAAATGTAATTGGATAATATACAATATAAAATGATTTTGTAAATAAAAATTCGAGTGTTCATAATAAATGTAATACACTTAGATTTTAATTATATAAAAAATGCTAATAAAGATAATAGAATTGTAAGTTAATTGAATAATAGATGAGACAAATAAATTTGTTTTGAAAGAATTAATAAATTAAAATTTGATTAACTTATAGAAATATCTTGAATTTAAAATCAATTATTGAATATAAATTAATTTAAATTGAAATTTATATGGTTTAAATTAATTTATATGGTTTAAATTAATCTATATGGTTTAAATATATGTAATAAGATATATTAAATGGAATAAACTTAATAATAATTTGGAATAAAAGAATTAAATTTGTTGAATAAAATATGAGTACAATAAATGATTATACAAATTGATGATTTATAAATTGTTAAGTGAGGATGACTAGATAATAAGATAATGAATTTAGAAATAGATAGATTGATTTAACTTAAGTGAACTCAAAGGAATTTAACCAAATTGTTAAATATTAATTAATTTAAATTAAAATTTGTACGGTTTAAATTAATTGTTTTACTTGTATTCCAATCTATTTTCTTTTTGGTTGTTTCTATTCTCCTACCTCTTTCCTTTTCGGGGACGAAAAGTTTTGAGTGGGGGAGAGTGTAACGACCCGAAAATTTTAACTATTTTAATAACGTAATGTGACGCCCCACCTCTATGCTCATAATAACAAAGAGTATTAAAAGAAATACTGTCTATTATTACGAAGAATAAGGCTGGATAGGAGCGACCATCCGTAGTTGGCCTTACACTAATATTGGTTATCTCGATAGGAGTGGTATATACTTTTTATTTTTCATCTATTATTTATTTACTCCCATCGACACACCCAATTATCAGTATAAAGCAAACTACGATAGTTCATAATGGTTTAGGACATTAGATATAACAATAACACAGATAATATAAATGCGGAACACAGATTAACAAAAAATCTCATATATATATATAACCGATGTCAGTTACAATATAGTTGACACGATACATATGATACAACTACAACTGTCGACTCTAGAAGTTATATACAAGTACATTATCAACTAATATACATGAATACATATCGCTCTATACAATGACACGACTACTACAAAATAACAGAGACAACTTCAAAAGATGTGAAAAGTCTTCATATCCTGAACAGCAACTCAAAGAAGAAAATCTACAACCTGAAATAACTCGGGTCTGACCCGAGTATTACATTCAAAAGAAAATAATACCCAGGTCAGTCTAATTCAAACCAGTTTATTAGTGCATATAGGCAGTAATAATTTAAATAGACGACAGTCACAATAATTCCCGTCTATCCGATTCTTTAAACAAAGAAACCGGATAACGGTCAATATAACACTTAACAGTGTTAACCAACAACTCAGCAAATCCAAATCAACTTCCGGTGTGGCTGCAGTACACGCACGCGTGTACTGCCTCGCCACTACCGCGATGAAATACACGAAAGCTCAAGGAAAATTTCAACAAACACAAGGTCAAACCCGAGCATTTAAGCTGGGTTCAACTCAATGTACAAAAACAATTACAAAGCAAAGGAAGAATCAACTCTCCATGTTGCTGTTCCAACAATCAAGACATCATATATACAACTGAGTTCGAAACAAGAGAGCTAATTATGCAAATAGAAATATCAACAGTGGATGGTTAAAGCAGTGAGCACATACTTGAATGAACAAGTGCAGACAGAAGGTAGTCTGGCAATGGCTACACAGGGTATATGAGACCGAAGACCGCAATACTACAACTCGACATCTAACAATCGTGCCTACTTACAACATGAGTGATCATTTTCAACCAAGTGAATAACCTGCATATATGATGACATCCAAGTAATATATACATGGAGGGCAGTTGAACAGGGTCAACTAGATGAAACTGGAAATGCAAACACCATATATGATCAAAGTGCAGACGTGAATTTCAACCCACTACAAGAGTAACAGGTACAACATGCAATAGCAAGTAGTAACCCAGAGTATACAGGGACTACAAGCTAACTAAGGGAAACTTCAAAAAGTATCAGACCTGAAACAGAGGCAAGTACAAAAATCCAAGTTTTATAAGCACTAAACAACGCAGTAGAAACATGCGCACTTATATATAGATATGCAAGAACCAATACATATGTACTCAGGTAGACTACAAACTGGAAATGCAGTGATGGCTCAAAGAACCCAAGTTTTTATGCAATTGAACAATGCAGTAATTCAGATACACTTATATAAATGTCTGAGCCGAGAAATCAATTTTTAAAACCAATCTGAATTCAGTTATCAAATCCAATTCGAAGTCAACCGAAGGAAAATGTCGTGCAGCCATAGTCGAAAATCACAGAAACAAAGTCTATCATCACAATTTTTAAAGCCAATCAAGCAATCTCATATTTTCGCAAATGAATTAGTCGAGAGACCAAATTCAAACTAAGTTCAAAACCGAGAAACGCGCAGCCAGACCCCAAGTATGCTCAAGTCAAATTACAACAAATTCGAACAAAACTTAGTGTACGACTTACAAATGATAATATCAGATAGAGTCAAAACTGTAAGCAATCGAACAAGTCAGGGAATAGTATTTGCAAAGTCAGATATAAGTCGAGCCAAGGTGGCCACGAAATAAAACAATACTGTTAATATCAGAAACAAGAATCAGTATCATCAAAACGACTGAGGCGGTCACGAAAACAATTCGAAACTGTGACGAACAAACCATCATCAAACCAATGAAATTGGCGAAGCCAGAAATTCACAAAAATCAACCTAGTGGTCATGCCGAAGTCAACAAGTGACAGGGGTACGAATGGGTAACAGTTTAAATATCATCAACATAAGTGTCGAGGCCGACATTAACAAGTCAGGGCCAAGGTGAAAACACATCTAAGTAAATTCCTTTTCTACCAAAGACACCGAAAAGAAGCACGATGCCAAAGTCACATAAGAGATTCTCATAGCAACATCAGTTTCTAACCGCGAACGAAAATAACTGGTCAACTCAATTCAGTTCGAACAATTATATACGAACAAAACAAAGAGTTCAAACCCTAAACCAGCGAATCATCATAAAACCAATTCGAACTACTAAAACTTAGTCGAAATTAGATGTGAGTAATTTAATTACTCACCTTTTTCGAGCAGCCAACAATCGACGAAAGCAATGACTTTCGATACAAAGACGAACCCAGATCCACTCTTTCGACGACCATGCACGCAACCCTCTTCTCGATCGAGCCAACCACGGTCAGTGCCTTCGAAAAACCAAAGCTCTAATTCGTAAAAAAAAAAGGGGACGAGCGAAAAGAAGATGTACGAGGCTGCCATTTTCTCGTTTATTTGGATTTAGGGTTGCGAAAAATGAATGAAGGGGGAAACGGTGGCGAATAAGATAAGTGTTTTGGCATCAAACAATTGGGTCAAGATAACACTAAAGCCCACCATCCTTAAATAATTTGTAAAAGAATTTAAACCGGATTAAAAATTTCCAACCAGCGATTAACCCACAATTTAATCGTCATTCGACGACAATCAAATGTTATAAAACTTCGGGTTGTTACAGACTCCCCTCCTTATAAAAATTGCATCCCCGCAATTTTCATAATTAAGGTTGTCAATAACAATTATTCTTCTAACATAAACTGGTTAAGCTAGAAAAATGAAGTATGAGAACACAAACACCAAAGAAATCTTTCAATTTCATAAAAGAAATTTACAAATTCTCAACAAAGTCTAATTACCAAGAGATAATCAGAAGACAGCAACCGGAATAAATGCAAACATCAGCAATATTCAATTACCAATAGATAATTATAATACAGAAATCACAAAACAGCAATATCTAATTATCAATACGATAATTAGAAAACAACAAAATCTAATTATCAACAAAGATAATTATGAAACCCAAATCACAATTCGCAAAGCTGTCAATATCTAGTTATTCAACAATTAACTAGAAAACACAACTCCATATCAGCAAACTCTAACTATCAACAAAGATAGAAAGAAAACAGCAATTCAATAAAAATCAGCATAATCTAGATTCAATTAGAGACTAGAAAATCTCGTATCAATAAAATCAGCAAACATCCAATTATCTAAACGATAATCAGAAAACCAAATCAACAATTACAAAAAAAACGATAATCAAATTTCAAATCTCAAATATTCGATTATCAAAAACGATAATCAAATTTCAAATCTCAAATATTCGATTATCAAAAACGATAATCAAATTTCAAATTCAACAAATATTTGATTATCTCAAGCGATAATCAAACTTCAAATCAACCAATATTTAATTATCTAAAGCGATAATTAAATTTCAAATCAGCAAATATTTAATTATCTAAGGCGATAATTAAATCTAAAATCAACAAATATTTAATTATCTAAAGCGATAATTAAATCTCAAATCAACAATTATTTAATTATCTCAGGCGATAATTAAATCTAAAATCAACAAATATTTAATTATCTAAAGCGATAATTAAATCTCAAATCAACAATTATTTATTTATCTCAGGCGATAATTAAATCTAAAATCAACAAATATTTAATTATCTAAAGCGATAATTAAATCTCAAATCAACAATTATTTAATTATCTCAGGCGATAATTAAATCTCAAATCAACAAATATTTAATTATCTAAAGCGATAATTAAAAGCAACAAATATCCGATTATCAAAACGATAATCAGAACTCATATCAACAAATATCTAATTATCACAAGCGATAACTAGAAACAACAAATATCTGATTATCAAAAACGATAATCAGAACTCATATCAACAAATATCTAATTATCACAAGCGATAATTAGAAACAACAAATATCTGATTATCAAAAACGATAATCAGAACTCATATCAACAAATATCTAATTATCACAAGCGATAATTAGAAACAACAAATATCTGATTATCAAAAACGATAATCAGAACTCATATCAACAAATATCTAATTATCACAAGCGATAATTAGAAACAACAAATATCTGATTATCAAAAACGATAATCAGAACTCATATCAACAAATATCTAATTATCACAAGCGATAATTAGAAACAACAAATATCTGATTATCAAAAACGATAATCAGAACTCATATCAACCAATATCCAATTACCTGCAGATAATTGGACGCAACAAATATCTAGAAATCAATTAAGAAGACTAGAAAATCAACATAAAAGCTTGGATCGATCCCATCAGATGGCGAGTTTTTAATTCGCCGCACGTGCATCTCAGAGTGGCCGAAGCCTACCAAGTACTCAACATAATTTTGGCGCCCATCAGATTGACCCGGAGGTCCGCAGAGTGACCCGAAGGTCTAGTACTGGTATTTGACCCGAAGGTCCGCAGAGTGGCCCGAAAGCCCAACAAATGACCCGAAGGTCCGCAGAGTGGCTCGAAAGCCCAACAAATCATCAAATATTTCAATTAACGAGTCCGGAATTAACCGAAATAGCAAACGCACATGTCCCATACCACGTGTTTTACTAAATCGTTTGATTCTCTTCATCGTTTCCTTGAAAGTGCAAAATTGTGTATTTTGTAAAAATACATTTCACATTCTCAAACGGACAAGTCCGGAATTAAGCGAATCAGTCAAAGAAAGGGGTCATAGTCCTCGATTTTGCTGAAACGTTTAAATCGCTTCCTCATTCTTTTGAAATCGCAAACTGTAAAATTTTTGAAAACAAATTTATTTATTTTGTAAAAATAACAATTCGAATTCTCAATTGAACAAGTCCGGAGTTAAGCGAAACAGTAAAAGAAAGGGGTCATATTCCTCGATTTTGCTGAATCGTTTAAGTCGCTTCCTCATTCTTTTGAAAACGCAAACTGCTAAAATTTTATAAAACAATTTTCATTTTAAAACGATTTTCCAATCACGTGATTAAAGCAGCAAATTAGTAACAATTTCGATAAGGAAATTGTACTTCTCAAAATACCGTAAAAACGGTTACAAATCAGCATTGCGGAATAACCGCTTGAAAATCCACTTTTAAAATTTGACGGTTACTGAAGCCAAAGCGACAGTAATTTTAAAACGTCAAAATCACATCAAAACAATTTACATCAAAATGTAATATCAGAGAACTTTCATTCATCAAAATGCCACAAAACACCGTGCTTCAAAAATTTAGCTTTGGTGTAAAAATCCCGTTATAAAAATAACGGCAACAAAATACGTTTCATAACCTAGCATCGGTTCAACGTAAAATAAATGCAATAACGTGCAATTCAAATTTTGCACGTACCACAAAATGAACAAAGAAATCATTCGAAGGTATCTTCAATGAAGACAATTCAAAACAACAAAATCTAATCGATAGAGGATTAGTACAAAAGAAAGCCAGCGGAAATTTCAACAAAATCGCATATCTGCAATTTTTTCGAATCCTCAATTTGGATTCGAAATTCTCAAAGAAACAAAATAATCACAGCTATGTAAACAACAAATGAAATCCATATCAATTTCGTATTTTGATTTTTAAATCAAAAAGATTGTCAGTTGTACTCAGCGAAGACAGTTTCACTGTTTCCGCTGCGCACTCTGATAAACAGAACACAATTCAATCAAATCAACAAAACACAGTTTCACTTTTATTTTTAAATAAAGATATTTAAAAATTTCATCGAAATTTCAAAACTTAAATTTTGACTCAAATCACAAATAAAACATCGACCAATAGTTGTAACATATGTTCCATCTAAGTTATGTTTTATATTATGTCCATAAACCCCAAGCTCTGATACCAACTGTGACGCCCCACCTCTATACTCATAATAACAAAGAGTATTAAAAGAAATACTGTCTATTATTACGAAGAATAAGGCTGGATAGGAGCGACCATCCGTAGTTGGCCTTACACTAATATTGGTTATCTCGATAGGAGTGGTATATACTTTTTATTTTTCATCTATTATTTATTTACTCCCATCGACACACCCAATTATCAGTATAAAGCAAACTACGATAGTTCATAATGGTTTAGGACATTAGATATAACAATAACACAGATAATATAAATGCGGAACACAGATTAACAAAAAATCTCATATATATATATAACCGATGTCAGTTACAATATAGTTGACACGATACATATGATACAACTACAACTGTCGACTCTAGAAGTTATATACAAGTACATTATCAACTAATATACATGAATACATATCGCTCTATACAATGACACGACTACTACAAAATAACAGAGACAACTTCAAAAGATGTGAAAAGTCTTCATATCCTGAACAGCAACTCAAAGAAGAAAATCTACAACCTGAAATAACTCGGGTCTGACCCGAGTATTACATTCAAAAGAAAATAATACCCAGGTCAGTCTAATTCAAACCAGTTTATTAGTGCATATAGGCAGTAATAATTTAAATAGACGACAGTCACAATAATTCCCGTCTATCCGATTCTTTAAACAAAGAAACCGGATAACGGTCAATATAACACTTAACAGTGTTAACCAACAACTCAGCAAATCCAAATCAACTTTCGGTGTGGCTGCAGTACACGCACGCGTGTACTGCCTCGCCACTACCGCGATGAAATACACGAAAGCTCAAGGAAAATTTCAACAAACACAAGGTCAAACCCGAGCATTTAAGCTGGGTTCAACTCAATGTACAAAAACAATTACAAAGCAAAGGAAGAATCAACTCTCCATGTTGCTGTTCCAACAATCAAGACATCATATATACAACTGAGTTCGAAACAAGAGAGCTAATTATGCAAATAGAAATATCAACAGTGGATGGTTAAAGCAGTGAGCACATACTTGAATGAACAAGTGCAGACAGAAGGTAGTCTGGCAATGGCTACACAGGGTATATGAGACCGAAGACCGCAATACTACAACTCGACATCTAACAATCGTGCCTACTTACAACATGAGTGATCATTTTCAACCAAGTGAATAACCTGCATATATGATGACATCCAAGTAATATATACATGGAGGGCAGTTGAACAGGGTCAACTAGATGAAACTGGAAATGCAAACACCATATATGATCAAAGTGCAGACGTGAATTTCAACCCACTACAAGAGTAACAGGTACAACATGCAATAGCAAGTAGTAACCCAGAGTATACAGGGACTACAAGCTAACTAAGGGAAACTTCAAAAAGTATCAGACCTGAAACAGAGGCAAGTACAAAAATCCAAGTTTTATAAGCACTAAACAACGCAGTAGAAACATGCGCACTTATATATAGATATGCAAGAACCAATACATATGTACTCAGGTAGACTACAAACTGGAAATGCAGTGATGGCTCAAAGAACCCAAGTTTTTATGCAATTGAACAATGCAGTAATTCAGATACACTTATATAAATGTCTGAGCCGAGAAATCAATTTTTAAAACCAATCTGAATTCAGTTATCAAATCCAATTCGAAGTCAACCGAAGGAAAATGTCGTGCAGCCATAGTCGAAAATCACAGAAACAAAGTCTATCATCACAATTTTTAAAGCCAATCAAGCAATCTCATATTTTCGCAAATGAATTAGTCGAGAGACCAAATTCAAACTAAGTTCAAAACCGAGAAACGCGCAGCCAGACCCCAAGTATGCTCAAGTCAAATTACAACAAATTCGAACAAAACTTAGTGTACGACTTACAAATGATAATATCAGATAGAGTCAAAACTGTAAGCAATCGAACAAGTCAGGGAATAGTATTTGCAAAGTCAGATATAAGTCGAGCCAAGGTGGCCACGAAATAAAACAATACTGTTAATATCAGAAACAAGAATCAGTATCATCAAAACGACTGAGGCGGTCACGAAAACAATTCGAAACTGTGACGAACAAACCATCATCAAACCAATGAAATTGGCGAAGCCAGAAATTCACAAAAATCAACCTAGTGGTCATGCCGAAGTCAACAAGTGACAGGGGTACGAATGGGTAACAGTTTAAATATCATCAACATAAGTGTCGAGGCCGACATTAACAAGTCAGGGCCAAGGTGAAAACACATCTAAGTAAATTTCTTTTCTACCAAAGACACTGAAAAGAAGCACGATGCCAAAGTCACATAAGAGATTCTCATAGCAACATCAGTTTCTAACCGCGAACGAAAATAACTGGTCAACTCAATTCAGTTCGAACAATTATATACGAACAAAACAAAGAGTTCAAACCCTAAACCAGCGAATCATCATAAAACCAATTCGAACTACTGAAACTTAGTCGAAATTAGATGTGAGTAATTTAATTACTCACCTTTTTCGAGCAGCCAACAATCGACGAAAGCAATGACTTTCGATACAAAGACGAACCCAGATCCACTCTTTCGATGACCATGCACGCAACCCTCTTCTCGATCGAGCCAACCACGGTCAGTGCCTTCGAAAAACCAAAGCTCTAATTCGTAAAAAAAAAGGGGACGAGCGAAAAGAAGATGTACGAGGCTGCCATTTTCTCGTTTATTTGGATTTAGGGTTGCGAAAAATGAATGAAGGGGGAAACGGTGGCGAATAAGATAAGTGTTTTGGCATCAAACAATTGGGTCAAGATAACACTAAAGCCCACCATCCTTAAATAATTTGTAAAAGAATTTAAACCGGATTAAAAATTTCCAACCAGCGATTAACCCACAATTTAATCGTCATTCGACGACAATCAAATGTTATAAAACTTCGGGTTGTTACACGTAATTAGTTGAAATTTTGTGAAATTTTAAACGAAAAATTTTTGAAATAAAAATTTGATATTTGAAATGCGTCTAATTAATCATAGAAACTGGTAAATTCTCATCCGAAAATATGAAAGTTTATTTTCGTGTGAAATTTATTTCAATTTAATCAGTTAGGAATTGATGAAAATAAAATTTTTTCGAAACCTAAATATTTTTATATAGAAATATTCTAAATCATCTTCTGAGCAAAGCGTCATTTTTCGTTATTCCAAATTCAGACTTCTTTAGCTCCGTTGATCTTAATTTTTGCGTTTTTGCTGCATTTTCCGTCAGTAGAAAATTCAAATTTTTATAATTCAATCGTATTACTGATATCCATATACCGTTCTGATCGTCTCGTCGTGCTGATCTCAACAATGTATTCATTTCTGTATTTTGGAATCCGGTACGCGTCGAAAACCCTAAAACGGTAAACCGTAACGGTCCGTCTTTTGTTTCTTGTGATCATTTATTTTCCACCGTTCAGAAACCAATGGCCATCAGCTTTTATTACTCGTAATTCATGTAGCTGACTATTGATTGTTTCCACTTTTCATTTATTTGCTTGTTCGTTTTGTCTGCCCATCTTTTTCCTTCCCACTTTTCCCAACGTCTTCTCTGTACTTCCTTTCTCCCTGTTTCTCTTCTTTCTATTATTACCTTTCAGAGAAAAAAAATTATATTGGGCAAAGCTTTTGAAACCTGCTCCTCTACTTTTAATAGTTTGGTAAACAGAGGTCCTTCACCTGATATCTACCATATTTCCCATGCAACGCACGTCATCCTCCACCACCAACCACCGGCCGCACATCTCCTCCTCTCCTTGCCTTCTGCCTACACGTTTTCACTCCGCCACCTTAGCCCTAACCACCGAAATCACAACCAGATCCACCTCCCACGTCCTCAAGCACATCCGCCTCAACCTCCTCACACGCCACCGCTCCTCTACTCCTTCCGCACTCCATGCCGACCACCAAGCATCCCCACCGCTCGCTGCCTTATCTCCTCTACTACCCTGCCTTGTCAAGGCTGCTGCCGCATGAATCCATCACTGATCTCATCCACCTAGTCTCCAGCCATCTCCTTCCTCCTCATCATGCTCCAATGCCTGAGCAACCATTAATGGACGGTGTTCATCTATCCTCTCATGCCTGTAAGTGGGTTGTGCTGCCTTATATTGGATACTGACTTTAAAGCTATTATATGCTAGCTTATAATGGTTTACATAAGTCTTAAATTTGTTCCATTTTACATACATATACCTCGTTGCTCTCGTTTATAGGATCTGTATATATTAGTTGCAATCTGGCTTATATTTATACTTTATAAAAGTTGTTTGTTCACATATAAATTTGTATAAGTTTTTAAATGACATTGCATATAAAGATTTTATAAGAATCTTATACATACTCTGTTGCAGGGAAGATGTATGTGGGTACTTAGTTATTTGTAAGTTATACTCAAGATATTTTCAAATCTATGATGAATTATATTATATATATATATATATTATTTTATCATGGGTTATATATGGGTTTCGTATGTATATATATATATGCCAGATTTATGTATTTACATATGTGAACTGTTGGGATCCTAATATAAGTTATAAAGTTTATATTGTTTTACTGTTAGATTTTCTTAAATATATATACTTTAATATTGAAAAATAAATAAATAAATATATGGATTTGAAAATATGTTACAGGCTTTAGTTGTTAGGGTGTAATAATATATTGAGTTTATAAGATTCTGTTTACTGTTAGTGTGAATATATACACGGGTATAGTAGTATATTATATGAGTTATACAAACTGCTTTGAGCTAATGTATTTTAGCAGAGTAAATTTATATATTTTAAACGAAAGAGTTGGTGGGTAGTGGTTTAAATTATATGTCTAAACCTAGATTTTATTTTGATTGTGTTGGATATTGATTTGAAATATGGGTTAATATAATATAAAAGTATTTATTTCAAAATCCTATGTATATATGATGATTTATTTTTATTTATTGTTTTAAATTAAATATTTATTTCATGGAAATTTTAATAACAAATATACGTTCTAAAATTGATTTCAGAAAATAATATGTATATTTAGTTCAAATTTATATCAATTGATTCAATCGTTCTCATCGATTTCCCATTATGAGCTTTGATCGTCGAATTCGTGCCGATTTTGCTCGGATTCGTCATTCAAAATTTCAGTGTCCGTATCTGTGTTCGTATCCATGTCATCTCCTGTTCTCCCTAGCCTCGAAAGGTGAGCAATCACTCACGATTAATGTTCTTTTATTTATTAAATTTGATTTCAATTGAAACGGCAATTGAAATATGCTGTTGTTAGTTTTTTACAATGTTATATATGTTATTACTTGTATCAGTTCACCTGTGACATCTGACACCATTATTTGTTAATTATACGATGATACTCCCGTTTGATTGATAATTGATTGATTGTTTGTTGTTTATATTGGATGTTAAATTGTAATGTATAAAGTGATAAATATTATGCAAATAAATTTGACGTAGGATAATTAAAATTTGAATTGACATATATGTTGAATTTGATTAGTTGAATATGACCCCTTTTAATTGTTAAATTAATTGACATGTAGAATAGTGATAATTACACTTTGAACCATTGAACGTATATTGGATTAATTGTTGTAGTGTTAAAATTGAAATCAAATGACAAGTGAAGAACCGTATTAATATTAGTGTAATAATCTTTAATCTACATGAAATGATAGTCTAGATTCTAGAGATAATTATATTAATTTGCACAAACAACAATGTAAATTAATACGATTATTTCGGGATTATTTGAATTGATTATTGGATTGATATTGATTGTGGTTATTGCTTGTTTATTTACTTTGACATCATCCCAGTTATCACACTGCAAGTTCCCTTTGCTTTGCTTTGATTTGAATTGAATTGGAATCGGGTTGAAATGATAAATACCCAAATAAAACTTTGACCTAGGATAGAGAATTAAATAAAAACCGATTGGTCAATACTTTGATTTAAAAATAAAATGAAGATTTTATTTTAATAAATAATATGGTTTTGAAACGAAGTTGGAATTTGAATTTTAATGAAAGGAAATGTTAATATTTAATAATCTAAATCAAAATATTAACATAGTAGTTGATGAACGAACGTTGTTTTAAAATTTGGAATTATTAATAATTAAGTTTGAAATTATTTAATAATTAAGTTTTGAAATTATTTAATAAATAAATAAGATTGAATTATTTAATAATTAAATAAAATTGAATTCTTTGTTAAGTGAAATTGAACTTCTTGAATAAGTGAAATTAAGTTTCTTTATAAATTGAGTTTTGAAATTGTAACTAAGTAAATAAATAAGTGAAATTGAATTTTCTTTAACAACAAATAAAATGGGTTTATTGATATTTATGTAAGACTTGAAATGTAAAGAATTTGATTTGATGAATTTAATTTAATGCTAGTTGTAAGTTTTTGATACAATGGAGTTGAACTTAAATAATTGATTTAATAAATTGGAAGTTAAATAGAAATTGTTTTGAAGGATAAATTTACTTAACAAATATTGAATGAAATCGATAAATGAACTTAAATTTATTTGAATGTAGATTAAATCATTTTAAATGATTTTGGAATGAAACTTATATATGAATTTAAATGAATATTGGAATGGTTTTTAAATAAAAACTGAAATTGTATTATAAGATTTGAAATGGTAATTTGTAAGTTTTGAAACATAAATTATGGAAATTGATTTAGAAAGACAAATGAAATGTTGATTTACAAATTCTAATTGAAATTGAAATTGATTTGGTTTTGAAATAAATAAACGACCAATCGGTGTAATAATCACGAAAGTTATTAAAGAGACCGGAATCGGTTAGGGACATACTCACTGTCTAAACCGAAAACCACTTTAATAACTACACGCGGAGTGTGATCCAGAATGAAGTGGTTGGAATGATGTACATGATGACTGAAGAAAGAGAACGATATTGGATAGCCTTGACACTTGTGTCAAATTCGAAATGACTAAAATAGGAGCCGTGCCGGGCCAAATGGGGTCAGCTACCTCGAGTGAACACACTTCTTCGAAAACTACTCATTACTTGTTGTCGATTGGTGCACCCTTGATTTGGGAGTGTTGTTTCGTGGTGTTGCGATCGCTGCGGCGATGCGTTCTCACCAGTCCGGATCAGGCAAACGGTAGTTTCACTACCTTGGGTATTTCCTCATGTGCCTTGTCATACTTGTATCCCTATATACGCGACCACTACGATTTGTTTTGTGTTATACCTATGGAGTACTCCCTGATATCCCACTAGTTTACGGTGGAGTTTACAGTGCTGTATAGACTATAACGCTTATATAAAATGTGTTAAGGGGGATAATGGTAATGCCTTAACACTATTTTGATATATTATATTACTGATAGGCATTATCTACTTATCGTACACTACTACATAATAGATAGTTTAACGGATCCTTGGAGGATGGTTATTCCAAACATCCTTTAAGTTACTTGTATTTCGGTTGTTATTTCACTTGAGTTGGATTTATTGATATAAGAATGTTAATCCTGACTCGAGTGTTTTGTTTTTTGCTTTACGCTCGGGTCAGACTGAGTGTACCAGTATTCGAGACTCACCTTTGGAGTTGGAGCTTTGCTTGGAGATCCAGTTATCTATCCTACTTTCAGATATTCAGTTGATTCCAGTGAAGTATTCTGATATTGTATTTGATTATTGTATCCGAGACATCTGTTGTACCTTATTTAACTCTGATATGTATATAGTAGCTTCATGAACTACTATCTTTTGTTTCCGCTGCATTTATTACTCTGTGTCTGTGATCTGTGATTATTTATTTACTGTATATGTTCAGTTTTGCCAAATTTAAATTAACAATTCAGTATTTTGAATTATTCAAGTCCGACATGTGCGGATGCGAATGGTGGAAAATAGCGGGTCGTTACCGATCACACCAAGAATTTTTATACTGGTTCGGAGCTACCCTTCGTACAATTTCTTGTATGGATTTCTTTTCAATATCAAAGTCAATACAGTCTCAATCTCAAGGCTAGACACACCCTCCAGAATTTCCCAGCTTTGGGTGAACTCATTGGATTTTGACGGGACACCAGCACACCCACTTGGATTTTCGAGACACCAAGAACACCCACTTGGATTTCAAGGACACCAAGCACACCACAGAGTATAAGAGTATGGTTGGGTAGATTTTACAGACTTAGTTTCATGATCTTGAGTATAAACGATCCTATAACCTCTTGAATAGCCTTTGATCGTAATTTAAGTGAGAGAGATAATAGAGATAAGAGTGTAATCAATAAAGAATCAAACCAATGGAGTTTGGATTTGATTCTAATTGAATTTTAGAAGAGTTTGAGTATACTTTCTTTTAGATAACAAGAGAGTAAAAGGAGGAGAAAAATATAAAAAGTAGTTAACCAAATTTCGTTGGTTTAACCCCTATTTATAAAGAAACATCGGTCATGTCCATTTGCGAAGAGATAGAACGAAAAGACAATTCTATTCAAATTTGAATTTTGAAAAAATTGGTCTATATGTCGACGTATCCTAACTATGTATGTCGACATATCCTTGCTACTTTTGAAAAACACTTTACAAAATTTGTTTTGAAAATATTAGGCTTTGAAAAATATTTTGATACTTTGTAAAATCATTTAAACATAGTTTATATATATTTTTAATCATAATAAAACTTAAGAAAACATTATAAAATTATTTTGAAATATTTTAAATATATAAAGGATTTAAATATGAATTTCTTCTGAAAATAATATATATAAAGTTTAAGTGAATAAAAAACAAAGTCATAATAAATGTTATAATATACTTATAAATATTTAGAAAGCATAAAACTAAAGCTATAATAAAGTATAATAGATTCAAATGTATATTAAGATATAGAATACTTAAAAAATTAATTACTCAATATAACTATAATATCAAAAGGTAAGCAATCATTTTAAAGCCATTTTGAAAATTGAAATCCTTTTAAAATCATTTTTGAAATTCAGAATATTTAAAAACAGAAAATAGATTCTAAAACCTTTATGAAAAATGAAAAGAGAAATCAAAGGAGTACTATGGGGGTTTTAACAAAATAATCTATGACTTTATAACTTACCTGGATATCATGAATCTTCAATACTCATGAATCTTTAATCTCTAACTCTTGAATCTCTATATCAGCCTTTTGAATCTTCTCTTGATAGTGTACATTCTTTTTAATCAACACCTATCTAATATACTACACTATATACTATGTATAACTTGATAAAAACATTAGCATCTATATTTTATATAATTTCATATGGTTGTTGTCATCAAAACCAATGCCTAAAGTACTAACGGTGGGGGGATTCCCGTGCCCGCATTATTGTGCTAGGTACATCAATGCCCATATGCACTACTGCGTTGGGTACAACAGGTCACTCGAGGGAATAGTGCTATTTGGCTTTGTTGTTGGTCGAAGCATGGCAAGGCCTTGGATTTGTTTCAACGAAAGGTAAAGCAGATGTTTTGGACTTCGTAAAATTTAAAGAATTCGATGGAGTTCAAGGAAATGCAAGGAAATATCCGATGATTCACACGAGAGCGGCAAGATTATCTTTTTGGGTATATGTGTAGAAATGTGTACGTGTAACGACTCGTAAGTTGATCACTTTAATTAAAGATGTTTAAATTATTTTAAATATTCAAGAATAGATTATTTTTAACCAAATAATCAAGTTTAAGTGATGAATAATAATAATGAACTTATTTTGGAAAAATGTTCATAAAAATATTTCCTTTGGAAAGATACATCGATAAAATAACCGAAAATCGTTTTATCGATAAACAGCTCTATAACCATAAAATATCACGCACAGAGCTAGATGCATACACTTATTGTATAATTGAACAAGAATATGAAATAAAATCAATTGTTTTATTTATGGAAATCAAATGTGTTTATGACATCAACAGTGATGCTATTATATTCAAATATTGATGTATGAATTTAAATTAAGGTTTAATGATTTAATAATTATTATAGTTGTTTTTAAATGATAATAATTAATTTTATATAATTATAAAGTGATAATAAATCATTTGTAATAGTTTTATGAAGATATATACTTGATTTGAAAATTCTGTATCGCTTTATCGATATAATAACATTTTTTGTAAATAATTTTCAATTTTAATTTATAGTTTTATAAATAACGTGGTCATTTTAGTTAGTTAAAAATGATAAGAAAATAGTTTTCAAATTTATTTACATTTATATGTAAATTAATTTATAAATAAAAATGTGACAGGGAATCGGTTTCCTGATTTTCAACGGTTTAACGAACGGAAGTTGTTCAAAGTTGTCGCAACCTTGTTTATTGTCATGTGCATGTATATAACATACATATGCACACCCTAACATACACATGAACATACATACACACACAAATATACATAGACACTTAAACATATATATTGCAAAATATTAAGATATTTCTTAAAAACTTAAGACTTAAGCAACCATAAACTCATCTTACACACTAAAGTACACACACATGGCTAGCACATGGAAGAGAGGACATTGAGGGTTGGCGGCCATGTAAAATGGAGTGATATGGGGTGTGGGTTGAGGGTTAAAAGGTAATTATGTGTTTAGATTATTATTTTTCAAAGTTTTTCCAATAAATACACACCCCTTTCTTCATAAATTACTAACACTTATTCTTCATCTTCTTCCTCCTTCTTCAAGATATTTTAATGGCTTTCTATGTTAGCAAAATTATGGAGAAAATAATTATAAAAGAAATTAAATTATTAATATATATAGTATAAACACCTCAAAACCACTTCAAATCACTCCATTCTCCCGTCAAAACCCACATCCACACTTTCCTTCACCCTAGGCCGAGCCATCCACCACCTAAACCCACGGCCGTGGTCATTCAATGCTTAGGAGCTCGATTCCATAAGGTTTAAAACAATCATAGCAAAGCTATAGCCGATTCAAAACTAGTTCAAGTCAAAATGAAGGCGGGAAACTCTATTTATAATATGATATATTGGATGATATATAAGTTTCGTTATGCTTTGTTGTGATGATTGTTTATCAACTTTGGATGTTGATTATATGTTTGTTTGATTGTATTAACAAGTCAAGTTTAATACACGTCGAAAATCACAAAGGAAATCACTTTTGTTTAATAAATAAAATGGTGTATATGAGACTGTTAAACCTCTTGAAAATAGTTTAAAATGGTTTATAAATGTTTTATAAACACTAAAAATTATTTTTGATAAAGTTTTGACAAGTTATGAAAATTGAGTCAAAAATAGGAGCATCGCATAACGGTAGTTCGTGATTTCGCATCGTAGAAATTTAAATCCATTTGTACGGTGAATTCAGAGTCGGAATTCTTTGTAATAAGAATTTTTCAAACCCTTATAATCATAGTTTCAAAAAAAAGAAAAGGATCGAGATTTCATTTACTAGATTTTGAAAAATGAGAAAAAAAAAGTTTTCAAAAATAGTCGCGATTTGGCAGTTCGGAAACCAAAGCGGCAAATTCTTTAAAAATGATACTTTTAATGCTTTAAAATATGGAATAAATTATATAAACCTTCTAAAACATATTTGAGTTATAAAAATGAATTTCTAAATGATAGAAAGTTGTTTTGATCAAATAAACTTTGAAAACACTATTTGAAGCACTATTCGCAGCACTTTTAATAACTTTTGAAATATGGCTTTAAACTTAACAATTCCTTTCCAAAAAATTTATGAATATTTTCAAATGTATAATTGAGTGTTTTAATAATGATTTGGAGGTTTTATAATTTTTTTAAGAAAAGGTATAATAAATGATTTTAAAGAAAAGCTGTTAAAATCAAATGATTTAATCTTGGCTCTAAAAGCCGACGAGTAGACTGGATTTCTCTATTCGTGAGATCCGGATGAGAGATGATTAAACTAAGGAGATGTTCAGGTGCAACCAATGCCCTGGCTCACCTGGCCTCTTTCCTAGGCGAGGGATAGTGAAGGTCGAAATATTGGAAACGAGACAAGTATAAAAGATACAAAATTTATAAATTTAATTTAATACAACTTGGATTGTATGATATAATCTTCTTATACTTGGTATTAAGTTCCAAAGAGAGAACACGTATTATCCGTGTGAATTTAAAAGCTCATTTCACCGTTATTCAACGGATAGTAAAGGTTGAATACGGAAAATGATGTTGAATAGAATTAGTATACTTTATATCGACCCTTTTTTAACTCAATAATGTTTTCCAATATGACTTAAGAAAATGATTTGGTATTTCCAAAGTTAAAGAGAGGTTTAACGATTTCGTATATACCAGAAAGAATTGCTTTAAAGGTATATATCTTTAGAAGATATTTTGATAAAAAGAATTTCATCAATCAAAGAATAATTCCCTATTTACTTAACATATTTTATCGACGATTGGTTCGAAGGAACCAGGGTCCGATTTGAAGTAATCTTATCCGAAAACCACTTCGAACCAATTTACATATTCGAAGTGAAGACAAGGAATGATAGTAAAGGAATGAAGGGTTGTTTGTCACTGACCCTCGGGAGAAATTTCCCATATTATATATATGTGACAGTAGTATCTTCAATTTATCTTCGATGCAAGGGCTGCTCGATACTGATCCTAAGGATGATTCCCGATAGGATGTTGTAAGAGAGTTCCTTCAGTTTGTCCTGTTCTGGTACAACTTGTATGGATGAATGTTTGACGTTGCATTACTAATTACATTGATTAATCTCTATGAACATATCATCTGTTTGGTGGCGGAGAAGGCAACTTCTCTTAACTTAACACCCTTTCCTGAAACATAGGAGCTCAGAAGTTATACGTTTGTAGAAATCAGTTATGTGATCATGGAATGGCAGTATGGCATTCAAAGTAGAATGTGCTATGTGAAAAGGTAATCGTTACCTCGGGCCTCATCACCCGGAAATGGCTTAAATAGGGAATGTCATGAGGCTATGTGGGTCGCGCCCATAAGGGTATGGTCATCACCCTTTTAGATTACTCTATATATTTCGAGTATGTGGTGTATGCTAAGAGAGCTCTCGGATAGGTCGGTTATGACCAGGGTGATGTCATATTCAGTTCTATCAACCACCAAGTTAGGGTCTGCAGGTAGGCCGGTCTTACCAGGTGTAGATGTTTCAAAAGATGTTGATCCTCCGTACATCCCTCTAGAGGTGTACTATACGGAAGGTAGTTCCTTGCCTGCCATTGTATGGAAATCCATTCTCCAATAAGTGCCTTGGGATTTGATTGTAGAACCTACTTTTGTAGCTAGTATACTGGAATTTAATCAATGTAACAATTTCGGCTAAGATTCATAAGTTTATTTGCAAATTTTTCCAAAAGAATGTCATTCAAAATAATATTCTCAGATTTTGCGTAGCAAATGGTTTGGTTATCATAAGGTAAAAACGTGTTCTATGTTTATGTGCGGCGTTGTCTTATGAGATACTTTTATTTTCAAAACGTGAAATTTGAGTTTCTCATACCAGTCCCATGACTGACCCGAAGTTTATTTTCTTTTCCCCTTAAACTATGGATGCCCTATTTTTTCAGGCAGCCTAGTAGTCAGGTTTAGTTTGAAGAAATCTGGAAAAACTCAGAGCATGGAATTAGGAGATTATTCCGTAGACTATTACCTCTTTTTCACCACATTCATGTACTATTGTATACCACATTTGTAAGGACAGATATTTATAATTGTCCATGTTTAACACTGATAAATGTATTTAAAAATTTCAGTTGTAAAGATTATATGTTGAAATAATATATGTTATTCCATTCGTGTGAGATTATGTTTTATCTTTATTTCTTTCTTACCCTTAAAGAACAGCCTCTCCAGCACTTGGATTTGCGGCATGTGAATACCAAGGGTGTATTAATGTCGACCTTTAAGGGTCGAGGAGGCGGGTCATCACATTTGGTATTAGAGCTTAGGTTGAACGAACACCTGAGCTTGATAGGGGTAAAGTCTCATCAAAGACACAGTTAGTAATAGAATGAGTAACTCATTAGAGATAGGGTTAGTAACACCCTAAAATGAGTTAAGAGTATTATATATGAGCGCGTATTTGTTAATGATATATATAAATGATTTTTTTTGAAATTATTGTAAATGAAATAATTTTATCTAAAATTATATTTTTTAAAAGAAAAGGGATATCTTTGAAAAAATTAGCATTAGATGATTAAAATCAGGTTAGGTAAAACTAAGTATAAACAACTTGTGATTAGAATTTCACAGTTTGACTATAAGATGTTTATAAAAACACTGAAAGGATTAATAAGGAATGAAAACTAGACGAGTTTAGGAATATACAGAAGGTCGGAATTTTTGAAAAAGAAGTTTTTCAAAAGATTTAAAGTAGTATATTTGGAATGTTTTTCGTGAAAAATGATTTGAAAGGATTTTGAAGAAGATAAAACATTTTGATAGAAATTTCAATTCGTTTTCAAAGATTGGTTTGAAGGAAAATAACACCAAGTGATTGGAAAATCCTTTCCCTTAAAAGGTTATAGTTAAGACTGATTTATATTAGGATATGCCCAAGTAAATAGATACTAATAACTTGACATTTGAATGAGTTAGAATGAGTAAAATGCTTAGTGTCTACATCTAAGCGGTTGCATTTACATTTGTAGAAACCATATGGAAGAAAGTATTCCAAGGGTGAGTCATCACGAGCAAATTGGGGTGAAAAGGATAATCTCATTATCCACTCCAGCGATGAGGAAGAGCCATCGAAGCAGTCACCAAGTAACGTCTAGCCTCAGATTGATGAAGAGTGTATCCCGTACACCAAAAGGGACGAAGACAGGCACCCAATGGCAGGAATGCTTATCCCACCCGCAACTCCGAAAATGATCATTATATCTAATGATGATAATCTACATGAGCCTCGGAAAGAATATAGGTAACAGATCCGACCAATTCTGTATTGGAACCCATAGCGGAATTTGAGCTTATGCAAGAGGAATCTGAATCTATGGAGGAGGAATTCGAACCTATGGAAGACCCAGAAACCATGATAACAAACCACAGTACCGTAGATAATAATGTAATTTGGGAGATGGAAGGAGAAAACGTTATTTGGCGAGAAGAATCATCCAGTTCATACATCAACTAGGATGAAATGAAAGGAGATGATAAGGAAATAGCTGAGGATGAAGTTGGAGTGTTTCAAAACCCGTGGGAGGTTGAAATTCAAGAAATAGTAAAAGGTGAGGAAATGCAGGTTGTACCGGTTGCTCTCGGTCATGTTCCATGGAACTAGCCATGGCTATCTTATGTTGAAGGAGAGATGCAAGATTTGGAAAATGGAAATGATGCGGATGACAAGCATGAGAATGATGAAGAAGGGATTGGAGAAGTTATGATAGATTTCAGATATTGGGGTGCCCCATCGGCCTCCGATTCTGAAGAATGAGAAAGATGATGAGTATAATGATTGAAGGCCATTTCTATCTATCTATTTATTATATATATAGCTTATGTATGATGTGAGATGAGATGTTGTGCTGGTTAGTGATGGGGGTTGTATGTTTTAGGTATAACCTATGTCGAAATTGAAAAGTTGATGTAAATTATGAAGGGTATGATATGTTATTTCGTTTCCAACTTCGTACATTGCAAATACATGAATCTTTTAAGCAAATTAATAAGAATTCTTAAAAGCTAAATTTAAGTGGAAAATCTACTTTTGAACTCGAAACGGAATTTTCCTAAACATTTATGAAAAAGATATATTTATATATACATGTAAAGGAAGTTTTGATTAATAAAAAGGAAATAAGTAAGTTTTGACTAACAAAGAAGTTTTATTAAATACAAAAGTATTGTAATTAATATTGATTTAAAAGAAATAAAAGTGTTTATCATAATAAATAATTTATCTTTTTAACTTGAATGGTTTTTTAGGAAAGAAGATAGAAATTCTTGGTGAATAATTTTTTTTAAGGTAATTATATATAAAGAAGCATTTTTATAAAAATATTTGAATAAAATATAAAAGGATTTTATGAAATGTTTTCATAAAAATATTTTGGAAAGATGATAAGTACGTATGAGGTACGTAAATCATTTCATCGCACAATTCTGATATAAGATTCGAGTACGGAACTTTGTAGGGTTTACACTGGTCCTAAAAAGAATTTATCACTCGATTCTTGACAACGAACATTGATGAGGGTTTGTGGTTGGATACTTGAGTTTTCTATTATAGTTGAGAGCTATGCAAGGAAAACTAAAATTTTGATCTGAAGGCTTGATCAGAGTTCGCACTAGAGGATCAGAGGATCAATACTAGTTCGGAAGTAAAGTTGTATATTCAAATAAAAGGTCAAATCGGATGATATGAATGATCTATTTATATCATATAGAATTGTGTCTATAAAATATGTTTTGGGAAATAATAACTGGGTTTTTATTTTGGTGTAATTTTGAGGACGAAATTCTTTTAATGGGGAAGTATGTAACGGCCCGTAATTTGATCACTTTAATTAAAGATGTTTAAATTATTTTAAATATTCAAAAATAGATTATTTTTCAAAAAATAATCAAGTTTTAAGTGATGAATAATAATAATGAACTTATTTTGGAAAAATGTTCACAAAAATAATTCCTTTGGAAAGATATATCGATAAAATAGCCGAAAATCATTTTATCGATAAACGGCTCTATAATCGTAAAGCATCGCACACGAAGCTAGATACAAACATTTATTTTTATAATTGAACAAGAATATGAAATAACATCAATTGTTTTATTTTCAGAAATTAAATGTGTTTATGACATCATCAGTGATGCTCTTATATTTAAATATTGATTTATGACTTTAAATTGAGATATAATAATTTAATAATAATCATAATGCAATAGATGTCTACAAATAGGCACTGATCCTAATGCATCAAAGATCTTTTAGCACCCATATAATTCGACTACTAAGTAAGTAGTGATTTCCTGTTATCCCAACTTTTGGCAAAGTCGAGATACCCAAAGATTAACTGAAAATCAATGATTATTAGTCATGAACATCGATTGTGCATCGCAGGTTCACCACGGATATCGATGAATTTTGTCCAAGTCCGGATCGGGCTGCAATTGATAAGACATGTCAAGCAAGGCCAGATGAAACAACGTTCCAAGTTTCGAGTCAATCCGAGTTCGTATGCTCGAGATATCGCCAGCAAAAGATGGAGTAGACAGTCCTAAGTTCGAATCCATAGGTGGAGCCTATGTTCGAATCCATCAGGTGGCCAGGCTTCATATCCACGGGACGATCTTCGTTCGACTCTATCATACTCCCTCTACTTCGAATCCATGGAGAGAAAGTACTTCGAATCCACGATGCCTAGCCCCGCTTCAAATCCATTAAGCGAGTCACGGTTCGAACCCAATAAACCATTCCCCTTCTTCGGATCGATCAAAGGGAATGTCTTCGAGTCCACGTAGTTAAAGAGCTTCGACTCCATCCTGCGAGTACCTTCGAATCCATTCAACCAAGAAGCCTTCGTATCGATTAACTGAAACCTACCTTGATCGATTCGAAGAGAACGTTCATCCGATCGATTCGATAAAGTCATACCTTCGAATCCATGTACTTCGAATCCACTACCACGAATCCCCAGTCAAAACGGCAGCTAGAAGCATGGAGTCGACCCGGACAACTCGGAGCACAAGACGGATCGACACGAAGGAAGCGCTCCACGTCATCACAGAAGCACGCACTAGATCGATTCGAACGAATCGATTCGAACTAGATCGATTCGAACCAGGCTAGTCAACCAGAAATGCAGCCTTGAATCGATCATAACTTGAGATCTACACATCCAAATGCTACGAAATTTTCACAGAAGCTTGAGCACATGTTGAAGAATGTTCACACCAAATTTCAGCTCGATTGGACACTTTCTTGATCGATTCGAACCAAGGGTCGAATCGATCCCAAAGTGGGCCGGATTTCCAGAAAGCGGGCATGTGGGCCCCCTCACGTGCCAGAACTGGTCTCCCCTCGATTTAGGCGAAATATCAGCCTCCTACGCCTATAAATAGAGCCCCTGGTCATTCAGAAAAGAGGTCGGACAATTTTGAGAGCTAAAGAGCGCCCAGATTCTGCCAGATTTACTCCAGATCACCATTGCTGCCTTAGATTCAGACTTAGCTCAGCAAATCAGTTGTAATACAACACACGAAATTGTAATCTTCAAGCATCGAGCAATAAAAAGATAAAAACTTTGAAGTGGACGTAGGCCGGAGATAGCCGAACCACTATAAATTGCGTGTCACTGTTCATTATTTCTTGATTGTTGCTTGCTATTTGTTTAGATCTGTGTTTTGTGTGTGAATACTATTGATTTGTATTCATACGCTGGTGCTTTCACTACACTTGGGGTTTGTGACCATTTTTGGTGCAAACATTTCCTATATTAGAGCTTCTTGTAAAAACTGATTAATTGCATACTTAGTCATTCTAATATTGTAACAGCCTTCCGACTTCAGTATATAATTCTAAAGAAGGAAATGACAGTGTACGTAGAGATTTTAACCCAAACCACTATAAGTATAGGTGTCTCTACTTTCAGTGCCTTCACTTTCGGCTTTATTTACTGTACTTGGTTTTGGCTTAAACTTTACTACATTAAAACTCAACCTAAATTCTGGCACTTACCTAGACCCTTCAACAACCGGTCTAACAAAACACCAAAAGGATAGTTGAATCGAAACTTTCCCTTCGATCTCTGGGGTTTTGATGTATGAACAAAAATCCAAACAATATTTTTAGAGTTAGGAGGAGGAGCCTTAATGGTCTTATTTTATACATTTCCTTTGGCAATTGCTCCTTCTATGGGGTTTATGCCTAGGGAGCACTTAATGGATTTTCTTCATAAAACCTTCGGATCTCTTGAAGTTCATATTTTAAAATTATAAACGAGCTTCGCTCATCTCATACCCTATTCTTTACACTATATGGTTAGTCATGGGCTTTGTTCCATGCAAAAAAATTATAAAACTAACTGTAAAATGATAGATTAGGTATTAATAATAAGTTATACACCAAAATGGCTAAACCTAAAATCTACTTCAAAATGAAAAGCATTTTAAAAGTACCATCAAGAGTACTATCTTGTAGAACTTTTTAAAAGAGAAAGGGAAACCCAAATATAATTTTGCACTGAAGGTATGTTCCTTTGAAAAAACAAAATCCTTTCTCGTCTCGACACGGCATGGTAGCAAAAAGAATGTTACTTCATAGAAACCACTACATGTAAATATAAATTGTTCCAAAGGTTAATTCCTACCACAAGTGGATGTGTTTCCCTAATGATAATATTTTCCTAAATATTTCCATGGCCCAACCCTTTTTATCTGCAATATATTTGGTTGGGTGACCTCAGTGTACAGACATCCATTGCATACAGGGATCCGTTCCCAATATAACCCCACAGTGATGTGCCCTAGCAACACTCTTACTACTGCTTCTAAGAGATGACGATATAAATTGGATTTCATAATCGGTCGACAATGCATTCAAGCGTGAGCCATGGTTAAGTAGTACATGCACTTAGAAAACCCTTGACACATACCCAAGTACCTAGTAGGTAGATTCTGACCAAATAGAAAAGCCTTGAGTAAAGTATTTCCAAGCCTATATGGGAAGATTCCCAAACAACATAGAAAAGCTTTGGGCAATGTAGTTCCAAGCCTCTATGGGTAGATTCCCAACCAAATAGAAAAGCTCCGGGCAAAGTAGTTCTAAGCCCCTATGTGTAGATACCAACCAAATAAAGAATCCTTAGGTAGAAATACAAAGCTCATAATGGGTAGATGCCCATCTAAGAATAATTGCATTAAGACCTAAATAGTTAGGCTTGGCTATACTCGAAATTGTACTATAAAACCAAATATAGCTAGATGTTAGGTAAAAAATACCCCAACAATAAAAAAATAAAAACCAAAGAATATCGGCTATGATGCCTTTGAAATAAACTAACACGAGACAAACGAGTTCTCGTCACGACAACTAAGGGGAGCCTTATAGCAATGATCTCTTAACAACTCTAATCGAATTCGAAAACAAAAATACCATGTTGTATCAAAAGGACAAAAGTTCCATGATACTAGACAAAATAATGATACATATATCCGAGATGGTAAGACAATATTGAAAAGCATTATACTATGTAAAATAAAGATGCCTAAACAAACAATACAAAATCACGAACTAGAATTATTATAAATACAAGCTTAAATTTGAAAGAAAAACAAAATATTACAAAAATTTATTCTTCCACCATGGCCTTTCCACAGTCTAATACTTCCTCTTGCACATTAAGGGAAGAACGTCCCGGAACATGGACCTTCTCGAGGTCTTGTATAATCATCGATCAGCTTAACCTTTGGGGACTTGGCATTATCAAATAAGGAGTGGGAAAGATAACAATGCACTGACTCGTGTCCCAAACTGTTCAGATAATGCGATTAAGCTCCCCTTCATCCGAAACAAGTGAAAGGTTTAGGAAGACCCAGTAAGACACTAAAGATTCGAGTACATAATCATAATAAGCCTCAATCCTTAGTAAACGATCGAGCATATAGTTTATTTGACTTTCAACTTGGGTAATAACTTCATTCGAAACTCCTTCAATATGTTTTTTCTAGGCGATCACATGCATTCCAAAACCATTTGGATCTATATTGCCTAAAGGTACAACTTTCCCATCTTTAAGTTAAATCATAATCACTTGGTTTATTGATAGGAGCCGAATATGAACTCCCCTCATCTTGCTTTGACTTTTGAACAAGGCTACTACTTTGTGTAACCATTTTAGTTTTATGTGAGCGACGGTTTTAAATGAACCTTTGTCTTGACCTCTTCCCCTTCCTTAGAAGGGGGAGTAGACAATTTCTTTAAGTTGATTATTGAAAGCTCTTCATTGGCTTTGTCCAGTGTTATCCATGGTTGGATATTGAGTCTAATAGATCTGAAACTAACATCTTTGAAGGTTGGTCCAAAAGTGCAACTACTTTCAGGATGGACACAAGATGTTTCTCTAAGTTTTCCACAATTTTCTTATCATTTTCTTTAGCAAGCTTTAAGGCAGAGTCATTCGAAGATACTTTAGGCTGAAAGAAGTCAACTCGATTCTTTAATGCCACAAGCTCCACATTGAGAACTTTTATCTCAGCAACTTTATCATCATAAGCCTTTTAAATAGAAATATAAGCATGTTGTTTACTTAGGCAATTCAAGCACAACGATTCTTAAAAGTTAACAATACATAAACTAAAAGTAAAAAATAAAGATAAATATATATTTCATTACAACAATAAAAAATTACAAAAGCTTTAAAAGTCATACAAAGTATCTAAAAGACCTAAAGGCCAAACTTCTCTTTAGTATTCAAAATTATTCTAAGTCCTTTAGACTTAGCCTCGACAAGAGTCTCCTAGGGCTTTGCCATCTTAAAAGATGAGATATTTTTACCCAACTCTACCATAGGAAATTATAGTTCTAAAGGGGAAGAGTCCCTAATTTCCGGTCTTAGGATAACCGTTGGAACATGCTGGCAGGCATAATCAGAAATAGAACCACTATCCACTGACTTCCCTTCAGTAATAGCTAATGGATATGGAGCTACGCTCTTAAAACCAGGGATAGCTTCTGGTGCTATATTCAAATCAAGACCATAAAATTTACGAAGAAATTCTAATCCTTTCTGTTTCAAATCCTTATCCCTTTGGTGTTGCTTTGATAACATTGAAAATTCTTAAAAGACTTCATCTCGATTTTGATTCACAAATATAAGTTTATTAGTAAAAAATAAGATTTGGCTCTTTAACCTAAATCCCTTATGCCTAAGATATTTGATAAGTTTAGCACAAGACTTTTCATGATTTACTTCTTCAAGACGATTAGCTAAGTTAACATTATGCAATCTACTCACATGAAGATGACTCTTAAGAGTACCAATAGTTTTCAGCAACTAAGGATTTTTAACTTTGTTATGGCTCCATAAAACCTTGTAATAAGATATAGAGGCTGAGGTTATTTTTTGGGTTTAAACTAAACATAAACAAACATTTCAATAAAAGAGTAAAAAAATATGATCAATAAGAAATAAAAGCGACCAAGTCATCAACACAACCAATAGTAGATCTCAGGCGTACACAAAAAATGTTTTAGACTAAAAGTCAAGACTGTTCGGTATTGATTTGATTAAAGTTATCAATAGAGGAAGTTTCTTTATCTACCTCAGGAGGGTGGGAACATCGATAAAAGCAGTTTATCTTTCCTGACCTCCTCATATTGCAACCCAAAGCTTCTCAATTACCAAGGCATTCTCTATAAGGAAATCGAAAATAAAGGGATGGCCATTATCGTCGCTCTTGACAGAGGCATTAAATAGAACCTGGAAAGCTTGCAAACTTGAATCTTCCTCTACCTTCTTTTCGATCTCAGCCAACTTTCATCTTTCTTAGCCAACTTTTCTCATTGAACTCTAAAACTTTTTAAGTTTGATAGTTCAGAATTTGCAGCTTCAAGGTGGTCCTTAGAATCCTTTATCTCCTTGTCAAACATGGATTTGGCTTCCCTAGCCTCCCTTTCTAAAGCTTTATTTTTCTTCCTAAGGCTAGCTACCTCCTCCAAGGCTGCTTCGGCCCCCAAAGTTGTCTCTTTAAAACTCTCAATATGGTTACTGAGAGCCGATAGGTAAGCCACAGCCCATAAAGCTATCATCTAAATGAATTTAAAAATATAAGACTAATAAAATGAAATTATTATAACTTAATATTCCCTTTAAGGCTATATTCAAGAATATGCGTAAAGTTGTATAAAGTTTCGGGCACCTCCACCTTATCTTTAGCAACAACCGTTGAAATACGGGCTTTAAAAGCTTGCTTAGCCACTTTTACCACTCAACGGTATTTTGGTAAAGAAGGAGTAAAATCTAAAGGAGGAAGGGCAATAACTTTTGGTTGAGAAGAACCGCCAAAAGGAGATTCACAAGGTTCACTTTCAATGACATCCCTCTTCATTTTCTTAATTACATCTACATCTTTGGAAATTGGTTTTGATCTAGTACCAGTTTTCTTTTAAGTAAAAGGAGACCTAGCTGTCTCCTTGATGAAGAATCCATTTCTTTAATATAATACAAAAGCTAAGTAAAGGGAATCAGCCTAGAACCGAAGAAAAGCATAAAGGCAAGTTATTCTTAAATACACAAAATTCTAAGAATATAAGGTTAGGCATGATGTCTACCCTCGGCTTTAGTCTTAGAAGAAGTAGTAGGATTAGTGGTACGAGAACCATTCCCTTCCTTTGAACTTTCATATCACTACCTGTGACACCCCGCACCTCTAGACACCTCGAAAATCGGACATGACTAGAAGCACGGGTGGTCGGTTGAAATAAAAATCCATAACATAGCACAGAGACTAAGGCAACAGGATAAAATATTACAGCGGAAGAAAACTTTCACTAATTATAAATTAATAGCAAAACAGCTTCGTTAAAAACAACATCATCCCAAATTTATTTATGAAACCAAAAGTACCAAGTAGTCTCAACTAAAACCTAAAACATAACAAAATTCACAATATATGTCCCTATATATAGAGTAAAGTATGGAAAAGAGAAACGAAGTACATGAAACAAAAGAAACAAAAGCTGAAAAAAACAACTGCTCCAATGACCCTCCAAGCTGCAAAGAACTGCAACCTAGACCTGCCCTTCTGTGATTTGGGGAAAATAGGAATGGATCGGACATAAAGTCTAGTGAATGAGAAATAAGATGAAGCAGAAAGAATAAAACAGTTTAATTCCAGGTCTTCCCCGGATATCATGAGGGTGAATAATATAATGCAGTGAATCCTTCTTAGATACAGTTCCTAAGAAGCCAAAGTCCATGGTCACTCTGGGGAAGTCAACCATGTAGTAATACTAAACGTCAATCGGCCTGTCGGACCTGCTGTCCTTACCTATCCACGTGCTACAGCGTGAAAGTCATGCTCTTCACCCATGCACTGTGACTAAATGCCTCTTACGTCTGACCGGTGCCGACTTAAACAACCTCGTAGGACCACGAAGTTGCGCTCAGGCTCCGCCAAACTAGACTCCTATCCTCCTGTCTCCTCGGTCACTAATGTGGACTTGCCCCTATCCAAAGTGTCGGTCCTCCGAAAGAGCGCCCGCAGCAGGGTCGGCTGCATGAAATCTTCCAACGATCTGCCTAAAGAAGCCTACGTCGGAGCACACTTGTCCTGTTCCATCCGCGTCGATCTGCCTGAAGAAGCCTACGATTGCGGATGCTATCTATCCTATGTACTAGCAACCTATGAAAGGTAACAAACATCCTTGTGAACCTACTTGCCCGCTCCTAGTACGTACAGCCAAAACTATATTTTGGTCTTAACTGCATGAAACACCTATCCAGACCTTTACAAGGTCTGTCTACCAAATCGCTTCTAGATTAATTAATTTTACCGTTACATTTTACATAATGTTTATTTCCATTAATCTACTTTAGGTCATTTTTACATCTGATTTGGTTATTTCACAATTTCCCTTTTTCTTACATAAATGGTGTTTCAATTTCACATCCGTTCAGTCCATATGGTTTGTCTGTAATTTTTATACCATTTTGTTACAAATTTACACTAGCCTCTAGGATCCATTTAATTTATATTTTTTCCCACCCTAATTTACGTTCTCCTTTTAGAGATTTAATCTGTACAAAAAATTTATCCAATAGTCACAAACCATTTAATTACACAAAATTCCACTTTTACATTTTTAGGCCACATATGAAACAAACAATTATGCCAATTAGACTTCCCAATTTTGTTCCAAAACCATATTCAAAATTATGTAATTATATAAATCAAAACCACAATTTTATTCAAGTAACATATTCTGAATTTATTCAACTAACATGTTCTACCATTAAAAATCGAATAACAATTCTAATTCAATTTAATTAAACCAATCTTATTTACGCCATGAAATGTGAATAACAATTTGTTTGTTCCAAATTTCAACCCAAACATGAATTAGAATTGAGAAGTGGTAAAAGCAGAAGATACAATAATTTACATATATTTCAATCTTATTTATGCCATAAAACGTGAATAGACAATTTATATGTCCCATATTTTAAACCAAACATGAATTAGATTTGAGAAGTGAAAGAAGAAGAAGTTGCAATAATTTACATCTATTCTCAATTAATAACAGAAATTAATTCATATTAACGTGCCAGAAAAGAACTGAAATTGAACTATTTTATTTTTCTATTTCATATTAATTACCACTCACCTGGCACTTGAGCTTGTATAAATTTGAAAAAGCTTTGATTTAATCTTTCTCTCTTTGATTCTTCTAAATTCCCCAAATTTCTTGAATATATATAGATAATTTAATTTGGTAGAGATTTGTTTATTTAGTAGAGAAAAGGAGGAAGAATAATACACACTAATTTTACTGTAGAATTATGGCGACGGCTGAATAAGAGATTAGGTTTAGATTAGATGGTTTATTTATAGATTATTTGAGTGAATATAATCCATTAGATTATTTTAGATTAAATCTGGTTCTTTCATACATTTAGTGGTTATCCATTCTAGCCCATACACATCACTCAACCAATAAAATTTAGCCATCTCATCCTATTACATCACTGAAGGGAATGGGAAGCCGTCACATGTTAGAAACAACGCTGAAATACGTAAGAAAATCACTGAAAACGAACCAGCTAAAAGAACGTCGCTCTAGATTTTGGGCGACAACGGGACTTGATCCTTGGTCACTAATGAAGTCAACATGCGCCTTTACACTGTACCAAATGCGCTTTTAATTTCTTTTTAATTATATTTCCCATAAAATATCGAGGTGTTACACTACCTTTGGTGAGGCTTTAGAAACCCTCAGCTGTGAATACCCCCTAAACAAGGCATTAAGGGGCATCAAACTGTAGGCTTTTAGGCTATCAGCTTTCAACACTCAGTGATGTTATCGTTTATCCTTTGGAGAGCAAAAAAAAATTTTAAAGTGAGATACGAATTGGACAACCTATCGTGTCCTCTTGGGTTTCCCTAAGTAATAAATAATCCTCAAAGTTAGAACTAGGAATAATACTATTCAGGTATAAATCCAAGTTACTAGCCTCTGAGAAAGTAATGATGATTCTAGGATTATTGGCCTTGACAAAAACCACTACTTTATAGCAATCTTGCTAATAAGATGAAGCAAGGGTCGTCTCTTTCAAATTTGTAAATAATATATAGGATCGAAGAAGCAGATCTTGAATCTTGTAAATCAAATGGAAACTAAATCTCAATCATTAAGATATTCATATAACCCTCTTAAAGTATATTACTTTTAATGCCGAAAGGATGTTATACGATACCAGTGGAAGTTAATATGGGTTAAGACTACAAAATTGAAGTAATTCAATGAAGAAAGGGCTAGGGGAAGGGATATTCCATTCAATAAGCACCTTATAGCTTGTGGAAACATCCCTCTAGGGAAGCATCCTAAGTATCATTCGGGCCCGAAACTATAGCTTCTACTCTCATAATACCGAAGTCATGTAGAATCCAACTAAGAATAGCTTATGAATCTATGGGAGAATTCATTTTCTATCTAAGAAGACCAAATGCATCAGGTTTAATTTAAAATAACCAAAGAAAATTAGACCCTTACCTTATAATAAGCATCAAAGTTAAAGTAAACATAGTTAGCTCAAGCTATAAACAAAAGCACCCTAACTACGGTAGGGTCAATAACGTATCATAAAATATAATCTAATTTGTACGATCTCCATAGTAATCTATAAACTCCAAATTCAGTTATTAGTCCAAGGAATATCCACCAATTAATTCAATGTCCAGGAAATAAGTGTAAAGATCCTGAAGTCGGCCTTCGAAAATCGGCACCCGTACTTCACTTGTACTCAAAATGCCGTAGATTCAAACGCCGAATCTGGTTCTTCGAAGCTTATAACACAATTAAGTAAACAACACAGCGGAAGAAAAAGAATAATACATTGATATACAATATCTGATACAACAGAGTGATACAATGAATATCAATATACATCAGAGGTATGATAGAAGAAATAGCAGCGGAAAGAAAATAGATAACACCAGCAATGGATAATCTCCATCTTCAAAACACCAATCCAGAAATAGCTCAAACTCCCAATAACGATGCACCAAGATAAGCAAGTGCGATCCATATCCAAAGACTGAACTAGCTCTAGAAAATCTACTAACCTTGACTATCTGAAAAACCCATCTCTCGACTGCCCGTGTAGAAAAATTTTGAGCATCCATAGTTTAGGAAAGAAACAATAAACTCCGGATCAGTCATGGGACTGGTGTGAGCAACAAAAAACAGTTTATCTTTAAAACAAATAGCAGAGAATTTTAAAGTCAATTCGCAATGCTTTTGGAAAATGAAACTACCATAAGGCCTCCCACCACACACAAAATGCAAATGCAGAATTGGAGGAGATTTCTCCTTATGATAGTCAAAGATGCTTACTATGCAAAACAAATCATTTTTGGATATTATTATTAGTGCATAGTGAGGAAAAACATTTCGAAAGTACAATATAAATCTTAGCCAGCATAGGTACCATTATAGTATGCCTACTATAGCTACCATATTAGATGGCAGGTTCTACAACTAAAACCGTACAAGGTTCGTATTGTTTTGTTTGGATTTCCAACAAATGGTCGGGCAAAGAAACTTCCCAAGTAAAATAGAACGCATCTGGAGCGACGTTCCCGGATCCTAACCGGATCTCTGCTACACAAGGCCGGGTTACCCCTAGCTGGATAACTACTGACACCTCCCGGTCGTTAGCGACCTTTATCTGAGGTACCTCTAATCCAACAACCACAAAACAATCATAAAGTAATAGATTCGCAGCAACCACAAAGTAAGTATCTGGGCTCCATACCATGATACCACTCATAATCCAGAAGGAAATGACATACCCTCAGAGGGCGCTACCCTCAAATAACCTTGCTGCCACGATTCCTGTTTCGACCATACCGGGTCGTGAGGTTCGACGAAGTCTCGTCCACAAAGCTACGCTTTGGCACAAAGCCATGCTTTGGGTCAACAGATGATCAAATTAATGATCACAAAGATAAATGATCAAACAAATGATCATATCACAAATGATCAAACAATGATCATCACACAGCAACACTCAGCATGTCACATTACCAAATTGGGAATATATCGCTGATAACCTTCAACTACATAACCTCTGAGCTCGTACGTCTCAGAGAAGGGTGTTAAGCTAAGAGAATAAATTCTCCGCCACCAAACAGAAATGTATTTGAAAGAAATATGCTTTATATCTCAAAATGTAATGTCAGACATGTAACCATACAAGTCTGTTCTAGGTTCGAACAAAACCGAAGGCACTTCTTACGAAGACCTTGCAAATCCGGATAATTTTCTAATCACGTCCGGACTTCCCATCACAAATGGAGATCTCTATACTGGGGATCAGCCAGTGCAGAGACAATCGACAAGAAACCCTTTCGTTTTTGAAAATACCCGGTCTTCACCACCGGTCTTCACATGCTATCCATAACGTCGAATCACATATTCGGAATGGGTTATACGACACAAAGGTCTTCTCTCGGCTAAACCGAATAGTGAGCGCAATATTTAAAACATATGGATATGGGATTTCAATTAAGTCACAACTTATTACCCAAACCTTTCTTTTAAATGGATTAAACAAATTACCATTTCTAATCTTTTAAATAAAAAGATTCATTTCACAAAGTTCACCCAGTTTCAAAAAGATCCATTCATAGAATTTCAAAACAATTTCTATTTCAATTAGGATTAACTCATCTAATCTTTAAATTGAAGATTTAACTTATAGCTTTCAAACTGTTTTCATAACTTGGAAATTATCTTCATTTCAAACTAGAAATCATTTCAACACAAATTGGAAATTCATTTCTTATGTGAAAGCTTTTGTTATTTGAAAACAGGTAGTTTTCGTTTCAGAAAAATCCAATTATATTTGCTTGAGTTAAAACCTTTGAATTTAAATTCAAATTCCCAAATCAATACTTTTAAAATAGTTTAACCCATATATAACTGGTATAACATCTTTAATCCCTAGTTTCGAATCATAGAATTCAATTTGAATTTAAGTTTAAAACAAATTATTTAAACTTCAAACTTTATCAAGTTATTCAAAATAAATTTCATCTTTGAAATTCCATTTCAAAAGCTTTTCACTTTAAACCCAATCTCATTTTCAAACCATTTGAATTTAAAAATTCAAATTCAGAACTATTTTCAAAAATCTATGACTTAATCGATTTCCTCGTGAAATCCATATTGGTGTGTGTATGGTGTGGTCCAGGGGTTTAACACAATAGTGCAACATCATTCAATCATCACAGATTAAAACACAGAAATATAGTTGATAAGCGATATAAACTATAACGCTTATCGTCCATTCACAATTTCACAGATAATATGCATATATATCATCAATAAATGAATAAAATACTTAGTTCAATCCACAGAACAAAATATCACAGATCAGATAGGACAATCAATTCAAGGCATCACATAAAATATGATCATTCATAAGTAAGGTCAAGCATTCAAAAATCATTTATAAGTAGGATTAATTAATTGTTTAAATCCTAATCAATTTAATCTATCTCCAGTTAAATTAATTACTCATGAATTAATTATATAATCCTGATTTATTAATTACAAATCATTTGATATAGATTAATTTATCAAACACTTTAATTAATTAAATTATTCTCAATTAATTATTTAATTAGTTTAACCGTAAGTTAATTACATAATCATTTAACCTTAATTAATTTCATTAAATAATTATCTTTAAGTAATTAATTCCCTTTATAAATAAATCAACATTTAATTACATTAAATGTAATTACATCTTAATCACTTGATTAATTAACTTAAACCCTAAATTTTAACTTCTAATTACTAATTTAATTAATATCAAACATTAATTATTCCATTCTAATTAACTTCAAAATTATTGAATTACAATTTATTGAATCTTTATTTACTTAAAAGTAAAACTAATATTTATTAATGATTTAATTAACACTCACAAATATATTTGAAACTTTCATTTTAAAAATTCAAACAGAAGCAGGTTTTGGTTAAAACCTGGAACAAAACTTTGACTCGAGCTTTGACAATACCTGCTTCGAGTCCCTCTGTTCCATGCTTCGAGTATACTACTCAAATTACTCGAGTCTTCCCCGAATCAACTCGATCCCATCGTCCCTTTTCTCGAGCTCAACTTCGATAAAACTGACCAGAATCACGCGTTTTAACCCGAGCTTCCACCTTTCTTCCCCAACATGTTTGATCCCAGTTATACACGAGTGCACGCGAACGTGCACATCCACGTACACACCACCGCCGATCGCCGATGATCTCCACCCTGACCTCAAACGAGTCGACAGCAACCATAGAAACTCCACGAGATCGATCAAACATCTCGATTCACTGTTGAGTCGAATTTGACCCCTAAACCACTCAGACTGGAAACGATAACACCATAAGATCGACCAATCCCCGACGATCCTTGACCTGAGACATCATGCCACCTTAATACGCAACTAAAAATTCCAGTTTTTATTTTAAAAATCATTTTGAAGCATATGAATTCAAGTCATATGCATGGATTCATAAATTAAGAATTTTAAAATATGACTTATTTTGAGTTTGCTGTTGATTTCTTGCCTTCCAGAGACTTCAACAGGTTGTTTTATCTTGAATTGATTTTTTTTGAGAACGTAGTATATGCTATAACAAGCAAATTTTGTTTAAACCTTAAATCAAAACCATGCTTAAATCAAAAGAAATGATTTTTGAAGCAACTTATGTTCAGGGTTTTAAGACAGAAAATAAACAAAAGCCTGCACATCCACAATCATCAATCAATATACACAGAGCATTTATGTTTATGACCAAACATACTTATCACAATACAGATCAATATCTTTAAAAATTTTAAAACAAGTGTTACTCACTATGTATGGAGGAACAGAGAGTTGCTTTCTGGTTTTGAAAACCTGTAGATTTGTTTTTGCCTTAACCTTGTTTTGAGAACTGCATTTTGTTTTTCTTTGTTGAATGAATTGAACTTGTTTAAGTTTATAAGATATAGTGATGTTTATCTTTCTTACCGAACGAGATGGAATAGGTGTATATATGGAGAAGGCAGTGTTGTACAGGGTATTATATTATTTAGTACAATTAGGCATGGCTACTGAATCTTACTTTTGTGCTAGGGGTAATATCTTGTTTGTACTTTATGTTCTTACTTCTTAAACTCGGCTGATAGATGCTTGCATTATGGCTGAGATGTTTTAGAGGTATGGCAGATATTCTATTTTATTCTTTGTATTTATTACCTTTGGCCAGAGACATTTCTAGCTTTGGTGACTTATAGGCATCTATATTGTATGCTAAGATGTCTTGCATTAATTACTTGTACAATATATACATACTTCCCTCCTTTATTTCAGCTGCAGAAAGTATGTGAAGGTATGGTTTCATTTTGGCTGTCTTCACTTGTTTTTGATTATTTTGTTTGCTTTTTCTTAGTCTAATTGCTTTATAATATAAATGAACTCCTATAATTATTTTGTTGTTAAACCTTATCTAATTTATTTACTTTGATTATTTTGTTTATTCCTTTGCCTTGCATTTCTTTGTTTCGGCTGATATGATTTATGTTTTGTTTTGTCTTCATACTTATATTTAAAACTTTGTTTTGTCATTGCTTTGTATTTCTTCTTTCTTTTTGTCTTTACAATATTACTTTATGGTGATATAAATCAATTTTCTATTTCTAACTCTTATATTTTTTATTAGTTTTACTTTACACAATTCATCTTATTTTATTTTTAAAACCATTTATTTTAAGATTTTATTTCAAATCCAATATATACATATATATATATATTCAAATTTACTCATATATATCCATATACATATATATTCACACATATGCAAATTTTCAAATCCATATGACTTAATATATTTTTCTATTTGAATTGGGGAAACTCGCTTCCATTTATAATTAATTTTACAAATTTTTATTCAAAAATTCATTTAATTATACATTTAAATTAAATTAAAATCTAGGGTCGTTACAAACTTCCCCCCTTAAAAGAATTTCGTTCTTGAAATTTACAGGCACGAAAAATAACACAGATAGATCACAAAGATAGATGGATTCGATCTCCTATAATTCCTCAAACACAAGATATGGATTCCAAACTCAAATCGGAATATTCCAAAGTATACATAATTTGTCCCTCTTCGGACTTCGATCAACCCGAGAAATTATAATAGAATTTCAAATTTGGTTTTAAACAAAATCGTTTTATCGATACAATTCAATTTATCCTTCATATTCTATTAATCAATTTAACTCAATTTAAAATTTCCAATTTCAAATTCATTAAGGTTTAAATCAAAAAGCTGATAAGAAACCGATGAAGATACGAAGTAAGAATTTTCTACAACGATTCGTAGAACCATCATCACACCGAAACTTCTTCTTGTAGCTGGTACGAAGCAATCAAAAAAATTTTGGAAACGAATCAAAAGAGATTGATAAGAAAGTTGTTTCCACTGTTGTAGGGTATTGACCATTTATAGTCGTATTCCCGTGTCCCCTATCTCGTCCTCTTCTCGCACTCATACTCACTATTAGTGGATAGTAAGAGAATTTACTGAGACGTTTAAATGGATATCTGAGGGATATACTCATTCTAGGGATACTTCACCCTATCTCTAATGAGCTACTTAACGTGTTATACTCCTGAGTTAAAGTTTAACCTTAGCTCCGATACCAAATGTAAAGATCCTGAAGTCGGCCTTCGAAAATCGGCACCCGTACTTCACTTGTACTCAAAATGCCGTAGATTCAAACGCCGAATCTGGTTCTCCGAAGCTTATAACACAATTAAGTAAACAACACAACGGAAGAAAAAGAATAATACATTGATATACAATATCTGATACAACAGAGTGATACAATGAATATCAATATACATCAGAGGTATGATAGAAGAAATAGCAGCGGAAAGAAAATAGATAACACCAGCAATGGATAATCTCCATCTTCAAAACACCAATCCAGAAATAGCTCCAACTCCCAATAACGATGCACCAAGATAAGCAAGTGCGATCCATATCCAAAGACTGAACTAGCTCTAGAAAATCTACTAACCTTGACTATCTGAAAAACCCATCTCTCGACTGCCCGTGTAGAAAATTTTTGAGCATCCATAGTTTAGGAAAGAAACAATAAACTCCGGATCAGTCATGGGACTGGTGTGAGCAACAAAAAACAGTTTATCTTTAAAACAAATAGCAGAGAATTTTAAAGTCAATTCGCAATGCTTTTGGAAAATGAAACTACCATAAGGCCTCCCACCACACACAAAATGCAAATGCATAATTGGAGGAGATTTCTCCTTATGATAGTCAAAGATGCTTACTACGCAAAACAAATCATTTTTGGATATTATTATTAGTGCATAGTGAGGAAAAACATTTCGAAAGTACAATATAAATCTTAGCCAGCATATGTACCATTATAGTATGCCTACTATAGCTACCATATTAGATGGCAGGTTCTACAACTAAAACCGTACAAGGTTCGTATTGTTTTGTTTGGATTTCCAACAAATGGTCAGGCAAAGGAACTTCCTGTTTGCACAAAAAATGGACAAACACCTCAAAGTCGTATGATTTAATTGATTTTATGTTGTTCTTAGTGATTTGGGCGATTTATGCAAATATATGAAAAGCAGGGACTAAACTGTAAAAGACACGCAGATTTATAGTGGTTCAGCCAGAATGTGCCTACGTCCACTTTATATATTATTTCTCTTTTTCTTGTTTAGATTACAAGTACAAAGCTTTGATACAAGTATCTGAAAGTTGTTTGAAAGTTCTCTCCGTGCTTGAGCTCTCAAAACTTGTCCGTTTGTTGTACCCCTGCCCCTCTATTTATAGAGTGAGGTTGGGGGTAGGGGTCTTGGATGTACATAGCTGCTGGTGGGCCTGGGCTGATACAATCTGGCCTGGCAAAGTTGGTCCGGTGGGATTTGGTCCGGTGGTAGGAGTGGTAGAGGCTGGTTCGGTGGTAGGTGGAGTAGGAGTTGGTCCGGTAGCACTTGGGAGGTAGCCGGTCCGGTAGTGAGGGGAGCTAGGTTGGTCCGGTAGTGAGTTGAGTTGGTCCGGTTGTGATTCGAGTTGGTCCGGTTATGAGTCTGGTTCGGTTGTGAGTCTGGTTGGTCCGGTTGTGAGTCTAGTTCGGTTGTGAGTCTGGTTCAGCAGTGGTAGGGATGCCGAATGAAGCTTAGGCAAGCCTAGTCGAACCTTGTGCTTCTTGGTCTTGAGATTTCCTGGGTGAGAACACGCCCAACATTTGCCCCCCAAAGTGGGGCTTATGCCGTGCTTTGTTTTAAAATCAATGACGTTAGCTTGGATGCTCCTGCCGAACCAGCCGGTCCGGTCGTCTATGTTCGCCTATAAGTATGGGCTTCAAGCTCCTGTTATCCACAACTATTAGAAAGAGCCGGACCAAACCTACGCCTACCGAATCAGGTGAGCCCTCCTTCCGCCGAATGGACCTTTAGGGAGTGTGATAACCGAATGAACCTTGTGACCCGTATTACCGAATGGTACTTGGGGAGCACGAGTGCCGAATGAACCTTGAGACCCGTATTGCCGGATGGCTTTTTGCCTTGAACTGCCGGATGAATTTTTATGACTCGAAATAACGAACGAGACCCGGAGTTTGAATGCCGAACGAACCTTGTGACCCGTATTACCGAATGGTACTTGGGGAGCACGAGTGCCGAATGAACCTTGAGACTCGTATTATGTTTCGAATTACAAGCGAAATTCTAGATTATACGCACTTGCTTGTTTATATCTCTACATCCTTTGTTTTAACGATGTATTCTTTTGTATTGCAGATAATGTCTCATAAAGTTGAAACCCGATCAGAAAAGAAGAAATCCCAGGACAGAGAAGAGCCTTCTGCCGTGCCCCCAGTCCAGTCAGGACCGGGATGTTATGGGCCCACCCCGAGATCGCTAGTGGACGGGCACGGTCCTCAAGAGCTTCTGAACTCACCTCCTGATTGCTTCCCTAGCTCCCTCAAAGACGAGCAGCTTGATGTCATTTCTCGCTCTTTCGGGATTGACAGAGCGCGTATGCTGTTGCCGGGGGAAGGAGTGATGCCATATAATCCCCCCGAAGGATATTTCGCTTACAGTAGGTATCACTGTATGTGTGGTGCCATCCCGCCTCTCAACGCCTGGATAGTCAACTTTGTTACATATCTGAAGGTGGCTCCATTCCAGCTTCAGCCTAACTCCTACGCCATTCTGGTGAGCCTTTTTGTTATTTTCCAGAGGAGATACGGGCGTCCTCCCTCCAACCGTGAGATCCGGTATTTGTACAACTTGAGAGGCTATAAGAAGGGGTCTCCTTACATCAGCTTGGAATCAGCCGTATCTTTCAAGCCGGTCCTGGACTTATATTCGAAGTTCAGCATGTTTAAGAAAGAATGGTTTTTTGTTAAGGATGACTCTGTTTCCATCCGTCGCTTCACCTCAGGCTGTAAGTCGGAGTTTATTTATGATTTCTGTTTTGACTGCAATGCTTCTTCTCATGTGTTTTTATTTCTTTCTAGCGACAGGTGGCTTTGCGGTCGTGGAGAATGATCGCCTGGTTCAGATGGCTGTGGAAATAGAAGCCATTACGGGAAGGGACAGGTCAGCTTCTTACTTGATTAGGAATGCTACACTTCTGGGGCACAACCTGATCCTTCCACATTAGTCTGTGGTTAAGCAGAGAGATACGGCGGAGGAGAGGGCTACCAAAGTCACAGGAGGGGCCACGGCGAAGAGTGGCAAAAGGAGACCCTTCTCGGCGCATCCAGTTGTCGGGGGGAAGAAACTCAGGAAGTCTGATGGACCCTCTCCTAGCACACATCCAGATGTTTAGGAGGAGGATAAAGTAGAGGGGGAAAAAGGCGAGGATGAAGGAGGTGAGGTGGAGAGCGGAAGCGGTGGAGAAGGTGACGGTGCCCATCACGGCGATGACAGTGGCAAAGGACAGGGTGGTGATGGTACCGGGGCTTTGTCTTCTGGGCAAGTAGGCGAGATGCAAGAGTGGACGGATGACGCTTTCCGCCAATCCTTCGAAGGTTTGGAGGAAACGGAGAAGTCCAAGAAATCTGATAAGGTTGGGACCGGTGTCGATTTATCTTCCGGGAGTGCTTCTACTGAGGCAACTTCTGCGGTTCAAGGTAAATTTCTATTTACTCTTTTTAATTCTTGAATGATGGCTCAATACATATTGGTGACACTTGGTTTTCATATCAGGAGCGGGCAAAACGGCCAAGACCTCAGATCTTCGGCACAGGCTTGAACAATACAAACTCCTCAAAGCTTCCGCCAAGCCGAAGACTCCTACTAACCGTCTTGGAGACGTAGTCGGTTATCGTCCTCTTCTTGGAGTTATTGAAGAATATATACAAAAGAAGAAGAGGAGTCGATCTACATTTTAATCTCTTCCTGGTCCTCCGACCACACTCCAGCCTATTCATGATATTGAGGAGGAGGACACCGGATTTATACCTTCCCCCCATCCGTCTGAGAATCCGATCGTCATCCCGATAGATCATCCTGGCTTAGCTCGCAATTCGTTTGCGGGTCATCCGGACCTGGATCCAGCATCTCACGACATCTCCTTCGATGAGGTTACTGGTGAGCATCTCCTTCCTCGTAATCCTATGGTACGGGTGCTTGACGAAGCTAAGTCTCTGGACCTTGATCTGCTTACTACCCGGGTCGTAACTCTGGGGGACGAGGCGGAGGCAAATATTGACCGGGTTGCTGAGGAGACCAAGAAATTGATGGGGCACCATGCTCGATTGGTCAAGGCTGGGGAAGAGATAGGAAGCGCCAACATTCGGCTACGGTTGATGGTTTCCGACCAGGCTAAACAACTCGCCGACCAAGCCATCCAAATCTCCCAGCATGAGGCCGCATCCAGACAATTGAGGAAGACTATTGAAGAGGCCAGTAGGGCGGAGTTGCGGAGGATGGAGGCCGTCTATAAGGAGCGGATTGACATGGCCATTGCCAAGGTGGATGAGGTTCGGCAAGCGGACCTCAAGCGGGTAGAGGAACTATCGGGGAGGCTTGAGGCCACGGAGCTTGCTCAGGCCAAGTCGAAGGAGGAGATGGAGTCGATGAGGAGGTCCCTTTAGGCTAACCGTTTACGGTATCGATCGGAGAGGGATGCTGTTGTTGCAAAGCTGCGGGCTTCTGAGGTCCGAATGAGGGAGTTTGAAGAGAACGAGGGGATGATGGATGGGATGCTCCAGGATATGTACTTCCATACTTGGAGGCAGGGTAACTTGTCCTGGATGGATGGTTACCCCCGGGTTATGGCTAGGATCTATCTCAGGGTTCTAGAGGAGGCCAAGGCTGAGGCGGATAAGGAGGGTGGTGTGGCCTTCGGGATGGATGTGGTTACCGCACAGTTTACCAAGGAGGAGAAGGTGGCGGTGAAGGAGGGCATGCGGTTGCTTGCAGCTGAGGAGGCAGGTGTGCAAGTAGAGGATGATGATCAAGATGATCAAGGAGCAGATGCTGGTAAGTCTTCCTTTCTAGTCTTTCCATTAACTTGGTTGCTTATCACTAATGAATTCTTTCTCTGACCGGACAGGTGGGCAACAGGACAAGGATAAGACTCCGACGCAGCCGGCTCCTTGATTGGACCTGGATATCTTTTTGTAGACTTGACATCGTTGTATATGTTAGTCTCAAAACAGTAACGTAACTCTTAGGTTGTAATTATGCTACTTGTAATAAACAACACTATTCTTGACGTGTAATTCTTTAACTTAGGCTGATTCTGTCGTCTTTTGAATGTTTTTTGCTATTTTGACATGTTGTATGAGAAATATAGCTATGCATATTCTTGTAATTAAATTGTGTTTGGCGTCAGGTTCTTGTTTAAAACATAATTTCATGACTTGCAATGTTAGCGCGAGGTGTGAATAAATTATAGTCACGTGTTTACACATGAGAGAAAGAAATACCGCCCTTTATACTTTGCTTGTAGATGGCAGCTTGGAATGTCTTGTGTGACCGATTATGGAATGCGGTCCAGTATCTCGCTGTGAGTATCCGCTTCCATTAGCGAATTTTTCTTGTTCTGTGTCCTATACTTCAGGGATTGTTACAGAGGATAGGAGAAAAGGTTTTTAAATAAAATTGAAATATGTGAAATAGTAAAACTTCCAATCACGGAAGGCCTTCGATGTGCTTAAGTTCGTGGAAAACGGGCTTTGTAGTCACTTTCCCTAGCTGTGGGTCTTGGAGACATTTGTCACCCATCTTACGCCTTCGTGGGGAGTTAATTCTTTTTTACCACAGCCGCACTTAAGACACATCGGAGCCGAGATCGCGCACAGTAACTATCCGGGCCATTATGGCCCGTAATCATGGGTATTATTCGATTTACTGTGGCCGGCTAGCGTGGGTGCCGATCGTCAACCGTGAACTGCCCCTGGCTGGCCACACCTTATGTTGGGGCTTATAGTCGGTTCACAGTTGCCGGCGAGCCGAACGCCGTAATGAGCTGCCTCGGCTATAGTCGGCCTTCTCGGTGGCTTATAATCGGCTCATTACAGTTGACTTTAAGGGCCGTCGCGAGCAATGAGTTAACCCACAGCAGAGGGATGCCGGAGCGAAAGTGTCTCATTGGCGAGGGCATACATTCGCATAGTACCTGTTAGGTCTTGTCCAGGTGAAGTTGCGCTGTGGAGTGCCTTGAATGGAAATGCTATATGCACAGGATTTTGTTCAACAGAAAAGGATAAAGTTAACAAGCAGCCAAGATATAAAGGAACAAGTTAAAAAAGAGACAAGGTTTTTTAAAGTGGTTCGGCATGAAAATGCCTACGTCCACTGATTCTCTTTGTTAATTCACTTCATATGGGCAGTACAAGTTAAGAAAAGTATCGACGGAGGTGTTGGATGTTCCATGCCCTCTGGAACACCTCTCCGTCCAGTGTTGACAAAATATAAGCTCCGTTGTGGAGATCTTTATGAATTACATATGGTCCATCCCAGATTGGATCTAGTGCTCCGGGGCGAGGAAAGATTCGTTTGAGGACAAGATCCCCTTCTTGTAAGGTGCGATGCTTGACTTTGGAGTTGTATTGTGCTGCCACTTTTTGCTTGTGGGCTGCCGCTTTGAGGACTGCATCATTTCTTCTCTCCTCAATTAGATCCAAAGACATGTGAAGGAGTTCTTCGTTCTCTTCTGGGTTATAGTGGATCCTACGGTGGGAAGGTACGATGGTTTCAACTGGGAGCATAGCCTCCGATCCGTATGCCAAAGAGAAAGGAGTATGCCCTGTTGATGTTCTGAAAGATGTGCGATAGGCCCACAGTGCTGTAGGGAGTTCATCCACCCAAGCGCCCTTTGACTTTTCGAGTTTCTTTTTTATTAGAGTTTTCAGAATTTTGTTGACGGCTTCGACTTGTCCGTTTGCCTGGGGATACGCTACGGATGAGAAGCTTTTGTAAATTCCGTGCTCTTGGCACCAGTTGGTGAATTCCTTGCTGTCAAATTGAAGTCCATTGTCTGATATGATTTTGAATGGGACTCCGTACCTGCACAGAACATTTTTGATCAAGAATTAATAACTTTTGCTGAAGATACTTTATTCAGGGGTTCTGCTTCCACCCATTTGGTGAAATAGTCGACTGCCACTATAGCATATTTGGCCCCGCCTCGGCCCATTGGTAGTTCGCCGATTAAGTCAATTCCCCATACAGCAAAGGGCCACGGGTTGGTCATTTGAGTAATCTCAGTTGTTGGTAGCCGCGGAATCTTAGCAAACTTCTGGCATCTGTCACATTTTCTGACGAAATCTAAGGCGTCCTTGCTTAAGGTGGGCCAGAAATATCCATATCAGAGTATCTTTTTTGCTAAAGTTTGCCCTCCGGTGTGATCTCCGCAGCTTCCTTGATGAATGTTGGATAAGATTTCCTTGGCTTCCCTTCCAGCGACACACTTTAATAGGGGGTTAGAGAATCCGCGCCGATAGAGGGTGTCCTCTTGTATTGTGTAGCGGGAAGCTTTCATCAAGATTTTCCTGACGTCGTTACGCCCATTGGGTAGTGTGCCACTTTGTAAGTAGTCTCGGATGGGAGTCATCCAAGTTGCCTCTTCGGTTGCAGCTATCAAATTCACTTGCTCAAAACTTCGGGTCAGTTGCTTTGAGATGGCTACTGCTCCGGAAATGGCGCCGTCTCTCACGCTCGCTTGCTTTGCCAATTCGTCGGCCTCTCGGTTCTCTTCCCGAGGGATGTGTTTGACTAAGTAGTGGTCCAATCGACTGAGAAGTAACTTGGTCTTCTTTAAATATGCTACGAGTCGTTCTTCTCGAGCCTAGAATTCTCCTAGTATTTGATTAACAATAAGTTGAGAATCGCTATGAAGGCACAAAGAATGGGCTCTGATTTCTAAGGCAAGTTCTAATCCAGCTATCACTGCTTCATACTCTGCATCGTTGTTGGTGGAGAAAGTCAATGAGTTGCTCCTTCAACTCAGCTTTTAGTTGGGACCCAATTTTCAATAGTCTACTCGAGTCATGCTTGTCTACAGAAATAAATTCCATAGCCTCTGCAGGCTCGGCGGTGGCCTCCTCCTCTTTGTCCCTGGGGTCTAATTCATTGAAAGGGTTGCTGGTATATCGAAGAGGAGGGGCTTTCTTTAGTTGCTATGCTTCCAAACTTTTTGTGCAGAGGGCAACCTCTACACTCTTCCCTTTATCCTTCCTGTGGTTGTTGCGAAGTTCAGTTACATAGCAGTTTCGAGCAACGTCCTGGTCTCCCTCTATTTCCCCTACCCCATTGTCCGTCGGAAATTTCATCTTTAGGCACCATGGGGCCAGGACCATTTGGAAGTCAGACAAGGCTGGCCTCCCTAAGAAAGCGTTGTAGGCCGAGTGGTTTTCTATCAGCACAAATGTCTGTTTCCGCACAACGGAGCGAGTATGACTTCCAATTTCGACAAAGAGGTCCAGTTGCCCGAGGGGCATCTTCGCATCTCCAATGAAACCGTGTAGTGGTTTATTGCAGGGAGAAACATCCTTCATTGATAGTTTCATTTTATCGAACGCATGCTTGAATAGGATATTTACTGAGCTTCCAGTGTCTACTAGAATTCGGAAAACTTCGGCTGGACCGAGCCGGGCAGAGATAACCATGTGAGGGTATTGCCTTCCTTCTAGGTCACGCCTACCGAATGTGATGTCATCATTCTCTTTTCGCTTCGGGTGGTGCTCTTCTATAACAGAATTAACATAGTCTTCATTGTTTCTAAGCGACTTTCCATATCTTTCCATCTCTGCCCAGCTTCTGTCGGCGATGTGCGGTCCTACCGAGATGGTATGGACCACTATCTTCTCTTGACTAGAGCCGCTAGTGTTGCGATTTCCTCTGCCTATCTCTAGTGAGGGTAGCCTTGAGTTCTCATTGGCAGGAGATAGGGCCCTGTTCTGACCTCTTACATAGCGCTCCAGTCTTTTCCTTCTGATGTGTTCTTCAATCAAGTCCCGGAGATGATGGCATTCATTGGTATCATGCCCATGAGATTCGTAGAAGCGGCAGAACTTTCTAGACTTCTATGCGTTATCTGATTCCTTCTTGTATGGTGGGCGTTTGTATCTAACTTCGTCTTGGGTGGTAAGGAAGATGTTTTCAATGGTTTCGTTCAAAGGAGTGTAAGTGTCGAATCTTGGTCCTGGCCGATATAGGCGCTTTTCTCCCTTCTTGCCCCCAGCGTTGTCTCTAGAATCATTTCTTCGAACGTCCTTCGCTGCAGCGGGCGTGTTTCCGTGAGCTACCTTATTTTGTTGCCCTGACTGCCCCTCAGTGGCAGCATCTTCAAGCCTCATATATTTCCCGGCTTCATGGAAGAAATTGGGTAAAGTAGCTGGTTTTTCTTTTGTCAACCTTCTAGCAAATTTAGTATCCGGGTGCACACCACTACAGAGGGCCATTAGGATAAGCTTTTCATCGGCATCTTGGACTGCGGCCGCTGCGGCATTGAATCGGGTTAGGTATTGCTGCAGCTTCTCTCCAGGTTTCTGTTTGATATTGGATAAGGAATAAGCGTCCTTGGGTTGTTCCACATGAATGTGGAACTGACTGATAAACTTTTCTTTCAACTTTTCCCACGAGCTGATGGATCCCTGGGGTAAATGACAGAACCAGGAGGTAGCTAGATCTGCTAAGAATAGTGGAAAGCATTTGCACAGTACTCCCTCTGTTGCTCCACTCATGAGCATATGCTGTGTGTATCTCTGTAAGTGTACAACGGGGTCGGAGGTTCCTTTGTAGGGTTCCATTGTTGGCATTTTCCATTCTCGGGGGGTGATAGCAATTTCGATAATGGGGGCGAAAGGGCTGGTTACCCTAGCGCCTATTCCTCGATCTCTTTGGTCCCGTTGGACGCACTCTTTGAACAAGCGTGCCATCCTTTCATCAGAATTTGGAGCAGATAGAAACGAGTTTGGTTCTGTTCTGTGGGATTGATTCCGTCCAGATGACCTGTAAGGATGGTATCATCCATCATTCCTGATATTTTCCAGTGGCTGTCTTTGGTCTTCTAGGAGCATGCTAGGATCAGCTACAGCTGGCCCTTGCCTTGATCTTCCCCTGTTGGGTTCTGATCTAAGCACTTCCTCGGGTCCAACTTCGGGCTGGACTCTAGCTTGGCCCCGTTCATTGGCATTTCCATGGTTAGGCAGTACAACCGGCTCAGCTACAGTTGACCTCCGCCCGGTGCCTCCCCCATTGGGTTCGGTTCCAAGCGTTTCCTTAGGCCTAACTTCGGGCTGTGCTCGATCTCGGCTCCTACCATGGCCGCTTCTGTTGTTAGCTCCTTCGAAGAAGGAAGATCTTTGTTGTCTCTGAGATCCTCCAGACTGGGACTCACCCCATGATTCAGTGTTGCGGTTGGACTCTTCAGCATCCCTTAAGCGTGACATGAGATGGTCCACCAAGGCTTCCTGTTGGGACGTGAAGCGGTTAGTCACTTCAGCCACAACCCTGTCTAGACCTACTCTAGTAATTGCTGCCGGTTGTTATGCGGCAGGGGTGGTCGGATTTGCCTGACCTTCATTTGGTACTGCTACTGGAGGGGGACGATTTACTTAATCTGTGACAACTGTATCTGGAAGACTGCTGGTTGCGATGTTTTTTCCTTTGTTAACATCTTTCTTCTGCTTGGGAGGCATGTTTTTCAAGCAATGAACGATGTTGTTAGGAAGAAGGTTAAGTGGAAGAAGCTGAAGCCTTGAGTTCAATTCTCAGTGAAAGCACCAAAAATGTTTGCACAAAAAATGGACAAACACCTCAAAGTCGTATGATTTAAATAATTTTATGTTGTTCTTAGTGATTTTGGCGATTTATGCAAATATATGAAAAGCGGGGACTAAACTGTAAAAGACACGCAGATTTATAGTGGTTCAGCCAGAATGTGCCTACGTCCACTTTATATATTATTTCTCTTTTTCTTGTTTAGATTACAAGTACAAAGCTTTGATACAAGTATCTGAAAGTTGTTTGAAAGTTCTCTCCGTGCTTGAGCTCTCAAAACTTGTTCGTTTGTTGTACCCCTGCCCCTCTATTTATAGAGTGAGGCTGGGGGTAGGGGTCTTGGATGTACATAGCTGCTGGTGGGCCTGGGCTAATACAATCTGGCCTGACAAAGTTGGTCCGGAACGCCTTGGTCTGGTGGGATTTGGTCCGATGGTAGGAGTGGTAGAGGCTGGTTCGGTGGTAGGTGGAGTAGGAGTTGGTCCGTTAGCACCTGGGAGGTAGCCGGTCCGGTAGTGAAGGGAGCTAGGTTGGTCCGGTAGTGAGTTGAGTTGGTCCGGTTGTGAGTCGAGTTGGTCCGGTTGTGAGTCTGGTTGGTCCGGTTGTGAGTCTGGTTAGGTTGTGAGTCTGGTTCGGCAGTGGTAGGGATGCCGAATGAAGCTTAGGCAAGCCTAGTCGAACCTGGTGCTTCTTGGTCTTGAGATTTCCTGGGTGAGAACACGCCCAACACTTCCCAAGTAAAATAGAACGCCTTTGGAGAGACGTTCCCGGATCCTAACCGGATCTCTGCTACACAAGGTCGGGTTACCCCTAGCTAGATAACTACTGACACCTCCCGGTCGCTAGCGACCTTTATCCGAGGTACCTCTAATCCAACAACCACAAAACAATCACAAAGTAATAGATTCGCAGCAACCACAAAGTAAGTATCTGGGCTCCATACCATGATACCACTCATAATCCAGAAGGAAATGACATACCCTCAGAGGGCGCTACCCTCAAATAACCTTGCTGCCACGATTCCTGTTTCGACCATACCGGGTCGTGAGGTTCGACAAAGTCTCATCCACAAAGCTACGCTTTGGCACAAAGCCATGCTTTGGGTCAACAGATGATCAAAGTAATGATCACAAAGATAAATGATCAAACAAATGATCATATCACAAATGATCAAACAATGATCATCACACAGCAACACTCAGCATGTCACATTACCAAATTGGGAATATATCGCTGATAACCTTCAACTACATAACCTCTAAGCTCGTACGTCTCAGAGAAGGGTGTTAAGCTAAGATAATAAATTCTCCGCCATCAAACAGAAATGTATTTGAAAGAAATCTGCTTTATATCTCAAAATGTAATGTCAGACATGTAACCATACAAGTCTGTTCTGGGTTCGAACAGAACCGAAGGCACTTCTTACGAAGCCCTTGCAAATTCGGATAATTTTCTAATCACGTCCGGACTTCCCATCACAAATGGAGATCTCTATACCGGGGATCAGCCAGTGCAGAGACAATCGACAAGAAACCCTTTCGTTTTCGAAAATACCCGGTCTTCACCACCGGTCTTCACATGCTATCATAACGTCGAATCACATATTCGGAATGGGTTATACGACACAAAGGTCTTCTCCCGGCTAAACCGAATAGTGAGCGCAATATTTAAAACATATGGATATGGGATTTCAATTAAGTCACAACTTATTACCCAAACCTTTCTTTTAAATGGATTAAACAAATTACCATTTCTAACCTTTTAAATAAAAAGATTTATTTCACAAAGTTCACCCAGTTTCAAAAAGATCCATTCATAGAATTTCAAAACAATTTCTATTTCAATTAGGATTAACTCATCTAATCTTTAAATTAAAGATTTAACTTATAGCTTTCAAACTGTTTTCATAACTTGGAAATTATCTTCATTTCAAACTAGAAATCATTTCAACACAAATTGGAAATTCATTTCTTATGTGAAAGCTTTTGTTATTTGAAAACAGGTAGTTTTCGTTTTAGAAAAATCCAATTATATTTGCTTGAGTTAAAACCTTTGAATTTAAATTCAAAAATCAATACTTTTAAAATAGTTTAACCCATATATAACTAGTATAACATCTTTAATCCCTAGTTTCGAATTATAGAATTCAATTTGAATTTAAGTTTAAAACAAATTATTTAAACTTCAAACTTTATCAAGTTATTCAAAATAAATTTCATCTTTGAAATTCCATTTCAAAAGCTTTTCACTTTAAACCCAATCTCATTTTCAAACCATTTGAATTTAAAAATTCAAATTCAGAACTATTTTCAAAAATCTATGACTTAATCGATTTCCTCGTGAAATCCATATTTGTGTGTGTATGGTGTGGTCCAGGGGTTTAACACAATAGTGCAACATCATTCAATCATCACAGATTAAAACACAGAAATATAGTTGATAAGCGATATAAACTATAACGCTTATCGTCCATTCACAATTTCACAGATAATATGCAGATATATCATCAATAAATGAATAAAATACTCAGTTCAATCCACAGAACAAAATATCACAGATCAGATAGGACAATCAATTCAAGGCATCACATAAAATACGATCATTCATAAGTAAGGTCAAGCATTCAAAAATCATTTATAAGTAGGATTATATAATTGTTTAAATCCTATCAATTTAATTTATTTCCAGTTAAATTAATTACTCATGAATTAATTATCTAATCCTGATTTATTAATTACAAATCATTTGATATAGATTAATTTATCAAACACTTTAATTAATTAAATTATTCTTAATTAATTATTTAATTAGTTTAACCATAAGTTAATTACATAATCATTTAACCTTAATTAATTTCATTAAATAATTATCTTTAAGTAATTAATTCCCTTTATAAATAAATCAACATTTAATTACATTAAATGTAATTACATCTTAAACACTTGATTAATTAACTTAAACCCTAAATTTAAAAATTTAAACTTCTAATTACTAATTTAATTAATATCAAACATTAATTATTCCATTCTAATTAACTTCAAAATTAATGAATTACAATTTATTGAATCTTTATTTACTTAAAGGTAAAACTCATATTTATTAATGATTTAATTAACACTCACAAATATATTTGAAACTTTCATTTTAAAAATTCAAACAGAAGCAGGTTTTGGTTAAAACCTGGAACAAAACTTTGACTCGAGCTTTGACAATACCTGCTTCGAGTCCCTCCGTTCCATGCTTCGAGTATACTACTCAAATTACTCGAGTCTTCCCCGAATCAACTCGAGCCCATCGTCCCTTTTCTCGAGCTCAGCTTCGATAAAACTGACCAGAATCATGTGTTTTAACCCGAGCTTCCACCTTTCTTCCCCAACATGTTTGATCCCAGTTATACACGAGTGCACGCGAACGTGCACATCCACGTACACACCACCGCCGATCGCCGATGATCTCCACCCTGACCTCAGACGAGTCGACAGCAACCATAGCAACTCCACGAGATCGATCAAACATCTCGATTCAGTGTTGACTCGAATTTGACCCCTAAACCCCTCAGACTGGAAACGATAACACCATATGATCGACCAATCCCCAACGATCCTTGACCTGAGACATCATGCCACCTTAATACGCAACTAAAAATTCCAGTTTTTGTTTTAAAAATCATTTTGAAGCATATGAATTCAAGTCATATGCCTGGATTCATAAATTAAGAATTTTAAAATTTGACTTATTTTGAGTTTGCTGTTGATTTCTTGCCTTCCAGAGACTTCAACAGGTTGTTTTATCTTGAATTGATTTTTTTTGAGAACTTAGTATATGCTATAACAACCAAATTTTGTTTAAACCTTAAATCAAAACCATGCTTAAATCAAAAGAAATGATTTTTGAAGCAACTTATGTTCAGGGTTTTAAGACAGAAAATAAACAAAAGCCTACACATCCACAATCATCAATCAATATACACAGAGCATTTATGTTTATGACCAAACATACTTATCACAATACAGATCAATATCTTTAAAAAATTTAAAACAAGTGTTACTCACTGTGTATGGAGGAACAGAGAGTTGCTTTCTGGTTTTGAAAACCTGTAGATTTGTTTTTGCCTTAACCTTGTTTTGAGAACTGCAGTTTGTTTTTCTTTGTTGAATGAATTGAACTTGTTTAAGTTTATAAGATATAGTGATGTTTATCTTTCTTACAGAACGAGATGGAATAGGTGTACATATGGAGAAGGCAGTGTTGTACAGGGTATTATATTATTTAGTACAATTAGGCATGGCTACTAAATCTTGCTTTTGTGCTAGGGGTAATATCTTGTTTGTACTTTATGTTCTTACTTCTTAAACTCGGCTGATAGATGCTTGCATTATGGCTGAGATGTATTAGAGGTATGGCAGATATTCTATTTTATTCTTTGTATTTATTACCTTTAGCCAGAGACATTTCTAGCTTTGGTGACTGATAGGCATCTATATTGTATGCTAAGATGTCTTGCATTAATTACTTGTACAATATATACATACTTCCCTCCTTTATTTCAGCTGTAGAAAGTATGTGAAGGTATGGTTTCATTTTGGCTATCTTCACTTGTTTTTGATTATTTTGTTTGCTTTTTCTTAGTCTAATTGCTTTATAATATAAATGAACTCCTATAATTATTTTGTTGTTAAACCTTATCTAATTTATTTACTTTGATTATTTTGTTTATTCCTTTGCCTTGCATTTCTTTGTTTCGGCTGATATGATTTATATTTTGTTTTGTCTTCATACTTATATTTAAAACTTTGTTTTGTCATTGCTTTGTATTTCTTCTTTCTTTTTGTCTTTACAATATTACTTTATGGTGATATAAATCAATTTTCTATTTCTAACTCTTATATTTTTTATTAGTTTCACTTTACACAATTCATCTTATTTTATTTTTAAAACCATTTATTTTAAAATTTTATTTCAAATCCAATATGTACATATATATATATATATATAAATTCAAATTTACTCATATATATCCATAAACATATATATTCACACATATGCAAATTTTCAAATCCATATGACTTAATATATTTTTCTATTTGAATCGGGGAAACTCGCTTCCATTTATAATTAATTTTACAAATTTTTTATTCAAAAATTCATTTAATTATCAATTTAAATTAAATTAAAATCTAGGGTCGTTACAATAAGTTTCAATTAATCAAATACTAAGAGATTGCTATAAATTAATCACTACAAAGAAAATGAAAAACCATTAAACTAGTGGCTCTATAAGCCTAGAATTCATTACACGACAAAATGCCTCAAATGTTCTAGAAACAATTACTAAAATCGAGTCACAATTTAAAGTATGAGGTAAGCATTACAGTCAAAATGAAAAGAAAAATCAAGAAGACTTACTATAATTTTGCCAAAGAAGTGAAATTCTCTAAGCTTTCTATCAGACTCAATGTAGGCCATAAGAAATTATACCAAAAGGTACATGAAAGAAGCAGAAGAAAAGGCCTCTTATACCTTGCTACTCAGTTAATAAAATAAAGCGTTAAGGAAATCTCGACCACACGATCAAAATGGCTATTAAAAATAGTATGTTCAAAATCTACCAAGTCAAAAGCAAATCATCTCTACACGATAAAAGAGACAACACTTTTTTCAAAACTAATCAATTAATGTCACATGGGAGCTGCATTTAACGTACAATAGAAAGATTATTTCAAAGATAAATTCAAAAGCAACCAAAATCAATGCTTCATAATATATGAAATTCATCTTATATTCGATAATCGAATATAAATTCCCACATCAACACACTTCGCCATCAATGTTTACTATCAACTATACCCTATGGCATGTAATCAACTAGCCTTACTGTAACACACCGTAGGATAAACAATAATTAGTTAAAAGAATTAAGTAATAAATTATAAAGGCTCAAAAATGGAATTTGAGTAAATATCAAAATTTAGCTCTGTAACTTGCACCATTGTGTTCATGGCGATTTTTTGAGCAACTTTCATATATAAATTTTCATGATCGAAGTTCAAACGGAGAAGTTATCGATATTTAAAGATTTCGGATCAAAAATAATTCAAAATGGAATTAAGAAAATTAATATTAATAAATAATAAACACAAAAAATAACATAAAAGGAGAAATAAATTACCAACCCACCACTAGTCGACACTCGAGTAGAGCCGGTCGATTGACTGGTTAGGGTCGGCACCTACTTGGACCTCGGCATAACGACTCGGATTTAATAAATAATAATCTAATGGATATAATTGATTCCAAAACCTACAAATACAGACCTAGCCTGTAATAACCCACTTCGAAATAGGCCTAATTTTCGACTGAGAAAAGGCCCATCGAACTTTATACCCATTGCAAAGCTAGACGTTGGTTAGTAAAATTGATACAAAGAACAATACGCAAAGCTGTCTATCTACACATTCAGAATCTCATAGTGAAAGGATAAAATATAATATCAGAAATAGTACCCATTTTATTAAAAACTCAAATGCCAGAAACATACAACACAATACCACATAACAACGCTAAATATCCATAGTGCAATATCTCAAAATACATTATCATGTCCAAATGGGTACATCAGAAATAAGAACAACATAGGTAGATAGATAAATAACTACCACAAGTCTAACTACCGTTAATTTTTAATTTCAAACTTTAGCATTAATTATCTATTCGAATTCCATTTAAAATTTAATCCGAAAACTTTAAATGTCAATAACTTTTTTGTTTGAGCTCCGATTTCAAAACTTTATATATGGAAATTGATTAGAAAGTCGCCACGAATGCTACAACACAACTTCCATGACCAAACTCTGACATTTGCAAAATTTCCATTTTGAGCCTTATTATTAATTTCTTATTAATTTTACGGGGTGTTACATAGCTCCTCACTTTTCTTCTCATATTTTCTTAACATGGCAGTGAAGCACTGCCATTCTTCCTTCTCCATTATTACTAGAAATTCTAAAAATATTATATATATATATATTGGAGAAAGAAAGAAAATAAAAGGAGAAGAAGAGAAGAAGTGAATCAATTCTGCAAAAAAGGTAAATTCTAGATTTATAAATTTAGACTCCACTTAACTCAAATCTTGATTTGAAAGCCATAAGATGAGTGGAAACTTATGTAATTTACATAATACTAAATTTATATAGTTGAAATTCTATTTTTTTATCATTCCTATGTGGAAACCATTTAATAACTCTAACTTGAAATCCTTGTCTACATATTCAGAAATTGTTTAAATTTGATGAATTGATATACATACACTCTAGATATGGAAGTTAGGGAAAATAGTTTCTATAATTTATGAAATACAATATTGACAAAATTGCGTACTTAATTCCACATTTTTGCTATTTGGGTTGTAAATTGTTATACTATTAATCATTAATTTGATTGGAGATTTAAATTTTCCATATTTTAATTCATTGGAATTGTAGAATATACAATCTAGTTGTACCGATCTCCCTATGAATTTCCATAAACTGTCCAACTTCACAATTGTATGTGAAAAGTGCACTATTTGAAATAATAAGGAATATATCCAAATGAAAGAGATGTTCAAAGTAAGGGTGTCTTTTCCGTAGTTTGCACTGTCTATTTCAATAAAAAAATAAAAGGAGATAATTCCTTAAAATTGCAAACGCAGCACAATCCAACGCACAATCCAACTTTTTGGTAGTTTATGGAAAGTTGAAACAGTAACTTTTCCTTCTTGGAAAAGATACAGTTCCAATGCATTAAAATGTAGAAATAAATATTTCTGGGCAATCCACATGTAAATGTATATCCAGGAATCCCTAAATATAGAAATTAAAAAGTTACAAATAGAAATATAAATAGTCTTGTTTGCCAATTAAATAAATATATGTAAAGTATATGCTTAAGAAATATATAAATAAAAGTTAGTTATAACATAATTACATATATGTGGTAATGTGAAATTAATTGTACCTTATGATATTAATTACAAATTAAATACTATGAACAGTGTAATAAATTAGGTGGCGGGTGTTACATTTGGTATCAGAGCTTAGGTTAGTTGATCATAAGAATTAGGATATGCTAAGTGAATGTATTTGTATTTTTATTTTAAATTTTATATATATATATATATTACATGCCAAACTCTACAAATTCCAACTATAGAAGTAGTTGCGACCATGCTTTGGAAAGATGGATAAGGCAACCATAAGTTTGAACGATAAATTAACTTAAATTTATACACAGATTACCCCATGGGATGTAGGCCCCACCGCAAGACGTTGACTTAAGTAGAGCATGAGAACAACATATAGAAAGGTCCCTGAAGCTAGAGGATACTTGACTCCTTTTATTGGGCCTAGACTGCCATATGATTTTGGATTTCGCTAGATTGCCCATTGATGGTACACATTTCATCCAAACAGATAGGTAGTAAAAACATATGTGCTGTAGATATCTAGAGGGAAGGTATGAATAGGAATGAGCAAATTCCTGCAAGAAGGTCTGCGTTAACCACCATGAGATGGTAGCCGGATTTTAATATGTTCTTAACGAAGATAAGTTAAGAATAATTGGAAAGGAAGAAAAGTCGAAAAGAAAGGACAAAAAAATCAATTTCTGAGTCTGACCCCAAGTTAAAGGATTTAATATAAGATTTTAAGATTTCTTCAAATATTTGAAATAGCTTTCAAAGAATTTATTTAAAAATAAATGAGCCCTATCACTAAAAAGTTGTTATTTTTGAAAAGTAAGTAAACACTTAATTTTTTCTATATAAAGTATCATTTAAAAATAGATTCTTAAAAAACTAGGAAATTTGAATTTAATAATTTATTTGGAAAATTTCTAGGTGGAGCTAAAACTAACGAGACTAGAATTTCAAGTAAAAGGGTTTTTGGTAAAGAATAAGATAATCTTTTTAAAAAAACAGACAGAAAATAGGATTTATGTTTTGCTTAATTGGTTTTCTATTTCTGTAAATTTAAAAATTTTAGAATTCATTTTAATGGATAAATGGTAATGGTACTTGATTTAAAAAGGGTAAAGAGAATGGAAGGGTAAGAACACCCGATAGTGAAAATAGAAAGAATATTCCTGTATTAGGAAATATGGAAGAAAATAACTAAAATAAATTTATACACAAAAGTAAATGATTTCATGTTAATTGAGAAAAGCCCAATAGCTAAAGTAGTAGGCGAAAACATTGCAATGATCCAATGAAGAAAACGATCAATAAAAAAGAGCTATATAAGGAGGTGCAATTTAAATAAGAGTAATTTATGTAGAAGGAATTTAAATAGTAGTGACGTTAGGAAATTTAAAGAAAAACAATGTCAGGAATTTATATTAAATAATATTAGTAATCCAATTAGGAACATTATAGGAAAAAACAAAGGAAAAAATGGGTAGTTTCCATAGATATGTGCAGTAATTGCACATATTTTTTGAAAGTCCCACTCATATGTTACTGCTACAGTTGAAAGTGGAAATAGCATGAGTAATAGGAAAATAATATAATGAAAGTTATCATTGTCTACTTCAATTTTTTTGTTTAAAGTTATAAAAGATGTTGCAGAAATACTCTAATGGTGCATTTTTGAAAAATGGTTTGGTATAACAATTGTGTTTCTAAATGCAAAACTTAGTAAACGGTTTGAGTTAAAAGTACAACCTTTTAAGAATTAAATCTCTATTATAAAAAGGCCTATAAGGGAAAATTGATTTGATGCAATAAAAACTTGACTCTTACTATTTGAAAAGAAGGAGATATTGTGTTGTTAAAGGAAATGATCTTTTTAAATTGAATTGCTAAAATTAACTTTTCAACTTCATAAATAAAGTACTTCATAAATCCTAAATTATAGCTTTAAAAGTATTACCCCTACAATTAAAGTTGGTTAAAATGAGGAATTTTTCCTGGTTCCTTTTAGAAATCAAACAACTGTTGAATTTAATAAAAAAATTCTAACTTCATATTTTCACAAATAAAAATTTAGGTTAAGTGCTTCATGATTGTGAAGTTTAATAATTGTATAAAAAATGGTGAAAAGTGAAACAACCTTAATATGGAGTGAATAAAGATGACTGCCTAGGTAAGACGAGGTAAAAGTTAAGGCTATGAATAAAATAGCTATGAATGCTCTTAGAGTAGCATCAAGGAATCCCCATTGAATATAAAGAATATTGGTATGAACCTAGGAATTTTTTATTAGACATGTGCGAATGCCATAAAAGGAACCCATAAAGGAATGGGAAAATGGTATCGCATCACACTTCTACGAGTTTAAATTATACTTGCATGAATGATCAAAGAAAAGGAAAAAATACTGAAATTTGAGAATAGTATCGAGAGATTTAGATTACAAGAAAGATAATAATATAATTGGAGAAGAGGTTAAGTTAAGAAATGTAGGTTCTAGTAGAATGGCATACTAAAAGTGTCCATTTTATTTGAATAAGAAGTGATAGGGCCACAATGTCATTAATAGCGTTTATGTTTAAGTGCAGCTTTCGGTAATTGTTTCTTTTAGTTTATTCGGGCTGTAAGTGTTAATCATCTATTTTTGTATAAAAACTACATAAGATATAATATGATATATATTCCTATTTTATTACTGTGTTAATTTTTCTAGATGAGCTCCGATTTCTACACATACATATATATTGGAAAACAGTATAAATAGGGATATCTCATAAGGATGCTTAACTAATGACGAATGTGAAGTAAGGCTGGAAGTTCATAAAATAAATTAGGAAATTAATTAAATTAGCTACTAAAAATAAAGAATGCTAAAATCTCAAAAATTCTAGAATTTTGGAAAAAATAAATTTTAGCAAGTGAAGGACGGGGAAGGTTATTGCAAAACTCGTGGGTAGCTACACCTATGCCTTAAAAGCTAAATTTTATAAATATACTTGTGTGTTGTTTTTTTTTCTGAAATAAAAGAAAATATTTTAAAATTTTAAAATTAACCATGTAATATGTTAGGGTTAGTCATATGCATTAACTCATTGACTAATCCTGATTACGTTAATATGTGGCTTAATTTGTTTTAAAGATATAAAAGCAAATGCTTTTGAAAAATTGCATCAAAAAAAAAGGTTTCAAAATTATTAAACTATTTTACAAATTTAATTGAAAAGGGAAAAGGATTTTGAACCAAGAAATGAGAAAATCTTTATTTTCAAATGCCATATGCTTAGCGTAGGAAGGGTCGATGTGTTAGTGAATATGAATTTTTATAGTTTAGTACGTGTGATAGTATACAAAACATAAATAAGAACAAGGGAAAAACCGTTTTAGCTTTGGAGTTCCATTTCTATTCCTTGTTGACAATAAAAAAAACTAGTTTTTAAAAATAATTCTATTTTAAAACTTAAAAATAAACCTCCTTATTCGAATTATGTAATGACCCAAGATTTTAGGAATTTATTTTGAAAATATAAATAAGTTTAAAATAATTTTTTTTAACTAATTTTGAAAAGGAATTGATATGGCTTGACATGGTGTAGCTATATGTGTACATGTGTGCATAGGAAATACACATGAATAGAAGCTTAATTCCTGGATGATATGAATGAACATATGTTGATGTGTATGAAAATATATATGTATATATATATACAGATAATAGATTAAATCCTTAAAAGCTATATGCATAAATATATATGGACGCTACTAGTTGTATTTGAGTGTATATGTGCATATGTGTTCAGTAAAAATAATGTATAGACATATATATGTATTAATTATTTCTGTAAGACATATATATACATATATGTATGCTAATCAAACACAAGTGTTCAAATCAGTAAAATAAAAATACACAAATGTATTTTAACTATAGGCAGACAGCAAGAATGAAGATATAAAAGGAGCAATCCTTTTATAAATAAATAAGGGAAGCATAGGCTATTTAAGTGAAAGCTAAAAATAGAAAAGTAAGATAAACCGGTGATATGTTTTGTATAGGCAGAATTAGGAAGAACCCGTGGTATATATATGATAAAATAATGGAAATCAAGTCACACCTTTAGCATGATATTAGATAAGAGAAAAAGCATTTCTGGAAAAGCAAGTTTCTGAAAATAACCAAAATGATAAAACCTCTTTTCTCTCCACAAACTTGATCCAGGGAGGTTAGGATTTTGGGTTTAAACTAAAATGCAAATGGCATGATTTCGGGTGGGCAAAAATGACTTTAGCTAGCACCTTAAACCCTAGAAGAACCCTACATAAATAAGCAGTGATAAGAGAGGCCTTCTCTTCTTCCCGGATAGCTTTTGAAAAAAAAAAATCATATATATATAAGACAAGTGAAGAAAAGGGTTTGGGGGCAAAGGCAGAAGCTTATCAATCAACTAAGAAGTGAAGGAGAACTAGGTGAGAAAACTCACTCAAAAATCTAAGGCACTAAGTCCTAATGAAGGCAGCCAGTTTATAAGTTGATCTTTCTTAAAATGTATTTTCATATGTGGTTATCTTTCTTTGATTTCTAAGATGAAAATGCTTTGATCTTTAGTTTGGTTGTTCTGCTTGATCTATTATGTGAAAGTTCTAAGTATTATTAGTAAATATGTTTTTATAAACCCAGATCTCTCTGATACGTTAATATTAGGAAAAATTAGTGAATACCCAGAGAATCAAATGATGAATATAGGCAAGTAGTGTTGGTTTTGGCATAACCCAGAGAATATAAACATGTTGAGCTGCAATATACTTTTGTATAGGTGCTGAGGCTTGAGACAAAAAGGAATTAGGGGTGCAATAGGGTTGCCTATGTGCTGATGCTCCTAATTCAATGAAAGTGTATAAATAGCCATAGACATAGCAAATAAATTTGTGATTCACTGAAACTTGGTCATTCTGAGTTTAACATAAGCACAGATGTTTGCAAGAAGAAAAACTCTCTCAAAAGCCATAAGCCAATGTTAGTTGCCTATACCCTTTTAAAATGCAAGTATATATATATATGGATGCAGAATCTTATTTATTAGACACGTATGTTTGATTTCCTGCTTGTCTTTGTTTGGTTATGAAAGATATGAAATGCCATGACATGGATGTTTGTTTTAGTGAAATGATTCACTGAATGGTTTAGTCATGAAAAATCAAAAGAGTTATTATCAACTTAAAACTAACTAGGAAATGGGGTCAAGAGCACTGCAGGAATGACTTGTGTTCTTGAGCAATACAAGTTGACACATGGCTTGTTTAAGTCCTGAGATCTTTGTGTAGTGGAGTGAATTAGTCCATTACAATGTGTCCATTGATTCATATGATTGCAGATGAGACCAAGATAGATAAATATATCAATGTAAGAAAATTTGATATAAGGAGGAACTAGAGTTTTCCTGGATGAAATCTGAGTAGGGAATAAATGATTTAATTCATTTTGGTGATTTCCCTGTTTTGTATGGATGCTTATTTGATTTATGGCTGATTTGTATGAATGTATGCATGTTCCATATCTTTATCAGGTTTTTGGAAAGAAAGATTTAAGTGTGCACATGCACACTGACACAGAACATGCACACTATGACTTACTTGTTTTCTAAAGGCAGGATATACTGATTTATATATGTTTCAACTTTAACTTGATTTACCAATTGTTTTAGTGGATTTTCTCATACCAGACATGTGTCTGACCCTAGTGTGCTAATGGCATATGGGGTGTCTCATTTAATATGGGGCAGCTTCAGATGCTTTTTTAGGAATTGCAGCAACTAAGTAGGAGTAGGAGCAAGGCTTTGAGAAGAAGATTATAGCATGCTAAAATTAGTTAGATAAGAGCTTAAAAGATGAAATCTGCATGTATTGATATTTTTAAATTATCACTTGTATTAAGTACTGAATGATGGATGGATATTTTGCTAAGTATTTTGCTAAGGAATTGACTTGTAACTGGAGTTTATAAATTTGGATATTATCTGAAAAGTTGAAGAAGTTAACCTATGATTTTGTATGTAAACCTGAGCAAGAATACTGTGATAAATAGGATGGTTATATTTTATAAATGTATTAGTCAATCTTGAGTCTTTGAAAAGGATTAAGTATTGGAAATCTGGATAGTTGAGTCTCAATAAACAATATGGTTTACTCTTTCATCATGACATTTGCATACAAGAGTTTAAAGGCATAGGGAAAATATATTATGTGTTTGCATGTTTTCATAATGCAATTTGTACTATGCAAATGTCTTATACCTCATTCTTGAATAAAGGAATCTGAACTCCTTTTACTAAAGCTTTGTTCAAATGCATTTTTAAAGCCCTATGGCTTATATCAGAACAAAGAGTCTGGTTTGTAGCAAATCATCTTACCATTAAAACCATGTTTTGGATCCTCAAGGTCTCAGGAAACTCATTCATGCTTGCATTTCATTTAGCATAGCATCATGACATCAAAAAATTAAGCTTTAGGAACATGATATCTCACTTAAAAATATTCCATAAAAGAGTTTGTATCTAAGGCAAATTTTATAGAAAATCAAACATAGAAAATGATATAAACTTGTATCATTTTCAGGACATAAGCACTACACCAAACATTTATATGTGATCACAACACAATTTCCTTGTTTCTAGGAATTACCCTTCATAGAGAATCCAGCAAGAAATCAAGAGTTAAAATCTTACAAATACATATATGGCTGGAATTTTGTTGTATGAATTAAATTGAACTATGTGTGAATTGATTAAATTTAATCAATCAAATTATCCTCTTGTTTACCATAACTCTGATTTAAACAAGAGGGACACATGCATCCTCATATGTATGTGCATATCTTTATGAATACACTGATATATTTATATTGGTAGAAATTTTGATCCTGGATAAATTGTTTATTTGATGAAAGGAAAAATGACTCTAGGCTCAGAAATATATATATGATAATAAATATATGTATATATCTCTATGTTAAAAAAAATTCCTTACAAATTAAGGTATAAAAGGAGAGGGTCATTTCATTTGGTATCAGAGCAAATGGTTGCATTGATTGTTGAGTACTATAGAAATATATTATGTCTGTTTGTTTTGGATGAAATAATTTAGATAGGAAAATATTAACTATAGAAAATACTCACAGTATACTAATACCATTTGCCCATAACTTGCTTAGCAACCCATGGTAGGAAGGGGATCACATCATGCAGGAAAAAGTTCACCACAAACGCTTGATATGCAAGAGTTTGTAAGGGTTTTAAGGGATGGAATTGGGCATAGGCCTGAGAATCCACATGAGGAACTTTCAAAACTATTAAAGGCTTATACAAACTTGGGAGGTAAGAGTTTTGAAGGGACTGAGAATGTGATGGAAATTCAAGCATGGTTGAGAACATTGGATAGGATTTTCAATGACATGCAGCTTAATGATCAAAGGAAGAGGCAAGTGGCTTCAAGACAGCTGAAAGGAGTAGCTTTAAGCTGGTGGGAGGTGATCATAGCTGGGAGAATTGAAAATGAAATCACTTGGAATCAATTCAAGGAGATGTTGGAGGCAAGGTTTGTACCAGCATCAGCTAAAACCACATTACTTGAAGAGTTTATTAGACTCAGACAAAAAACTTTGAATGTCATTGAGTATACTCAAAAATTTGAGGGATTATCCAAATATGGAGCAATGCTAGTGGCTGATGAAGCATCCAAAAATGATAGGTATATTAAAGGTTTGAACCCAGGACTTAGCAGAGCCATGTTACCTTATGCTGACAGGACTTTTGATCAAGTAATAGACTTGGCTTTGAAATTGGAGCAGCATGACAAGGAAAGGGAGAAGTATAGAAATTTTAAGAACAATAGCAACAAGAAGAATAAGGGAAGATACCACCCTTATGACAAGAAGAAGGAGGAAGCAAACACCAAAAAGGCTAGTGATACCAAGGCCAGTGATGCTAAGAAGAAATTGGTTTGCCATCAATGTGGAAAGGAAGGACATATCAAACCAAGGTGCCCAGAATTGAAAAGAGGATCTTTCAAGTGCTATTTATGCGGGAAAGAGGGGCATATGAAGAGAAACTGTCCTGAGTATAAACAGCAAGGAAAATTGGCAAATTTGGAAGGCAAAAACAAATCCACAGTGGAGATTAATGCTGAAAATCACAGTCAAGTGGAAGGTACATTATTTATTTTTACCATACCCATAGTAGTAGTATATGATACTGGGGCAACTCACTCTTTGATTTCTTATGAACTAGTTAAAATGCTAAAATTTAATTGCATATTGGTTGAAACTCCATTGCTTATACAAAGTCTACTAGGGAGTTCTAGTGTTTTAAATATGATTTGTGTGGATGTGGAATTAAACATAGGAGGAGATACTTTTATTTCCAATTTATATGTTTTAAACTACCCAAATACAGGTGTTATATTGGGAGTAGACTGGTTAAGGCAATTTAAAGCCATAATTAACTTAGATTCATCCACCATATCATTGCAAAACTTTAGAGGCCAGAGAATCACAATTGTGTGTGAAGTAGCTAAGGGAAGGAAATTGTATCATTTAATTGACTTGGAAAAGATTTCAGTGAACTTACTATTGAAGAAATTCCCATAGTCAATGAATACTTGGATGTGTTTGGGGAGGTTAAGGGTGTTCCATACCATAGACCAGTAGAGTTTCAAATCAATCTCATACCAGGAGCAAGCCCAATAATTAAGAAGCCTACCAGAATGGGGCCAAGTGAGTTAAAAGAATTGAAAAATCAGTTAGAGGAATTAGAAAGTAAAGGGTTTATAAGGCCAAGTAACTCATGCTGGGGTGCTCCAGTAGTGTTTGTAAGGAAACAGGATGGTACTTTGAGGATGTGTATAGATTACAGAGAACTAAATAAGGTCACCATCAAAAATAAATACCCATTGCCTAGGATAGATGATCTCTTTGATCAACTCAGTGAAGCTAAGGTATTTTCTAGATTAGACTTAGCATCAGGGTTTCATCAGATGAAGGTTGAAGACTCAAGTGTTAAGTACACTGCATTTAATACTAGATATGGTCTATATGAGTTTATGGTTATGCCATTTGGGTTGACAAATGCCCCCTCATATTTTGTAGATTTAATGAATAGAACCTTTAGATATTATTTAGACAAATTTGTGCTGATTTTTATTGATGACATTTTAATTTATTCCAAAATAGTGGAAGAACATAAAAGTCATTTGCATCTGGTTTTGTCTAGATTGAGGGAAAAAGATTTAAAGGCAAAATTTTCAAAATGTGCATTTTGGAAAGAGGAAGTACATTTCCTTGGCCATGTCATTTCTGCCAAAGGAATTTCTGTGAACCCCAATAAAGTAATAGCTATTCAAGCATGGAAGAGGCCTAGCACGGTGACTGAAGTAAGATCATGTATGGGGATGGCAGAATATTATAGGAGATTTATAAAAGATTTTTCAAAAATATCATCACTACTTACCAATTTAACTAGAAAGAATCAGGCCTTTGTGTGGACTGAAAAATGTGAACGAGTTTTTATCAAGATAAAGGAAGCCTTAGTTAATGCACCAGTGTTGAGAGTACCTGAAGGAAATGAGGGATTAATTGTGTATACTGATGCAAGTGGCTCTGACCTAGGGGATATGTTGATGCAGCAAGACCAAGTGATAGCCTATGCATCCAGACAATTAAAACCACATGAAACTAGATATGCAACCCATGATCTTGAGCTAGAAGTAGTGGTGTATGCACTGAAACTTTGGAGACATTATTTGTTAGGTGCCAAATTTAAATTGTACACAGATCATAAGGCATTGAAATATCTCTTCTCACAAAAAGATTTAAACATGAGGCAACATAGATGGGTGGAGTTCTTAGCTGCCTATGATCTAGACATACTCTATACACCAGGTAAAGCAAACAAAGTTGCAGATGCCTTGAGTAGACAACATGCTAAGATAGCTATGTTGATGATGTAAGAATTTAAAGATTTGTCTATATTCACTGACTTGGAAATTGAAGCAAGTAGTAAGGTACAAATGGTACCAGTTGAAGGAGATAAGAGTAAAGGAAAATTGAGTTTAATGTCTCTACAATCAGATTTAATTTTGAAGGTAGGAAAAATGCAAGAACAAGACACAAACTTATTGGGGAAGAAAATTCTCATATCAAAAGGGGAAGAAGTGACAAATTACCATATTGATAAAAATGGTTATTTAAGAAACCAGGATAGAATATGTGTTCCAGAAAACATGGAGTTGAAGGAGGAAATATTGAATGAATATCATAGGAGTAAGTACTCCATACACCTAGGCAGTACAAAGACGTATCAAAATTTAAAAAGAAATTTTTGGTGGAAGGGAATGAAGTCAGATGTAGCCAAATATATTGCAAGATGTATGACTTGCCAACAAGTCAAGGCAGAAACACAAAAGCCATCAGGGTTGTTACAACCTCTTAGCATACCACAGTGGAAATGGGAAGATATATCTATGGATTTCATAGATGGACTGCCTAGATCTAAAAGAGGAAACACAAGTATATGGGTGATAGTAGATAGGCTAACTAAAGTGGCACATTTCATTCCAGTCAAATCAGAAAGGAATGCACCAAAATTAGCTCAAGTATTTATGAAGGAGGTGGTAAGGTTACATGGCACTCCCAAAACTATTGTGAGTGATAGGGATACCATCTTCACATCAAGGTTTTGGAAAAGTTTTCAAGAAGCCATGGGAAGTGAATAATGCTTAAGCACTGCCTACACCCACAATCAGATGGGCAGACTGAGGTGGTGAACAAAGTTTTAGAGGACTTGTTAAGGGCATGTGCACTGGATTTTGGAGGTAAATGGGAAGATTATCTCCATTTAGCTGAGTTTACATACAATAACAGCTATCAAAGCACCATAGGGATGGCTCCATTTGAAGCATTATATGGCAAGCCATGTTTATCACATGTATGTTGGGTAGAAACAGGAGAAAGAGCTATTTTAGGGCCTGAGTACATACAAGAAACTAAAGAGAAATTTGAGCTGGTAAGGAGGAGAATTGCAGCAGCTCAAGACAGGCAAAAGAAATTTGCAGACATGAAAAGGAAGCAGGTGGAATATGAAGTAGGAAATTTTGTTTTCGTCAAAATCTCACCTATGAAAAATGTACTGAGGTTTGGGAAACAAGGCAAGTTAACCCCAAGATATATTGGGCCATACAAAATTCTAGAAAGAATTGGTTCCTTGGCATATAAGTTGGAATTACCAGAAAACATGCAAGGGATGCATGATGTTTTTCATGTATCACAATTGAGCATGACAAGGCAGAAATTCTTGAGACCCCAACCCAAGTGCAAATAAATCCTAATTTGATTTATGAAAAGGATCCAGTGGGAATTTTGGCAAAGGATGTGAAGAAGTTGAGGAATAAATCATTGAAACTTGTGAAGGTACAATGGAGTCTTGATCCTAGTGATTGCACATGGGAACAGATTAAAGGTAATTCTGATTTTTAGTTTGTTTTCCTTTTGGATGCATGTATTTTTAGTTATTGTGATAGAACTAAAAATCTATTTGGTTGAGAATGTATTTGTTCTCTGAATTAAGTTTAAATTTGATTTAAGCTTAGGAAAAATTGTGGGACACAATTTCTAAAAGGTGGGGTATATGTAATGACCCAAGATTTTAGGAATTTATTTTGAAAATATAAATAAGTTTAAAATAATTTTTTTAACTAATTTTGATAAGGAATTGATATGGCTTGATATGGTGTAGCTATATGTGTACATGTGTGCACAGGAAATACACATGAATAGAAGCTTAATTCCTGGATGATATGAATGAACATATGTTGATGTGTATGAAAATATATATATGTATATATATATACAGATAAATAGATTAAATCCTTAAAAGCTATATGCATAAATATATATGGATGCTACTGGTTGTATTTGAATGTATATGTGCATATGTGTTCAGTAAAAATAATGTATATACATATATATACATATATGTATGCTAATCAAACACAAGTGTTCAAATCAGTAAAATAAAAATACACAAATGTATTTTAACTATAGGCAGAAAGCAAGAATGAAGATATAAAAGGAGCAATCCTTTTATAAATAAATAAGGGAAGCACATGCTATTTAAGTGAAAGCTAAAAATAGAAAAGTAAGATAAACCAGTGATATGTTTTGTATAGGTAGAATTAGGAAGAACCCTTGGTATATATATGATAAAATAATGGAAATCAAGTCACACCTTTAGCATGATATTAGATAAGAGAAAAAGCATTTCTGGAAAAGCAAATTTCTGAAAATAACCAAAATGATAAAACCTCTTTTCTCTCCACAAACTTGAGCCAGGGAGGGTAGGATTTTGGGTTTAAACTAAATGCAAATGGCATGATTTCGGGTGGGCAAAAATGACTTTAGCTAGCACATTAAACCCTAGAAGAACCCTGCATAAATAAGCAGTGATAAGAGGGGCCTTCTCTTCTTCCCGGATAGCTTTTGAAAAAAAAATATCATATATATATATATATAAGACAAGTGAAGAAAAGGGTTTGGGGGCAAAGGCAGAAGCTTATCAATCAACTAAGAAGTGAAGGAGAACTAGGTGAGAAAGCTCACTCAAAAATCTAAGGCACTAAGTCCTAATGAAGGCAGCCAGTTTATAAGTTGATCTTTCTTAAAATGTATTTTCATATATGGTTATCTTTCTTTGATTTCTAAGATGAAAATGCTTTGATCTTTAGTTTGGTTGTTTTGCTTGATCTATTATGTGAAAGTTCTAAGTATTATTAGTAAATATGTTTTTATAAACCCAGATCTCTTTGATACGTTAATATTAGGAAAAATAAGTGAATACCCAGAGAATCAAATGATGAATATAGGCAAGTAGTGTTGGTTTTGGCATAACCCAGAGAATATAAACATGTTGAGCTGCAATATACTTGTGTATAGGTGCTGAGGCTTGAGACAAAAAGGAATTAGGGGTGCAATAGGGTTGCCTATGTGCTGATGCTCCTAATTCATTGAAAGTATATAAATAGCCATATACATAGCAAATAAATTTGTGATTCAGTGAAACTTGGTCATTCTGAGTTTAACATAAGCACAGATGTTTGCAAGATGAAAAACTCTCTCAAAAGCCATAAGCCAATGTTAGTTGCTTATACCCCTTTTAAAATGCAAGTATATATATATGGATGCAAAATCTTATTTATTAGACACCTATGTTTGATTGCCTGCTTGTCTTTGTTTGGTTATGAAAGATATGTAATGCCATGACATGGATGTTCGTTTTAGTGAAATGATTCACTGAATGGTTTAGTCATGAAAAATCAAAAGAGTTATTATCAACTTAAAACTAACTAGGAAATGGGGTCAAGAGCATTGCAGGAATGACTTGTGTTCTTGAGCAATACAAGTTGACACATGGCTTGTTTAAGTCCAGAGATCTTTGTGTAATGGAGTGAATTAGTCCATTACAATGTGTCCATTGATTCATATTATTGCAGATAAGACCAAGATAGATAAATATTTCAATGTAAGAAAATTTGATATAAGGAGGAACTAGAGTTTTCCTGGATGAAATCTGAGTAGGGAATAAATGATTTAATTCATTTTGGTGATTTCCCTGTTTTGTATGGATGCTTATTTGATTTATGGCTGATTTGTATGAATGTATGCATGTTCCATATCTTTATCAGGTTTCTGGAAAGAAAGATTTAAGTGTGCACATGAACACTGACACAGAACATGCACACTATGACTTACTTGTTTTCTAAAGGCAGGATATACTGATTTATATATGTTTCAACTTTAACTTGATTTACCAATTGTTTTAGTGGATTTTCTCATACCAGACATGTGTCTGACCCTAGTGTGCTAATGGCATATGAGGTGTCTCATTTAATATGGGGCAGCTTCAAATGCTTTTTCAGGAATTGCAGCAACTAAGTAGGAGTAGGAGCAAGGCTTTGAGAAGAAGATTATAGCATGCTAAAATTAGTTAGATAAGAGCTTAAAAGATGAAATCTGCATGTATTGATATTTTTAAATTATCACTTGTATTAAGTACTGAATGATGGATGGATATTTTGCTAAGTATTTTGCTAAGGAATTGACTTGTAACTGGAGTTTATAAATTTGGATATTATCTGAAAAGTTGAAGAAGTTAACCTATGATTTCGTATGTAAACCTGAGCAAGAATACTGTGATAAATAGGATGGTTATATTTTATAAATGTATTAGTCAATCTTGAGTCTTTGAAAAGGATTAAGTGTTGGAAATCTGGATAGTTGAGTCTCAATAAACAATATGGTTTACTCTTTCATCATGACATTTGCATACAAGAGTTTAAAGGCATAGAGAAAATGTATTATGTGTCTGCATGTTTTCTTAATGCAATTTGTACTATGCAAATGTCTTATACCTTATTCTTGAATAAAGTAATCTGAACTCCTTTTACTAAAGCTTTGTTCAAATGCATTTTTAAAGCCCTATGGCTTATACCAGAACAAAGAGTCTGGTTTGTAGCAAATCATCTTACCATTAAAACCATGTTTTGGATCCTCAGGGTCTCAGGAAACTCATTCATGCTTGCATTTCATTTAGCATAGCATCATGACATCAAAAAATTAAGCTTTAGGAACATGATATCTCACTTAAAAATATTCCATAAAAGAGTTTGTATCTAAGGAAAATTTTATAGAAAATCAAACATAGAAAATGATATAAACTTATATCATTTTCAGGACATAAGCACTACACCAAACATTTATATGTGATCACAACACAATTTCCTTGTTTCTAGGAATTACCCTTCATAAAGAATCCAGCAAGAAATCAAGAGTTAAAATCTTACAAATACATATATGGCTGGAATTTTGTTGTATGAATTAAATTGAACTATGTGTGGATTGATTAAATTTAATCGATCAAATTATCCTCTTGTTTACCATAACTCTGATTTAAACAAGAGGGACACATGCATCCTCATATGTATGTGCATATCTTTATGAATACACTGATATATTTATATTGGTAGAAATTTTGATCCTGGATAAATTGTTTATTTGATGAAAGAAAAAATGACTCTAGGCTTCAGAAATATATATATGATAATAAATATATGTATATATCTCTAAGTTAAAAAAATTCCTTACAAATTAAGGTATAAAAAGAGAGGGTCATTTCAGAATTGTACTTGGAAAATCTGGAAAAGATTTAGGGGCAAAAGAGAAGGTTCCAAGGTGTAATGGAATTGGTATATAGAAGAAGGGTGGGAATATAAAATTCTCCATCAAAATTCCTATTCTAGCATAAGAGTATAGATTTAGAAAAGCTATATTTTCAAAATTTTGAATATTAGAAATGGTGTATTAGGTATTTGATGGTAGAGATTGGATACAAAATTGGATGAACCATAATCCTAGTCATCAAAGTATGGGAATTGTTGTGTGAAGAAAATATTTTGGTTTTTGAAAACTTATAGTCTTACACATATATAGAACTACCGGTATATATAGGTTGTTTCCATCATATTTTCAAAACTGTTTTAAATAATACATTCATATTGGAGATGCCGATTTATTATTATTCAGTATACATATTGTTATCCCGCCTTTTGGCAAGGCCGTGACACCAAGGACTTGACTAGGGACCGAAGACAATCCGGCCCAAAGATCCGTCCACGATGGATACAGGAAAACTTGGTCAGAGTCCAGATCGAGCTACAATTAGCATGGTATGACAAGCAAAGCTATGAAAGGCAACATTCCAAATTTTAGGTCAATCGGAGTTCGTATGCTCAAGATATGGAGCGATCAAAATCCATGTGAAGCATGTCTATTTTGTATCGATCCATCTCGCAAATTTCGTATCCACCAACCCATATCCATCATTTCGTATCCATCCAGATCGATAGGAAATGAGAACTAGTCCACCACTCAGCATCCATCATTCGTATCCATCAGATTTCAATAGCTTTCAGCATTTCCCGGATCGATCGAAGTCAACTCGTTCAACCGCTATACATTTCGTATCGATCCCATATTTGATCGATACGAAGATAGGGGCCAAGCATCGATATGAAACCACAAACAAGCATCGATACAAAGAACAATGTATAAGATGGATACGAAGGAAGAGGTCAATTCGAAGGAAACGGTCTTTAAGCGTGAAATATGGATCTCCACAAAATACACGTGCCACGTCATCGATAAAAAGTCCATCGATACGCACGTATCGATACGAAGTGTTCAGCCTAGCTAGAAAACCCAATCTTAGATCGATCATATCTCTCAAACTACAAGTCCAAATTCCATGAAATTTTCATAGAAGCTTGCATTCAACTCAAGAATACCCATGATCGGTCGCAGCTCTATTGGGCCATTTCTTGATCAATATGAAGCGGGTATGGATCAATTAGGATCGACCCCAAACAACTCCAGATCGATCATGTGGGCCCACCCACATGTGAGAAAGGGTATTCCGAGATTTGAGGCAGATATTTCCAGATCTACTCCCATAAATAGCACCTATACGCCAACTAAAAAGGGCTGTTAGAACTTCTACATTGCTGCTCAGCTGAAACTCCATTTTAACTTGAGTACTAATTATCGTACTGCTATAAATCAGTTGAGAATCATCAATAAACATCAAACTCTTCAAAGTGGATGTAGGCTGCAACGCCGAACCACTATAAATTCTTGTCTTTTTCTATTACTGCTTACTTTTCTTGGTGTGATTGTTAGATTAGCCTCATTTTCCATTTAATTTCTTCATTCTAATCTCTTCAATTACATCCGACGAGTGTTGTGCCCAATTTTGGTACAAACACTTTGGTGCTTTCACTGAGAAAACTCCATTTTTCTCTGATTCCGTGGATTCCCTGCCGTTGTTGGATTGCTATAATATAAGGAGGAGATCCAGATCTGTCTTCTAGTAGTTCTTTCCATTCTATTCAAATTACTCTAGATCTAGGAAGAGCTATATTCAACATGGTGCGCACTACCAGAACTACTTCCAATGCAGCAGATCCAGAAGGAAGGGATGGGCAAAATCCCACACAGCTGCCCACAGTAGGCCAAACGTCAGCTGGAGCTCAAGATCCACTTGGTCTGGTGACTAGAGAGGAGTTCTAGACCCTTATGCAAGAGCTTACACAGAGCCGTCAGGAGCTCACTCAGTAGATCAGTGCCAACATGGAACTCACGAACCAGCTGAATGAAGAAAGGCGACAGAGATCTAGAAGGGAGCATGCCTCTTATTCTTTGACTAAAAGCTCGACGTCATCTGAGTTCGATCATAGATCTATATGCCGCCGATTAGATGGGAATTACGCAGAAGCCTTTGGGCATCCGCATGCTATGAATCTCGGACAGGCCGGGATTGGTCCTTCTATAGGGCATCTTCTCGCTTCGCATTTGGTGGCGAACAGGAGACTCTTACCCCTACATGTCCCCGGGGAGGGGTTGGTTAACCGGTTAGGTGAAGAAGTCGAAAGGCTGGCCGTAAAAGCAAGTTCAGGGTACCACTGTGAGCCACAGCGGGTCGTTATATGGCCGCTGTCGATGGTTGAAAAGCCTAGACCGTTACAAAGTGGTATCAGAGCAAATGGTTAAGTGACAACCTTGGCTCTGGTGGGGATTAATCATTAGAAATAGAGACGGTAGTACTCTAGAATGAGTGTGAGTGTAATAATAGATATGAGTGCGTATTTGTTAGTGAATATAAAAAAAATTGTTTTATATTGTGTTGACTTATCAGTTGTTCTGGAGCGAAGTCAGAAAAGTATGTTGTGGAGATCAGGAGGCGAGCTGGATGGCAGGACGTACTCCCGTATACTATTATCATTCCGCTGTGTATTCAATCATATGGACAGGTTATTATAACTGCCAGTGTTGTGTGTTGTTTGTTGTAAACTTTGATGATGTATTGTATGAACTGATATAGTTCTTTTGTTTAAAGATTATTCATTTATCTATTATATTATATATTGTTCCGCTGCGAATGTGAGATTCTGTTACTGTTTCTGTTTCTTCTTCTATCTTCTTCTTGTTTAACCCTAATGGTTCGGTTTTCCGGCATTTGATGGTTCGGCATTTGATACAGTGGACGTATTGATGTCGACTTTCGGGCATCTAAAAATTGGGTCGTTACCCTCCCGAGGAGGGACACTTCCTTACCTCACCATTCATGACCACGCAGCTGCTGCAGCTATAGATCTGGTGGCCGAGATCCAGAACCAACTAGATCCAGCCCCTCGCCACTACATTCATGCTCAGGATCCTCACTTTCATGAAGCCCGAGAGCCAAGGATGTGTGGAATGGACCGTAGACAGCGATCGTACCATCCACGCGACATGGAACCCGACCATGCCTTGGCCCCGAATATCCAGATGCCTGACATTCCAACCATGATACGCCTGATGATTAGAGAAAGTCTAGGCCTCACAAATGATGACTGGGGAATTTCTAGAAGTCACACACCGTTCACTAATGACATTCTCCTTAAGGAGCCACCACGTCGGTTCAGGATGCCGACCTTACCGATGTATGAAAGAAATTCAGATCCTAACCAACATATTCTGAAATAAGATTGGCTTATGAATGCCGCTCGAGCTGACGATGCGGTTAAGTGTAGAAGCTTCCCTATCTCCTTGGGAGGCATTGCAACTATGTGGTTCACCCGTTTACCACCAAAATCCATTTCATGTTTTGACGAGTTAGCTACTAAGTTTGTAGAGCAGTTCCGTATGCATGCTACAAGGGCGAAGGATGTCAATACCTTATCCAGTGTTACTCAAGCTCCAGGAGAGAATCTGAGGCATTATTTGGAAAGGTTCCACACTATTTGTGCTAAAGTCAGCAATCCTAATGACAACTCTATTCCGATGGTATTGACTAAAAGGATCGATCCTGATTTCGAATTTGGAGATTAGTTGGCTGGGAAATTCTCCCGCTTCGTTGGATCGTTTCTATGAGAAGGCAGCCTAGTTTTTTAGGACAGAAGACGCCAAACGATCTAGGAAGCAGGACGTTGCGAGGCCAGTGATGAAGGTATCCAGAGTAATGTCGCTATGAAGTAGACCGGTGAAAATGTCGGTAAAGTATAGTTGAACATTCATAATAAGCAAAGTCGGCAGAAGGGTGATGGAGGTCAAGGAAAGCAGAGAGACCCCCACCGTGGGAGACCCAAAGCTCCTATGTTCAATCGATATACTCCTTTGAACACATCGCTGGAAAATGTTTATCTTCAGGCTTGTAATACCGGGCAGTACAAGGTGCCAGCTTCGAAACCGTCATCCGAGAAATAGATTCAGACCGGGAAGTTCTGTAGGTTCCACGACTGTTATGGCCATAACACTAATGCATGCCGTCATCTGCAGGACATTATTGAGAAGTTGATTGGAGAGAGAAAGCTTGAGCAGTTTGTCCGGGCTCCGCAGAATGGCGAAGTGGGCCCGTCTAATCCCATTCAAGGTCAAGGCCAGGCTAGGCCCGAAGAACCCGCACGTACTGGCGGGAGGTTAGTGATTAATACTGTAAGTGGTAGTCCTCATCCGGCTAATCGGAGCTGGAAGGAAATGGAGTCATATGCTAGTTAGATTAGGCATGTGGACTTCGAATGTTGTAGTGGTACTGATGAAGGGGCCTCGGCAAAGCAACAAAGAACGATGACAGACGACATCGTTTTCAGGAACCGAGATGTTGACAAAGTCGAGGCCCCTACTATTGATCCGATGGTTATTACTGCCCAGATAGGTCCTGCTTGGATGAAGGGGATCTTAGTTGACAGTGGAAGTTCTGTGAACATACTTTTCAAGCACGCTTATGACCAAATGATGATGGAAGCGAAAGACTTGAAACCATGTCAGTCACGTATACATGGTTTCAATGGAAGTGCAACCATACTAGCTGTGATGGTGGAGTTACCTGTTGAGTTGGGTGTTGCAGTTTGTTGTGTTGGATATACATTCCCCTTATAATGCTTTTTTGGGCCGACCGGCCCTTACGGAGTTCAGGGCAATGATTGCCCCTTGGTGTTTGACTCTAAAATTCCCCATTGATAATGGAATCAGGGTAGTACATGGTGATCAAGTAGTTGGACGCGCCTGTTATGTTGCGCAACCGAGAGCATGGAACAGCGAAAGTCTCTGCCGCTATTACACACCACTGGCTTTCCTTTATTTAGTCTGTTTTCCTTTTGAAGTTTGTTTATGCAATTTTAGAATTTGTACTTGCAATAAGGCAACTGACTTTGCCGCACTTTTCTATTTTAGCAATAAAGTGCAGACACATCAAGCCAGATTGGCAATTCTTGAAGTGCACCGTGCGACCGTCATGATGTACGAAGAGCTAATCCCCATCTTATGGTGGGACTCATTCAAATAGGGAGTAATCGTGATCAGCCCGGTCACTCGCTAAGTGAAACCTAGAGCTCGAGGGCAAGCAACGATAAAATGAAGAAGGATTGAAACACGACGATCCTCCAATGAACTCCAGCTCCCAGAGTGCAAGCTGAAGTGCAACCTCCAAAATCTAGGCTCGAGGAGGATGGATCCGTCCATCCACGACCTCGCCTCAATCTAGGCTCAAGGAGGATGGATCCATCCATCCACGACCTCACCTTAATCCACGCTCGAAGAGGATGGATCCGTCCATCCACGACCTCGCTTACTTCTAAAGCTCGAGGAGGATGGATCCGTCCATCCATGACCTCGCTTATTTCCAAAGCTTGAGGAGGATGGATCCGTCCATCCACGACCTCACTTACTTCCAAATCTCGAGGAGGATGGATCCGTCCATCCACGACCTCACTTATTTCCAAATCTCAGGAGGATGGATCCGTCCATCCACGACCTCGCTTATGAAACACCCCACACCCATTAGTATACCCAAAATGGACACACTAAAGGATATGGTGCGTTCTAGGTATAGCTAAAGCATCACAGAGATTAAGATTCACAAAACAAATAAATAAAACAGTGGAAACATTTAAATGGTAATTCATTATTCAAAATAAAACTTCATCAATAAGTCTGAAAAACCTCACATGTCTCAAATACCAAATACACATGTCTTATGAAAAATAGATCTCGGTCTCATAAAATCAGAGTACAATAAAAATAATCATCCCTCTTATAAGTACCAGTACATCCACAGACAAATGAAAAGAAAACCGAAAAGAAGAAAAATACATGAAGAATGGGAAAGCTCTGCAAATGGGTCTCCAAGAAATCCAAATCTATTGTCCTTGCCTCTGCTGGCCTATGGGAAGAAAAAGGGAAAATAGAGGAGTGGGTCAGACTATAAGTCTAGTGAGTGAAAGTAACTACTAGTATTTTTAAACAAGATAAAGGTAATAGACTTGGAAACAGTTCTAGTATAAAAAGAAACAAAGGAAAGATAAAACTAGGATAAAATACTATTTCTAATTCTATTTGCTTGCTTGGATTGTTTGCACTTGTCTTAAACTGCTTTGATTAGGCCGAATTCCTAATCCTATTTTAATTAGGCTGAAATCCTAATTCTACCCATTGATCGGCCTTCTATCTCTATTGTGCCACCGTGAGCTAGTCCAATACTGTTGATCCCACAACAAAAGACACCTGCTAAGCGCTTGGAATATAGTAGCGACTTATCTACCCTAATCAATGTCGCACGCTCAGTCATCGCAGGTACACGCTAACTGTCGTCCCCTCTTGTGACCTCTTACTTACCCTAATCAGCATAAGCGTGCCCAGCCTCACCTAACTTTTTGTGAGACCATCAGTCCTAGTCTGAAAGGGTCCTGTCCAGCCACACCTAAGTGTTTTGTGAGACCATCAGTCCTAGTATGAAAGGGAATGTTGTTGGTATGGGTCCTAACAAACAAAATCAAGTTGTGCCCCTTGCCCAAAGACCCTAATTTGAGCTTCTATCTATTGGCTACTTATTTACCCTGTGTCCCGGCCTCACCTAACTATTGTGAGACCATTAGTCCTAGTCTAAAAGGGTCCTGCCCAGCCTCACCTAATCTGTTGTGAGACCATCAGTCCTAGTCTGAAAGGGAATGATGTTGGTATGGGCCATATTTCTGTTCTTGCTTATTAACTTAGTGTAAGCTCTTAAAATAATCCTCTTCTGTTATTTCTGCTCTATTTGCTTATTAACTTAATCTAAGTCTTAAAATAAGCCTTTTCTGTTATCTCTGCTATTTTTGCTTATTAACTTAATAATAAGTTTTAAGATAAGCCTTTTCTATTCTTTCTGCTTAATTATAACCTATGTTATAATTTTTACTCTTCTTTTCTATCTTTTTAGTTATAACCAGTAGTTATAAACATGCTTGCAAATGTCTCAAATTTGCCTATTTCAGTCTATCTTCTTTTTATTACAGTTCTTCTTATTTTACATCTAATTTCTGTAAATTTAGTGTTTATTCTATTTTAATCCATATTACCGAATTCTTTTCTTTTTAATTTATTGGCGTAAAAAGGAATAAAAAGAAACTAACATTTACAGCTAAATTCTACATAAAACAGATGTAAATAAATGCAAATAATAGTAAATAACTGTAAATAACTGAATAAAATAGCTGAATAAAAATAACTAAATAAAATAGACTGAAAAGAACTTTAAAAACTAGCTGTAAATAACTTATATAGAAATTGTCTCAAAATTGCAGAAAAACAACAACTATTGAGAACCCTATTATTTTAAATTACTCAAAAATTTGAAATAATTACTAAACACTCACATGTGGTCCTTTGCCTTCCCGGATCCACTTCTAGGGTGAAAAATATTTTAATTAAAATGATCTCCTCCCAAGAAAAAATTTCTTTTTAGGGTCCAACCTCAGGCAATGAACCCAATTGGAAGAAAATCTGAATGAGAAAAATAGCTAGGTCTAGGGTCTTATTTATAGTGTCACTTAAGGATCTTAGGCCATTGGATTTGAAGATTAAATCTGGTGCAACCATGTCATAGGCTCGTTGGGAACAGTCGGATGGAAGCACGAACGTACAGGATTGAAGAAAATTGGAAAATGACGTGTTCGAACTAACCTGGACAAACTTGCGTGCAAAGGAATAGGCGGGTCGACCCATATATGTTGAGGGTCGACCTATAGGTCGACCTAGCTATGGTGAGGGTCGACCTGGCCTTAGTTTGGGTCGACTTGACCCATTTTTTTTTCTTTCTTTTAATTTCTGAATTCTTGTTTAATTCATATCTTCTTCGTTTTATCTCGGATTTTGACAAACTATATATGAAAATTGACCAGAAAATTACCACAGACACAATGGTGCAACTCCCGTAGCTCAATTATAAAAAAATTTCAAACTTATTTTATTATTTAATTAGTTATTATAGCTCAAATTTTGGGTTGTTACATTCTCCCCTCCTTACAGGATTTCATCCCCAAATCTCTAAGGACGAAAGAATGAAATAAATATTTTCATCCAAATTCTACAACCATATACTCAACCACCATCTGTTACATCCATTGTCCTTAAGCTTTCTAATGCAATTTATGATATATGCAATAGTGTGCTGTCAATGTCCCTAACTAATGCAAAAGATTAGGCGGTCTACTAATTCAGTCGACCACCTTTTATGCAATCATGTCCGTGCCATGTATCCAAATGAATGCAAATTCCTAATGATAACTGATAGTTCTATATGCGTGCTACAATCGTCATCCAAATGCAACAATCATATGCTAATCATGAAATCAGAGTACAATAAAATAATCATCCCTCTCATAAGTACCAGTACATCCAAAGACAAATGAAAAGAAAACTTAAAAGAAGAAGAATACAAGAAGAATGGGAAAGCTCTGCAAATGGGTCTCCAAGAAATCCAAATCTACTATCCTTGCCGCTGCTGGCCTATGAGGGGAAAAAGGGAAAATAGCGGAGTGGGTCAAACTATAAGTCTGGTGAGTGAAAGTAACTACTACTATTTTTAAGCAAGATAAAGATAATAGACTTGGCAACAGTTCTAGTATAAAAGGAAACAAAGGAAAGATAAAACTACGATAAAATACTGTTTTTGATTCTGTTTGCTTGGATTTTTGCACTTGTCTTAAACTGCTTTGATTAGGCTGAATTCCTAATCCTATTTTAATTAGGTTGAAATCCTAATTCTACCCGTTGGTCGGCCTTCTATCTCTGTTGTGCCACTGTGAGCTAGTCCAATCATGTTGGTCCCATAGCAAAAGACACCTGTTTAGCACTTGGAACGCACTAGCGACTTATCTACCCTAATCAATGCCACACGCTCGGTCATCGCTGGTGCACGCTAACTGTCACCCCTCTTGTGACCCCTTACTTACCCTAATCATCATAAGCATGCCTAGCCTCACCTAATTTGTTGTGAGACCATCAGTCCTAGCCTGAAAGGGTCCTGCCCAGCCTCACCTAAGTGTTTTGTGAGACCATCAGTCCTAGTCTGAAAAGGAATGTTGTTGGTACGGGTCCTAACAAACAAAATCTAGTTGCGCCCCTTGCCCAAATCCCCCGATTTGAGCTTCTATCTATTGGCCACTTATTTACCCTGTGCCCCAGCCTCACCTAACTATTGTGAGACCATCAGTCCTAGTCTGAAAGGGTCATGCCCAGCCTCACCTAATCTGTTGCGAGACCGTCTATAAAAACCCTGGTTTTGGAGATTACCTGTTAATAATAAATTATAATGGTAGTTATAATTTAATATTGTGAATTAAAATAAATTGGAGATTTTTAAATTGTTTATGTGGAATAAACAATAAAATTTTGGAATTTAAAATGAGAAAATAAAGTTTGGAACTTTATTTTAGTTGTTTGGGTTAATAATAAATGGGAAATGGTTTTATTTAGAGAAAATGCAACGTTTAATAATTTTGAAAAGAAGTATTTGATTTTTAAAGGTTGTTTGTCTTAAATAATAAGATGAAATTTGGTTTAAAATGCTTTTTAGTTATAATTAAGTGTGCGAAATGGTTTGTAATAATTTTCTTAGCAAGAAAATAATTTGTGTACAAACTGTTGGATTAAAAATAGTGTTTTTGTAATAAAATAGTGTAAATTGTGTAATATTGATAAAAATAGGGTTTTATTAATAAAAATAACTTTTTAGTGTTAAAATAAATTTTATTTTGTTAAAATAACAATTTTATTGCAAACAATTGGTTGTAGATATTTTATTTGGTTAAAAATGAGAAAAACTAGTGTATAAAATTGATAATATAGGTTATAAATACACATTTATTTGTAATTTCTCTAAGTAAAATTGTCTTGGGCCAATTGGGTAGGGTTTCAAATCCATTAACCCTTTCTAGAACTATCTGGTAAAAGAAAAGAAATAAGCCGTACATATCTTTTCTCTCATCTCTTCTTCTCAAACTCACCTTTACAGTAATTAGAAAGAAAGAAAAATGGCTTCCTCTAACTAAAACTCAATTCCACTCAATTTGCTGCAAAATTAAAGAGAAATCAAGAGTGTAACTTGCAAATAGAATCAAATACGGGTAACATAATCCAAATCACTAAATCTATATTCTGTTTATTTTGTTGGAGAAGAAATTTTATCTGTAACTCTTATTTCTTGTTCTGCATGTCCATTGTTCCCAAGTTTCAAGCTCCTACAATCAAATTCAAGGCAAAAGGTTGTATCTTGCAGCTCTAAATCTTCTAGTAAGGTGCTAAGGTGAGTTAAATCTCACATTTCTAGCTAAAGAATCAAATTTGCAAGCAAGAATCTGGGCAAGATCGTTTACTGTAACAATTTATCCTGTTCCATTAGTTTCTGTTTAAAAATCTGCTTCTGGTTGCCTCTTTGTGAATGAATAACTTCTTGATCTCTTGATGAATTGCTGCCGGATCATTTTCGGATCATAGATTAGTCATTGGTTATTGTGCATGCAAAATTTCGTAGCATAAATCCTTCATTTGTTGTGTTAAATTACGTATGAAAATCAGTACGAAGCTTTGCAAATGAAGTTTGGAAATCGCGTGGGCTGGGTCGACAGGCATGTCGACCTAGCGGTCGACCTTCATGCCTCATAGGTCGACCGTACGGTCGACCTATGGGTGACAATGGTCGACCTATAGGTCGACATGTTGGTCGACCTATAGCCTGTATAATTTGGCTCTAAGTTCCTTTGGCTTGTGCCTTGTTCTAGCTTGTTTTGCTATCTATCTTGCTTAATTTTGATGATGTTTTCATGATGTTTTGAGGGCTATGATGCCTACCAATAGGCTAGCTAAATTTTGAGAATTTGAAATTCAAATTTGAATTGAATTTGAGTTGAATTTGAATTGAATTCGAATTGAATTTGAGTTATCGGTTTTGAGGTATTTTCTTTGTATTTCATTGTTTTCGAGCACGGTTTTCTCCAAACAACTTTGAAATAATTTTTAAAATAAATTGGCATTTTAAATAATTATTATATAATATTTTTAAATTATTTTTAAGTTATAAAATCTATTTATTTTCTATAATAAAGGAATTTCAAATATTGGTTTCAATAATCATTTCCGGAAAATAGTTTTAAAAGCTAGTTTTCTCTAATAAATTATTTTAAATATAAAATACACATTTTTTGCACTATTTAAACGTATGAGAAAGAGAATTAAACGATTAAGTAAAAAACTTGGTATGGGGCACGTTATTTTACTGTTTCGGTTAATTCCGGACTTGTACGATCGAAGCTATTAGAGTTATTGATTCTGAGTTGTTTTACCATTTTATGGCGTATTTTGAGTTTTATAATTCCTATTTATAGGAATTATCTGAGATGGACAATATTTGGCGAGTTTTATGGTTTGATATCTCCTATTTTAAGAGTATGGTCGATGAGGACCATTATGATGTATTTTTATACTTGCCGATGACATGAGGCAAGTCCTGAGTTTGAGATTTCTATTTTGAGATTTATGGTTTATGAGAAACCATCATGATGTTTTTACTTGTCGATGAGATGAGACAAGTTATGATGTCTTTTGATACTTGCCGATGAGATGAGGCAAGGTATGATTTTCTGAGATTTATGATTTTATGATGTTTTCTAGTGTGGGATTGACTAGTGGTTAGTAAACCGTTTAGTGAGAACGTGTGGTATGGGATGCAAATTACCACTTTTCGGGTTCCTATCTGGGAGTTTGTGACACATTCACGATGTATGCCAGTACTGTAGACCTTCGGGTCATCACGATGTTCTACGACTTCGGTCGTCACGATGTATTACGACTACGGTCGTCACGATGTTTATGTGACTTCGGTCACCAAGAGAGAGGTACCTATTATACAGTACTGGACAAGAGGTGGCACGTGCGGCATTGCTTCGGCATGCAATCGGGGATCTGGCTAATCTAGGTTTTCTGTGTTTTCTGTTTTATTATGATTTCACCATTTTAAGATGTTTTGTTACGTCGATAGCCTGGAGCTATATGAGATGTTATAAATAAATAAATAAATAAATATATATATATATAGTGATCTCATTTATGATGTTTTGAACTCTTATTGAGTTCCTTGAGTTATGAGTTTGATGATTTCGTGATTTTATAGGATATTCTGGGTTTTGCCATTTTGGCGAGTTGAGTCTGAGTTATATATAATTATACCGAGGAGATGAGGTATAATTGAGTTGGAGATTCTTCTATATTTGAGATTTATATTGTCATTCCATGGCATTCTGAGATTTTGTTTATGCCGATGAGATGAGGCATATTTGAGTTTTGGGATTATCCTATTTGAGAACATTTTATGTGTGCCATTTTGGCGAGAGTTTGTATTGATGATTCTTCAATTTAGGAGATATGGTTCTTCGAATCCATTATTTTTATCTTAGAGATTTCGCCGATGATATGAGGCAAATATGATGCTTAATTGAGTTTTATCACAAAGGTTTCTTCCTTGAGGTTTCATGTACTTAAGTGATATTAGTCCACCTAAGTTATGAACTTGTACTTCTTGTTATTTCTTCTTATTCAAGAAGTAGGACCACTGCTTTTCTTAATGAAGTGGTATCACACTCTTAGTATGGTTTCCTCTCGTTCGAGAGGATACATTACCCTTTCCTCATAATTCTTATTATCGTCTATCCTTACTAAACTGATGTTTTAACTAGACTGACCCGTGTATTTTATACTCAGGTCAAACCGAGTTTGTTTCAGGTTAGACACTTACTTTTGGACTTAGCTTTCCCTTGAAGCTTCCGCATGGATATCTTTCTATCATCTTCTATAGTTATATTCTTTTGGAGTTGCATCTTGAGATGTATATTTATTTGACTCGTGTATATAAAGTGGTCGTCGTACCACTTTTGATGTATCATTTGTGTTGTATTTAGACGTATCATTGTATATGTATATAAATCATTTTGATGTTCTATGATGTGTTATACATTCAGTTGTTGTATTTTGTTCTGATAGATCCGTTAGCCACCTACAGTTTTGTATTAAGTATTTATTGAATATGTCGATCCACTTAAGTTAGAAAAAAAATGTAGTAGAGCATTTATCGACGTATTCAATAGATATTTAAGACAAGGCAATTGATGGTCGCTCCTAATCAGCCATATTCTCCGCATTAGCAGACAATAGTATCCAGTAATACTCTTTGTTAATGTGGGTCTCGGGGTGGGGCATCACACCATCAGTCCTAGTCTGAAAGGGAATGTTGTTGGTACGGTGCCTATTTCTGTTCTTGCTTATCAACTTAGTGTAAGTTCTCAAAATAAGCCTCTTCTGTTATTTCTGCTCTATTTGCTTATTAACTTAATCTAAATCTTAAAATAAGCTTTTTCTATTATCTCTGCAATTTTTGCTTATTAACTTAATTATAAGTTTTAAGATAAGCATTTTCTGTTCTTTCTGCTTAATTATAACCTACGTTATAATTTTTACTCTTCTTTTCTATCTTTTTAGTTATAACCACTAGTTATAAACATGCTTACAAATGTCTTAAATTTGCCTATTTTAGTCTATCTTCTTTTTATTACAGTTCTTCTTATTTTACATCTAATTTCTGTAAATTTAGTGTTTATTCTATATTAATCCATATTAGCGAATTCTATTCTTTTTAATTTATTCGCGTAAAAAGAAATAAAAAGAAACTAACATTTACAGGCTAAATTCTTGTGTAAAACGGATGTAAATAAATGCAAATAATAGTAAATAACTGTAAATAACTGAATAAAATAGTTGAATAAAAATAACTGAATAAAATAGACTAAAAAGAACTTTAAAAACTAGCTGTAAATAACTTATATAGAAATTGTCTCAAAATTGCAGAAAAACTACAACTATTGAGAACCCTATTATTTTAAATTACTTAAAAATATAAAATAATTACTAAACACTCACCTATGGTCCTTAGCTCGAGTCCTTGGCCTTCTCGTATCCACTTCTTGGGTGTAAAATATTTTAATTAAAATGATCTCCTCCCAAGAAAAAATTTCTTTTTAGGGTCCAGCCTCAGGCAATGAACCCAATTGGGAGAAAATCTGAATGAGAAAAATAACTAGGTCTAGGGTCTTATTTATAGTGTCACTTAGGGATCTCCGGCCGTTAGATTTGAAGATTAAATCTGGTGCAACCACGTCATAGGCTTGCTGAGAACCGTCGGATGGAAGTACAAACGCACAGGATTGAAGAAAATTGGAAAATGACGTGTTCGAACTAACCTGGACAAACTTGCATACAAAGGAATAGGCGGGTCGACCCATATATGTTGAGGGTTGACCTAGCTATGGTGAGGGTCGACCTGACCCTTTTTTTTCTTTCTTTTAATTTCTAAATTCTTGTTTAATTCATATCTTCTTCGTTTTAGCTCGGATTTTGACAAACTATATACGGAAATTGACCAGAAAATTACAACGGACACAATGGTGCAACTCCCATGGCTCAATTATGACAATTTCTCAAACTTATTTTATTATTTAATTAATTCGTTAATTAATTATTATAGCTCAAATTTTGGGTTGTTACAGCTTACTTCCAAAGCTCGAGGAGGATGGATCCGACCATCCACAACCTTGACCAATTCCTTGTTCCCAGAGTGCGAACAAGATCCTGATACTCAAACAAATGTGATTGACCATCTGTCAACTGACTCTAGATTCCCGAAGTGTGAACTAGAGTATAAACATTAAATGGGTGTGATCGACCGCCCGTAAAATAACTTATATCCCCAAAGTGTGGATGCAAACACTAGCAAGCGAGCGAGTGTGATCCGAGCATTCAAACTCGTGTCACTTTAACTTTGTTCTGACTAAGTTAAATCAAAGTCGGTGAAGGCGGTGGACGACTGCCAACTGAATACTTTAATTCTCCCCAGAACTAGGAGCATAACTCAAGTTCCAGCCGCTGACCGAGACAGCACAACGTTGGGACTCGACTTAACGTTTGATTATGACCTGAGGCCATGACTTCAGGACTTAAAGACCGGACTCAAGTTCAACTCAGAGACTAAAGCTTCACGAGTACACTGAATGGAAATGTGAGTGCTAAAATACTTAGACAAATGAACACAGAGTCATACTAAATTCAAAGGAAAATTTTATTCACGCTATTCTTTGAGAAAGTAAGTACAAAATCTATTCAAAGAATTCCTATAAATGGGGGCTAAGCCTGCATCTATACATGGCCTAGAAAAAGCAAAAGAGAAGCTTATTCTAGCCATCTACAAAAGAGGAATAAAAAATGCAAATCTACGCCTTCGGTTTCTTCTTGACTATCTTTGGCGTAGATCCGCCCGAACTACCACCCGGACCTCTCTTTGAACCTTTGCCTCCCGGGCTCGCTCTAGCTGGCTTGTCTCCGGCCGGGGGAATCGACGCAGTCTCTTCTTGAGAACTCACATGGATTGAAGTGTCCTCTGTGTGTGGAACCGGTGGAATGGTGGCACTCTCGATGTTAGAAGAATGAGGCGCGCTGGTCTCAATAATGGTGCCACTTGGAGAAACCACAAGAATAGGGGTCGGAACGAGACCTGCCATGCCTCTGCCGGCTCTACGAGCCTGCTCAATCTCGGCTTTGATTTCTTCCATTATCTATTCCTCCCGGTCCGCGCGCTCACCCATCGAAATGTTGCCAATCGGACCCAAGTAGCCTGTGATAATTACATCTTCATCTACATTGAAAGGCACTTCAATACTCGAAACGCTTTGATAGCCGAGGAGCGCTTCCATTAGTTGATCATCAACCACGTAGCTACCATCAAGTGTCTCCCCAACCGAAGAAGTAAATGTTACTGTTGTGGCCTCCGTAGTTAATGCCTCCTACTCGTGGTGGATTTCTTGAATTGCAGGAGGGTCGGCCGGTGCAGACCTAAGACTGAATGAAGATAAGAGAATATATTAGTAATATCATCTGATAGTGCTTCTGCATTTTGAGGAATAGGAGAAGTGTCCAGAATACCTTCCTCAAGTTGGCTCCCAGGTTGGGCCGACGGGCCTTCCGAGCTGCGCTCGGTGATCGGAGAGAGATGCAGCCTATCAAGGTCATACTCCGGGACGACCGGAGGATCAACAAAGGAAGTAGGCTTAGGTTAAGACGCTGAAGGCACTTCGGAACCAACTCCGCGATGTTCACTCCCGGATCCTTCTCCAGCCTACGGATGCTTAGCGGCCAGGTCCTCTCTCTGAAGCACGATTGCCGTCTCATGGAGGACTTTAGGCTCATCTCCGACCAGCACTTAAGTTTCTAATTCAAACTCATCGACGGTTGCAGCATTATGGATCACCTTTTCATCTTCAAGCAAGCGGTTCCAGGCCTTGTATAATTCGAAAGGATAGTCCTCGCCGAGTCTGTTTAGGTTTCGATTTCTTAGAACGTTAGCATTGTAGGTGACCAAAAGATCTTCAAATTTGTTTTCCATCCTAGCCTCTAAAGCTTTTTTTCCCTTTCCACCCTAGCGTCGGCTTCCTTGGCCTTTTAATTCGCAGCGTCCCTCTCTTCCCTAAGTCTAACCGCCTCCTCACATGCCTCCTGGGCCACTTTGTTAGCTTCATCTTTCTCTTTAAGGGCCTCAGTCAACTTTGCTTTCAGCTCATCAACTTCTTCCGTGCAGAGTCCCTTTCCCGAATAATGACGGTGTTACGGTGACCCATCTCCTGCACTAAGTCCATATGAGTCTTTCTCATGTTTTCATGGACTTCATGGCTTCCTCGACTCTTTGGCTGGTCTCAATCTAGGTTTTTCCCAAAGACTCAATTTCATTGGTAAGCACTTATATTATTTTTTCCTTATGAGAGAGATCACCTTCTAATTTCTCGATAGCCTTGGCCCGCTCAAAAGACACAGCCGAAACCCGTTCTGCCGTCTTAACCCATTCGTGATATTGGCTATATGCGTCACGCACATAGTCCTGCACTAATTTCTCTATGTCACTTGGGATTCTTTTCAAGTTAGGGGAAAGTGGAAGCCATGGAAACATATGTTCAGAAAATCTTTCTTCAGCTTGCCGATGCGGATGATTCCCTCCCCCGTAGGCTCTATTGCAGTTTGTTCCACGACGAAAGGGGCTTGTGTTTCAATTCTACGGCGCTGATCCTGGATTTTGGAGCATGAGACGGTGCTACTTGGTGTGCAGATTCATAAGATGGACTACTGGAGCCAGATGGTTTTGAAGGTCCCTTTGATGGTGGAGATCTCGACCGAGAACGGCGCCTGCTCTGATATGATCTTTCCTTTTCTCTATCGTGGCGCTCGCATTCCTAACTAGAATAATAGTCACAACCATAGTCCCTCTCGCTCTCACAGCGATATGACTTGTAGCGCGATCCAGATGAATTGCTCAAAGAGCGGAGATTACTAAGCATGGATCCTTACTTCACCATCATGACTGCAAAATGAAAAGAGGAATAAAGTTAGTTATCGCCAAAGATAAAGAAGCATGTGATGAGATGTCGTGTGATGCCGTGAAGTGTGTGTATGCATGTGCAACCCCCCCCCCCCCCCCCCCCCGCAACCGACCGGTTGTAGTAGCCCTGCTTATTGGAGTTGTCTTCCCTATGTCTATTGAAGGTAGGTCTGCACCAGTTGTTTATGGGGAGTGAACCCCTCTAGCCCAGGATCAGGGAATGACAATATCTCATCCGAGATAGGAATGTCTGACAACCCTTTCAATGAACCTTCCATCTGCGGAGAAGAGGTCTCCAGACCTATAGAAGTTGCAACGGGCTGAGTTGTCTCAATTATCTTTTGCCTCTTAGCTTTGTGGACGAGATTGTTGCCCTTTCTTTTTGATTCTGATGACCGAAGGCCCTGCGGAGGCACGACCACAGGCTCATGTCTAGCTGCTATACTCTCATCATCGCCCAATTCGATGATTGTGACTCCAGGTGCACTCTGAGCTCCCTCGACTGGGGGTACGATAGGAGCCCATCTTCCACTGTGTCTTATTGGGCCCACTCTGGGAACCCCAGTCAGCCCAATACTCTGACCTCTCTCTATGAGCCCGATAGTGATCAAGTTATTGTCAGTAAGAACTTCGTCTATTTCTCTAAGTTCGGTAGGCACCGCTTGGAGTGTCCTCACTATCTCTTTAAACTGTGCTCCTACGAGCCATGGAATAGAAGTTGTGAAAGAAATGCAGTAATGGATTCAACATCGATTTATATTACCCAGTTAATTGACGAAGAAGTTAAAGCACTTACGTCTGACCAACCATCGCCTAGCGAACCCCGTTGGGCATCTCACAAAGAACCACTCTATCTTGAAGTAGCTCAGTTTACTCCAAGTACCTGCCACCACTTGGCAGTTCCTGACCGCTTCCAGAAAAGTAAACGACGGATTGTCCCCCTGACTCTTAACATTGAATAAGTATCTGATTTCATCAACGGTCGGGGTTCGAAGGAGATGCTCTATAAATATGATGTATAGACTATTGAGAGGCGCGTATCCATTGGGATGCAGTTGAGAAGGCGTGATCCTCAAGAAAAATAGTACGTCCTAAATGAATTAGTTAAACGGAGGCAATGTCCCAGCTACGCACATGAATCTATTGCACGCGGTAAACCCTCCGGGGGATTATGCCACTACGCCATAAATGACCTTCTGCAACATTTTTGCAAGGTGTTGCCAGCTAAAATGTTGCGATAGCTATAGAATTTTGGTCCTACTGCAACGTTGTATTTTTGGTGTTACCTTAGCCATAGAAATGTGTTGCTCTAGCTAAACAAGTGTAACACGATGCAACATTTTTATATAGTGTTGCCATAGATGTTTTCAGATTAATAAATTAAAAAAAAAATTACACCTCAGCGATCCACACCACCATTTAAAACAAAATCTCAACCGTCGATTCACACCATCGATCCACACCTTACCAATTTCCATTTCCCGCTTTACTTTTCACTCATCCGCTTTCGTTTCTCACCCCCAATTTTCCAATCCCTAATTTTTATTCCGCTCCTCCTTGTTTCTTCGATCTGGAGAATAACTGGCTTTGCTTTTATTCCTTGTCGGCCATATCAATTTCCGTTATTTTCTTTCGCCTCGCGTCAGTTTTCCTCACTACTTCCGGATTTGCGATTTTGTTCAGGTTTTTGGCGATTCTGGTGATTCGAGGTAAGGTTGTGGGATTGCGATGGTTCAGGGAGTTGCTGATTTGGTCGCAATTTCGTGGTTGGGGCCTGATGTCAGAGTGGCAGGGGGTAGTCGAATTGGTTTCGGTGAAAACTAGGGCACGCGATTCTAATTGCTTTGATGCTCTGATTGATCGAATCTAGTGTGAGAAACGTTCCTGGTAGCTTGCTCCTTCGTTCTCCTTGATTGATTGCTCGAATTGCTTTGACTTCGTCGTCGGGTGCGATGTGATATTATTTGGTATGTTTTCTGCCTTCAGGTTTACTTGAATATTCTTGATATTGGTTACACTCGCACGCTTTTGCCGATGATGAATTGGGATTTATTTATAGGCTTTATTTCCTATAATCTCGAGTTTAATCTTTCTGTTGGACTTTGAGAAATCTGGTATGTTGGATTGCAATGATGAATACAAACATATGTGTGTTGAGCTTTGTTGGTTTTGCTTGGTCTGGACTGAACTGGTACCATGCTAACCTTGTTCTTTAACATGAACTGATGCTCCTCTGTATATCATGTTACTACCTAGGTTTCTCTTGTACATGCCTGATGCATTCACTGTTTTTGCTTGATGGGCTGCCTATGTGTACTGCTGTGTTTCTTGCAATGGCTTGTCTATATTTTGCTGAACCTGGTTCTTGTTTGTTTTGTTGGTTGCTTGGCCCTGAGTTGAATCCAGTCGATGACTCGGGTTTGACCTTGTGCCGTGTCCTTTTTTTGGCTTGTCTACATATCTAGCTGCACTTGAGTATGAACTTGCACTTGAGTAGTTGCACTTGAGTAGTTTCTTGTACCAAGCCTTATGATGCATGTATGTTCATCCATGTACATGCATTTCTTGGTCATGTTATGTTGCTTGCTGTGTTGAGTACTACTTTGTGCACTTGGCTTCTCCTTTGTGCATTTTTGCCTGAACTGTTGCTTGCTGTCTTCCATACTGCCTTGTATCCATGTGTTGCATTCATGTTTGGCTTATGCACTTATGAAAAGAAACAACCCAAATACCTGAGGCAAATAATATAACAAAAACATTTTCATTTTCTGTTCGAGTTAAATATTATTTTCCAGATTACTGCTTTTGAATTATATGTGACAGGTATTGAAGACTGGACAGCTGGATATAAGCTTGAAGACAGAGTCAAATCAAATGTGCATGAAGTCAATCATCGAGGAGGTGTTCAAATTCGCAGGAGGTGTTCATTTCTGCATCATTTTACGTCGTTTCAAAGAAGGCTCGATCTTCCGAAATCGGATGAATCGGGCGGTGCCCACTTGTTATTTTCAAAGGTCGATCCCCGCCGGGACTGCGGTGCCCCGGACCCCCGCCGGCGCTGCGCCCGGACCCGCTTCTCGCCTCGCCTTCGGCTCGGCACTCGGCTCGCCTTCGGCTCGGCATATATTTGTCAGTGTCGGTGTCTGTATAAATTGAAACTGCATATGTAATGAGTGAACTGAGTGATGTAGTGAGGAATATCTGTATATGTGAATATCAGTGTTATATATCATTGAATTGTAAAATAGTGGAGTCTGGAATTTGTACTATTTCAAATGTTGAAATAAAATATTTATTTAAATAAATTACTGTTTAAATATCAAATTCTGTGCAATAGCATTTTATTAAATAAAATATTTATTTTTATTAAAAAATCAAATATGCTCTACATTGTGGGCCCCACAAATTCAAAAAGTTCATATCTATAGCAACATTTTGGAATGTTGCTATAGATACCTATGGGTGTTGCCATAGACCCAAATAGGGTTCTATTGCAACAATATTACTTATGTTGCCTTAGATAGTCAAAATGTTGCCTTTGAGGTCTAAGGCAACGGCAAAAATTGCATCACCCTAAAAGTGTTGCCATAGACCTATGGCAACATTTTTCGGGCCTGAGCCAACATTTTTTTTGTGTTGCAGTAGGCCATTTATGGCGTAGTGTGCGCTCTATCTTCTGGCCTCGGTAATAGAACTTCTTCCAAAGATAGTCCATGCCTAAGACAGATTCTACCTAGCATTTCCTTTGAAATCTTGGACCGAACGGAGTCCTCCAAATTCAAAACCAACACTGCACCAGGTAGTTCATCCGGAGCAGGATTCACTTTGTTTGCCGCGACAACCGGCCTTTCGATTCTAGGAAACGGGGGGCTTTGAACTTCATGTTGCTCCGAGCTTCCAGGATCCATAGCTATTGAACTCAGTAAGAATCGTTATTAGATGGAAAGAAACCTGCGTTCCCCCCGGTGCAAAGTGAGTGACCGTGTTGTGTGTGAAGTGCTACATAATACTCTAAATTTCTACAAGTTTGAAAGATGGTAAAGCGACAAGACTTCGAGATTCGACCAGAGTAACCGTCATCGCTGACCGTCTCAACCGTGCTGACCGTCTTCGAAGAACGATCCATGTTAAAATTGGTTATGTTTTTCAAGTTACAGTTCCATCGACGAGCTTTGAAGGGTAGTCATATATGCAATTTTATAGTCAAGTCCAAGTATGCAAGGCTAAAGCTCGTCAAAGTTAAGTGTTCGAGTATGCAAAATGCAATTGCTTTCGTATCCATCATGGTTCGAATTGGATCGTTCCCCTGAAGCTGGAGTTTGTATCGATCCAAGACTTGGACCGATAACTTGTTCGTATCCATACATTTCGTATCGATAGCTCATTCGTATTGATCATCTTCGTGTCGATCGATTCGTATCGATCCAAGGCAATTAGTTTCGTATCCATCAATCTACATCAATGCAAATTTCCGCAATTCTCAGATCGATCATGGAGGCAGCCTTCCACCTCCTCCTATAGATATGAATTTGAGGCAAAAGCTTGAAGTCAATGATCCCATCAGCTCCATCCAGTGCTCTCCTTCTTCCCCAAGCCTCCAAGTCGCCATTAACTACTTCCTCAACCTAACCCTAGCCCCACTCCGGCACCGGCGGCACCGGAGTTGGCCATCGCCGTGGACGAAGTAGCGTGAAAGCTTGAATATCATCGCTTTAAGAATGGTTTTAACCGATCGATTACCTAGTTTGAAGAATTTGGATTAAGGATTGATGATTGGCTGTTTGGAAGATGAAAGATCTGTAGTCTTTCTTTTCTTCAATCGATATGAAATAGCAAAAGCAAGTGAAAAATTTTCTAAGTACGAAATCAATTTATACTCCTTCATATCGACCTAAGGGACGATTCGTATCCCAATCATGTAAACCGATAGAAGCGGTCAACTCCAATCGATATGAAGAGCATTGCACAATCATGTCTAGATCGTTCATATCCATCGTTACGAAGAATAACTTTCGTATCCATCAACACGAGTCAATGTGAAGCCCGGCACTTCGTATCCATCGATGCGAATCGATCCAAGGCCCTATGTTTTGTATCCATTGATACGAAGAAAATACTTATAAATCTCGTGTCCATCGATAGAAGTACTCTTTATGTATTTCTATCTCGTATCGATAACCATCGATACGAAGCTCATCTTCATACATCCCAGATCGATCCAGGAAAGGATAGATACGAAGAAATGGATCAAAAACAACCATCAATCATTGCTGCAACTCAGATTTCACATCGATCCAGGAGAGGATCAATACGAAGCTCGATCAAAATAAGAAAAAAGAACTTGACAATGACCCATGAATGTGCAAACATGAACGGGAGTCAGGTTAACATACGTGCATGTATGCCGTATTAACATTAGATTTTCAAAGTTAACAGGAATTGAGTGCTTTCCTGGTGAAAACCAGAATGATGAACAACAAATTGCTAGCACTCGACCTTCAGTTGCAACACAAAAACTGCATGATCGTTGGCAGTCTACAACTCAACATTTATACCACTGGAATTCTACTAAAGGTCACATCACCTGATGAAAGAATGACAACTGTTCAGCAAATCAGATAGAATCTTTTCATAATAGAGATTGCGGCTTTTCAAAGCATGTCATGTTCACACAGGACATACTTTGGGGGGCAAATGTTATCCCACCTTTTGGCAAGACCGTGACAACAAGGACTTGACTAAGGACCGAAGACAATCCGGCCCGGAGATCAGTTGTCTACGGGTCCACGATGGATACAGGAAAACTTGGTCCGAGTCCAGATCGAGCTACAATTAGCATGGTATGACAAGCAAAACTATAAAAGGCAACATTCCAAATTTCAAGTCAATCGGAGTACGTATGCTCAAGATATGGATCGATCAAAATCCACGTGAAGCATGTCTATTTCGTATCAATCCATCTAGCAAATTTCGTATCCATCAACCTATATCCATCATTTCGTATCCATCCAGATCGATAAGAAATGAGCACTAGTCCACCACTCAGCATCCATCATTCATATCCATCAGATTTCAATAGCTTTTAGCACTTCCTATATCGATCGAAGTCAACTCGTACAACAGCTATACATTTTGTATCGATCCCATATCTGATCGATACGAAGATAGGCCAAGCGTCGATACGAAACCATGGACAAGCATCGATACGAAGAGCAATGTATAAGATGGATATGAAGGAAGAGGTCAATTCGAAGGAAACGATCTTTAAGTGTGAAATATGGATCTCCACAAAACACTCGCGCTACGTCATCGATACAAAGTCCATCGATATGAAGTGTTCAGCCTAGCTAGAAAACCCAATCTTGGATCGATCATATCTCTCAAACTACAAGTCCAAATAGCATGAAATTTTCACAGAAGCTTACATATCAACTCAAGAACGCCCATGATCGATCGCAGCCCTATTGTGCCATTTCTTGATCGATACGAAGCAGGTATGTATCGATCAGGATCGATCCCAAACAACTCTAGATCGATCATGTAGGCTCGAGATTTGAGGCAGATATTTCTAGATCTACTCCTATAAATAGCACCTTTACGCCAACTAAAAAAGGACTCTTGGTACTTCTATGTTGCTGCTCTGTTGAAACTCCATTGTAACTTGAGTACTAATTATCGTATTGTTGTAAATCAGTTGAGAATCATCAATAAACATCAAACTCTTCAAAGTGGACGTAAGGTGTAACGCCGAACCACTATAAATTCTTGTCTTTTTCTAGTACTCCTTACTTTTCTTGGTGTGATTGTTAGATTAGCCTCATTTTCCATTTAATTTTTTCATTCTAATCTCTTCAATTACATCCGACGAGTGTTGTGCCCAATTTTGGTGCAAACGCATATCACATGTTTTGTGGTACACGATGTACTTGTACACGATTGGTTGCAAAAATTGGTTGTATGATAATTGGTTAGATAGTTTAGAATGGTGCGCGCTATGTTATATGGTACAATCCTTGAGAAATTTCAGGGACGTAATTCTTTTAAGGGGGAGAATGTAACATCCCATAAAATAAACAGTAATCAATTAAAAGAATTAATTAATAAATTATTATGGCTCAAAAATTGAATTTGAGAAAACGTTAGAATTTAGCCACGAAACTTGAATTATTGTGTTCGAGGCGATTTTTGAGCAACTTTCATACATAATGCTTCACAATCGTTGTTCAAACGAAGAAGTTATCGAAGTTCCAAGATTTCGAATCGAAAATAATTCAAAACGGAATTAAGGAAATTAAAACTAATAAATAATAATAACTTTAAGAATAACATAAAATAATAATAAATTACCGACTCACCACTAGTCGACACCTAAGTAGAGCCAGGCAACTGCAAGCGGTCGACCGCTCCAATCGACCGATCGGTTAGGGTTGAAGCCTACTTGAAACTTGGCAAAATGGTCCGGATTTAATAAATAATAATCTATCAGATAATTGACTTCAATCCCTATAAATATAGGCCTAGCCCTTTACCTTTCTTCTCATGTTCTCTAAATAGAGTAGCACAGCTCTGCCATTCTTCCTTCTCCACTATTTCAAAAAATTATAAAAATATTACATATATGTTATCCGGCATTTTGACCCGGCTATATTCGAACTGATTGGACAATTTAGATTCGACTTTCGTCAAGGTTAGTAAGTCCAAAGCAATGATTATAGGGTCCAAAAGTCAAGTACAGATGGTAATATGAAGCCGTGATCGAACGCAATTGAGAGAAATACAATAGAAAACGGCATGTTCCTCGAAGCAAGTGCAATTCAATAGAAAACAATCAATATCTCAAGATCCATAAGTCCAATGCATATGAAATTTTGTGAGTAAGATGTCGGGACCCTAGGGAGCCTACCCTAGGAATCGCGCCTTAAAAGGATGAAATAAGAGGGATCTGCCCTCTTCCCTCAATAGGGATCGGCTGAAATCAAAAGACAACTCACATTGAAGCAAAGATCGAGAAATGACTCAAGTTCTACTAATCTAATTGACATGAAACTTTGAGGCTAAGCACATAACAACATGGGAAGTATGGACGAATCTTTCACGACGCAACCAGTAAGCAGTATGCCAGTTTCTCTATTTTCGGATAGTTCCTTTCAGCTCCCATTAATCGTTTGCTGACGTAATATACCGGCATCTGGATTCGATCCTCCTCGCGAAGCAATGCAGTACTTATAGCGTGTGCCAATACGGCCAAATAAATGTATAAATCCTTATGATCCATCGGCTTTGACAAGATGGAGGGTCTCTCCAAATGATTCGCCAAAGCTTGAGACGTGTCTTTACAATCCTGCATCCATTTGAAATTTCTTTTCCCTTTCCTAATCAAATGAAATAAAGGAATGCATTTGTCGATTGCTCTAGAGATAAATCGGCTTAAGGCAGCGACTTTCCCATTCGAACTCTACACTTGTTTAATAGTCCTTGGCACTTGGATATCGTGGATAGCCTGAATCTTCACGGGATTAGCTTCTATTGCACAAGCATTAATAATAAAGCCCAAGAATTTCCTTGATGCAACACCAAAAGAATACTTCAAAGGATTAATTTCCATTTTGTAATGTCAGAGGATGTCAAACATTTCTACCAAGTCTCTAATGTGGTCCCTTGATCGTCGTGACTTCACGAGCATATCATCCACATACACTTCCATTTTTTTCGATATGATCTTTAAACATCATGTTGAGTAAGTGCTGATAAGTCGCTCCCGCATTCTTTAATCCAAACAGCATTACTATATAGCAGTACAATCCAACATCAGTAATGAAAGCGGTATGGTCTTGATCGGGAATATGCATCGGGATTTGGTTATATCCCGAGTATGCATCCGTGAAAAATAGCAATTCGTGTCCTACCGTTAAATCTACCAGCTGGTCGATACTTGGAAGGGAAAACTGTCTTTTGGACATGCCTTGTTCAAATCTGAATAATCAATACATGTTCTCTATTTCCCATTTGCTTTTTTCACAAGTACGGGATTAGATACCCATTTAGGGTATAGGGCAAGGCAGATAAACCCATTGTCTTTTAGTCTATCCACCTCCTCTTTGAGAGTGGCAGATCTCTCCAGATCCATGCCGAGTCTTTTCTATTTCACCGGGACATGCCTCGAGTCGATATTCAATTCATGGCTCACAATAGCAGGCGAGATTCCACACGTGTCAGAGTGAGTCCAAGCGAACATGTTTAGATTCGCTCGAAGAAAACCAGCAAGTTCTTTTATCATTAGGGAGATAAGCTTTGACCCAACCTTTAGGACTCGTGATGGGTCGTCGTGGCTAACCGTGATATCAATTATCATCTCAGCTGGTGCAGTCTTAGTCTCTTTGGGCTCCTCTTCATCATCTCTTTGATCTATATATCTATAGAACTGACTGTGGCACCCGAGCTAAGGCACGGGCGCTAGTTGTCAATCTTAGGTAGCTTGGATGCGGACAGTCTTGTCCACACCCATACCTATTTCTTTACACTGACATCCCTAAACTCAACTACATAACAGGCACTTCTAGTCGCCTGATCACCGTGAACAACTCCAACGCCGTTATCTGTCGAAAACTTCAAAGTCAAACACCATGGGCAAGAGCTGTCCAGAATTCAGCTAGGGTCGTTCGACCCAGGAAAACATTGTATGGAGAGTCAACATCCAAAACAACGAACGGTAAGATCCTCACTCTCCTTCGTTCACCTTCTCCCAACTTTACAGGTAATTCCACATAACCAACAGCTTCAATTGCAACACCGTTAAAACCATGTATACGAGCTTTAGACGGTTTTAAATCATTGGCTTCCATCCTCATTTGATCAGAAGCATTTTTAAATATTATATTTATTGAACTTCCACAATCAATCAATATCCTTATCACCAAAGCGGGATCATGGCCAAAATGACCATTGGGTCGATTGTTGGAGCCTCTACCTTATATGCATCTCTGTTCCTAAACACAATATCATCCGCCATTGTGTGTTGCTGTTTTATCGGAGCTCCATCTTCCATATTCGAACAGCATTCAAAATCCATATGCCTAATCGTGCTAGCATAGTGCTCCATCTCTTGTCAACTCTTATATGCTAGGTGCAATCCTCTGACTATCGTATTTATCACCGGTCTGCGCAGGCTCCTCGGCCCTACGTGGCGGTTGTCCTCGGTTGGGGTCAGATGTCCCCTGCCTACAATCCTGCAGGGATTTCACAAACTTTTGTAATTTTCTTTCTTGAATCAGCTTTTCTATAACATCCTGGAGATGCATGCATTCATTGGTACTGTGCCTATGGAACTCATGAAACCGATAATTTTTTCTTGGTTTGTTTCTGCTTCTCTATTGATTCTTTCGGAGATGGTTTCCTATACTACATGGAATTGCAAGTAGACAGATAGATATTCTCTAAGGACGTATTCAATTGCATGTAAGTATTATACATCAGAGTCCTAAGCTTTCCTCTTTTAGAATCCCTCTTTCGTTCACGGTTCCTATCTCCACCACCCTTTTGCTAATTTGGTTTATTCTAGACATTCACTTGGACTTTTCCAGAACTGTCATCAGACGGTTTTATTGCAATGTTACTTTGTACTCCCTCTCCACTTGGTCCCGCAACATTCTTTTTTCTAGAAGTCTTGGCTTCCTCCTTTCTCAAATATAAGCCGCTTTTGCATAAAAGCGCTCCAATGTTGTGGGTGGCTTACCGGCTAACCAATCTCCAAACTCAGACTCTGGATCAATCCCTCTTGTCACGGCTATGAGTATCGCATCATCATTTGGAATACTGACCTCCGTAACAGCTGTATGAAATCTCTCCAAATAATCTTTCAACGACTCTCCTAGATCCTGAATCATGATGGAAAGGTACATCACATCTTTGGGACGAGTCGCGTGCATCTAGAACTGCTCCACAAACTTAGTTGCCAAATCATCGAATCTAGAAATTAATCGTAGGGGTAGTCTCGTGAACCACATCATCGCTATTCTAGAGAGAATTATGGGAAAGCATCTACACTTAATCGCATCATCCACTCGCGTAGAATCCATCAGCCATTTGTATCTCATGATGTGCTGCCTGGGGTAGGTTTTTCCCACGTAGGCGGATGGCATGTTGAACCTCCTCGCATATTCCGCATGTAAAACATTATCAATAAACGGGTTATGGCTTCTCGAAACTCCCCAGTCATCGCTAGTCAAGCCCTGGATCTCTCTCACCAGCTGTTTGATCATTGCCAATAGGATGGTTGGTGCCAAGCGGTGGTCGCGCTTCACCTCACGTGAATGGTCCAGTCGATGTCTACGAGTCGTTTCACGCCTTCTTGGTTCACCATCTTCCCGATGTGTATCTCGTAAATTCACTTCATCGTCATTCGCGGGATGTAACACCCCATATTTTTAGTAACATTATTTAGGATATTTAATTAGCTAAATTAAATAAAATAATGTGATGATTATGGGATTGCGATTTGTGATAGGTAAGGGTAGTCGTGCCACATACAAATGAACTAAAGAATTAAAATGTTAAGGCAAATAGAAAAGGGGCAAAGTTGGAATAAGAGTATTCTAATATCCTAAACCCTTAACCCCATCATTCTCACATTCATTCTAAATTCACAAAAAAAATACAAGCTAGAGGTCGGCCACCATAAAGAAAGGCAAAGAGAAGATTTCAAGAGGAAAAGCTTAAGCAACTTAATCAAGATCAAATCTCAAATCCTTGATATCAAAACTAAGGTGAATATTGGCTACATCTCACGTTTTCTAATGATTTTCGGTTTTAAGGTCAAACCTGATTTATCTTGTAAGATTATGCCATGTTTTGAATGATCAAATGTTTGTATATGCTTGTTGACGAATTATGCTTATTCATATAGGTTTTATGATATGTTTTAATGTGAAAACCCTATAAAATGATATCCAAATGCCTTGCAATTTTAGATTTAGATCAGAAATAATATTTTAGAGATGTGTTTCAATTTTCATAATTTTTGAATTTATGTGGATCTAATATAAATTCTAGTGAAGAAAATGATTATTTGGGTTTAAAATAATTTACGGTTAAATTATTTATGTTTTAGGTCTGAAATTAATATATGTTGGAAAACATATTAAAGATGATTTTCTGGAATTTTTGAAGAATTTTCCTAAGTGTTTTATTAGATATATAAAATTATTTAAAGTATGGAACTTAAATGTTTTATATATTTATAAAAGGAGAAGGGGTATTTTAAAAATAAATAAAATTGTTTATTTCTGAAATATTGGCAGCACTTTATGGAAAAGAATTTAGCAACCAATAATATTTTGACAAACAAGGCAGGTTAGTTGGAAAAAATTGCTTTTTAAAGTTAAAGTTAGTTTTACATGCTTTTAGCATGTTTCGCAACTTTTGTCACCTAGGTTCCAACTTAGTAGCTCCGCCACCAGCACCATCGAAACCAATGCGCATGGCAACAAAGACTTGGTGCACAGCGAATTGGACTTAGATGGATGGTACTGGGCAGAAGCTATGGGTTTCGAAGGGGTCGAAGCGTGCCTTTACTTTTAAATGGAAAACGCACCTACTTTGCTTTTGAAGGATATGCTTTCGACTTTGTTGGCTTCCGACTGGGTCAAATTGTTTAAAGGAATGGTTTCGAATGGAGTTGCGCCTTTGTTTTAAGTAAATGCTTTCGAATGGGGTCGAAACCCCTAGCTGCCGCTTTTCTACATTTCGAAGCAAATGGTTTCGGAAGGTATACTTTGTTTTAAAACCCAAGTCGCTTCTCCAAAGCTTTTGGAAGGTTGGTTTCGACACCAACACTTATTTACTTAGGAAATGCTTTCGAAAGAGTGCTTTCGATTTAAATGTTTTATGACCCTTTTTGCTCTGTTGAAGGTAAAACCCAAAGGTTTCGAAAGAGATGGTTTTCAACGGTTTCGAAAGGTGTTTCCACATGTTACAAATTGAACCCAAAAGCTTTCGAAAGGTTTGATGTTTTAATGGTTTCGAAGGGGTGGTTCCCCAATGGTTTTGAAAGGTTTTAAAGGAAAGGTTTTTCCAATGTTTTCGAAAGGCAATGTTAACAGCTTTAAAGATAGGATGTCTAAGGTTTTAATGCTTTTGAAGGTATGGTTTTTCAATGTTTTCGAAAGGAAGATTATGAACGGTTTTGGAAGGAATGTTTTGGCCTTTCGGCCTAGGTTATAAAGAAGGGTTTACTTGGTTTCGAAAGAGGTACTTTCAATGGATTCGAAAGGGGTACTTTCAAAGGTTTAAATGTTTTCATCAACAAAGATTTGAGTAAAGTATGTATAACATAGCAAGGTGGTTTTGAGTAAAGCATAGAGTATATATTTTCCTTGTTTAAGTTTGATTTAAAGGTTTTAAATCAATTTGAGATGAAAAGGTTTTCAAGGAAAATTTAAGGGAAGATTACCCTAAGTAAAATGACTCAGATATTTGTATACTAGATGGGACTGATATAGGGTCGCGCCCTATACATTAGCTATTAGCCCCTAGCTAATTTAGTCCAAAATTCCGGTGTGTAGGGCTTTGTCACAGGTAAGACTAAAATGATGTTACACATAGAAAGGAATATAATTGTACAGAGATAGGTTACTAGTGAGCCCGCAAAACCATTAGGATCAGTTGACCTGGAGAAAGTAAGTTAGGGACAGATCGTCCAGAAGAGGAGTATCTAACTGAAGTTAGATTATCTGTTTATATTGTCTGGTAGGCCCGAGTCAGCCAAAGTTTAGTAGTTAGCCAAACAAAACTATAATGTTCGGACAGATAGTCCATTTGTTACCTGATATGTATGTTTACATGATAATGTTTTACAGTTTTAACCCGTTTTGGTTGCAGGATTATGATTTGCAAAAGATATGTTTTAAAGGGATATTAGTCAGGGGAAACCCGTTCCGCTAAGCGGCATGGTCTCACTTAATACCAAATAACCGAGATGTATAGTATTATTTACACCAGGATTTATGTCTGACTTGAAGTTTGTGTTTATTCCCTTAAACTCTCGGGTGCTCAAAATTGATTTGAGTAGGCTAAGGGTTGAGGTTTACATGTTATTAGTAGGTTAGCGAATAAAGCTTCCAAAGACGAGCAGGTGGCTGACAGATAGCTATTTATGAGATGCTGTTTTATTTTTTTAATTCCGCTGTGTTGTATTATGTCAGTATGACTATATAGTACTATGGTCAATCAAGGAGGCATCATCATGTGTCGCTCTTAGTGTATTTTGTAATAATTATATTTGATCTTCACCTAGGAAACGATTATGGGATTATGTAATGGAATATGAAACATGTTTTGTGAAATGTAATTCGAAAAGTTGTTTTTATGAAATCTATGATTTTGTTTCATATCCATGTGCTTCTCATATTATGGATACCATTAACATTACGGTATTTGGTCACCGGAAGTTAATACTATAGATGACTATAACATCTGTAGCGCTTAGCTTCGGGCCTCCAGATAGGGAATGTTACAGGGGAAGAGCTTGGTCAAGATTCAATTGAACTCCAACATCCAAACCAACCGTAGCAGCTCCAGCTTGATTGCCATAGGGCATGGATGAATTCCCTCTTCTGGTGGAGGGATAAGTACCGATCCCTATGGAAGGGTTGGCACCGATCGATCCTGGCAGACCATGATGGTTTTCCAGTTGACGCCCCTAAGTTTCTGCACGATATTCGTATGTTCTAAGACGCATATGCCCATGATACTCGTCTGATGAGCTAGTACTCTCTAATGCTGAATAGGGAGTGGGATCCCTCCTAGCTTTCCCCTGTTGCTGATTGATTTGGTTCATCAAGTTGACATTGGTCTGAATTTTTTGATTTAGTTATCGACGGCTCTTCATCGGCTCTCTCGTTAAATTATAAAATTCAGCTCTTGTAATAGAATCAGTGGGATTCTGAACTTCAACCAGATCAGCATTCACATTTGTTGGTTGATTACTTGGGTCTCCTTGCTGAATGCTAGCAGTCTCATTTCCTTCCACATTCTGAGAAGTAGATCTAGTATGTCTCACCATTATTAATATCCTTGCGTAGATTTCTACAAATCTGAGTAGTATTAACAACTTCTTGAAGATAACTGTAGATCTCCTTTGGGGGATTTATCCAATCTGGTAGCAATAAAGAGATCCTAGCAAGCTAAGAATCAAGGTTCTCAGTGAAAGCACCAAAATGTATGTAACTAAATTGGTCGCAAACACCCAAGAATATATTTATGTAGAGAAGTAAGTGAAGAAAACTAAATTAAACCGAGGAAACGATGAAACTAATAATAGATAAAAAGCAATAATCGGAGACACAAAGATTTATAGTGGTTCGGCATTGTATGCCTACGTCCACTTTGAAGATTATCTTTTATTAATCACTTATGAATCTGATTACAGTAGTAGGAAATAGCAAACACTTGATTACAATAGAGCCTAGAGTAACAAGCAGCGTAAAGACCCTTAGAATGACCCATTAGGCCAGTATTTATTTGTGAAGACGACAACCAATCTCTCTGAAACTTCGGTAGAAGGGCCTTCTAATCCACATGGGCCTAATAGAGGGATCTATAGGCCCAATTCCCAATGAGGAGGGATCGGTATCGATCCCTTCATTGGTCAATTTTTGGGCAATGATCCCTATGGTGGCTTCTCCGTGCTAAAATATGTTTGGCCTCCAATTTTCATATCATTTGGACCACTGGAACACGAGTTATTGCCTGATCTTTGACTTGATATCACTTGTGCACTGCTTGCAGCCGAACCCTCTACAGGGGTGTATGCCGATCTCTCTCATTTTATCCTATTGACATGTGATCCCTAGGATAGGTTCCCTAGGGTTCATAAACCTTGCTCTCCAAATTTCCTAAGGATTTGACTTGTATATCTCGATATATTGATTCTTTTATGCATAAATGTTCTAATATTTTGTTGTATGCCGATCCCTCTTCCATGAAGCCTGTCGATCCATCCTTCATGACGCATGTTGATCCCTCTTAATGAGCCACACTATACCGACCCCTTCCATCCACGGAGCCATATCCCATACTTTGAGTATTCTACATTGCATATCTATCAATTCCATATTCTGACTTCATATAACCATTTGTACTCGACTTTTGGGTCCCACAATCATCGGCCTTAATAACAGTCGAATCTAACTCGTGCAGCCAGTTTGATATAGCCAGGCTAGAATATCGAGTAACAAGTAGCATACCATATGATACTTGATAATGGAAACATTTATGTTTTGAAAATTGCTTGTTCATATACCAAATATTATCTATGAAATATTGACAAGTTTTGATTTTTCCCGAAAATAGATGTAGCTTTGTTTAAATATGAACATAATGAATATTTTTGTTAAAAAACAAATCTAATTTTGTATATTGATGATGGTATTTGTTTTTATAACAATAATAATGTGTTAGCTATAGAAAATACAAAAGCGTATAAAATATTTAACAAATAATTTGGAATCAAGGGTTATGTTGTATCTTTAAGAAAGTTTTCTTTAATCATATGATTGTGAATCATATGATACTTATGAGTTGTACCTAAAAGGGTTATTGGAAATGTACCCATTCAATGGGAGTGGCAATAGTGTCAATGGACTCTTCGTACTGATACATATAGATGTATGCAATCCTATGTCTAGCGACATCGAAAGAGGATCTAGTTACTTTGTTGAATTCATTAATGAATTTTCTTCTAGGCTTGGGTATTTGATACACAAATTAGATATGATAAACTCATAGAATATAAGATGGAAGTAGAAAAAAATAATATTCAAATGAATATAAAAAAATTGATTTGATGGAATAGGTTAGCATCATGGATTCGCGATCCAAGAGTAGCAAAAAGTGAAAATGGTTCGCTCTCAAAATCACTCCTCCCTATGCTATATAAGGATGTATCAGGAGCAATCAGATTCCACTGGATAAAGTATAATCAATAATAGGTGAAGTTGAGTTAACCCTTTCTTTAAGGATATGTACTTAAGAGTAACACACATGTTGTGCTTAGTTTCATATAAAACTAAGATTATGATTCCATATAAGATATGAATCAGGAAGAAAACTCCTCTTAAATAGATTAAGATATGTGGTTGTCGACCTACATTATGAATGTAAGTTTCATGAACTTAAGGCTAAATCTGTTTTATGTAAGTCTATAGGTAGTCTATAAAATATTCGAATGCCTATTCCATCACACTAAGAAAAGAATTATTGTTTCAAGACATGCTGACTTTTTACCGTAGGAATCTCCGTTTGGAGAAATTATCGGTAGTGTGATAAACCTGGATGTGATCTAAGATGCAACTACTGAAACTAATTATGGTGATTATACAAATTTAAATAAGCTCAAACATAACATAGCACATTAGAATGTCTAATAGGAAATCATGCACATTAAAAAGAAAATGTGAGTTTCTTATCTAATCAAAAAAATGGATTGTTCATAATGACAGACTCTTCAGTTATCGACAAGCAATAGAGAGCATAAACTCTGCCATATAGCATGATTCTTTAAGTCTAAAATGGATCCCAAGTACATTGACAAATTTTGATTTTGGAGATAGTGCCCAAAAGGATATGATCCATCGGATGCAAGTAAGTCTTTGAGAAGAAGATTAATGTAGTTAGAAGTGTATAAAGCAAGGTTGGTGGGAAACGATGTCGTCGATTTCAAATGTCGAAATCAATGAAGTAATTTTGCAAGTCAACATGCTTAACTCCATTCAAATTCTACTCACAAATTATCGTGTAATATGACTAGTAGTTTTGGTATATTGTTGGTTAAACAGAACTTCTAAATAATAATTTAGAGGAGATTGTTTTCACACCATAGACAAAATGTTTCAAAGTCAATGGGAGCGATAACAAAGCTTGTGGATCTTTTAAGATATTATCTTAAATAAGTATCTAGAGGCCGAGCTATACTATGCCTGAAAAACCAGATAGATTGGTTTCAACTAAAATGCAGTGGAAGCGTGTGTCTGTAAGAAAGAAAAATAGAAGGTGCTGAACATTTCTAATGATATTAGTAAATAATATGCTACTGATTGGTAATAATGTACCCATTTTAAAATTCATTAAAGCTTGGTTGCTTAATTCTCAATGAAGGATTTGAAAGAGACACCCTTGTACATGATATAAGGCAATAATGGGATTCCCACAATCGATGTACATAGACATCTTATTAAAATGTTTAACATGGAGCACATGAGATGGATTCCTATGCATAGGTAGTAGGAACCATCATATATGTTATGTTATGTACTAGACTGAAATTCGCTTATGCACTTAGTGTAATAAACGAATATCAAATCCGAGTTAAAATCATTGAACGGTCGTTAAGAGTATTCTTGAGTATTTATGAAATACTATAGAATTATTTTCAGAAACAACGAACTCCTTATGAAGGAGTTTCAAACTCGAATTCCTTAAGTAGGATCAAAAATTGTAAGTCATTCTTAAATTAATATTTACCCTTAACAAAGGGGCTTTAGGTTAGAAAGGTTCCAAATAAGAGGTTGTGGTGGATTCAGTTACAAAGGCTAAATACATCATCTTGAATAGTACGACTAGGAAAGCGGTATATATATGCAAATTTATAATAAAGCTAAGATTGGTTCCCATCCTTTAGAACCGAGTAACATATTGTGATAACAATTATGCAATATACATTGTAATTGGAACCGACATATCAATAAACGTTCAGCATATATTCTCTATAACTACCGCATAATAAAACAGTTTATCACTAACGGAGTGGTATGATCGAAAATATAGATAGGAAATAATATGTAACGACCTAGAATTTTATCACTTTGATTTCTGAATATTTAATTTATTTTAAATATTAAATTAATGGTTTTAAATAATTAAATAACCCTCTTTTAATTTATAACTAATAATAGAAAATTTATTTTTGAATTTGGTTTACAAAAATAATTAATTCAAAGAAAAATAGAAAATATGACCGAAAATCATTTTTCGAATTTCCAATTTTTTCATCAAAAAGTGTTGAAAATGTTGTGTACATTTTAGTAAACATATACACATACATATAACAATAACATAAGTATGGTTAATAATAATAATGTGGTAAAAATATATTTACTTAAGTATATATAAAGGAGATGTGAAATTTAAAGAGATGCCTTAAGTATAAAAATTGATTTGAGTACATAATCCACTCAATTATCCAACATGTAATCCAATATTTAGTACTTCGATGTAATGATGGAATGTGTGGGGGGGTAGTGACATGTGCTTAAAGGAAGAGGAGGAGGAGCTGATATGGCAAAAAAAGTGATGGAGGGTATGTACTTAAGGGGCATTTTGGTAATTTATTTAATCCATTTTATATAAAACCAATTTCTCTTTTTCCTCCTTCACATTTTCGTTTTTCTCCTTTCTTTTTCCAAGCACTCTCTTATATTTTAATGGCTTCCAAAATTTTCAAATTTAAAAAATCTTAATTTTTTCACTTTTAATTCTTAAAAACTTATTTAAACACCTTATCTTCATTTCTACACCTCCTTCCTTCTCAAAACAAGCCCAAAGCACTTCCCTTAAGCCAAGGCCGGGCCTACCCTACCTAGGGCTGAACCATCTTAGCCTCTTAGGCTTTCAAAAAGAATTTTTTTAAAAGAAAATCAAAGTTCGGGTGTGTGAGCAAGAAGTTAGTTTGGATTTCATTAAGTTTTGTGAGTAAAGCTCACACCTTTAAACAAGTTTTAAACTTTCTTTGTTTGTTAACTTTGATGGTTCCTTGGGTAAAAGTATAATGTGTTTTGATGCTTTACATTTTTTTATTTATAGGAGATGTTGGCTATTGACTTGGAAATGAAGTTGAAAATCAAGTATGGTGGGGAAGCTATGATTTTATGTGTTATATGATGTTATCTCATGCATATATGTGTGTGTGCGCGCGCGCGTGCGCGTGGGTGTTTGTGTTTGTGCTCGTATATGTGACGTTAGATGTTAAGGAGAGTGTTAGCACTTGAATTTGTTCATGTTGAGACATTGAGATCCTTTGTGTTTTAAATTTGTTTACTTGCTTGATTTTCTAGAATTTTTTTTTATAAAGTTTTAAATTTTACTTTTTAGTTTTCAAAATTTTTTTACAAAGTTTATAAAATAACTTAAAGTTAAAAGGTGAGGGTTAAAGGGTATTCGGTTTGTAAAACTAATTTTGAAGTTATGGTATCCCAATAGTCACTATGGATGTAGTTCATAAAACTAACACTTTTTGTAAACTTAAAATATTTTCGCTTTAAATTATTTTGAAAAGTATTTCAACATATTACAAGTATTAAAAAGTTTAATTATATTTTTTATTTAATTTATTTAATTAAGGAGTTAATGATTATTTAATTAATTAATTAAGTAAGGTAATCAGTACTTAATTATTAATTAAGTAGGATAATTATAATCAGTTAATTAAGTATGGTTAATTGTTTAATTAATTATTATTTAAGTAAGGTTTAATTATAGATTAACTGCTAATTAATTAAGGTTTAATTATTAATTAATTATTAATCAAGCAGGGTTAATTAATAATTAAGTTAGGATTTAATTTAGTTTTAATTAAGATTTAATTATTATTAAATAAAAGGTTTATTTTAATTGTTTTACTTCCAAGGATCGGTTTGTTTAAAAAGCATCCTTCTTTTATAAGTAAACGGGTTTAAATACAGGGGATTCTCTTTGTCTGTGCCTTTAAATAGCCAACAAATATGAATAGATTATTGATGATATTTGTTTAGCAGAATAAATCTCTGTTTTACTATAATTAAAAGGAATAGATTATTTATGACATCTATTTAGCATGATAAATCATTGTTCTACTATTAAATTAATTTGGACATCTAATTTTACGTCAGTTGTTTTATATGGGAATGACACATTAACTATAGGTGGTTAATTATGGATTTGATTTACATACATGTTGCATATGTATATACTAGTTGTGTGACTTGAAAAGTCAAATTGAATTAAATGATAACTTGATTTAGTACCATTATGGTCGCTAAGACTCTTTCGAATATGTAAATTAATGGATTCAAATAACTTCAATTGTATAACAATTTGAGGTTATGTTTTAAATGATAAAGTAAGTTATTTAATTACTTCAATAAAGATGTTAAAATTTATTTAATTTTATCATTAATGATATTTTGAGTTATTTAATTATATTATTAATGTTGTTAGTTAATTGGTTTAGTTTTGTTTAAAGTTAATTATAATTAATGATGTGTTTAAAGTTAATTACTATCTTATTAGTGTTGTTTAAAGTAAATTAATTGTTCATTTATGATGTTTAAAGGTAATAAATTAATTGAATTAAGGTGTTTGTAAATGATAAACTATTTTATAAAAAAGGATTGTACTTGGTTAAAAGGATTTATTTAAGGAGATTTATAAATGGTACCTTGTAAAGGAAATTATAAACGATATTCGGTAAAGAAGTTTTATAAAGAGTTTATAAATCATTTAAGAGATTTATAAAAAAGTTTTATAAATTAAATTGGAGATTTATAAAGGGATTTAAAGTATGAAATAGGCTTATAGAAAGAGAATTTTATAAAAGAAATGAGATTTGATTTTGGTAATTAGTTCTTCTTAATTATGGTGGTATGGAAACATTCTTTCCATACTTTACACCAAAGGATGGTGGTTTGGATTATAGTAAGAAATATTTTAAATAATATGTGTTTTGGCCCATTTAAATATGATTTTGAAAAAGAGGAAATTTTCCTCAAGTTTTCTTAATATACTTATACCGCTGAGACAAGTATATGAATATTTTCTAAATATCGAAAATATAATGGTTTGAAATATACTTATACCGCTAAGATAAGTACTTGAATGTTTCCCAAGTATTGAAAAGAGTATAAGGGGTTTATGAATATATCTTTTGTGAAGGTATTTTGAATCAAACAATTGAATGAGTTTTTTATAATTGAAAGATTATTTATAGAGGCTTAGTGGATCCCATATGGAATTAAATCTATGATTGATTGCTTGTTATTTGATAGTTAAATAACTGACTATCAAATCTTGGCCAAAAATATAACTTCAGAAATATCTAGGAGAAACACGTGAGTTATATAGCACGGTCAACTTCGATGATGTTGTGCTGTGAGTATAAATCTTGTTTTGTTCTCCTAGGACAAATGATAATGAAATCCATCCACTAAAATAGTTAGGAGGTGATCTCCGCTCTTATGTGTTGCCTGATTACTTTCGAAAGAACCGGAGTTGAGTTTGCCAGAAACTATCGAATGTTGGTTCAAAGAGATCGGGATCGAATAAGTATGAATTATCTGAAAACCACTTTGAACAAACTCAAGCGTCATATTGAAGACATCTTAAAGATGATGGAATCGATGAAGAAGCTCTTTAAAGTGCAAGGGCTACTAATCCTGAAGGTGATTCTAAAATGGATGTAGTAGAAGTAGTGCCTACGGTTTGTACATATCCTAAACAACTTGTATGGATGAATGCTGACATTGCATTGTGCATGGAGGGCAGTGTTAGCATTCCAAATGGGATTTGCTAAGGGTGGAAAAATGTAATTGTGATCTCATAAGCCTCACAGCTGGTAATGACTAAAATATGGGATATACTTCAAAGCTATGTGGTTCGCTACCATTAGGAGCAGTCATTCCTCGATCTAGAATCGATATTTATGGATTTGGAATGCATGCGGAAGTGCGTCCATGGCTGGTGCACATTGTTTTGGAGCATTGGTCCAGGAAAATGATGTAATCCGGCTTGTCATGTTCGATGGGCAGGCCGACTCGGATTTGCAGGGGATCCATGTGAGGCCCTTGGTACGTGCAACGTCCTGACTTTTCGATCCTCAGAAGTAGACACTAATACATCCATTTTGGAATCACCCTCTGGATTAGTAGCAAGTAGCCCTTACACTTCAAGGAGCACCGTCTTCAATCAACTTCAAGATGCTTCCAATTAAATGCATATGTTCGTTCAAAGTGGCTTTCGGATAATATATATGTTCCCGGTCTCTCCGAACCAACAACGCTAGTTTTCAATTGACTTATTCCCGATTCTTTTGGAAGTATGTAACAAGTATTCGAGTCCGCACCGGGGAACTCGAATATACAATCATACTCTTACATTCAAAACTAGCCAAGATTTGATAGTCAGTTATATAACTATCAAATAATTAACAACAAAAATTCATAGATTTAATTACTCACTGCAACCACTAAGCCTCAAAACAAATCTTTTGTTTATTAAATCTCTTCTTTTCAAAATGTTTACCAAAACATTCATATACTTATCTCACTACCACAAGTAATTTACAAAACTATATGAAAGATTTCTAATTTCAAAATCATATTAAAAGGATCGAAACAAAAGTTATTTAAATTGGAGATAAAAATAACCTCAAACAATATTCCTTCGGTGTTAAGTGTGGAACGAATGTCCACGTCACTAGAATTAAATCCAAATCTCAAATTCTTTTATAATTTACTTCGATAAATTATTTTAATAAATATCTTATATTTATGAAATCTCCTTTACTTAAATTCCAAACCCATTTATAACATAACGACCCGCCTTTTTAAACCCCATAAGTCCACACTAATACATCCACGGTATTCATGTGCCGAAGAACTAAGTGTCGGAAAGACAGATTTTAAGGAAAACAAAAGAGATAGAAAATAAGAAGAAACTAAACAATCATAGAATCTCACAACGCAAAGGAATAACATATATTAATCAACATAATACTTTACAAAGTCATTTGAAAAATGATACATCAGAGTCGTACTAACACAATTCTACCATTGGACAGTTATAAAAGCCTATCCCTACCTGACTGATACAAGATACATATAATACAGCAGAAACAAGATAATAACCAGTTATCGATAAAGCCTCCTGCTCCATGCTTCTCCAAAATTCATCCATGGGAAAACCTGAACTACTTATGTAACGACCTGAGAATTTTAACGATTTTATGATGTAATTAATTAAAATTTATCATGAAATTAAACAATAAAATTTTGAAATGAAAATTTAATAACATCTATTTAAACATAGCAAGTGGTGAATTTTTATTGGAAAATATGAAAGTTAGTTTAATTGTGAAATTTCAAATTTTAAATTTTATCAGTTTCTTTGTTGAAAAATTAAATATTTTCGAAATCTGAATAATTTTATATAATAAAAATGTAAATCATTTTTTGAGTGAGACGTTGTAATTCGTTTCGTCAAGTTTGAACTGTTATAGCTCCGTTTATCTTATTTTCGGCGTTTTAGCAGCATTTTTGGCGTTTTAGCAGCATTTTCGGCAGCGAAAAATCAAGTTTTTATAACTTGGTCATATCACTGTTATCTGTGTACCATTCTGTTCGTCTCGTCGTGCTGATCTCCGCAGTATATTCATTCCTGTATTTTGATGTCTGATAAGTGGTGAAATCGGCGTAACGGTTTGACGTATCAGTACCGTATTTGTGCCTTTTAGTTTTTCTTTGTCTCTTTGAATGCCTGTCGTGTAACCTTGCTTTATTAATTTCTGAAACAACTTTTGACCCTTCATATTTCATCATTAATTATCATATATATTTGCGTGCCTTTTCATTTGGCCCCATTGGGTTCGTTCTATAAAGAAAAAAAAGAGGTAAGTTGTTCGTTCCTGCAGCTTTCTTCTTCTCCTTTCTTTTTTTCTCTACTGAGCTCTTTTCCATGATTTCCTCTCCAAAACCCAAAGTCGCCACATGCTTTTCCCCTATCAGACCCGATACAACCCCCTTCAAACCCGAAGCCGCCCCTACCAAACCTAAGAGCAATCCCCAAGAGCCCACATCTCCATCACCACGCTAGAACCCGAAGTCACACCAGTGAAAACCTCTCTCTGACCCGACTCAGATCCCACCACCACCACCCTCTTCCCCAAATCAAACCCACCATCGCTTTCCCTTCTCCCTTGACCCAAGACCAAACCCGAAGTTCACCCCACGCCTAGATCTAGAAAACCCGAAGCAAACACCCGTCCGACCCGAAGCAACCCAGTCGATATTCCTTCCCCTGACCTTCGCCACGCCAGACCGAAGCCGAACCCGAGTTTTTTTCCTTCTGGCCCGAAGCAGCAGCTTGCGTGGAACTTTGCTTCTTTGTTTCATTTGAAATATATATGCAGTGTACATATATATTCGGCTGCAATCATATATATATTTTGCTTGAGTATATATATATATATATATCAACGCGTGTGTGTGTTGCAACTTTTGTCAATTTGTGCTTTGTGCTTTGTTTTTTATTTCTGCTCTAGCCAAAGGTAGATATATGACAGCTCACTATACTCTTGTATAGGTACTAGTGACAGAATGTGTATATATATGCTGCACACATTTATATTGGCAGAAATGTATATGCTTTGAAATCTGAACCTGCACATGTTATATATAATACATACATATATATATATATATATATATATTGTCGACAAAAGCTATATATGTCACTTTTGAATTTGTCAACCGAAATTATATGCTTTGTATATATAATTATTCTTTCTAATATTATAAAATATATGTACACGTATATCGCTCATATGTATATATTTGTTTTATGGAATTATCGTGCTAAAATCCATTTTGCTTGTCGCGGCTATTTGACGTGTCGTGCCAGTGTCCGTGTTCGTATCTGTGTCAGTTGCTTTTCAATTCCATCATTTTCTAGCCACGAAAGGTGAGCAATCACTCACGATTAATGTTCTTATGCAGTAAATTGATTTCGTATGAAATGACAATTTAAATAGGCTGTTAAATTGGGATGGTTAGTAATTAACTGTTAAATATGATACGTTGATATTTTAAATTGATCGCTTATGTAAATCTACATCATTACATGTTGACTGACCATTTTATTTAAATTGTTATTGATCATATATGCTAGTAATTGATATGTTATGCTATTTCATTTTATTGTTCTCATTCTGCAAGTTCCCTTAGTTTTAGGAATCACTATGGGTTGAAATGATACATACCCAAATGGAATTTAGATTAAGAGAAAAATCGTTATGGGTTGAAATGATAAACCCAAGCGTTTTTCATTGATTTTTGGATTTTGGGATTGCGGGTTGAAATGATATAAACCCGTAAATTTAAATTATTGCGGATTGAAATGATAAATATCTGTATCACTTGACCATAGGTTAGAAAATCATATATGGACACCGTTGGTCTATTTTGAAAAATGATTTCCAAGGTTTTGAAAGGAAATATATGAGTTTTGATTTTGAAATATAATAAATATTTTATTTTAATATGTGTAAATTTAGGATTTTTAAAATTATATGTTTTGGAAATTTTTAAAATTATAAGTTTAGTTTAAAAATGTAAATTATAAAATTTTACTTATAATTTTATCATTTTTAAATATATAGGATAAGATTTAAAATAGATTTAAATAAAAGGTTTAATTTAATATAATTTTATAAAATTTATTTTAATTAATATATATAATAATTTTTAAAAATGTTTATTTAAAATTTATATATATAGTAGATTTTATAACTTTAATAAATTAAGAAGGTTGGAAAGGTAAATTGGAATTTATTTGTAACTTAAATTGGTTAATAATTGAATCTAAATAAGGATTTATTTGGAACTTGATGATTTTAGAAATTTAAAGTATGATTTATAGCTTGATTTAATTAAAGATGATTAAAGGAATATTTTCGGATTTAAATAAAATTAAAATTGAATATTTAATTTTGATTTAAATTTGTAATTTGAAATTTATTTAAATATTTGTAAAGTGATTTATAAAATGACCACGGTGTGAAATAAGCGTTTGGTTGTTAAAGAGACCGGGATCGGATATTGTCATACTCTTTGCCAATTCTGAAAACCACTTTAACAACTGTGTACGTGGTGGAGATTCCAAAATGAAGTAGGATGGTTTGGCGAACGATTTTGTATGAGGTATTTGCATAGCCCTGACTCCCGCGAGTCAGCTTGATGTGGCTAAAACAGGAGCCACGCCGGGCCAAGTGAAGTCGCACCTCCTATCGGGCACATTTCTTCGAAACCATATCTATTGCTTTTGTGATGTGATTTTGGTGTGCACACCTTTGATTAGGAGTGTGTTTCGAGGTGGACGGTAGTAGCTGCTATGCGTTACCACCAGTCCGGATCTGCAAAACGGTAGTACCCTACCCTGGGCATTGCCTCGCGTGCCTTGTCACATGCCTTATCGTGCCTTTTACGAGTTTGGTTGGTACCGTACCTATGGAGTGCCCTCTGGATAAACCATCGGTTTGGTGGAGCTTAGGTTACTGTATAGACTATGGGATTATATAAATGTGTTAAGGGAGATATGGGTAACGCCTTAACGCTATTTTGATATTTTACTTTACTGTAGACATTATATATGTAGTGTATTGTACTATGTATGTAGATAGTTTATCGGATCCTTAAAGGATGGAATCCCAACATCCTATGAGTTATATTGCATATCACTTGACATTTCACTTGAGTTTGATTTACTTGCATAAGAAAGTTAATCCTGACTCGAGTGTTTAGTGTTTTACTTTACGCTCGGGTCAGCCTGAGTGTCACAACTTTTGAAACTTGTCTTCTGGAGCTTGGAGTTCGCTTGGAGGACCTATCTTATCTATTTCAGCTTTCAGTTTATTTCTGTTATTTTCAGTTGTATGTTTCAGACTTGTCATTTGCTTTTGTTTTAGAGACTTCTGTGTATTGGGTTTCTGATGTATTTTGTTTTGGACTATGTTATTTCTGTAGTAGCTTCATGAACTACTAGTTATTTTATTCTGCTACTTATTGTTGTAAAACTCTGTGTCTGTGATTCTGTGATTGATTTATTTACTGTATATGCTAAGTTTTGCCAATTATAAATTAACAATCTGTTATTTGGAGCAATTCAAGTCTAACATGTGTGGATTATTGTCGATTTGAATGGTTCGAAATAGCGGGTCGTTACAGTTGGTATCAGAGCTCTAGTATAGGCAAACTTAGCATATGGAGTAAAAACTCCTTAGAGATAGGGTAGCGATACCCTAGAATGAGTTGAATTGATTACTGAGTCATATTCATTCGTGCTGGAATTCTGAGTTAGAATTCTCTTTAATTAGGATTTCTTTTGAACTTTTGGAACTTTATTCTTGTCCTAGAATCAATTCTTGTCTTTTCCAGATGAGTAACCGAGGGAATGTCCATGGTAGAGGTCATGGCAATGCTCCTGCACCACTAGTTGCCTCTGTACCACCCGTTGCTCATGTTCCACATGTTCAACCTGTTAGGTTCACCCAGCTTTGTAAGGAGTACTCTCAACTTGGAGGTACCAAGTTCACTAGACCAGAGAGTATTATCAAGGCTCAGCAATGGCTGAAGAGTCTAGAGAGGATTTTCACTGGGCTTGAGATCACTGATGCTCAGATGCGTCATCTAGCTGCTTGTCAGTTACAGGAGTCCGCCCAGGATTGGTGGGAATCTGTTACCGCTCAGGCTGTCAAGGCTAATATCACTTGGTTGCAATTTAGGTGAGATCTTTAGTTATCCTTTTCTAGCTTATCTCTGTTGAATCTATCACTTTGAAATTTATCTCTTCTATCTTTGTCTGATCTTGGATCCATCTTTTCAAGGATGCTTTTGCGGCCAAGTGGATGCCCGAAGCCGGGAAATCCCGGTTATATAGGGCATTCATGGGTCTTGAGCAGGGAGACATGACTTTTGCTGAGTATGAGAGGAAGTTCAATGAGCTTTCCAAGTTTGGTCCTAGTTTGATTGACACTCGGCTCAAAAAGAATGAGAAGTTTATTCATGGTGCTCGCCTAGAGTATTATGACCGCTTGATTAGTCATGTTCATGGCACCTTCACTTCTCTGTAGGCTTGTCAATGGATACTCGAAAAATCCGAAATCCGTCCGATCCGTATCCGAAAAACGGATATTATCCGATATCCGAAAAGCGGATGCGGATATCCGATATTCGAAAAGAAAATCGGATGCGGATATAGGCATATCCGTATCCGAAAAACATCCGTCCGATCCGAAATTAATTATAATAAAAATAATAATTATTATTATTGATTTATTATTTAAAGATGATCTTAAAATATATTTAGAAATGAGTTGGCCTAGCCCAAATTGCCCAACAATTAACAAAGAAAGTAAAACAAAACCCTAGCTGTTTCCAAATTCCAATACCTCAGTCGTTTCCAGTTTCACGTTCCTCTCACTTTCCTCAGCCGTTTACAATTTCAAAGCCTAAATCGCTCTCGTGCTCCGCCTTTTGTCGCAGCTCCGCCTCGTTCAGCTCACCTCATCATCGTCTCACTCGGCTGTGGGTCATAAAACCCTAAGTCGCATCGATTTATGCTTTCGTCGTTTTCGACTTTGCCCTAAGGTACTGAATTTTGTCTTTGATTGCTGAAGTGTAAAATTTGTAGTTTTAGACATCATCATGAAAGAAAAATGTTCAAATTATCATCATCCGTCATAGCTTTTTTTGGTCTCATTTATATGATAAAATTCTGAAACTGCATTGCTATTTCAAATTCAATTAGGCAACAGTCTTGTATTTTAGTTGAATAATGAACCTTCTAGTTCACATAGGTTCTCTCTATGAAATTAACTGTGGTCAATGACATTTATTCTTTTATTGGATTAATATTACTTAGAGCTGTATCTGGTAAAATGCATCTACAATTTCTTGCCTTGACATTTCTGAGATATGCATAGGGACCTTTAAGAAATATTTTACGGTAGTCACTGAAATTTATAAATCACTTTATAGTTCACTTTTTCCTTGATAATAGGCGAAGATCTTCGTGGATGTTGCGTGTATGCTGTTAGTATAGGGCCATTCTTATTGTATTGTTGCCTATGCAATTGAAACTACTTTTTATAGATGATTTTCAGTCTTTCAATACTCTTTTGATTTCGAAATAAAGCCTACAGAGTTTCAAGACTAGCTAGCTTCAAACATATAGGTTGTAGAGCTTTTGCTTAGTTGGTTTACTAAGTCATTGCACACTTGTATTTACGTATCAAACTCTGTGTAGAAAGTTGTCCAGTGCATGTGGACCAAAGGTCATTGTATACCAGTTTTTGTATAGGGAGGTATCTTGGTTCATCTTGAGTTTTTCCAAATTGATTCAATACGAGTCATATGACTGTCAATGTTATAGTTCAGTGAAAAAGCAATATCCTCACCAAATGCTTCGTTTTTAGGTCAGTGTTTAACATCCATGTCCATTAGTGGAAGCTTTTAGGTCGTTTTCATGTCTTTTGATGGATGCTATCGCATAAAATAGGCTAAGTGTTATTGCTTTTAATTTCTAGTCCGTTGATGGTAGTCATAGGAGTATGGATTCTTTGTTTCATTTTCGATGTTCCGGTATTTATTTTCAGCATTTTAATCAAATCGACCATTAAGAGATTTGTCTATTTCAACTAGCTAATATAAAATACTCAGCAGAAAAAAAGGCTGTCTAAATTATGGTGGATGCTATCGCATACAAAAGGCTGTCTACTTCAACTAGCTAAACTCTGTGTTGAATTTTTTGTTCAAATTATGTGATATCAGATGAATATAATTGAACTTCGGTGGATATTAAATGATTTTATGGTAAACTGATCAGTCTCGTTTTCCCCATTCTGAAGTATACAAATTCTTTTTCTTAACCTTCATATCAAATCCATGTTTTTTGCATTCAGTGATTTTTTATTATAAACATTTTTTTTGAAGATGGCTTATTAATTCCAACAATTGTCTGTCATAATTCATTTTAAATTTTCTGTTTTTTTTTAAACTGTATGTATGCGCATTGAGTTGCCAGACTGCAAGACTTAGGTCAAGAGGTACCAATGTTAAAATCTGCATTTGCATCTCCCTTTCAAATCTTTCTAAACTTAAGCAAGTGAAATGACACTTGCATTCTTTTCGGCTGCTAGCATACTTCATAGACATGTTGAAATTTGAAAGGTGGTATCTTATTTTTCTTTCCCCAATATATATTTAGATGCATTGCAAAATTAGACTCACATGTAGCAATTGATTTAGATTAAAATATAGAAGATGCATGGTAAAAGAAGTGGAACTAGAGAAGTTAAGCCCTAAATAAACTTACTCTATCCATTTATGAAAACAATTAGTGTTATTCAATTGAAGTGGATTAATATTTTGCTATATATACATTAACTTTGATTGGTAGCATTTCTCTTGATTTTTTATTTTCATTCGTAAAAGTTCTAACTGTTTAAAATTAATCTGTTTAATCTTCCTTACAATTGTTCTATGAATATTTACAGACTTTTAAAAATGGAAAACACCTCGTCAAGTTGTAGCAGTAAATCTATTGCATGTGCTGCATCAAATGCTTGTGTCAAAGTCAAAGATAACATAGTTGTGCTAGAAACCACGGACTCTAGTGCGCCACCAATTCAAATTATTCCAGCTGATGAAGAAATATCTACACCTTTGAATACAAAACCCATGAAATCCGAGGTATGGAAAGATTTTGATAGAGAAGTGTTAGAGGGTAGTAATTGTGTTAAGGCAACTTGTAAACATTGTTTAAGGATATTCAATGGAGCCGCTTCATTGGGAACAACACATTTGAAAAATCATAGAAAAGTTTGTCCCAAAAATACTACCAATAAAAGATTATCCGGACAACAACTTTTGACTACTAAAAAGTCTCCCAATAAACCATTCAAATTAGCTAGTTGGAAGTTTGATCAAAGTAGGACTTGAATGTGTTTTGCTCATATGGTTGCCAAACATGATTATCCATTCAATATGACTGAACATGTTTACTTTCAAGAATTTTTTAAGAGTATTAATCCAACCGTTAATTTATATTCTAGAAATACAGTTCGCTATGATGTGTTGAAACTTTATGCTGATATGAGAACTGAATTACAACAGATGTTTGATAGTTTGTCTACTTGTGTTAGTCTTACTACTGATTTATGGACATCTGAACATCAGAATATAGGTTATTGTTGTATAACTTGTCATTACATTGATGATGAATGGAAATTGCAAAAAAAGATAACTGCTTATCATGAAATGCCTTCTCCACACACTAGACTTGCACTTAGTGCTGCTCTTAAAACAAAACTATTGCATTGGAATTTGGATAAGAAATTATTTTCAATTACTGTCGATAACGCATCTAATAATGATGTTATGATTAGAGATCTCAAGGCATGGTTAGATGGTAAAGGGGTCTTGATTTCAAATGGTGATTTGTTTCATATGCGATGTTGCACTCATGTCTTGAATTTAATTGTGCAAGATGGGTTAAAAGCCGTACATGGTCTTATTATAAAGATAAGAGAAAGTGTTAATTTCACAAAGTCTTCACAGTCTAGAAAACGAAATTGGGAAAATGCATTGTCACAAACTATATTAGTTGGAAAAGGTGTTTCTTATGATGTTCCAACGCGATGGAACTCAACATACCTTATGCTTGAAAGTGCGATTGAACTGCGTCCTGCGTTTGAGCGATTAGTTGAGTTAACTTCAGATTATATAAGTTTGCCTTCTAGAGAAGAATGGGAGATAGGAAAAGAAATTTGTGAATGTTTGAAAATCTTTTATGATGTAACTCTCAAATTTTCAGGTGTTAAATATCCAACAGCGAATTTGTATTTTAAAAGCATGTGTGATATTTATGAAAGTATTACTAGTTGGGAGCTAAGTGAGCATGATTATATTTGTTCCATGGCACAAATGATGAGAGTTAAATTTGAGAAATATTGGAAGACTTTCAATTTAATGATGAGTATTGGAATGGTTTTTGATCCTCGTTATAGAATGGCTTACATTGAATTTTTCTATGATTTGATTTATGGGGAAGAGGCACAAGTTCATGTTAGGAAAATCAATGATTGTTTGAAATCTCTTTTCTATTTATATGAAGAAGAAAGTGCATCCTATAAAAATGTATCTTCTTCTTGTGCATTGGATGATAATGTTAATCATGGTTTAAAAAAGAGAACAAAAATGAATCTTAAGTGGAAGAATTATAAAGAACAAAAAATTAGAAGTTTGCAAATTTCAAAGACCGAGCTTGACAAGTATTTGAAAGATGAATTATTGTCGATGGATGAGGATGACGACAACTTTGATATTTTAATGTGGTGGAAAACAAATTGTCCTACATTTCATACTCTCGCAAAGATTACTCGTGATATTTTAGACGTTCCCATTTCTACCGTAGCATCTGAATCATCGTTTAGTAGCGGTGGTAGATTGATTACCGAAAATAGATCCTCATTATCTCCTGACATAGTGGAAGCATTGAGTTGTATTAAGGATTGGTTACCATTGGACATAGGTTAGTTATTATTATATACTAAAATTATTTTAGAATTTTAACCATTTAATATAATCAGTCTTTTTATTTAACAGGTAAAGATATAGAGCTTGTAGATGAAGGATCAACCCTACCATAAACTATCCATCGCATAAGGTAAATAATGTCAATACTGTTTTCAATATTTACAGGGAACATTAAATCCGAGCCATGTTGGGTTATAATGCTTGAGGTATTTTATCTTGTATCTGTGACATTTATGCACTGCATTATAATGCTTGAGGCTATACCTTTTCTATAAAGTTCGATTCTTTTCTGTTGTAACCATCATTAGACCTTTTAACTTGTAAGTAAAAAGTACTATTTGCAGGATCTAAGATTGTAATACTGCATATCACCTTAACTATTAGGTTTTACATTGAAGTTATTTCTTTTAGACTATATTCGCTAACTTGCCTACTCAGCCGAATGCTATGTTAGAATTCTGATAGAATTGTTGTCTAATAAGAATTACTATCATTTTACATTGTATTTACTAGCTTCGAATATTATTCACTTGTACAGCAAATTGGAGCAAAGCTGGGAAAGAAATTTACTTGGTTTGAATACAAAAGGTATGAACTGCAATTCTAGATTCAAGAATTTCTACTGACATAGGATGCTTAAAGTAAATTGCATACTGGTTGAAATATCAAATTGCAAATTATAATCAAACATGTTTCACAAAGAGCCGATCTCTGCATGTGCTTCCGTATTTATGTGTTTTATCCCTTCTCCTTTTCTCTCTTTTTACAGTTACCATGCATTACTGTTTTTTCTTCGCATTTGTTAGCTGTTTTTTGTACTATAACGAGGACTACTCACACGCTTATGTATTGAATTCCTTTTGTGTCAGGAATTTGTTAGCTGTTTTTGTACTATAACCATGAATTCCTTTTGTACTAAAACCATGAATTCCTTTTTGTACTATAACCATGAATTCCTTTTGTACTATAACCATGAACAGCAATTTGTTAGCTGTTTTTTGTACTATAACCATGAATTCCTTTTGTGTTATGTGTTGTGCAGGTGTGAAGTCCCATGCTTCAACTATGAGATTGAGAGATTGAAACTGAGATATTATATGTTCTAAAGAACATTATTCGAGTAGCGGGATCATGTATTGAAATACTATTATTTGTTTTATTGTTTAAGCTTGTTCAAATCGTATATGTGTGGATTGTTTGTTGTTAATTTAGAAACTGAAGTAAATTAGTTTGTCGATTGATTGTTATTTGAATGCTATGAATTGTAATTTTTTGATTAAAATTTTCATTATATTATAATTCTCAATCTAGTTTTCGGATGCGGATTTTCGGATATTTTCAAATATTCGGAAATATCCGCATCCTCTTTTCGGATGCGGATATTTTCGAATATCCGAAAATATCTGCGGATACGGATGTTAATTTTTGAATATCTGCGGATATCGGATGCGGATGCGGATGTAGATTTTAATTTTCGGATACGGATGCGGATATAGCCATATCCGCATTCGTTTGCATCCGTTGACAAGCCTACTTCTCTGATGGATATGGCCACCAGATTCGAGAACCCTACTTCCAAGGGAAAGCAGGCAGTTTCAACATCTCAAGGTACTTCCAGTGGTTCTAAGAAGAGGAAGCCCAACTTCCAGCAGCAGAAGAAGAAGTGGCAGAATACTCATGGTATTGGATATGCTCCTCAAAAGCGATCTCTTGACCTATCTTCCAACACTTGTTTCAAGTGCGACCAGCAGGGTCACTATGCCAACAGTTGTCCATCTTCTATCGGAGCTGCTATTCCTCCTCTAGCCCAGGCAACTAGAAACAATCTTTCCCACCTTTGTCTCCAGCCTGGTCATTTCAAGAATAACTATCCCACCCAGCAGAGAGGCAAGACATCTGGAGTTTTTGCCATGACTTCTTCTACTCCTCCTCCTCCTGCCAGTGATAACCAAGGTACTCTTCAGAGCTCCTTTACTTTGAATGATTATCCTATTCGTGTTCTATTTGATACTGGTGCATCCCATAGCTTTATATCTGTTGATCTTTGTAATAAATTCGAGCATATTTTGCAACCTCAATTGGCGACTTCATCATTATGTGTGACTAATCCCATCGGCGATCCCGCTAATCTTAGTATGATTTGTAAAGGGGTGACACTCCTTTACAGGAAGTGTCGATTCACCGGAGATTTCTATGTTTTGGGTTTCGATGCATTTGATATTTTACTTGGAAGTGATTGGTTAAAGTGTTAAGATGCTGTCATTTCTTGTGTAACGACCCACAATTTTGGACCATTCAAATCGACAATAATCCACACATGTCAGACTTGAATAATGCAAAATAACAGATTGTAATAAAATTTGGAGCAAATAAAACCAATCACAGAATCACAGACACAAAATATTAGAATAACTCGCAGCGGAACATAAAATAAATAGTGGTTCATGAAGCCACTACAATACAAAGTCTCAAAAACAGATACAAAATACATAGTCTGAAAACAAATACAGTTCTGAAACAAGTACAGTAGAAATCCCAAATACATATGTCTCTAATACAAAAGCTAAAATAGGACAATAGAAACTGAAATAGATAAATAACTAGATAAGCAGAATCTCCAGCGATTCCTAGCTCCAGAAAGTGAAGTCCAAAGCTGTGAATACTCAGGCTGACCCGAGCGTAAATAAAACACAAACACTCGAGTCAGGACATACATACTTATACAATGTAAACCAACTCAAGTGAACTGTAATAAAGGTACAAGTAACTTAAAGAATGCTTGGGATCGCCCATTCTTTAAGGATCCGTTTAACTATCTACTATGTAGTAATATTCACTATTATAATAATGTCTAATCATAAAATAAACATACTTTTAAATAGCATTAAGGGGTTACCCATATAGCCCTTAACACATAATAGTGCCAATAGTCTATACAGTACCTGCATACCTCGAAAGGCTATGAGAAGATACTCCATAGGTACGACACAAATAGAAACTCGTAGTAAAGCTCGATATGGTAGGTGACACGGCACAACTAGGCAATGCCATGATAGATATACTAATTACGCATCCGGGCTGGTGGAAACGCATAGTAGCCACTACCGCCCACCTCGAGCCACACTCCCAAATCAAGGGGTGCACCCAATCAATCACAAAAGTAATAGAATGGTATCGAAGAAGTGTGTCCGATCAGAGGTGCTACCTCATTGGCCCGTCAACCGCTCTTATTTTAGCCACCTTACGCCAACTCACGGGAGTTGGGTCCACGTATATACCTTTAGGATCGTCGCCACCATCCTACTTCATTCTGGAATCTCCACCGCGTACACAGTTGATAAAGTGGTTTTAGGTATCGACAGAGAGTATGTCCATATCCGATCCTGGTCACTTTAACAACTAATCGTTATTATAACCCGTGGTTATAAATTACAAAAATAGTTTATATTTCAAATCAAAATACTTCATTTAACCATTAAAAATAAAGTCATTATACCTTTAAATCAAATATTCAATTCCCAAAAACTTCAATTTACATCATTTTAACTTATAAAAATCACATTTTTCCACATCAAAAATGTTCATTTAAATACCTTTGACTTATGATTTTTATTAAGTAAATTTTTACAATAAATTCCAATTTTCCAATAATTTCACTTATTAAATTCAAGTGTACCATTTCCTTATTCTTTTCATTTTTTAACAATTTATCTTAACACTTAAATTTAAATTTTCATTTCATAAATAAACTTAATTTCCATTTCTTTTTATTAACTTAAACTTCCATTTAAATCACATCACAAATTTCCAAATTTAGTTATGTTTCAAATCACAATTTTCCATTCATTTATTTAACATTTTAAATACATAGAAAAATCATTATTACTTTATTTAATCAATTTAAATTCAATTTAAAGCAAATTATCATATTTTTACATTTTAAAAATACTTAAAAATTTCCAGAAAACTATATAAAATAACCACGGGTCTGTATAATATTTTCTAGCCTAAGTCAAGTGATACGGATAATATATCATTTCAATCTGTAATTTACAAAGAAAAATCCGGGTTTTATCATTTCAAACCCGAAATCCCAAGTAAATAAAAATAAATAAAAATCGCTCAGGCTTGTCATTTCAGTCCATAACGATTTTTCCCTATTCTAAAGTCTGTTCGGGTATGTATCATTTCAACCCATAGTGATTCTATTCTACAGGGAACTTGCAGTGTGATTAACAGAAATAAATAAACAGTATTATAAAATATGACATAACAGATGATGTGACAAGTTTATAACAGGGTTTAACATCATATAATTTACATCACAGGCAGGTATAACATGATATAATATTTTATACACATTCACTTGTTGTCACTTCACAATTTATATAAGTATAGATGTCATGTGTGAATACTCACCTTTTTACGCTGGAGTTTGCAAATAAAACACACAAATGAAAATCCAGAAAGCACGATAGCATGACTAGATTTGAATGGAGAGAGAGCCAAGATGTTAATCTTGTATTCACAAAATAAACAAAGCAAAATATAAATACAATACAAAAGATTATATTGAAACAAATTGAAACTAGAATATACAGAAGACATCACCAAGCTTTCAATCAATTTTGCTTGACTACCACTCAACATTTGCTCGACCATAAGGCTTTATTGGTTCAGCCACAACATGTTTTCAGGTGGTAAGGCTCGGGTATGGGTCAATATGGTATGGCTAAGTCAAGAATATGGAAGGGTTTGGAGTTACAAAAGGGAATACAAAGGGACAAGGCTAACAAGGTGGAGTTTGGGTGCAACATAGGCTCGGCCATAGGTCTATGGGCTCGGCCAAAGGCAAGTACAGGTTTGGACAGATGGTAGGATGATGGCCAGAGGTGATGCCGTGCTGGTGGTGGTGGCTAAAAGGTGGTGACCGTGGTCAAAAAGAAGGGGATGTTGAAAATAGGGCTCAGCTATGTACATTTTTTGGAGTTTTTGCATTTTTTTTGTGGAATTGCTTCAAGAGGAGGTCACGGCCATCTATGGTCAGAGGAGTGGTGATGTTGGAAGTCGTGGATGATGAGGAGGAAGTGATGTGGTGGTCGATAGTGATGGTGAGGTCTAGGCCGAGCAACATGTGGAGGAAGGCAAGGCAAAATCAAGCAAAACAAATGGAAAAAGTGAAGAGAAAAAGTAGAAAAAAAGGAGAAGCCATTACCAAAGTTTTTCAGAAATGTTTTGGCCGAAATTGTGATGGAATGAGAAGTCTTTCATGTGAAAAATGAAGTTAAAACACATGGCTAAAATTAAGGAGGAGAACGGCCAAAAATAAGAAAGGTCTAGAAAGTGAAAAGTCAAAGGTTTTAAAGCTTTAGTCTCTTCAAATTTCCACTTTCTTTTTAATTCAATATAAACAAATAAAAATCAGTAAATAAAATAAAAGACAAACAAAAATAAAGTGAAAATGAAAATAAATAATTATTCATAGGAAAATTAAAAAGAAAATAAAAGTAAATAAAGAAAATAGCTTATTATATTGAAACTAGAATTAAAATTGGTAAATAAAATACAATTAACTTTGGAAAATTATAAATACACTTTTAAGAATTATAACTATACTTCTAAAATGTTTTAAAAATAAAATATTGACATAAAATTTAATTTAAAATAATTTAAAAATATTTGCAAAAATATTGGGTTGTTAGACTCTCCCCCACTCAAATCTTTTCGTCCTTGAAAACAACGAAACAAGGAAAACAAAGAGAAACTAGATAGAAAAGCAAATAGTACCTGAAATAAACAATTCCGGATTCGAAGCACAAATGCTCTCCTCCGTCTCCCAGGTACAGTCTCGATCATCAGTACTCCACTGTACTTTGACCAGACTAACAGATTTCCTTCTTAGCTGCTTCGTACCTCTGTCGACAATACGAAGTTGCTTCCTCTCGACAGTCAGATTAGGCTCAATATCCAAACTATCAAGAGCAGAAGGCTGAACAATAAGAGATGGGTCATGCAGATAGCGATGAAGATGGGAAACATGGAATACATTATGCACTCCAGAGAACTTCTCGGGCAAATCTAGACGATAAGCCAAAGAACCAACTCTTTCCACAATGTGGAAAGGACCAATGAACCTAGGAGAAAGCTTCCCTCTACGACCAAATCGAATGAAATTCCTTAAGGGAGAGACCTTAAGGAAAACCAAATCACCAACAGCAAACTCTAAACTCCGCCTACGCCTATCAGCATACTTCTTCTGTCTATCCTGAGCAATCCTAATCTCCTCAACTCTCTCAGAAGCCTCTAAAATCATCTCAGGACCAAGAACCAAATGATTACCGGATTCAATCCAGCAAGATGGAGATCTACAAGGTCGTCCGTAAAGAGCAGCAAACGGAGACGTCTTAATGCTAGCCTGAATTCAAAGATGGAAATGAGATAGATAAAAGATTAGGATAAGATCAAAACAAAAGATAGAAATTATACCTGGTAACTATTGTTATAGGTAAATTCGACAAGATGGAGATGATCTTCCCAAGATCCTCCATAATCAAGCACACAAGCACAAGAAGATCTTCTAGAATCTGATTCACCCTTTCTGTTTGACCGTCGGTCTGTGGATGGTAAGCAGTGCTCAGATTCAGACGAGTACCCAAAGAATCCTGAAAAGCCTTCTAGAACTGACTAGTAAAGATAGGATCTCGATCACAAACAATACTGAGAGGAACACCATGGAGACAAACAATCTCCCTTATGTAAATCTCAAACAAACTAGAAGCAGAACGGGTAGACTTGATCGGAATGAAATGAGCTGATTTGGTCAATCTATCCACAATAACCCAGATACTCTCATTACCCCTCCTAGTCCTCGGTAATCCATCAATGAAATCCATAGAAACATGTTCCCACTTCCAATTGGGAATCTCAAGAGGCTGCAACAAACCAGGGGTCTTCTGATGATCTGCCTTGACTTGCTGACAAGTCCCACACCTACTAAAAAAATGGAGATATCACGCCTCATACCCTTCCACCAATACAACTTCTTCATATCTTGATACATCTTGGTCACACCCGGATGAATAGAAAGTCTGGACTGATGATTCTCTCGAAGTAACTCCTGTCTCAATCCATCAACATTCGGGACACAAATCCTATTATTAATTCTCAAAATACCTTTATCATCTATCTAAGCTCCCCTACCATCAAGACTACTACTACCAACTCTGCTACGAACATTCTCCTTCATCAATCTAAGCATCTCATCCTCATCCTGCTTAGCCATGATACGATCCAAAAGAGAAGAAGAAACAATAAGCTGACACAACATAGCCTTCTTCCGACTCAAAGCATCTGCCACAACATTAGCTTTCCCAGGGTATAGTTGATGTCGAGGTCATAAGAAGCAAGAAACTCTAACCACCTAACTTGTCTCTGGTTCAAATCCTTCTGAGAGAAAATATACCTCAAAGACTGATGATCTGTGAAAAGCTCAAACTTAGTACCCAAAAGATGATGTCTCCAAAGCTTCAAAGCAAAAACAACAGCAAGCAACTATAAATCATGAGCAGCATAATTGGCTTCATGGGTCTTCAACTGACGACTAGCATAAGCAAGGACCTTCCCATCCTGCATCAGAACAGCTCCCAAACCTTCACGACAAGCATCAGTGTATACCGTTAATCCCTCATTTCCATTTGGAACGGTAAGAACTGGTACGGAAGTAAGCTTGTGCTTTAACTCACTGAATGCGGCCTTACACTCATCACTCCAAATAAACTTAGCATTCTTTCGAGTCAAAGCGGTGAGAGGTGCATCAATCCAAGCAAAATTCTCAATGAATCTCTAGTAATAACAGGCAAGGCCCAGAAAACTACGGATATCAGTTGGAGTCTTAGGAGTTTCCCAATCCTACACAGAATAGGGATAAATAAGGATAGCAGAAAAGATAGAATAAATTGAATGAATCAAAGAAGAGAAGGAAAGAAAGACTTACATTGATCGTAGCGATCCTGGATCAACAGAAACTCCATTACCAAAAACAATATGCCCAAGGAATCGGACTTCATCCTTCCAGAAATGGCATTTAAAAAATTTAGCCTTCAACTGATGATTTCTAAGAGTCTCGAGAACATATTTCAAATATGACTCATGCTCTTTCTTGGACTTAGAGAAAACAAGGATATCATCAACAAAAACTAGAACAAATTTATTAAGCACATCACGAAAAACACGATTCATCAAATCAACAAAGGAAGCATGAGCATTAGTCAAACTGAAAGGCATGACTAACCATTCAAAGAACCCATTCTTAGTACGGAAAGCAGTCGTGGGAATACTTTCCTAAGCTGGTGAAAACCTGAGGCAAGATCAAGCTGAGAGAAAACAGTAGCACCATAAAGCTGATCAAACATATCATTGATGCGAGGCATTGGATATTTGTTTTTCATAGTGAGCTTGTTCAACTCCCTATAATCAACACACATCCGGAGAGAACCATCGGACTTAGTGACGAAAACCACCGCTGCTCCCCATTCAGAATAGCTAGGTCTGATCAGACCCTTGGAAGACAAGTCCTCAATTTGCTTCCTTAACTCAACCTTCTCACGGGGTGCCATTCTTCTAGGAGGAAGAACTACAGGTCGAGCTCCAGGAATACGATCGATACGGAAATCAATTTCCCGTTTAGGAGGTAAAGCAGTGACTTCACCAAATACATCGAGATAGAGTTTGACCACACGAGTCGACTAAAGATCAACAGGAGGAGAATCCAGAGAATAAATAAAGCTGCCAGCATAATCATGAGGCATACGACACTGAATAACCAAAGAATTACCCCGATCATCCTCAAGAGAAACAATTTGGGATTTACAAGAGATATGAGCATCATGCCTCTTAAGCCAATCACCTCCGAGCAACAAATCAAAAGCATCAAAACCAAGAACATAGAAATCACCAGAAAATTTATGGCCAGAATAGAAGAGTCTCACTTGCTTACCAATCCTATTAAGGTTCGCGGGACCACCAATAGGATTTTTAACACACAAAGATTCAACAGCATACAAAGGAGAAAGAAGATGCTCAAACTTATCACACAAATCAACAGAAATAAAACTATGCGAAGCTCCAGTATCAAATAAAACACGAACAGGATGATTAAATAAAGAAAAGGTGCCCTGAAGAGTACCTTGATCATCACTAGGAGCAGGAGCAGGTGCAGGTGAAGAAGCAGAGGTAACAGCAAAAATACCAGATGGCTTTCCCTTCTGATACAATGGACAATCATTCTTGAAATGACCAGGCTGAAGACAGACATGACAAAGATTGTTCCTGGTGCCTTGAGGTGGAGGAACAGCAGCACCAACTGAAGTAGGGCAACTATTAGCATAGTATCCCTTCTGATCACACTTGAAACAGGTAATGGTAGATAAGTCAATAGGGTGCCTCTGAGAAGGAGAAGATGAAGATCCCAAACCTGGATTCTTGAGCCAATTCTTCTTCTGCTGGTGGAAATTGGGTTTTCTCTTCTTAGAGTTAGCAGAGGAAGACTGGGATGCAGGAGCACTAGCAACAACTGGACCCTTGGAAGTAGGGTTCTCATAACGAATAGCCATATCGATAAGCTCGGTGAAAGTGCCATGAACATGAGAAATGAGACGATCGTAGAACTATGGGCGAGCTCCAGCTATGAACTTCTCATTCTTCTTAAGCTAGGTGTCAATGAGACCAGGACCAAACTTGGAAAGTTCATTGAACATCCGCTCATACTCAGAAAAGGACATGGTACTCTGCTTGAGATCCATGAATTCATGATAAAGCTGAGATTTCCCGGCTTCGGTCATCCATTTTGCCACAAAAGCCTCCCTGGAAAGAAGATACAAAACAAAACTTAAGATAGATTCAAAAGAAAGGAAAGAAACAAAATTCAAGATAACACAAAGGATACCTAAACTGCTCCCAGGAAATATCACCCTCGTTAGTGTGAACTGTAACAGACTCCCACCAATCCAAGGCTGACTCTTGCTGCTGCCAAGCTGCTAATTGACGCTTTTGGGCATCAGAAATCTCAAGACCAGTAAAGATCCTCTCTAAACTCCATAACCATTGCTGGGCTTCGATAATGCTCTCTGAACCGGTGAACTTAGTACCACCAAGCTGAGAGAATTCCTTATAGAGAACAGTAAACCTAACAGGTCCAGCAGGTTGAGGAGCTGGGGCAGTACCACGACCCCTACCTCTAGCATTTCCACGATTCATCCTGAAAAATATCAAGAATGAATTTTAGGACAAAGGTACAGAGAAGACAAAGATAAGACAAGATAAAATCACTTGGATGAATGTCCTAATAAAAGAAATTTCTAACAAGGTAGATACGAAAAGAAGGAAGTTTAGAAAAATTTGCTTTTAAAACAAGAAAAATTTATATCAAAATAATCTTTGAAAAATCCTTTGAAAAATCATTTTAAAATCATTTTATACTTTGAAAATACGTTCTCTCACAAAGATGATTCTGAAGTTGATTTCACTCATTCTAGGGTATTTCTACCCTATCTCTAATGAGTTTTTGCTCCATAGGCTAAGGTTTACCTAAAAACCTGGCACTGATACCAAATGTAACGACCCACTATTTTGGACCATTCAAATCGACAATAATCCACACATGTCAGACTTGAATAATGCAAAATAACATATTGTAATAAAATTTGGAGCAAATAAAACCAATCACAGAATATCAGAATAACTCGCTGCGGAAAATAAAATAAATAGTGGTTCATGAAGCCACTACAATACAAAGTCTCAAAAATAGATACAAAATACATAGTCTGAAAACAAATACAGTTCTGAAACAAGTACAGTAGAAATCCCAAATACATATGTCTCTAATACAAAAGCTAAAATAGGACAACAGAAACTGAAATAGATAAATAACTAGATAAGCAGAATCTCCAGCGATTCCTAGCTCCAGAAAGTGAAGTCCAAAGCCGTGAATACTCGGGCTGACCCGAGCGTAAATAAAACACAAACACTCGAGTCAGGACATACATACTTATACAATGTAAACCAACTCAAGTGAACTGTAATAAAGGTGCAGTTAACTTAAAGAATGCTTGGGATCGCCCATTCTTTAAGGATCCGTTAAACTATCTACTATGTAGTAATATTCGCTATTATAATAATGTCTAATCATAAAATAAACATACTTTTAAATAACGTTAAGGGGTTACCATATAGCCCTTAACACATAATAGTGCCAATAGTCTATACAGTACCTGCATACCTCGAAAGGCTATGAGAAGATACTCCATAGGTATGACACAAATAGAAACTCGTAGTAAAGCTCGATATGGTAGGTGACACGGCACAACTAGGCAATGCCAGGGTAGATATACCAATTACGCATCCGGGCTGGTGGAAACGCATAGCAGCCACTACCGCCCACCTCGAGCCACACTCCCAAATCAAGGGGTGCATCCAATCAATCACAAAAGTAATAGAATGGTATCGAAGAAGTATGTCCGATCAGAGGTGCTACCTCATTGGCCCGTCAATCGCTCCTGTTTTAGCCACCTTACGCCAACTCATGGGAGTTGGGTCCACGTATATACCTTTAGGATCGTCGCCACCATCCTACTTCATTCTGGAATCTCCACCGCGTACACAGTTGTTAAAGTGGTTTTCGGTATCGACAGAGAGTGTCCATATCTGATCCCGGTCTCTTTAATAACTAATCGTTATTATAACCCGTGGTTATAAATTTCAAAAATAGTTTATATTTCAAATCAAAATACTTCATTTAAACCATTAAAAATAAAGACATTATACCTTTAAATCAAATATTCAATTCCCAAAAATTTAGCCTTTTCTGAGTTCATTTATTCGCTTAAATACTTTAAAACATTAAAATTTCAGCTTTCGCAGCACTTAGAAATTGCTACGGTAAGTTACATTTGAAAACAATTCAATTCAGCAAAGACAGCATTTAAAAACTGCTGTAATAGTTCAGTTTTAGTGGAAAAATAGTTCAATTCAGAAAAGACAGGATTTACAAAACTGATGTAATAGTTCAGGGTTCAAATTAAAGATTTAATTCAATTCAGCAAAGACAGCGTTTAAAAACTGTTGTAACAGGTCAATTATATTCAAAAATCTCATTTCAGCCAACTGCAGCACTTAACAAGTGCTACCATAGCCCTTAGTTAATTTTTTAGACTTATAGTTCACTTCTACAACTACAGCACTTACAAAGTGCTGCAGATTCTATTTAGTTCAGATTTTAGTTCATTTCCAGAAACGACAGCATTTCCGAAAAGAATTTCCAAGTTTACACTAGAATTTCAGCAACAATTAAACTTCAATTTACATCATTTTAACTTATAAAAATCACATTTTTCCACATCAAAAATGTTCATTTAAATACCTTTAACTTATGATTTTTATAAAGTAAACTTTTACAATAAATTCCAATTTTCCAATAATTTCACTTATTAAATTCAAGTGTACCATTTCCTTATTCTTTTCATTTTTTAACAATTTATCTTAACACTTAAATTTAAATTTTCATTTCATAAATAAACTTAATTTCCATTTCTTTTTATTAACTTAAACTTCCATTTAAATCACATCACAAATTTCCAAATTTAGTTATGTTTCAAATCACAATTTTCCATTCATTTATTTAACATTTTAAATACATAGAAAAATCAATATTACTTTATTTAATCAATTTAAATTCAATTTAAATCAAATTAACATATTTTTACATTTTAAAAATACTTAAAATTTTCGATAAAACTATATAAAATAACCACGGGTCTGTATAATATTTTCTAGCCTAAGTCAAGTGATACGGATAATATATCATTTCAATCCGTAATTTACAAAGAAAAATCCGGGTTTTATCATTTCAAACCCGAAATCCCAAGTAAATAAAAATAAATAAAAATCGCTCAAGCTTATCATTTCAGCCCATAATTATTTTTCCCTATTCTAAAGTCCGTTCGGGTATGTATCATTTCAACCCATAGTGATTCTATTCTACAGGGAACTTGCAGTGTGATTAACAGAAATAAATAAACAGTATTATAAAATATAACATAACAGATGATGTGACAAGTTTATAACAGGGTTTAACATCATATAATTTACATCACAGGCAGGTATACCATGATATAATATTTTATACACGTTCACTTGTTGTCACTTCACAATTTATATAAGTACAGATGTCATGTGTGAATACTCACCTTTTTACGCTGGAGTTTGCAAATAAAACACACAAATGAAAATCCAGAAATCACGATAGCACGACTAGATTTGAATGGAGAGAGAGCCAAGATGTTAATCTTGTATTCACAAAATAAACAAAGAAAAATATAAATATAAATACTATACAAAAGATTATATTGAAACAAATTGAAACTAGAATATACAAAAGACATCACCAAACTTTCAATCAATTTTTCTTCACTACCACTAAACATTTGCTCAACCATAAGGCTTTATTGGTTCAGCCACAACATGTTTTCAGGTGGTAAGGCTCGGGTATGGGTAAATATGGTATGGCTAAGTCAAGAATGTGGAAGGGTTTGGAGTTACAAAAGGGAATACAAAGGGACAAGGCTAACAAGGTGGAGTTTGGGTGCAACATAGGCTCGGCCATAGGTCTATGGGCTCGGCCAAAGGCAAGTACAAGTCTGGACAGATGGTAGGGTGATGGCCAGAGGTGATGCCGTGCTGGTGGTGGTGGCTAAAAGGTGGTGGCCGTGGTCAAAAAGAAGGTTATGTTGAAAATAGGGCTCGGCTATGTACATTTTTTTGAGTTTTTGCATTGTTTTTGTGGAATTGCTTCAAGAGGAGGTCACGGCCATCTATGGTTAGAGGAGTGGTGATGTTGGAAGCTGTGGATGATGAGGAGGAAGTGATGTGGTGGTCGGTGGTGATGGTGAGGTCTAGGCCGAGCAACATGTGGAGGAAGGTAAGGCAAAATCAAGCAAACCAAATGGAAAAAGTGAAGAGAAAAGGTAGAAAAAAAGGAGAAGCCATTACCAAAGTTTTTCAGAAATGTTTTGGCCGAAATTGTGATGGAATGAGAAGTCTTTCACGTGAAAAATGAAGTTAAAACACACGGCTAAAATTCAGGAGGAGAACGGCCAAAAATATGAAAGGTCTAGAAAGTGAAAAGTCAAATGTTTTAAAGCTTTAGTCTCTTCAAATTTCCACTTTCTTTTTAATTCAATATAAACAAATAAAAATCAGTAAATAAAATAAAAGACAAACAAAAATAAAGTGAAAATGAAAATAAATAATTATTCATAGGAAAATTAAAAAGAAAATAAAAGAAAATAAAGAAAATAGCTTATTATACTGAAACTAGAATTAAAATTTGCAAACAAAATACAATTAACTTTGGAAAATTATAACTACACTTTTGAGAATTGTAACTATACTTCTAAAATGTTTTGAAAATAAAATATTGACATAAAATTTAATTTAAAATAATTTAAAAATATTGGGTTGTTACATCTTGTAAGGCCCGAACTGTTTCCTTAGTCAGTGAGCGGGGCGAGCCTTTGGTTATTGAATGTCGAATGCCTTAGGATTTTGTAGGCAGCTTTATCTTTTCTCTTGATGCTCAGCCTAGTGATCTTGAATCCACCCCGATCGTCAAGGATTTTCCCGATGTTTTTGGTGAAGTCACTTCTCTTCCTCCCAAGTGGGAAATTGAATTCAGCATTGATCTTGTTCCTGGTGCTCGACCAGTTGTTCTCCCTTCCAGACGGATGGCACCCAAAGTGAAAGTTGAGTTGAAGAAGCTGCTTAAGGATTTGTTCTCTAAGGGTTTGATTAGGCAGAGTTTTTCTGAATGGGAGCTGCTGTGGTTTTTGTCACAAATCTGATGGTTCTTTGAGAATGTGTGTTGATTATAGAGAGCTGAACAAGCTTACTCTCAAGAACCGATATCTGATGCCTTATATCAATGATATGTTCGATCAACTCTATGGAGCAAAAGTATTCTCTTAGCTTGATCTAGCTACCGGTTTCCACCAGCTTTGTGTTGCTGAGGAGAGCATTCCCAAGACTTCTTTTCCGAACAGAGAATGTTTTCTATGAATGGTTAGTCATGCCTTTTGGATTAACCAATGCTCCTGTCTTCTTTGTCGATCTCATGAATCGTGTTTTCCACGATGTTCTCAATAAGTTTGTTCTGGTTTTTATTGATGATATCCTCGTCTTTTCTAAGTCAAAGAAGGAGCATATGGTACATTTGGATTATGTTCTCAAAACTCTTAGGAGTCATCAATTGAAAGTCAAATTTTCTAAATGCCATTTCTGGAGAGATGAAGTCTGATTTCTTGTGCATATTGTTTCAGAAAATGGAGTATCGGTTGACCCGGTTAAGGTCGTCGCGATTAATGTAAGTCTATCCACCTTTTCTCTTTTGAACTCATTCATCTTATCTATTTTTGAACTTATCCACCTTATCCATTTCCAGGATTGGGAGACACCTAAGACTCCATTCGATATCCGTAGCTTTTTGGGCCTTGCCGGTTTCGGATATTTATTGAGAATTTTGCCCGTATATCTGCACCTCTTACCGCTTTGACTCGTTAAAATGCCAAGTTTGATTGGAATGATAAGTGTGAAGTTGCATTTAATGAGTTGAAGCAAAAGCTTACTTCTGCTCCTGCCCTCACTGTTCCGAATGGGAGTGAAGGATTATCGGTTTATACCGATGCTAGTAGAGAAGGTTTGGGTACTGTTTTGATGCAAGATAGGAAGGTTATTGCTTATGCTAGTCGGCAGTTGAAGCCCCATGAAGCCAACTATGCCACCCATGATTTGGAATTACTTGTTGTTTGTGTTTGCTTTGAAGTGGTGGAGACATCACCTTTTGGGAACCAAGTTCGAGCTTTTCACTGATCATCAGTCTCTTAAGTATATCTTCACCCAAAAGGGTTTGAACCATAGGCAGGTTCGATGGCTTGAGTTCTGAGCATCTTATGACCTCGACATCAACTACACTCCTGGGAAAGCCAATGTTGTGGCCGATGCTTTAAGTCGTAAGAAAGCCTTGTTGTGTCATATTGTAGCCTCTCCATCTCTTTTGGATCGTATTGCAGCTAAGCAGGATGAGGATGCGATGCTTAGTCTTATGAAGGAAAATATTCAGAGTAGGGAAGGTGATAATCAAAATGAGTTAGGAGCATAGATTGATCAGAATGGAGTTTTGAGGATTAATGGACGGATTTGTGTTCCGAATGTCGATGGTTTGAGGCAAGAGATTCTTAGGGAGAATCATCAGTCCAGACTCTCCATCCATCCAAGTGTCACGAAGATGTTTCAGGATATGAAGAAGTTATATTGGTGGAATGGTATGAAGCGGGATATCTCTATCTTTGTCGGTAGATGTGCCACTTGTCAGCAGGTTAAGGCTGATCACCAGAAGACCGCAGGATTTCTACGACCCCTTGAGATTCCCATTTGGAAGTGGGATCAGGTTTCTATGGATTTTATTGATGGTTTACCGAGGAATATAAGGGGTAATGAGAGTATTTGGGTAGTTGTCGATCGATTGACCAAGCCAGCCCATTTCATTCCGGTCAAGTCGAATCGAACTGCTTCGAGCTTAGCCGAAATCTTTATGAGGGAGATTGTCTGTCTCCATGGTGTTCCTTCTAGCATTGTTTGTCATCGTGATCCTATCTTTACCAGCAAGTTATGGAAAGCTTTTTAGGAAGCTTTGGGTACTCGATTGAACCTTAGTACGGCTTATTATCCCTAGACTGATGGTCAGACGGAAATGGTGAATCAGATTCTGGGAGATCTTTTTTGTGCTTGTGTTCTTGATTATGGAGGATCTTGGGAAGATCATCTCCATCTCGTTGAATTCACCTATAATAACAGTTATCAGGTATAACTATATCTTTGAATTTTCAATCATCTTAAGCTTCAATCTATTAATTCTATCCCATTCCTTTGAATCTCAGGCAAGTATCGAGATGTCTCCATTTGCCGCTCTATATGGATGATCCTGCAAATCTCCATCTTGTTGGATTAAATCCGATGATCGATTAGTTCTTGGACTTGATATGATTCTAGAATCATCTGAGAAAGTTGAGGAGATTATGTGGAAGATGAGGATTGCTCAGAATAGGCAGAAGAAGTATGCAAATAGGCATAGAAGGGATTTGGAATTCGCAGTGGGTGATCAAGTCTTTCTTAAGATCTCGTCGCTGAAGAATGTGGTTCGTTTTGGTCGAAGAGGGAAGGTTGCTTCTAGGTTCATTGGTCCTTTCCGCATTCTGGAAAGAGTTGGTCCTTTGGCTTATAGAGTTGATTTGTGGAGAAGCTGGCGAGTGTGCACAGTGTGTTTCATGTATCTCACCTTCGAAAGTATCTCCATGATCCATCCTTGATAGTTCAGCCTGCTTTGATAGAGAATTTGGACGTTGGGCCAAATCTCACTATCGAGAGGAAGCCACTTCATATTGTCGACAGAGGTACGAAGCAGCTTCAGAGGAAATATGTCGGTCTAGTCAAGGTACGGTGGAGTACATGAAACACCCACACCCCTTAATATACCCAATAGGACACATTAAAAAGCGTGGTGCGTTGCAGGTATAACTAAAACTAACAAAGACTAAGATTCACAAGACAAAAACAGGTAAAAACAGCGAAAATTAAAATAATACTTATTTAAAAGAAAAGCTTCATAATTGCTCATAAACCAAATAAGTCAAATACTAAATATAACATACATGTCCCAAAAACCAAAATGTCTCATGAAATAAAAACTCATAGTTTGAAAATCAGAGTACATAATATTCCTTATAATAAGCCAGTACATAGAAAGAATTAAAGCTAGAATAAAAGAAATACATGGTAGAGATCTTCTCCCAAAATCCTCCAAGCAACCGCAATCTACAGCCCTCTCCCTTGATTACATATGGAAGGAAAAAGGGAAAATAGAGGAGTGGGTTAGACTAAACGTCTAGTGAGTGATAGTAACTACTAGAATCTTTAAGCAAAGTAAAGGTAATAGACTCTTCAATAGTTCTAGTATATACAAAAGGAAACAAAGGAAATAGGAAAGATATAAACTGGAAAATATGATTAAACTATTACAATTGATAAGATAGGTCAACTTTGATTGTTTGCACTTGTCTTTGATAGCTGCTTGATTAGGCTGAATTCCTAATCCTATAATTAGGCTAAAATCCAAATTCTACCCTTTAATCGGCCTACTACTCCATAGACCTTACTGCGGACTAGACGCTATATAACTCCCTACACAGCAGCCAATGGTAACTACGAAAGATACACAAAGCATCCACTGTGGACTAGACGATACATAGCTCCATACACAGAAGGCAATGGTGTCTACGAAAGACACACATACTAAGCGCTTGGAACTCATAGCGATTACTGAGCACCGAAATGGAAGTCGCACGCGTAACTGCCACCATGCTCATGCTACCTGTTGCTCCACCTATTGGGTCGTATTATTACCTTGACTCAGCATAAGTGTGCCCCTCGTCTCACTTCAGGATTATGTGAAACACCGTATCTATATAAAATATAGGGGAATGTTGCCGGTACTGGCCCGTCATCCAAACAATATCTAATAGCGCCCTTGTCCAAATCCCTCGTGATTTGAACATCTCTATATTGACCAATTACTACCACTACTAGCATAAGCGTGCCCCTTGTCTCACTTCAGGTTTATGTGAAACATCGTACCCATAAAAAATAATAGGGGAATGCTATTTGGTACAGGTCCTACTTTAATTCTTTGCTTATTAACTTAGATAAATTATTTAAATATGCCTTTACTCTTGTTGTTACTATCTGTGCTTGTTAATTTATCCTAAGTCTTAAAATAAGCCTTATCCTGTTCTATTTCTTATTATAACCTACGTTATAATCATGCTTATTACTTAACCCAAGGTCTAAGTGTGAAAATAAGCTTCTTTTCTTCTTTTATTCTTTTTAGTTATAATTCTAAGTTATAACTAGGCCAACCTCTTTAATTCGGTCCAATTAATATCATAATTAGGCATAATTTCAGTCCAATCCATTTATATTACAGACTTTATAATTTACATCTTATATTCCATTATTTCAGATTTCTTATAATTTAATCCAATTTTGTGTTAATTCTATTCTAATCCATACGCGAAGAAGAAGGAGGAATAAAAGAAAATTGAAAATAGAAGGAAATCCAAGGCTTAAGAAGAAGATGTAAATAACGCATAAATAATAGTAAATAAACTAAAATACTGTAAATAAAATGTAAATAAATGGAAAAGCTAGAAATAAACTAAAATTAACTGAAAATAATTCTAAAAACTATAAATAAATTACTAAAAAGGTTACTCCAAAAATCGTAGTAAAACTACAACTATTGGAAACCCTATTATTTTAAATTACTTAAAGAAAATTAAAACAATTACAATCACTCACCTCTGGTCCTTAGCTCTTCCCTTTGGGCTTCACGGATCCACTTGGGGTTGTTAAATATTTTTATTTAAAACGATTTCCTCCTTGGAAAATTATTCCGCTTAGGGTCCTTCCTGAATAAGTGAACCCAATTGGAGAAAATCTTAGAATGAGAAAAAGTGTTAGGCCTAGGGTTCTATTTATAGGGGTAGAAGTGGATCTTAGACCGTTGGATTTGGGGATTGAATAGGATGCAACCACGTCATAGGCTGCATAGGATCCATCGGATGCAAGAATAGAAGGACCGGATTGAAATAAAGGATGCAAAACACGCCAAAGGAAGCCTCTGGAACGAAGAAAAATTTTCTTCATTCCTGAACACAGGCGAGTCGACCAGGCGATCGACCACCCTTATGCCCAGGTCGACCGGCCGGTCGACTTGGCCTATATATTTTTTTCTGCTTATTTTATTTAATTCATATCTCATTCATTTTAGCTCGGATTCTGTCGTTCTATATATGGAAATTGACCAGAAAATTACTACGGACACAATGGTGCAACTCACGTGGCTCAATTCTGATAATTTCACAAAGTTATTTTATTATTGAATTAATTAATGAATTAATTATCATGGGTTAAAATTTTGGGTTGTTACATTCTCCCCTCCTTAAAGGATTTCATCCCCCAAATCTCTAAGGATAGAAGAATGAAATAAAAGTTTTCATCCAAGTTCTACAACCAACTACTCAATCATCACCCATTACATCCATTGTCCTTAAGTTTTTTTAATGCGATTTATGATACTTATGCAATTAGTGTAGTGTCAATGTCCCTAACTAATGCAAAAGATTAGGCGGTCCACTGATTCAGGTGACCTCCTTTTTTGCAATCATGTCTGTGCCATGTATCCAAATGAATGCAAAAATTCCCTAATGATAACTGATAGTTCTATATGCATGCTGCATACATCATCCAGATGCATCAATCATGTGTTAAACATCCATTTATAGCAACCATGAAAATTAGGATAAAAATGCGCGCACATCCATATGCATATGCTCTAGTGTCCTAGTTAGGCCGATCCCTAAAGAATAATAGTGCCTAGTGTACCTATATGCGTCCATTAGCATCCACTAGCAAACACTTGCACTCACTAGCATACATCATTCATAACATGTTCTAATAACATGTTTACATCCAATCCTACCATCCATAGGTTAAACCCTAAGTTCTACCCTCCCAAAGGATAATAAAGGAAAGAACTTATTCAAAACTAAAGATGGAAATAAGAAATTCTAAAAACTTACTATCGAAAAGATGAGGATAGGAAGTACGAATCTTCTCTTCAGCTTCCCAAGTGGTGTCTGCAACATCATCTCCCCATTGCACCTTCACTAGCGGAACATCCTTATTCCTTAGTCGCTTGATGTCGCTTCCAACAATCTCCGTGGGGATACGCCGAACAGATGCTTCCCTTTCTACTTCCACCTCATCCAACTCACTGGGCTCTACAACCTCCGTTGAGTCATGTAAGCACTTTCGCAAGTGCGAAACATGGAAAACGTCGTGCATACCTGCGAGCCTCTCTGGTAGCTTCACTCGGTAAGCCATCTTCCCAACTCTCTCCATGATAAGGAATGGTCCAACAAATCTGAGGGCTAACTTTCCATTCGATTCGAATCTTACCACCTTCCTAAGTGCGGATACTTTGATAAAAATTAAGTCCCCCACCTCAAACTCAATGTCTCTCCTCCGTTTATCCGCATAAGACTTCTGCTTGTCTTGGGCTGCCTTCATTCTTCGCCGAATTAAATCCACTTTCTCCTATGTCTCCCTCACCATGTCAGGCCCAAGTAGCAACTTCTCTATAGACTCAACCCAATATGAAGGGGACTTGAAAGGTCTCCCATATAAAGCCTCAAATGGTGTCGTTCCAATGCTCGCTTGGTAACTGTTATTATACGCAAACTCAACCAATGGAAGCTCCCAAGTTCCTCAAAAGTCCAAAATGCACATCCGTAGCAAATCCTCAAGCACTCTATTCACTCTCTTTGTTTGGCCATCCGTCTGAGGGTGATAGGCCGTACTCAATCTAAGTTGTGTCCTTAGCGCCTCTTGTAAGCTCCTCCAAAACTCACTAGTGAAAATGGGATCTCTATCACTCACTATACTAGAAGGGACTCCGTGAAGTCGGACTATCTCTCGAACATAAAGAGGTGCCAAATATGATGTTGTATGCTTGCTCTTAACTAGGATGAAGTGGGCACTCTTGGTCAACCGATCAACAATCACCCAAATGCTAGTATTCCCCTTCCTTGAACGGGGCAAACCATCTATAAAATCCATAGAAATGATGTCCCACTTCCACTCTAGCACATCTAAAGGCTGAAGTAGTCCACCGGGCTTTTGCTGCTCTGCCTTTACCCTTTGGCATATGAGACACTTAGCTATGAACTCTGCCATGTCCTTCTTCATGCCATTCCAATAGAACATCCTCTTCATATCCCGATACATTTTGTCACCACCCGGATGAATAGTCATACGAGAATGGTGTGCTTCCTCCAAAACCGCTCTCAACAAATCTCTAGTGCATGGAACACAAAGCCTCCCATCTCTCCTAAGCCACCCTTTTCTATCAATGGAATAACGTTGGAGATGTCTAAAGACCTCTCCTCGACTAATCCTTTCCATAATGTCCATGAGTTTAGAATCTCCTTGCTGCCTCGAGCCAATCTAATCCATAAGGGTAGGCCTCACCTCTAATGTCGCCAACAATCCGGGAGTAATGTCCGTAGAGGGCTTAAAATCAAAAGTAGAAATAAACTCCAAGCTCCTCCACTCTACGAACAAAGGACTAAGGGTTGCTTTCTTTCTACTCAATGCATCCCCAACCACATTACCCTTGCCAGGGGTATAAGCAATCTCAAAATCGTACGAGGCTAAAAACTCCATCCATCTCTGTTGCCTCAAGCTCAAGTCCTTCTGCGAGAATAGGTAGTTCAATGACTTGTGATCGGTGAAAAGCTCAAACCTCTCTCCAAGCAAATAGTGCCTCCAAGAGTTGAGTGCAATAACTATGGCGGCCAACTCCAAATCGTGGGTAGGGTAGTTCTTCTCATGCGTCCTCAACTGCCTAATACCATAACATACCACCCTTCCTTCTTGCATCAACACCGCTCCTAGGCCCATCCCACATGCATCGGTGTATACAGTAAAAGGCTTAGCTACATCGGGTAGTACTAACACTGGTGCACTAGTAAGGGCTCCCTTAAGCTTTGTGAAGGAATCCTCACAATCCACGTCCCACACGAAAGCTTTATTCTTCTTAGTAAGGCACGTGAGTAGTGCCGAAATCTTGGCAAAGTCTCTAATGAACTTAATATAGTAGCCAGCCAATCCTAGGAAGCTCCTAACTTCAGTGATGTTCTTGGGGGCCTTCCAATCTTGTACAGCTATCACCTTAGCGGGATCAACAGCCAAACCTTCCTTCGAGACAACATGCCCCAAGAAACGTACCTCCTCTCTCCAAAAGTGACACTTCAAAATCTTAGCTCTCAAATGATGACTACGAAGTGTGCGAAGAACCACCTCTAAATGAACAGCATGCTCCTCTATATTCTTGGAAAATACCAAGATGTCATTCAGGAATACCACCACGAACTTATTTAGGACTTCTCTAAAGACACGGCTCATCAAGTCAACAAAGTAGGCTGGGGTATTGGTTAGCCCAAAAGGCATAACCAACCACTCATAAAGTCCGTCTGGATTCCTAAACGCGGACTTATCTATGATGTCATCGGCAACCCTAAGCTGATGGAATCCCGTGGCTAAATCAAGTTGAGAAAAAACCGAAGAGCCAACTAACTGGTCAAAAAGATAATCAATCCTAGGAAGTGGATATCGGTTCTTCTTCGTGAGCTTATTTAATTCTATATAATCAATGCAAATTCGAAGAGAACCATCCGCCTTAGTAGCGAAGATGACTGGTGCTCCCCATTCTGATATGCTCCTCCTTATAAAACCCTTCTCCAAAAGCTCACTGACTTGTTTGCTCAACTATTTCCTCTCCCTAGGTGACATGTGCCTCACAAGTAATGCCACTGGCTTAGCATTCTCGGTCAAATAAATTTAAAAGTCAATTTCTCTCTTAGGGGCAGTCCCTTAACCTCCTCAAAGATGTCGGGAAAATTTCTGACGACAAGAACCGAATCAAACTCTGCTAAAGATGAATCGAGGGAATAGAGAAAGCTCAACATGACTGACCCTTGCGGGTCGCAAGATACCTCGAGAGTCCTACCACTTCAAGTCTCTAATCTAACGACTCTCCTCTCGCAGTCTAAAATAGCTCCATATGTGGATAGCCAATCCATACCCAAGATCATCCCACACCCCGAGAATCCCAAAACATAGGCGTCGCAGTCAAATTCTACGCCTAGGATATAAATTTTCAAACCCCTACAAACCATAGACAAGTGTGTCGATCCGCCTATGGGGTTTGAAACAACGATGGGGTCCACTACTAAAGAAATGTCTAAGTGCAAACAATCTACAAGAGAACTAGAAATAAAAGAGTGTGATGCTCCAGAATCGAATAAAGTCCGAATGGGAAAATCAGATATAGAAATCAAACCTTCAACTGTGACATTCCTACCTCTATTCGGAATGCTACTGGAAGGGCCGTGTCTAACGCCTGAATCTGTGTGACTGGTGCACTCGCTCCCTAACCAGCTCTCTGGGGCCAACTCCTACTCATATGACCGGGATACCCGCAATTGAAGCACTTTCCCTTCATCTTTTCCCTTTTGCAATCCTTGGCGATATGTCCAACAATCCCACAGCTATTGCACTTTGATCCCTTCTTAATCTGCTTATGAGGGCCATCACCTTTCTCCTTCTCCTTGTTGTTTTTCCACCACTTCTTCTTTGGACCTTCTGACTTAACCACTTCTTTAGACTCTCCTTCCTTGACCACATCCGACATAAGCGCCATCTCCACCAAAGACTCATAAGTAGCTCCCATCGGTATGTGAGTCAACAATAATCCCTGAAGGGGTAGATTCAATCCCTTTGCAAACTTCATAGCTTTCTTGTGCGGCGTATTCACCAACTCCATTCTGAACTGAGACAATTCATTAAATTGATTGATGTACTCCTTCACTGAAAGACTCCCTTGCTTCAAATTAATGAATCGCTCCAACTGAACGCTCTCCTCTTCTTGAGACAAAAACTTCCTATCAAATCGCTCCCGGAACCCATTCCAAGTCACCTCTCTTCCTTCTAACTCAATGACCTCCCACCAATACAAAGCCTACTCCTTCAGCTGCCAAGATGCTAGCTGAAATCGCTGCTGGTCCTCCAATCCTAATAAGCCAAATATCCTCTCGGTGTCCCTAAGCCAAGCTCTCGCCTCCACAAAATTCTCCTTGCTAGAAAAAGTCTTTCTGCTCAAACTCGCAAAATCCTTACAAAGCTTAGAGAAATTGATGGTGGCATGTGGGTTGATGGGGTTGCCACCTGCTGGTGCAGGATTGGGCGCTGGCTTGTGCACCTCTGAAGTCATGGCTTGTAAGTACCTATGAAACCAGGTCGGTACCGGAATGCCCTCAGGAAGGTTCGGGGAATCAGCCATTCTACAAAAAGAAAGAGATAATTTAGGAAAGAGTCAAAGGGAGATTGAACTGGACTTATGAGGGGATTTTTATAAAAACTCTTTTATTCTTAAAAACATTTCTAAGAGTTCTTTTTTGAAAAATACTTTTTAAAACAAGTTATTTTGGAAAATACTTTATTTTTAGAACAAATTTTTAGGAATCCTGTAACCTTAGACTCTGATACCAAGTGAAACACCCCACACCCCTTAATATACCCAATAGAACACATTAAAAGGCGTTGTGCGTTGTAGGTATAACTAAAACTAACAAAGACTAAGATTCACAAGACAAAAATAGGTAAAAACAGTAGAAATTAAAATAATACTTATTTAAAACAAAAGCTTCATAATTGCTCATAAACCAAATAAGTCAAATACTAAATATAACATACATGTCTCAAAAACCAAAATGTCTCATGAAATAAAAACTCATAGTCTCAAAATCAGAGTATATAATATTCCTCATAATAAGCCAGTACACGGAAAGAGTTAAAGCTAGAATAAAAGAAATACATGGTAGAGATCTTCTCCCAAAATCCTCCAAGCAACCGCAATCTACAGCCCTCTCCCTTGATTGCCTATGGAGGAAAAAGGGAAAATAGAGGAGTGGCTCAGACAAAAAGTATGGTGAGTAATAGTAACTAGTAGAATCTTTAAGCAAAGTAAAGGTAATAGACTCTTAAATAGTTCTAGTATATACAAAAGGAAACAAAGGAAATAGGAAAGAGATAAACTAGAAAATACGATTAAACTATTACAATTGATAAGATAGGTCAACTTTGATTGTTTGCACTTGTCTTTGATAGCTGCTTGATTAGGCTGAATTCCTAATCCTATAATTAGGCTGAAATCCTAATTCTACCCTTTGATCGGCCTGCTACTCCATAGACCTTACTGCGGACTAGACGCTATATAATGTTGAATATGATAGTATATGATTTTTGTTTTATGATAATAAACATATATATATATATATAATTAAATGTATTTGTTAATATACTATTTTATTTTTCACATAGTTAAATACATATTTGCTAAATAGAATAAATAACATAGAATTTAAATTCAAACGGATATTTTATTCAAACAAATATTTTATTACAATTTTGAATAGTACAAATTTGAGCTCTCACTATATATATATATATATACAATTTTTTATTACATCACAATTTCGATTACATCACAATTTTTTAATTTACATTTGTACCTCACTACATATCACTCATTCACTCGTATTTTATCTTCGACTTCGCTCCAGCCTGAATCCAGCATCTGAGTTATCTACAAAATACACACTGACGTAGTAAAATTGAAAAGGAAATATTTGTGCAGTGTAAAATAAAATGTGTATTTTGAAAATATTATGTGTCTCGGTTATTTGGGTTGTTCGTCATCATATTTATTTTGAATTCATCATACACGAACAGCTTACGACATGCACAGTGTATCACTGTACATGCCATAAGGCCGTGCACACCGATATACACTTGATAAAATTGTAGGGACAGGTGAGCACAAGGTCAAACCCAATCAAAAGCTAGGTCCAACTCAAGTGCAATAAAAATAAAGTCACGACATAAGCACAAGGTCAAAGCTGAGCTATAAGCTGGATTCAACTCAGGTGCATGCAATACAAAACAATGGGTCAAGACACATAAAACAAGCCTTGACCAAAAATTCAGTAAGTACACATGAAAACAGAGGCTAGACAGTCCAACTAGACTCGAGTACACATGAAGACATCGTGAACCAGTGGACTGTACTCAGACTCGAGAAAATATGAAACAGCAAAATGATCAGACTACAAATGTAATTCAAAAAAGCCCACAAAATCATGACAGCTAGCTCAATGAACCAACTCAAACACACTTGAACCAGACATAGTGAAACAGTGTGACACACACATACATCAGAACACAATAAGGCATGGATTCAAACAACAAAGACTGGAAGACACTGCAACATGAAGACAAATGCAAATACAATGCATCGGTGCACATGAGCAACCTAAAGCAACAACTCAAGTCAGTGCACATCAACCCAATGCAAATCAGACATGAGTTCAAATGCAATGCAACATGAAGACACTACATGCACAATAGTGGACAGAGCTCAATGAAACTCATCACATAATCAAATGGCCGAATTCAACTTGCAGATGAATACGATGAACTGGTTCAGCTAAACCAACACATATACAAAATATATATTGGTGATAACAATTGCAATCAGAGCTCAATGCACACCAGACTTGATTTCAAGAGTCCAGTTACATCACAATATCATATATACAAATGTACTACAACTACCAGACAAACAAAACAACCAGACTCAAGTGGATATACAAATGGAGCATATACATGAACCAGATCAAAACAAAACAATGGAGCAACAACATGAATGCAATAAACTGATCAGAGCAACCTAGACTCAAATATCAATGGACAGAGCAGTGCAACACAACCAAATTGTCCGAGCTAGGTAGACAAATGAAAATGCAGAACACATGTATATACATGGTGCTCAACAAAGTACAACCAGAGTATGCAAGCATTTAGGAATGAAATAAGAACATGAAAACCAATTGAACCGAACAATGCATATTGAAGCATACAGCAGTTCAAATATCACAGAGAAATTTCCAAATGATCGAAGTCAGATAATATAAGGAATATGAACTAAACAAGTCAAGATAAATCAACATCGTCAGAGAATTCAAAGCCATGATGACCAAGGAATCGAGAAAGTTCAAAATCGAAGCCGTGAGAATTAAGTAACAAAATATACGAAATTGAACTAGTCTAAAGAAATCACAATCATTCAAGAATAATCGAATGGCCAGGTTAAAAATATCAGACGAATTCAAATATTACATTCGATCAAAAATTTAGGGTTTTCAATCATATAAAACCCGTTAACATCATTGTCAATAATCTCATTCGAGTTCAAGCAATATCACAGAGAAAAGCATCAATCCAGAACTCGAATCAAGTCGAGTATAATATAAATCGAAAAGGGGATAAATGTACCAATTCAAAGCATCGTTAAATCTCGAAAAATTGAAGTAGCCGAAAGCAAATCGAAGTGAGTCGATTGCCGAAGCAAATCAACCAATAGCCATTGTAATCGACTAACAATCAGTCGGCGTCTTCAATTCCCACGAAGCCCTAATTATTAGAAATAAAGAGGAGCGAACGAGCTAAAGGAAGCAGCCATTTTTTCACAAGGAAAGAAATACGGGCCGAAGGAATATACAAGAAGAAATAAAAGAAAAAGGGAGACGAGTTTATTTCTTAAGCCTTAACTTTGGGCCGGCTTCTTTAAATCACTTTTTGGGCTTTAAATTTTAAAAATTAGGGTTTCATTTGTTTTTAGTTGTTTTTATTTTGTAATTACTTTTTAACTTGTGTAATTGCCTAGTCGTGTGACTAGGGACGAACTACGGTGGTGTAGTTCGAGAATTCGCAACTCAGTGGCTGAGTTGTGGTAGGGTTTTAAGCATAGAGTTAGGTTAGTTGATAGCGGATGTCACGAGTTTACGTGTGTAAGCGTCTGGCTACTTAATTTCTAGTAGAAACCTTGGGGCAGCACGTAGGCAGGGTTTTGCCGAAGCTGGGTAAATCTGTGTTGTTTTATTTCTGCATTTTTATTATTCTACTATTATCTGTGCTGCTATTATTCTGCTAAATCTGTGTTGCGATTATTTTATATACTTCTGCATTAAATTTTTATAATTAATAGTATCACCCTATTCACCCCCCTCTAAGGTGAAATCGATCCTACATATAACTCCCTACATAGCAGCCAATGGTAACTACAAAAGATACACAAAGCACCCACTATGGACTAGATGATACATAGCTCCCTACACAGAAGGCAATGGTGTCTACGAAAGATACACATACTAAGCGCTTGAAACTCATAGCGATTACGGAGCACCAAAATGGAAGTCGCACGTGTAACTTCCACCATGCTCATGCTACCTGTTGCTCCACCTATTGGGTCGTATTATTACCTCGACTCAGCATAAGCATGCCCCTCGTCTCACTTCAGGATTATGTGAAACACCGTGTCCATAGAAAATATAGGGGAATGCTTCCGGTACTAGCCCGTCATCCAAACAATATCTAATAGCGCCCTTGTTCAAATCCCCCATGATTTGAACATCTCTATATTGACCAATTACTACCACTACTAGCATAAGCGTGCCCTTCGTCTCACTTTAGGTTTATGTGAAACGCCGTACCGATAGAAAATAATAGGGGAATGCTATTTGGTATAGGTCCTACTTTAATTCTTTGCTTATTAACTTAGATAAATTATTTAAATAAGCCTTTACTCTTGTTCTTACTATCTGTGCTTATTAATTTATCCTAAGTCTTAAAATAAGCCTTATTCTGTTCTATTTCTTATTATAACCTACGTTATAATCATGCTTATTACTTAATCCAAGGTCTAAGTGTGAAAATAAGCTTATTTTATTCTTTTTAGTTATAATTCTAAGTTATAACTAGGCCAATCTCTTTAATTCGGTCCAATTAATACCATAATTAGGCATAATTTCAGTCCAATTCCATTTATATTACAGTCTTTATAATTTACATATTATATTCCATTATTTCAGATTTCTTATAATTTAATCCAATTTTGCGTTAATTCTATTCTAATCCATACGCGAAGAAGAAGAAGGAATAAAAGAAAACTGAAAATAGAAGGAAATCCAAGGCGTAAGAAGAAGATGTAAATAACGCATAAATAACAGTAAATAAACTAAAATACTGTAAATAAACTGTAAATAAATGGAAAAGCTAGAAATAAACTAAAATTAACTGAAAATAATTCTAAAAACTATAAATAAATTACTAAAAAGGTTACTCCAAAAATCGTAGTAAAACTACAACTATTGGAAACCCTATTATTTTAAATTACTTAAAGAAATTTAAAACAATTACAATCACTCACCTCTGGTCCTTAGCTCTTCCCTTTGGGCCTTCACGGATCCACTTGGGGTTGTTAAATATTTTTATTTAAAACGATTTCCTCCTTGGAAAATTATTCCGCTTAGGGTCCTTCCTAAATAGGTGAACCCAATTGGAGAAAATCTTAGAATGAGAAAAAGTGTTAGGCCTAGGGTTCTATTTATAGGGGTAGAAATGGATCTCAGACCGTTGGATTTGGGGATTGAATAGGATGCAACCACGTCATAGGCTGAGTAGGAGCCATCGGATGCAAAAATAGAATGACCGGATTGAAATATAGGATGCAAAACACGTCATAGGAAGCCTCTGGAACGAATGGAATGAAGAAAAAATTTCTTCATTCCTGAACACAGGCGGCTTGACCGCCCTTATGCCCAGGTCGACCGGTCAGTCGACCTGGCTTATATATATATATATATGTTACCCGGATGCTTGGACCGGCTACTAAATACTAATTATAGAGGTTCTGATTGAATCAGAAGGATACTCGAGCCAGAGGAAGGTTGAAAAATGTAAAAGGTTGGCCCGGTTATGAGAGGCTCGGCATGTAAGTGCCGTTCGGCCTGGATACATCGTTCGGCCTCAATATGTGGTTCGGCCGAGGAAGGATGGTGGGTGTCGCCCGACTGAAGGAAAGGCGTTGTTGGGAACTCAGTGAACATCGCTCGGCGATCTTCGTTCGGATAGTGTCGCTCGGCAAGGATCGTTCGGCAAGCATCACTCAGCTCCCTTCGTTCGGCACAGCCTCGCTCGGCAGCCTTCGTTCGAATAGTGTCGCTCGGCAACCACCAACTGGCACGAGCGTTCGGTATAGATGCTTCAAAGCAAGGTGAGGGATTTGTCTTATTCGTGAAGGACAACATCCAAGTGAGGGGTTCAGTATTGTTTCATTCCAAGTTCCACCGCGAGTTACTCCGAGTCTTTTGAGGGCTTACTACGAGTCATTTAATAGTCGACCACCGACCAGACATGATGGGTCGGCATTTCTCGATCGGCATTTGTCGTTCGTCATGCCTGGTTCGGTAAGCAGAAGTCTCTTACTATGGGCCGAAGTACCTTGTTCTTGGGCCTGCAGAGGAAGTCCAGCCTATCCTCGTCTATAAATAGAGGGACAGGAGTGCAGTGAAAAGGGACCTTTTTTTGAGAACTCCGGGGAAACTCTGCCATTTCGAAGACTCATCTATTTTCGATCCAAACTTGTAAACAAGTCGTTAGTTCACGGATTGTATCTGTATTCAATAATTTGAAGAAGCAATAAAGATTAAACTCAAAGTGGACGTAGGCAGTTACGCCGAACCACTATAATTCTGGTGTTCTTGTTCCTGTAGTTAATTTTGCATACATTCCTCTATTTTAATTTTCTATCTTCATTAATCTCTCTACAGAAATCCTTTCTTGGGTGTTAGTGCCAATTTTGGTACTAACATTTTGGTGCTTTCACTGAGAGCGCATTCTCAGGCTGTTAGGATCTCCTTTGTTGCTACTAGATTGAGGAAATCCCCCGAAGAAGATCCGATTTTATCTACAAGAAGTCCATTGATTCTACTCAGAGTTCCAACCGATAACTCTACAGTGGGAAGACCACGTACTAGATCAGCCTCCCACAATGCAGATGTCAATGAAACCGCTAGCGTCCAACAAGTAGGACCCAGCAATCAACAAGCTAATCCAGGCGCAGGGACCATCAACGCCCAAAACCAAACGGAAGCTATCGTCAGGACAGAGTTCAGCGAGCTGATGAGAGAACTCATGGAAAGCAGGAGACAGCTTAACGAGCAGATTCAAGCAACGCCACCCTCATGACTCAGCTTACTCAACAATAGCATCAGAATGCTGGAGGAAGTCCCGCTTCCTACTCCTCGTCCGACAGCTCTGCTTCATCTGATGAACCTCCCAGACGTAGACATCTCATCTCAATGATAAATAATAAATATACATCTCATCTCAACGATGAGGCGCCCAAAGGGAAAAAATATAAAATCGCGGTATGTAATCCGAGATACGTACCTTATTATTATTAATACGAGCGAGTTCGCTCGTATTAAGCAGGCAAAAGTAAAATACGTGCAAGCGAGCTGCAAAAGCTAGCATACGCCATCCATACCTACTAAACACTCAATAACCAAATGAGAACATATATATAAAGAGTAAAATCGATATATAACATAGATTATGTAATAACCATAAACGAATATAGCAAATGCAACAAAACAAACATCCAACAAACAATATCCATCCAATCTTATTCGCAACAATACCAATTCACACTTTCTAATGTCAATATTCAGTTTATTATACTTTCATTTCCTATCAATATTAAATTGTTTTACTTTTAACTCATTGACATTTATTCCATCTATATACAATTTGTTTGCTTTCAATTTATTCACGTGGATTTTTTTGAATTTAATTGGTTCACCTTAAATTTTATTCACATTCAATTGATTAACATTCATTTCATTAATCATTTAAACAATCAATAATTCACAACAATTAACCAATTATCAATAATTAGGAATTTTACTAACAATTTAATACTAATTAATATTAATAAAAAAAATTATCACCATCAATTTTTTATTCAACTCCTCTTAAGTTAAACTTCAATTTATATTTTATTCCCTTAACTTATTTCATATTCAACTAGTTACCATTCAATTTTATTGAAACTCATTCTATTTTCATTAATTTATCTACATCAAATTTAAATTAAATTCAATTGCTCATATTAATTTTACTTACACGCATTTATTTTTCTTCAATTTATTTCACAATTCAAATTGCATTTTATTCTATAATTCAAAGTTGTATTCATTCTATTAATTCATCTATAGCTTAAGTGGAATTAATTCTCTTTACTAAATTATCTAGTTTCATTTAATATCCAATTCAACTCGTTTAATCTTTATTAAGTGAAATTTTATTTCATTTAATCCATTTCTCATTTTATTTCACTCTCTTTTAAATATTTTCTACTTATCATTCACATTCAACCAAATTTAAAATTTATTTTTAGCTTAATATTCTTAAATTTATATATTATACAATTTATTCATTTAAAATTTCATTTTATTATTTTATCTAATTCATTTCAATTACATTTCATATTTTATTTAAGCTTTCATGAGTTAAACTATATTTTATTTACTTCATTTCACTAACTCAATTAATTTAACATTTCTGAAGTTAACCATTTTATTTCGTATTTCAAATTCAAAATTTTCTTTTGTTTGCTCAACCATAAATATTCAACATTTTAAAGTTTAATTTTACTTTCCAGTTCAAATTTATAAGTTATAAACTTACTTTAATCTATACTACAATTATAAGTTCAAAACTATTTTCATACATTTATCAAATCATACTTAAAATAAGTTTTTCTTTCATAACCAAAACTTGTTTTAATCGAAAATAAATTTCTTTTGGTAGAAATTCTCACTTAGAAACTCAAAAATGAATACTAGCGATGCTGCAGTCAACCCCGGAATTATTTCCCAACGACCAATGTGAGTTTAATACTTTTATTTTCTTTAAAAATCCTTTAAAAATATTCTTCTAGTCAAAACTCTTTCAAATAATATTAATATTAATTTTAAAGGCTTCGAAAACAATTTTCGAAAAACAAAGGGTTTTAAATTCTAAAATTCTGAAAAAAAAATTCATTTCTATATATAAGCTATATAATAAATATACTTATACAAATTTCCTTACCTTATTACCAAACTATTTCATTAATTTACAACTTGGTCATTTTAACCAACTCTTATTTTAATTGATTTCAATTCAATTTAATTATTGAATTTTTCGTAAAATAAAATTTACAAAATATCCATTTTATTTTAATTCAACCAATAATCGATGATAATTAAATATTATCATCTCCTAACAACTATCATTCATTAAAAATTAACATTATATATATAATATAATTTAGGTAAAATTATTTCATTTACCCTATTTTAAAACAATATGTAACGTGTCGGATTTTTCGCGTTCGAAAATCGATATCCGTACTTCACATTGTACTAGAATGCCGCAGATTCGACCGTTCAAATCCGATTCGCCGGAGCTTATAACACAGTAAGTATAATAACACAGCGGAAGAAAAAGGATATATCAATATATATAACATTGATACACTGACAGATACAAAATCTGATACAATATGATACAACAGAATGATACAACAGATATCAATATACATCAGAGATATGATACAAGAAATAGCAGCGGAAAGAAAATAGATAACACCAGTAGTGGATAGAAGATCTCCAATAGAATGCTCCAATCCGTAGCTAGCGGAAAGCAAGGTCAGTCGTCCAAGGACTGACTAGCTCCAGATAATCTACCCAACCTGAATATCTGAAAATCCCAACTCTAGACTGCTCGTGTAGAAAATTATGAGCACCCAGAGTTTAGGAAAGGAACAATAAACTCCGAGTCAGTCGTGGGACTGGTGTGAGCAAACAAAAACACAGTTTATCTTTAAAACGAACACAAAACGATTTTAACATTGAAAACCGCAATGCTTTTGGAAAATGAAACTACCATAAGACCTCCCGCCACATACACAATGCAAACGCAGAATTGGAGGAGATTTCTTCTTATGATAGTCAAAGATGCTTACTACGCAAAATCATTGGATTATTATTATTAGTGCATAGTGCAGAAAACATTTTGAAAGTATAATATTAATCTTAGCCAACATACGACCAGTATCGTATGCCTACTATAGCTACCATCTAAACAGTGGTGACCGCCATAAGTAAATGGCAGGTTCTACAACTAAAACCGTACAAGTTCCGTATTGGAAGATGGATTTCCAACAAATGGTCAGGCTAAGGAACTTCCTTTCCTACTGCCGAATGGGATCGCCTCTGGTTGGACGTCTCGAGAGACAAACTGCTCTCTGCCAACACAAGGCCGGGTTACTCCTGTAACAGGTAACTCACGAATATGCCACCTCCCGGTCCTTTGGGACCTTTATCCGAGGCCTAGGTAAACACACAATCACACAATAAATGAGATCGGAGTATCCACATAGGTTAAATACCAGGGCTCCATACCTGATACCACCCTTTTCCAGAAGGAAATGACATACCCTAAAGGGCGCGACCCTCATAACCTTGCCGCATATTCCTGTTTTGACCATTTCCGGGTTGTGAGGTCCGATGAGGTCTCATCCACAAAGCTACGCTTTGTCACAAAGCCATGCTTTGGGTCAACAGATGATCAAAGTAATGATCACAAAGATAAATGATCAAACAAATGATCATATCACAAATGATCAAACAATGATCATCACACAGCAACACTCAGCATGCCACATTACCAAATTGGGAGTATATCGCTGATAAATTTCAACTACATAACCTCTGAGCTTGTACGTCTCAGAGAAGGGTGTTAAGCTAAGAGAATAAATTCTCCGCCACCAACAGAAATGTATTTGAAAGAAATCAGCTTTATATCTCAAAACGTAATGTCAGACATGTAACCATATAAGTCTGTTCCGGATTCGAACAGAACCGAAGGCACTTCTTACGAAGCTCTTGCAATTTCCAGGTATTCACAATCCCGATCGGATTTCCCATCACTTAGGGGATCTCTATACCAGGAGCTACCCAGTGCAGAGACAATCGATAGGTTATCCTATCGTTTTCGCAAACACCCGGTCTTCAACACCGGTCTTCAAATGCTATCCATATATGACGTATCACTTTTCGGAATGGGTTATATGACACAAAGGTCCTCTCCCGGCTAAACCAAATAATGAGCGCAATATTTAAAAATATATGGATATTGGGATTTCAAATAAGTCACCACTTATTACCCAAAACTTTTCTTTTCAAATGGTTTAACAAATTACCATTTCTAATCTTTTAAACAAAAAGATTCATTTTAACAACCTTCAACGTGTTGAAACCTGACTTCTTCGATTTTAATGCGACAACTATATATTTCAATCTATATATTATTATGTCAAATATTCTTGCAGGAATCATCAACAGAAGCTATTATCATCAACAAGATTAAAAGCTCTTTATAAAATCTAGTGAGATATATTTGTACAATCTCTGATATGGTGAAGAAACACACACACACACACATATACTTTTGAAAATCTTGCTTTAAAATAAATATAAAATAAATCTGATATGGTGAAGAAACAATTTCCACATTTTTAATCTTTTAACAAAAGATTCATTCACAGATTTCCAAATCAATTTTCATTTCAATTGGATTAACTCGTTAAATCTTTAAAACAAGATTTAACTTATAGCTTTCAAAACAATTCCATTTCAAATGGTTTAAACAAATCACCATTTTAAATTTGTTAAAAATAAACAGATTTAATTCATAGCTTTCTAAAAGGATTCATTTATAACTTAGAAAACCATTTTTCAATTCAATCTTGAAATTCCTTTAATTAAACTGGAATTTCATTTCTTATCTGAAAGCTTTTATTCTTTTAAAACAAACAGTTTTCATTTTGGAAATCTGATTCATTTATACGAGTTAAGGTTCTTGGGTTAAGTCCAAATTCTCAAACCAATATTTTAAAATGGTTCCAATTCATATAAACACATTTTATAACATCTTTAACCATAATTTCCAAATATTGAATTCAATTCCAAATTTTGAATTCAAATTCAAATTAAATTATTTTAATTTGAAACTTTACCAAGTTATTCAAAATAGCTTTTATCTTTGAAAACACCTTTTCAAAAGCTTTAACATTTAACCCAAACTCATTTCCAAAATCAATTGAAATAAAAATTTCAATTTCAAAAATATTAATTTAAATTATATGTGACTTAACCGATTTCCTCGTGAAATCCATATTTGTGTGTGTAAAAGTGGGGTCCAGGGGTTTAACACAATAGTGTAACATCATTCAATCATCACATCACATATTTAAGCACATCGATATTGATAAGCGGTATAATCTATAACGCTTATCGTTCATTCACAGATTCACAGATAAATAATATAAATTTATCATAGATAAATAAATTACATTCATCACAGATCACACCGAAAACAATTTATAGCACAAAGCATAACATAACAGAATATCAAACAGTTCAACAATCAGTAGAATTCAAAACATCCATAAGTGAACTCAATTAATTATCTGATTTAAAACGGATGGGTCATCAATCATGGTTAATTAACTTTAATTGATTTCAAATCATTTGATCAATTGTCCGTTAATCATTTATAAATTAAATTAATCAACTTTAAATTATTGAATAATCAATCTTTAATTATTCAATTATCCTTTAATTAATTCACTTAACTTATTAAATATCTTTAATTAACCCATTTAAACTCTTAATTACTAAATTAATTAATCCAAATCATTAATTAATTAAATTAGTTAATTATTCATTTACTTAATAATTTCAAATCCTTAATTTTCATTTATTTAAGGATAAAACATTTCTTATTTATGATCAAATTCTCATTTCAAATTTTAGATTCAAAATAAATACAAAAATTTAACTTAACAAAATTTAACACAATTTAAAATATACTTTAAACATTTTAAAGTTGTTAAAACATTTTATTTTCATAAAACTTATATTTATTTAAAACTAGTAGTCAAAAGTAAATTTGGATCCATCTCTTAAAATTTTGGGTTTAAACTCTGTTTTAAAACCCTGCCCCAAATTTCAAAACTTAAAGCCTTACAGGCTTTAAACTGGCAACACAACAAACCCGAGTTTACCCTATTTAGCTTCGAGTCGTACATCAAACCGCTTCGAGACAAAGCCAAAACTACTCGAGAAAACTCGAGACCACCATTCCTGCTCAACCCATATTCTCAGCGTTCCCCAATGAAACACCGTGCACGTGCACAGAGCCACCACCTCCCTCCGTCCATCGTCGCTAGGTCGAACAAGTCACCGACCACCTCAGCTCCGCTCGCAGCCTTCCAACTCCAACCAGTTCAACTCGAACACGAATTCGAGTGGAATTCGAAACCTGGAATTCGAACCCAAAATCTGAAACAACTGCGATCACCAAGGATCGCCTCAAACTCCTATCTCCGACCATCAGGCATCACGCCATTGCACTCGAAGCTACCTCTGCATCCAACCTCTTGATTCCCCCAGGTCCGATGAGCTGAAACGCTACGACGATGACACTATAGCCTCGCGAATACAATTTGCAAAATATAGAGTTAAAACCCTAAATCAATTCCAATCTTCACCCATGATGAATTATAAAATCATCTAGCATTTTTCTCGAATCCAACCATCGTTCCAGCACCTCTAGAAGCAAAACCCGACCCCCAACCATGTGTCGATCACCAGACTTTCACAAAAACCCATATCTCGCTCATCTAATGAATACGACCTGAATTCGAAATTGAAAATCCTGATTTTTGTTTTAAAAATCATTATTTTCGAAATGGGTTTGGATGATGTTAATGAAACTTGGATTCAAGCAGTTTGAAAATTTGATAAATTTTGAATTTGCACTGTTTTTTTTCTTTCCAGACAACAATCCTTCATATATTCTTGGAAATATATTTTTAAAATTTGCATTTCATAGTTACGACTACTTTTCATTTAGAATCAAAATCAAAAATTACTTAAATAGGAAGATTTCAAATTTTCTAACAGGTTTCAATGCCTGTAACAAGAACAGAGGCTAATTCCTCTAGTTTTCAGACAAATTTCTATTTATTAAACTTAAAAATATTTTAACTCTTAGTTTAATCGTAAACAAACATCTATTGTTTAAATACCCTAGCCTAACAAGGATTAAGATGAGAGGAATTGAAATTTTATTCAAGTTTATACTCTGAATTTTTTTTTAACAGAGATGAATACTTATGTATCAACACAAGCATCCAGATTTACATCCAATATACTCAGTTCAACAACATGCAACAAACTTTCATCAAGCTTCTAAATTCTATGCATCCAGATTCAATTAGAACAAGGTAAAGTTTACTCACATTAGCCTGAGAAGAAGAACAGAGTTTTGCCTGTAGACAGAAAGCTCCTGATGGTTTTCTAAAATAAGAATGAAGCCTGGCAACTTTTCTTCCTTTAATCTCTTTTTTATGTTTTGTTTTTATTGAATGAATTGAACTTGTTTAAGATTTAAGATGATGCTTGCTTTAGATTCTTAGCTTTGATTTTCTTTAAAGACTGAAATGCTTTTGCTTGCTTGATGATCGAAAAATGAAAAAGGAACTTTGATATAAAATAAAACAACGCAGAGGCTAAGTTGTATTAGTACAAAGAAAATAATCTTAGCTGGTACAAGATTTTATGTTTTGATCAGAGATCTTTTTTCATACATGGGCTGAAATGAAACATTTGGGTACAAGCATTAATTAGCAATGTCATACATATCCTCTTATTAAATTTCGTATGTACTTATGTGATCTTTACTTTATTTCTTGCCTGCAAAGCTTCATTGCCATGGTACATATATTTATTTAACTTTGTACATCTTGAGTATATTTTTACTTCTTTTTGCCTGCCAATCTAGACAGTGCCATAGTACAGATATTTTTACCTTAACTTAAATCTTCTTATTACAATTCGTGTACACATATCTGTACAAATAAAGGAAGATGTCTTCCCTGCGATTCAGCCTAGCATATCTACAAGTTTATTAAACCATTCATTTGTAGGTACAATCTTGTATATCTTTTATTTTGTTTTGACTTTGTTACTTTTCATATATATGATGATAGTTTATACATGTTACTTTCTTTTCTTTACTTTGTCTATGTTCTTGCACTTGCCTTACTTTTATATTTACATATGCATTTATACTTGCAAAAGATATACGCATATATTTCAAACTTTCATAAATTCTTATTTACATTTTATTTTGTACTTAATACAATTCTATAACAAATGATATGAAATCAAATCATTCATTACTAACAATTAACTATATATATGAAAGTTTAATGAATCCAATATTATTCTCAATATATTCATTTTAGCGATTTCAAATCAACAATATTCATTTCTATTTCTATTTCTAACTCAGATATTATTATTTTACTTTAATACTTATCGTCTTGTATTTATTTCATAAATCCAAATCATTATTAACCATTTACTTGAAATTTAAATCTAAATCACATATATACAATATTTTAGATTTTAATTGATTTAACATAGAATTTATTTGAATGCGGGGAAACTCGTTTCAATTTACAATGAATTTTACAAATTTAATTCAAAAATTAAATAAATTATAAATTTAAATTTATATAAAATTCGGGGTCGTTACAGACTTCCCCCCTTAAAAGAATTTCGTCCTCGAAATTGCCAAGGAGACAAAAAGATAGATGAAGAATATTTCATCAAATCAACTGAACAGCTATTCTGCATTTGGCTTACCAAATCAGAATATCGATAACAGATACAAGAAAAAAATCTGTTTTAACACTTCACAAAATACTCATGTTATCCAGATCTACGAAATATGCAGTGGCATTGGTTAGTTCGAAAAGATAACTAACCATCCGTAGAATAAATCGTAATCCCAAAGAATAGATGGATATATGGATACAATTTCAAAGCTTCTAGTTTAGAAACTAAAGTATACCTATCAACCATAACAAACAAAGCAAACAATTCATCAAACAAACAATTTTGGCCTACTTGGAGTTTATGTCCCTTATTAATATATCGAATCTCTTCCTGGGTCTACCAGAAACTATCAAAGAATTGAGAAAAGATATTGAACAAAAGAGATAGATAGAGAAAAGATTGTTTCCTTGTTGTTTCAGGGTATTGACCATTTATAGTCGTATTCCCCTGTCCCCTATCTCATCCTCTTCTTACACTCATACTTACTATCAGTGGATAGTAAGAGAATTTACTGAGGCATCTAGACGAATATCTGAGGAATACTCATTCTAGGGTATACTTCATCCTATCTCTAATGAGATACTTAATGTGTTATAGTCCTGAGCTAAAGTTTTACCCTCAGCTCTGATACCAAATGTAACGTGTCGGATTTTTCACGTTCGAAAATCGATATCCGTACTTCACATTGTACTAGAATGCCGTAGATTCAACCGTTCAAATCCGATTCGCCGGAGCTTATAACACAGTAAGTATAATAACACAGCGGAAGAAAAAGGATATATCAATATATATAACATTGATACACTGATAGATATAATATGATACAACAGAATGATACAACAAATATCAATATACATCAGAGATATGATACAAGAAATAGCAGCGGAAAGAAAATAGATAACACTAGTAGTGGATAGAAGATCTCCAATACAATGCTCCAATCCGTAGCTAGCGGAAAGCAAGGTCAGTCGTCCAAGGACTGACTAGCTCCAGATAATCTACCCAACCTGAATATCTGAAAATCCCAACTCTAGACTGCTCGTGTAGAAAATTATGAGCACCCAGAGTTTAGGAAAGGAACAATAAACTCCGAGTCAATCGTGGGACTGGTGTGAGCAAACAAAAACACACTTTATCTTTAAAACGAACACAAAAGGATTTTAACATTGAAAACCGCAATGCTTTTGGAAAATGAAACTACCATAAGACCTCCCGCCACACACACAATGCAAACGCAGAATTGGAGGAGATTTCTTCTTTTGATAGTCAAAGATGCTTACTACGCAAAATCATTGGATTATTATTATTAGTGCATAGTGTAGAAAACATTTTGAAAGTATAATAATAATCTTAAACAAAATACGACCAGTATCGTATGCCTACTATAGCTACCATCTAAACAGTGGTGACCACCATAAGTAAATGGCAGGTTCTACAACTAAAACCGTACAAGTTCCGTATTGGAAGATGGATTTCCAACAAATGGTCAGGCTAAGGAACTTCCTTTCCTACTGCCGAATGGGATCGCCTCTGGCTGGACGTCCCGAGAGACAAACTGGTCTCTGCCAACACAAGGCCGAGTTACCCCTGTAACAGGTAACTCACGAATATGCCACCTCCCGGTCCTTTGGGACCTTTATCCGAGGCCTCGGTAAACACACAATCACACAATAAATGAGATCGGAGTATCCACATAGGTTAAATACCAGGGCTCCATACCTGATACCACCCTTTTCCAGAAGGAAATGACATACCCTAAAGGGCGCGACCCTCATAACCTTGCCGTATATTCCTGTTTCGACCATTTCCGGGTTGTGAGGTCCGATGAGGTCTCGTCCACAAAGCCACGCTTTGTCACAAAGCCACGCTTTGTCACAAAGCCACGCTTTGTCACAAAGCCACGCTTTGTCACAAAGCCACGCTTTGGGTCAACAGATGATCAAAGTAATGATCACAAAGATAAATGATCAAACAAATGATCATATCACAAATGATCAAACAATGATCATCACACAGCAACACTCAGCATGCCACATTACCAAATTGGGAGTATATCGCTGATAAATTTCAACTACATAACCTCTGAGCTTGTACGTCTCAGAGAAGGGTGTTAAGCTAAGAGAATAAATTCTCCGCCACCAACAGAAATGTATTTGAAAGAAATCAGCTTTATATCTCAAAACGTAATGTCAGACATGTAACCATACAAGTCTGTTCCGGGTTCGAACAGAACCGAAGGCACTTCTTACGAAGCTCTTGCAATTTCCGGGTATTCACAATCCCGATCGGATTTCCCATCACTTAGGGAATCTCTATACCAAGAGCTACCCAGTGCAGAGACAATCGATAGGTTATCCTATCGTTTTCGCAAACACCCGGTCTTCAACACCGGTCTTCAAATGCTATCCATATACGACGTATCACTTTTCGGAATGGGTTATATGACACAAAGGTCCTCTCCCGGCTAAACCGAATAAAGAGCGCAATATTTAAAAATATATGGATATTGGGATTTCATTTAAGTCACCACTTATTACCCAAAACTTTTCTTTTCAAATGGTTTAACAAATTACCATTTCTAATCTTTTAAACAAAAAGATTCATTTTAACAACCTTCAAAGGTTTAAACAATTTCCATATTTTTAATCTTTTAACAAAAGATTCATTCACAGATTTCCAAATCAATTTTCATTTCAATTGGATTAACTCGTTAAATCTTTAAAACAAGATTTAACTTATAGCTTTCAAAACAATTCCATTTCAAATGGTTTAAACAAATCATCATTTTAAATCTGTTAAAAATAAACAAATTTAATTCATAGCTTTCTAAAAGGATTCATTCATAACTTAGAAAACTATTTTTCAATTCAATCTTGAAATTCCTTTAATTAAACTGGAATTTCATTTCTTATCTGAAAGCTTTTATTCTTTTAAAACAAACAGTTTTCATTTTGGAAATCTGATTCATTTATACGAGTTAAGGTTCTTGGGTTAAGTCCAAATTCTCAAACCAATATTTTAAAATGGTTCCAATTCATATAAACACATTTTATAACATCTTTAACCATAATTTCCAAATATTGAATTCAAATCCAAATTTTGAATTCAAATTCAAATTAAATTATTTTAATTGGAAACTTTACCAAGTTATTCAAAATAGCTTTTATCTTTGAAAACACCTTTTCAAAAGCTTTAACATTTAACCCAAACTCATTTCCAAAATCAATTGAAATAAAAATTTCAATTTCAAAAATATTAATTTAAATTATCTGTGACTTAACCGATTTCCTCGTGAAATCCATATTTGTGAGTGTAAAAGTGAGGTCCAGGGGTTTAACACAATAGTGTAACATCATTCAATCATCACATCACATATTTAAGCACATCGATATTGATAAGCGGTACAATCTATAACGCTTATCGTTCATTCACAGATTCACAGATAAATAATATAAATTTATCACAGATAAATAAATTACATTCATCACAGATCACACCGAAAACAATTCATAGCACAAAGCATAACATATCTGAATATCAAACAGTTCAACAATCAGTAGAATTCAAAACATCCATAAGTGAACTCAATTAATTATCTAATTTAAAACAGATGGGTCATCAATCATGGTTAACTAACTTTAACTGATTTCAAATCATTTGATCAATTGTCCGTTAATCATTTATTAATTAAATTAATCAACTTTAAATTATTGAATAATCAATCTTTAATTATTCAATTATCCTTTAATTAATTCACTTAACTTATTAAATATCTTTAATTAACCCATTTAAACTCTTAATTACTAAATTAATTAATCCAAATCATTAATTAATTAAATTAATTTATTATTCATTTACTTAATAATTTCAAATCCTTAATTTTCATTTATTTAAGGATAAAACATTTCTTATTTATGATCAAATTCTCATTTCAAATTTTAGATTCAAAATAAATACAAAAATTTAACTTAACAAAATTTAACACACTTTAAAATATACTTTAAACATTTTAAAGTTGTTAAAACATTTTATTTTCATAAAACTTATATCTATTTAAAACTAGTAGTCAAAAGTAAATTTGGATCCATCTCTTAAAATTTTGGGTTTAAACTCTGTTTTAAAACCCTGCCCTCAAATTTCAAAACTTAAAGCCTTACAAGCTTTAAACTGGAAACACAACAAACCCGAGTTTACCCTATTTAGCTTTGAGTCGTACATCAAACCGCTTCGAGACAAAGCCAAAACTACTCGAGAAAACTCGAGACCACCATTCCTGCTCAACCCATATTCTCAGTGTTCCCCAATGAAACACCGTGGACGTGCACAGAGCCACCACCTCCCTCCGTCCATCGTCGCTAGGTCGAACAAGTCACCGACCACCTCAGCTCCGCTCGCAGCCTTCCAACTCCGACCAGTTCAACTCGAACACGAATTCGAGTGGAATTCGAAACCTGGAATTCGAACCCAAAATCTGAAACAACTGCGATCACCAAGGATGCCTCAAACTCCTATCTCCGACCATCAGGCATCACGCCATTGCACTCGAAGCTACCTCTGCATCCAACCTCTTGATTCCCCCAGGTCCGATGAGCTGAAACGCTACGACGATGACACTATAGCCTCGCGAATACAATTTGCAAAATACAGAGTTAAAACCCTTAATCAATTCCAATCTTCACCCATGATGAATTATAAAATCATCTAGCATTTTTCTCGAATCCAACCATCGTTCCAGCACCTCTAGAAGTAAAACCCGACCCCCAACCATGTGTCGATCACCAGACTTTCACAAAAACCCATATCTCGCTCATCTAATGAATATGACCTGAATTCGAAATTGAAAATCCTGATTTTTGTTTTAAAAATCATTATTTTCGAAATGGGTTTGGATGATGTTAATGAAACTTGGATTCAAGCAGGATGAAAATTTGATAAATTTTGAATTTGCACTGTTTTTTTCTTTCCAGACAACAATCCTTCATATTTTCTTGGAAATATATTTTTAAAATTTGCATTTCATAGTTACGACTACTTTTCATTTAGAATCAAAATCAAAAATTACTTAGATAGGAAGATTTCAAATTTTCTAACAGGTTTCAATGCATGTAACAAGAACAGAGGCTAATTCCTCTAGTTTCAGACAAATTTCTATTTATTAAACTTAAAAATATTTTAACTCTTAGTTTAATCTTAAACAAACATCTCTTGTTTAAATACCCTAGCCTAACAAGGATTAAGATGAGAGGAATTGAAATTTTATTCAAGTTTATACGCTGAAATTTTTTTTTAAACAGAGATGAATACTTATGTATCAACACAAGCATCCAGATTTACATTCCAATATACTCAGTTCAACAACATGCAACAAACTTTCATCAAGCTTCTAAATTCTATGCATCCAGATTCAATTAGAACAAGGTAAAGTTTACTCACATTAGTCTGAGAAGAAGAACAGAGTTTTGCCTGTAGACAGAAAGCTCCTGATGGTTTTCTAAAATAAGAATGAAGCCTGGCAACTTTTCTTCCTTTAATCTCTTTTTTATGTTTTGTTTTTATTGAATGAATTGAACTTGTTTAAGATTTAAGATGATGCTTGCTTTAGATTCTCAGCTTTGATTTTCTTTAAAGACTGAAATGCTTTTGCTTGCTTGATGATCGAAAAATGAAAAAGGAACTTTGATATAAAATAAAACAACGCAGAGGCTAAGTTGTATTAGTACAAAGAAAATAATCTTAGCTGGTACAAGATTTTATGTTTTGATCAGAGATCTTTTTTCATACATGGGCTGAAATGAAACATTTGGGTACAAGCATTAGTTAGCAATGTCATACATATCCTCTTATTAAATTTCGTATGTACTTATGTGATCTTTACTTTATTTCTTGCCTGCAAAGCTTCATTGCCATGGTACATATATTTATTTAACTTTGTACATCTTGAGTATATTTTTACTTCTTTTTGCCTGCCAATCTAGACAGTGCCATAGTACAGATATTTTTACCTTAACTTAAATCTTCTTATTACAATTCGTGTACACATATCTGTACAAATAAAGGAAGATGTCTTCCCTGCGATTCAGCCTAGCATATCTACAAGTTTATTAAACCATTCATTTGCAGGTACAATCTTGTATATCTTTTATTTTGTTTTGACTTTGTTACTTTTCATATATATGATGATAGTTTATACATGTTACTTTCTTTTCTTTACTTTGTCTATGTTCTTGCACTTGCCTTACTTTTATATTTACATATGCATTTATACTTGCAAAAGATATACACATATATTTAAAACTTTCATAAATTCTTATTTACATTTTATTTTGTACTTAATACAATTCTATAACAAATGATATGAAATCAAATCATTCATTACTAACAATTAACTATATATATAAAAGTTTAATGAATCCAATATTATTCTCAATATATTCATTTTAGCGATTTCAAATCAACAATATTCATTTCTATTATTATTTCTAACTCAGATATTATTATTTTACTTTAATACTTATCGTCTTGTATTTATTTCATAAATCCAAATCATTATTAACCATTTACTTGAAATTTAAATCTAAATCACATATATACAATATTTTAGATTTTAATTGATTTAACATAGAATTTATTTGAATGCGGGGAAACTCGTTTCAATTTACAATGAATTTTACAAATTTAATTCAAAAATTAAATAAATTATAAATTTAAATTTATATAAAATTCGGGGTCGTTACACAATATTATGTCGATTTGCCTCGTTTAAGTGTTTAGAAACCCTTATCGATAACACGGCGTCCCGCGCATCGACCATAATTCATAAACAACTCAACGGATAAGTAAACACAATATAAATCATTTTATAACACTAACAAGTACGCTCTCTCATATATACACACTCAAACAAACTCATTTTAGGGTATTACTACCCTATCTCTAATGAGTGAAATCCCACAAAGCCAAGGTTATCGCTAAACCTGGCTCTGATTCCAAGTGTAACGACCCATATTTCGGAAGGTTTAAATCGACAATAATCCACACATGTCCGACTTAAACAATCCGGAACGTAGATAATCAATGAGGATAATTAAGAAAAATAAGGAAAGAAGAAGAAAACAAACATAGAATCTCACATCGGAACGACAAAATATAATAATCAAATAACAGTTCATGAAGCTGTCTGTATTATACATTTGATTATAATCTATACAACATTTATCAGAGTTATATGTACACATCAGGGATAAATGAACAATGCAGTAAAATAGCATGATGCATAAAATAATAATAGTAATAATATACCAAATCTTCGTTTCCATCCTCCGAAAAACGATCTTCATTATGCTGAAAAACTCAGAGCTGACCCGAGTGTAGTGAAAAGACAAAACACTCGAGTCAGGACTAAAATACTCTTAAGTCAAATCAATATCAATAAATATGAGTGTAACAGCGTCAGAGATGTTTACGGGATTTTACATCCCCTATCTAGTGTATAACGTGCGTGCAATAACTTAAGAGAAGTTACGGGATTTTCCATCTCCTAAGGATCCGTTAAACTATATATTATAGTATAGATTATAGTAGATAATGTCTATCGGTAAAATAAATATCAAAATAGCGTTAAGGCTTTACATTGATCCACCTTAACACAATTTTGTAGTACTAAACCAAAGTCGTAATGGGCTCACATAAGGATAAATATGACAAGGCACGTGAGGCAATGCTCAAGGTAGGATTCTACCAGCTTACCCTTTCTGGCTGGTCGTAACCCATCCATGGCCGGCCACGACAATCAATCCGAACAAAAAGGGCGCACCCATCGAGTACAAAATCATAATAGTAATACGAGTGATCAACGTCGCTAGAGGTAGCTAACCTCATTGGACAGACATAGGCTCATGTTTTAGTCATTTTAATTATGACACAAGTGTCAAGGCTATCCATCATCGTTCTCTTACTTCATTCCAGTAAACATTTTCCAATTTAACCACTACATTCTGGATATCATCCACCGCGTACCCAGTTGTTAAAGTGGTTCCAATATTGACAGAGAGTATGCCAGGCCCCGGTCTCTTTAACAACCAATCGTCATTTTACACACCGGTTGGTACTTTTACATTTCGAAAAAATTCGTAGTTGATATCAAAATATCATATTTGTTTCAAAATCAAATCCATTTCAAAATCATCATATTCACTTCAAAATCAAATCCATTTCGAAATCATCATATTCGCTTCAAAAATCATATTTTACTTCAAAATGTCAATTCAGTTCGATATATCGATTTCACTTCAAAAATTTTGATTCGAATTACAGTTTTGGTTATAACTTCACCCTAACCCAATTCGCATTTAAATCCAAGATTTAAATATAAACATTCCACCCTTTTTACCAGTTGAATTTTTAGAAAATAGTTAAAATAGTTAAATAGATAAAATAATTTAATAGAAAATAGTTTGAGTATTGAAAATGATTTATATAGAAAAATAGTTTGGAAAATCAAATTAATTTGAATATTTAAGATATAGAATTTAAACTGTTTATACTAAAATAATTCATTTAAAAATAGTTTTCAAAGTCAAACCGGTTCACTTCCCAAATTTTCCAATTCAAATCGGTTCCAATTTCCATTTTGATTTAATCGATTCAATTTCGATTTCAAGTCGAAATTCACTTCGATTCCCAAATTAATTTAAATTCTAATTCCAAATTAATTTCAATTCCAAATTAATTTCAATTCCAAATTAATTTCAATTCCAATTTCAAATTAATTTCAATTCCAATCCCAAATTAGTTTCAACTCCAATTCCAAATTAATTTCAACTCCAATTCCAAATTAATTTCAATTTCAAACTAATTTCAACTCCAATTCCAAATTTTAAACCATTTTGATTTATATCAATTCCGAGTTCGATTTCCAAAATATCGATTCAAAACACTTAGGTTAAATTTTCCTCCAATATCCAATTTAAAATCCAAATCTTCAAATATAATTAAATTCCGTGCTCAATTTCGAAATCGTTTTATATCACTTTTACTTAGTAATATTCAAAGTTCGAATAAAATTCCAATCTTTTAAAAAAAATCTATTTCTGAAATTCACATCGTATTTCGATTATAACTTCAAAATCTCAACTTCAATTATTTAAACAATTCCTGTTATCAAATTTAAATTTCAACACTTCGAGCTCAAGTTCGAAAATAGTTCGATTTCCATAAATTCGATTTTTAATTCTTAAAATCAAATCATTTAAATAATTTCAAAACAAAAAATTTTAAATCATTTAGTTTAACCAATCCGGTGTCCGTCTATAATTTTCTATCCTATGGCCAAGTGAATCGATTTATTTCAATTTAATTCATGGATGGATATATATCATTTCAATCCTAAATAAATGCCATAGGTATATATCATTTCAACCTGTTTCTTAATTTATTCGAAATAATTTAATTTACAGTTTTATATACTGTAAATAATATACAGGATGATAACATAATATATCAAAATAAATAAACATCCAAAATATCGAACAACAACATCCATCACAACCAATCATCTAATCAGTCAATAAAATTCATAATAATTTCATAATTAATAATATTGGGTATTTTGTAGGCAATTAAATTCTAATTCAATTTAACTGTCAATTCAAATTCAATCAATTAATTCAGATGTCAATTTAAATGTTAATTAAACTTATCAAACAACAATCAATAAATTTCAATCGCTTCACGATATAAATTTAACTACATAAAAAAATTTCAGCCAATTGTGAGCGTATAAACGCTCACCTTTTATATTTGAAACTGAAATTTTTTCCAACTTCATATAAATTTCGAACCAACTCTATGACGTAGCATTCGTTGATACGATTCCAATGCTTCTTGTTTTGTCCGAAACGGACCTCGTATGGAGACGTTACGAATAATTAGTATAATGATAATTTATATAACAATTAATAATATAATTAAAATAATAAAAAGGAAAACGCTCCCCTCATCTTCCAAAACCCACGTCCCCCCCCCCCCAGTAACGAACCCATCCACGCAATTTAAAACCTCCACGTGCACGCTACATGGGTTGACCGGACCAAGTTCAGATGTGACCATCGCCTTCGCCCCGCTCTACTCCGCCTATGCCAGCGAGTACGTCGCCTCCGATCATCCCTAGGTGCCCCAAATCTCCAATTGTCGTCAACCCTTCTAGCCACGATTTCGTCCATCGCCGATCGTTTGAAGGTGCTCCAACCGTATATAGATGAAAAGAGGAGGTTGAGCTCTTCGATTTCTCTTTTGGGGTCAACGATAATCGATGGGTAGATTTAGAGAAATTAAGAGGGGAAAGTTGAACAAATGTCGGCCATTGAAAATATAATAGGCGGCCATGAATTTTGAACTAGGGTTAGAAATAATTTAATATAAACTGTCTCGATTTTCGTGCTGTATTTATACAGTTAGGTCAAAAACCGTCTGAACTCTAATCGAGGCGTACTGCCTGGCGTTCATAATGTTTTACCCCCATTCCGAACACAATGGAACTAATTTCGAGACCTAATTCGATCGTATGTGGAATATAGCTTTTCAAAATCAATTATTTAAATTAAATTCTAAAATAAAATTCTACGCGTTTCAAGCTCGCACGGCCAAACGACAAGTCTGATCGCTATGAAACTTGAAATCCTACAATAATTCACTGTTCCGGTCCCGATGAAACTGGTTTCGTTGAAATTCGAGACAGTGGCCAAAATGACTATTTTTACTCGTTAATTATAATATAAAATTTTCAATTTCTAATTATTCACTTTTAAATCCAATTTTAAAAGTTGAAAGTCTTCATTCATATTTAATTAAGATTTAAATTAACATTCGATACCATTTTCATTCATATTAGATTCAGAATTCAATTATTCAAATAATTTCCAATATTAAATTTAAACAATTTAATTATCCAATAAATACAATAATAGGTCATTAAATTTTATCTCTAACCATTTTTATTTAATAAATATATCAAATTATATAATTTAAAATAGTTAAAAATACGGGTCGTTACACCAACCAAGTTAGAAAGTGTAATGATTCGATTTCAAAACATTTTACACAAAAGATTAATATTGACGATCTCGATTTTGAAATACTATAGTATAATAAAGAAAGAATAAATTTGAGAATAAAAATATATTTTATATTTCGTCAAAAGATATAAGGAAATATTTGAATATGCATTTTGTTAATGTAACATAAATACACGACTTTATGTCGCATTCATTCTTAAACATGAAAGAGGCAACCATTCGTAATCAACTTTTAAGTTTTTTTAAACAAAAATAGGTCAATGAGTTTATCACTTCTAAAGCTTCACTATGAGTTTTAAATAGTACGATAGTACTAACTTTAGTAAAAGTAGTTTACTCATTACTTTATAGGATTAGCATTGGTTATAAGCAAGGTTGTAAAAACCGCTAGGCGGTAAGCATAACTAGAGATTAATCGTCTAGATAAGGATTAATCGGAGCTAGGAGTGTTTTAATAAAATCATGCATATTGGATAAAATTGTAGTATTTTGTTTAGTATTAACTGATCCACAATGAGATATCATGGATTTGGATGGGTTTAGAAGTAACATTGAAGAAAAAATCGCTTGAAACAAACATTTTGATTCTTAGAAGAGGCATGAAGCCTAAATTGGTGCATAGATGATGCATATAAATTTGTTTATATGCTTAGATAATGTAGTAAGTCTCATCTAGATGGACTAGGCAAAAACTTAGGCGGTAAGGCTAGCCTAGCGCCTAGATTGGGCCTAGGTGGGAATCTAGAAGGATTTTTACAACAAAAGTTATAAGTGAATTCACGGTGATAATAATGCAGTATGACTTCATTTGTAAATGCTATATTAAATAAAGATGGAATAAACTTGAATTTATTATGCAGTGTATTTAGGTTTTAAATCTTATTTTCAGTTAATTTCATCTAGTGGCTATCCCTATCTGAATCCAGTTGTTTGAATTTGAGGTATCATACATATATATCAATATCCTTTGATTGTTGAGACCTGTTTTAACTTGTTTATATACTTGTATGCATTATTTTGATTGAATTTTGCTTCTCTCGGATGATTTGCAATAATGTTATCCTTAAATGATGGTGTTTTGAATTTTGTATCATAAGGTATCAATTTCTATAGCATTTGAATTAGTAAGGTTCATTCAGTCATGTTTATAAATATGTTGTTGTTGTTATGAAGGTTTAAATTATGCAGAAGAAATACTTTTTAAGTTTTATTCAAAAGAAACTCATTATTGCAAGAGTAATCTCCCGTAATACCCTTTTTATGTACCTTCTTGTTATAATTTCTTGAAATCAAGATCCATTATTTTCATTTTAATTAATTTTCAAAGCTTTGAACATTTTGATTAATATGTTTTATTTTGCGAATAAGGTTCATTTCATGAATGCACTACCTTGAAAGGCAAAGAACTATAATAATAAAAATGCAATAAAACCATAAAGGTATGAGATTTTCTTTTCTTTCACAATGTTTAGGTTTATCTTTCCGTCTGTTAGATTTTAAATGTCTAAAGTTTCAATGGATTCATAGCATCTTATTTATATATTACGAGATGATATATCGACTTGTCATTTTATATTTGATAGGGTAACCAAGCATATATTCTAATGTTTGTCATTCCACTTATGTTTACCTTCAAAATCGTATTTTTGATGGATACCTAGTGCATTCATACCTTGGATTTATGCATCTTATTGGTTCATTCAACTATAATTAGAACAATTATTTATGACAAATTTTTTTGTGCATTTAGTTGCATATAGAACTTTGTGCGATAGGTATAGTGTTATATATGAATTTACCATATTTAGTTTATGAATAAAATCTTAGATCATAGCTAACTATCTATCAGTCACAGTTTTACATCGTCCATCTCTGCCCAATTCCTTGTTCGTAAACCCGCTCCTTTTAGTCACAATTTATATACTGCCCTCGGTTCGGACCAACTTGAGCTCTCTTTAGTCAGTCTATATGTACATGCAGCTGTACCTTATCTGGATTTGCTCCTATTAGGAGGGTTATCCAAACTATTCAACTAAAATTCAATTTTATCATTGATTTTCATATCTTTATTTCGATCTTCTCTTCATTGTTGATCCATCCTTTTGTATTGTAGAATCTTAATCCACATTGTAAAATTCTCTTAGAATTATTGTGATAGATACCATGTCTTTGGTAAAAATAACATCATTTGTTATCTTATTTATGTTTGTGCTCATTTTTAAACGAACTCTATATTGCCTTTAGTTTCTTTCCCATATGAATATTTTCGAGAAGACTAATCTTTTACGAGTGATTTGTTAAATTCATTGCCCTTGAGGATGACCTTGATGGTGAACTCAATTGCAAAGATATTCTGGAGTAAGTATTGCGATTGTTATTTGAAGTCAACTAAATCATTGTTCATCAATTGTGGTAAGTTATTTTACTGAAGGTTTCTTCACTGTAAGCAAATGTCCTGGTACAATTTATTGGACCAATAAATGGAGATAACAATCTCAAAAGAATAAAATATGCAATATTGTTGTATGTTGATTAATTTAGTGGAAGTGCTTTAATCAAGGTTTTAAATCTCCCCGAGATCAGCCGAGATGAAAATCCGAGATATTAGCCAAAATCCGAGATTTGGCAGCTTGGTTAGTTATAAGTCTTTTAAATATCGCCCGAGACAGCCGAGATATTTGCCCGAGATATTGGCCAAAATCCGAGATTTGAAACCTTGGTGCTTTTTGTATGGAATATATGTCGTGTATTGCTGCTACGCATGTGCATGCTTAAGAAGATGTTGTTATGTTTTAGGTAAGCAATAGTCGTGGACATCACTCATTGCACTACTGTCTATGAAGACCAATAGCCTGCAAGCTAATCACATTCCCTTGAATTTAGAAACTTTAGGTCTCAACAATGTGATTCTTGCTTCAATTTTCCAAGCATGCTGCTGCCGTACCTCCAAACTACCGAAAAAACAATGCAAAGCTTTATAGAACATCAACTTTGTCTTCATATCAGTGGTCTCATTATGGGTTTCCCAAGCTTCCTGCTTTTGTATTAGCCCAAATTAGCCATAGAACTATGCATAACTTTGTGTATCATTAGCTCTGTCTTTATATTAGTGGTATTCGATATTGTAATCTACAACACCGTGACTTCCTGCTTTAGAATTGTAACGACCCGGAATTTTGGACCATTCGCATCCATTATAAGTGTATAGGTAGACACTCATGCCGGAGTTGAATTGCTCAAAATACCGCGTTGTTAATTTAAATTTGGCAAAACTGAACATATACAGTAAATAAATAATCACAGATCACAGACACAGAGTAATAAGTGCAGCGGAAATAAAAGAGATAGTAGTTCATGAAGCTACTATATGAATATATAAAATACATCAAAGTTTACAACAGAAGAGAAATACGATACATCAGAGTTAAACCAGATACAATGGAAGAGCAACACGATACATCAGATACAAATCAGAATACATCACTGGAATCATCGAATACTGGAAGCAGAATAGATGGCTGGATCTTCAAGCAAAGCTCCAACTCCAAAGGTGAGCATCGAATACTGGAACACTCAGTCTGACCCGAGCGTAAAGCAAAAACACAAGACACTCGAGTCAGGATTAACATTTTTATATTAATAAATCCAACTCAAGTGAAATAGCAATTGAAATACAAGTAACTCAAAGGATGTTTGGAATAACCATCCTTTAAAGATCCGTTAAACTATCTACTAGGTAGTAATGTACGCTAAGTAGATAAGGTCTATCAGTATTATAAAGATATCAAAATAGCATTAAGTCATGGCCCATTCCACCCTTAACACATTTTTATTCCCAAAAGCATATACAAGACCGTAGTTTCCCCAAAACCGAAAGTCACTAGAGGGCAATCCATATACTAAAGGTACAAATCAAAATCATAGTGGTCGCACATAAATGGAATACAAGTATGACAAGGCACATGAGGCAATACCCAAGGTAGTGATACTACCGTTCGCCTGATCCGGACTGGTGAGAACGCAACGCCGCAGCGCCCGCAACACCGTGAAACAACACTCCCAAAATCAAGGGTGCACCAATCGACAACAAGTATAAGTAGTTCGAAGAAGTGTGTCCACTTGAGGTAGCTAATCCTCCATTGGCCCGGCACAGCTCCTGTTTTAGTCATTTCCAATTTGACACAAGTGTCAAGGCTATCCATTATCGTTCTCTTTCTTCAGTCATCACGTACATCATTCCAACCACTTCATTCTGGATCATCACTCCGCGTATAGTTATTAAAGTGGTTTTCGGTTTAGATAGAGAGTATATCCATAACCGAATTCCGGTCTCTTTAATAACTTCCGTAATTATTACACCGATTGGTCGTTTACTAAATTTCAAAACCAAATCAATTTCAATTCAATTAGAATTCGTAAATCAACATTTCATTTGTCTTTCTAAACCAATTTCCAATATTTACGTTTCAAAACTTCCAATTTATCATTTCAAAATCTTATAATTCAATTTCAATCTTTATTTAAACAATCCAAATATTGATTTAAATTCGTATATAAGTTTCCTTCCAAATCATTTGAATTAATATACTTTAACATTCAAATCAATTTCAAATTCATTTATCGATTCCATTTATCATTCAAAACAATTCTATTTAATTTCTAATTCATTAAATCAATTTCCTAAGTTCAACTTCATTAAATCAAAACTTACAATTTTGAATTAAATTAAGTTCGTCAAATCAATTCTTTCAATTACAAGTCTTACATTAATTCCAATAAATCACATTTTATTTCTTGTTAAAGAAATTCAATTCCATTTAATCATTAAATAATTCAATCTTATTTAATTATTAAATAATTCAAAATTTAATTATTAAATCATTTCAAACTTAATTATAATTTCAAACTTAATTATTAAATCATTTCAAACTTAATTCAATCATTTCTCAAATTAAACCATATTCTTTCATCAATTACATCGTAAATATTTTGTTTCAGATTATTAAATATTAACATTTCCTTTCATTAAAATTCAAATTTCAACTTCATTTCAAAACCATATTATTTATTCAAATAAAATCTTCGTTTTATTTTTAAATCAAATTTATTGACCAATCGAGTTTTATTTAAATTTCTATCCTAGTTCAATTTGGGTATTTATCATTTCAACCCGATTCCAATTCAATTCAAAATCAAGACATAGCAAAGGGAACTTGCAGTGTGATAACAGGGATGGTGTCAAAGTAAATAAACAAGCAATAACAATAATCAATATCAATCCAATAATTAATTTAGATAATCCCGAAATAACCGTATTAATTCGCATTGTTATTTGTACGAATTAATATAATTATTTCTAGAATCTACACTATCATTTCATGTAGATTAAAGATTATCACATCACGGTTCTTCACTTGTCAACTATTTACAATTTCATACATCATCAATTTAACAACATACATTCAGTGGTTCAAAATGTAATTAAACAAATCCTACGTGTCAATAAATTACATTTAAAGGGGTCATATTATACAAATTTAACTAATCAAATTTAACATTTAACTATCCTATATCAAGTTCAATTTGCATACTGTTTATCATTTTAACATTAACAATTTAACGTCCAATATAAACATCAACAATCAATCAATTATCAGCCAGACTGTATTATCATCACATAAATAACTAACAGATAATGGTGTCAAATGTCACAGGTGAACTGATACAGGCAATAGCATATATAACAGTGTAATTAACTATCAGCAGCATATTTCAATTGTCGTTTCAATTGAAATCAAATCTAATAAATAAAAGAACGTTAATCGTGAGTGAGTGCTCACCTTCCGAGGCTAGATAGATATAACAAGGAAACGAGCTACGAATTCCAAAGCAACGCTGGGTGGACACGATTCGATGAAGAAAACAGGAACGACGGACGAAGCTGATAACAGAAATCGATAACGAATCAGAACCGAATTTGATGAAGATGATGGAGATAGGTGAACTTATATATAGCTATAAATAACTATACACACACACAAACACACATACAATACACATAAACCTTAATCAACCTAAAATTTAAAATAAACAATTATCTTTCAAATTTGTATATATATACAAATAAATAAACAACATTTTTAAACACATATTAAATATATATATATATATACATATATATATATTTTTTTTTTAAATCATTTTATTAGGTAAAACACATAAAAAAACAAACATATCGACAACTACGCTTATAGTCAAATTCAAAAATCAATACATACTTCCTTTATATATGCAGACGACAAATTATACGAACTTTAAAAAAATTCATATATATAAAGCAGACGGACCAAATATACACATGCAGACACTGTAAACAGATACCCACCAGATATACATAGTCAGATTGCTGTACATGCGTTCGCATATATATAGACTGTAAAAAAAACATGTCTACTCATGTTATTTAAACCCAATATATGCAAACCCACTATCAAATTACATATACCTATCTATATATGATATACCTATCTACCTTTTACCCATACTCTACTTCTCTTCACATCTAGCATACAATAACATCAATATAAACCAAGGCTGAAACACTATTTACATGTATGTACTCAAACAAATTTCATAAACTGCTAGGAATATATATATACACCTCATCAGCAAGTTAAAATTATACTTCACATCTGCTATTGTTTTCATGACATCCATATCTAATTTAGTTTTGAATTAAACACATATTCAGGATTGCAAATAAATACTTATATATTATAAATAATCTATACAAAATATTATACTTATATATATAAAAAAATCATTCAAAGTCATATAGCTTGTATTATAGATTATATATATATACTATACAAAGGCAAAATACTGAAATCATAATATATACAACTTTAATATACGACTTTAAAGTTTATATATAACAATTTAAAGCAGATCATATAGAAAAGAAACTAACCTATCAATATCAACAAGATACACACATTATATATATCAGGTGTATATATATATACCTTGCAATATTCGAACACAGAGGAGGAAGGACAAAACTAAGGAGGCATGGGAGCATTGATGGCGGAGAAAGCAAGGGCGGAAGGAGGGAAGAGAAGCGTTGGGTATGGGTTGATGTTGAGGAGGATGCAGGCGGAGAGGTTCGGCTTTGAAGTGGAGGGCTGCGTGGGTCTGGGGTCGATGTTGGGTTGAACTGCCGGAGGGGTGTACGGCTGCTAGCGTGCTTCGTCGTGGAAGGGAAGGTGATTCTAGGGGAGGCTGAACGCGCGAGTTATGGACGGTGGGTGTCTGCCGACTACTGCGTGGGCGGCAAGGTAGAGGGTTGCGGTTGCTTGAAAAAATGATGCCAGGTAGAGGGAGGCCGAGTGGGAAGCTGGAAGATGAAGTGCACAGGGTGGTGCTCGGCCAGGAGGGAGAAGCTGTCGCCTTGGTCGGAGGTTTGCAAGGCTAGGGACGGGTGATGTTTGATCGGCCATGGGAGGAAGGTGGAGGGATACGCGTGTGAGGATCTGGAGAATAAAAATGGAAAGAGAGGAAGAGGCAGAGATATAAAATGAACACTATGTACCAATAGTTGCAAATGTGAACAGGTTGAAAACATTTTGCTTATGCATTGAATTTGTTTACACGTATACAAAATGAGCCAAGGAGCGAATGAAACGGGGACCAAAAATAAATACTAATGTTGAAAGGTCACGACCAATTCTTGGAAGATTAAAAGTCAATAATCATTTATTCAACAGTTGGAAAGTGAACGGTCATGAAGAAACAAAAAAAACGTACCGATACGGAAGACGTTTCGCAAAGTGCAATGCATTTCGGACTCCGAATTACACAAACAAATATACCTAAAGACCAGCGCGACGAGACGATCAAAGCGGTATATAAATATTAGTGGTACGATCGAATTATAAAAATTCGAATTTTTATACCAGCGGAAAATGCAAGAAAAACATTGAAAAATAAGATCGACGGAGCCAAAGATGTCCGAATTTGGAAAAACGACGAACTGACATCTTGCTCAAAAGATGTTTTAAAATTTTTCTATGTAAAAATATTTAGGTTTCGGAAATATTTTATTTTCATCGCTTTTTAACTGATTAAATTGAAGTAAATTTACGCGCGAAATAAACTTTCATATTTTCGGACGAAAATTTACTGGTCGCTATGTTTAACTAGACGTATTTCAAATATTAAATTTATATTTCAAAATTTTATCGTTTAAAATTTCACAAAATTTCAACTAATTACGTTATTAAAATAGTCGAAATTTATGGGTCGTTACACTCTCCCCCACTCAAAACTTTTCGTCCCCGAAAAGGAACGAGGTAGGAGAATAGAAACAACCAGAAAGAAAAACAGATTTTGAAATACAAAATAATAATTAATTTAAACCATATAAATTCAAATTTAAATTAATTGGTATTCAATAATTGATTTAATCCATTTGTTTTCACTAAAATAAACCTCAACTATTTCTAAATTCATTATCTTATTATCCCATTTTCTTCAATTTACAATTTCTAAAACCATAAATTTGAATAGTCTTTTATTATAATCATATTTTCTTCAACAAATTTAAATTCTTCTTTATTCCAAATTACTGTTAAATTTACTCTACTTAATATATCTAATCACCTATATTTAACCCATATAAATTAATTTAAAACATAAAAGTTTCGATTTAAATTAATTTACATCTATTAATTTCTTTTAAATTCAAGGTATTTTCATATGTTGATCAAATTTCAATTTATTAATTCTTTCAAAACAAATTTATTAATTCTTTCAAACAAATTTATTACATTATTAACCGAGTTTACTTATTATCCTATCTAACTCTATTGACATCTTTATAACCAAAATTTAGTGTATAACATTTATTATAAACACTCAAATTTTATTTATAAATTCAATTTATCTTATATATTATCCAATTACATATTCAACTTCTGAATGATTTAGGTAAGTTATATTAGAATGCAGTTGAACAATATACAAATAAAATTTCCCAATTCAATTATTCAAGTTTAAATATTTATTACAAACTTTGGTCTTATTTATAATTGAAATCATCCTTTAACCAAATTTAAGAATTAGATTTCCGATTAACTTTAAACAATTTAGAGATATATACAAAATATTTATATCAAATCAAATTAAATTTTAAAATAAGATACATATATATATGTAAATCAAAATATACTGAAGAAATTCAAATCAAATTTTTTTTTTCAAAACAAACCGTAGCAAAGCTACAGAATAGTATCTCCACTTCGAAACTCGAAAATGAACGTCGATGATGCGGCCGCCATCACCGAAATTATTTTCCAGCGACAAAGAGAAGAGCACTGATTTCAATGTTTAAAATTTTTTTTGAAAACGGTTTATATTCGAAAATACTTCCAATAATATATACTTTAAAATTTTAAAACCAAAGTTCGAAATCACTGGAAACTAAATTCTCAAATTTCTGAATTAAATTCATTTCAAATTCCAATCAATTTATAACCAAGTTTATAAATTCATTTATTTATATTGCCATAGTCAATTGTTTACAAAACAATAAATGGTAATCAAATTTTATTATTTCAGACAACAAATTTATTAACAATTTAGTTTTATAATATAATCATACAAAACTTATTTTATTTACCAAAGTTGAAAACGAAATTGTGTCAGTTTGATCTGCTCAAGTGTTTTGGAAATCCTATCGATAGCGTTGATCAGACGAATCGATCGGAAACCCAAATCAACATCAACAACTCAAACAACACAATATATATTAAAACATTTTTAATATTAATTTACAAATACACTTCTTTGCTCGACGATACAGGAATGAATTTTCAAAATAAGGATAGGGATTCAATTTTGATAGAAATCAAATCAAAGAGAATTTTGATTTGAAGACAAATTCGAAAGAAAAGATAAGATGATTCAATAACAGAATCGGGAGATGGGTAAGTTTATTTAATTCACGGGCAACCTTAACCGGGTCGTCCGTAACTTCAAGAATAAGATCGATGCTGAATTCCGAGGTAAATCAACACTCGATCTCAAGAGATAGAATTTAGGTATAGTAAGGAATAGATAGCATCGTAAACCGAGGATACAGAAATCTCCGGTAAATCAATGCCTATTGTAAAGGAGTTTTGCTCCTTTACGAATCATTCGAAGATTGGCAAGACCGCCGATCTATTATAGATATCATTCAAAATGGAGTTATGGGGTGTTCCAGAATTGAAAGAAGACAAATAGTGCAGGACACGAAAGAATTTCGGAACCGAGGGGAACGTTCCAAAATTTAAAGGAATGAGTCAAAAGGAAGAGATTGAAACTCGAAGGAGAGTGATTCTGTAAATACATTTACCCTATATGTTAAGTTTTGCCTAGAGCTACCAGAGCTCTGATACCAACTGTAATGGACCCGATATTTTGGACCATTCGCATCCATTATAAGTGTATAGGTAGACACTCATGCCGGAGTTGAATTGCTCAAAATACCGCGTTGTTAATTTAAATTTGGCAAAACTGAACATATACAGTAAATAAATAATCACAGATCACAGACACAGAGTAATAAGTGCAGCGGAAATAAAAGAGATAGTAGTTCATGAAGCTACTATATGAATATATAAAATACATCAGAGTTTACAACAGAAGAGAAATACGATACATCAGAGTTAAACCAGATACAACGGAAGAGTAACACGATACATCAGATACAAATCAGAATACATCACTGGAATCATCGAATACTGGAAGCAGAATAGATGGTTGGATCTTCAAGCAAAGCTCCAACTCTAAAGGTGAGCATCGAATACTGGAACACTCAGTCTGACCCGAGCGTAAAGCAAAAACACAAGACACTCGAGTCAGGATTAACATTCTTATATTAATAAATCCAACTCAAGTGAAATAGCAATTGAAATACAAGTAACTCAAAGGATGTTTGGAATAACCATCATTTAAGGATCCGTTAAACTATCTACTAGGTAGTAATGTACGCTAAGTAGATAAGGTCTATCAGTAATATAAAGATATCAAAATAGCGTTAAGTCATGGCCCATTCCACCCTTAACACATTTTTATTCCAAAAAGCATATACAAGACCGTAGTTTCCCCAAAACCGGAAATCACCAGAGGGCAATCCATATACTAAAGGTACAAATCAAAATCGTAGTGGTCGCGCATAAATGGAATACAAGTATGACAAGGCACATGAGGCAATACCCAAGGTAGTGATACTACCGTTCGCCTGATCCGGACTGGTGAGAACGCAACGCCGCAGCGCCCGCAACACCGTGAAACAACACTCCCAAAATCAAGGGTGCACCAATCGACAACAAGTATAAGTAGTTCGAAGAAGTGTGTCCACTTGAGGTAGCTAATCCTCCATTGGCCCGGCACAGCTCCTGTTTTAGTCATTTCCAATTTGACACAAGTGTCAAGGCTATCCATTATCGTTCTCTTTCTTCAGTCATCACGTACATCATTCCAACCACTTCATTCTGGATCATCACTCCACATATAATTATTAAAGTGGTTTTCGGTTTAGATAGAGAGTATATCCATAACCGAATTCCGGTCTCTTTAATAACTTCCGTAATTATTACACCGATTGGTCGTTTACTAAATTTCAAAACCAAATCAATTTCAATTCAATTAGAATTCGTAAATCAACATTTCATTTGTCTTTCTAAACCAATTTCCAATATTTACGTTTCAAAACTTCCAATTTATCATTTCAAAATCTTATAATTCAATTTCAATCTTTATTTAAACAATCCAAATATCGATTTAAATTCGTATATAAGTTTCCTTCCAAATCATTTGAATTAATATACTTTAACATTCAAATCAATTTCAAATTCATTTATCGATTCCATTTATCATTCAAAACAATTCTATTTAATTTCTAATTCATTAAATCAATTTCCTAAGTTCAACTTCATTAAATCAAAACTTACAATTTTGAATTAAATTAAGTTCGTCAAATCAATTCTTTCAATTACAAGTCTTACATTAATTCCAATAAATCACATTTTATTTCTTGTTAAAGAAATTCAATTCCATTTAATCATTAAATAATTCAATCTTATTTAATTATTAAATAATTCAAAATTTAATTATTAAATCATTTCAAACTTAATTATAATTTCAAACTTAATTATTAAATCATTTCAAACTTAATTCAATTATTTCTCAAATTAAACCATATTCTTTCATCAATTACATCGTAAATATTTTGTTTCAGATTATTAAATATTAACATTTCCTTTCATTAAAATTCAAATTTCAACTTCATTTCAAAACCATATTATTTATTCAAATAAAATCTTCGTTTTATTTTTAAATCAAATTTATTGACCAATCGGGTTTTATTTAATTTTCTATCCTAGTTCAATTTGGGTATTTATCATTTCAACCCGATTCCAATTCAATTCAAAATCAAGACATAGCAAAGGGAACTTGCAGTGTGATAACAGGGATGGTGTCAAAGTAAATAAACAAGCAATAACAATAATCAATATCAATGCAATAATTAATTTAGATAATCCCGAAATAACCGTATTAATTCGCATTGTTATTTGTACGAATTAATATAATTATTTCTAGAATCTACACTATCATTTCATGTAGATTAAAGATTATCACATCACGGTTCTTCACTTGTCAACTATTTACAATTTCATACATCATTAATTTAACAACATACATTCAGTGGTTCAAAATGTAATTAAACAAATCCTACGTGTCAATAAATTACATTTAAAGGGGTCATATTATACAAATTTAACTAATCAAATTTAACATTTAACTATCCTATATCAAGTTCAATTTGCATACTGTTTATCATTTTAACATTAACAATTTAACGTCCAATATAAACATCAACAATCAATCAATTATCAGCCAGACTGTATTATCATCACATAAATAACTAACAGATAATGGTGTCAAATGTCACAGGTGAACTGATACAGGCAATAGCATATATAACAGTGTAATTAACTATCAGCAGCATATTTCAATTATCGTTTCAATTGAAATCAAATCTAATAAATAAAAGAACGTTAATCGTGAGTGAGTGCTCACCTTCCGAGGCTAGATAGATATAACAAGGAAACGAGCTACGAATTCCAAAGCAACGCTGGGTGGACACGATTCGATGAAGAAAACAGGAACGACGGACGAAGCTGATAACAGAAATCGATAACGAATCAGAACCGAATTTGATGAAGATGATGAAGATAGGTGAACTTATATATAGCTATAAATAACTATACACACACACAAACACACATACAATACACATAAACCATAATCAACCTAAAATTTAAAATAAACAATTATCTTTCAAATTTGTATATATATACAAATAAATAAACAACATTTTTAAACACATATTAAATATATATATATACATATATTTTTTTTTTAAATCATTTTATTAGGTAAAACACATAAAAAAACAAACATATCGACAACTACGCTTATAGTCAAATTCAAAAATCAATACATACTTCCTTTATATATGCAGATGACAAATTATACGAACTTTAAAAAAATTCATATATATAAAGCAGACGGACCAAATATACACATGCAGACACTGTAAACAAATACCCACCAGATATACATAGTCAGATTGCTGTACATGCGTTCGCATATATATAGACTGTAAAAAAAACAAAACATGTCTACTCATGTTATTTAAACCCAATATATGCAAACCCACTATCAAATTACATATACCTATCTATATATGATATACCTATCTACCTTTTACCCATACTCTACTTCTCTTCACATCTAGCATACAATAACATCAATATAAACCAAGGCTGAAACACTATTTACATGTATGTACTCAAACAAATTTCATAAACTGCTAGGAATATATATATACACCTCATCAGCAAGTTAAAATTATACTTCACATCTGCTATTGTTTTCATGACATCCATATCTAATTTAGTTTTGAATTAAACACATATTCAGGATTGCAAATAAATACTTATATATTATAAATAATCTATACAAAATATTATACTTATATATATATAAAAAATCATTCAAAGTCATATAGCTTGTATTATAGACTATATATATATACTATACAAATGCAAAATACTGAAATCATAATATATACAACTTTAATATACGACTTTAAAGTTTATATATAACAATTTAAAGCAGATCATATAGAAAAGAAACTAACCTATCAATATCAACATGATACGCACATTATATATATCGGGTGTATATATATATACCTTGCAATATTCGAACACAGAGGAGGAAGGACAAAACTAAGGAGGCATGGGAGCATTGATGGCGGAGAAAGCAAGGGCGGAAGGAGGGAAGAGAAGCGTTGGGTATGGGTTGATGTTGAGGAGGATGCAGGCGGAGAGGTTCGGCTTTGAAGTGGAGGGCTGCGTGGGTCTGAGGTCGATGTTGGGTTGAACTGCCGGAGGGGTGTACGGCTGCTAGCATGCTTTGTCGTGGAAGGGAAGGTGATTCTAGGGGAGGCTGAACGCGCGAGTTATGGACGGTGGGTGTCTGCCGACTACTGCGTGGGCGGCAAGGTAGAGGGTTGCGGTTGCTTGAAAAAATGATGCTAGGTAGAGGGAGCCCGAGTGGGAAGCTGGAAGATGAAGTGCACAGGGTGGTGCTCGGCCAGGAGGGAGAAGCTGTCGCCTTGGTCGGAGGTTTGCAAGGCTAGGGACGGGTGATGTTTGATCGGCCATGGGAGGAAGGTGGAGGGATACGCGTGTGAGGATCTGGAGAATAAAAATGGAAAGAGAGGAAGAGGCAGAGATATAAAATGAACACTATGTACCAATAGTTGCAAATGTGAACAGGTTGAAAACATTTTGCTTATGCATTGAATTTGTTTACACGTATACAAAATGAGCCAAGGAGCGAATGAAACGGGGACCAAAAATAAATACTAATGTTGAAAGGTCACGACCAATTCTTGGAAGATTAAAAGTCAATAATCATTTATTCAACAGTTGGAAAGTGAACGGTCATGAAGAAACAAAAAAAACGTACCGATACGGAAGACGTTTCGCAAAGTGCAATGCATTTCGGACTCCGAATTACACAAACAAATATACCTAAAGACCAGCGCGACGAGACGATCAAAGCGGTATATAAATATCAGTGTTACGATCGAATTATAAAAATTCGAATTTTTATACCAGCGGAAAATGCAAGAAAAACACTAAAAAATAAGATCGACGAAGCCAAAGATGTCCGAATTTGGAAAAACGAGGAACTGACATCTTGCTCAAAAGATGTTTTAAAATTTTTCTATGTAAAAATATTTAGGTTTCGGAAATATTTTATTTTCATCGCTTTTTAACTGATTAAATTGAAGTAAATTTACGCGCGAAATAAACTTTCATATTTTCGGACGAAAATTTACCGGTCGCTATGTTTAACTAGACGTATTTCAAATATTAAATTTATATTTCAAAATTTTATCGTTTAAAATTTCACAAAATTTCAACTAATTACGTTATTAAAACAGTCGAAATTTACGGGTCGTTACAAGAATCATATGCATTTCTATTTATTTTGCACATTATCATATCATAAATTTTTATTATGCTTGGTTAGTTGATTTGGATATCATGAACTTATATTCCAAATATTACAACATGCTTAATGTTTAGAGCATGGATCCTACTTGAATGCTTTAGATTTTTGTACTATGACTATTTAGCTATTTGAATGTTGGTGTATACGAACTCTTTTTAAGAACGTTTGTTCTTATTTTAGGTTGTTTTATCATGATAAAATGCTTCGGTTTATATGTTAAAAATAATATATGAAGATTACATTATTAATTAAGGCTACTAAAACTTTAGTGCTTTAGATTTTATCCATCGTGCATCCTAAATTTTTTTGCATGTTTAAAAAGAAAATTGACACCTATTATTCACTATTCGCGTACATTTTCTTTGATATTAATGCCAAAAAAATTCAAATGTATATGATTTATATGTTTAATTGAAATGAATGAAAATTTTTAATAAACAATTTTATTAAATTATACAATCAAATGGTATGTTCTCTACTATTGTATGATTGTACTAGGTAGTTTAAAAGATGATTCTGACATAACATTCAACCTTAAATACACTACTTTCATATACCAATCTCCAGAACAAATTAACTTATTATTCCCTAAATCAACCTTCTTCCCTCATCTCCTTGTTAATAACGCTTTGTCATCACCATCTCTTTCTCACCCTATCTCACATTTCCACCTCGTTGCAATAGCTTGCCTCCTCTTCCCCTTTTTCTCATCAATCTTCAAATACTGCAATATAAACCATGAAAATGATAGTACAATATAAAAACAATGAAATTTTATGTTAAAACAACATTATAAGACTTTAGCAACAATGATGTTAGCTTTCAGTGATATAATATTTCCATATTAAAGAAGATTTGGAAGATATTGTTGATTTTGATGATATTATATTTCTAAGTAAATAAGATTTGAAAGATATTTGAAATAACGACTCAAATATATTGCCTCTTTTATTACATTAAAGAGGACAATGAATTATCTTTATGAGAAGGAGAGTGGAAGATTGAAGTAATCAAACAATTTTCTAATCAACTAATTAAAAAAGAAATCTTATCAGGCGCTTGCATATAGAAGGAAACTGAAAACTCAAACGGATAAACGTTTTCCATATAAATAGGAGAATTAATGAGGCATTGATTTATAACCATAAATCAATTACTTCAACCCTAAGTAATGATATATATATTATATATATATAAAGATAGTCATTCTATAAAGATTATGATCATCCTCTCAAGTTGTATTTCTTATTCTCTTCTCAGCCTCCATTATCAATCTTATAAAAGTCTCTTTTTTATAAAGTAATATGTTAGAGTAGTATTTTTCCATTGCTTTGTGTGTCTTTCTTATTTTGTTCGGGCTTCTTATGTTTGGCTTATTATCAAAGCCCACTTATGTTGGCCCATATCTTTTCTTTCCTCAAATAGAAGACTCTCTTCTATTATATATGTTTTGTATCTGCTTGCTTGTTTTGTTAAGTTGAATAATAATCAAACTCAAAAGTTACTGCTCTCTCTCTCAAACCTTAACATGGTATCAGAGCTTTCAGATCCGATCTAAATTTCGTTTTCGTTTTCCGCTTCTATCTCTTCTTCAATTCAGATCTAAACTCTAAGGCTATGGCAGAGAATAAGGCTATCATGGATTTTATGCCAGTGATGTCAAAGATCACAGAACACAAATTGGGAGACTCGAATTATTTTGATTGGAATAAAACAATTCGATTATATCTTCGAAGTATTGATAAGGAAGATCACCTCTCTCGAGATCCACCAAAGGAAAATTCTGATGACAAGGAAGATCAAACCTGGTTAAGGGATGATGCGCGGCTGTTTCTTCAGATCAGGAATACTATTGATGGTTGTGTAATCAGTCTGGTGAATCATTGCAGTTTTGTAAAAGAATTAATGGATTACCTCGAATTTTTGTATTCTGGAAAAGGGAACTTGAGTAGGATGTATGATGTTTGTAAGGCATTCTATCGATCTGAAAAACAAGACCTATCTCTGATGAACTATTTTATGAAGTTCAAAAGGACATATGAAGAATTTAACATGCTGCTACCAATTAGTACAGATGTGAAGGTTCAGCAACAACAAAGAGAACAAATGGCAATTATGAGTTTTTTGGGGGGATTGTCAAGTGATTTTGATTCTGCAAAAGCACAAGTTCTATCTGGATCTAATGTTACCTCATTGCAAGAAGTTTTTAGTCGAATTCTGAGAGCAGACAATTCAAGTAATGAACAAAATACCACACCAAATACAAGTGCTCTTATTAGCCAAGGTAGTGCACAACCAAGATATGCACAGAATAATGCACAGTGGAGACCTAACCAATACAACACTAAGAAAGGAAGTGGACAACCTGAAAATCAAACTGTTAACCCAAATTTTTGTACCTTTTGTAAAAGAGATGGTCATAGGTACCAACAATGCTGGAAATTACAGGAACGAAACAAGCAGAAAAACTTTGATAAAGGCAAGGGGCAAAATTCTTATAATCAAGTAGCAGCAAATGTGGCAAGAACTCAAGAAGAAGGGTCTATGTTGATCTCTGGAGAAGAATATGCAAAATTCTCTGAATATCAAAATAATATGAAGAAGCAATCAAACAATCAATCATCTAGTATCTCAACTGTTGCCAAATCAAATAAATGGGTCATAGATTCAGGTGCCGCTGATCATATGACTGGTAACTCACTGCTTCTCTCAGAATTTCATGCAAACCACAAAGCAAAGAGCATAACATTAGCAGATGGATCCTTATCATCTGTTCATGGATCAGGGTCTATCAATTTTAACTCCTATCTGAAATTAAATTCTATTTTATATACACCAGAGCTTAGTTTTAACCTCATCTCTGTTAGTCAAATAACAAGAAAACTTGACTGTTGTGTTATTTTTTATCCTAATCATTGTGTGTTTCAGGATTTAACCACCAAGAAGATTATTGGTAGAGGTCATGAACTTGGGGGCCTATACATGTTTGATAGCTTGCCATCAACTTCTATTGCATGTACCAGTATTAATCAGGCTCTCAAGTCTCACTACCAACTTGGTCATCCTTCCCTACAGAATTTTAAAATTCTATGTCCTCAGTTTAATTCAATAAAGTCTTTGGAGTGTGACTCTTGTCAGTTTGCCAAACACCACCGTCAAAGTTCAACTCCAAGAGACAATAAAAGAGCTAATGCTGCATTTTACCTTGTTCATTCAGACATTTGGGGGCCATCTTCAGTAACATCTAAACCAGGATTTAAATATTTTGTTACTTTTGTAGATGATTACTCTAGACTAACTTGGCTATTCCTTATGAAAAATAGATCTGAACTATACTCTATTTTTTTGTAATTTCTGTGTTGAAATAAAAACACAATTCAATGCTAAGATCAAAGTGCTAAGAAGTGATAATGCTAAGGAGTACACTTCTAGTCTTTTTCATAATTTTATGGCTGCTAATGGCATTATGCATGAAACTTCATGTGTTGACACACCATCTCAAAATGGAATAGCAGAGAGGAAGAATAGGCATTTGTTAGAAACCACTAGAGCTCTTTTATTTCAAATGAACATGCCAAAAGTTTTTTGGGCTGATGCAATTGCCACGGCTTGCTTCTTAATTAATAGGATGCCATCAAGTGTTTTAAATGGTGATATTCCATACAAAGTTCTCTTTCCAGAAAAAGCTATCTACCCTGTTAAACCTAAACTATTTGGATGCACATGTTTTGCTAGAGATGTTCGACCACAAGTGTCTAAATTAGACCCTAAATCCTTAAAGTGTGTGTTTGTTGGTTATTCAAGGTTGCAAAAAGGGTATAGGTGCTATTGCCCAAGTCTTGATAAATACCTAGTATCTATTGATGTAACTTTTCATGAAGATATACCATACTTTCAGAATAGAGCAAGTCAAACTGAGTCTGATCCAGATGAAGAGAGTGAATTTCTTATCTATTCTATAAACACACATACACAAGAAGCAGGAAATAATGATGAATCTACACCCCTTCCACCTATTCATGAGCCAGTACTCTATCATAATCCTGAGCTAGACCTTCCAATTGCTTTAAGAAAAGGGAGACGCCAATGCACATATCCTATTACATCTTATGTTACTTATAATCATTTACCACCTACCACATGTTTGTTCATAAAAACACTTGATGCCATTTCAATCCCAAAGACAGTTAATGAGGCTATCTCACACCCAAAGTGGCATGAGGCAATGATTGAAGAACTAAATGCCTTGGAGCTGAATAAAACATGGGACTTAGCAGTTCTACCCGAAGGGAAGAAGGCAATTGGATGCAGGTGGGTATTCTCTATCAAAGTCAATCCTGATGGGTCAGTTGCTAGATTTAAAGCTAGACTTGTGGCAAAAGGATATGCACAAGTATATGGGGTGGATTATTTAGAAACCTTTAGTCCAGTTGCTAAACTTACCTCAATTAGATTATTCATATCTCTGGCTGCTACACATGATTGGAGAATTCACCAATTGGATATTAAAAATGCCTTTTTGCATGGAGAACTTCAAGAGGAAATCTACATGACACAACCTCCAGGTTTCAGTGTTAAGGGGGAGAAAAATAAGGTATGTAAACTCAAGAAAACACTATATGGCCTAAAACAATCTCCTCGGGCATGGTTTGGAAAGTTTAGTCAAGCTTTAGAAGGTTTTGGTATAAATAAAAGTAAATTTGACCACTCAGTATTTTACAAGACAACTGAAAATGGAATCATTCTCTTGGTTGTCTATGTTGATGATATCATTATAACTGGAAGTGATAGCAAAGGCATTTTGTCTCTGAAAACATTTATACAAGCACAGTTTCATACCAAAGATTTGGGAAATTTAAAATACTTTCTTGGTATAGAAGTAGCAAGAAGTAAACAAGGAATTCTCCTATCACAAAGGAAATATGTGCTTGATCTCCTAACTGAAACAGGAAAGCTTGGATGCAAACCAAATTCTACTCCAATGATACCCAATAACAATCTAGCTGAAAATGGAGAACTATTCAATGATCCAGAAAGATATAGAAGATTAGTTGGTAAACTAAACTATTTGACTGTCACAAGGTCAGTTCTCTCATATTCAGTAAGTATTATTAGTCAATTTATGTCTGCACCTTATATTCATCACTGGAAAGCAATTGAACATATCCTAGGGTACCTTAAAGGGACAGCAGGTCTGGGTATATTATATACAAATCATGAACACACTAGGGTAGAATGCTTCTCGGATGCAGACTGGGCAGGGTCCAAATTAGACAGGAAATCTACATCTGGTTTCTGTGTGTATGTTGGAGGAAATCTCATATCATGGAAAAGTAAGAAACAAAGTATAGTTGCAAGGTCTAGTGCAGAATCAGAGTACAGAGCTATGGCTAAAGGAGTTTGCGAAATTATGTGGATACTTCATCTTATGTCTGAAATTGGTCTAGAGGTTCAGAAACCAGCCTTGCTATTTTGTGACAATCAGGCAGCCTTACACATTGCATCGAATCCAGTATTCCATGAAAGAACAAAACACATTGAAGTTGATTGCCATTTTATACGAGAAAAGATTTTACAAGGGATCGTATGTACAAGCTTTGTTAGAACTGGAAATCAAGTCGCTGATATCTTTACCAAGGCATTGGATGGGGCCAGAATTAAAGCTTTAAATGACAAGTTGAGCATGATAAATCTATATGCTCCACTTGAGGGGGAGTGTTAGAGTAGTATTTTTCCATCGCTTTGTGTGTCTTTCTTATTTTGTTCGGGCTTCTTATGTTTGGCTTATTATCAAAGCCCACTTATGTTGGCCCATATCTTTTCTTTCCTCAAATAGAAGACTCTCTTCTATTATATATGTTTTGTATCTGCTTGCTTGTTTTGTTAAGTTGAATAATAATCAAACTCAAAAGTTACCGCTCTCTCTCTCAAACCTTAACATAATAAAATATTCTCTCCCCAAAGTGGATGTACACTATCTCGCAATAGTGGAACCGCTATAAATCCTGTGTATACTCTCTAATTGCTTTCTTTTGTGATTTGATGCTTTGTATTCTCTTGTTGCTATTTTTATCGTACTACAACACGATCCTATTGCTTCTGCGTTTATTTAGATTTATTTATAAGCACATGTGTAAAATTAACCCAACATCTCGTACTGGAGCTTTAAAGGTTGTTGTTGAAGCCTAAGGCTAGAAGGTAAACATTAAGATGGTAGGATCAAAATAAGGAAGTGAGGTTAGACATGCCCAGGAGTATGCACCCGACTCTAGGGGTTCATATGAAGAATCCGGTTCGTAGTTGGCTATAGAGAAGTGGAACGGAGATAATGATTCTGAGAAGTGGCAGTGGAAGATGAAGGCGGCGTTGAGAAGAAATCGTGTTCATTAGGTTGTGTTTGACGCTGCCAACAGATATCTCAAAATTAGAAAGGAAGAAGATTGAAGAATGAGCCTTTACTACTCTCTAATTGGCCATAGGTGAGAATGTCATCCCAGAGATTAGTAGTGAAACTACCACTGAAGACTTGTGGAAGAAATTGTAGGATCTTTACATGAAGAAGTCGCTCACGAAAAGGATAATTTTATTGAAGACTTTCTTCACTTACAAGATATGGGAATGTACGTTGTTGAAAACACATCTTAACTTCTTCGATGACCTGATGATGAAGATGAAAGTTGTTAATTTGAATGTGGACAAAGAGCAAAAGACAATGGTGGTATTGTGCTCTCTTCCAGAGTGATACACGGTATTTGCTAACAACTTGATATATGGTAAAAGCATGCTAACGTTAGAAGATGTGAAGACGGGACCCTTGAGTGAAGAGATAAGAGATCAAATGAAGCTTATGAGCAAAAGTGTAGAAGCTATTAGTAGTAAGGGTTGTTCGTAGAGAGAGGAAGAAATAAGAAGAAGGGGAATAATTTCAGAAGGCATTCCAAAGCGAGGAAGCCTAGAAGTGGTTAGAGAGGTAAGTCTAAAGATAGCAGGTATCATCATTGCAAGAAGCATGGACATTGGAAGAAAGATTGTCCAGACTTGAGGAAGAGAAATGAAGTGGATTATTCTTCATCTACTGGAGTGGAGAAGGTTGCTTTCAATGATGTGCTGACTGCATCTATTTTTGATGTATCAGATCATTGGGTGTTGGATTCAGGGGCGTCTTTCCACATGACGCACATGAAGGGGTATTTTTGTTCTTATGAAGGTAAGGAGGGAAGTGCTATATTGATGGAGAATGATGCTACTTGCAAGTCATTAGGAGAAGGATCAGTGCATATTCGCATGCACGATGGTGTGGTGCACACTATCACTGGAGTCCGCTATGTTCCAAGTTTAAGGAAACCTCTTCTATCTTTGGGTTAGCTAGCATCTTTGGGTTATAGAATTATGATAGAGTCAGATATCTTGAAAGTGACACGTAGTGCTCTAGTATTGATGAAAGAAGTAATGGTCTGGAATCTTTAACCGCTAAAAGGATCTACAGTTCTTGGAGAGTCGTGTGTTGGAGTTGATAGTTCACGAGCTTTGAATGCCACCAAACTTTGGCATCTCAGATTGGTTCATGTTTCTAAGAAGTGCTTGGAGCTGCTTCATAGAAGGAAGATATTCAAGGATTAAAGCTTTAATCGTTTAGAATTCTGCCAGGAGTGTGTATTGGGGAAGCAGATAAAGGTTTCTTTTGGTGTCGGTAAACGTGAGTCCAAAGGAGTACTAGTGTATGAGACATACGGATGTTTAGGGACCAGTGGCTACAGCTTCTATTGGAGGAGCTAAGTACTTTATCTCTTTTATCAATGACTACTCTCGGAAGGTTTGGGTGTTCGTGATGAAAGCTAACTCGGAGTTGTTTGAGAAGTTTAAAACTTGGAAGGCACTGGTAAAGAATGAAGTCGAAAGGAAGATGAAGGTGCTAAGATCCGACAATGGCGGTGATTTTGTTTCTAATCAGTTCAAAAGGATTTTTGTAAGCAGCATATTTATCAATCTAATTCCATGCTTGGCCATTGATGGGAAGAATCCGAAGAAAAGGTGGAAAGGTACATTTATACATATCAGTTATTTTCGTATATTTGGTAGCCCAGTGTATGTTCACCATACAGGAAATGGCTAGTTGGAGGCTAGAGCCTATCAAGGCATATTCTTGGGCTATATAAAAGGCATCAAAGGGTATCGCATTTGGAACTCTGTTGATAGGAAGGTAGTGCGTTTTAGACATGTCACATTTGATGAGTCCGCTATGTTCAAGCCGAAGGAGAATCCACTTAGTTTAGTAGATTCCAAAGTTGAAAGGCCAAAGGAGATGGAAACTATTCCCACATATCAGCCCAGTAGTAGAGTAAGATCTGCAAAAGAAGGTAGAGTAATTATAATTGTTGACACATCACATGAAGGCCTATAAAATTATTCTAGCAATGATAGTGCTGACCGTGAAGCTAGAGATGATTCAGCTTAAGGTTGAGTTGATAGAAACTTAGACAAAGTTACATCTATTTGGTCTAGCTCTAGAGTTATAAGGCCAGCAAATAGGTATAAAGACTAGAACTATGCAAATCTTAGCCCTGATGAGTAGTTTGACTATGCATTATATATGGTGCAAGATGAGCCTTTCGACCTTGAAGAAGCTATGAGTTAGTTCGAGTGCCAACTCGAAATGGATGCATGCTATGGAGGAGGAGATGGATTCGTTGAAGAAGAATCAAACTGGGAATTGGTACCACCCCCTCAAGGAAGTCGAGCCATAGGATGCAAGTGGGTATATAGTGTAAAGGACAATGGAAGATACAAAGCTAGACTTGTTGCAAAAGGGTTTTCACAGAGGAAGGGGATGGAGTATGATAAGGTGTTTGCTATGGTTGTTAAACATACTTCTATCCGGATATCACTAGCTATAGTTGCGACTTACGACATGAAGTTTGAATAATTAAACCTAAAGACAATGTAACGACCCGTATTTTTCCGATAAATAAAATATTAATTAAATAAGATTTTAGGATTTAATATTGTATGAAATTAGAAATTTATGATTTGTTAGTAAGAAAACAATTAGAATGTTTTTGGGGTTTTGGATCAAAGGTCCCTATTCTCAAAGCTTATGCACAAAAAGTCCCTGCTCATAAACACATGTAAATTAGGTCCCTATTTTGTTATTTTTTACCAAATTGTCCTCTTTTAAAAAATCAACTTAGCATTCTTTTCTGGGGCAAAAGCGGTATAAATTAACCAAAATCTAAAAATAGGGACCTAATTTTCATAACTTATCCGGGAGGGACTTTTCTTACATCATCTTTCAATTCCAGGGACTTGACAGCGATTCCTTGAATTTAATAATGTGATTTAATGGAATTGATAACAGTTTCAGTGTAATTTCAATTTATTTTAATAATTGTTTGAATGTAAGTTCCATTGATTGTAATAATAGATGTTAATATAAGAATGGAATAATTTAAGAAATAAATGTTGGAATATATAAAAAGAAAATAGTTGTGCTATAATGAGAATTCGTTTGAAATCTAATATTGAATATAAACTGCAATAATAGTTATTTGAACCCTTTAATTGGAAAGAAAATACAAGTGCATTGTAATTAATAAGTTCAACATAAGAACTTACATTTTAAATTAAATTAAGATAAACATTTTAATGAAATTTAAGCTTTGACTTGAAAAGAATAAATTGTATGTTTGTCTCTAGCCGGAATAACAAATGTTGAATTTGAATATAGGATGAGTGAATGTTTTAATGAAAGAATAACATAAGTTGTTATTTGGAATGCATCTTGGAGAAGTTGATTTTCAATAAGATAAAACATTTACTTTGTAAATAGTGTATAAATTTTGTTGTATATGAAATTTTATAAAACATGTTTGAATTGGTATAAATGAAAAGAAAACAGTGTTTTATAATTAGAATTTGTTTGAAATTAGTAATGAAATGATTTGTTTGAAATTAGTAATGAAATGAATTGGAATTAGATTAATTGAAATGCTTCGATTAAAAGGAAACATAAATGAAATTGTAATGAATGAGTTAATATAGGAACTTACATTTTTCTGTCAATATGGAATGAACATTTTAATTAAGATAATTTCATGTATTGAGACGTATAAAAATAAAACTTTCATTTTGAATAAGTATGATTTTGAAAAAAAAATTGAATTTTAGAATAATATACACACGCACATTAATATTCAAATTTTTAAATATATCAGAGGGTTCATGGTTGTGTAAATGTTGTGGAATCAATTAGAATTACCTTGTATTAACAGTTGTACATTAATTACATAGGTTCACATATATTTATTTTTCCATTTTATATATGGTTAAAACTTGTAAATGTGACCGTTACAGTAATTAAAAAGTAAAATAAATCATTTTCATAGTGCATGGGTAGATATATATTCATTAATTAATAACATTGGTTTGAGTAACGTAAATAAATATATATATATATATATTGATTGGTTGATTGATTGATTGCGTTAATGGAGTGTGCACATATATTAACATAATACAAATGTTTTAATATGGAATTAAATGACATAAATATGTGTATATTTGGGTTTATTGATATGAATTAATTGGACTAAGTTTTGGAATTTGGACCCCAAAGGTTTATTTATAGGATATAGGTGGTCCCTTCATTTGCTTTACATTTATTATCATGTCGCATTCTCTCTCTTTTCGTTTTCAAGTTCTCAGCGTGCTCCACTTGAGCATCCATTTAATTATTAGACCACTCTTTCGTTTCTTATTAATTAATAATAGTCTCATTTGATTTATTTCTAATTAATAATTGCCTTATTATTTTCATTTGTTTCTCATTTGTTCGTTTGCTCCTTTGAAGTGCTTTACTTGAAGTTTTTTTTCCTTTTCTTTTTTTCCATTTTTAATGTGAACATCCAAATTAATTTTCATGCCATCTAATTAGCATTTACTATTCTCCGTTTCTGAAGTTTATTTTGTTCATGCGTTATTAGTTCTTGCAGTTTCCTTTCATTAGCAACTCTTTCTTCTGAAGCGGACGATTTATTTTTATCTTTATTCATATATTTATTCCTTTATTTCACCCCTTTAATACTACCGTTTTAAGGCTATTCATATTTTTACTTTATTACAATTCCTATTTTGTTTATATCTACTTTATTAGCTTTTCATTTGTTTCCATCTTCATTCTTGTAGCCTCATTTCATTTTTCAAATTTCATCTTCTGTAGCTTCATTTCTCCAAACAAACTTCCATCTCATTTTCTCTCTCTCTCTCTTCATTTTCCTCCTTCTTCATCTTCTTGTATTTTTCTGATAAATAAAATATTAATTAAATAAGGTTTTAGGATTTAATATTGTATGAAACTAGAAATTTATGATTTGTTAGTAAGAAAACAATTAGAATGTAATTTAATAATGTGATTTAATGGAATTGATAACTATTTTAGTGTAATTTCAATTTATTTTAATAATTTTTTGAATGTTAGTTCCATTGATTGTAATAATAGATGTTAATATAAGAATGGAATAATTTAAGAAATAAATGTTGGAATATATGAAATGAACAAAAAATAGTTGTGCTATAATGAGAATTCATTTGAAATCTAATATTGAATATAAACTGCAATAGTAGTTTTTTGAACCCTTTAATTGAAAAGAAAATACAAGTGCATTGTAATTAATAAGTTCAACATAAGAACTTACATTTTAAATTAAATCAAGATAAACATTTTAATGAAATTTAAGCTTTGACTTGAAAAGAATAAATTGTATGTTTGTCGGATAACAAATATTGAATTTGAATATAGGATGGAGTGAATGTTTTAATGAAAGAATAACATAAGTTGTTATTTGGAATGCATCTTGGAGAAGTTGATTTTCAATAAGATAAAACATTTACTTTGTAAATAGTGTATAATTTTTGTTGTATATGAAATTTAATAAAACATGATTGAATTGGTATAAATGAAAAGAAAACAGTATTTTATAATTAGAATTTGTTTGAAATTAGTAATGAAATGAATTGGAATTAGATTAATTGAAATGCTTCAATTAAAAGGAAACATAAATGAAATTGTAACGAATGAGTTAATATAGGAATTTACATTTTTGTGTCAATATGGAATGAACATTTTAGTTAACTTAATTTCATGTTTTGAGACCTATAAAAATAAAAAATTTATTTTGAATAAGTATGATTTTGGAAAAAAATTGAATTTTAGAATAATACACACACACATTAATATTCAAAATTTTAAATATATCAGAGGGTTCATGGTTGTGTAAATATTGTGGAACCAATTAGAATTACCTTGTATTAACAGTTGTACATTATTTACATAGGTTCACATATATTTATTTTTCCATTTTATATATGGTTAAAACTTTGTAAATGTGATCGTTACAGTAATTAAAAAGTAAAGTAAATCATTTTCACAGTACAGGTAGATATATATTCATTAATTAATAAAATTGGTTTGAGTAACGTAAATAAATATATATATTGATTGGTTGATTAATTGATTGATTGATTGTTAATTGATTGACTGCGTTAATGGAGTGTGCACATATATTAACATAATATGAATGTTTTAATATGGAATTAAATGACGTAAATACGTGTATATTTGGGTTTATTGATATGAATTAATTGGAGTAAGTTTTGGAATTTGGACCCCAAAGGTTTGTTTATAGGATATAGGTGGTCTCTTCATTTGCTTTACATTTATTATCACAACGCATTCTCTCTCTTTTCGTTTTCAAGTTCTCAGCGTAGGCTCCACTTGAGCATCCATTTAATTATTAGACTACTCGTTCGTTTCTTATTAATTAATAATAGCCTCATTTGATTTATTTCTAATTAATAATTGCCTCATTCTTTTCATTTGTTTCTTGTGCTTTACTTGAAGTTTTTTTTTCCTTTTCTTTTTTTCCCATTTTTAATGTGAACATCCAAATTAATTTTCATGCCATCTAATTAGCATTTACTATTCTCCGTTTCTAAAGTATATTTTGTTCATGCGTTATTAGTTCTTGCAGTTTCCTTTCATTAGCAACTCTTTCTTCTGAAGCGGACGATTTATTTTTATCTTTATTCATATATTTATTCCTTTATTTCACCTCTTTCAATACTACCGTTTTAAGGCTATTCATATTTTTACTTTATTTCAATTCCTATTTTGTTTATATCTACTTTATTAGCTTTTCATTTGTTTTTAGCATTTACTATTCTTTTCTGAAGTTTATTTTGTTCATGCGTTATTAGTTCTCGTAGTTTCCTTTCATTAGCAACTCTTTCTTCTGAAGCTTCATATTAAAGAACGGAAGATTTATTTTTATCTTTATTCATATATTTATTCCATTACTTCACCTCTTTCAATACTACCGTTGTAAGGCTATTCATATTTTTACTTTATTTAAATTCCTATTTTTTTTATATCTACTTTATTAGCTTTTCATTTGTTTCCATCTTCATTCCTGTAGACTCATTTCATTTTCAAATCTCTTTTGTAGCTTCATTTCTCCAAACAAACTTCCATCTCATTTTTTTCTCTCTCTCTTCATTTTCCTCCTCCTTCATTTTTTTTTTCTTCTTCAAATCTCCTTCTTCTTTTTCAAAGCTTCCTTTTCTTTTTCAATTCTTCACCTTCTTTAAATTTTCTTCTTCTTTTCCAAATATTCTTCTTTTTCCAAATCCTTTTCTTCAAATCCAGATCTATACAAACTTCTCTATCTCTTCCGAAACTTTCTATAAAAAAAGAAGAAGATTAAGATAGCAAGGAAACAAATCAAACGGAGGAAGTAGTAGCGGATCCAAATCCGACTAGAAAAGGAAAATCCATAAGGTGGGTGTTTTAACTCACTCACGAATACTAAATGATCTTATGTTAGTTAAATTAAATTTATGATGTGATTTGAAATTAATTGGTTGTTGTTTGGTACATTTTAAGTTGTCATTCCAGTTAAATCTGACTTTAATTGAATTTAATTGCCATTTAATTTAATATTGAAATTTAAAATGCCAGTTAAATACCTATTAATGATAACCAGTAAATTGTGTTAGTTATTGGTTGATTTGAATGATGATTGTGTTGTATGTTCATTTATTGATATTAAGATGATTGGATGGATGTTATTGGTTAATATTTGGATGATTGGATGTTTATTTATGTTTATATCTCTGTTATCCCTATGGGCTGAAATGATACATACCCGAACAATCTTATAGATTATGGGAAAATCGTTATGGATTGAAATCATAAACCCGAGCGGTTTTCATCAGTTTGGAAATGTTGATTTTTGATACTAGTTGAAATGACATATACTTACATAATTTCTTGAATTGGGATTTTATTTGGAATTGAAATTATTTGAAGGGTTTAAGTTACTTCAAACTTCGGATTTATTTTAATTTAAATTATTAAGATTGATATTTCGAATTATTTGAAATCTTTTAAATAATTATATTCACGTTGTACACTTGATAGGAGATGAAAATCCCGTAACATCTATGAAACCATTGCACTAATATTTCTATTTTACTTATTTTGATCTGACTTACATAAGATCTTTTAGTTCTGACTCGAGTGTTCTGTCTTTTCATTACGCTCGGGTCAGTTTGAGCTTTTTAGTGTATTGAAGACTATTTTCTAGAGGACGAAGACGAAGATTCAGTATATTATTTCTATTTTTTATTCCACTGCATTATGTGTTCCACTGCATTATTTGTTTATTTATGATGTATGTATAACTCTGATTTGAATTGTAAAGGTGTAATCAAATGTTATTTGTAAAACAGCTTCATGAACTGTTTATTTGATTATTATATTTTGTCATTCCGCTGCGAGATTTTGTGTTTTGTTTTCCTTTTTTTATTTTATTTTCTTATTTACCCCATTAAAAATCCTCCCTTTTGAATGGTTTGAGTCTGGCATGTGTGGTTTATTGTCGGTTTGAACCGTCCAAAAAGGTGGGTTGTCACAGTTGCACTCACGACTAATGTTCTTATGCTTAGTAAATTGATTTCGTATGAAATGACAATTTAAAAATGGTTTTAAATTTGAATTGTTAGTTATTAACTGTTAAATATGATATTATATTTAAATTATTATTGATCACGTATGCCCGTAATTGTTATGTAATGCTGTGTTATTTTATTTTTCTCACTCTGTAAGTATCCTTAGTTTTAGGAATCACTATGGGTTAAAATCATACATACCCGAACGGACTGTAGATTAGGGGAAATCGTTATGGGTTGAAATGATAGACCCAAGCGGTTTTCATTTGACTATTGAAATTATGGGATTGCGGGTTTAACGATATAAACTCGTAAATTTAAATTATTGCGAATTGAAATGATAAATATCTGTATCACTTGACCATAAGATAGAAAAATTATATACGAACACCGTTGGTCTATTTTGGAAAATGATTTCCAAGGTTTTGAAAGGAAATATATGATTTTTTTTATTTTTAGATATAATAAATATTTTGTTTTAATATTGTAAAATTTAGAATTTTAAAAATTTTGATTTTGAAAATTTTAAATTTATAAGTTTAGTAAAGGTAATTTATAAAAAATTTATTAATAATTTTATTATTTTAAATTACATAAATAAGATTTTTAAATTAATTTTATATAGTTTAAAATAAATTAAACCTTTTAATTATCTCGCGTGCCTTGTCACATGCCTTATCGTGCTCATTACGAGTTTGGTTTGTGTCGTACCTATGGAGTGCTCCCTGATAACCCACCAGTTTACGGTGGAGTTTACAGTACTGTATAGACTACGTCATTTATATAAAATGTATTAAGGGGGATATGGGTAACGCCTTAAAGCTATTTTAATATTTTACTTTACTATAGACATATTATAATAGCGAATTGTACTATGTATGTAGATAGTTTAACGAATCCTTAGGAGATGGAAATCCCGAATATCTCTTAAGTTATTGCACGCGCGTTAGACACTGGATAGGAGATGTAAAATCTCGTAAACATCTCCGACGTCATTACACTCATATTTATTTACTGTTGATTAACTTACATAAGTTCTTTTAGTTCTGACTCGAGTATTTTGTCTTTTCATTACGCTCGGGTCAGTCTGAGCTTTTCAGTGTATTGAAGACCATTTATCTCTGGAGGACGAAGACGAAGACGAAGATTTGTATGTTATTTATTATATTTATACTACTGCATCATGTTGTTCCGCTGCATTTTTTATTTATTCCTACTGTATGTGTAACTCTGATTGTATTATAAAGTGTAATCAAATGTTATTTGTAAAACAGTTTCATGAACTGTTTATTTGATTATTATATTTTGTCATTCCGTCATGAGATTCTGTGTTTTGTTTTCTTTCTTTTCTCTTCTTTTTTCTTATTTTTCCCATAACAATCATACCTTTTGAATGGTTTGAGTCTAACCTGTGTGATTTATTGTCGATTTAAACCATCCAAAAAGGATTTACATGTTAATATAAGAATGGAATAATTTAAGAAATAAACGTTGGAATATATGAAATGAACAGAAAACAGTTGTGGTATAATGAGAATTCATTTGAAATCTAATATTGAATATAAACTGCAATAAGAGTTGTTGGAATCCTTTAATTGAAAAGAAAAGACAAGTTCATTGTAATTAATAAGTTCAACATAAGAACTTACATTTTAAATTAAATTAAGATAAACATTTTAATGAAATTTAAGCATTGACTTGAAAAGAATAAATTATATGTCTGTCTTTAATCGGAATAACAAATGTTGAATTTGAATAAAGGATGGAGTGACTGTTTTAATGAAAGAATAACATATATTGTTATTTGAAATGCATCTTGGAGAAGTTGATAAAGCATTTACTTTGTAAATAGTGTATAAAATTTGTTGTATACGAAATTTTATAAAACATGTTTGAATTGGTATAAATGAAAAGAAAACAGTATTTTATAATTAGAATTTGTTCGAAATTAGTAACGAAATGAATTAGAATTAGATTAATTGAAATATTTTAATTAGAAGGAAATATAAATGAAAGTGTAATGAATGAGTTAATATAGGAACTTACATTTTGTGTCAACATGGAATGAACATTTTGATTAAGATAATTGCATGTTTTGAGACGTATAAAATAAAACTTTCATTTTGAATAAGTATGATTTTGGAAAAAAAATTGAATTTTAGAATAATCTATATATACACACATTAATATTCAAATTTTTAAATATATCAGAGGGTTCATGATTGTGTAAATGTTGTGGAATCAATTAGAATTACCTTGTATTAACAGTTGTACATTAATTACATAAGTTCACATATATTTATTTTTTCATTTTATATATAATTAAAACTTGTAAATTGGTTGTATTAATGTGACCATTACAGCAATTAAAAATAGGAAAGTAAATCATTTTTATAGTGCACAGATAGATATATATTCATTAATTAATAAAATTAGTTTGAGTAATGTAAATAAATATATAGATTTATTGGTTGATTGATTGATTGATTGATTGCGTTAATGGAGTGTGCACATATATTAACATAAAACGAATGTTTTAATATGGAATTAAATGATGTAAATATGTGTATATTTGAGTTTTTTGATATGAATTAATTGGAGTAAGTTTTGGAATTTGGACCCCAAAGGTTTGTTTATAGGATATAGGTGATCCCTTCATTTGCTTTACATTTATTATCACGTCGCATTCTCTCTCTTTTCGTTTCCAAGTTCTCAACGTAGCCTCCATTTGAGCATCCATTTAATTATTAGACTACTCATTCGTTTCTTATTAATTAATAATAGCCATAGCCTCATTTGATTTATTTCTAATTAATAATTATCTCATTCTTTTCATTTGTTTCTCATTTGTACGTTTGCTCCTTTCAAGTGCTTTACTTAAGTTTTTTTTCCTTTTCTTTTTTCCATTTTTAATGTGAACATCCAAATTAATATTCATACCATCTAATCAGCATTTACTATTCTCTGTTTCTGAAGTTTATTTTGTTCATGCATTATTAGTTCTTGTAGCCTTCTTTCTTTAGCAACGCTTTCTTCCGAAGCTTCATATTAAAGAACGGAAGATTTATTTTTATCTTTATTCATATATTTATTGCTTTACTTCACCTCTTTCAATACTACCATTTTAAGGCTGTTCATATTTTTACTTTATTTCAATTCCTAGTTTGTTTATATATACTTTATTAGCTTTTCATTTGTTTCCATCTTCATTCCTGTAGCCTCATTTCATTTTTCAAATTTCACTTTTGTAGCTTCATTTCTCCAAACAAATTTCCATCTCATTTTTTCTCTCTCTCTCTTCATTTTCGTCCTTCTTCATTTTTTTTCTTCTTCAAATCTCCTTCTTCTCTTTTTTTTCAAAGCTTCCTTTTTCTTATTCGTTCTTCAAATATTCTTCTTCTTTTTCAAAGCTTTTTTTTCAATTCTTTATCTTCTTTGAATTTTTTTTCTTCTTTTCCAAACATTCTTCTTTTTTCCAAATCCTTTTCTTTGCATTCATTATTTTATCTAATTTTGATTTAATTTGCATAAGATCTTTTAGTTCTGACTCGAGTGTTTTGTCTTTTCATTACGCTCGGGTCAGTCTGAGCTTTTAAGTGAATTGAAGACTATTTTATGAAGGACGAAGATGAAGATTCAATATATTATTGCTAGTTATTATAATTATTCCGCTGCATTATTTGTTTATTCCTGCTGTATAACTTTGATTTGTATTGTAAAGTGTAATCAAATGTTATTTGTAATACAGCTTCATGAACTGTTTATTTGATTATTATATTTTGTCAATCTGATGTGAGATTCTGTGTTTTTTTTCTTTCTTTTCTTTTATTTTCTTATTTACCCCATTAATTATCCTCTCTTTTGAATGGTTTGAATTAGACGTATGTGGTTTATCGTCGATTTAAACCGTCCAAAAAGGTGGGTCGTTACAGTTGGTACCAAAGCTTTGGTTTAGACATACCTTAGCCTGTTGGGGTTAACTCATTAGAGATAGGGTAGTAATATCCTAGAATGAGTTTGTCTGAGTGTATATATACAAGAGCGCGTGTTTGTTAGTGTTATAAAAAGGGTTTTATATAAGTTTTGAAATAGAATAACTTTCCTAATATTATATGCTATATATAAGGAATAAAATTTTATAACTATTATAGTTATTTGTAATGTGTTTGTTTTATGAAATGGTAATATTTAATTATTATCATTTATTATGGATTGGTTGTATTTAGTTGGTTTATAAGCATTGGCTGTTATTGTTGATTGAATTTATGAATTAAACACTAGTTTAATAATGGTGTATTAAAGAGAATAAAGTGAATAATTAGGATATCTGGTTATAATTGAAATGTTTTAACATTATATTAATTAAATAAGATTTTAGAATTTAATATTGAAAGAAAACTAAATTTGTGATTTTATAATGAGAGTAATAAGTAGAATGTAATGTTAGTAATGTTAATTTAAGGTAATTGCTAACTATTTTAATGTAATTCCAATTAATTGAAGTGGTTGTAAAGTTATAATTGGTTATAAACCGTAAAAAAGGAAATACATTGAATTTTGAAATTATATGTGATCAATTAGAATTGGCTAATATTGAATATGAAATCGGTGATGTTGTTTGAATGCTATTGATAACTATTTAATGTAATTTCAATTAATTGAAATAGATTGTAAGGTTATTTGGTTATAATTGTAAATAATGAAATAAATTAAATGATGCATTTAATGATGAGATTGTATGTAATTGATTGGAATAGGTTAATATAGAATATAAAATCATTTTGTTATAACCCTTGGTTGTAAATGATAAGATAATGGATATGAAATATTATTATAAACGATGGTTGTAATTATCTTCTTATTAATTTGTCCGTTTGAATATTAAATGGGTAATTAATGGAATTAAGGCAATTGAATGTTGGAATTATATGTTGTTAATTGAAATTGAATATAATCAGTGATGTGTAAGTAGTCATAACATTTGTTGTAGATAATAAACTTATAAATATGATTAAATTACTTAAAGGTAACAATTGTTCATTTATCATCTCATTATTAGTATGTTTGGAATTAATTTAGAAATCAATAAAAATTTATGTAATTAATTATTGAAGTTAATTAATATGGTAAAAGATGTTAACGATAAAATAATGAATGTAATAAAATGTAAACTTATGTTAATATAATTCATAGAGTATTGTTGATTGAATAATAAGGATGATAACATAGGTTTGAATGTAATTGGATGAGAATTGGATGCGTAGTTAAAGGCATTTAACCTTTTAAATACGATAAGGGGAAACAAATTAATATTGCATTAATTGATATTACATATCTTATTTAAGATAAAGTGTAACGATCCGTAACTTTTAACAACTTTAAAATGGCAGTATTTTGAATTTAAATTAAAAAAATTAAATAATTTCATTTTGAGTTTGTGATGTTGAGTGTTTTATTTGACCAAATTTAATAGAATAAAAATTTAGTGAAATTTCAAATTCTGGTCAAACTTAGTCAAAATTTGACTTTTGGTTGAAAATTTTAGATTTGAATTTTAAATATTTTTTTCTTTTTATATGATACTAGACTGAATTATGATCTTCCCTCCACTTTTCGTTTCGCTAAAATCAAATTCCTATTGCTATAAAAATTTGAATTACTATGAAAAATTAACATGAATTGGTAGTGTTTAGTTGTGTTTTATTTTGGCTAAGGCATATTGGGTTTGTTTGGTCTAAATGTGCCTTGGTTAACCAAGAGACTCTAGTCAGTCTTGTGACCATTGTTTGCCTACGACCTTATGTTTCTTATCTGATAACATCTACGTACACAAATTTTCTCCTGAGAAACTTTCTCTTCACACTTCTTCTTCCTCCTCAAAATCTACAAAGAACTCTAGATCTAAAACTCAAAAAGCCTCACAAATCAAAACTCCTTTCCTCCTCTCCTTTAACCCTTCCTTCCTCCCCTATAGCTGCCGCCCTCTCCACCATCTCCAAGGTCATCTCCTTCCACCTTCCCTTTCCTCTTCTTTCTCATTTTTCTCTTCTTTTCCCCTTCCCTATTTTCCCTCTTTCTTCCTCTTATTTCCATGGCTTCTATATTCCACTAAAGTACTCCAAATCAAATATATTTTTTTGAAACCGTGTATAATTTCAATGGCAACAACTTTGTTGTTGAACCCTTCTTCCCATTTCGAATATTTATATATCAAAAACTCCATTTTTCCAGTCCTTTCTCGGGTCCAGTTTTGGCCGAAAATACTCCATATTGTATCAATCATATCTCCTTCAGGGCTATGGGGTATTTTCGGCCAAAACTGGACCCGAGAAAGGACTGAAATAATGGAGTTTTTGATATATAAATATTCGAAATGGGAGGAAGGGTTCAACAAAAAAGTTGTTGCCATTGAAATTATACACGGTTTCAAAAAAAATTATTTGATTTGGAGTAATTTAGTGGAATATATAAGCCATGGAAATAAGGGGAAGAAAGAGGGAAAATAGGGAAGGGAAAAAGGAGAAAGAAGAGGAGAGGGAAGGTGGAAGGAGATGGACTTGGAGATGGTAGAGAGGGCGGCGGCTATAGGGGAAGAAGGAAGGGTTGAAGGAGAGGAGGAAATGAGTTTTGGTTTGTGAGGTTTTTGGAGTTTTAGATCTAGAGTTCTATGTAGATTTTGAGGAGGAAGAAGAAGTGTGAAGAGAAAGTTTCTCAGGAGAATGTTACCAGATAAGAAACATAAGGTCGTGGGCAAAGCAATGGTCACAAGACTAACTAGAGTCTCTTGGTTAACCAAGGCCCATTTAGACCAAACAAACCCAATATGCCTTACCCAAATAAAACACAACTAAACGCTACCAATTCATGTTAATTTTTCACAGTAATTCAAATTTTTAGGGCAATAGGAATTTGATTTTGACAAAACGAAAAGTGGAGGGAAGATCAGAATTCAGTCTAGTATCATATAAAAAGAAAAAGAAATTCAAATTCAAATTTAAAATTTTCAATCAAAAGTCAAACTTTGACTAAGTTTGACCAAAATTTGAAATTTCACAAAATTTTTATTCTATTAAATTTGGTCAAATAAAACACTCAACATCACAAATTCAAAAAAACATTATTTAATTTTTTATTTAAATTCAAAATACTGCCATTTTAAAGTTGTTAAAAGTTACGGATCGTTACACTTTATCTTAATTAAAAGATGTAATATCAATTAATGCAATATTAATTTGTTTCCCCTTATCATATTTAAAAGGTTAAATGCCTTTAACTACACATCCAATTCTCATCCAATTACATTTAAACCTATGTTATCATACTTATTATTCAATCAACAATACTCTATGAATTATATTAATATAAGTTTACATTTTATTACATTCATTATTTTACTGTTAACATCTTTTACCATATTAATTAACTTCAATAATAATTACATAAATTTTCATTGATTTATAAATTAATTCCAAACATATTAATAATGAGATGATAAATGAACACTTGTTACCTTTAAGTAAATTAATCATATTTATAAGTTTATTATCTACAACAAATGTTATGACTACTTACACATCACTGATTATATTCAATTTCAATTAACAACATATAATTCCAACATTCAATTGCCTTAATTCCATTAATTACCCATTTAATATTCAAACGGACAAATTAATGAGAAGATAATTACAACCATCGTTTATAATAATAGTTCATATCCATTATCTTATCATTTACAACCAAGGGTTATAACAAAATGATTTTATATTCTATATTAACCTATTTCAATCAATTACATACAATCTCATCATTAAATGCATCATTTAATTTATTTCATTATTTACAATAACCAAATAACCTTACAATCTATTTCAATTGATTGAAATTACATTAAATAGTTATCAATAACATTCAAACAACATGACTGATTTCATATTCAATATTAGCCAATTCTAATTGATCACATATAATTTCAACATTCGATGTATTTCCTTGTTTACAGTTTATAACCAATTAAAACTTTACAATCACTTCAATTAATTGGAATTACATTAAAATAGTTAGCAATTACCTTAAATTAACATTACATTCTACTTATTACTCTCATTATAAAATCACAAATTTAATTTTATTTCAATATTAAATTCTAAAATTTTATTTAATTAATATTTTATTTATCGAAAAAATACGGGTCGTTACACTCTCCCCCACTCAAAACTTTTCGTCTCGAAAAGTAAAAAGGAGGGATTAAGGAATTGATATATTTTATTCAAAGTATTCAATTTATAAACAATTAATTTACATAATTAAGTATTTTAAATAAAAATGTACTAATTAATAACAATTAAATCTTCATATTCAAGTTCACTAAAGTTTGAAAATATTTTCACTTTTCACAAAATTTTCTAAGTCAAAAATTCATAAATAATTTCGGTAGAGTCTTCTTTGTATGGAGAGGTCCGGAAAATAATAATAATATCAGTAATAACCATATATATCATATTTCAAAAATAAAATATCCCAAACCACGGGAAAACAATATAATATCGCTATAAAACCGTAATCCGAGAATGTACCTATTTGTCGGGCAAACAACATTTAATTTATGAAACCAAAAGCAGTAGTTGTTGCTTCCATAAACCTGTACTTCACTTATATAATCCAAAATAGTGAGAATTATGTACAAGAGAAATATTTAAGTTGTTGCAATCAATAGCAAAACAAACCTACACAACATAACAATAGTCACTTGCAAACAAAACCATACAATCATCATATGCAACCAAAGTAATCAATCATACATCCATAGCAACCAAAACCAATGGTTTGTTTAGTTTAGAAACTTTTAATCGTGCATGGTGATAAATAAACTATCAAGTGTACCCTACGCTCAGCAGCCTCGGATAACTACTTAATAGATTATCCATACAACCTTAAACAATTAGAAGTATCTATTCCCAAACATCCCATAAGCCAAAACAACCAAGAATTTCAAATATTATTTACGTTTATTCAATTGATTTCTTTTCACATCATTATTTACCTTTTATTTATTTTCATTCATTCATCAATGTCTTTTTCTTTCTTTCATGTACTTATATAAATTATTTCACAATATTAACTTACGTTCATAACATTTCTTGAATCATCCTGTGAGGGAGTGTATTTATAATTGATATAAAAATATTTTATCTTGCGTTGTTTGAGTTGTTAAGCTAGAATTTTGGGTTTTGATCGATTCGTCTGGCCAACTCTATCGATAGGAATTCCAAAACCACTTGAACAGAGCAAACTGACATAATATCTTTTTCGAAATTGGTAAATGAAATATAATTTATGTATGATTTTATTTTATATATAAAAGTATAATTTTCTGAATTTAGATAGTTAAATGAATTAGTTGTTAGAAATGATAATACTAGGTTATCATTTATTGTTTTGTTAACATTCCTAAACCGCTAACTATTGATGAAATTTTATAAATATGGGTTATAAATCTGATTTGAAAATGAAATGAATTTAAATTAGGGATTTGAGAATTAATTTCTGATGCTTTCAAAATCTGGTTTTCATATTTTGAAATATTATTGAAAGTATTTTCAAATGGAAATTGTTTTCGAAGAATTTTTAAAAGAAGTAAGTCAGTACCCTCCTCTTTTGTCGCTGGAGAATAATTTTGGTGATGACTGCAGCATCATCGACATTCATTTTCAAGTCTCAAAGTGCGGAGACCATTTAGTAGCTTTGCTACACTTTTGTTCGGAAATTGGATTTGATTTGAATTTCTTGAGTATGATTTGATATAGATATGTATATATATTATTTCAAAATAGTTTGAAGTGAAACCGAAAATTTAGCTCTTAAGTTTTATGTTAAGTAATGATTTTCAATTATTGAAATGAAGTAAATTTTTTGAATAATTGGAGTGTCTAAAATGAGAAATGGAATTGAAACAACTTGAAACCGTTGAAGTAGGATAAAAATGTATTTGCATAGTACTCAATTGCATTCTAAAACATTTATATAGCTTTCCTGGAATATTCAAAAGGTTAAAATATAACGAGAACATGTAATTGAATAATATACAAAAATAAATGCAAATAATATGATGTCCAAAATGAAATTTTGTTAAGGAAAAATTTAAATTAAATTTGAGTGGTTATAATAAATGTTATACACTTAATTTATGTTATAAGATATGTTAAGAGAGATAAATTGAATAAATATGAACTTAAGAAACTAAACAGGTAATAAAAAAAAATTATATTTTGAAAACTGTTTGTGATACAAAAGTAAATTTTAAAGAATAGTTAGAATTGAATTATGAAGTGGAATTTACTTAAGTGAAGTCAAATGGATTTAATAAATAAGTTAAATAAAATAAAATTTGTTTTGAAAGAGAATTTGTAATGAATGTTAATAAATTAAAGGTAAATAAATTGAATGTAAACCAATTAAATATTGATTTATTGAATAAATGGACTGAAACAAAATTAGTTAAATATAATCAATTTAAAACTAATTAAATTTATATGGTTTTGAAAATTATTATGTCTAGTACTTTGTTTCGAATCTATCATTCCTTTCTGTTGCTTCTATTCTCCTATCTCGTTCCTTTTCGGGGACTAAAAGTTTTGAGTGAGGGAGAGTGTAATGACCCGGATATTTTAACGGTTTAAATAATGTAATTAATTAAATTTTTCTTGAAAATAAAATAATTAAATTTAACAATGAAAATTTGATATTTGGAGTACGTCTATTTAAATGTAACAAATGTCAGATTTTCTTCGAAAAATATATAAGTTAGTTCTATAGATTAATTTCAATTTTAAATTTAAATCAGTTGAAATTTGATGAAAATAAAATATTTTCGAAACCTGAATAATTTTATATAATAAAAATGTTTACCATTTTCTGAGTGTGACGTCATATTTCGTTTCGCCAAATTTGGAGTGCTATGGCCTCGTTTATCTTATTTTCGACGAATTAGCAGCAATTTTGGCAGCGAAAATCGTCTTTTGATAGGATGGTCATATTGCTGCTATATGTGTACCATTCTGTTTCATCTCGCCGTGCCGATCTCCATGGTATATTCATTTGTGCATTTCGGCGTTCTGTACGTGATGAAATCCACAAAACGGTTAGCCGTATCGGTACCCATTTTGTGTCTCTAGTGTGTTCTGTGACCTTTTATTTGTCCACCGGTTGGAAAGTAAATAGTCAGTAGTTTTTAATATGATTACTAAATTCAATGGCTGCCTATTACCATTCCCCATAGTCAATTTATAACTTGCCTAGTTCGTTCACCTTTTCCCTTCTCTCTGTTGGAATCTCAATTTTACGTCGTTTTGATTCTGACAAACTATATAAATAAATATTTGTGTGTACTAATCAATTATGCAGAAGATTCGTTACAGATTCGCATTCCGAGTATTTTGGAGCTGATAGTCCTTTATCTTGAGTCTTTATATTATTTAGAAATATGTTAAAATCTCTCCTGAAATGATATATATATATATATATATATAAACATATACATACATGCACTACCTTGCAAAATAGGCTGAAAAAGCCGGCTGAATGACTTCATTCAGACGGCTGATTGCTGGAACTATTTTAAAGTTTCACAATATTCAGCCGGCTGAATGAGATCATTCAGCCGTCTGAATACTGAAACTATTTTATAGTTTCACAATATTCAACCGGCTGAATGACTTCATTCAGACGGCTGAATTAGGCCAAAAATACCTATTTCTTTGTCGTTTTCAATTTTTAAAATTCAGAAGGCTGAATAAATCCGTTCAGCCGGCTGAATATTCTTAACGGTTATTTTTCATGAAAAGACACTTCTCTTCATCAAAGAGAAACATCTTAAAATCAATAGTTGCGCCTGTTTCTTTTCAACGTTATCCTTCATCAATGGTTGCAACTTTTTACTCTCCTTAAATAGATATCATAATTCAACAACCATTTCACCAAAACTGATTTTAATATTCTTGAATTCTTATCTCTTATTCTCTATTTTCAAACTGCACTCAAACTGCTTACATTCTCTGATCGTTGATCACTCTATCTTCTACAATTCTCAAGCACATTACAGTACTGCATATCATAAAAGAGAAGATTATAGGAAGATTGTACTTAATTGACTTATCAGTGCTATTCAAAGAGCACACTACAGTCAGATACTTTTGTTATTTATAAAGAAGTCATGTTCGGTTGCTCAGGCGGTAGAAGTCCTATTCGGTTGCTTAGGCGGTAGAAGTCCTGTTCGGATGCTCAGGCGGTGTAAACCTATTCCGCCAGGTTAAGTGAGGGTTGCTAGTTTAAATCCAGAAGGAGTCCAGGACTGGACGTAGAACGGGAGTTCGAACCAGTATAAAAATCTCTGGTGTCATTTACTTTATTGCTTTTACTATTTACTTACTTATTCCACACAAGTAGTTTATCCATATTACACGATCCTATAGCACGTCACTTTCATTTGGTATCAGAGCACTTTCATTTGGTATCAGAGCCTGGAATTGTGATGACCGCCCATGACCCCTGCACTGAACATAGAGATAGTGCGCTGTAAATGTGCCAGGCAACCATGGACGATTGCCAAGGTAAAGTTAAAACAACAGAATATATCGTATTACTCACAGCGCATGGATAAAATACAATAGAGAATATATATAGTGAAGCATCTCAAAATAGAATCTCATCAATTAAGCTTCATAATAGTTGGACACAAACATCTGAATAGTCAATACATCAAGCCTCACTACATATCACTCGGAGAATATACAAGCAGCGGAACATCCAGTACATATAGTAAGGAACTAATACGCAAGCCTCCAGCTCGTCTTCGTCATCAGCATCGTCGGTCACTAAGAACAGCACCTGTCACCTGCTACCTAGTCTGCCCATCCCAAAATGGATGAACAGCCTAAGGTAATAAGAGTTGAACATAAAACCTTGAGTCAGGCAACAGTCTTAGTGAGCGGTAAATTAACTACCAACATACCAAAAGAGCATAAAGGTAAAAGGAATAGGAATCCAACCCTCCCACTCCACCTCTTTCTACAGTGATAGCCCCCAGACACACTAAGCAGAAGTAAACATAGCAATCAAACAATTAAAGTAAAGCAATTATCACTCGAGTCAAGGTCGGTGTTTTCCAAGTACAAACCCCCAAGGCCTAAACCAAGATCAGATAAGCACCCAGAAAACATCGCTCTTAAGATCGAATGACGATACAACCAAACATCCATGACTCTGGCTATCACTGTTATCATTGCTTCGATGCCACCGTAAATTGAATGACCGGCACATTCTTTCAGCCGTCCGTCAAGGGTTAATGGCAACCCCGGTTCTAGACAGAACTCCGCACGTCGTCGTAGCCCGTGCCTAGGACTATCGAATCTGCCCAGAGTAATCGACTACAATCATAGTCTTTAGGGACTATCGAATCTGCCCAGCGTACTCTTGCTTTGAGTCTGCTAGAACCTTCAACAACGATGAAATCTCAGCCTTCTAGTCATCCTCCTCGACGACTATTTCCATACTAGCTCAAGCGCCTCTCGAGCAAACCATTATCCTCAAACTCGAACCATATCACCGAGTTAACAACATGCTTGGAATGATCCCGTCTGGATTAAACCAAGGCTATCTCACATCATGCCTCGCTTCATCTCATCATAGCAAAGCCTCATCTCAACATCATCATCAAATCTATCCATATGAGCTTTATCATCCGCCACATATGCCACGAGCAGCTTTTCCAATTCAAGAGCCTTTCCCTTAGCTTTTGAATCATCTTCGACTAACTTGTCCAAATCAAATCATCAATCAACTAATTTACAACAATCAATCAAGTCAAACATTAATCCAAGTAATCAAGCATTCAAACATGATCAAATAAACAATTATAACAATAATGGCAATCTTGTAAATAAAGAGTCTAAATCTAACAAGCATGAATCATGAGCAATATCTCTACAACTTGATGAATGAACTTGCATAGATTAACATGTAGTAAAATGGATGTCAAATCATCATGAACAATGGATCTATACTTAAGTTTAAGAAAATGCATGGAAATCACTATTTTAACACCAAATCAAGCCAACAATCCGATATACTCCTTTGGATCCGTGTGAGAGATAATCACCACTCACCAAATCACCTAAACACCTTAAAAGCAACACACTTCAGATCTGGACAGCGAAGGATCTAACTCGATCTATCAAAATTCCGCTTCAAACGATGAAATCTCTCTTCGATGGATGAAGATCTTCAATCTAAGCTATTGGATCTTCAATCTTGGATGGAAGGAATCACAAGATTAGAGTGGAGAAAAGAAGTGAAGAAGTATAGAACTCGAGCTCTCAAAATGGCAGCACTTCGTCGCTTCAAAATCCGGATCCCAAAAAGTGAGGAAATGAACGTGTATTTATAGGCTGGAAATTCCTTAAGTCGCCTGCTCCTTAAGTCATCCACGACTTAAGAAAACCTCACGACTTACGACTTAACAGATCGCACGACTTACGACTTAACAGATCTCACGACTTATGACTTAACAGATCTCTCGTGCGCGACCTAATGACCCAACGACCTAGGCCTCAACACTACTGCGCGACCTACGACTTAACTGAGACGCGACTTAACGGATCTCACGACTTACGACTTAAGAACACTACGACTTAACACTCACGAGCCTATGTGCATCCATGACCTAACGACTTAAGCATCCACACGACCTATTATAAGTCGTCTACGACCTAACTAAACACGCTATAGCAAGCTCAACGACCTAACACCTTAACTCGTCCACGACTTAACTTCCTTAAGTCGTTAACTCACCCAACCCCTAGGTCGCTAACTGCTACCACCAACTTCCTTAGGTCGTTGCCGACCTATCCTCCTTAAGTCGCTAACTCGCCCAGTCCCCTAGGTCGCTATCCCTATGCCGCTAACTCTTAAGTCGTCTACCCTCCTAAGTCGCCAATTCCTTAAGTCGCTTACTAACTTAAGTCTACAAATCCTATAAGTCGCTCCAATCCTTAAGTCGTTAACTCTTAAGTCGTTCACTCGACCTAAGCCACCACACGACCTAACTTCTACACGACTTATCCCAAAATCCTTAATTCGCCAACTTCCTTAGGTCGCTCCAATCTCTTAAGTCGTCTACCCCTTAAGTCGCTCCACGACCTAAGCTACCACCCGACTTAAGCTACCACTCGACTCAACTTCTACACAACTCAAGCTCTATTCGACTAAACAACACTAACAATCTAATAACAACTGTTACAAACATTCGATCCGTAAAAATACGGGTCGTTACATTCTCTCCCCTTTAGGAATTTCGCCCCCGAAATTCCAAACAAACAAGAGCAATCAAAACTATTCTGCATGTCTACCATCCATAGCAATCAACAAACCATGCATCCAATTCTAGCCTAGCATGCAGAATTCTAAAACTAGAACAAGTTACAATGTCGTGAGATGACACGACACCTCATGGCCATACCTTGAAGAGTTCAGGATGAGCTGCCTTCATCCTCTCTTCCACCTCCCATGTACAGTCGTTAACATCATCACTCCATTGTATCTTGAGCAACCTAACTACCTTCCTCTTAAGCTGTTTCGTGTCAGTTTCCACAACACGAAGCGGCTTACGAGGTCTCTCAACAACTGGATCAACCTCAAAATCTTCACAGCTATCTGCAAAAACCACTGTATTCGAGTCGTGCACATACTTCCGTAGATACGATACATGAAAAACATTGTGCACACCCGACATCTTTTCTAGTAACTCCAATTTATAGGCGAGCTTTCCAATTCGCTCGATGATCAGGAATGGTCCAACGAATCTCGGAGTCAATTTTCCTTTCTTCCCGAATCGAATAACATTCTTCAGTGGAGAAATCTTCACAAAAACCATATCACCTACGTCGAATTCCAAATCCTTACGACGCTTATCGGCATAACTTTTCTGTCGGTCTTGGGCTGCCTTCATTCGTTGCCGAATGATCTCTATGCAATCCGAAATCTGTCGAATCATTTCTGGCCCAAGTATCAGCTTTTCTCCTGTTTCTAACCAACATGTCGGAGAGTTACACGGTCTTCCATACAATGCCTCATACGGTGCCATACCAATGCTTGACTGGTAACTGTTATTATACGAAAATTCCACTAAATGAAGATGATCTTTCCATGATCCTCCGAAATCTAAAACACATGCCCTGAGGAGATCTTCCAAAACTCGGTTGACTCTCTCGGTCTGACCATCTGTTTGAGGGTGATAAGCTGTACTCAAACACAACTCGGTTCCCAAAACTTCCTGGAAGCTCTTCCAAAATCCACTAGTGAACAATGGGTCTCGATCGCTCACTATACTCTTCGGAATACCACGGAATCGAACTATCCACTTAACATACAGCTCAGCCAATTTCGATGCAGTCCTGGTTGGTCGAACAGGAATGAATCTTGCACTCTTAGTCAAACGATCTACGATGACCCAAATCCCTTCATTTCCCGCTCTTGTTCTAGGTAACCCATCGATAAAATCCATCGATATTTGCTCCCACTTCCATGTAGGAACTTCTAATGGCTGAAGCAATCCACTAGGCTTCTTTTGCTCAGCTTTTACCAACTGGCAGTTCATGCACTTGGGAATAAAATTTCCAACATCCTTCTTCATACCTTCCCAGTAATAGGTTCTCTTCATATCCCGATACATCTTATTTCCACCTGGATGAATTGTCAGCTTCGAGTGATGACTTTCCTTCAGAACTTCATCTCTCAATTCATCTATATCAGGAACAACTAGTCGTCCTTGCTTCCGAAGCCAACCCTCTCGATCGACTTTGAATCCTTTATCCTTTTCTGGGTCCAATCCAGATTCCAAATCACGGATAATCTTGACAAGCTTATCGTCTCGCTTTTGGCTCTCGCCAATTCTTTCCACAAGAGTAGGTCTTATCGATAAGTTTGCCAACATCTCAGGTTCCAATTCACTTCTGAGCCTGAAGTCAAATCCAGCTAAATACTCGAGACTCTTCCATTCTGAAAACATGGCTCCCAATCCTGCATGTCTTCGACTTAACGCATCTGCTACTGCGTTACCCTTTCCCGGAGTATAGGCTATACCAAAATCATATGATGCTAAAAATTCTAGCCATCTTTGCTGCCGAAGATTCAAATCCTTTTGGGAGAAAAGATACTTCAACGACTTATGATATGTAAACAACTCGAATCGAACTCCCAATAGACACTAGTACAAAATACGCATGTTGCTTCGCCTCATTTGCATCGGTTGTTACCACAACCGATGCAAATAGAAGTATTTGCATCGATTGCGTTTTAACAACCGATGCATTTGGTATGTGGAAAGCGGTAGATAGTACAAAAATACAATTTGCATCGGTTATCATCGACAACCGAAGAAAATATACCGATGCAAATAGTGTTAGTTGCATCAGTTTTATTTACAACCGGTGCAAAAATACTATTCCCACATTGAAAAAGTTAGCGGTAAATGATTTCGTCTCCTCTCATTTTCACCGCGAACCTCTTCTTTTCGTCCTTCACTCGAAAACCCTAATCCCTTTCCCCCTTATTTATCACACTTTATCCACAGAGAATGTGTGATCCTCAAAGATAAAAAATAAAAAAGTTCGAAGTCGAAATTTATTATAGGATTGTAGGTGTTCGAAATCAAAACTACGAGTTCGATTTGAGGATGTGGTTCGATTGGAAACAATGGTTTGGGGGCTCGATTGGCTCAAATTGGGTTCGCTGATTTGGGGATTGGGCGATTGAAAGTCGCGAATTGGTCGAGACGGTGATTGAGGAAGATGTCGCATGTTCAAGAGTTTTCGCGTATGGAGGATTTTGATGCGAAGACTAGGTGAGGTGGTTCCTGGTGATGGTTGGCAGGTGGTTGAGACGAAGTGGCAGTGGAAGTCGATGGTTTAAGCAAGTGTGTAGTTGTCGATGATGGTTGATTTCGTGGGTCATGATATTTGGGTTAAGGTTGAAGTTGAGGTGGTTGGTGGTGTTCGCGACTCTGAAGCAGGGTTTTGGCGATTATAGCTTGCAATTTTTAGTTGCGGTGGAAGGTGGATTTAGGGAGTTCAGGTGATTGGCAGTTGCGGTTTGTGGTGTTGACTGGGATGTTTGCAGCAAGGTCAGTGGAGTTAGGTGATAATGTGACTATGATTGTTGTGGCAAGAGGTAATGAGGCAGTTTTGTGGTTTTGGTCAGTAAAGTATGGTTGAATTTCTATTAGTAATATTATAATTGTCTGTAGGCAACGTCCAAGCTATCAGTGCACAGTTTCCAAGTGACATTCCATTTATGGTGGCAGATCTGACTAGACGCACGAATTTATCAACTTTGACATCATCTTAGGCATCGACAGCAACACCTCAATCAACAACGGCGTCATCTTCAAGCAACGGTGCACTGTCTCCATGGGAAGTGGCACAAAGTTATTTTTTTGGAGAGAAATTTTTTAGCAGTGAAACTTGTAAGGAGGCCGAGACGAATTTTTAAGGCAGGGCAATGGAATTTCTTTTGGAGAAGAGAATAGGTCATAGAATTCAAGGAGCTGAATTTTGATAACAAGGACTAAAGCAAAAAGCATTGTCACTTGAACATCGGAATAAACATGGAATTAAAAAGGTATTTGTTTTTGGATCATTTATGTTTTCTATAAACATCATTACTTTTTGAATTCAAGTATTATCTTTTAATCTAAACTTGATTAGTTTTTGGATTAGTGCTGGATCAATATTTGAATTCAAGTATATGTTCCAAACTATATCACATCAAAGTTAACAAACTTTAGTCCTAGTTAGTAATCTTCTAGGTTGAATTCAAATAATATTGTTGTAGGTGTATTTATCATTTCTATTTTTAGTACCAATTATTTTGAGTCCTTGATATGGTTGAGTGTATGTTTTATTTTTTAAGTTTCAGGATTTGTGTAGATGTCATCATAATTGGTTCCTATAATGATGACCGAAGCATGGTAAAGGAAGAATCGAAATGCTCAACCAAAATACATATAGTTATTTGAGCATCTAAAAGCTTATGTGAGTATCTTATACACTTGCTTTATTGTTTTTTTAATTTCAAGGAAGTTAACTGGGTAGGTTGACTTTGAGTTAGTTGCTATTAGCTAATTAACTTACATAAAATTGAATGGCCATGCATGCTTTCACATTATTACAGATTATTGTACCCTGTGTGCACATTCTTTTTCAAAGGCCAAAAGGATATGTGTATGTGTATATTTCTTTACATCGTAATCCAAGTAAATTGCAAATCAAACATGTTGACATTATATATACTAATAAAATAAAATGGAATAGCACATGCATGAAATACCAAGTCATTAGAGAGTAAACTATGAAAATATTTCATTTGGGTATAGGCCTTGAATGCTTTTATAACACATAATAAATTATTTATTATTATGATAACACATATTTTGAAAGTTTCTGCAACAACTTGTAACTTATGCCTCAAAATTTGGAGGTTCGTTGTGTATATCATAGGCAGGTAAAGATTGTCTTAAAAGTACTAAGAAGTTGATTAATATAATGTCCAGTGTCTTTAACAACCATTAACTGCCATTAACTATGAATCACAGTAAAGCCTGAGATTTTGTAGTCATATGCAGACAGAACTGGCATTAAACCTGTGTTGGGCTATTGGTGAGCATGGTGCTGGAGGAACATCTCACAAAGATGTAGCATGTGAGCTCTTCAAGAGTCTAGACTCTAGAGTTACTTCTATACGAAAATCTTTCATCTAGGTATATGAAAAACGCACTTTGCTGAATAAATATGTTGAATTGCCAAGCAATTAAACTGTATAATGCTATTATATAACCAAGACTGGTTTATTGACAATTTTTGCTGTTCTCTTAAAGCCGTTTGGGATTGAGTCAGGAATCAACTCTTGGTTCCAAAAGCAAGGCTTCCAGAAAGTCTTCCCAAGTTCGTCTATTGTGCTTCGTGGTAACTGCTATTGACAAACTTGCAACTTGCCATACCGAGTTACTTCCAAGAGCTCAAGTATCTTTGGCTAAGGATTTCTATGCATCTATCATGCACTATTTCTTTGTATAAATAATATGTTTTTATTTACTTATCCCAAGTCAAATAAATATTTTCCTCAAATCAAGCAAGTTATCGTCAACCTGGAATTACTACAAGTTTTAAGCAATTATAGAGATTCAACCTAATATATGTACATTGTTTTAACTACAATTAATTAAAATGATTTTATAGCTATTGTGAAATGTTCCCGAGTTAGCTGAGGTTTTGAAATATTTGGACATGTAGCAAGATCTCGTAAGTCGGACCCCAGAGTATGGAGACTTCCCAGGGAAAGGACGTATTCATTTTGCATGCAACTCAGTTTGATTGCACAAAGGAATCAGGGAAAGTCTGGAGAGGTTGATTAGGAAGTAGGGTTAGTGAAGTATGCCCACAGGGCCACATGTTGGTAGTCACCATCTTACTGCATTTAACCTACCTGGCCCAGTACGCCCTCTGCGGCCTCTACTGGGGGTACGCTGAACCTGCCTGTCCCGGGTCCGATATCATGGACTCGGCAGGGGAGTACTATGAGACAGTGCAGAGTTTGATGGCCGGGCTGATCGTGGAGGGTCAGCCGGAGTGGGTGGGCACACTGACAGATTGCTCCAATGACATGGCGGCTGGGTGAATGTCATGCTTCTGCACCTGCTGGGTGTTCGGGTGGAACACGGAGAGGCCCGGGTTCGCTAACATGTATCTGCATCTGTTTACGTTTTGCTACTGTGCATAGTTCCGTTCTGGGTGATTATCCATCAACACAAGAACAGAAACACCTGATATATAAACTGTATGCATGGTTTGTGAAGAGGACTTTGTTATGCTTCCCATGAGCTCAAAGCGTACCACAATATAGTAACAAATTGAAAATACCCTGTTACTTGGTATAAATTTACAGCATTCACGTCATCATACCCAAGACATGAATCCCAGCATAAGAACAAACTGCTACTGTGATTTCATCAAACAACAGTGGTGTTCTGATCCCAATAATATTGAAAAGCCTGAAGCGCTGTTCCATCTTTCCCTGGTCCCATTACATCAGCTGATGCATTGGTAAGATTACAACTTCATCTACCATCAGAATTGGCCGTCAATTAAAAAATTGAGCTCAGGATGTGCCTCTTGCCATCAGAATTCAGATGACTGGGCAGGAAACCAACCCGCACTTACAACTTCTTCATCACTCGGTAACAGCTCTCTGGTAAGATTATATTAGTTTTCTAAACATATTTATAAAAAGCGAACAATAAAATAAAATATATTTGAAAATTTTCAACTTTTTCAGAAGTTATTTTTGACAATAACTAGTAATTTTAAATACTGCATCAAAATGTTCAAATAGCACATCAACATATTGAAGACTTCCCAGGGAAAGGACGTATTCATTTTGCATGCAACTCTTGGGTTTACAATGTCAACAAGTATCATTATGACAGGATCTTCTTTGCAAATGATGTAAGGTTACACATATTATGTTGTTCTTTTTACAATATTTTTAAGCTCCTATATATGATTTGGCATTAAGCTAAAGATGGAACAATGTGTTCTACTTAAAGAGGGCTATAGTGTTTACTTCAAGAAAAAAAAATAGCTAGTTTTCATGATAGACCTCTCACAGAGCCCCAAACTGCAAGGAGCCTTTCGCTTATGTTAAGCATTTTTTGTTCATGATCAAAATTTTAATGTTGACAACCTAAGAAAAATATTTAATAGATAACATGAACATCACAACTTACTTAAGTGGCATGTTATTTATAGTTTGCAGCTAAAATAATAAGCATGCATGCATTAAAATAAGTAGTTTGGTATGAAGTTAATTGACTTATATGCACAGTTGGTGGTAAAAATGTCTATGATCTAGCATAATTTATTGTAATCTATTCCAAGATTTTATGTGCTTATAGAAATATTTGAAGGGATGATCGTGATTTGCGAAATGCTAGTGGTAAACATAAACGATGACTAATTTGTTTGTCATGTCAGCAGCTCATTCAGTTCTGCATCGCCATTTGTTAAAAGGATAAGGTATAAACTTGTGAGCAATCAAAACTTGGTTATATACAAATAAAGAGTTATTTTTGAATATGTTATATTTGAATAAATTACACTAGTTAATAATACTTACTAATTAATTTAGTATTTGTTTTGTAATTGTAGAATTTAAACATTATTTGCCAGCTGAAAGGGGAAGACTTGCATATGATTTAGAGGAAAGAGCATTAAAATTGGCTCGCCCTATCATCTAAGGTGAATTTTGATTATAGCCAATTCCTACTGACAATATCTAAAATTGTAGAATGTTCACTTGCCTAACCAATTGTACATGTATTCTATTATATAAAATGAACATAAATGTCAATTTTGTATCTTAATTACGTGTAGTCTAACATTTATCTATATTTTAGGAGTAGATCGTTTAATACACACACACATGCTAAACTAGTGTATGACACACACACAACGAATCTAGTCATGTACGGGGCATCAAACTGGGACTGTATGGCTAACCTGCAGTGTAGACATAATATTGCCATCATATTATTACAAACATGATGCAAACAAATTTTATCTATATTATTTACAAATCTGCATCAAACTGGGACTGTATGGGTAATATGTCATTAATGGTATATGTGCTGAAGCTACAACTATGTCCTGATGTGAAATTCTTCCTAGCTTCCTTGCTACTTTCGTAAGTTTTGGGTTTGAAAAGGCAGTCTTTGGGCATGTTTTTATTTGTAAGGTTGAGTCTACTGTGTTACAGTGTTTGTATTTTAGTTATGTTATTCATGTATTCATTATGATTAATGGTATTTTATTTAATCATTAATTGTTGTAGATTATACTATAAAACAGCATGCGAACAAGGTTGTCCGAGACGATCGAGGGATTGGATTGGTTTCGCGGCTGAAACGGTGGTGATGTTTGTTCAAGGCGAGGCTCGATGTTGGGTATTTGCGGTTGCAAAATTCTTCTGGTGATGAAGAATTGTGTGTGTTCGTGAATTACGGTGGTTAGTAAGTAGCAGCAGTAAGGATGGATGATGGCTGATGAAGGTGATTGCTTGGGCTGCTGTGGTTCGGTGCGGGTTTGTATGGGTTACTGGATTGAGTTACAGGAGGAAGTTCACTTCAGATAGGTGATTGCAGTTATTGGATTCAGGGGGAACAAGGGTGGTGTTTGTAGAAATGGGACGGTAGTGGATTTGTAGGTGGTTGTGGAAAATTTTGGTCGTCAAGTGAGTTTGCTCTAGACTATGGACAGTGGAAGTATATGATGTCAGTAGTGTGTAATGTTTGGCAGCAATAGTTATGTTAAAGTGAGGTGACAGAAGTGGTGGGTGGGAAGGAGTACAGTGTCAAATGTTGATGGTTGTATGGGGTGTGCAGTCCAGTGCAGTTGATCAGGCGATGGTCGAATGGTTGTTGATGGAATGTAGCAGTTTGTTTGTAGAAGTGGCGGTAGAGGAGATGATGGATAGATGGTCAGAGTGGAAGTGATGAACTGTGTGGATATGCAGAGGTGTTTGGAAGTAGAGGATAGGGATTACACTGTGTTTTTTTTTGTATGTGGCTGTGCAATTGGAGTTGGAGTTTTGCTGCAGGGATGAGCAGTCAGTGGGCAATGATTAATGTAAGAGTGACTGTGATGGAGTATGGATGTGAGCAGCCGTATGACAGTGCAATGGACTTATGTTGGAGGATGTCATAGTATGTTGAATGGTTGATATTGCAGAGTGATGATAGGAGATGTTGTTTGTAGAAAAGAATGTTGAGTGTGATGTTAGAGGATGTGCAAGTGTGTAAGTGGATGAAAAGAGGCAGCAGTATGAAGTTTGACTGTTTGACAATGGTTAAAGAGATGTAGGAATATGCAGTGGTGGTCTGTTGTTTATGAGTATATTGTGAAATGCATGCACCAGAAGTACCAGTAGGCGATGATGAGCGGTTGATTGGTAGAAGTTGTAGTGGTTTGGTGGTTACTGTCAGTTGTATAAGGTAGTAATGGAAGTGGTGGAGATGGATGTGTACTGTTGCAGTAAGGAAATTGTTTTTATTATGAGGAGGCGATGCAGTGAAGAATAGCAGAAGACAATAGTTATTTGGTATTAGGGTACTTAACAATCTAGACTATATTACTTGTACTAAAGATCTGAATTGTAGTGAATGTATGAATCACTATTTTATATGGATTATGAACACTAAAATTGAAATATATTTATTTGGTATTACCTTATTCAATATGTATTTGTCGTCCAATTTGATTTTAAATGATTATAATATTGCATGCAATAATTGTTTTGTTATGATATGCAATAATCTAGAAATAACCGATGCAAAATAGGAGACTTTTTAAAGCCAATTGCCATAATGTTGCACCGGTTGACAGTAACAACCGATGCAAAAAATGTCTTGTTGCATCGGTTGTTACTACCAACCGGTGCAATATAAGGGACTGGTTTTAAGCCAAAGACCTTATGTTGCATCGGTTTTTACGGACAACCGATGCAAAAGATGACTATTTGCATCGGTTTTACAACCGGTGCAAAAAAAATTAGTTTATTGCATCGGTTGCATATGCATCGGTTGTAGAACTGATGCAATAGGGGGGTGAACAACCGATGCAAATGACCTGTTTTGTAGTAGTGAGATAATGTCTCCACATCTTCAGAGCAAATACAATCGCTGCCAACTCCAAATCATGAGTCGGATAATTCCTTTCATGCGGCTTCAGTTGTCGACTTGCATACGCAACAACTTTACCCTTCTGCATCAGCACTGCTCCAAGTCCAGTACCACATGCGTCGGTGTAAACCACCATCTTATCATTTCCACTCGGAATAGTCAAAACAGGAGCACTTGTCAGTCGCTCTTTCAGGATTCCGAAAGCTTGCTCACACTTAGCATCCCATCTGAATACTTGATTCTTTTTCGTCAATCCTGTTAATGGTGCAGCCACCTTGGAAAAGTCTTTGATAAATCGACGATAGTATCCTGCTAATCCAAGAAAACTTCTCACATCAGATGCATTCTTAGTTCTAACCCAATCTTGTATTGCTGCTACCTTAGCGGGATCAACCGCTATTCCGTTTCCAGAGATAATATGGCCTAAGAACCTCACTTCGCTCTTCCAGAAGTGACACTTCGAAAACTTAGCCTTCAGCTGATGTTTCCGTAAGATTTCCAAAACAATACGCAAGTGCGTCTTATGTTCTTCTTCTGTTCTGGAATAAATCAAAATATCATCCACGAACACTAGTACGAACTTGTTCAACTGATCTCTGAACACTCTATTCATAAGATCCACAAAATATGTTGGCGCATTGGTCAATCCAAACGGCATTACCAGCCACTCAAAGAAACCGGATGGTGTCCTGAAAGCAGTCTTCGGCACACTATCCTTAGCCACTCTTAACTGGTGAAATCCCGTCGCCAAATCCATCTGAGAAAACACCTTAGCTTCGTGAAGCTGATCAAACAAGTCATCTATTCTCGGCAATGGATACTTGTTCTTCTTAGTCACTTTATTCAGCTCACGATAATCCACACACAACCTCAACGATCCATCCGCTTTGGTTACAAACACAACTGGTGCACCCCATTCGGACACACTACGCCGAATGAATCCTTTCTGCAAAAGATCATCAACTTGCACCCTCAACTCTTGTTGTTCCCTAGGCGGCATTCGCCTAAGAGGCATCACAACAGGTCTGGCTCCTTCAACTAGATCGATACGAAACTCGATCTCTCTATGCGGCGGTAACCCTTTGACCTCATCAAAGACATCCTCAAATCCATTAGCGATTGGCAGTGATGACAGTCCATCCCGTGGAACAACCAGCGAATACATGAAGCTCATGAAGACGCCTTCCTCATGCTTACATCGTATCACAACCTTTCGCCCCTCCACATTCTCGACTGTCACCTCCAACCTTTCACAATCAACCTTTGCCGCATACTTCCTAAGCCAGTCCATACCCAAAATAATTCCGAACCCCGCAAAGTTCAGAACAAAACAATCACAAACAAAAGAGCAATCATGACTCGATACAATCAGACCACGGCATAGCATACACAGACAAGACGAACCCCCAACTGGATTAGTCACAACCAATGGCCTATCAACAATATTTGGTTCTAAACCCAACCGGCCTACAAGTTCATTACAAACAAAAGAATGCGACGCCCCAGTATCGAATAACACTCTAACTGGAACATCATATATGGAAAGAGTACCTTGAACCACCATACTCTTTCCTTTCTCTTCTGCAGTAGGAGCTTTTGAAGATGATGGAACAGCCCCCAAAGCATAAGCTTGCACAATCTTCTTGTCCTTCGGCGGTTCTGGACAATTCTTCCTGATATGCCTCGGCTTGTCACAGTTGTGGCACTTCACCGGCACCTTCGGATTCTTGCAATCTCTGGAGAAATGGCCCTTCTGCTGACAATTGTAGCAGGTCACTTCGCCCTTCGGCCTCTTCTGGCCATCCTTACCCTTTTGCTGCTGCTGCTTCCTCTTCTTGTTTCCACCTTGCTGTGGTCTAGACTCTTCCTTGGTTACAGCAACAACAGATCCCTCTTTAGGAAACATATTCTCGTTCCTGAGAGCTTTCTCCACAAGCTTCTCAAATGGATCGTCCAGATGATCCACCAACTGCCTCCCTAGATAATTGTCCAAGCCTGTCACAAACTTCTCGTTTTTCTGATATAGAGATTCAATATACGACCGGGCATACTTGGACAAAGCTTCAAACTCGGAAACATACTCAAGAAATGGTCTTCCGCCTTGCTTGAGCTCTACAAACTTCTTAAACAGAACAGATTTCTGAGCTGTAGAAATGAACTTAGCTTCAAATCTGGCTTGGAATTTCTCCCAAGTAATTTCTTCCTCCGGAGTATCAATAGTGATAGAGTTCCACCAATCAGAAGCTCTTCCTTGAAGCTGTCTTGATGCGAGCTTCCTTTTTGTTGCATCCTCGATTCCCAAATCACCAAAGATCCTTCTACAAGCATCTATCCATCTCTGAACTTCAATGGTTGACTCTGTTCTCAAGAAAACCTTTCCTCCAAGAGCAGTATAGTCATTACACAGCTTAGCAAAATCCACCGGTTTTGGAGTTTGAACTTGAACTCCAACATCTACTGATGGCCCCGGAGCTGGCATCCTTCTCATGATCGAAGTCATCATAGCTTCGAACATAGCAACATAATCAGCAGCCCCCTCAGTAGCACGGCCTTCCCTAGCAGCTGGTCTCCCTCTTCGACTCATCCTTAATATCTATAAAAAGGAATGATTACTACACCTTGAGAAACAACTGCATAAAGGACTCAAATCCTTCTAAGCTACTATATTATATATTGTAATCATCGATCAAAATACAATTATGTCTCTCATACGTAGTTACGTCAGCGAGCGTTGGGTAAAATCGATTAACCAAAGCTCTGATACCAAATGTGACGACCGTCCATGACCCCTGCACTGAACATAGAGATAGTGCGCTGTAAAGTGTGCCAGGCAACCATGGACGATTGCCAAGGTAAAGTTAAAACAACAGAATCTATCGTATTACTCACAGCGCATGGATAAAATACAATAGAGAATATATATAGTGAAGCATCTCAAAATAGAATCTCATCAATTAAGCTTCATAATAGTTGGACACAAACATCTGAATAGTCAATACATCAAGCCTCACTACATATCACTCGGAGAATATACAAGCAGCGGAACATCCAGTACATATAGTAAGGAACTAATACGCAAGCCTCCAGCTCGTCTTCGTCATCAGCATCGTCGGTCACTAAGAACAGCACCTGTCACCTGCTACCTAGTCTGCCCATCCCAAAATGAATGAACAGCCTAAGGTAATAAGAGTTGAACATAAAACCTTGAGTCAGACAACAGTCTTAGTGAGCGGTAAATTAACTACCAACATACCAAAAGAGCATAAAGGTAAAAGGAATAGGAATCCAACCCTCCCACTCCACCTCTTTCTACAGTGATAGCCCCCAGACACACTAAGCAGAAGTAAACATAGCAATCAGACAATTAAAGTAAAGCAATTATCACTCGAGTCAAGGTCGGTGTTTTCCAAGTACAAACCCCCAAGGCTTAAACCAAGATCAGATAAGCACCCAGAAAACATCGCTCTTGAGACCGAATGACGATACAACCAAACATCCATGACTCTGGCTATCACTGTTATCATTGCTTCGATGCCACCGTAAATTGAATGACCGGCACATTCTTTCAGTCATCCGTCAAGGGTTAATGGCAACCCCGGTTCTAGACAGAACTCCGCACGTCGTCGCAGCCCGTGCCTAGGACTATCGAATCTGCCCAGAGTACTCGACTACAATCATAGTCTTTAGGGACTATCGAATCTGCCCAGCGTACTCTTTCTTTGAGTCTGCTAGAACCTTCAACAACAATGAAATCTCAGCCTTCTAGTCATCCTCCTCGACGACTATTTCCATACTAGCTCAAGCGCCTCTCGAGCAAACCATTATCCTCAAACTCGAACCATATCACCGAGTTAACAACATGCTTGGAATGATCCCGTCTGGATTAAACCAAGGCTATCTCACATCATGCCTCGCTTCATCTCATCATAGCAAAGCCTCATCTCAACATCATCATCAAATCTATCCATATGAGCTTTATCATCCGCCACATATGCCACGAGCAGTTTTTCCAATTCAAGAGCCTTTCCCTTAGATTTTGAATCATCTTCGACTAACTTGTCCAAATCAAATCATCAATCAACTAATTTACAACAATCAATCAAGTCAAACATTAATCCAAGTAATCAAGCATTCAAACATGATCAAATAAACAATTATAACAATAATGGCAATCTTGTAAATAAAGAGTCTAAATCTAACAAGCATGAATCATGAGCAATATCTCTACAACTTGATGAATGAACTTGCATAGATTAACATGTAGTAAAATGGATGTTAAATCATCATGAACAATGGATCTATACTTAAGTTTAAGAAAATGCATGGAAATCACTATTTTAACACCAAATCAAGCCAACAATCCGATATACTCCGTTGGATCCGTGTGAGAGATAATCACCACTCACCAAATCACCTAAACACCTTAAAAGCAACACACTTCAGATCTGGACAGCGAAGGATCTAACTCGATCTATCAAAATCCCGCTTCAAACGATGAAATCTTTCTTCGATGGATGAAGATCTTCAATCTAAGCTATTGGATCTTCGATCTTGGATGGAAGGAATCACAAGATTAGAGTGGAGAAAAGAAGTGAAGAAGTATAGAACTCGAGCTCTCAAAATGGCAGCACTTCGTCGCTTCAAAATCCGGATCCCAAAAAGTGAGGAAATGAACGTGTATTTATAGGCTGGAAATTCCTTAAGTCGCCTGCTCCTTAAGTCGTTCACGACTTAAGAAAACCTCACGACTTACGACTTAACAGATCGCACGACTTACGACTTAACAGATCTCACGACTTACGACTTAACAGATCTCTCGTGCGCGACCTAATGACCCAACGACCTAGGCCTCAACACTACTGCGCGACCTACGACTTAACTGAGACGCGACTTAATGGATCTCACGACTTACGACTTAAGAACACCACGACTTAAGACCTACGACTTAACACTCACGAGCCTATGCGCATCCACGACCTAACGACTTAAGCATCCACGCGACCTATTATAAGTCGTCTACGACCTAACTAAACACGCTATAGCAAGCTCAACGACCTAACACCTTAACTCGTCCACGACTTAACTTCCTTAAGTCGTTAACTCACCCAACCCCTAGGTCGCTAACTGTTACCACCAACTTCCTTAGGTCGTTGCCGACCTATCCTCCTTAAGTCGCTAACTCGCCCAGTCCCCTAGGTCGCTATCCCTCTGCCGCTAACTCTTAAGTCGTCTACCCTCCTAAGTCGCCAATTCCTTAAGTCGCTTACTAACTTAAGTCTGCAAATCCTATAAGTCGCTCCAACCCTTAAGTCGTTAACTCTTAAGTCGTTCACTCGACCTAAGCCACCACACGACCTAACTTCTACACGACTTATCCCAAAATCCTTAAGTCGCCAACTTCCTTAGGTCGCTCCAATCTCTTAAGTCGTCTACCCCTTAAGTCGCTCCACGACCTAAGCTACCACCCGACTTAAGCTACCACTCGACTCAACTTCTACACGACTCAAGCTCTATTCGACTAAACAACACTAACAATCTAATAACAACTGTTACAAACATTCGATCCGTAAAAATACAGGTCGTTACAGGAATTCTATCGATTGTCACAACATCATAGAATAATGGCCAGAAAAAGATCCAATCGAAATACAACAAGCAAAATCCCTGTCAAAGCCACCAATGAGGTCTACAAAAAGGTACTTTCTGATTTACCCATTTCAGTAAAAGATAATAATGAATTTTAGTATGGAAAACAACACCAGCACCGTTTCTAGCACTACCTTTACAGAAGGTCAATCTACTGCACGACCACCTCTATTTAATGGAATGAACTATAACTATTGGGCTACTAGAATGATAATCTATATACAAGCAAGTAGTTATGAAACCTGGAACATTATGCAATCTGAATATATTATTCCTACTACTGAATATTCAGCATGGTCTAACACGCAAAATTTAGATGCTACTGCAAATGCTAAAGCTATGAACATGTTATATTGTGCATTAGATAAAAATGAGTTTAATAGAATAAGCATGTGTAAAACTGCTCATGAAATTTGGCGTACACTTAAGTTACACATGAAGGAACTAACAAAGTCAAACAAAGTAAAATTTCTATACTCAAAAATCAGTTCCAGAATTTTAAAATGAAGCAAGATGAAACTATCAATGAAATGTACTCTAGGTTTCAAGATATATATATCATTCTTTGATAGCGTTAGGAGAAACTTACACAGATTTTGATATTGTTTCAAAAATCCTCAACTCACTAACGGATGAGTGGGAACGAAAAGTCTTAACAATCGAAAAAGCTAACGACATTTCAACCATAAAACCAGAAGAGTTGATTGGCAATCTAATGTCTTATGAAGTTAATCTGCAAGCAAAACGAGTGCATGCTAAAGATAAGAAAAATATAGCATTCCAGGCAGAAAAAGATGAATTAGATTCAGATGAAGAAGATATGGCGTTCATTGCTAAAAATTTCAAAAAGTTCTTGAAATTTAGAAAGAACAACAAATTTAGAAACAACAAGAACAACTCCAGCAACAATAACAACATCAACAAACCATCATCATCTGCTCTAAAATGTTATGAATGTCACAAGAAAGGTCACATCAAGAAAGACTGTCCTGAGAAAAAGAAAGACAAGTATAAGCACAAAAAGGACAAATTCAAGAAGAAAGCTTTCTGTGTCACATGGCACGATATAGAATCATCTTCATAATCAGAAAGTGAATCTGACAGTGATTCAGAACAAGCCAATATTTGCTTTATGGCCACAAAAGACAAGGTAAGTGATCTAACTTTTAATGATCTTTTGGAAATAAATTCAGAATTACTTGACAAACTAAAAAGCAAAAATAGAAAGTACAAAGAAACTCTTGAAAAATTGAATAGAACTGAAATCGAAGTAGAAATGCTGAGAGATGAAAAGAAAATTTTAGAAGAAGAACTTCAAGTTATTCAAGAATCTTGTTCTAATATGACATCTCAACTTTCTCTGCTAAGTCAAGAGATAGAAACTCAAAAAGAAAAGAATGATGCTTTATTAATTGAAAATCATGACCTTAAATCAAATATCAAAATTTTAGAGTTAGATAACTCTAGCTTTAAAACGAAGTTAGAAGACATTACTAAAAATGTCTCTAATTTTGATAAAGGTAGAGAAAATCTTTCCAAAATTATAGAAAATTCTCAAACTGTTTCAAATAAAAGAGGACTAGGATATAAACAATCCTCTAAAATTATTTCAAAGAAAAAGAATTTTTCATATAAAAGGAATAATAAAGTAGAAAAACTTAGTTCAAAAAATTCAAATTTTACTACATCAATTATTATTTGGGTTCCTAAAACAAATAATTCTTCAATTAGAAATAAGTATATAAAATCTTTTATAAAAACTGTTCATAAAAACAAAAATTTTATTTACAAAAGGAATTCTGAACCCTTATGGGTTTGGCTTCCTAAAACCTAACTCTTAGGACCCAAAATAAAATGGTGGGTACCAATGTTAATTCTATATTTTGCAGGTACCATTCAAAAAGAGAGGAAAATGGATACTAAACAGTGGTTGCTCAAAACACATGACAGGAAATAAAGGGATGCTAACAAACATTAATTACTTAGATGGAGGTTCTGTCACGTTTGGAGATAATTTCAAATGATATGTCATCGGCAAAGGCGATGTGAGCAATAACGGTATATCTAATTCACCTCTTATTACAGATGTCTTATTAGTTAAAAATTTGAAGCATAATTTACTTAGTATCAACCAATTATGTGACAAAGGATTCAATGTTTCCTTTTCTGGAAATAAGTGTAGCATTTTTGATCAAAATAAAAATCTTATTTTTGAAGGTTTTAGAGATAAAAATATCTATGTTTTAAATATGAATATAAATCATAATACAAATATGTGTTTAATAGCCAAAGAAAATGATCCTTGGTTATGGCACAAAAGATTTTGTCATATTAATTTCAAAACTATAAATAAATTATCAAAAAATAATTTAGTAAAAGGTTTACCAAAAATGAACTTTAAAGTAAACAATATTTGTGATGCATGTCAATTAGGAAAATTGTCAAAATCATCCTTTAAATCAAAGAAAAATATTTCTACTTTTCAACCACTAGAACTATTACATTTAGATCTCTTTGGTCCAACACAAATTCAATCTATAAATCATAGTAAATACGTGTTTGTTATAGTAGATGATTTCTCATGATATACTTGGACTATTTTCTTAAAAAATAAAAGTGATAATTTTGAAAATTTCAAGAATTTTGCAAAGAGGATTCAAAATCTCAAAAATTAAGAATATTAGAAGTGATCATGGAGGTGAATTTGAAAATGAAGCATTTGAACATTTTTGTAACAAAAAAGGAATTTGCCATAACTTTTCTTTTTATAGAACACCACAACAAAATGAAGTTGTAGAAAGGAAAAATAGAACGTTACAAGAATGTGCAAGAGCTTTATTAAATGGAAACACATTACCAAAACATTTTTGGGCAGAAGCTGTAGCAACTGCTTGCTATGTTCTAAATCGTATTTCCATCCGACCTTTAACAAAACACACTCCATATGAACTTTTTCATCAAAGAAAACCAAACATTTCATATTTTAAAACTTTTAGTTCAAAATGTTTTATCTTAAACACAAAAGATCAGCTTGGAAAATTCGATCCAAAATCCGATGAAGGAATCTTCGTAGGATATTCAGAACGAATCAAAGCTTATCGAATTTTTAATAAAAGAACAAAAACAATCGAAGAAACACTTCATGTTTCATTCGATGAAAATTTCAAATTTAATAATTTTAAGGATAATGAAGATATACCTAAGACGGTCACAAATACGGTTACTCAAAATAATTTTGAAGAAGATGAAAACATTATTTATAACTTTGAAGAAAATGAAAACATTGTTCATAATGAAAATGAATTAAGATCTCCTCCTAGGATTTTACGAGATCACCCAGTAGAGAATGTCATAGGAGAAATTGATTCACATGTTAGAACTAGAAATCAACTTAATCAAACGGGCCATGTAGCTTTTCTTTCTAAAATCGATCCTAAAAATGCAAAAGAAGCATCTACTGATGACTATTGGATTATAGCTATGCAAGAAGAACTAAACCAGTTCGAACGAAACGAAGTTTGGGAACTAGTTCCTAGACCAAGTGATCAAACAGACATTTGTACTAAATGGGTTTTCAAAAATAAAGCAGATGAACAAGGTAATATAACTAGGAATAAAGCCAGATTAGTTGCACAAGGATATAATCAATAAGAAAGAATTGACTACGAAGAAACATTTGCTCCAGTCGCACGACTTGAAGCAATACGTATCTTACTGGCCTTTGCATGTTTTTATAATTTCAAACTTTATCAAATGGATGTTAAAAGTGCTTTCTTAAATGGTTATATAAAAGAAAATGTTTTTGTTGAACAACCTCCATTATTCACACATGAAAAATTTCCAGACCACATCTATAAACTTAAGAAAGCCTTATACGGTCTAAAACAAGCACCCCGTGCTTGGTATGAACGTCTTAAGAGCTATCTAATAGATTCTGGTTTTGAAATTGGGAAGGTTGATCAAACTCTTTTTATTAAAAGAATTAAAAAGGATATTTTAATTATTCAAATTTATGTAGATGATATTATTTTTGGCTCTACAAATGAAAAATTATGTCAGGAATTTTCAATAATAATGACCAAAGAATTTGAAATGTCACATATGGGATAATTATCTTATTTTCTTGGTTTACAGATTAAACAAATAGAAAATGGAATTTTTATTAATCAAGAAAAATATTGTAATAATCAAATTAAACGCTTTAATATGGAAAATACTTCTACTAAATCAACTCCAATGAGTACAACAGTTCATCTCGATAGAGATGAAGATGGCAAAAGTGTTGACCAAAAATTATATCGAGGTATAATTGGATCATTACTTTATCTAACTACTAGTAGACTTGACATAATGATGAGTGTTTGTTTATGTGCACGATTCCAAGCAAATCCTAAAGAATCACATATGCGAGCAGTAAAACGCATATTGAGTTATCTTAGCAAAACCAAAGATTTTGGACTTTTCTATCCGAAAGAATGTCCTTTCGAGTTAGTTTCATATAGTGATGCTGACTTTGGAGGATGTCGGACGGATCGAAAAAGTACGAGTGGGACTTGTCACTTCATTGGACAATCCTTAGTCTCTTGGTTTAGTAAGAAACAAAATTGTGTTTCACTCTCAACTTGTGAGGCAGAATATATTTCTGCTGCCTTAGCTTGTGCTCAAGTCATTTATATGCAACAAACACTTCAAGATTTTGGTGTTAATTTATCTAAATCAACAATCTTTTGTGATAATACTAGTGTTATAAATTTATCAAAAGTCCTGTCAATCACTCACGAACAAAACATATTGACATACGTCATCATTTTCTTCGTGATAATATTGAAAAGGATTTAGTCAGACTAGAATTTGTATCCTCTGAAAATCAATTGGCAAACATATTTACAAAACCTTTAAATGAAAATATCTTTATAAAATAAGAAGATAATTAGGAATTGTATCCTTCAAGGATTTATAATTTAAAAAAAAAATTCAAGACTCGAACTCAGGATCTCTTACTTGATAATCTGGTGCTTTACCACTATACTACTCTTTTCTTCACATCTATTTTTGGATTTGCATTCTATTTTTATTGTTTATTTTTTTACCTTACAATTTTTCAACCAATTTTTTCTCTGGTTCTTATAATCCTAACCACCAATGTTCTTTCTATTTATATGAAAGTTTACATATAAATATCTATAATCCTTTTCTCTCTTTTGCATTCAATTAAAATAAAAGAAATAGTTTCAATTCTCCTACTCAAAAATGTCTTCCTAGCATAATTCTGAATCCTCTGCTCTATCTTATTCTTCTCCTAGTTCGGGATCGGTGAATTTACCGACTCCAACACCGATTTATGAACCTGTACCAATTGTGCCTCCGTCTACTCACACAGGTTATACTTCGCCTAGTAAAAGAACAAGAAGATCTCTATTTTTTGGTTCACCATCTACCAAAGAAAAAATAGATGACATTCATCATTACCAAAGGGAATCGCTGGAATTACAATGCGAACTTTATTATGAACAAAAAGTTAACGCCAAGCATTTAAGCTTTTTAGAACAAGTCGCATTGGAATTCTGTGGATCTTCATCCAAAAGCACGGTTCATCAACCGTCTCCTATTTGTTCTCCGTCCCGACGCAATGCTTGGGAACTATCGCCACAGCGTTCACCAATATCTCTGAATTCATGGGAATTTGGCAGTAGATGGTCACCACTCACGCCATATCAAGAGAACACAAAAATAGAACCGGATGAATATCACACTCCAAGCTCTTCTTCCAAATCTATTTAAATATTTTCTTGTTATTTTTGTAATCTTGCTTGCTTATTTAAATATATATATATATATTCACTTTGTTCTTATAATTTATCTTGTTATTAAGGCTACATTAAGTTCTCTCAGAATTCAGTCGGCTGAATATTTTAAAACAGACGGCTGAATATTATCCAGAAAATAATTTTTCTTCCAGATTCAGACGGTTGAATATTTTAAAACAGACATCTAAATTAGTTCAAAAATGAACTATTTTCTTGCGAGAAGTAATTCAAATGGCTGTTTACAGCCATTCAGCCGGCTAAATTACTCCTGAAGCATTTTCTAAGCTAGGTCCTATAATTTTTTCTTCCAATATTACCCTTGCTTTTCACCTACATATAAATTCATCTTTTCACCCTTTTACCCATTCACTTCAGAATCCTAGCACAGCTTTCTCATATTTTCACCTTTTACTCCACTTTTAACTCTCTAATGGCTCCTAGATCAAAACGAACAAGGGAATCCACCGCCGGTCCTTCCGAAGATCAGATTCGTAAATGGCTCTGGAATGATGTTGCAGTCTCTCGTTTAAATTCCAATATCTTTGAAGGAGCTTTCACGAAGTTTCCTGATTTCGTGGCTTACCGGATTAGAGAATTGGCCGAGCAATTCCACTTCGATAATCTCATAGGGTATGCTCCCAATAATGTTAAAATTAATCATCTTTTGATCAAAATCTTTTTTGCTAATCTGAATCTAGACCACCATAATCCTCAAAATCGACAAGATTGTGTTTGGTCTATAGTTTGTGGCACTAAATTTTTCTTGCCTTTACAAAGATTAGGCAATATTTTAAATTGTCCATTTCAAGGTGTTGATATAGATGATATTGAAGTTGATATGGATCATAGAGACGAAGTTTCACATTGTTTCTTGTCTGATCACCTTATCGATTTAAGTATATTAAAATCTAGCACCTTAAGACCACAAGCACGTCTTCTTCACCGTGCCTTCATTCGCTCTCTACAACCTCGAACGGGAATTTATGAAAACGTCTATAAAAGAGATTTTCAAGCCCTTTATTCAATCTACTCCACCAACAAGTAAATTGGGGCAAAATCATTTTAGATGAATTTCAAGACATCACAATCCGAAGAAAATATAAGACCATTCATTATGGTGCTTATATTATGCGTATCCTTCTCAACTTCGGCATTCCAATGCCCGACTCCGAGTTTTCAAGCATTAGTGAGTTAGGCACAAAAACTTTAGGATTGATGGGTCTTCCTCACTGGCCTCCTTCACAACAAATCATTTCTTTTCAACAATGGTCTCACAATGTTCAACAAGGTATTCCTCAACCTCGTTACACTAGTATTGCCTCTTCTTCGCATACTCAACATGAAGAAGAAGAAAATGATGACTCAATTCAAGTTGTTGGCCTGGAAACCTCCTCAAGACAAGCTATCATCACTCTTTCCCGAAATCAATCCAAACTACATCGGGACATTAAGAATCTTGAAAAGAAGACGAAAAAGAAATTCAACTCCATAAAAGGTTTTCTTAATAAAATATGGGATAAAATTTCTTGCTCCGGTTCTACATCCACCGAAGTTCACAACCCATCTCCATTTCAATGGTCATCTTCGAGTTCAGATTGCGATGATGATGAGCCTTCTCTTTCTACCCAGTTCCAGATTTCTATTTTTTTATCAAACTTCTATGATGTTCTATCTAGTTATTTATATAATGTTGTAATGAATATTGTTATTCCTCTTTAGTAATGACATCTCGAGTATGAGCTATTTATATAATATAATCTTTATTTAACAAATGATTCTGTGGATATAGTTTATCTGTCTTTTTGTCGATGACAAGGGGGAGAAAAGTTAGTTAAATATTTGTACATATTGACAGGGGGAGTAGCAATGCTAATGTAAGTTTTTATGTAAATATATTATTTATATTTATATAGTTGTCATCATCAAAAAGGGGAAGAATGTTGGAATCTCAATTTTACGTCGTTTTGATTGTGACAAACTATATAAATAAATATTTGTGTGTACTAATCAATTACGCAGGAGATTCATTACAGATTCGCATTCAGAGTATTTTGGAGCTGATAGTCCTTTATCTAGAGTCTTTATATTATTTAGAAATATGTTAAATTCTCTTCTGAAATTATATATATATATAAACATACACACACATGCACTACCTTACAAAATAGGCTGAAACAGCCGGCTGAATGACTTCATTCAGACGGCTGATTGCTGAAACTATTTTAAAGTTTCACAATATTTAGCCGGCTGAATGAGATCATTCAACCGTCTGAATACTGAAACTATTTTATAGTTTCACAATATTCAACCGGCTGAATGACTTCATTCAGACGGCTGAATTAGGCCAAAAATAGCCTTGCTATTTTCGATTTTTAAAATTCAGAAGGCTGAATAAATCCGTTCAGCCGGCTGAATATTCTCAACGGCTATTTTTCATGAAAAGACACTTCACTTCATCGAAGAGAAACATCTTCAAATCAATAGTTGCGCCTGTTTCTTTTCAACGTTATCCTTCATCAATGGTTGCAACTTTTTACTCTCTATAAATAGATATCAGAATTCAACAAACATTTCACCGAAACTGATTTTAATATTCTTAAATTATTATCTCTTATTCTCTATTTTCAAACTGCACTTAAACTGCTTACATTCTCTGATCGTTGATCACTCTATCTTCCACAATTCTCAAGTACATTACACTACATATCACAAAGGAGAAGATTATAGGAAGATTGTACTTAATTGAATTATCAGTGCTATTCAAAGAGCACACTACAGTCAGATACTTTTGTTATTTATAAAGAAGTCATGTTCGGTTGCTCAGGCGGTAGAAGTCCTATTCGGTTGCTTAGGCGGTAGAAGTCCTGTTCGGTTGCTCAGGCGGTGTAAACCTATTCCTCCAGGTTAAGTGAGGGTTGCTAGTTTAAATCTAGAAGGAGTCTGGGACTGGACGTAGAACGGGAGTTCGAACCAGTATAAAAATCTCTGATGTCATTTACTTTACTGCTTTTACTATTTACTTACTTATTCCGCACAAGTAGTTTATCCATATTACATGATCCTATAACACAGTCACTTTCATTTGGTACTAGAGCACTTTCACTCTCTGCTTTTGTTCTCAACTTACTTTAAAAAATAATATATACTAATAATATATTAAGTTGCTTATAATCAAGATCTGTTGCTTGTTTCGTTCTTCTTGTCGTCCCTTTCCTCTTGCAATTAAACCCATCAACTTTATCCACCAGCTTTCACTATGCCTAGCAACTAAACCCACCTCCGTGCCCTACCAATGAAGCCATCCGCCTCTCTCTCTCACATTGTCCTCCACATATAGCCTATAGCCGCCTTTCCACTGCACCCTCCCTGACAACACATCGATCCACCCACCTCATGGAAACCACACGTGCAAACCTCCAGCCTAACTCCAATCCGAAGCTTGCAGCCATGTCCGCCCATCACCATGAAACCAAGCTTATTCATATTCCAGAAGTTTGCTAAATATATATATATATATATGAATGAAAGCATGCATCTTTTAATGTGAAAGTGCTCGCCTCTATTCCACGCTTCAGCCCACATTGCCATCTCTCCCATCACCGGTCTCTAACTCCCTCGCATAGTCATCCACCCAGAAACCTTTCGGCCTCCATCACATCCACAACCGCCCCTACAGCAGCCCTTCCACAAATCCAAGTCTGCCACCTTGCCAAGCTCCACACGCCCCACCTCCCTCTGGCTGCAAAAGACTTCAACCGCCTTCAACCGCCTTCCATCCTCTGCGTGCTGCCACATGACCAGCCTCAAGAGGAAAAAAAACACAGTTCGTATATATTTGCATGTGAAGGCAAGCTCGACCCTTCCTCTTCCTTCGGCCACCGCGGTCGCTCGCCAGCACCTTCTCCGGCCTCGGCCACAGCAGTTGACCCACGACCCTTCACCTGATCCGGCCACTCTCCTTCCCTCACCTAATAGCTTACAACTAAGCACTCCTAACCTTCTTCTCCTATTATATATATATATATATAATTCAAAAGCTTATTTAGATATAAGTGTGCTTATATATTTTGATCCTGTGATTTAATTTTGAGATATATTTTCAAAAGCTTATTTAGACATAAGCTTATTTAGATATTTTTCAAAAGCACAACTACCCTAGCTTTGTTCTGCTGTCTCTCTTTGCATGGAGACTTAAATGCGACCATCTATATGAAGCAACTAGAAGGATTTATAGGAGATGGAAAGAAGGAATGAGTTTGTAAGTTGAAGAAGTCCTTATATGGTTTGAAGCAATTGCTTAGGCAATGATACAAGAGGTTTGACTCTTTTATATTTACTCTTGGTTTTGACAGAAGCGTTAAAGACACTTGCATTTGTTTTAAGCATATGAATGATGGTAATTGGATATATTTACTCTTGTATGTGGACGGTATGCTAATCGCTTCCAAGGAAAAAGGTGAAATTGATAGGTTAAAATCGAAGCTAAAGGCGGAATTCGAGATGAAAGACCTTGGTAAAACAAAAAAGATTTTAGGGATGGAAATCTAGAGAGAGAGAAAGATGAAGATGTTTAGATTGACATAAAAAAGAATGTATATCCAGAAAGTGCTTGCTCGGTTTAGCACGGAGAAGGCAAAGGCAATCAGTGGTCCCATGCCTTTGCACGTTCAGCTTTCATAGAAGAGCTCTCTGATCTCAAACAAAGACAAAGCTTATATGGAGAATGTACCTTATGCTAGTGTGCTTGGAAGCTTGATGTATGTCATGGTCTGCATGAGACCAGATATTGCACTGGCGGTTGGTTTGGTTAGTCGTTATATGGCTAATCCGAGTAAACCGCATTAGGAAGCAGTGAAGTACATTTTGAGGTATCTTAGATGAACAACAGATTATGAGATTGTTTTGGGGAGTAGGGAGAAAGATTCTAGCTTGGTCGGATTTTATGATTCTGATTATGCCAGAGACAGAGATCGAAGGAAGTCAACCTCGAGTTACGCCTTTACACTTGGAAAGATAGATATTAGGTGGAGAGCGAGGTTGCAGACTATAGTTGCCTTGTCTACAGAGGCAGAATTGATAGCTAATGTTGAAGCAGCTAAGAAAGCACTTTACTTGAAGCAATTATTATGTCATTTAGGCTTTCTTCATGGGAGAATAGTAGTAAATTGCGATAGTCAAAGCGCAATACATCTGGCTGAGAATCTGACATTTAGTTCGAGGACGAAGTACATAAAGGTAAGAGAGTCTTTTCTTGTCTCTATGAATAAAGAAAAGCAGGCACATCTTCAGAAGATTCACACCGAGGAGAACGCAACAGACATGTTTACTAAGTCCTTGCCTATTGCAAAGTTTGAGCATTGCACAAACTTGATTCGTTTGCTGAAGTGTTAGGTGACACTTGGTGGCACATGGGGAGAGTGAGTTAGTAGATGGAGACGTTTTTGGAGATTGATAGGTCATATATGGAGAGGGTACTTTCAACACTTTGTTGGCGGGTGGTGGTCTTGCCGGAATTTATTGACAAAGTGCAATGAGTGATGGTCATGTGAAGCTCATTAGTGAAGTATCAATGGTATCTTATTCGAGAGTTGCTTGGAGTAAAATGATGTAGGTAGGGTTGGTAGGCTTGGATGGAAATATAGTATCAAGGTGGAGATTATTAGATTTCGGTGATACAATATTTCCATATTAAAGAAGATTTTGAAGATATTGTTATCTTCGATGATATTATATTTCAAAGTAAAGAAGATTTGAAAGATATTTAAGATAACGACTCAAATTTATTGCCTTTTTTATTGTATTAAAGAGGGCAATGAATTATCTTCATGAGAAGAGGAATGATTTGAAAGATTGAAGTAATCAAACAATTTCCTAATCAACTAATTAAAGAAGGAATCTTATCAAGCGCATGCAAATTGGAGGAAACTGAAAAGTCAAACAAATAAATGTTTCCTATATGAATAGAAGAATTTGGTGAGGCATTGATTTATAATCACAAATCAATTACTTCAACCCTAAGTAATAACCTTTATATAAAGGCAGTCATTCTGTATATATTAGTATCATCCTTTCAAGTTGTATTTCTTATTCTTTTTCTTAGCTTTCATTATTAATCTTATAAAATTCTCTTTTCTTAGGAAGTAACAAAATCTCCTCTCTTCAAAATGGATGTACACTATCTTGCGATAATGGAACCACTATAAATCCATGTGTGAATTCTCTATTTGCTTTCTTTTATGATTTACTGTTTTGTATTCTCCTGTTATTGTTTGTTTAATCGCACTACAACTTGATCTTATTGCTTCCGCGTTTATTTGGGTTGATTTACAGTCAATTGGGTAAAATTACCCCAACAAACAATTATGAAATGTTATACAAAAATAACATTATAGAGAAATAATATTTAGAAAACAAATTATACAAAAATTTTGTTCACAAATTGTCATATACAACTGGCATTATGAGCTGTAACTTCCATCTTCTTCATCAAAATGAACTTCACATCTAAAAACTGCTTCCACCACCACTATCGTTGACACTAAACCTCCAGATGACATCGTCATTGTAGAGTGCAACAGTTTATGATTTTTGTTTGATGATAGTAAACATGTATATATTCGTTAAATGTGTTTGTTATAGTACTATTGCGATTTCATAGAATGAAATAAATATTTGCTGAATAAAATAAATAAATCAGAATTTCAATTAATTTTTTTTATTGCAAATTCAAATAGTACACATTTAGCTTCCACTATATTTACATTTTCAAATACAACCCTCACTAAACATTTTCCACACTCTCGTATATACAAAACTCTCACATAAATATCAACTCACCCACTCACACCCGAATTTGTCTTTGATATCTTCTTACTCCAGCTTGTGTCCAGTCATCCGCTATACCTGTCAAATAAAAAACGCAGTAGAATGGAAAATGAAACAAACCTAAATTGTAAAGATAAAATTATATTTGAATATTGGTATTATCTCAGTTTATGGGTTTATTTTTTTTCATATTTTAGACGGGGACCAAAATAAATGTGCATGAGCAACATATGACATACAGTGTATCGTTGCGCATGTCATAGGGCCGTACACATATGCAAAACATGCTTGTATCATTTTAAATTTCAGGGACAAGTGCAAGGTCAAGCCCGAAGGCTCAACACAATGCAAGTGTGCACGAGGTCGGGCCAAGGAAGTTTCAGCCCAACTCAAGTGCACCATAAAAGTATTAACCAAGCAGTGCACATAGGGTCGAGAACCAAGGGTGCAAACTGAAATGTAGTAGCAACATATACAAGCTTGCATACAGAAATCGAGGAAATCCAATATCTCATAAGACTAGAGTGATAAGTGCAAGTGCCAAGATATACATATTCAAAAGCAATATGCAATCACAACGGCAAGGAGCACTAGGCATGGGCACGCAATCAAGCAACAAAGACACAAGACTAGGCAGTGTAGCAAGATGAATATAATAACAATAAACAACAACATCTGTGACGCCCCACCTCTATACCCACGCTAACCAAGAACACTACGATGTAGTGCTGTCAATTAGCACGGAGAATAAAGCTGTAGAGGAGCGACCATCCATGTAACTTCTTTATGCGAGCACCGATAGGTCAGATAGAATGGAATGCATATCTTTTAAGGAGGAAATCCGACATACCGATACAAACACAAAGCTATCACACGGTGGCTATATTTAATCTTCGGAAGCAAACATAGAATTAATCATAACATAAATCAGTCACAGACATCCATATCACAAAGGCAGAAGAAGATATGAATAAATATATATCACATGAAAGTGTACATCAGAGTAGTGGTCAGAAAGATCCACGATAATACAAAAGAATAGCATCACGTGCTATACAAAAGAATAAGTACACTACATAGAGTCTATATCTCAAATGTGTACATCCAAAATCTACTAATCTATGTAGTTAGCCAAAAGTCAGAATAATCCTGAAGAGAAGTCAAGCAGAAGCACCTGTAACATCTCGGTCTGACCCGAGTATTATTTATAAGAAAATAATAAACGGATCAGTCTAGCTATAAATATCATATGATAAGGTATAGGATAAATAATATGGCATGAACATGTAACAACCCTAACGGCATACTACTATAAGTATGTAAATGATAATCAACAAAAGATCAATCAATATCACAAGAATCTTCTCAAAGATAAGATAGGGTATCATACCCTAAACTTGTATTCATAACAAGTCAATAACACATAAATTCACCAATGCACAAAAACTGATATCATATCAATGAAAATCATGAAAATTGGTGAAGCATAAATTCCATAAATCATCACAAGAAATCCAGAAAACACATAAAAGGGGGAAGGCCTAACACATGAATGGGAGCATGAAAACTCACCTACGCGTATCATACAGGAATGAGAAGCTATCTCATGGAAGCTATCCATTAAATTTCCACACAGAAATGGCCCGAAGACCATGAGGTGCTACCCCATATATGTGATGGCGAAACATCACAAAAGCGGGGTCTAGTCTCCCTCGTAGACAAAGAGACATCGCTTAATCGCTAGTCTAAATCACAAAAATGATCGTCATGATCATAAGGAAGTGTCAATCACACCAAGCTAGTAAATATATGAGTTTAGCTTCATGTCCCATAACCACTTGCTTAACTTAAATATTTACGAACAAGCTGTAAATCTTCACTAGAAAATTGTCACAAAAAGGGTTCAATCGAACAAGTCCAAGAGCTAACCGACGAAGTGAACGCAAGCGTTTCATACCACTCGTTTTACTAAGTCGTTTAATTCGATTTCTCATCCGAGTGAAGTAAAGGCTTGTATATATTAGTAGGTGAGAAAACGGTTTGAGAAAATGAACTTTTGATATTTAAAATAGTGTTGAAATCGCTTTGATGAAAGAGCTTTGATATTTACTACTAGTATTGAAACCTTCATGTTTTTAAAGTGACAGGTCACCAAACGATTGCTGAAACAAATCGAATCACATAAATTCAAGTTCGAAGACGTGAGTAAAGTCCATGGAAATCAGCTCAAATGCATCCAAGTAGAAAATAGGAGGTGCGGCCTAACATGTGAGCGACTTAAGCAAATATAGGTCGAACGACCTATAAGTGAAGCAAACCAAGCTGCTACACGACTTAACAGGGTGTCTCGACCTAACAAAGCCAAGATAAAAAGGTACGCGACCTAACAGTCTCGAGCTAAGAAATCGCAAGCAGGTCAAACGACCTAGCGACCTAAAAGTGTTCGCGAGCTAGCCTTAAACAAGGTCAAACGACCTAGTAGAAAACAAGGTCTAACGACCTAACGACCTAAAGAGTAGAGCGATCTAGCGGCACAGTGCCAAGCGACCAAGGGATAACTTGCGAGCGACCTAACGAAGTACAGAGGCGAGCGGCATAAGGTCAGCCGACTTAACAAAATCGCGACCTAACTTAAATGGTCCAACGACCTAACTCGAACGACCTAGTGGGTCGAACGACTTAACTGGAGATTAGGTCGGAGACGACCTACGAGATATACTGGCCGACCTAACTCGAACGACTTAGTGGGTCGAAAGACTTAACTGGAGATTAGGTCGGAGACGACCTACAAGATATACTGGCCGACCTAACTCGAACGACTTAGTGGGTTCGAACTAACGACCTACGACTTAACAGAGTCGAGCGACCTAAAGGAAGTAAGGTCCAACGACCTAAAGGAGGAAGCAACCTAACGACAAAGTGCTTCCGAGGAATACTAGGTCGGAGACGACCTACGAGTTAACACACGAACGACCTAAGCCGAGAGATGATAGGTCGGAAGCGACCTACGACTTAGCACCGCGCGACCTAATGATTCCAGAGCGAATTCTTAAGGCTGGAACGACCTATCCCTGTGCGACTTTTCAATGCAGCGACCTAACGTCTTAACCCGCGTACGACCTAGCGAAGGCCAGAACGACTAGTGCCAGAAAATCACCAAAACACCAAAAATTGAAGTTTTTTTTGCCAATCGAATCCAAACCAAATGCAAGTATTCATACAAATGCAATAGGGGATCATTCCCCACAGCCCAATGACATCTATAGGCAAGATGTGAGATCAAAAATCTCACCTTTTCACTAAAATGGATGAAGATGGAGATTGAAAGCAAGGAGAAGTAATCCAAAGCTTGAATCCACTATCTTCTACTTGAATTCGGGGTTGAATCTCGGATTTGCAATAAAGTTTGAGTTTGGAGTTTTAATTTCCACTTCCCACCACCATTGTTGATAAAGCTTGAATGTTAAAACAAATGGTGAATGAAGTGAGGAAGAGGGTTGGGCTGAACTAAAGAAGGTGCAGTCCAAACCAAAGTCACAAGCGGGAAAAAGTAGCAAGAATTTCACTAACTCCAAACATATCGAAGTTTACACTCAAAAAGATCGCAAACGTCATTTTAAACTCAATGAAGGTGGTCTCGAGTTCTAATTTAACTGTATGTAAAAAGTAGCATTTTGGACTAACATCAGACTAACGATATAATACTTAAATAAAATATTTAAATGATAAATTGATAAATATGCGGGCTGTTACAGACTCCCCTCCTTAAAGAAATTGCGTCCTCGCAATATATAAGACGAAAAATTAAAGTAACAACCATAAAAGCATATTAACACAAAAGAAATTAGAATTAAGAAGTTTACCTCAAAGAGCATGAGAAAGTAATTCCGGATGTGTACGCTCGATGATTTCTCTAGTTTCCCAAGAGCAATCCTTAGGATTTGAGGACCATTGAACTTTAACAAGCGGAACATCTTTATTTCGAAGTCGTTTGATCTCCGAAGTAATAATTCGAATAGGATGCTGCTCAGGTAAAACTTCTATCTCTTCCACAACACCGGGCTCAAGAGTAGAATCGGAATCCCGAAGGCACTTCCGTAATTGAGAAACGTGAAACACGTCATGCATAGCAGAAAACTGAGCCGGTAATGAAAGGCAATAAGCCATGGAACCAATACGTTCGGTGATAGGAAATGGCCCAATATATCGAGGCGCTAACTTTCCCGATCGATTGAAACGTACAACACCCTTCATAGGTGAAACACGAATAAATACAAGATCTCCCACAGAAAATTCTAATTTTCTTCTTCGGTTATCGGCATAGGATTTTTGTCTACTCTGGGCTTCTTTCATCCTATGTCGAATAAGTTCAATCTTTTCTGTGGAATCTCGAATAAAATCTGGTCCTAAAACCAGCTTCTCACCGGCCTCAAGCCAACAAGAAGGAGATCGGCATGGCCTTCCATAGAGTGCCTCGAAAGGAGCCATACCAATACTAGATTGGAAGCTGTTATTATAGGAAAACTCAACAAGTGAAATATGATCTTCCCAACTTCCACCAAAGTCAAGAACACAAGCCCGTAGGAGATCTTTAAGTGTTTGATTCACACGCTCTGTTTGTCCATCGGACTGGGGGTGATAAGCGGTGCTAAAATTAAGCTTCGTTCCCAAAGCTTTTTGAAGACTCTTCCAGAATCCACTAGTAAACAATGGATCTCGATCACTAACAATGGAAGAAGGAACACCATGAAGTTTAACAATTTCTTTAACAAAGAGTTTGGCCAGAAGAGGAACAGTTCGGTTCGATCGAACTGGAATAAAATGGGAAGATTTAGTAAGTCTATCAACAATCACCCATAAGCTATTATGACCCGAACGAGAACGGGGAAGGCCATCAATAAAATTCATGGAAATTTGATCCCACTTCCAAACTGGAATTTCCAATGGTTGCAATAACCCACCGGGCCTTTGATGTTCAGCCTTGACAAGTTGGCAAGTCATACAACACTTAACAAAATTAGCAATATCTGATTTCATTCCCTCCCAGTAATAAAGTCGCTTCATATCTGCGTACATTTACTGCTACCGGGATGAATGGAATATTTGGAACGATGAGAATCTTCTAAAATATCTTTACGAAGATCTCCAGTATTTGGTACGATAAGTCTACCAAATTTTCGAATGTCGCCATGAAAATCAATATCAAAGTCCTTCAAACCTTCAATATCGGTTTTCTCCCTAATATTCTGGCTAAGCAAAGCCAATTCAGGATCTAGCTTTTGAGCTTCAAGAATGTAGTCAAAGAGAGAAGGATGAGCCTCAAGGCTACATAAAACCAGTGATGAACATAAATCGGAAACACGATCTCGAATTTCACAAGTGGATAAAACTTCGAGATCATTCCATTCAGATATCATCATGGAAACAACCGCTTGTTGCTTGCGACTAAGTGCATCGGCAACTCGATTTCCCTTTCCGGGAGTATAAAGGATATCTAGATCATAAGAAGCAAGGAATTCGAGCCAACGCTGTTGACGCAAATTAAGTTCCTTTTGAGAGAATAAATATTTCAAAGACTTATGATCAGTATAGAGAATAAATTTCTCTCCCAAAAGATAATGTCGCCAAATACGAAGGGCGAAAACGATAGCCGTGAGTTCTATATCATGTGTGGCATATCTAGTCTCAGTCGGCTTCAATTGCCTAGAAGCATAAGCAATAACACGTTCTTTTTGCATAAGAACGGCACCCAAACCAACGCGACTGGCATCGGTATAAACGACAAAGTCTTGATTCCCTTCGGGAATAATAAGAATAGGAGCATCGGAAAGGAGTTCTTTTAATTTATGAAAAGAAGTTTCACATTTGTAACGACCCGCCTTTTTGTACAGTTTAAGTCGATGATCAAACACACACGTCAACTCAAACCATTCAAAATGGAGGATTGTTAATTTGGGGTAAATAAGAAAAGAAAAGGAAAGAAATAAAGGAAATGAAACAACACAGAATCTCACAGCGGAAGGCTAAAGTATGATAATAAAATAACAGTTCATGAAGCTGTTAATTAAATGAATACATTTGAAATGAATACATTTGATTATTATTATACAACATTTATCATAGTTACATACACAGCAAATATCATACAACAATGCAGTGGAATGGAATGAATATAATAGTAGTAGATAATATACCAAATCTTCGTCTCCGTCCTCCAAGGAAATGATCTTCAACCTAAACTGAAATGCTCAGGCTGACCCGAGCGTAATGAAAAGACAAAACACTCGAGTCAGGACTAAAATATCCTTATGAAAGTTAAATCAATCGTAATAAATATGAGTGTAAACGGCGTCAGAGATGTTTACGGGGTTTGACATCTCCTATCCAGTGTCAACGTGCGTGCAATAACTCAAGAGATGTTACGGGATTTTCCATCTCTCAAGGATCCGTTAAACTATCTATATATACAATAAGATACGCTATATAGATAATGTCTAAAGTAAAGTAAAGGTATCAAAATAGTGTTAAGTCAACGCCCATTCGCCGCTTAACACATTTATATTCCCAAGAGCATATACAAGACCGTAGTTTCCCCAAAACCGGAAGTCACCAGAGGGCAATCCATATACTCAAGGTACAAACCATAACGTAGTGGTCGCGAATAGGATAATCAGTATGACAAGGTACATGAGGCGATACCAACTAGGATACTAGTAGTTGCGTGATCCGGACTGATGTTGAGCATAGCCAGCAGCTACCCCAACACCGCGAAACAACACTCCCAAATCAAGGGGTGCACCCAAATCGAATCACAAATGTAATAGATATGGTATCGAAGAAGTGTGTCCGCTAGAGGTGGCGAACCTCAATGGCCCGGCGCGGCTCCTGTTTTAGTCATGTCAGGGGTCATCCAATATCGTTCTCTTTCTTCAGTCAACGCGTTCACCAAACCATCCACTTCATTTTGGATCAACACTCCACGCATACTAGTTATTAAAGTGGTTTTCGGTATCGACAGAGAGTATGTCCATATCCGATCCCGGTCTCTTTAATAACTACGTATTATTACACCGATGGCTCTTTTACATTTTAACTCGATTCATAATTGATATCAAAATATCATATTCGCTTCAAAAATCAAATCCATTTCAAATATCATCATATCTATTCAAAATGTAAGATTCCGTTTCAAAAATCATTTTTCGCCTCAATATCTCATTTCAATTTCAAAATCATTTCGAATTTCAATTTAGGTTGCAACTTCATTTAACCCAATTCGTATTTAAATTCGAGATTTAAATATAAACAATTCACCTTATTGACCAGCTTGAAAATTTTAGAAAATAGTTTTAAGTAATTTAAAAGTAGTTTAAATAATTAAAATAGTTAAAATAGTTTAATAGAAAATATTTAAATAGTTTAATCGAAAATAATTTGAATATAAAAAATGGTTTATATAGTAAAACAGTTTGAAAATCAAAATAATTTCAATATTTAAAGAATATAGATTTTAAATCAATTATACTAAAATATTCATTTAAACAAATTCCAAAGTCAAACCGGTCAACTTCCCAATTTCCTACCCAAATCAATTTCAATGTCCATTTCGATTTAATTGATTCAATTCCGATTTCAACTCGAATAAATTTTGATTCCATATAAATTTCGAATTCAATAAACCAAATTCCGTTCACTTTAAATTTCCAATTTCAAATTAATTTCCAATTCCAAATTAATTCCCAATCCCAAATGAATTTAAATTTCAATTCCAAATTAATTTAAATTCCAATTTCAATTCCAAATCCAATTTCAAAATATCGATTTAAACATTAAATCAAATTTTCTTTTAATAACAAATTTTTGAATCCAAGTTTCAATTCTAACTTCAATCCTGAAATATCATTTCATATAACTTTTCTTAGAAATATTCAAAGTTCGAATAAAAGTTAAATCTTTAAACAAATCAATTTTCGACATTCAATCATATTCAATTTTCAAATTTCAAAGTCTCAACTTAATTATTTAACAAAATTCCTTTAACCAAAATTCATTTCAACATTCCAAACTCAATTTTTCGATGAATTCAATTTCTATAAATCGATTTTTATTTATAACTTTTATATCAAAACATTTAAATAAATTTCAACGACGATTTCAAAAATTATTAATTTAGCCAAATTCAGTGTCCGTATATAATTTTCTATCCTATGGCCAAGTGATTATTTATTTCAATTAAATGTCAGGGATGAACGTATGTCACTTAAATTATATCACAGTGTCATGTGTATGCATAACAGTATATATATAAGCAAATAAACATCCAAACATTCAAACATCAACCAATGACATCCATCACAATACATCATCCAATAGTCAATACAATTCATGGCAGTTTCATAGTTATCAATGTCAGGTAATTTAATCGCAACTCAATTTCAATTTCAATTTAACTGTCAATTTCATTTTTCAATGGTTGATTCAGATAACAAGCTATATGACAATTAATTTATATCTAACAACGACAAATAAAATCATAACACTTCATAATGTCAATTCAACTAGCATAAAGATATTCAGTACGTTGTGAGCGTTATAAAACACTCACCTTGATTTTACGATTTTAAATCAAATCGAACGGCGTTCGATTTAACTCAAAATTTTCTATAGCTCCAAATGATTCCAATCTAGTTGCATCGCGTAGAGCTCGTCCATACGATTCCAACGCAAAAAGTTTCGCGCGTTTTCGACCTCGTATGAAAAAGTTATGAATTTTAGAAGTTACACGATTTTATATATTCATAAATTTACAACATAATTTAATTTTTTCACAACCTAGATCAATCTAAGCCGTGAGATCCATCACCCTGCAATCCAGCCCGTCCCTTGCTTCTCCCCCAAACTCACGTTCGCATGCTCCAGGAAATCACGCACGAAGACAACCCAAAGCCGCCTCTCCTTCATGAATTTCGCACCCCACCACATCGACTTCTAGGACGATCAGGATACACCATATCGAAGGCCTCGGCGAGAGCTACCTTCAGCTATAATAGGGTGGAGCTCGGCCATCTCAGCTGCACGCAAAACGAGGACAAACACGGAACTTTAAATGCAAATTCCCGTTGATCCGATGCTCCGATTTTGATCATCTCCGTATGGATTTGAAGAGCTCGCCGAGATCTACAACTTTGCTTTTGGAATTTTTCGATTTCGTTGAACGGATTGAGAGATATTAAGGGAAGAAGATGGTGAAATTTTGGCCTTCGAATTTTCAAGTGGCGGCTGGCAATATTAGGGTTAGGGTTTTGCTAATGAAATGATAAAGGGGTCCTTTTATAGACATTTACCGAAAATCACTATTCACTCGATTTTCCGAACTCCGATTTACGCGCGGTGACCGGCGTTTCTAGGGTTTATCCCACGTTCCGGACACAATGGAATAGGTTTCGGAACCTAATTCGATCGTATGTGTGAGTTATGGCAATAAACGATCGATTTAAATTAAACCGATTTAAACCGATTTCGATGCGTTTTAATTCGTACCGGACAAACGGTAAATCCAAAAATTATGAAATTTGAAACCTTACAATAATATCCCATTACGGATCCGATGAAACTGGTTTCGTCGAAATCCAAGACTTTTTGAAAAATGACTATTTTTAACTCGACGATTTATAAATTAAAATAACTCGATGCGTTTCGAGCTGCCACGGTCAAACCGTAATTCCGATTGATACGAAAATTGAAATCCGGTAATAACTAACTATTACGGACCCAATGGAACTTGTTTCGTTCAATTCTGAGACTGTTCAAAAATTAGCTATTTTACAATCGATAATTAAATATTAAAATATTCAATTTTCGCAAATTAACTCAAAAATTAATTTTAAAAGTTCTATAACATTCTTATAACTCCAATATGATAAGATAAAATTTTACAAATCATTTTCAATCATATTCAACTCGATTTTCAATTATTTCTGAAATTTAACTTATTAAATTATCGATTTAATTGCCTAATTAAATCCAATATTCGAAAAATAAATTATTCGACTGTTTAATTCCAATATAAAATTCCCAATTTTAAATTATTAACTTTTAAATCAAATTTCAATTGTTCACAAATCCTATTTTTAAATTTCACAGTAATTAACAATCTTTTACAATGCAGTTTTCCATTATAAATCCAATATAAAAGATTATATTAGATTCAGCCTTCAATTATATTGTAATTCAAATTCAAGTTATTTAATTCCAAATGAATTCTTTTATTTCGATTTACACTTTCATTATTGAATCAACCATTTACTTATACATTATTATCAATGGTTTATAATTCATTTACTTCCATTTTCTACAGTTATCATCTTATTTAAATTCACAGTAATATTAAATTACATTCATTTACGTTGATTTCAATATTATAACTTCAATATTAAATGTAACATTTTATTTATTTCGTTGTTTAAAATCAAATTCAATTCATTTCAATTACTTGTTACATTCAAATTTAAATCTTTACTTACGTTCAATTACAAGTTAACATCTTTATCGAATTACAGTTTCAGTCATTATCTACTTTCAATCAACTATAATATTATTTATATTAGTTTACAATCAAATTCAATCCATTATTTACATTCACTACAAGTTAACATCCGTATTTAATTTACAAATAAGTTATTTCAGAATTCAGTTTTGTATTTTAACTTGTAATTTACATTTAACAACACAAAATTTTATTTCCTTCGGATTTTTATCCAAAATTTTCATTTTAATTCGTATTTTTAAAGTGTAAAAAATACGGGTCGTTACATTCTCCCCCACTTAAAACTTTTCGTCCTCGAAAAGGAACGGAGAAGGAGAAACCATCATTTAGATATAATTCATTCAAATATTTGACTTATTTGCAAAATTCAGTTATAGGATTTTTAAAATCTCAAAATTTTCTAACTCCCGGATTTTTTGAAAAATTTCGGCAGCACCTCCTTTGCGCGGCTAGGACCGAAAAATTTCACAGTGGTAATAATTGCATGATATACATCTCATTACAAGAATGAGGCATCCCAAAACATGGGGAACACAATAATATACCACAACATAAACCGTAATCCGAGAACGTACCTTTTATTTAGCGTTTATTAGCATTTTAACTTACATTTTGCATTAAGCGCAGAAGCGAGCTCCACAAACGAAGCGCAACCCCTTTGCTACCTACTAAAATTCTCAATAACCAAGTTAGAACCATGCATATAAAGATAGATCGATATACTTATCATAAACAACATACATATAACAAGTTTAGCTTAAAACTGCAATTCCAATTTCAGGACAGCAAATGAATCTCGGTTTTTGGTCCCTTAAACGATAAAATTTGACGATGGAATCTAAACAAAAGTTGTTGCATTCGTTTCAGGCTTTCCGGAATGTCCAAAATCATTGAATTCGGACCTTCCGTTCAAAAGTTACGGTCATTTTACTAAAATGATACGCTTCAGCCCCGAGCAATTTAGCGCAGGCCTGAAATGTAATTTCAGATTTTCGACCTCCTAAATGACAGAAATAAGAAAAGCTTATAAAACGAAAGTTGGAGCTTAGGCTCTAAGCTTTCCAGGAAGTACAAGATCATGAAAATCCGATAAACCATTAAAAAGTTATGTCATAAATACTAAGGTCAAATGCTATTGGTTTTGCTTATTCTTACACAGGACAGCGATAGACATTTACATTTTTAACCTAGTAAACCAATGAATTTTCTGAAATACTCTAAACAAAAGTCGTGCTACAGATTCTAAGCTTTCCGAAAAGTCCAAGATCATCAAATTCCGATTATTCATTTAAAAGTTATGGTACTTTTAGTTTCAGCACATACCGGACAATTTTAGATTTCCACATTTGTTTGTTATTACAAATACAAACTATCCAATTTAAAGTTTCCGGAAAATCAAACATTAACACAAAGTTGTTAATTTCTTTTATATTTTTATGAAATAAGTTTATATTAAATTTGTTTTCCGGTTTATTCACTTTATTACATCCACATTTAACTCAAGACAATTTTCTTCAAATTAAATTGATTACAATTATATTCAACATCACCTTACTTCAAATTGAATTTAATTATTTAAATTTATATTCCATTTATTCAATTTATTAACAAAATGAATCATACTTAATCAATTAACATCTATCTAACAACCAATGCATATCAAACATTAACCTCCATCCAAATCTATAATAAATCAATTATACATTTCCAAGTCAAAATTTTAATTTCATACACTTCCAAGTTTATTGACATTTAGTTTTATTCAAATTTAATTAGTTTCCATTTACTAATTCTATATTTAATTAATTTTAAATTTAATTCACTTTACAACTTAAATTTCCTTTATATTTACAACTATCAATAGATCTTCACATTTTATTATTCGCAATCACACTTGTATATTATTCATTTACTTATCTTTATTAACATTTTAAACTTTTTAAGTATTTGGTAAGTTATAGTTATGCAAATAGAATGTAGTTAAACAACATACAACCTCTTTTCATTCAAAGTTGAATTTTCAATTAATTAATTCTTAAGTCATTACTTAAATTTCACTATAATTTAATTCACATTTACATTCACATATAGTATTTCCATTTTATATTAACATAATTGTGAATCACCTTTAAATGTTAATTTAAATTCCAATTATTTACTAACAATTTTATTTATATTTGCAAACCATTAATTAAATGCATATTTCATTATTCAAACCTAAACTTGTATATTATCCAATTAACAATTCATATAACATTTTTGAACTTCTTAAATATTCTGGTAAGTTATATTTATGCTATAGAATGAAATTTAATACTATGCGAGTTTTACAGTTTCAATTTTATTTAAAGTTCATAATTTCCTAATTCTAAGGATATCTACTTCAATTGATATTTTCACTTAGCTCTTAGGTTCATTTCTCATTTCACAATTTAGAAGTTCTGTAATGATTCAAGTATTTGTTTATCTCAATAGTTTATAATTATTAAATATTAAAGAACTTAAGAATTTCAACTCCGGTTTCAATTCAAATCAAGTTTGAAATAATATATACTTATATTAATATATATCAAGTCATACTATAGAGAATATAAAAATAAAATTCAATTTTAATCAAAACAGGGTTTAGAAAAACTATTTAGTGATCTCCCCCACTTGGACTCTCGAAAATAAAGTCGATGATGCGTGCACTCATCACCGAAATCATTTTCTAGCGTCAAGAGAAGGGAATATAACATTTATCATAAAAAAAAGTCCTTCGAAAACAATTTCAACTGAAATATACTATCATATAATACTCATATTATATTTTTCAAATTCTTGTAAGTTAATTTCAAATACCGAAATTTAAATTCCCAAATCCAAGTTAAAATTCATTTATATTCATTGCTAATTGTGTTTACAAGATTTCATTTCCCTAAATCCATTGTTATTTAATCAATTATTGTAAATATTGACTGATAAAAAAAAAATAGCGATAATAATCTAATATTATCATCTCCTAACAATCAATTCAATCAAAATGAATAAATATTCAAATAATTCTTTTATATAAAAATATATTCCAAAACGATATTGTGTTGGTTTGTCCTATTCGAGTGTTCAGAAATTCCTATCAATGCCTTAGCGTCCCAAGTATCGACCAGAATTCATAAATACTCAACGGAACAAATTAACGCAATATAAAACCATTTTATATCAAATAACAAGTACGCTCTCTTATACACACTCAAACTCATTCATATAGTTTACCTCTATTTCAATGAGTTATTCCCCCACTAGAGCCAAGGTTTATCGCTAAACCAAAGCTCTGATACCAACTGTAACGACCCGCCTTTTTGTACAGTTTAAGTCGATGATCAAACACACACGTCAACTCAAACCATTCAAAATGGAGGATTGTTAATTTGGGGTAAATAAGAAAAGAAAAGGAAAGAAATAAAGGAAATGAAACAACACAGAATCTCACAGCGGAAGGCTAAAGTATGATAATAAAATAACAGTTCATGAAGCTGTTAATTAAATGAATACATTTGAAATGAATACATTTGATTATTATTATACAACATTTATCATAGTTACATACACAGCAAATATCATACAACAATGCAGTGGAATGGAATGAATATAATAGTAGTAGATAATATACCAAATCTTCGTCTCCGTCCTCCAAGGAAATGATCTTCAACCTAAACTGAAATGCTCAGGCTGACCCGAGCGTAATGAAAAGACAAAACACTCGAGTCAGGACTAAAATATCCTTATGAAAGTTAAATCAATCGTAATAAATATGAGTGTAAACGGCGTCAGAGATGTTTACGGGGTTTGACATCTCCTATCCAGTGTCAACGTGCGTGCAATAACTCAAGAGATGTTACGGGATTTTCCATCTCTCAAGGATCCGTTAAACTATCTATATATACAATAAGATACGCTATATAGATAATGTCTAAAGTAAAGTAAAGGTATCAAAATAGTGTTAAGTCAACGCCCATTCGCCGCTTAACACATTTATATTCCCAAGAGCATATACAAGACCGTAGTTTCCCCAAAACCGGAAGTCACCAGAGGGCAATCCATATACTCAAGGTACAAACCATAACGTAGTGGTCGCGAATAGGATAATCAGTATGACAAGGTACATGAGGCGATACCAACTAGGATACTAGTAGTTGCGTGATCCGGACTGATGTTGAGCATAGCCAGCAGCTACCCCAACACCGCGAAACAACACTCCCAAATCAAGGGGTGCACCCAAATCGAATCACAAATGTAATAGATATGGTATCGAAGAAGTGTGTCCGCTAGAGGTGGCGAACCTCAATGGCCCGGCGCGGCTCCTGTTTTAGTCATGTCAGGGGTCATCCAATATCGTTCTCTTTCTTCAGTCAACGCGTTCACCAAACCATCCACTTCATTTTGGATCAACACTCCACGCATACTAGTTATTAAAGTGGTTTTCGGTATCGACAGAGAGTATGTCCATATCCGATCCCGGTCTCTTTAATAACTACGTATTATTACACCGATGGCTCTTTTACATTTTAACTCGATTCATAATTGATATCAAAATATCATATTCGCTTCAAAAATCAAATCCATTTCAAATATCATCATATCTATTCAAAATGTAAGATTCCGTTTCAAAAATCATTTTTCGCCTCAATATCTCATTTCAATTTCAAAATCATTTCGAATTTCAATTTAGGTTGCAACTTCATTTAACCCAATTCGTATTTAAATTCGAGATTTAAATATAAACAATTCACCTTATTGACCAGCTTGAAAATTTTAGAAAATAGTTTTAAGTAATTTAAAAGTAGTTTAAATAATTAAAATAGTTAAAATAGTTTAATAGAAAATATTTAAATAGTTTAATCGAAAATAATTTGAATATAAAAAATGGTTTATATAGTAAAACAGTTTGAAAATCAAAATAATTTCAATATTTAAAGAATATAGATTTTAAATCAATTATACTAAAATATTCATTTAAACAAATTCCAAAGTCAAACCGGTCAACTTCCCAATTTCCTACCCAAATCAATTTCAATGTCCATTTCGATTTAATTGATTCAATTCCGATTTCAACTCGAATAAATTTTGATTCCATATAAATTTCGAATTCAATAAACCAAATTCCGTTCACTTTAAATTTCCAATTTCAAATTAATTTCCAATTCCAAATTAATTCCCAATCCCAAATGAATTTAAATTTCAATTCCAAATTAATTTAAATTCCAATTTCAATTCCAAATCCAATTTCAAAATATCGATTTAAACATTAAATCAAATTTTCTTTTAATAACAAATTTTTGAATCCAAGTTTCAATTCTAACTTCAATCCTGAAATATCATTTCATATAACTTTTCTTAGAAATATTCAAAGTTCGAATAAAAGTTAAATCTTTAAACAAATCAATTTTCGACATTCAATCATATTCAATTTTCAAATTTCAAAGTCTCAACTTAATTATTTAACAAAATTCCTTTAACCAAAATTCATTTCAACATTCCAAACTCAATTTTTCGATGAATTCAATTTCTATAAATCGATTTTTATTTATAACTTTTATATCAAAACATTTAAATAAATTTCAACGACGATTTCAAAAATTATTAATTTAGCCAAATTCAGTGTCCGTATATAATTTTCTATCCTATGGCCAAGTGATTATTTATTTCAATTAAATGTCAGGGATGAACGTATGTCACTTAAATTATATCACAGTGTCATGTGTATGCATAACAGTATATATATAAGCAAATAAACATCCAAACATTCAAACATCAACCAATGACATCCATCACAATACATCATCCAATAGTCAATACAATTCATGGCAGTTTCATAGTTATCAATGTCAGGTAATTTAATCGCAACTCAATTTCAATTTCAATTTAACTGTCAATTTCATTTTTCAATGGTTGATTCAGATAACAAGCTATATGACAATTAATTTATATCTAACAACGACAAATAAAATCATAACACTTCATAATGTCAATTCAACTAGCATAAAGATATTCAGTACGTTGTGAGCGTTATAAAACACTCACCTTGATTTTACGATTTTAAATCAAATCGAACGGCGTTCGATTTAACTCAAAATTTTCTATAGCTCCAAATGATTCCAATCTAGTTGCATCGCGTAGAGCTCGTCCATACGATTCCAACGCAAAAAGTTTCGCGCGTTTTCGACCTCGTATGAAAAAGTTATGAATTTTAGAAGTTACACGATTTTATATATTCATAAATTTACAACATAATTTAATTTTTTCACAACCTAGATCAATCTAAGCCGTGAGATCCATCACCCTGCAATCCAGCCCGTCCCTTGCTTCTCCCCCAAACTCACGTTCGCATGCTCCAGGAAATCACGCACGAAGACAACCCAAAGCCGCCTCTCCTTCATGAATTTCGCACCCCACCACATCGACTTCTAGGACGATCAGGATACACCATATCGAAGGCCTCGGCGAGAGCTACCTTCAGCTATAATAGGGTGGAGCTCGGCCATCTCAGCTGCACGCAAAACGAGGGCAAACACGGAACTTTAAATGCAAATTCCCGTTGATCCGATGCTCCGATTTTGATCATCTCCGTATGGATTTGAAGAGCTCGCCGAGATCTACAACTTTGCTTTTGGAATTTTTCGATTTCGTTGAACGGATTGAGAGATATTAAGGGAAGAAGATGGTGAAATTTTGGCCTTCGAATTTTCAAGTGGCGGCTGGCAATATTAGGGTTAGGGTTTTGCTAATGAAATGATAAAGGGGTCCTTTTATAGACATTTACCGAAAATCACTATTCACTCGATTTTCCGAACTCCGATTTACGCGCGGTGACCGGCGTTTCTAGGGTTTATCCCACGTTCCGGACACAATGGAATAGGTTTCGGAACCTAATTCGATCGTATGTGTGAGTTATGGCAATAAACGATCGATTTAAATTAAACCGATTTAAACCGATTTCGATGCGTTTTAATTCGTACCGGACAAACGGTAAATCCAAAAATTATGAAATTTGAAACCTTACAATAATATCCCATTACGGATCCGATGAAACTGGTTTCGTCGAAATTCGAGACTTTTTGAAAAATGACTATTTTTAACTCGACGATTTATAAATTAAAATAACTCGATGCGTTTCGAGCTGCCACGGTCAAACCGTAATTCCGATTGATACGAAAATTGAAATCCGGTAATAACTAACTATTACGGACCCAATGGAACTTGTTTCGTTCAATTCTGAGACTGTTCAAAAATTAGCTATTTTACAATCGATAATTAAATATTAAAATATTCAATTTTCGCAAATTAACTCAAAAATTAATTTTAAAAGTTCTATAACATTCTTATAACTCCAATATGATAAGATAAAATTTTACAAATCATTTTCAATCATATTCAACTCGATTTTCAATTATTTCTGAAATTTAACTTATTAAATTATCGATTTAATTGCCTAATTAAATCCAATATTCGAAAAATAAATTATTCGACTGTTTAATTCCAATATAAAATTCCCAATTTTAAATTATTAACTTTTAAATCAAATTTCAATTGTTCACAAATCCTATTTTTAAATTTCACAGTAATTAACAATCTTTTACAATGCAGTTTTCCATTATAAATCCAATATAAAAGATTATATTAGATTCAGCCTTCAATTATATTGTAATTCAAATTCAAGTTATTTAATTCCAAATGAATTCTTTTATTTCGATTTACACTTTCATTATTGAATCAACCATTTACTTATACATTATTATCAATGGTTTATAATTCATTTACTTCCATTTTCTACAGTTATCATCTTATTTAAATTCACAGTAATATTAAATTACATTCATTTACGTTGATTTCAATATTATAACTTCAATATTAAATGTAACATTTTATTTATTTCGTTGTTTAAAATCAAATTCAATTCATTTCAATTACTTGTTACATTCAAATTTAAATCTTTACTTACGTTCAATTACAAGTTAACATCTTTATCGAATTACAGTTTCAGTCATTATCTGCTTTCAATCAACTATAATATTAAGTTACATTTATTTATATTAGTTTCAATAACATAAACTTCCATTATTAAATCTACCATTTTAATTATTCTTTGTTTACAATCATAACCAATTTGGTTTACAATCAAATTCAATCCATTATTTACATTCACTACAAGTTAACATCCGTATTTAATTTACAAATAAGTTATTTCAGAATTCAGTTTTGTATTTTAACTTGTAATTTACATTTAACAACACAAAATTTTATTTCCTTCGGATTTTTATCCAAAATTTTCATTTTAATTCGTATTTTTAAAGTGTTAAAAATACGGGTCGTTACAACATTTGTCCGACCAAATGTATTTAACACCTTTCTTTGTTAAGCCAGTAAGAGGCATGGCAATCTTAGAAAAGTCTTTTATAAAACGGCGGTAATAACCTGCCAATCCGAGAAAGCTACGGATTTCAGTCACGCTCTCCGGTCTCTTTCAATTATGAATCGCTTCAATCTTTGAAGGATCCACTGATATTTCGGATTCGGAAATAATATGACCGAGAAACTTCACACTAGATTGCCAAAAATGACATTTAGAAAATTTTGCCTTTAATTGATTACTCCTAAGAGTTTCCAATACAATTCGAAGATGCTTTTCATGTTCCTCCTCGGTTTTAGAATACACAAGAATATCATCAATAAAGATGAGAACAAACCGATCGAGGAAATCTTTGAAGACTCGATTCATGAGGTCAACGAAGTAAGCCGGAGCATTCGTCAACCCAAATGGCATAACAAGCCATTCATAAGATCCATATCGAGTACGGAACGAAGTCAAAGGAATACTATCCTCTGCAATACGAAGCTGATGGAAACCGGTAGCCAAGTCCAATTGTGAAAAGACTCTAGCACCACTAAGTTGATCAAACAGGTCATCAATCCGAGGTAAAGGATATTTATTCTTAATAGTAAGATCATTAAGCTTGCGGTAATCGAGGCAAAGCCTAAGTGTACCATCGGACTTACTTACGAAAATAGCTGAAGCTCCCCAAGGCGAGGAACTAGAGCGAATAAGTTGCTTCGTCTCTAACTCGGATAATTGTTTGTGCATCTCTTCATTCTCCTTATTGGACATGCGATAAGGAGGACGAGTAATAGGTTGAGCTCCAGGTATAAGATTAATTTTGAACTCAATTGCTCGCTTAGGTGGTAGTCCTAAAACGGGCTCAAAGATGTCGGAAAATTCACGAACGACGCGAATAAGAGAAATGACATCCTCCTCGTCATCATTATCATCATCACGAGGATTTAAAGAATATAAAGATGCAACCAAAGCGGAATCCGAATCTTTAAGGACAATAGAAATCTGGTTAACAGATTGCGGATGACGGAGATAAATAGTCCGCTCAGGACATAGGATATGAGCTTCATAACGAGTAAGCCAATCCATACCCAAAATCATTCCAAAGCCTAAGTAACGCATGACATGCAAATCGGCTATGAAAGAAAAATCACATAAAATAATCTCCACATCTTTACAAAGTAAACTAAGAGTTGCGGATCCACCAACCGGATTCGCAATCCTTAAAGAAGTCATTAAAGCAACAACGCTTAAAGAAAAAGTATCGACAAGTTCCTTTGATATAAAAGAATGGGATGCGCCCGTATCAAAGAGAACTCTAATAGGTTGATCATGAAATAATATAATGCCATCAAGGACAGAATGAGACATACCTTGACCGCGAGATGTGTTGCCAGGGGCTTGAGCAACGTTTAACTTTCCCTCCTTTTCTTGAAGCCTAGGGCATTGGTGCATAAAATGATCTGGACTTTTACAATAGCGGCAAGAGCGGGGCTTTGAACACTTGTTCGAAAAATGACCATTAACACCACAGTTGAAGCATTTCTTATCATCAGAGGAAAAAGTCTTTGCAGCAGGAATTGCCTGCTTACCCTTTTTGTTGGGATAAGGACCCTTGAACTTGTTAGGCCTTTTCTTGTTGTTGAAGTTTGGTTTAGCAGCCACCACTTCAACATCACTGTCCTTATCAGCCTCTTCTAGACGAAGAGCTATATCAATCAGTTGATCGAAGGAAACTTCTAATTTTAAAAGTAATGGCTTCTTGAGATTCTTGTTTAAGCCATAGACGAACCTCTGGTTCTTCTTCAAGGGGGTGTTGATGTATTCAACCCCGTATTTGGACAATGACTCGAAGGATGCGACATAATCTGTCACAGAGGATGCACCTTGAACAAGGTCAATGAAACGACGAGCCAATGTCACTTTCTCTGCTTCTGGTACGAATTTTAATTCGAAGCGTTCCCGGAATTGCTCCCAGGTGAGATCCGCTTCATTAATCTCAGAAATAAGAAGTTCGTACCAATCCAATGCTCTCTCTTGGAGCATACTGGAGGCCACCTGAACACGGTGAAGATCGACAAGATTCATGCGAGAAAAGATTCTATCGCATGTTCTTAACCAAGCCTGGACCTCGATAATAGTTTCGGAACCCTTGAATGGTTTCCCACCCAAGTTGGTATAATCGTTGCACAAACGTGCAAATCCAGACTTAGGATGAGTATGTTCCTGATTAGGACCAGCTGCTTGAGCATTCTTTACTAAATCAAGAAGCTGTTGAACGGTCATAAAAACTCCATCCTGGGGAGTAACAGTAGATGGTCCAGCTCTGGGACGACCTGGTCTAGACATTCTCTTCTTTAAGAAAGAGAGAAGAGGAAAAAGGTTATTCACCAAATGAATATCAAGCAATCTTGATAGATGAAACAAGGAATCATAAAGAAAACAGGATGAACCGGTTCGAAGACTAGAACTAAATCCTGAAACACGACTCCTAAGGTGGACTTAGGACGATGATCCTTGTTAAGTTATTCTACATTGTTCCGAAGTTTGGCTCTGATACCAAGCTGTGACGCCCCACCTCTATACCCACGCTAACCAAGAACACTACGATGTAGTGCTGTCAATTAGCATGGAGAATAAGGTTATAGAGGAGCGACCATCCATGTAACTTCTTTATGCGAGCACCGATAGGTCAGATAGAATGGAATGCATATCTTTTAAGGAGGAAATCCGACATACCGATACAAACACAAAGCTATCACACGGTGGCTATATTTAATCTTCGGAAACAAACATAGAATTAATCATAACATAAATCAGTCACAGACATCCATATCACAAAGGCGGAAGAAGATATGAATAAATATATATCATATGAAAGTGTACATCAGAGTAGTGGTCAGAAAGATCCACGATAATACAAAAGAATAGCATCACGTGCTATACAAAAGAATAAGTACACTACATAGAGTCTATATCTCAAATGTGTACATCCAAAATCTACTAATCTATGTAGTTAGCCAAAAGTCAGAATAATCCTGAAGAGAAGTCAAGCAGAAGCACCTGTAACATCTCGGTCTGACCCGAGTATTATTTATAAGAAAATAATAAACGGATCAGTCTAGCTATAAATATCATATGATAAGGTATAGGATAAATAATATGGCATGAACATGTAACAACCCTAACGGCATACTACTATAAGTATGTAAATGATAATCAACAAAAGATCAATCAATATCACAAGAATCTTCTCAAAGATAAGATAGGGTATCATACCCTAAACTTGTATTCATAACAAGTCAATAACACATAAATTCACCAATGCACAAAAACTGATATCATATCAATGAAAATCATGAAAATTGGTGAAGCATAAATTCCATAAATCATCACAAGAAATCCAGAAAACACATAAAAGGGGGAAGGCCTAACACATGAATGGGAGCATGAAAACTCACCTACGCGTATCACACAGGAATGAGAAGCTATCTCATGGAAGCTATCCATTAAATTTCCACACAGAAATGGCCCGAAGACCATGGGGTGCTACCCCATATATGTGATGGCGAAACATCACAAAAGCGGGGTTTAGTCTCCCTCGCAGACAAAGAGACATCGCTCAATCGCTAGTCTAAATCACAAAAATGATCGTCATGATCATAAGGAAGTGTCAGTCACACCAAGCTAGTAAATATATGAGTTTAGCTTCATGTCCCATAACCACTTGCTTAACTTAAATATTTACGAACAAGCTGTAAATCTTCACTAGAAAATTGTCACAAAAAGGGTTCTATCGAACAAGTCCAAGAGCTAACCGACGAAGTGAACGTAAGCGTTTCATACCACTCGTTTTACTAAGTCGTTTAATTCGATTTCTCATCCGAGTGAAGTAAAGGCTTGTATATATTAGTAGGTGAGAAAACGGTTTGAGAAAATGAACTTTTGATATTTAAAATAGTGTTGAAATCGCTTTGATGAAAGAGCTTTGATATTTACTACTAGTATTGAAACCTTCATGTTTTTAAAGTGACAGGTCACCAAACGATTGCTGAAACAAATCGAATCACATAAATTCAAGTTCGAAGACGTGAGTAAAGTCCATGGAAATCAGCTCAAATGCATCCAAGTAGAAAATAGGAGGTGCGGCCTAACATGTGAGCGACTTAAGCAAATATAGGTCGAACGACCTATAAGTGAAGCAAACCAAGCTGCTACGCGACTTAACAGGATGTCTCGACCTAACAAAGCCAAGATAAAAAGGTACGCGACCTAACAGTCTCGAGCTAAGAAATCGCAAGCAGGTCAAACGACCTAGCGACCTAAAAGTGTTCGCGAGCTAGCCTTAAACAAGGTCAAACGACCTAGTAGAAAACAAGGTCTAACGACCTAACGACCTAAAGAGTCGAGCGATCTAGCGGCACAGTGCCAAGCGACCAAGGGATAACTCGCGAGCGACCTAACGAAGTACAAAGGCGAGCGGCATAAGGTCAGCCGACTTAACAAAATCGCGACCTAACTTAAATGGTCCAACGACCTAACTCGAACGACCTAATGGGTCGAACGACTTAACTGGAGATTAGGTCGGAGACGACCTACGAGATATACTGGCCGACCTAACTCGAACGACTTAGTGGGTCGAACGACTTAACTGGAGATTAGGTCGGAGATGACCTACAAGATATACTGGCCGACCTAACTCGAACGACTTAGTGGGTTCGAACTAACGACCTACGACTTAACAGAGTCGAGCGACCTAAAGGAAGTAAGGTCCAACGACCTAAAGGAGGAAGCAACCTAACGACAAAGTGCTTCCGAGGAATACTAGGTCGGAGACGACCTACGAGTTAACACACGAACGACCTAAGCCGAGAGATGATAGGTCGGAAGCGACCTACGACTTAGCGCCGCGCGACCTAATGATTCCAAAGCGAATTCTTAAGGCTGGAACGACCTATCCCTGTGCGACTTTTCAACGCAGCGACCTAACGTCTTAACCCGCGTACGACCTAGCGAAGGCCAGAACGACCTAGTGCCAGAAAATCACCAAAATACCAAAAATTGAAGTTTTTTTTGCCAATCCAATCCAAACCAAATGCAGATATTCATATAAATGCAATATGGGATCATTCCCCACAGCCCAATGACATCTATAGGCAAGATGTGAGATCAAAAATCTCACATTTTCACTAAAATGGATGAAGATGGAGATTGAAAGCAAGGAGAAGCAATCCAAAGCTTGAATCCACTATCTTCTACTTGAATTCGGGGTTGAATCTCGGATTTGCAATAGAGTTTGAGTTTGGAGTTTTAATTTCCACTTCCCACCACCATTGTTGATAAATCTTGAATGTTAAAACAAATGGTGAATGAAGTGAGGAAGAGGGTTGGGCTGAACTAAAGAAGGTGCAGTCCAAACCAAAGTCACAAGCGGGAAAAAGTAGCAAGAATTTCACTAACTCCAAACATATCGAAGTTTACACTCAAAAAGATCGCAAACGTCATTTTAAACTCAATGAAGGTGGTCTCGAGTCCTAATTTGACTGTATGCAAAAAGTAGCTTTTTGGACTAACATCAGACTAACGATAAAATATTTAATAAAATATTTAAATGATAAATTGATAAATATGCGGGTTGTTACAACATCCCGACATGGTCATACACACATGAATGCACCAAAACAGATGCAGGCATAAGCATGGAAAACCTGCTCTACATGTAGACGTGCAGAAAGCATTAGAGAATACTCTCAAACCAACACATCATAAAACAAAAAATAATGAATGCAACATATAGTCATAAGTGAAACAAGGGAACAAGCACGTCTCATTCGAGCATCAATAAGCAAGGTCAAAATGGACTCACAAAGCAGCAACTCAAAGCAAGACACGCTAACATTATGGCAAGCCAAATCAGAACCAAAACAACAATGCAAACAGGGTGTCAAAGGAATACTAGGTCAACATAGCAAAGCCCGATTGCATTAAATGGAAAATCAGTATATATCATCAAAGTAAGTATGTACATGTGCGTGTGTGTGCGCATACATATACATAGGCATCAAAAATTCAGGCACGACACCAAAAGACATGAGCAAGTCAACAAGGACAAACTAATATACATATATACACACATGTATATACATATACATACACACACACACACACATATGTACATAGTGAGTAGTCTCAAGAAACAATGCAAAACAAGATCGGATCAAGGAAAAATAAAGTGCAACAGGCAACGTAAGCATCAAGGCAAGGTCACGAACCAACAATAAACAGAACATCTCAAATGCACAAGAAACACACTCAACACAAAGAAGGACAATGCACGTGAATTTCATATAGCAGTAAGAAGAATTGATGCAACAGAGACAAATGAAAATGAATGATTCAGATTTCCAGGCAACATGTTGTCAATGACTATTCAGTTCAGAATTCAAAAGCAGTAAGAAATGAAACACGTCCAATTGTCAAGCCAAATATATCATAGTATTTTCAAGCCAAAGCTCAAGTCAATGCCATAATCAAAAAGTTAACCATCATCCAAGTATATTTGAATATATGTCAGAGGATGCGGCATATATATCAAGTAGTGACCAAGTCAGAAAACATCAAACCGCTCAATTAGAAATCAACAGCCGGAGTGTAAATGACTTAAAGTCAAGTTTGAACATTTCAATTCGAAAATATAGGAAATCGATTCCTATATATACCCATATCATCATCGGCATTGAAATCTAAGTCGAGAACGCTACAAATTGAAAAAGGCAAAAATCGCATACCAATCTATCAACATCCAATTCGACGACGAAGCAACCGAGAGGAATCAACGTAAGGAGATTGATCGATAAAACATCAAGGTAAAGATCTTTCTTCAATCAACTGAGTTTTGGAATGGCTTCGAACCAAAGCAAAAACCCTAATTTTGAGAACGAAAATAGGATCGGCAGAACCATGGAACTAAAGTGACAAACATGAGGATTTGGGCCTACGCGTCTTTATTTATTTCTTGCTGATCTAATTTTAAGTGTTAATTAAGGGTTGCTTTGTTTTATTTTTTATTGTAATTTTATTTTTAATTGTCAAACTCTAGTGTTAACTAGGTTACGAACTACGGGTCATAGTTTGAGAATTCGCAACTCAGTGGCTGAGATGTGGTAGGATTTTGAGCGTAGGGTTAGAACAATCAGGTTAGCGAGGGTCGCGAGTTTATAGGGTCTGTAAGCGTCAGATAATTTAATTCCTAGCAGAAACCCTGGGGGCAACAATTGATGCGTTTTGCCGAGCTGTGTAAACTCATGTGTCATTTTTATTTCCGCATTTACTCTGTTATTATCTATGCTGCAATTTTTATTTATCTGTGACATTTTTATAAATCCTATTCACCCCCTCTAGGGTTAATTCGATACTACAATCATTCCTTCAACAACCAAACCAGAAAGTCATAATCCATCTCCTCCACCACCATGACCATTGTGACACATCCACTATCCTTTATGGGTAGCTACACCGGCTATCATGGCACGCCCACCAATCCTTGTTTCCCTTTTCACTAAGGTCGTTTCAAAAGTGCAAAACCTCAATTCATGGAGTTTTGAGTTTGAAAAAATAAATAGATTTTCTATATTTGTGTAAAATTTTGTCACTGAAGTTAAAAAGCTTATTGTTCTAAGGCTAAATTTTGTTTAAAGCCTGTTAAGCATATTCTCATGTTTATTAAATAGATTACAGTATTAAAATCTGCTTACCATGCACCGAACAATTAGACAAACTAGTATACACTAAAGATTACTTAGCATACAACATATCTTTACAAAATTACGCCTTACTTCACCTTTAATTATCGTCCCCCTTTCAAACTTTCATCCATTCACACAAACATTAAGAAATTTTCAAAACTAAATCAAATATAAATTCAATAAAAAATATATAGTATTCTTTATGTCTAAATAATTTATTTTCAACAAAACTGATTTAAAATTGTCAAAAATGTGGTTATATTAGTTTTAGATCGTAATGGTTAGACCTATATTAGTTGGTACATGATTTCTAATAATAATAATATTATTATTGTTTTTGGTAAGATTTGAGTTTGATAGAATTTGTCTTGCAACATTTAGCCCATGCATTGCGAGTGTTAACATGCCCACTTATTTTTGGTACCACCTTCACTTCTTCCAAGTTCCAACCTAAAAGACACATAATCATCTCTCAAAATCCCCAAATACAGCTTTCATTTTCCACAGCAATGGATTCGTATTCATACCATCACCAGCAAAATCAACCACCGCCATCTGCTTCATATTACAACCACGCGCCTCCTCCGCCTCCTCCTCAACAGCCTTATAATTACGCTTATCCTCCTCAACCATATAACTATCCACCACCGCCTCCTCCTCATCCTCAACAGTACGCTCCTCCTCCTCCGCCGCCACTTCACCACATCCAATACCCTCCTTCGGCTCGATCTCATTTTCCACCTCCACATCTTCCGCCGTCTGGGGCTCCGACAGCCTACTCTCATCCTCCGCCACCCGATCAGGTCGGTAAATATTTATTTATGTAATTAATTTTATCTCATTACTTTGTATTAGATTGTTATCTTGTTATATATAAGAACAATGGATAGTTGATTGATCTATTATTACTTTATTGAATTTAATTTAGGGTTTAGTGTGTTAAGTGTATTTTTTGCTGAAGTTAATCGTTATGTCTCAGCTTTTCGTGCATCAAAGCGATGTAAAAAAATGAACTTAAACTGCTTTGTTCATGAAATGTTCTTGTATGTGTGTGTGTGTGTGAGAGATTTTCCTGGATGTAGCTATTTGCAGGGTTTAGTGTAGATTTGAATTTGGGATGTGTATGGACTATGGATACCTTTTTTTTATATACATTAATACATATACTTGAATAGTAATATTTCATCCAAGTATTTTTTACTTGTCTACAATTCATGCTTATATATTCTCTCACTGGCTGATATGCTTGCAGTGGGGTAATGCGTCATGGCAAAGACATCATGGATGGGATTATTCAGGTATCATTTAATAATTTTTTTCAATATATAACCTCCATTTGGATATTCAAAATTTACTTATGCTTTTGGATCAAGCTTAGGAATATTCTATCCGTTTAATCTTCCTCCTTCTAGTTTGGACTGAATGGAAGATCTTATGCATGCATATTTTTTTAAAGAATACATCATAATTTCATCATTTATTATTATGTCAACCCAATAAATTGAAGTAAATTCATTTTTAGTTATTTTTGCCTGTGCCATCTCTAAGCCTAAATCCCTTAATTTTTATCATGTATCTGTTATCATTAAAGTATTGTGGTCATGCATATCCCATAAATGTTTATTTCATGTTTTGACAGAAAGGAATGATCCCTATAATAACAAAGAAGATTGGGCTTCTAAAGCTAAAGAATGGGCAACCACCAAAGTTGGGACTGAGACGGTTCATGCACATTCGCATTTTGCACCGGTAGATGATAACAGATATACCTACCACAATCAGTTTCAGCAACCAAACCAGCAATTAAGTAATCAGCAGCTGCATGCCATGGATCCACTCAACCAAGCAACTTACACACATGGTGCTGGGCCTTACGCCGCAGGTTATAATGGAGGAGATGAAACTATCAAAGCAAAAGCTAGTGATGTAGCGCCTTCTCAGAAAAATTATGGATCTACAACTTCATCTGTTTATGAGCAGGAGGTATCATATAGTTATTCTTCTGCCCCAGGTACCATATTTACGTTTTGATTCTGGTATGCATCTTTGCAAAAGAGTCCATTTATATCCTTTGTGATACTTTATCTAAATGGCCTTATGTCATTGTGTCAAACCCAACTATTGTCTTATGCACTGATTAGCATATTCACTGTTCAATTTTGTTCAAGCAAAATTATCACAGATCCTGCTAGGCATTGCCTATGCTTTTTTTTATAGGAATGGTGTGTGTGAGTGCTTAATAATGTCGCAATGCTTCACTACATCTTCTGTAGTGCTTTTCATGGGCATATTGTAATTTGTGTGTAAATGTCAGCTCATAGCTCCCAGTTCCAAACACAACAACATAGAAGTATTTGTTTTGGAATTTTGGCTTGCACTATGCTTGTGTTGTATACGAGCATGTAAATTTCACCCTTAAACATGCAAAGCGCTAAGCGGCTAATACCGTTATAGGTTGCTTAATGATCACATTTTGATATGCGATATCTAATAATATAAGGGTAATATTAAAAAATACTGGACATGTTATAATATCGGCATCGGTTATGTATTGGCCAAGTATTGCAAAATGTTTTTATCCCTAAATATGCAAAATCCTAAGTAGTTAATACCATTATCCAATCAAGTATAACTAGTGATATTTAATAATATTAAGGTGCTATCATAAAATAATAGACATGCTATAATGTTGGTATCAGCTATATATTGTTTGAAACATTTAGAAACAATGTTTCAAATCTTTGATTTTGGTTGCTTCTCATTTCGAGATTTTCATATATGACATTTTATAGATGAGATTTTGACCATGATAAATGTATCTTGAATGTACATCTCGGATTGATATATCAGATGTTAAAGTACATATTGATCTATCTCAGAGTAACTAATGAATATGAAATTAGCATATTTAATGATCTTACCGACAATCACTATCTGAGAAAACAGGAATAAGAATTATATAATATATACTTCAGTTGCATAAAAAGATAATTGTGCACTAGAAGCATTATTGATCAATTAAAATTTAATTAATGGATAAAAATAAAGATAACCATACATACATAATAAGAGATAATATATTTAATTAATGGATAAAAATAAAGATAACCATACATACATAATAAGAGATAATATATGACGAGTCGATAATTGTTTTCATCATTTACAACACTGGAACATAAAATTTTAGTTTGTCGTTACCTATAATTTTCAATATATATGTATATATATATAACATATATAACTATCGATATTTTTCTATTTTTCCGAGGAATGAAGTTTTAACACCGAAATATCGGATACATTTCAGTTGATATTTCACTGTCCAGATCATAATTGAATTTTCAAAAATTTAACGATCAAAGTCAGATGTTTGATATTTCGTTGACTTTTTGGAAGTGAACTACATCGGAAAAATGGATGACAATGAAATGAAATCTCAGTGACTACCTTGAAAACATATCACATTCGAATTTTTAATTTATTATTTTAGAATATGAGAGATCTAATGGAAGTGAATGAAAAAGATAAAACATCCGTGTTATTCATACATCTACAATAAATACTCATTTTTGTGATATGTTTTTTCTAAAGGAAAATAAAAAACACAACATTATTATAATTATAATTATTATATTACCACAATTCATACTTTCATTATTGGTTCCTGATTCTATATGTGCATTTCTAATCACAGTATGAAAGTGATCCGAAATGTGGTACACATGCATGAAACAATTTGAAATATCTAAAACGCCGATTCCAACAATGCAAAACATCGATTTTGACAACTTAAAAAGAGTTATGTTAACATGCATTGAGTAATTATGATTATTTATGGAAATTTCAGTAAATAGTGAAAAATACTTAAGAAATCCCAACAACATAAAACTTTGAGGTTCGTGCAACAAAGAGGGTCATCATATAGCATGGACAAAGGAAAAATACTGTAATTTTGGTTATTTTATTTTGCTTATAACTACTAAAATCTTAGAAGTCAACAATTGAAATAGGAAGATTATTTTTTGAATCTTGCCCATTTCAGTTGAGATCTCGATCAAGGTCTCATTCTTGTGTCGGCACGAAGCGAACAAATTTTTCGATGAGATCTCAATTAAATCTTGTCTCGCTCACTATATAGAATCTTAATGGAGATCTTGATAGAAATCACATCATCCTTGACGTGTTTTAAGTGGGACAAATTAGTTACCAAATTCAATTATTATTTGCACTAGTTCTTTGTTTTAACACCATATACTTTTCTCCACATAAAGTAAAAGTGTTTCTTTTTTTTGATTTTGATCTCTTTATTCATATAATTGTCAAACACAAAATCAATTGTGGTACATCCATTTACCAAATTCAAACTACTAATCTTCTTTCTTTATCAAAACCGCTGCCATCATCGAATCACAACTTGCATGTAACATTTAAATAGAAACAAGTTTTCCTTTATTTCAAATTTTATACAGAATAGAACTATAGCGTATCTTATGCTGAGGGAATTAGGGAAAATGACAAACTTTGAAAAAAATTTAGGCTGAAGGACATCAAGTTCTATTTTTAGGTTAAAGGACAAATGCTAGTTATAATTAGCATTATATTCAACTTTTACACTATACAAAATGCTAGTTATATCTAGCATTATATTCAGTTTTACACTATATAAAATGCTAGTTATAACTAGCATTGTCCTTCAGTCTAAAAAACAAACTTGGTGTCCTTCGGCCTAATTTTTTTCTAAGTTTGTCCTTGTGCCTATTTTTCTGTCTTATACTTGCCGCGAGTTTTTGATTTGGTATAGGCATTTAACTTTTTTAGTTCTTACTTTATATAATTCAAAGCCTCATGTAATGTGCATATATTATCTTTTTATGTGCGTTCCATTGAAAATTGGAACAATTATTGAAATTGATTTACTTATTAAACATGACTTTGTAGCCTATGGTATAAACAATTTGTATTATTAGTTTATTATTTTATTTAGTTGATGTAAGAGACAATACAAAAATGTGATTTAAACTAGAAAATAATAACATGTATTGCGGGTTTAACATTTTGTTTAGTAAAGATAAAAAGTGCATAAATATGATCTTGTTTATTTAATATATCTCGCACCAAAGCACATATCAAATAAGTCAAGATTATTCTTTTTAGTTGCATTTGTAAATCAAGTTTCATTAAATATACTCCATGATAGTTATGATAGAAGTTTAGACTCCAAAAGGCTTAAAATCATCACTTAATTCAGTTAATAATCAATTTTGATTATTATTTGAGAATTGAACGAAATCATAGTTGTGAAGTATCAGTCAATCTATGCCGAAATAAATAACATATCAAGATACTTTTTTGAAGTTACAATTCAACAAAATTAAGATGAAATGAGGGATAAAAGTAAAATTAAACATATACGCAAAAGCTCAAGCAATATGAAAAGAAAAATCAATGTTTTTACACGTATATGTTTAATTTAATAACCTATATAAGCAAAATTCTTATCATACAAACATGCATAATCGTTGAAATGTGAGTTAGAATTCATTTTGAATTCGTGAAGCACAATTTACATTTATTTCAATTAAAATTTAAACTTTGTGTTGCATTTTAAAGCCTGCTTTGAAAATCTCGATTTGGTGTATGAAATTCTCAAAACGAGGAATGATTTATGAGATATTAAGCCCATGAATGTTGGCTTGCAAAAATTGATTGTTTCGTAAATTTTTAGCTTCAATTGTATAAGCATAACATTTTTGCTAATTATAACAATCATTTTGCTCGATTTTGTCCATGTGTCAATTTTTTCAATTTGCTAACTTATCCCACATGTAATACTCGTCAAATCCCTTTCAAAATCAACTTTCCAAAAAAAAGTTATTTTTGGAATTCAATAAAACAAATGACATGAACAAAAACTTATTAAATTCCAAAACGGTTAACAAACCGGCTTAGATGTTGCATAAAAGCAAACAATATAATACAACACATAAATCTATACATAAATAAGAATTGAAAGATATCTCAGATCTTTCGATGTTCAAATAAGATTACAGTTTAATCGAATAGATTTGACTCTGCAAACATAGTCGTATAATTGATCAAAAGACATATTTTGATTCTTTGAATGAAAAAACACAATTTATCATAGACGTTCTTCTTTTAATATATATTTGGATGCTTTCATTTTTAGTCTCTTCGTAGTCCTATAACATTCATAGTTGGATTTGATAAATTACTGGATGAATTAGATGATGAATTAAGAAAAAGAATAACAAATAGGAATGAGAATATTATCGACTCCATCCATCAATTTGTGAAAATCCAATGATGAATATTATGGTGCTACAAATGAACTAAAAACGAATGGATTATGGATCCCTTCTCTTCCTCTTTCCACGAACATATCCAAAAAACCAAACTTTATTTGTAAATTCTAAGAAAGTATGAACCGTTCCCTCGACACATACTTCAAATAATTTACATCAATACTATAGCTCGAACCCTTAACCTCGCCGACATTCTCGACCAACCTCATTGCCTGGGGGAGAGAAGGGGGGGAGGGAGGGGTAGGGGGAGGGAGGGAGGGAGAGTCTACACACACATAAGCACATCTAAATTCCCAAGGTAAATCATTCTCTTTTCTTTGCTTCATTTATTTTCTTGTAGTAAATTATTCTCATAATACTAATATTGTAAAAGCTTTACTTTGATCAAATATAATTTTTATGAAAGGTTGAACGGTTACATAACCATGTTTGCATACACTTCCGGATAGTGTGTTTTGAAGAAGAAGATTATATGCACTTTAGATCAGTTGAAGAATATACCGTATTTAAACTTCAATTTTAAGATGATGTTGTCAATTTTGATCTCATATTCTCTTGCATTCTACTCTTTGCTCCAATTGTATGTAAATACAAAAATTTATAATTTCTATAATAAAAACTTAAATGCTGGTAACATTTCGGGGTCGTGGGACCGTAAATCACCATAATCAATTGGAATTGTATTATGAATTTGAGCATCAAAGTTTACCATATTATAAATTGAACATCATGTTCACACACACATACATATATATGTTTTTCGTTTCATATATCCAAAGTAATTTTGAATAATGAAACGAAGAACATCATTTGTACAACCATCAAAAAGTAGGCACGCACGAAAATCAACTCTTACAAGGCTTAATAAATGCCAAACTTTATATAAGATCAATATCACAAACTAGTAAAGTGTAAGAAGCAACCAACATCTTAGTTTATGTCTTTTGAGTAATTTTAGTTACATTCAAATTGAGATTATAGTTGTAGAGGCTCGATCAATCGATTATTGCACTCAAGATAAATGATGTAACGATGTATCGTGGAGCAAACGAGGTGGATTTGATGTGGAGCAAACGAGGACATTCTCAGGAGCCAAGAGACTGAGGCGTTGATCAAATCGAGCAGATTATTCTTATAGTTAACAAAGATGTTATAACCTACAACAATTAAGCCAAGGACCTTAAGCTCAAGTGATTAGAGGTGTGACGCTCTAGACAAATGTTGTAGAGGTCATAAGTTCGAGCCTCTGAGACATCATCATAATGAGTTCTCTGCTTGAATAAGGTATCACTATTGTTATATAAAAAAAACTTAGCAACAATTAAAGCTATTTTTTTAACAAAACATTTAATTTTGTAGCCTAAAAAATAAAAATAAAATAATAAAATTAACGTGGCAGTACAAAGAAGGTTCGGGAGATAGGAACCCCTAGGCGTGGATGCAACGTCCACATGAATGGTATTTGATCTGATTGGACATTTTGTAGAGGTTTAGGAAGTCTAGAAGCAACGCCTACTATTAGGGTGTGGGGAAGTACCCATTGAAAAAACGGTAAATGTTTGTTGGTGTCAGTTGTCATTTTCACAAATTACAAATATTTATTATTATTTGATTACAAAAATATCGCTTTTTAACATTTATTATTAATTTGAATATCAGTTTTAACATTTTCTTTTTCTAAGTTATGGCATGCAATGCGTCCAGTAGTAAAACCGGCATCCGACACCAATGCACCAAATTTGCTCCTCCAAATGAACAGAGTATTTGCTGGTTCAGAAGGCCGACTCATTGGCTGCATCTGCTCGCTTCTGATGTTTCGGATGCTGTAAATGAATTGAAAAAGGCTGCGAATAGACCTTATATTTTATGTAGATTACATATGTCCTACACCAGTGTTAGTATGATAAAGTGTCAGCATACTTCTTAGCAATGAATGTATAAACCTTCTGCACTATTTATTTTTGGTAAAGTGGCGTTAATTGGTTTAGTGTAATAATCCACTAGGAAACTTTACTAAAGATTTAATTATCTTATTCCCCATGACATGAAAATAACTTGGTTTCTAACTTGGGGCAAGTCAATTGTTCAGGATGGTTTTTAGATTAATCCGTTGAAACATCCACAAATCAACACCTGTACGGACTTTCGAAGGAACATAAACAAAGCCATTTCTCATGATTTCTTCTTTAGTCACCTGACATTATTGTGTTATAGCAGGTCATCAAGATTCTATGCATCAAACTCAAAGCTCACATGTTCCAATGCCTGCACATTTTCCTGTAATTCAAGAGTCGTTTCACTCACAGTCTTTACCTCCACCAGCGATCGTAGGTGAACAACCACACTTGTCAAATCATGGCCCTGCCGGTTTCATGCCAGATGTGTGTGACCGACCTCTGGATTTTGTAGGCACACATAAGCCAGAATATGAACCACGTCGGAATGCTGATTTTGCTCCCATGTCATCTTCTTCTCACACTTGGACTCCTCAAATTCCTTTAGGACCAGCTGCCCCAGTAATGGTTCTTTAACAGAAATTGGTAGATAATGGTTTCTAATTATATGGTTCTTCTATATAAACTAATTTTTTCTTTTTTTAGTTTGATCCTGCTTATGTACCACAAGCTTCTATTCCTATGCATGCCCCCAACTTTCAGTCTAGCATGCCGCCAGTCAGTGTAGCATCGTCTTACGCTTTTAACGCAGATCCTAGTGTCAACATGAATTTTTCTGAGCGTCCCAAAAAAGTAATTTTACATGACCACAATCTCTTTATATTATTTATATCCTCTCTTAAATGCTATGGTTCACCTTTGTAAAATGTAGGCAACTGTACCTAACTGGCTCAGAGAAGAAATTATAAAAAATAAACCTGTAATTCCAAGCATGGCATCAGCTCTGCCAGCTGAAAATTCTATAAACTCTGTTGGATCAGAAAATGGTGATAATTCTATGAAAAGAGTTGATCAGGGTGATAACAAGAGTATCGATTCGATCAAGTCTACTGAAGAAGAAGATGATGAAGAGGTATTTTTCCTTAATATGGCCATTTTTACCTTAGCCATGATAGCATAAAGATTGGTAGCAGTTGCCTGTCTCTGTCACAAGGTTTTGGCATAGTCCATCTTTTATTATCATATATATATGATGCAAACTATTGCTTATTTACTGTTACATTGTATGCTATGAATGATGGATGGAATCAGTATGTCTAAATGCAACTTAATCAACTCTTGGTTACTAACTCGTCTATGCCAAAATATTATATTGGATGGTGCTGTACTTGTGGTGTTTGCTTGTTTTTTTGATTTTTTTAGTTTAACTGTTGCCCTTTTACCCAACTTTATGTAAAAGGTTTACATTACATCGTGCACCCGTCTTTGTATGATTTGCTGATAGGATATTTCTAATATCATACACTATCATATCTGTGCAAATTATTCGCAAAATTAACATTCAAATTTAATCGCACTTGATTTTCTTATATAATGGGTGCCTTTGATTATGACATAGGAGGATGTGGAAGCAGCAAGAACTGCAGCACTCAACCAGGAAATCAAGCGAGTGTTAACTGAAATTCTTTTGAAGGTTTGACTGATCCACTTATGTATTTATCTGGTAGTTTTTGCGGATGTATTAAGATGCCACTGTTAACAGGTCACAGATGAACTTTTTGATGAGATTGCTACAAAAGTTCTTGATGAAGAGCAGCAAACCATCGGTAATACACTGGGGTCAATTGAATTTTTTTCTCACTTAACCTTGAAGTCTAAAATTTTGCAAATGATTTCCTTGAAGTGAAAAATAAACACCAGAACTATTAACATATTCACATTTTGATGGAATAACAACAAAACAAGAGCTTGAATAAACAAGTATCTAACTGAAGAAAATGAGTAATAGATTCTAACCGAAAAATGCATACGGCAAAGAAATTCGAAACTTCTAATTTTTTATGTGATATATCTCAATTCATAGAAATCATGTCTTTTTCTTCCTTATCTTCATTCAAATATTATTTTTCTGGTTTTGTCACACATCCAATAATACATTTAATATTTGTACCTTTGTAGCATTAATGTTACGCTAATGCTTTATTTTAATGATTGTTTAGTGCAATAAAATAGAATTGTTATGGTGTTACTTTCTAATATCATACATTCAGTTAGACCACATTCATGTTGGGGTAGTTATTTCTCCTAATCTTTTTTTTGGAATTTATTCTCCTAACCTTTTTTAGCTAGATGTTTTAATATTAATTTTTGCATTCTCATGAATATTTGAACTAGAGTATCCTAAATTTTCATACATGAGTATTTGGTACATGCAGTGTGCGCGCGCGTGTGATTGAAAAATAAACATGAAGTATTAATGTTTAAAAATAAATTAACCGAGCACATATTTTTTACATTACATCCTTGCAAAGATTATTGTCAAATCCTAACATTAATAACTTGCGTTGATTAATTTTATTTGACATTAATGCGAAAATAAAAGTGTATTATATGATGCATAATTTATAACAAAGTTAAACCTTACGATAATTAAACATCCCAGAACTTCTAAAGTAAATTTATTAATTTTAATTTTAAAATACTCAAAATTCAAAATTCAACTTTCTAAAAATTTCATAGATTCGTATTTGAAAGAATATTAATCCAAAATTAAAGTAAACGATTGTTTTAAAACTTTTTACGATAACAAAATTATAATTTTCTAAAGCAATGAATTAATAATTTTTTTAACAACATGATGCTTTTCAAAAATAGCAATTTTTTTGTATGAATTCATTTTTTTAAAAGTATTCATAAGAAATTAGGCAAATTAAAGATTTGATATTCTAACAGTTATTCTTCAACAAAATTGAAAGTTTGACTTTATTTTTAGTTATCTCTTCAGACGTAAACTATTTAGAACTATATGAAAAAAATGAAAATTTTCCTATACTTGGTAATTTGTTGAAAGGGTCAGTATGATCTTGTTTAAATTTTTCTAACATTGGTCTAAATTTAATAAAAAATTTAGTATGCTAAAACTTCTTTAAATTAAACTAATTTCCATGTGAAAAAAATGGTACATAAACTCTACAAATTTAATTTGTGATTTTTTTAGATTCTTATCCTTGGGTTATTTTCTTTCAAAATATGAAACCTTTTCATGATGACAATCCGAGAGGATTCTCGGTGCTTTAAGTTTATATATAAATATCGTGACACTAAAGATATCACAACTATGTAGTAAAGATATATGTCAGCGTTTGAATTCTCATATGTGCTTGGCCTAATTTCTACTCGGTGAATTCAAGATTATTTTTAAGAGGGGTCATAAAACAAACAACAAAAATTATCCATAGAGAAATTATATCGATTAATCAAAGTTTGTCTCAGTTGTTAAAAAAAAAACCAATCAAAAAGTTACTTTGACAACTAATTTCAATTGTAATATGGCAAGCAGTGCAAGCGTAGCGTTAGAGCATCGGTGAGGTAGTTTTGCATGGTAAGAATGTCAGCAGTAATCGGATTTATTTGAAAATAATTAGAGTCTACTTTTTTTTTAGGATATAGCAGATGGCTTTAATACTTTGTAGATTGAATACGTACTGGAAGGAGTAATGGAATTGAGAATCTAATTTTGTTGATTAACCCATGGATCTTTATAATTAGAGGAGGATCATTTTTTTGAGGTCCTCGTGCAAATTTTGAAAGATTTGAGTGTACAAACAATTGCCACAGCATCTACTAGCTCTTTAGACTATACCATATTCTTTGTAAATTTAGTTTTACAATCACTCTCTTCTTAGCAACATCGATTAATATGGTGTTAACTAAATCAACGGTACATTATCCTCTGTATATAATATATTTTGTGGTATGATATATTGCTATGATAGAGTAACATGACTTTGACCAAAGCCCTTAATACATTTCATCAATGGTCAAAGATCATATAGTATTCGTTACAAGTTTTAAACTAGTGTACTTGACAGTTATACAGATTTTGCCACTGTACATATTTTCTCAATTTAAAGTCCAAATGCAACCACTTAATTGCAAAATTTTATGGCATGACGCAATTCTTATGCCACAGTAGTCACAACAGCTTCGAGTATCTTCTTTGCATTTGTATATACGGTCTATATTGCTATTGCTCAAATGCTGATGCATATTATTGTATTTTTGAATTTTGTGAATGATCTTAATGTCTGTCTTGTAATTGCATACTAATACATTTACATTCTGTAAGTTTCACATTCATTAGCCTTTTTCCCTTTTAATTCTTATACTAGTGTTTACTTCTCAAGCTCAGGTTTGATTTAATATGAAATTCTCCTCCTCTTATGAAACTTATTATCATCTGTCTTGAGATTGACTTGTGAAGATTTCTAAAGTAACATTTTCAATTTTCATTGATTTTAAAATCCTTTAGCAATATATGTACATGCTTGCACGCACGCACATATTTATATGTATTGTGCACATATGTATATATGTGTGTATTACTTGTTATATTTGTCTTTGCTCAAACTATTTTTTCTCTCAGTTGCACTAGTCAGTTGATGTTCATGCCTATTTTCTATAATCGTTTTCAAAATATAATAAAAAGGTGAAATATTAGACTTTGTTTCTTATACAACTCATTCGGCTAAGCCAACTTATAGTTTTCAGACTCACCTTCATTGCTGCAACAATAAGTTTCAAAAGCTATCTTGTTTAGATCCGATTTTGATATTCACAATTCCATCTACCCTTAAAAGAAGCATTGTTTAGATTCTCCTTGCAGAATCCACAGTGTTAGCTAACACTAATTGTAGGCAAGTGAATAGTGTATATAGAGTTTCATGTTCCAGGTATTCCTAGTGTAGTTAAAAAGAAAAAAAAGTATGATTCAACATTTAATGACTGAACTTTTTATGATGTTTCGGTTTCAATTTGACATAATTTACTGCAATTTTTTTTGCAGTAGTAGGTGAGGATAGCAGCGCTAATGGAAACCATAAGGCATCTGTTCCTACTACAACTACACAAAAGGCGTCTGCGAAAGTTCTGATTCCATATAATACAGAGTCTAGCCAAGCTGATAACGGTGAGGAGAATACAAGTACAAGCTCTCCTGGTGGAAACTTGTTAGGGTTAGCTACATATGCTTCAGATGATGAAGATGAAATTCAAAGTTCAAAAGTAGTTTCTTCAGAAAATGAAAAAAGTGTTTATCATCATCAGGAATCTAAACATGATAATAAGCAAGTAAAAGATGGAACAGATAATGGATCAGCAGTAAGAAAGGCAAACAATGTGGCAAAAACCATAATATCATCCGTTGAAAGTTTGAGTCATATTGAAAAGGCTTCGCTAGCTACTAAAAGCAATATAGATGGTACTAAAATGGATAGGGATGAACCGTTGACTAAAGATGACAACGGTAGCAACAACTCATTAAGCAGGGGTGATAAAAGATCCAGTATGGAAAAGATTAGTTGTGAAAATTCTGTAGCAAGTGATTCTGTAACTCAACTGGACAAAAATAGACCTAAAGAAAAACATGATAAAGATAAATCAAAGAAGAAAGAAGATGATAAAAAATCAGAAAGAAGGTCAAATATGAAAGAGTCTGATCATGGAAGAAGTTCTAAGCAAGGTAGTAACGGGAATGACAAGGAGGATAGAATAAAAGACAAAAGGGACAAACGTGAAGATGGTGAAAAGAAACGAGAGCGAATAAAAGACGAGAAGGAAGACCAATCTAAAAGAGCAAAGGAGTCGGCCAAATATAATCATAGAAGGTCTCTTTCACCTAGCAGCAGAGGTAAAAATAGTAAAGATAAATCTTTTAGTCGTAATAGTGCATCAGGTGATGAACCTTCTGATAATTCAAGAAAGAGGTATGAATATATATCTTATTTAGGTTTCATATATTGTTATGGCCTTCTTTGTCATGTTCAGAGCGAACTTTTCTCCATAATTGTATTAAAATTGCAGGAGTAAGCAATCCCATAATAGTAGTTTGTCACCATCACCAACAAGATCTCGAAAAAGGTATTTATTAATCTTTATAATTATATGTTAGCTCCTAAGCGAATTATATATCCAATTGGATGAGTAATATTGACATATTTTAACATATTTGCTTGGTTGGTTGCTTACCTGTTTCGGGCTTAAATAGCTCCGGTCCCCATAACCACCATAGCGGAATTTTGTAATTACTAATTACATTAGCATTTGATGTTAATCATGTAAGTTATGCTTTGTCCTTGGTTTATTCCATCTGCTGCATAAATACATCTATTTGTTTATATCACAATTTGTTCATCTTAAACTACCTGGAATATGGCAAGAATGTTTCGTATAAAATTGAAAATCTTTCTAAAAGTAAACCATACATGTTTTCATCCAATTGTATGTACATGCTTAGGCTTTACGGCAGATCAAGATGAAACCAATCTGATTATTTGTGTTTTGGGCATGATCTCTTGAAATATTTCATTTCATTCGAGATGGTAGCTCCCCAAATTCTTTCCATACCTCAACGCTATGGTAGGTCATCTTGATAGCAGTTCAATGAGTTGTTACAGTCTTCTCTGAGGAGGTTCAATATTTTATTTCAAATTGCAAAAGACACAGTTTGTTGGTGTTTCAATCAATTATTTTGTAGCCAATTTGTTATAAAAATCATATGGAAAGCGCACGGTACACTGTCGTTCCACCATGGTGTGGCGGAGTCAGCTGCAAGGGTGAGGTTGGGCAAAAAATTTAGGTAGGGTAAACTGCATATAAATTAATTTTTGTAAAAGAAGTATAAATTTTGAGATAAGGTTTGAGTCCCATCTCAGCATATAGTGCCTCTGCTGGCATGTTAGTTTATATTGTATCAGTGGTCGAATTCTTATATAACATATATGGTTCCAAACTTCGTGCAAGTCAAAGTAAACAATGATCATATAAACATGATTCCTAATTTTGAGGTTGTGGTTGATGTTGCCTTCCAAAATTAATGCAGTGAACCTGACTATGTATGTGATTTACATCATAAGAAACAAGATAAAGTTCATCGGAAATGGTTATATTTAAAGTTTATGCAGAGTAACTTATGTTTTTGGCCTTCTTTCTTACTGCTAATTAGTAATTAATCATTTGGATGATTGGATGGAGGTGACCTAGGTCAATACTGATTATTATCTGATATCAAAATTTATTTGGGAGGAATAATAGAATTTAAATATGTAACAAGTATGTAACTTCGAGCATGAACTTATATTACAGTTGTTGTCAAAAATCTTAAAATCTTAAGATTTAAATCCCGATTCAGATCAGATCTTTCCTTTTACGATTCGATTTACATTCCGATTCAAACTTAGTCAAAACCACAATTTAAAAAAACATTTAACTTACACGAACATTTTTAGTATACTTATTTTGATTTACAATTTCAATTATAATGTTCTCAAAACAAAGCTTAAAAGATAATAGAATTGAAAATTCAGTTTCAAGTTTAGTTGCAGAAGTTCAAACATCAAAATCAATTTCAAAGTGTGTACATACTTTAAAATATGGATCTTTTGAATCCACAATTTACGATTCAAATCCCGTTTCGATTTAAAGTTCGAACTTTACGATTTAAATCCCATACTGAAAACCTTGTTACAGAATATGAATTATTAATTGTGAAGTGAACGCACAACAGATTGGATATGTTTATCTTTGGGGTTAAACATTGTCGTTCTAAGTCTTTAAATTTAATCAAACTAGCACTTTGCAAGTGAGCCTGTAATGTTTTTTGTCAATTTTTTTTCCATATGCAATATGAATATTGTTGGAAAAGTCATGCACATGACCTAATAATGAAAGCAGATCTCTATTCCGCTTTGCTACAGAGCGATATTACATTTTAATATTTTAGTTAATTTATTGCCATGTGTTATCTATAATACTATTTACAACGAAGAAGTTGGAAGATGCAACCCTTGTTTAAATTAAATATTTAGACGAAAACTTTCTTCAAGAATCAGATACGTTTGAAAATTTTGGCTTGAAATTTTTTAGCATGTAAACTATTATCCCTCGAAATTTGTTTAGCTTAAAAGTATCAGAACAAGCCAATAGCAGCTTCTATTATTGAAGGCCTTGAAAAGTGTTTGAACTAAGATTTGGGAGTCGGATAGGTTTAACTAAATTTAGAAAGTGGAGAGATGAGAGAAGAAACAGATATCATAGTAGGACACATGTAGTATCTATTAATAGGACTGTCAATGAGTACCCGAAAATTTCGAAATCTGTCCGTATTCGAAATATGAAAAGAGAGAAGTACTCAAAACTTGGAGACCTTATAGAGAGTGAAACAAAATACGAATGCGGGGTCTCCAAGTTTTGTGTTTTATCCGATATCCGAAAATGGATACGGATGCGGATACGGCCATATCCGTATCCAATAATTATCCATCTGTCCGGTTTTTATTAAGATTATAGTTATTGTTTTGTGTATTTTGGGACATAAAATGATTGTTTTTACTATTTATCTAGGTAAAAAAAAATTATGTATATAAAAATAAGTATTTGCTGCTTAAAATTATTTTTCTTAGCGTATTTTACTATTTTTTTTAAATATTTTTAATGCTGAAATGAATTTATAATAAATCAAAATTTTGTATTTATTTGTTTAGATTTACTGGTTGTGAATTGGTCAAATAATATCCGATATCCGTTCGCATCCACAGATATGGATATCCGATATCCGAAAATTATTACGGATATGGATATGGCACTATCCGAATCTGTATCCGACCGTTTACAGGCCTATCTATTAAGGTGGTAGGTCTGATTATATATAGTATATTTCTTAGAACCGTGGTTTAAATTGATTCTGCACACATTTTTATTAATAGTTGGTTTGAAAGCGCAAAATTTTTGTCCGACCGCGAACTTCCAAAATTGTCCTTTATATCTTTATATATTTGATGTCACACTTCTTTTGTATCGGCATGAAATACCAAAAATGTCTCTACGGATATTATTAAAATTTAGCATCGTTTAAAATTAGGATCTGACAATTAAGCTTCTTTTACAAATTCAAAATTTCCTCTGCAAATATTTACTAAGTCTTAATATCACTTAAAAATAGGATCTAGCAAATAAACTACTTTACAAATTTGTTTTTTATTAATTAATAATATAAATAAAAATTTAAACTCATAAGAAATTAGATATTGCAACTTAAAAATAAAATTTCAAATTCAACACAAAAATATGACTAAATATATGTGAAAATCATTTTCTTTTGAACGTATTAAATAAATACAATTTGTAGAAAAACAATTCAGTCTTCTTCCGTAACGCTCGTAGAAATATAGTTTTGAAAACTATAGCCTTTTTTAGTTAAACATATAAAGACAATGCATTTAACAAAAAAAATATTTGCACTACTTGATTGAAATAAGAAGCATTTAAACCAACCTTACAACAGTGGAGAATTAAAAAAAAAAGTATTTGCACTACTTCTTTATTAATAGTTGGCTTGGAAGCACAATCTTTTGGTCCAACCGTGAACTTCCCAAAATACTCCTATATATACCTTTTAGAATATTAAATTGTTATTTAATATGATCTTTCCAATAAATTAGGAGATAAAATCTCCCTACAATTACTTTAGACGTATTCAAATGCAATTATAATTAGAATTCGGAGAACGAGTCAAATATATATGACTGCATTATAATAGGTAATGCAAGATCTTCCTAGATAAATCAACCAATCTATTAATTTTTATTAATAGTTGAAATAAAAACATATTTTTTTGATCCGACCGTGAAATTTCAAAAATGTCATTCCATGCAAACAAGAGGTCATGAATTCGAATGTCACCGTAAACAAATATTAACATTTATTTTCAAATGAAAATTTTAAACATAAACAATATTACAAGTTCAAACCCTATTCCAACAAAAAAATTACATTTTTGTTTATGTTTTTCAGTTTATTTTTATCAAATTACATAGAACTTTCAAATTTAATAATTTAATAAAGAGCTTATATGCACGTGCATTGCACGTGCCAAAATACATATACTAACAGGCATACACACATACATATACACAAATATAATTGTTAGATACGAGTGTTACGGCATGCACTTTGCGCGTGAATTGTTTTTCCTTATAAATTGTATATGTTTAAATCAGTCAAAAAATAATTTTTTATTTTCAAGTGATATTAAGATTTGTATATTTGTAAAGAAGTATTTTAATTTTGTAAAAAAAAAGTTTAATTTTAGATCCTATTTTTAGAAGCGTTTTGAATTTGTGAAGCATGTTTAATTGTTAGATCCTACTTTTAAGGGCGTTTAAATTTGTAAAAGAAGTGTAATATTAGATTTTATTTTTAAGTGATTAAAATTTGATAATATATAAAGGGGTGTTTTTGGCAGTTCACGTTAATACCAAAAAAGTGTAACACCAAAGCTATTATTACAATTATTATTAAAGATAATCTTTACTAATAATTGAAATAGAAACGCAATTTTTTGGTCCGACCGTTAAGTTTCAAAAATTACACATGATTCCAATGCAAAGTATGATTAAATATTTGTGTTTTTTAAAATGTGTTAAAACATATGCAATTTGTAGAAAAACAACTCACGCGTTTTGGTCCGACCGTTAAGTTTCAAAAATTACACATGATTTCAATGCAAAGTATGATTAAATATTTGTGCTTTTTAAAATGTGTTAAAACATATGCAATTTGTAGAAAAACAACTCACGCGCAAAGCGCGTGCCGTAACGCTCGTTGGCATAATGGGAATATGACAGGGTTGTAAAGCCACACATATACAATCATACAGGGAAGTGTTCATTTGCACTTTGCCAGTTTGACTTCTAAAGATATATTGGAAATCAGGAATTAAAACACACAGGGGATCCCGTATTGTTGTTCGAAATACGGCAAGGTGTTGTTTGAATAGCTTTGAAAATCTATTCTTTGGCTTTTTAAAAGCAAGAATTAAAAAAAAATCAAATTTGGTATGAAAAGATTAGTGACTTTCAATATTGTTTTCTTATTTCATCTGACAGGACATATTTCAACTAAACTAACGAATATACTGGCACATTTATTTTGTTGATTCATTTATTCTAAAATCAGAAGACGATTTTAGAAGAAAAAAGCACTTTTTTTGTATCGCTAAATCCAGCTGGAAGATGTCTGTAGCAATATTGTTAGCTAATTGTCTCAAAATCTAGCAAAATAATTGTGGTGGAGGCGAGAGTTGGGACATGGTATTATCGTAACATGCTACTCTTTAGATGTCAGTTTCGCGATTGGTACATCAACCAAATTGGAAGGTTGAGCAAGTATTGAAGATGTTTAGAAAGTTGATGTATCATTAAGGGTATATAGTGTGTACGAGAATGCTAGGTTCAATAGCAGATTCAGATGGGGTCCAGTGGGGGTGGTGCCCCCATTGATGTTCCTCACATTCACTGTCTGTTGTTTGAGCAAGTGATACAGTAGAAATGCAGAGAGTGAGCATGTGGATGAGCTTGACCTAATATTGCATTATTCTTTGAAATATGTCCTATTCAGTAACTTTTCTTCATACTTTCCATGCACTTCTATTATGTTAAACTCTATGTGTTACTTCCATGTTTTTCTGGTATTCAGCCAATTAACACTCTACTACCCGTTATTCATTGTTCTTGTGTCTTAAATAAATTGTATTTCTGCCCCCAAATGAAAGCTAGATTTTGGTTAGTGAATTGTCAATGGAGAAAGTGGGTTACCGGGTTATATGCTGTGCATGTGTGGTAGTTTTGGTACATATAATTTGACTCATAGGGTGTCACTGTCGACTGTTTGTATATTGATTTAGTTTAGGACATAAGGTATTACTCTGTGCTGCCAAGGATAACACTTGTTTTTTGTTCCCAAAGGAGTGCATCATTTACGTTCCTGCATTTTTGTGTTCAGAAATCTCCATTACTCTATTTATAACTGTTTTGAGTTTGTCTGTAGTGTATTAATCAGATTAGATTCTAATAGCCTGTTGGCAACTTGGCCCCATTCTTTTTCCTGAATTATAATCAAGGCGTTTCAAGATTATTCTAGGAACCTTTCAATATTATTTTAAGTGGAGAGGTCTTACAACACTTTGCCTATATATTACGTGATAGGCATGGTTTCCTCATGAATGACATTACTTGTTTCTTTGGATATTAATAAGTGGAGTTGTTTATCACACACAGTTCAGATGGAATCATGGAATGTGCCGATAAGTGTCACTATATATTTTTATTACGACTGGATAAACTTGAAATATCCAGGGTCTGGTTATCGCATCCTTCCATTTTAGCTATCCTATATATATAGCAAAATATATTTTGTGCTGTAGTTTGCAGGAAGAAGTATGATTGCAACAATGACTGAGGATGAAGAATAATTGTATATGTAAAACATTATGCTCTTTCTTACCCAGTTAGTATGATGTTGTTTTTATGTATAGACAAAATTCAAGGTCTCCACATAGCAGGCATTCTCATCGCAGACATTCTCCTTATTCATCTACTGAGAGAAGGTAAGGAACTAAACCAGCTTTTTAAATTTTAGGATCGAACAACACCTCAGGTGAAGGATGATATAAACTTTATTATACAGCCTACTCCAACTTTGCTATTCTTGTGAGTGGTTCTATTTTCCTACATTATATTCTGATGTGATTTTCTCTTCATTCTGCAGGAGAAGATGATGTGGCTTATAAGCGGACAAAAGGCAGGCATGGGATTGGATGACTTTCCCTCGACTTATAATGGAGTCAATCATAGTCATATCCTAATGAGATATTAGTAATTAGTGTATGATATTTGTGAAATTAGGCATATCCTAATGAGATATTACTTCATTAGTTGAAGAGTGTTGCCATTTTTTTAGCATGTACGAGCATTTATGTTGTATTACTTGGAAAGTAATTTTTGTTTTGCCCTCATTTTTAGTTTCTTTACCCCCTTTTTTTTTTTTTTTTTTTAGTTTTTGCATAGCTTTTCTTACCTCATTTGTACCGTGAAGTATGTTGTTGGTGTTGCTTTAGCTGTGAGGTTGCTCTATGCACGGAAACTTGACACTATGCATGGCAAGCAATTGATTGTAGAAATATTTGTGAATGCAACTGCTTTTGAATCTGGTGGCCTTCGTGAAATATAATGCATGGTTATCGTATTCCAATCCATGGGTACCTTGTGTTGTGATTTGAGTTTGCAAATTAAATATGCAGAAACTTTAAAACTTCATGACAACATGCAAGTGCTGCTCGGTCCAAGCTGCCTGTTTTAGCAGGTCGGTTAACGAAATGGACACCAGAAGGCGAAAGCTATGTTTGCTTCATGCGTAAACCAGATCTTGGATCCGGAAGACCAGAGGAATGCATTTAAGAATTATTGGATGTTGTCGACAAAATAAAGGATTACTTTAATAACTTGTGTTTAGCTATTTGTTCGTGGTGATGGTTTGATAATTTAGTTTTTGTGAGATTTGAATATATGGCATTTTTACTATTTCTTTCACAAAAAATTTGCTTTTATACTAGTGAAAACAACAATGATATCTCGAGCAAATTTTCAATTGTTAATTATATTTAAGGAGTTAAACATGAGAATTTATTTACTGCAAAGTTTTTGAGACGAACTAAATTTTTTTCTTGCTTTGTCGAATATATTTTGTAAATTATATAATGTATTTTGTAAATTGGGAACTTTTGGCTCACATCCTTCTCTTTAAATAAAATTAGATTAATATTCCATCATACTTTGAAATACAAATTACATATTTACCCTATTTAACGCTTTTCCGCATAGACAATTATGAAGTTAAATTGTAATATTAAAAACAGAAAAATAGTGTTAAGGACAATTTCTTAACATTTTAGCGCGATTGACAACTTTTAAATTTCACTTCGGAGGCATGACAAGAAATTAGCGATCAGGACAAACACGCAAATAAGTCTAGAGTGATGTCAAGCTTAGATGGCGTTGTCGACGAGGGCGGTTGTTGCGATGGGGTTGGCTGCGAGGGTGGTTGGTTCAACAGTGGAGGCAACGACTAGGGTTTTGAAGTAGCTCGATTTGAAGTCATCCGATGATGGAAAATTGATGGCTTTGGTGGCAGGGACATCGTGGTGAAGTGGTTTTAGAAGAAACAACAATTTGAGAAAAAAAAGCAAGTCTAGGAAGAAGAAGAGCAAGCCATGAAAGAATTTGGGGGAGAAGGAATGACATCAGCTGTTAGGTATCAGTTTTCCAGTTTGTAGGTATCATTTTCGAATATATTTGTTATTTTTGAGTTTGTGTTTTTTGTTGTATAACAAAATTATTATACTAATAGATTCACATTTTGAAGCGAAACATTTTTTAATTGTTATTTTGTTTTTTTGCATTCATATTGGTTTGATGGATCTTGATTGCTGTGTTGAGTTTAGCGAGGATCAGTTTTTAGGTATCATTTTTTTTCTTATGATTATCATTTTTTAAAATAATGCAGTGTAGAAGTTTTTTTTACTGTTTTGTTTGTTTGATTATATAAAAAAAATGAAGTTGCTACATAGTAAATATGATGATCATTGAGTTGAATTAGTGTTTGGTTAGTATCAAATATTTAATAAATTTTGTTTGAGTATTAGTTTTACTATAACTCCGCCTGTGTAGTTTTCTATGCAGCCTGTCCCAAGCCAGGATAAAGGAGGAGAGTTGTGATAGGCTTGGCGAGCCAACGTAAAAATCACAGCCTCTCTTATGGAAATAGAACCTAATTATATTTCGTTGGGGCGTAACACTCTTAGCGACGTGCCATATCGACGCTCGGGTATGGTGAAAAGTGAGCAAGGGCTGGGTCGCCACTCCCTTAGTGGCGCGCCACATCGAGGCTTGGGTATGGTGATAAATATGCAAGGACTGGGTCGTCACTCCCTTAGTGGCGCGCTGCATCGACGCCCCGATGTAGTGATAAATGAGCAAGGGTCTTCGCACTTTACTTGGCGGGTGCGAGGGGCAATGAAGCTAGTCGATGAAAGTAGGATTTGGTTAGTTGGAATGTAGGATCATTAACAGGAAAGCTAAGAGAGATAGTTGATACTATGACCAGGAGACGTGTAAAACTGTAAATATCTTATGTGTTTAGGAGACCAAATGGACGGGCCAGAGGCAAAGGAGGTGGAGAACACAGGCTTCAAGTTATGGTACACGGGAAAAGAACGTAACAAGAAGGGGTAGGCATCTTAATTGACATGAACCTTAGAAACGGAGTTGTCAATGCTAGAAGACAAGGGGACATGATCAACCTAGTCAAGCTGGTAGTGGGAGATATAATTCTGAACGTCATTAGTGCCTATGCCCCATAAGTAGGTCTAAGTGAAGCCATCAAAAGGAATTTCTGGGAAGAGCTAAATATTATGGTTAGAGATGTGCCTAGTAGAGAAAAACTTTTCATAGGAGGAGATTTCAACGGGCATGTTGGTACAGCTAGTGGTGGGTTTGAGAGAGTGCATGGTGGCTTTGGATATGACGATAGGAACCAAGAAGGAGAAGAAATACTGAATTTCGCTATTGCTTATGACCTCATGATAGCTAATACCTTCTTTAGAAAGAGACAGTCACACTTAGTTACTTTTAGTAGTGGTCAACACTTTAGCCAGATTGACTTTGTTCTTACTAGAAGAGATAACAAACGAGCTTGTGTAGATTGCAAAGTCATACCTGGAGAATGCATCGTCTCACAACATCAGATCTAATATCCCAATTTCATCTTCGAATACGTGTTTGACAGGATAAAGGAGTCAAGATTAGTCGGACGAAATGGTGGAAGCTCAAAGGAGACGCTTCACAGGTGTTTAAGGATAGGGTGATGGGAGAAGGGGCATGGAATTTGGAAGGAGAAGCATATCGCATGTGGGATGAGATGGCAACACGTATTCGGAAAGTGGCTACTGAGGTGTTTGGGGGTAACGAAAGGAAATAAACGCGAACCTAAAGATTCGTGGTGGTGGAACAGTGATGCGCAAAAGGCTATCAAAGAGAAGAAGGAATGCTATAAGTGCTTGTATCATCACAGGAGCGAGGACAACATGCAAATGTACAAAGTGGTAAAGAAGAACACAAAGAGAGCGGTGAGTGAAGTAAGGGGTCAGACGTATGAAGACCTGTATCATAAGCTAGGTACAAAGGAGGGTGAAAAAGACGTCTATAGGATAGCTAAGCTCCGTGAAAGGAAGACAAGAGACTTCAACCAAGTTAAATGCATTAAAGATGACAATAATAGACTTTTGGTGAAGGATGATGAGATAAAAAATAGATGGAGAGATTATTTCGACAAGCTATTTAATGAAGAAGGTGATAACACTATGACCGAGATAGACGACTCTTTTGATGACACTAGTATGAATTTTGTTCGGAGAATTCAAGAATTCGAGGTAAAGGATGCGCTAAAACAGATGAAAGCAGGCAAGACATTGGGGCTTGATGCAACCCCATTGAGGTGTGGAGATGCCTTGGAGATGCAGGGATAGTCTGGTTAACTAAGTTGTTCAATAATATTTTCAAATCAAACAAGATGCCAGATGAGTGGAGGAGAAGCATATTAGTTCTAATTTTTAAGAATAAAGGAGATATCCAAAGTTGCACAAACTACAGAGGAATTAAGCTTATGAGTCATACAAAGAAGCTTTGGGAGAGAGTCATTAAACATCGATTAAGAAGAATGACAAGCGTTTCAAAAAACCAATTTGGCTTCATGCTTGAGAGGTCGACCACAGAGGCGATTTTTTTGATAAGACAACTTATGGAGAGGTTTAAGGAGCAAAAGAAGGATCCACACATGGTATTTATCAATTTGGAAAAAGCTTATGACAAAGTACCGCGAAAGGTGATGTGGTGGGCTCTGGAAAAGAAGAGAGTCCCAACAAAGTACATTACCCTGATTAAGAATATGTACGATGATGTTGTGACTAGTGTCAGAGCATGCGATGGTGGAACCAGTGATTTTCCCATTAACATAGGATTACATCAAGGGTCAGCTTTGAGCCCCTACATTTTTGCCCTAGTGATGGATGAGGTTACGAAGGGTATACAAAAGAAAATTCCTTGGTGCATGCCATTTGCTGATGATGTTGTGCTAATTGATGAAAGTAGGATTGTGGTTGATAGACAACTTGAGCTGTGGAGACAGACTTTAGAATCAAAGGGTTTAGGCTTAGCAGAACTAAAACAGAGTATATGAAGTGCGAGTTCAGCGGTGTCAGGTCAGAGGATGGAGATGTCACTCTGGTCAGACAAATAGTTCTTAAGAAGGAATCCTTTCGATATTTAGGATCAATGTTGCAGTGTAATGGTGAGATTGATGAAGATGTTAGTTTTAGAATTCGAGCGGGATGGGTGAAATGGCGACAAACATCTAGCATTCTCTATGACAGGAAAGTCCCACAAAAGCTTAAAGGAAAGTTCTACAGAACGGCAATCAGGCCTGCGATGTTGTATGGTGCAGAATGTTGGCCTACTAAAAACCAACACGTCCAGAAGATAAGCGTAGCAGAGATGCGTATGCTACGATGAAGTTGCGGTCATACAAGAAGAGACCGAATTAGAAATGATGATATACGTGAAAAACTTGGAGTAGCACCAATTGAGGTGAAGCTAATTCAACATCGCTTAAGATGATTTGGACATCTCCAACGAAGGCCGCCCGAGGCACCTGTGCGCGTTGGAATTATAGGCCGCGTCGTATGCACAAAGATAGGTAGAGTCGTCCAAGGTTGACATGAGAGGAAGTAGTAAAAGGGACTTGAAGGATTGGAATATATCCGAAGAGATGGTAACGGAGAGGAGCGCGTGGAAGTTAGCGATTCACGTACCAGAACCATGAACTATGAGTTTTATAAGTTTTAGATTATAGGACTAGGGAAAATGAGCCTAAGCCATAGAGCATGGAAGTTAGCGATTCACGTACCAGCATCATCATTACTATTTATACTATTATCATCATTTGTTTGTTTGTTTATTTATTTATTTATTTTTTAATCTTTATTTTTACTTTACTTAGTTACTACTATTATTAATTTACTTATTTGACTTTATTTTATTATTGCTATTGTTATTGTTATAACCTTTAAATTAGCTTTGTCATTTAGTTTTGCGTTCCATCTCTAGCCGACCCCAACTTGTTTGTGAATAATGGCTTTGTTGTTGTTGTATTAGTTTTACTATTAATTTGAGAATTGGTTTTTAGGTATCAGTTTTAGTGACAGTAGGTATCATTTTTGTAAAAACTCTTATTTTTTACCTAGAGATAAACCGCTGTCATGCTCGCCATTGTGCACACTACCTTAATTGAATGGAATCCATGCTTATGCTGTAGTGGAGCCACTCGATCTGGCTTGCATCGGAGAATGGAGATGCTCGAGTCAAAGCATCGTTATATGAGATAACGATGCAATTTCATGAGCTTGATAGATGTTGATTATGAGTGGTCTATTTGTGCTTTAAATATGACGATTAACTGATTTTCTACAAGGACGATTGTTATTATTGCTTGTTCAAGAATGAACTGTAAACTTAGATAATGGTGATCAAATTTGATAAATTTGATAACTTGGGAGATTATGGATAGTTTATTTGAGTGTCAGCTGTTAGGTATCGGTTTTAGCTATCGACAGCAGTTTTTAGGTAGTAGTTTTTAGTTACTGGTAGCAGTTTTTAGGCATCAGTTTTTAAGTTAAGAGTTACTGGTAGCATGTGATGACGGCTGGTGGTGTTGGAGGCGGCGACGAGGCTGGTGGTGCAGGTGATGGCGGTGGGTGGTGTGCGACGAGTGGTGGTTGGTAATTTTGACGGTTTGTCCTTATGACTAATTTTGGAAGAATATTTTCCTTGTAGCTAAAATATTGAGGTTGTGTCCTTGAGGTTAAAAAAATACACATTTTTGTCCTTTATACAAACAACCCCTATTAAAAACGTGATATCTTTTAGTAGATTTATCGGATTTCAGTTTTGTTTTCACTATTAAATTACAAATTTTATTATCTTTCTATTAAGATCCATATGTCATGTGTTTTGACGATTTTTTTATAGGGGCAAATATTTGCTTGGGAGAATTCAGATTGCCACCAGGCAAATATTTGCCAGGTAAATATTCGCCTGGGGAAGTTCAAACAAATATTTGCCAAACAAATATTTGACATCCGTAAATATTTAAAACAAATTCATCAAAACATATCATATATGGATCTTAATAGAAAGATAATAAAATTCGTGATTTAACGGAGAAAACAAAATTGAAATCCGATAAATATATTGAAAGATATCATGCTTTTAATATTGTAAATATTTATGTAACCATGATGTCCAGCTATGAAGATCCAGCGGTGACTAGACTAAATAATTTCAGGGATGTAATTTTTTAATTCAAAGTGTAGAGGGATGTGGGCCTAATATAAAATAAAGATGTTTCCCTAATTTCCACTTTTAAATTTATTAATTTGTCATAAAGAAATAATAGAAACGAGAAGCTGTCATAGAATAGAGTGAGGGGACAATGTGTAAAGGAAAAAAAGAACAAGTACAACATTTCTGCTGCCTTAAGCTTGATAACATAGTTCCTCATTTAATGAAACCTTACCCCCCCATATTAACACTATCACCATTAATTCCCATTGCGCCTTTAAAAAAAAGTGCAGTGCACGAAAGGAGATGCTCGACGATGATCTTTAGCGATTGTGCTGAACTCTGAATGCCGACGTCAAGGAAAGGCAAAAACTATCGAGTGGGATGGTGATTGTACGAGGTGGAAGGAATGCGAATAGGAGGAGCTCAACGTCAACCAAGGAGCGTGCATGACGACAACGTGGAAGGCTTAACCTAAGCTAGGAGCGATGCAACGGCTTGTTGGGTCATGATGACCTGGAGCAATCAGCAACGATTAGAGATAGAATTGTCACGGTGGATGTAACAACCAAGCCTTGGTTGCCTTGCTTTTGAAGAAGGAGGACTGTTGCTCAATGGCAGAAAAAGATGAACCCATAACCAGTCGAAGTTCACCAAAGTTGGCCTTGGGTTCGTCGGAGGCAGTGCTGGATGATGAAGTGCAGATGTCAGAAGCTTAAGCAAGCGAATTCATTGGTTAGGGAGAGAGATAATTGAGTGTGCATGTGCGCACGTGCACACTTGGTTTTTGCAGATATCGGGTTGTGAGTGAATGCAATGCGTTTGAATCATGTTGTTAAATGATGTGTGTTTGTTTTGTGAGTTGAACGAGTCAGTGGGTTGTATTGGGCTGTTGTAGTCTGGTTGAGTTCATTTGTGAGTGTGCATGAGTATGTATATAAGGAAGTGCATGTATTTGTCAGTTTTGTGTGAAGAAATCTGAAGCTTTATTCAATTAAATTTCATTTCCAGTTCCTTGAAAAACTTGTATCATTTCTTTACTTTACTTCTTGTTCATAGCATAGCATTTGTTATCATTTATCTAGCTTAATTCCCTTAATTTCCTGCTTATTATCTTTTTGCATTTTTACAATTCTAGTTATTTAATTCAGTTTAGTTCTTTGTATCATTTCCAGTTCAAGAAATTTTAGTATTAGTCCCTTTAATTTCTTGCAATTCCTATTCAATTCTATATTTGTTGATAATTGTTCTTAGATCTACCAATTCATTTCATTTACTTGTTAATTTTCCTTGTTCCAGTTCTTGGATCTCTTGCAATTTCAACTTTGTTCTTCATATTTGTTGATAATTCTTGTTGCATCTATCATCAGTATTCAGTTCAGTGCTATTTGCTTCTTGATTCATTTTGCTCAAGCCAGTTTTTGCTCTTGAAAACTGGAATTCACGGCAGTTTTTGAATTACTGAAAAATGATACTTCTTCCCACCAGTTCTTGTTTCAATTTAACCACATTCCATCAATTTTCCAAGCCGCAGTTCAAATTTCATAATTCTTGATACATTTCGGTTGCTTGGGATGTAAGAAACTTCATATATCACTTAAACTGTGTCTACATAAATCATTGTGCACATTTACTTCCACCATCCACTTCAAATCATTTCCACAAACACTTTCTCCAACCCATCGAACACATTCTTCTTTCTCACAAAACCTTCAAATCACCATGAGCAAAGAAAACAACCCACCAGCGCCTTCAAAACTAGTATTAGAGCAATCTAATGGGGAGGTATCAGACCTCCAAATTGATCCACATCTCGACAACAATATTTCCCAAACAAACCCACATCTTCTTGAATAAGAATTGTTATAGCAGTGGCAAGGAGAGTTTAATGACCATGTCACCAATTCATTGACCCAGCTTGAGCACATCACCCAAAAAAAGGAGCACACGACCCATGGCCTCTCTACTGATTTGAAGGATTCCACAATGTTCTCACCACCCTCGCAAATGATATTCAACAAATTAAGAACAAACCACAAGTTCCACCACCAGGACCACCAGTTATTCCACCCCCAATTCCTCAATACCCACCTTTGGTGCAACCCCCAGAGAATCTTCCTTACAATCCCTATCCCTTTTCTGTACCTCCTATGCCACCTACAAGTTCAAGAAATGCTATACCACAACCAAGAAATGCCTCTACCCTATGAATCCTCCACTGTATCCAGAACCGCCACCTCCAATACCTAGAAATCATTATCAAAACTATCCAAACCTAAATTATCCTAACCCAAATTATCCCAATACACACTACCCTAACCCAATGTCCTCATACAAGCTAGACTTTCCCAGTTTTATGGGTGAAGAAGGAGCGGCTGATTGGTTGAGGCAGGTAGAGCAATTCTTTAGGTTTCATCATATGAGGAGCATTATTGGGTGGAGATTTGTTCATTTTATCTCAAGAAGGAGGCCTTGCAATGGTGTCATTGGTATACAAACAGTGTGCTCAATCATGAATTATGGCCAGTGTTTAGGGAAGAGATCTTGGTGTGGTTTAACCCTGAAGAAATGGAAAGACCCTATGACACCCTATCAAACTCAAACAACATACCACTGTCAGAGCCTACCTTAGCCAATTTGGGAAGTTACAAGCTGTTATAGAAACCCTACCCTCTAAGTTCTTGCTTGACAGATTTATTCGAGCATTAAAGGAGGAGATTAGATATGATGTGATGACTTCAAAGCCCATTGACTTTAAAGAGGCAGTTTCTCTTGCAAAAATGTTCGAAAGTAAGTATATCCAAACCAAGGAAAGCCATAAATCCACTTATAACCATTCCTCTGCTCGTATTTCTAAGTCCACCAATCATACCTCTCAACCTTATGTCAAAGAACCATCCACTTCCAACTCTAACACCGGTCCTAAAGATGGGGTACTACTTCCATTGAGAATATAGAAAGAAGTAGAGGTCTAACTCCTAGTCAGATTTTAGAGATGAGGACGCAAAACCTTTGTTATGGGTGCAAGGAGAAGTGGTCTAAAGATCATAAATGCAAGAATACACATGTGTATGTTTTAGAAGGGTTAATGTCACTAAAGGAAGGAGAGGAAAATGAAGGCAGTTTGACTGAGGAGGTGATAGAGTCAGAAGATGAAGTTGTAGCAGAAGAAGCCTTATCCGTAACTTTACAGACCATGTATGGAATCCCTGACTTGCACCATTAAGATGAAGGGAATTATTAATAGAAAGCCAGTAAAAATTCTTATAGACTCTGGGTTGCCACATAGCTTCATTAATGAACATTTGGCCAAGAAACTAGGACTGAAAATTGACGAGTCCAAGGTGCATGAAGTGACAGTGGCTAATGGAGAAAAGCTAATTGGGTCTGGTATATGTAATAATGCGATACTCAAATGCCAAGGATTTAAGATGCCAGTAGACTTGTTATTACTGCCATTGGAGGGGTGTTAAGTAGTGTTGGGTGCTCAGTGGATGGCGAACTTAGGTGATGTGACTCTAAACTTAGAGCTGTTGCAAGTTAAGTTTCAATACAATAAGAAGTATTACATATGACATGGTCTTGACCAAGAGGAGATGAAGATTGTTGACATAAAAACTATAACCAAGGAGAATGCATATGGGCAGTTAACCATGATGTTATGTTTTCAGACCGTCTTGAAAGAGGAGTAAACACCATCCATATCACCAAAAATTACCAAACTCCTAAAACTATACCCTGAGATCACTTGCACCAATCCCATCCTCCCACCAAAAAGATCAGCTCCTTAGTTCCAAACCCATATGCCTTAAACCTTATAGACATTCACATTATATAAAAAATGAATTAGAGAAAACTGTAAATGAATTATTAGATGCTGGAATCATTAGGCACAACATCACTTCTTACTCATCCTCGGTTGTAATGGTTAGGAAAAAGGATGGAACATGGAGGTTGTGTGTGGACTATAAAATCTTGAATTCCTGCACCATTAAAGATAAATTTCCCATTCCCTTAGTTGATGACCCGTTTGATGAATTACAAGGGGCTGCCTACTTCTCAAAATTGGATATGAGGTCGGGGTATCATCAAGTTAGGATGCACGATCCAGATATATATAAGACAGCTTTCAAAACCCATGAAGGCCATTATGAGTTTCTTGTAATGCCTTTTGGGCTTGTCAATGCCCCTTCTACCTTCCAAGCCTTAACGAACCATATCTTTAAGCCATATTTGAGGAAGTTCATTTTGGTATTTTTTGAAGACATACTGGTGTATAACAAGAACTGGAAGGAGCATCTCAATCACCTTAATACCACTTTCCATACCTTATAACATAATTTATTAGCGATCAAACTCTCCAAATGCAGCTTTGCTAAGCAGACCCTGGAGTACTTAGGCCATATTATCTCTTACCAAGGATTAGCTGTTGACCCCATAAAGTGCAAGCAGTTGTTTATTGGTCCCTACCCAAAAATTTGAAAGCTTTAAGAGGATTCTTGGGATTAACTGGTTACTATAAATTTTTTATCAAAGATTATGGACTGATTGCCAAACCCCTTATAGAGATATTGAAGAAGGATGGTTTCAAGTAGACTGAGCAATCAATGATAGCCTTTGAGAAGTTGAAGCAATGTTTAACCAATCCACCCATATTAGCTATGCCAGATTTCAACTAACCTTTTACATTGGAGTGTGATGCCAGTGGCTATGGTGTGGGAGCAGTATTGTTACAAAATGATAAACCTATATCATATATGAGTATAGCTTTGCATGGAAGGAATCTCTTATTGTCTACTTATGAAAAGGAGTTGTTAGCCATTATTATGGGTACAAAAAAATGGGCTCAATATTTTTTGGGAAGGCAATTTATTATCAAAATCGACCATCAAAGTTTAAAATTTTTGTTGTCACAGAAATTACATACATGGCTGCAACACAAATGGTTGATCAAATTGCATGGCTTTGATTGTAGAGTGGAATATAAAAGTGGGAAAGAAAATGTAGTAGCTAATGCATTGTCTAGGAGGGAAGGAGATGCATTAGAAGAGGTAGAGATGCAAGCCATATCAGTGGTACAAACTCCTTGGTTGCAGGAGCTAAAGCATACTCATCATTCATTTGCTTGGTATCAGAAACAAATAACAAAGGTCCAGGACAATGAGCTAATGAGTGCCAATTATAAAGTAGTAGATGGCTTGATTTTTCACAAGGGCAAGATTTTAGTTGATCGCCACATAAAGGATTTGCTGCAATCACTTATCAAAGAGCATCATTCAACACCTTTAGGTGGACATGCTAGTATTAAGGCTACATTAAAAAAATTAAAACAAGTCTTTTACTTGAAGAAAACGAGGAGGGATGTGGAAGAATTTGTTAAAGCATGTGATGAATGTCAAAGGAATAAAGGTGAAAATGTACTATTGCCTGGGTTGCTATAGCCACTACATATACCTGAGAGAATATGGGTTGATATATCTATGGATTTCATTACTGGTTTGCTAAAAAGTAATAAATACACTGTCATATTTGTTGTTGTGGATCGATTAAACAAGTATGCACATTTTTTCCTTCTTAGCTACCCATATACATCAATGTAAGTTGCCACTGTTTTCTTTAATCGAGTGTTCAAATTGCATGGGATGCCTAAATCCATAGTTAGTGAAAGGGATGCCATCTTTACAAGCAAGTTTTGGCAGGAGTTGTTCAAGTTACAAGGATGTAGTTTAAAGTTAAGTATCTCATACCACCCCCAAAGCGATGGACAATCTGAGGTAGTAAACAAAATTTTAGAGGACTACCTAAGATGCTTCATTTGTCATAAACCACATGAATGGCGCAACAGGCTAACTTTGGCTGAGTATTGGTACACCATCACTTGGAAAGTTTCAACAAACACTACTCCTTTAAGGTAGTTTATGGTGTAGATCCTCCTAACCTCTTACCCTATGTTCAACACACTGCTAGAGTAGAGCAAGTTGAAGAAGAATTGTTTACTAGAGATACCATATTGGAATACTTAAAAGACAGCTTGAAGTTAGCACGTGAGAGGATGAAGAAGTATGCAAATTTGAAGAGATCGGAGAGGAAGTTTGAAGTGGGAGATTGGGTGTTTCTTAAGCTTCGGCCCTATAACAAATCATTGCAAGAGATTAAAGAACTTGCAAGTTGTCACCTAAATTCTATGGACCATATAAAGTGGAAGAAAAGATTGGATAAGTGGCTTATAAACTTCAGTCGCCTGCTACTGCTAAAATTCACCCTTTTTTCATGTTTCCTAATTAAAGAAGAAAGTAGGGTCTGCCATTGTTGTACAAGATGATGCCCCTAGCTTTGTGGAGGAGATAGTAGAATAACCTGAGAGGATACTTGATAGAAGAATGATACCCAGAGATAATGAGGCTGTAGTTCAAATTCTAGTTAAGTGGAAGGAGAGACCGATTGAAGAGGCTACATGGGAAGACAGTTGGCCTATGATAAGGAAATTTCCTACATTGGACCTTGGGACAAGGTCCCTTCTTGAAGTAGAGGAGAGATGCAACGACCAAGCCTGGTTGCATTGCTTTTGGAGAAGGAGGACTGTTGCTCAATGGCAAAAAAATGAAGAATCCATAACAAGTCAAAGTTCACCAGAGTTGGCCTTGGGTTCGTCGGAGGTAGTGCTGGATGATGAAGTGCAGATGTCAGAAGCTTAAGCAAGTGAATACATTGGTTGGGGAGAGAGATAATTGAGTGTGCATGTGTGCACGTGCACACTTGGTTTTGCAGATCTCAGGTTGTAAGTGAATGCAGTGTGTTTGAATCATGTTAAATGATGTGTGTTTGTTTTGTGAGTTGAATGAGTTAGTGGGTTATATTGGGTTGTTGTAGTCTGGTTGAGTCCATTTGTGAGTGTGCATGAGTATGTATATAAGGAAGTGCATGTATTGGTCAGTTTTGTTTGAAGAAATTTGAAGCTTTATTCAATTCAATTTCATTTCCAGTTCCTTAAAAACCTCATACCATTTCTTTACTTTACTTCTTGTTCATAGCATAGCCTTTGTTATCTTTTATCTAGCTTAATTCCCTTAATTTCCTTTGTTATCTTTTTACATTTTTACAATTCTAGTTATTCAATTTAGTTTAGTTCTTTGTATCATTTCTAGTTCAAGCAATTTTAGTATTAGTCCCTTTAATTATTGCAATTCCTATTCAGTTCTATATTAGTTGATAATTGTTTTTAGATCTACCAATTCATTTCATTTATTTGTTAATTTTCTTTGCTCCAGTTCTTGTTTCTCTCGCAGCTTTGTTCTTCATATTTGTTGATAATTCTTTTCGCATCTATCATCAGTTATTCATTTCCAGTGCTATTTGCTTGTTTCATTTTGCTCAAGCCAGTTTTTGCTCTTGAAAACTGGAATTCACGCCAGTTTTTGAATCACTGAAAACTGCTACTTCTTCCCACCAATTCTTATTTTAATTTAACCACATTCCACCAATTTTCCTAGCTGCAGTTCAAATTTCATAATTCTTGATACATTTTGGTTGCTTAGGCTGCAAGAAACTTCATATATCACTTAAACTGTGTGTACATATATCATTGTGCACATTTACTTCCACCATCCTCTTCAAATCATTTCCATAAACACTTTCTCCAACCTATCGAACACCTTCTTCTTCCTCACAAAGTCTTCAAATCGCCATGAGAAAAGAAAACAACCCACCAGTGCCTTCCAATGGAGCTTAGTCGATAGGGGTAGGCTGCTATTGCTTGAGCTTGGAACACAACAAATTGAGATGAGACAGCAATGTGTTGGTGGGGATGGACCGTTGTTAGAGTATCTAAGGATGGATCCTTAAAAGAAGGAAAGATAAAGGAAAAGTATGAGGAATTCCATGGATCTAGCACTAAACATAGGTTTTGTTTTTTTATAAAGAAACACACTAAATGGTATTCAGAAAACTGTTTATGGTATTTTACATTAAATGATTTTCATAAAACCGTTTAAGCCCTAAATGGTTTTCAAAAAACTATTTAGTACATTTTATATTAAAAATATATATTATTTATAACTAAACAGTTTTTTTAAAATCATTTGAAAACTAAACGATTTTCTTAAAACCATTTAGGAATCTATGTTCGTAAAAGAAATGGGAATGGTCCTCGCTTTCTCTTCTTCTCCACACTCAAATTACCACTGCCAGAGCATGAGGAATAAAATAAAAGTGCGAATTTATCTCATTCTTCTTCTCTGAGTCCTATTGGAGATGCTTTTAGATAATGAATTGTGGTAGGAAGTCCTTGATTTCGGTAAGTGAAGTCTTCTCCACTTAGTTTCTTACATACCAATGATTATTTTAATATATTATCCTTTTAATTTTAATGCATGCTTATTTTATGAGAATATAAATGTTAGAATTTAATTACATGCTCTAAAATTATCATTTGAAATAATATGAGTTGTCACTTGAGCTAGTGGTCCTTAACATTTATGGATGAAGTTGAATGATTAATTGCTAAATTTATTTGGTTATGAGTTCTTATGTGGTTATATAAAGTGTATTACTAGTAGATGATATTATTATCATTGGAAATAAACATACATACATAACTACGTACGTACATACACACACACATATGTATATATACATATGTAGTGGTGAATCTAAGTATGAAATTTGAATAAACGATGGATACTAATCGAGTGGGAAGGGACATTTCACTACTACCACGACGCTTATTCATTTTTCATTCACTCTAAATAATAATGTATCATAGATATGTAGTTATACAAAATTTATGCATAAATACATTATTTATATTTGTATAAATTATAACTCTTTTTCTTTAATTAAGAGTTATTTGAATTAATTTTTTGAAAATGTTGCATAACTATTAATTATCGTAATTTCAAGAATATATTATATGATATTTTCATATATATCATTTATTTTGAGAATATATATTAAACGATAATTCCATATATCATTTATTATGAGAATATATTAAATTATGTTTTCATATATTATTTACTTTGAGATATGTTAAAATGATATTTTCACATATCATTAACTTTTTGAGATATTTTCATGTATCCTTTTTTTGATAATAAGTGTAGTACTTTATCCAAGCAGAGCATTCATTTTGATGTCTCTGAAGCTCGAAGCCATGACCTCTAAAACCTCTGTTTAAATCGTCATACCTCTAACCACTTGAACTAGAGGTCCTTTATTCTTTTCATGTATCTTTGATTTTTGTGATCGAGTTAATTCATGAAAAAATATTGGAATATATAAAAATGGAGCTCGATATTTTCATACTACATCTTAGGGAAAATAAAGTAACATATATATACATATTTTTATATGTATATTATTTTATTTAATTATATTCCAGTATAATTATATACTTGGGGTAAATGATATATGTGTACCAAAGTACTTTTATTATGCAAACTATTCCGGAGTTGCGACCCGAATTCTTATGATGATTAGCCCACGTCACAACCAGTCAACTAGCCATCGCTCGGGTATCTATAGGCATTCGAATTTTTTATAATAATCTATATTAGATTTTCCTTTTTAATATAGCTTTATACTTTTTGATGGATAGGCACAGAGGTTACGAAAGGGCAATCCTACTGTGAGTAATATGTATAAATTGTTTGAATAACATTCGATATACATCAATATACTATTAAAATAATTTATACCGAAGTTGGTATAGCCATTCTTATGATCAACCCTAATGTTGTTTAATTATAATACAATTAAATTATAATTATTTTGTTCACCGGTTTATTATATTGTGTTAATCGAACTACCAGCGAATAGAAATTTGTGTATGAAATATTTGTTGTATTTGTATGTGAAAACTAAATAAATGACAAAAAATAATTGATTAGTTTGGGATTCTTGATTATTACGGTGGCGTTTATTAATTTCCATTTAATAAACGATGGATAATAGTTGAGTAGTATGAGATGCTCAATTATTACTATGACATTTATTCATTTTCGTTTCATGTTAAATAAAATATACTAGTTGTAGAATAACGTTAATTTATTGCTCGATTTGAGTTTGGAATTATTTACGATTCATCATATTTTCATGTTGAATGTGTGAAGTTTGATTATTCCACTATTTTCATGTGGTATATGACTTCGCTCACACTAGACATAGTCTGTCCCATTTATTATATCTATTTATAATTCTCGGGTCTCCCCGAGGATTTACAAGTTATCGCTAGTATTTGATATATTTTTGAAGACTTGTTTAAATCATATAAATGTTAGCCCAATAGAATACGTATATCTGATTACTCTTATTATGCCCCATTCTCCGTGCTTATGGGAAGTTTTTTTCATTAGCATGAGTACATGGGCCTAGGCGTTACATTTGGTGTAAGGCAAAAAATCTCATTTAAAGGTAAATTTGACATAAAACCTCAAGTTTTATTGGCTTAAAATATCAAGTTTTCAACCATTTATATGCACATATACATATATAAGTTTTCTAAAAATGAAAAAATGATTATGTATGAATGGTAAATAGAATTAAAATTTTCATATGTACATTATTTGGATTGAATTTAAATTATAAAAACATGAAATTTTATTTTGATAAATAAATGTTTTGTGGAAATTCAAATGATTTTGGGGTAACAATATTTTATACCAGATAGGCTAATTTGTCCATGAATTAGCTGATTGATTGAGGTTTGTCCATCAATTAACTGACTGATCCAGGATAGCGACTTGAATCTAGTGACAATTATCCTACATCACTATAGTTGTAATAACCCATATATTTTTTACGTTTAGTAATTAAATAAAACTAATCATTTAATTTGAATTAAACAGATTAATGACTTAAACGATGAATTTTTAAAGATGGATAAACTAGGATTCAAAACCTATTCCATTGCATTTGTAATGTCATTTATATATAAGAATGATATAAAGTTTGTTAAAATCAGATACAAATTGATAGAATAAGAAGAAAGAGAATACAAGGGCAAAATGGTCATTTAACTATAATTGGCCTTATTAATTCTAAAATGAAACCCGCCACATTTATTACCTATTCCCCTCTTCTCCATCTTCTCAAAAGAGAAAGTAAGGGTGTCAAAAGTAAAACCAACCTAACTTCTTCATTTTTCTAAAAACTATGAAATAAGTATCCAAATTCAAGTTCAACGATTCTCTATTCTATCTTTTCAAGTTTACATTTTGGATAAATTTGGAGCCAAATTTCAAAAAGCAAAGGAAAGCTTCAAAGTGGGTTTCATTGAAGTTTGGATTTCTTGATATTGGATGAGTGATATTTATACTCTATGATATATAATCACTAAATATGCTAGAAATCATGTTAAATATCCAAATGTTTGTTAGGGATTCAGTAACGAACTTGAATTAGGGTTGTAGAGATGAGAATATTGTTTATTGAATATTTTAAAAGAATCTGATTATAAAATGAAGTAATTAGACATAATCTCTTCTTGTGTTTGGTTTGATTTTGGATTGATTGTTGGTTTGGGAATTGATAGAGTGATAAGAGATATTGATTCATGATATTTGTAATTGGCATTGTGAATGAAAAATAGAGATGGAATGGCAAGTAGTTAAAATCAAATGGTTGTGAAATCGGTTCATTGCCTCAAAGTAGTTCGTTGGGTGTGAAGTTGCATTCGTCCGATTGACCAACGACTTATGAAAAGGCCATGAATTTGTGTCGAACGATGTTTGTTTAAAGTTCCTTGGTGACACGTAGTTATATGTCAAAGACGGGAAAGATGAAGGCGAATAAGGAAAGATAGGGAGAATTTCCACTAAAGGAAATTCTCCATCTAGGTTCAGGTTTAGCACCAACAGGTACTCAGACAATCGAATGCCAAATTCAAATGCTTGAATTTCAGGAAAATTCATCCTGCAATATTTCAATGTATTTTCCAAGTTTTTAGACGTCTGAAATTTTAGGTTCGGATGCTTGATATAGGGGTTAGACATTTGAAATGTTGTTTTGAGGATAATGTGTTTTGTGTTTTGGATTTTGATATTCTGGGATCTCAGGTTCATTTTGGGTACCCGCGCGATGATCGTAAGGTTCAAAGCGACTATAAGGAAAAATGATGAGTTCGGGGACGATACGCCTTATCTCGAAAAATGTGCGGTTGACTCCAGACGAGATAGAGACTATGGAAATGGTTTGAGATGTGTTTCGCATTGTATGACGATTTTATAGAGTTGTCTAGTGGTTTTGAGACGTAAAGACTAGGTTATTATGATATATGATTCCACATGATATTCGATATATGGATTATGTCCTACTCATTAGCTACGACTTTGGGATTTGAAATTTCTAGTCATTTACAAAATGCGACGTGATTGTTTTGGTTGTGTGTGTTTAGCGACACCCCTTTGGAGATAGAAGTCATTCTATCTCGGTAGTAAAGATGGTATACCTTGGGTTACTTTATAGTAAAAGATGATTGGCCTCGAGATACTTGTTTAAGTCTTCTTGTTAAAGAAATGGTAGTGATTAGCAACTTGTATATTGATTCGGGTTTGATACGATAGTAGGTGGTGGGCGATAAATTAAAGTGTCATAGTACTGGTCTTAAATTAGTGAATGTGCTTAGTGGGTCTTGGCCTTACTAGAAAATCTAAAAGTCCACCAGCCTATTGAGTGATGGTTGAGTCACGATCAGTGTCATGATTAGTATATGATAGACTTATCATGTATTGCGTAGCATTATAGTAGAAATGTGTTAACTTGTTGGAGGCATTTGAAGATGTTATAACAACCCGCACCTCAATGGGACCGTGTTTTTGCTAAATCCAAAACCCAAGTCCACCAAAGTCAGATTGTTAGTGTTGGTATCTTGTAAATAGAAAAAGAATATCAGAGCACTATCAATATAAACTCACAGCAAAATAGTAAGGTATAATAAACATATAATTACTGACCAAGGCTAATACTTCTGATGTCCAGTGCACTTGTTAATATCGAGCATGCATGTCCTTCCACTGTTCTCGCCTTGTACCAATATCTGTCTCTCTAAGTCTATCCTATGGGTTATAATAAGGAGGGTTCAGAATAACATTTTGGTGATTGGTAAATTACATTCTTTATACATAACACTAGTTTATGTCGATTGTCTTCCATTACATGTTATGTCTATTTTTTTACATAGTCGTCTTAACTCAACGTATGCGTACAATATACCCCATATACCCTTGGTAGACAATAACTACATACGTGTGTGTGTAAAAGTACCACAACCCCCCTTTGGACCAAGACACTTTCTCCGTTAGTACCCATAACCTAGCACCTTGTCAGGATCCATCATCAACATAGTATCACATCCTCATCATCGTCCGTACCAAGAAACTCTCGTAGTGCTTAATAACGAGTCACAATAGTTTAGCCGTATTTTGTTTGTATTTGATAGACCCCCACAAAAGGATTATCTAGCCCTGCCTCCTAACAACAAACAAACTAGCAAAAAACTATGAGGCAGTGCACGTCCAAAACAGGATCTACACTAGTAGGAGGTATAGTCCATTTAGGCGTAATCTCATCTTTCCGCTGACCGCACATGACCGATGACATTCTCGATCTATAAATAGCTTTTACTATCATATGTGGTACCAATCTCACTGCCACAGCGCTGAGCCTTTCTTGCCGTCGCATTTAGATTGCCTAATGCAATCTAAGAAATACCCACTTGTTACTTAATATCCCTTAAAAGATTGAAGAAGACTCTACTTGTCCTTTGATACTTCGACCGAGACGAACCATCCTACTTGGTATTCCCTTCGCTTATACACGAACGTATAATTCCATGGGTCCTATAGTTGGATATGTCCCACATCAATATAATGTATACACAACTGCTAGTAGCTCCTTGCGGTGGGCAGACTTTTGTTGTGTAACACTACTGACCTCGCATTCCAACTCATTTTAATGACTATGTCATTCATAATTATTCTAAGCTATTAGCTAACTTTAATAATTCACACCCTTCATATGTATATTTAAGGCTATATATATATATTTATTTATATAGATATTCATACTTATTTAATTGCTACGCCTCTAATGTTTAACTATTCACATCCAATTATTTTTATTTAACTGACTCCTTGATTCATTAATGTCAAAGTAACGTCATTTACCGTTTTCTTGAACTCAAAAGATTTAAATATCTTTTATTTTTTGCTTCCCTCTTTCATTATTAAACCCATATTACCGTTCTTCTTAAGTCTCACTACCCTTCCTTGTTTACTAAACTTTCTTACATATTTGTTCCCTTTCTTACCTACAATTTATCACTTATTATTTAATTTCTAACTCATCTTTATTGCATATATTGGTTTACAGATTTACCGTTATTTTTATCTCTATTAAAACCTTTAGTTAAACATAGAGATTTTTGCATTTTAATGCGTTGGAATTACGTCTCCCCCAAAAGGAATGGTTAACACTGTAAATTTATATAACCCATCTATAAAGATAATTTGTGTTACGTTTGGAATTACAAGGAATTATCTTTTTGTAGCTATTGAAATAGACAGTACAAAATATGGTAAATATCTATGTTTTATACATCTCTTTCTTTTAGGCTTATTCCTTGTTATTTCAAACGACACACATTTATTTGTGAATCTGAACTTGATAATCTATAGAAATTTACATTGCAACACCCTACATTCAAATGAACTAAATACTGCTTAAATCCCGATAAATTTTTATGATAACTTCAAATTCACATTTACTCCCATACATCATTGAAACAACGAACCTGGAATTGCTATATAATTTATTAATTCAAGGACTATCTTTTACCCACACTTTCCAGATTCCAACATATGAAATATTAAAACTAAGTTATCAATCCACAATAGGAATGGTTTATAAAGTCATTACATGTAACAATAGCCTATACATTTAGGCATATAGGAACAGATTTATAACGATATAAATCCAGTATTATATAAAAGTATATAATTTCCCACTCATCTTTTAACTTTCCAAACCTCCAAATCTAATCCCTGTTATTCCAGTTTGACTTCCATTTTCTACTATCGGAATACATATACCGTAAGCATACATATATCTATTAGAAATCTAGATCCAAGAAGAGATTTAGATTTAATTTAGATTTGGATCTTGATTTATAATTTACCTAGGCTTTGACGATTCGTTTCGACCTTATTCTTTTTCTCCATTATCCTATGCTATTCTCCACTTGCATATACATATATAAACTATAGATTTATTCAGATTTAAGAATTTGTGGAGAAAAAAAATGGTATAGCTTCTTCGTTGCTTTAGAAAATATGAGAATTTTTTTAGGGGTTAGACCCATATTTATAGGGTCAAATCGATGTCAGCCATTAGATTAGATTTTATTAAATCCAGGCCATTGGATTAGGTTCAATTGTGGCCAACACAGCACTAACGGTCAACCACTCGACATCTACCAGTCAACTAGTCCCAATGAGGGGGTCGATCGGTTGCCCTTATTTGTTAATAAATTTATGCCATTTGTTTTATTCCTTATACGACCTATTCTCTCCCATTTTGACCGATCTAATTTGGCGTTAATTATACTTAGATGTTAAGTAAGTGTTAACTGACCATTAACGTTAATCAACATTGGTTAATTATATTCATTTCCATAGTTACATATATAATTGTTTCTGACCCGAAATATTCATACGTTTATAGTGCTTTCTTTTGAACTTCGATTGGAAAACTTTATATATGAAAATTGATCAGAAAATCGCTACGAAAGCAACAGTGAAAGTTTCATAACCAAATTTTGATGTTTATGAAAATTCTATCAACGATGTTACTAATTATTAATTAATTTCTTTTTAATTAATTATTCTTCAATTTAAGGAGTGTTACAGATGTAGGTTGGGTTATGGTTTCATTACCTCATATATTACAACTTAGTATCGTACATGACATTATAACGTATCGGTGAGCTTGAAAATAAAGGATATTTCTTTTTTACTAGACTTTATACCCTCTCTATGTAATTTTATATCTATTCTTTGATTAGGTCGATTAGATATGTGGAATTTTGATAGTTAAAGGCGAGCTAAAGGCCATAGCTATTTTCTACTATGTTTATATCTATCCAATTTATTTTTGGGATATTGACTTGTAAATTATATATCCATTTTGACATAAGTTGTATATGGGATTTGATGTACATTTGAATGCTGTATTATGATACTAAATTTTATGTCCCTTGATATGATACGCATTTAGTCTTTTACATGTTTATATTGATATTATATTTTGTTCCTCCAACTATGAGATTTAGCATGATGATAGATGTGTTAGATATGATGTTTACTATTTTCAATTCTACACTTAATGGATTACCAGTCGTGACACTTATGGAATCCCGTTTCTTTTATGTGTGGATTATAGTTATTATGGAAGGTGGGTCGTTACATTTGGTATCAGAGCTTAGGTTACATGATCACCATAAATTGGGGTAAGTTGAGAGAACATATTAATATTTTGATATACTTATGCATACGGCTAATAGGTCTCATCTACAGATAGCTACTATGAGTCATGCCACCAGAGCAAAGACTGCTAGAGATATGTTAAAGCTCTAGATCTCCATTTGCTAGCATGGTTCCAGAGATATCTTCAGCCTACAACATAGGGTACTCCACCTCCAACCGGGATCCCTCTTGTAACAGCAATAGCTTGAGTGATGCCTATTGCTCCATCACCCTTGCCATCTGTTCTTGGATTTCCCCATCTTTAAAGGGATTATGTAACGACCCGTAATTTTTTATAATTAAATCTGTTAATTTAGTGAGATTTTGGTAATTTAATATTGAAAGAAATAAAAAAATTTGTAAATTAAAAATGAAATAATAACTGAGATGAAACGTAACAAGGTTAATTAAAGTTAATAATTAATGAATTGAATGAAATGCCAATTAATGAAATTAATGTAAATGTTATACTTGGTTATAAAGTGAATATAAGAAAACCAATGTAGATATTGAATCAATTAATGAAATAATATAAAATTTATGGTAATTGAGTAATATCAGTATTATGTAAGTAATTATAACATTTGTTTGTAAGTAATGAACCTATGAATGTAAATAAAAGGCTAATGGTGACAAACTATTATATGTTACCTATTTATTTAGCCTCCTAAATTAAATTGGAAACCAATTGCAATAAATATAATTAAATATTACGTTAATGTAAATTAAGGTAATATTTGGAAATAATGTTAATTTTATTCATAATATGACAATTGGTTGAATAAAAATAATGGAAATCAAGATTTATTAGTTTATTGGAATTCAAATTATAATAATTGGATTAATTGCAAATAAATGAAATTAAATATTTAAATAATACGTTAATAGAGATTAAGATGAAATTTGAGAATATTAATGTAATAGATCATGAACCAATGTTAATTTCATCCATATGATAATAATGGATTGAATAATAGGATGAAAGGTCAATTAAATGGAATTATTGAAAATTTAATTTATAATTTCTAAATTTAATGAAATTGAAATTAAACACTGGAATTGATGGACTAATCAACTTTAAATTGACATCTAAATTTGTTTAAATTATTGTAAGTGATTAAAAAATAAAAAATGATAGAAGTTGTAAATTATTTAAAATTTAAACTAAAAAAGTGATTTGATTAATTAATTATTAATTTATTTAATTAACGTGAATATAGCCATTTTGGCCACTGACTCGGATTTTGACGAAACTAGTTTCATCGGATCCGTAACGGTGAATTATTGTAGGATTTCAAGTTTTGTAGCGATCGAACTTGTCGTTTGATCGTACGGACTCGAAATGCCTAGAAATCAATTTAATTAAAATCAATTGAAATCAATTTGAAATAAGCTGATTTTTACATAACTTCTTCATACGATGGAATTAGAACTTGAAACCTGTTCCATTGAGTTTAAATATATTGAAAACATCTATTTTGATATGTAGAATTACCTATTTTCATTCCGGAGGCGAAACGGGCTTTGCGGGTCTCTCATCGTTCAATTTTCCAAACAAATTTAGCCCATTCCTTCTATTTTCAGCTCTGCCTATAAATAGATCGTTAAAAACCCTAATTTGTTTTTCAATTCTTATTCCATTTGTCTATAGGTACAATTCCATCTGTTTCTCACTTTTCAATGGCAGACAAACAAATCCCCAAATTGTAAATTCCAAATCAAATTCAAATCCAAAAAAATTAAACTCCTCCAAACTATATCGAATTATATATCGATTTGAAGCTCTCGACGGGCGCAAGTCAAATCCGCAGTCTGTTATTAGATTTGAGTTTCTATGTGTCCAGAATTAGAGGAATTAGTTTCGGCCGTTCATCACTCGTCGATCAACGTTGATGGATTGACGAATCGATGATACAGAGATGTAGAGAGGGTCTTGGCGAGTGCATCTGTGGTGTTTGTTGGGGGCGTGTGACGGTTGGATCGAGCGAATTTCGTGATTAGGGTTACAAAATAATAAGGGGGCGCGGCGTTTTGGGGAGGCCGAGAGGCTCGGGGTGGGGCCGGTAGGCGCGGCTTTCCTGGACGAGCACGATGAGGGTGGTGGTTTCGCCTATGGTGGCCGGAGGCATAAGTAATTCGTGGTCAATGGTGGGTCAACGGCCGTGCGTTTGGGTTTGAAGGCCTGGAGGTTTGAGCGCGTGAAGAATGACGATGGTGATGTGTAAAATTTTCTTGTTTTATTTTATTTAATTTTAATTTAAAATCTATATATTCTAATATGCATAACTTTCACATACGAGGTCTGATTCGTGTGCGGTTTGATCCGCTGGGATCGTATTAAAATTCCAGATATTTTGACGTGGGTTTGGACGAATTACGAGACTGTCAAATTTTGGTCCTTTATTTGGATTTAAATTCGATTTAAATTCAAAGATAAGTGTTTTAACCCACTCACAACTCCTAAAATTTCTTATGTTACTTAAATTACTTTTTTGATATGATTAGAAATTTATTTATGGCTGTTTGATATATTTTGAATCATCATCTCAGTTAATTTGAATTTATTTGAATTAAATCGTTATTTAATGTATTATTGAATATAAATTGCCAGTTAAATACCTGTTATTGATTATCAGTTCTATATTGATATTTATTGATTAATTTGGATGATGTTTGTAATGGATGTTGATTGTTGATATTGGATGAATGGATGTTTTATTTTATATCGTTATAAGCTGCAAGTTCACTATGGGTTGAAATGATACATACCCGAATGCTCAATAGGTTAAGGAAAAATCGTTATGGGTTGAAATGATAGACTCGAGCGATTTTATGGATTTTGTTATTAATTCGGGATTGTGGTTTGAAATGATATATAACCGTAAAATTTTAAATTGTGGATTGAAGTGATAAATATCTTGACCCTAGGGTAGATAATTATATACGGACAACGGATTGGTTAAATAATATGATTTTAAAATCCTTAATTTTCGAATTTAATTAAATGATATTTTGAAATAAAATTTGATTTATGCAAATTGAAGTATTATTGGAAAATCAAGTTTTGTGTTGAAATGTGAATTGGTTTAAAAGGAATTGCTTTAAGAAATTAAATTGGAAGTTTAAAGTTAAACTTTTCAGTATAAATGAAATTCTATCGAGATTAAGTTATTGAAGTTGTTTGAAAATAACTTTGAAGTATTTTGAAATTGGAGTAAGTCGAATTGATATTTGAACAGGGATTGAAACGATATGAAATTCAATAGTTTATTGAAATGTTAAATTGAAAAGTTTGGAATTTGGTTTGTTGACTTGGAAATTGAAATGGTCCAAATGCGTTGAAATGAATAGTTTAATTTGATATAAATTCCAAATTCATGTTTTAATATAAACTTTTTTAAAAATATATTATTTCAAAATTTCTAAAAGATTTCAAAGTATTAAACTATTTTAACCTGTATTAATTATATTAAATCATTTTAACCTATTTTAAACCATTTAATTTATTTAAACTAATTAACCTGTTTAACTTATTTTAAATCTAATTAATCTATTTTAAAGCTATTTAATCTATTTTAATTATATTTAATCTATTTTAAATCTATATTAACTAGTTAAAACTATTTTCTTCTAAATTCCAAACTAAGTAAAATGGATGCGTTTATATTCTAATTCTCGATTTTTAAGTGAATATGGTTAAGCGACATTATAACCTAAGTTGGGATCTAAATAGCATATTTGGTTTAATATGATAATTTTGAATGAGAATTTAACCGATTTTGGAAATATGACTTTTGAAAGGAAATATAATTTCGAACTATAATTTCAATGTGGTATAATTTCGGAAGTAAGTAATGATTTTGAAAGTGATATGATTTGAATTGAATATGATATTTTGATATCAATTATGAAATGGTTTTGGAAATGTAAAAGAACCATCCGGTGTGTAATAAGCGATTGGTTGTTAAAGAGACTAGGATCGGATATTGTCATACTCTCTGCCAATACCTGAAAACCACTTTGACAACTGTGTACGCGGTGGAGATTCCAGAATGAAGTAGGATGGTGGCGACGATCCTAAAGGTATACATACCTGGACCTAACTCCCGTGAGTTAGCATAAGGTGGCTAAAGCAAGAGCAATTAACGGGCTAAGTGAGGTCATTTCTCCGATCGGGCACATTCCTTCGATACTATATTCTGACTTTGCGATTTATTTGGTGGCCACCCTCGATTTTTGATTTGGGAGTGTGTTCCGAGGTGGGCGGTAGTAGCTGCTATGCGTTACCACCGGTCCGGAAGTGTAATTGGTATATCTACCCTGGCATTGCCTAGTTGTGCCGTGTCACCTACCCTAGTGCGCCTTCTACGAGTTTGTTTTGTACCTTACTTATGGAGTGCCCTCTGACGACGTCCAGTACGGACGGGACTACAGTACTGTATAGACCATGGGAAATAAAAATGTGTTAAGGGGGAAAATGTAACGCCTTAACGCTATTTTAATAGTTTATCTTACTGTAGACATATTATAATAGCGTATTGTACTACATAGTAGATAGTTTAACGGATCCTTAGGAGATGTGAATCCCGAACATCTCTTAAGTTACTGCACTCACGTTAGACAATGGATAAGAGATGCCAAACCCCGTAAACATCTCCGACGCCGTTTACACTCATATTTATTTATCGTTGATTTGACTTACATAAGATCTTTTAGTTCTGACTCGAGTGTTTTGTCTTTTCAATTCACGTCAGCCTGAGCATTTCAGGATTCGAAGACTTGTTTCTGGAGGACGAAGACGAAGATTGTATTATTATTTACTATATTATTCCACTACATCATACTGTTCCGCTGCATTATCATTTATTTATCTCTGATATGTGTAACTCTGATTTTGTATTGTATAAGTATAATCAAATGTTTTGTATACAGCTTTATGAACTGTTATTTGATTATTATATTTTGTCATTCCGCTGCGAGATTCTGTTTTGTTTTTCTTTCTTTCTCTGCTTTTCTTATTCACCCCAATAACAATCCGCCCTTCTGTATGGTTTGAGTCGGCATGTGTGTCTTTTTAAATGTACAAAAAGGCGGGATGTTACAGTTGGTATCAGAGCAAGGTTTAGTGATAACCTTAGCTTTGTGGGGTCTGACTCATATTTAATAGGGTAGTAATACCCTATGGTGAGTCACTGAGTGTATATATATGAGAGAGCGTATTTGTTAGTGTTATAAAATATTTTATATTGTGTTAATTTGTTCCGTTTTGTATTTATAAATTCTGGTCAGTACATAGGACGCTATGACATCGATAGGGATTTCTAAATGCTTAATAGGACTCACAGACATAATATTGTTTTGAAATAGAGGTGAATGAAATAATTTTGCCTACTATATATTTTGTATATATAAAATAATAGATTTTATAAATGATATAATTGGATGTAATTGGTTGGTTGTTAAGTAGTGAAACTTATAAATATTGGTTGGAAATAAAATTTGAAAATAAAATAAATGTAAATTGGAAATTTAGAACTTAAGTTCCGGGGTTTTTTGAAAATTTCTTTCGAATGATTTTGGGATATAATAATAATATTATTAGAAGTATTTTCTGATATAAATATTTCAGTATAATTTGAAAGAATTGTTTTAATTAAATTTTGGAAAGAAATAAGTTCTGTACTCCCCTCTCTGTCGCTAGAAAATAATTTTGGTGACGAGTGCACGCATCATCGACATTCATTTTCGAGTTTCAAAGTGGGAATGCCATTGTAGTAGTTTTACTACATATCTATTTTGATAAATAAATAAAATTTTTAAAATTTAAATATGATTGAATATAAGTTGTATATACCTATGTATTGTTTTAAATGATTTGAAATGGAACCCGGCATTTAGTTCGTATATTTCTATAAATTAGAAGTTTTAATTATTGAGAATGAAATGGAATTTAAATATTCAATAATGGGAATTTATAAATGAAATAAGAAATTATATGCTAAGTTATAACTGAAATATACAAGGAATTTGAAATTTGTAACTTGTGAACGAAAAGAATATGAAAATAAGAAATGATAACTATTGAACCTTAAGTTAATTAGAATAAGTAAGTCAAACTTGTGTAACTTTCAATTGCATTCTTAAAGACATATATATAACTTACCAATTATAAAAAGTTGAAATGTTAAAAGAATATGTAATGGAAATTTTTACAAGTAAAAACTTATGTAATGGAAGTGTTCAATGAAATTTACTTTTATAAATAATAAATTTGATATGAAAATAGTTATTAACTTGAGTTAAAATTGTAATACTACTAATTAAATGAAATACAAAATGAGTATTATAAGTAAAGGATTTTGAACTTAAGTTTGAAACTATTTATAATTAAAGTAAATAATAAAATGAATGTAATGCAATAAAAGAAATTGACATGACATGAATAAATGAAAATGAATTTTTGTAAGTAATAGAGGAAAACAAATGAAATAAACACTGAATGAATGAATGGGAATAAAATTTTGTAAGAAATAAATGTAAATTTAAAAAGAAATAATCCTTGTATGAATGAAAAGAAAAACACTGTGAATGTTGTGAAAGAAATTTAATAAGAATAACTCAAGTACATTGTAAATTGTTGTTTGTTTTGGTTTATGGGTTGTTTGGGATAGGATACTTCTAATTGTTTGGATGTATGAATAATCTATTGGGTTCATCTAAGACTGTTGAGTGAATGGTGCACTCAGTGGTTTATTTTTCATTCTAGGCGGTTAAAAATTTCTGAACCCGAACAAACCATTTGTTTGTTTGCTATGGATGAATAGTTAATTTTATTGATGTCATATGATGATTGTATGCTGTGGTTACAAGTGATTGTTGTTTTATATTGATTTGTTTGTTAGTGGTTGAAACAACTTTAAATATTTCATTCTATAAAATTATTAACCTTTTTTGGATTATATAAGTGAAATACAGGTTATGGAATCAATTTCCACTGCTTTTGGTTTCGTAATTAAGCGTTGTTTGCCCGACAAATAGGTACGTTCTCGGATTACGGTTTTCTAGCGATATTATATTATTTTTCCCGCTGTTGGGATATATTATTTTGAAAATTATGATATATTTTGTTATTTTTGATATTATAATTTCTCCCAAGCCTCTCCGTACAAAGGAGACTCTGCCGAAATTTTTCGACTTAGAAGATTTTGAAAAATGATTTCCAAACTTTTATTTACTTGAATATAAAAGGATTTAAGTGTTATAAATTGATATATTTTGTTTAAATTATTTGATTTTGTAAATTAATTTTTATAGATTTAATATTTTAAATAAGATATATTAATTTTCTTAATCCCTTCATTTTCCTTTTTGGGGACGAAAAGTTTTGAGTGGAGGAGAGTGCAATGACCCGTAATTTTCAGTAATTAAATTTGTTAATTTAGTGAGATTTTGGTAATTTAATATTGAAAGAAATAAAAAAAATTTGTAAATTAAAAATGAAATAATAACTAAGATGAAATGTAACAAGGTTAATTAAAGTTAATAATTAATGAATTGAATGAAATGCCAATTAATGAAATTAATGTAAATGTTATACTTGGTTATAAAGTGAATATAAGAAAACCAATGTAGATATTGTTTCAATTAATGAAATAATATAAAATTTATGGTAATTGAGTAATATCAGTATTATGTAAGTAATTATAACATTTGTTTGTAAGTAATGAACCTATGAATGTAAATAAAAGGCTAATGGTGACAAACTATTATATGTTACCTATTTATTTAGCCTGCTAAATTAAATTGGAACCCAATTGCAATAAATATAATTAAATATTACGTTAATGTAAATTAAGGTAATATTTGGAAATAATGTTAATTTTATTCACAATATGACAATTAGTTGAATAAAAAGAATGGAAATCAAGATTTATTAATTTATTGGAATTCAAATTATAATAATTGGATTAATTGCAAATAAATGAAATTAAAATTTTAAATATTACGTTAATGGAGATTAAGAAGAAATTTGAGAATATTAATGTAATAGATCATGAACCAATGTTAATTTCATCCATTTGATAATAATGGATTGAATAATAGGATGAAAGGTCAATTAAATGGAATTATTGAAAATTTAATTAATAATTTCTAAATTTAATGAAATTGAAATTAAACACAGGAATTGATAGACTAATCAACTTTAAATTGACATCTAAATTTGTTTAAATTATTGTAAGTGATTAAGAAATCAAAAATGATAGAAGTTGTAAATTATTTAAAATTTAAACTGAAAAAGTGATTTGATTAATTAATTATTAATTTATTTAATTAACGTGAATATAACAATTTTGGCCACTGACTCGGATTTCGACGAAACCTGTTTCATCGGATCCGTAATGGTGAATTATTGTAGGATTTCAAGTTTCGTAGCGATCAGACTTGTCGTTTGATCGTACGGACTCGAAACGCCTAGAAATCAATTTAATTAAAATCAATTGAAATCAATTTGAAATAAGCTGTTTTTTACATAACTTCTTTATACGATGGAATTAGAACTTGAAACATGTTCCATTGAGTTTAAATGTATTGAAAACATCTATTTTGATATGTAGAATTACCCATTCATCGTTCAATTTTCCAAACCAATCTATCCCATTCCTTCTATTTTCAGCTCTGCCTATAAATAGATCGTTATAAACCCTAATTTGTTTTTTATTTCTTATTCCATTTGTCTGTAGGTACAATTCCATCCGTTTCTCACTTTTCAATGGCAGACAAACAAATCCCCAAATTGCAAATTCCAAATCAAATTCAAATCCAAAAAATTTAAACTCCTCCAAACTATATCGAATTATATATCGATTTGAAGCTCTCTACGGGCGCAAGTCAAATCCGCAGTCTGTTTTTCGATTTGAGTTTCTATGTGTCTCGAATTAGAGGAATTAGTTTCGGTCGTTCATCACTTGTCGATCAACGTCTATGGATCGACCAATCGATGATACAGAGATGTAGAGAGGGTCTTGGCGAGTGCATCTGTGGTGTTTGTTGGGGGCGTGTGACGGTTGGATCGAGCGAATTTCGTGATTAGGGTTACAAAATAATATGGCGGCGTGGCATTTTGGGGAGGCCGAGAGGCTCGGGGTGGGGCCGGTAGGCGCGGCTTGCCTGGACGAGCACGATGGGAGTGGTGGTTTCGCCTATGGTGGCCGGAGGCATGAGTAATTTGTGGTCAATGGTGGGTCAACGGCCGTGCGTTTGGGTTCGAAGGCCTAGAGGTTTGAGCGCGTGAAGAACGACGATGGTGACGTGTAAAATTTTCTTGTTTTATTTTATTTAATTTTAATTTTAAATCTATATATTCTAATATGCATAACTTTCACATAAGAGGTCTGATTCGTGCGCGGTTTGATCCGCTGGGATCGTATTAAAATTCCGAACATTTTGACGCAGGATTGGACGAATTATGAGACTGTCAAATTTTGGGCCTTTATTTGGATTTAAATTCGATTTAAATTCAAAGGTGAGTGTTTTGACCCACTCACCACTTCTAAAATTTCTTATGTTAGTTAAATTAATTTTTGATATGATTTGAAATTTATTTATGGCTGTTTGATATATTTTGAATCATCATCTCAGTTAATTTGAATTTATTTGAATTAAATCGTTATTTAATGTATTATTGAATATAAATTGCTAGTTAAATACCTGTTATTGATTATCAGTTCTATATTGATATTTATTGATTGATTTGGATGATGTTTGTAATGGATGTTGATTGTTGATATTGGATGAATGGATGTTTTATTTTATATCGTTATAAACTGCAAGTTCACTATGGGTGTGGAAATGATACATACCCGAATGATCAATAGATTAAGGAAAAATCGTTATGGGTTGAAATGATAGACTCGAGCGATTTTATGGATTTTATTATTAATTCGGGATTGTGGTTTGAAATGATATATAACCGTAACATTTTAAATTAGGGATTGAAATGATAAATATCCGTATCACTTGACCATAGGGTAGAGAATTATATACGGACACCGGATTGGTTAAATTAAATGATTTTAAAATCCTTAATTTTCGAATTTAATTAAATGATATTTTGAAATAAAATTTGATTTATGCAAATTGAAGTATTATTGGAAAATCAAGTTTTGTGTTGAAATGTGAATTGGTTTAAAAGGAATTGCTTTAAGGAATTAAATTGGAAGTTTAAAGTTAAAATTTTAAGTATAAATGAAATTCTATCGATATTAAGTTATTGAAGTTGTTTGAAAATAACTTTGAAATATTTTGAAATTGGAGTAAGTCGAATTGATATTTGAACAGGGATTGAAACGATATGAAATTCAATAGTTTATTGAAATGTTAAATTGAAAAGTTTGGAATTTGGTTTGTTGACTTAGAAATTGAAATGGTCCAAATGCGTTGAAATGAAATGAATAGTTTAATTTGATATAAATTCCAAATTCATGTTTTAATATAAACTGTTTTAAAAATATATTATTTCAAAATTTCTAATTATTAAGATTTCAAAGTATTAAACTATTTTAACCTGTATTAATTATATTAAATCATTTTAACCTATTTTAAACCATTTAATTTATTTAAACTAATTAACCTGTTTAACTTATTTTAAATCTAATTAATCTATTCTAAAGCTATTTAATCTATTTTAATTATATTTAATCTATTTTAAATCTGTATTAACTATTTAAAACTATTTTCTTCTAAATTCCAAACTAAGTAAAATGGATGGGTTTATATTCAAATTCTCGATTTTTAAGTGAATATGGTTAAGCGACATTATAACCTAAGTTGGGATCTAAATAGCATATTTGGTTTAATATGATAATTTTGAAATGAGAATTTAACCTATTGTGGAAATATGACTTTTGAAAGGAAATATAATTTCGAACTATAATTTCAATGTGATATAATTTCGGAAGTAAGTAATGATTTCGAAAGTGATATGATTTGAATTGAATATGATATTTTGATATCAATTATGAAATGGTTTTGGAAATGTAAAAGAACCATCCAGTGTGTAATAACCGATTGGTTGTTAATGTGACCGAGATTGGATATTGTCACACTCTCTGCCAATACCGAAAACCCCTTTGACAACTATGTACGCGGTGGAGATTCCAGAATGAAGTAGTATGGTGGCGAGGATACTAAAGGTATACATACGTGGACCTAACTCTCATGAGTTAGCATAAGGTGGCTAAAGCAGGAGCAATTAACGGGCTAAGTGAGGTCATTCCTCCGATCGGGCACATTCCTTCGATACTATATTCTGACTTTGCGATTGATTTGGTGGCCACCCTCGATTTTTGATTTGGGAGTGTGTTCCGAGGTGGGCGGTAGTAGCTGCTATGCATTACCACCGGTCCGGAAGTGTAATTGGTATATCTACCTTGGCATTGCCTAGTTGTGCCGTGTCACCTACCCTAGCGCGCCTTCTACGAGTTTGTTTTGTACTATACCTATGGAGTGCCCTCTGACGACGTCCAGTACGGGCGGGATTACGGTACTGTATAGACTATGGGAAATAAAAATGTGTTAAGGGGGAAAATGTAATGCCTTAATGCTATTTTAATAGTTTATCTTACTATAGACATATTATAATAGCGTATTGTACTACATAGTAGATAGTTTAACGGATCCTTAGGAGATGTGAATCCCGAACATCTCTTAAGTTACCGCACTCACGTTAGACACTGGATAAGAGATGTCAAACCCCATAAACATCTCCGACGTCGTTTACACTCATATTTATTTACCGCTGATTTTACTTACATAAGATCTTTTAGTTCTGACTTGAGTGTTTTGTCTTTTCAATTCACCCGGGTCAGCCTGAGCATTTCAGGATTCGAAGACTTGTTTCTAGAGGACGAAGACGAAGATTGTATTATTATTTACTATATTATTCCACTACATCATACTGTTCCACTGCATTATCATTTATTTATCTCTGATATGTGTAACTCTTATTTTGTATTGTATAAATATAATCAAATGTTTTGTATACAGCTTCATGAAGTGTTATTTGATTATTATATTTTTTCATTCCGCTGCGAGATTCTGTTTTGTTTTTTTCTTTCTCTGCTTTTCTTATTCACCCCAATAACAATCCGCCCTTCTGTATGGTTTGAGTCGGCATGTGTGTCTGCTTAAAACGTATAAAGAGGCGGGATGTTACAGATTATATTTATATGGGAGGCAAAACTTATTTGGGAATGTAGTCATCACTGAGGCTCAAGCATGGATCTACACTAGTGAGTGGATCTTCAATGATATGGCGCTTGAGGGTTTGATAAACCGATGAATTGTTTCTAGCCAACTTCAAGAAGAAGCTTTGTGTTGTTGGGATATTGTGATTAGGGATATGGATGATCATGATATGACTTCGAAAGAATTCTAAAAGGAGATTTTAGGCTCAGCTAATTTTTGAGGCCGAGAGGTGCTTACAAGCAGAGATCTTCATTTATCTCCTATAAGATTATAAGACTGTGAAGGAGTACATCAATGAGTTCATACTTTTGGATTGTTTGAGGACAGATATGATCAATACTCTTACTAGGAAGGCTAAAAAGTTTGCTACGAGACTTAACCAACCTCTTAAGAATCTTGCTCATAGTTATATTTTTAACGAGTGCTACTTTTGAAAGTCTTGTCAAAATGGCTTTGTTGAACTCTATTTCTAGAGAAGCCCCCAAAGTGGAGGATGATAAAGTTGAAGTCAAGCCCAAGTTAGAAGGCAAGAGGAAAGGAAAATGGAATAAGAATGATCAATGCCAGGGTAAGAGGGGATATGTGACACATTGCTAAAGATTGACGAGTCAACCTCAAGTAAAGAATTTTTTTAATTGTGATAAACTGGGATTTTTAAAGAGTGATTGTCCATCTCTTCCAAAGAGGGAACAAGTGGTCAAAACCTATGCTATCCAAGGTACTCCAAGTTCGAGCGCTCCTCCTAAGCTCGACAAGGGGAAGAACATTATCATGGAAGGTATGATTTCTATTTATGACTTTCTTAAATGTGTTTTATTTGATATGAGAGCTTCACATTCTTTTATTGCTAGTCATCTTATTGATAGTATGTGCCCAGTGCCCCATGTTATTAATGACTCTCTTATTTTGTCAAATCACGTTAGTGGGTCGACACATCTTTCGATGGTATATGGAGGTATTAAATTATCTCAGGACGAGTCTGGGTTTTCTTGTGATGTTTTGTAGTTTATTTTTTGGGTTATGGACTTATTCTAGGGATGGATTGGATGACAAAGCACGGGGTTATTATCGATTGTGGCCGCGTTGTTTGTTTGAAGAGTAGTGGTGGTAGTGGGATCAACATTTATTATGAGCTTTAAAGCTCCATGACATTAAGCTATTTATACTCCTTAGACCTCTCACATGGTGAATTGGCGCAAGTTCCTATCATGCAGAATTTTGTGGATGTGTTTGAAAAGGTTTCAGATTTACCTCCTTATCGTGAAATTGAATTATGTATTGACTTAGAGCAGGATGTGAATCCAGTTGTCTTACCTATTAGATGCATGGCTCTGAGAGAAAGAAGAGAACTAGAAACCCAAATTATCGAGCTTTTCAATAACAGTTGTATTTAGAGAAGTACATCAGAGTGGGGAGCACCCATCATATTCGCCGCTAAAGCGGATAGATCCTTGAGAATATGTGTCGACTATAGTGAATTGAATAAGTTGACTAGAAAGAATAAATTTCCACTTACTTGTATTAATGATTTGTTCGACCAACTCAGAAGCAGCGAAGATTTTCTCTCCACTCGATCTTGCTATAAGTTTTCATCTACTATGGGTGGTTAGAGATATTATTCCAAAGACCACTTTTAGAACTCCCGATGCGTCTTATGAATGGTTGGTAATGCTATTTGGTCTTATGATTACACTAACATACTTTGTTGATCTTACAAGTCATGTCTTCCAGGGCCAAATCAATAAATTTGCAAATAGTATTCGAAGATGATATTTTAATACTTTCTAAAAGGGAATGTTGAATATGCTAGTATATGATTTTTGTTTGATGATAATAAACATATATACATATATATATATATTCATTTAAATGTATTTGTTATTGTACTATTTTATTTTCACATAATTAAATAAATATTTGTTGAATAAAATAAATAACACAGAATTTAAATTCAAACAAATATTTTATTCAAACAAATATTTTATTACAATTTTGAATAGTACAAATTTGAGCTCTCACTATATATATACACAAATTTCCATTACAATACAACTTCAAATTATAATACAAATTTTCACTATACAATTATCATTTACATTAGCACCTCATTACATATCACTCGTTCACTCATAATTGCTCTTCAACTGTATTCCAATTTATATCCAGCATCTGAGCTATCTGCAAAGTAAATACTAATGCAGTAAAATTGAAAAAGAAATATTTTTGCAGTGTAAACTAAAATATGTGTTTTTGAAAATATTATTTGCCTCAGTTATTTAGGTTGTTCGTCATCATATTTATTTTTGAATTCATCTACACGAACAACTTGTGACATGCACAGTGTATCACTATACATGCCACAAGCCCATGCACACCAATATACACTTGACAAAACTGCAGTGACAGGTGAGCACAAGGTCAAACCCAATCAAAAGCTAGGTTCAACTCAGGTGCAATACAAAAACATCACAAAATTATCGAGTACAAGTTCTCAAGCAACACAGCCTCACATGGGTCACAGGTCAACATACATGAAATAACAACACGAACCAGATCAATCTAACGTGAGGCAGGTCACTATAACTCGACAATAAGACATGCACATGATACCATATGCAAGAACCAAGAAAGAAGGCAGCAGAGAAAGATACTACAAGCAAACAATAAACTGGCTTGAAGCAACAGAGGTTACAACCTAGTACAAAAACAAAGTACACTTGAAGAATCAAATGCACAAGTGACTCGACGCACAAGAAAGAATGAAGCAGAAACCAGACTTCAATGATGATATACAAATGACAACATTTAAGTTCGTCATAAAATAGTGCAATCAACCAAAGTGCAGTCAGCAAATTCGAATACCATAATCGAAGCCAGTAAAAATTGGAACAAAGTCAGGTAGAATCAAGACAGTGCAAACCTCACCAGCACACATATGTACAAAAGACCAAACTACAAATGGAACAATGGTCAGAACATGAAGCCATGATCACACAAACGTTTACATGAAGCTTCAAACATATAATAGACATCAACATCAAGGAAATGTGCAAAGAGTTTTGAACACATCCAGGCTCACATGTACACATGACAGCAATAAAAGGAGACCACTAGACCACAAATCAAGCTTCAGATCAAACAGTGATGAACCAGACCAAAATTACATATGCAACAGCAATTTCAACAAATGCATAGCCATCACACACATATATACATACATGTATGTATATATGTGGAGAGACCAAAATGTTTTCCATAGAAAACAAAATGTATCAGATCAGCTAAATCTAGGCATCAAGTATACATGACTCGAAGCAATGCAAACACAGACCATAAACAGAAACAGTTCGATCAAGTCAGAGTCAAAACCAGCATGTATACATATATGCAACAGTGAAAACAATAGGGCCCAAATCCACAGAACAATGCATATTGAAGCACACGACAGTGGACAATGCAATACAGACTACAATAACAAATGCAGTGACAATATGATATAAAATAGAAACAGTTCGAAGTCAATAGGAACTTCTATCTAACAATATCAGATTTCAAATAACAAAGTCAAAGCTGTGGTGGTAAAAGTGATAACATGAATTGATCAAGCCGAAGAAGTCAACACAAAGATTGTAACTGTAACAACCCGCATATTTGTCGATTTTATATTTAAATATTTTATTTAAATATTTCATCGTTCGTCGGATTGAAGTCCGAAAAGCTACTTTTTGCAAACAGTCGAATTAGGACTCGAGACCTCCTCCATTGAGTTCAAAACGTCGTTTGCGATCTTTTTGAGTGTAAGCTTCGATATGTTTGGAGCTAGTCAAAAATTTGACCATTTTCACTTTGGGTTTGGTTTTGGGTTCAGCCCCTTTGCCAACTTAATCCCCAAACTGAACCATCCCTCCCCATTCACTCTCACTTCCTCCTCTTGCTCAGTTCTAAAGCAAAAATGGTGGGAGAGATGGGAAATTAAAACTCCCAAACCCTAGTTTCATCTTCAAATCAAGTTCTAGCTCCAAATTCAAAGAGAACCCATTGGTAAGCATCTCCTTCATCTTCTCCAACCCGTTCTCCTTTCAATTTCAGAAATTCCTAAACCTAACTTTAGGAATGTTCTTCTTTTTGAGCATAGATTCAAGCTCATTTGGGTTGTGTTGAAGAGGAGTTGATCTTAGCTTGTTTTAAAAGCTTCGTCTTCATTTGTTTGGGTTCAAAGGTGAGATTTTTATCTCACATCTATGACTATAATAATCTTCGATTGTTAGGTATGAATTCCTAACACTTATTCTTGTGCAATTGCTTTTGGTTTGGATTGATTTGGTGAATATTCCAATTTTTAGTGTTTTGAGTTCAATTCTTTGAAAATCCTAACTTTGATGTTTTGATCATGTTTTTGGTGATGAATCGAAGAGCGTATATGGCCGGGTAGTCGATTGGCGTAAACCCTTAGCGCCGTTGCTCGACCGATTGCATTTCGGAAGGAATTGGTATTCATTTGATTGGCATGGGAGTGCTGGAAACAGGCTCCGGTCGACCGACCTCAGTGTCCGGTCGACCGACCTGCTACTCTAGCATCTCCCTGCCTCTGTTTGGAAGTGCAGGTTACAGGCTTCGGCCGACCGACCTCAGTGTCCGGTCGACCGACCTGCTACCCGAGCACTTCTGTCTCTGGTCCGGTCAGCCGAATCAGGGAGTCCGGTTGACCGACCTGCTCCTATTTGCCAGTTTTTCCTATATTGCCTATTTGTTTGAATTTCCAACTTTAATCGATTCATGTTGTCTCCTATTTGTTGTTATCATTTCTTAAGACTTTGATGACTCCTCTTTCGGGATGGTACCTCGTTAGGTCGCTCGACCCTACCTCCCTTAGGTCGTTAGACCTCATTTTGTCCTCTCTAGGTCGTACCGTTTAGACGGGGCGCTGCCCCACACCCCGCCGTGGGCGCTGCCCCCTGGACCCCCGTGACCTGACCGGGCAGGTCGAACCCCGTAGACCTCTGCGTAGGCGATCTTATCTGAAAAACATTCAACATAACTTCCTACTTTGATGGTTTTGGGAATTGATTTCTTTGAACTTTACTCACGTCTCCGAACGTGAATTTTTATGATTGATTGTTTCTACAATCACTTCTATGATTTGTCACTTCAAAATATAAAGGTTTTCTATACTAGTATTAAATATCAAAACTCTTTCATCAAAACGATTTCAACTCTATTTTCAATATCAAACTCGTTTATAAAACTGTTTTTCAATCTACTAGTATATACAAACCTTTACCTCATTCGTATGAGAAAATATAATTAAACGGCTTAGCAAAACAAGTGGTATGAAACGCTTGCGTTTACTTCGTCGGTTAATTTTTGGACTTGTTTGATTGAAACTCTCTTGTGATACTTTTCTAGTGCAGATCTACAATTTGTTCGTAAATATTTGAGTTAAGCAAGTGGTTATGGGACATGAAGCTAAACTCTTATATTTACTAGCTTAGTGTAATCGACACTTCCTTATGATCATGACGATCATTCTTGTGATTTAGACTAGCAATGTGCGATGTCTCTTTGATTCGGTCCATCGGACGTTACGCTGTACGACGTCGTTGATCCGTTTTATTGTGATTTGGTTCATCGGACGTTACGCTGTACGGCGTCGTTGTTCCATTTTACTACGTATTGGTTCATCGGATGTTACGCTGTACGACATCGTTGTTCCTTTTCTTTTTATGGTGATTTGGTTCATCGGACGTTACGCTGTACGACGCCGTTGTTCCATTTTACTACGTGTTGGTTCATCGGATGTTACGCTGTACGACATCGTTGTTCCTTTTCCTTTTATTGTGTTTTTGTTCATCGGACGTTACGCTGTACGACGTCGTTGTTCCATTTTCCTATGCTTTGGTTCATCGGATGTTACGCTGTACGACATCGTTGTTCCTTTTATTTGTGCTTGGGTTCATCGGACGTTACGCTGTACGACATCGTTGTTCCTATTTATTGTTTTTCTGGATCATCGGACGTTACGCTGTACGACGTCGTTGTTCCATTTTCCTATGCTTTGGTTCATCGGATGTTACGCTGTACGACATCGTTGTTCCTTTTACTTGTGCTTGGGTTCATCGGACGTTACGCTGTACGACGTCGTTGTTCCTATTTATTGTTTTTCTGGATCATCGGACGTTACGCTGTACGACGTCGTTGCTTCGGATTATTTGATTTCTGGATATTGATTTCTGGAATTTATGTTTCACCAGCATTTACGATGGGCATTGATATGTATGTCATTTATTGTGGCTTGGTGAATTAAATAGAGAATATGACATTCTTTTTAATCTTTGAGAAGATTCTTGTGATATTGATTAATCTCTTGTTGATTTTCAATCACGTACTTATCACAGTATGGTATTATGGTTATGATACGTTTTTGTCATACCTCTTATTCTATATCACTTTATCTGATATTTATAGCTAGACTGATCCGTTTATTATTTTCTTCTTAAATAATACTCGGGTCAGACTGAGATTTACAGGTGCTTCCTCATGACTTCTTATCTGGAGCCATCTTCTGACTTTTGGCTAACTACTCTAGTTTAGTAGTTTTTGTTGTATACATTTGAGATTAGACCCCTTGATGTATACATATTCTATTGTCTTGCACTTGTATCTATTCTTTTGTGTTATTGTGGATCTTATTTGACCACTACTCTGATGTACACTTTCATGTGTTATATTCATATCTATTTCCGCCTTTGTGATATGAATTGTCTGTGACTGATTTGTGTTACGTTTATTTCTATGTTTGTTTCCGAAGATTATATATAGCCACCGTGTGATAGCTTTGTGTTTGTATCGGTATGTCGGATTTCCTCCTTAAAAGATATGCATTCTATTCTATCTGACATATCGGTGCTCGCACAAAGAAGTTACATGGATGGTCACTCCTCAACAGCCTTATTCTTCGTGCTAATTGATATCACTACACCGTAGTGTTCTTGGTTAGCGTGGGTATAGAGGTGGGGCGTCACAGTAACAGTGTCATGATGTACAAGGGAATGAAACAGCAAATCGTGAACCAGTCAAATATCACAAATTTCAAATGGCCGAAGTCAATTCCCAAAGCAAATGCAAAGCCATGGCGACCAAGGCAAGTAAAATGAACAAGTCAAGATAAATCAACATCGTCAAAAGCAAACGCAAGCCGTGGTGACCAAGCCAGAAAAATATACTAACTAAACCAGTCAGAAAACATCACAAGCATCCAAACGAAAATCAGTGGCCAAGCAAGTATTCAAATAAAATATATATGAACGAGAATATAAGATTTTGAATCCTATTTAACCCAATCATCATCGACATTTATAAGTATTCGAGTTCAAGCAAAACAGAGAGCAATAAATCAATAAACTCGAATCAAAGTCGAGAATAACCAATAATCAATAATAAATAAAAGACATTCACGTACCAATTCACGCATCATTCAATCTCGATAATTTGAAGCAGCTGAAGCAAAGCAACGAACAAAGATTAAAGAAGCATCAAACTGAATTGAGGTTCTACAGTAAGATCGATCAACGACCAAGCGGCGGCTTCAAAATCACAAAGTCCTAATTTTTCTTTAAAGAGGAACGAACGAACAAGAATATCTTTACAAGGCCGAAGAAATAAAAGGATAAAGGGGATCAGTGTTTTTTACTTCAATATTTTTGGGCCGGCTCTTTTATTTGCTTTGGGCTTTTAGTTTTTAAATTAGTGTTTCATTGTTTTAGTTATTTTTATTTTGTATTTTACTTTTAAAATTTTGTAAATTCTAGTCGTGTGACTAGGGGATGAACTACGATGGCGTAGTTCGAGAATTCGCAACTTAGTGGATGAGTTGTGGTAGGGTTTTGAGCGTAGAGTTATGTTAGTCGATAGCGGATGTCGCGAGTTAACGTGTGTAAGCATCTGACTACATAATTTCTAGTAAAAACCTTGGGGGCAGCACGTAGGCAGGGTTTTGCCGAAGCTGGGTAAATATGTGTTGTTCTATTTTTGCTTTTTATATTCTACTATTATCTATGCTGCTATTATTCGACTATTATCAGTGCTGCAATTATTTTATATATTTCCGCATTAAATTTTTATAACTAATAGTATCACCCTATTCACCCCCCTCTAGGGTGAATTCGATCCTACAAGTGGTATCAGAGCTAGGAACAAAAGCCAATTTTTGCTATAAAAAATTTGATTTTTTCAAAAAAAAAAATTTGTTTTAATTTTTTTTAAATGGCTTCTTTTATTAATGTTTTTGTTGATGGTCAGTCCATAGTTAGACCACCAATTTTCAATGGTGAATATGCTTACTGGAAAACTAGAGTGAAATTTTTTCTAAAAACCATTGATGCTTGGAATATTGTTGAGAGAGGATATAAGACACCAACTATAATGGTATATAATCAGGAAATTGAAAAACCTATGGATCAATGGACAGATCTAGAAAAAGAATTACAAAATGCCAATGCTAAAGCTATGAATTCTATTATTCGTTCATTAGATCAAATTGAATTTAATCATGTCTCACATTGTCTAACTGCGCAAGAAATTTGGCATACACTCGAAGTGACTCACGAAGGAACATCTCAAGTCAAAGAATCTCGCCTTGCTATGCTTAGTAGCGAACACAAGAACTTCACAATGGCCAAGGATGAGATTGTCAAAGAGATGTACGGATGACTTTCTAATCTCATATACAAATCAAAAGCTCTTGGAAAACCATACACGGAATTGGAAATAGTCCGAAAAATCCTCTGAGTCCTTCCATGAATTTTCGAAGCAAAAGTGACAGCCATTCAAGAATCAAAAGATTTGAAGAAAATTAAAGTCCAAGAACTCATCGGAAATCTCACCACTTATGAGCTAGAAATGAAATTCAAGGAAGAACGTTAAGGAGGTGTTACTCGAAAGAAATCAATAGCTCTCAAAGGAACAACTGAAAGTGAAGATGACGACGACGATGATGGAGCAGCTGAATTGGCACTGATAATAAAGAGATTCAAAAAGTGGAATCGCAAATATGGAAATCCAGCTCTAAATCAACAACTGAAAAGCAGAATAGTCAAAGTTCTAGATAATCCAGAAGAGTAGGAGATCATATGTCACAAGTGCAACAAACCCGGTCTCATCAAGCCCAATTGTCCTCAGAATCAACTCGATCAAGGAAAGAAATCGAAAAGGAGAAGTTTTGCAGCTACTTGGGATGAAACCGATGAAAGCACTGGCAGTTAAAATGATAAAGCAATTGTGTCTTCAAGGAGAAATAACTGACAGTGATGATGACGATAAAAATGACTATGTGATCGTGTAATATGAAAGTTAACTAAATTACTTGCTTGAGCGGAATATGAATAAAAATATAAGAAATAATAAAAGACACTAGAAATTTTTATACTGGTTCGAACTTCCCGTTCTACGTCTAGTCCCAGACTCCTTCTGGAATTCAATCGATACCCTCGCTTCATTCGGAGGAACATGTATTACACCGCCTAAACAACCGAACAGGACTTTCCTGCCTAGAAAATCGAATAGGACTTCTACTGCCTGAGGATACTACAGCAGGACTTCAAATACAAGTGGAAATTTTTCTGACTAAATATGCTCTGTAATAGCACTGATGAGTCAATATGAGTACACCCTTCCTATAATCTTCTCCTTTTTGGTATATAGTGAAATTCGTGAAGAAAGGAAGAATAATTGATCACACAAGAATATGCTTGAGTGTTAGTGATCAAATAGTTTGATTTGAGAATCTTTAAAGTAAATAGCAAGGGTATAGAATTTAGAGATTAAAAATAAGAAATTGGTTAATAATAGTGTTGAAATTGCTTGCTATTTATAGTTGTTAAAAGGTTGCAATGCTTCGTGAAGAGTAGCCATGAATCAGAAAGAAGCAACTTTTGAATTGAGCGTTGTTTCTGTTCAGGGAAGAGAAGCAACCTTTCGAAAAACTAGCCGTTATTTTTAACTCAGAAGTCTGAATAAAATTCAGCCTTCTGAATGTAACGAAATAACAAACCAGCGCTGAAACAGTGCAAAATAGGTTGAATTCAGACGTCTGAATATTAAGGTCAGACGTCTGAATGCGCCTTAAAATTTATGTTGCGCTTCAGTATTCAGAAATCTGAATTAATGATTTCAGATGTCTGAATTCTGTGTTTCAGACATATAAAAGCTTTTTCTTTGAAAACAAGTGCGTGTATTCAATAGCTTGTGCACGTATACCAATTAGGAGAGAATTTAACATATATTACTAACTATACACAGACTCTAACTGTAAGGACCCTATTCTTCGACTTTCGAATATCGACATCAATACGTCCACTGTATCGACTGCCGAGCCATCGAATGACGGAAAACCGAATTCTTAGTGTTTAAGAAAGAAGAGGTAGAAGAAAAGATAGAAGAAAAAGAAAGAAGAACAACATCAGAAACAGAAACAATATCAGAATCTCACATATCGCAGCGGAACAACATATAATAGATAAATGAATAATCTTTAAATCAAAGAACTATATGAAATGACCCTCCTATTTCTACCCTAATTTCATAAGGATTTTTTTTTACTTCATCAAAGGGGATTTAAATCAAATAGAAATCAAAATGCCATACAAGCTATTGCCCTAGCCACTTATTTCTTTTCTAAATAGGCAAATTAGGCAAAATCAGCAGTTCAGACGTCTAAATTCTTATGACAGGCGTCTAAACTTAATCTCAGACGTCTAACTAATTATGACAGACGGCTCAGAGATCTAAAATTGAAACAGAGAGAAAAAGACATTTTGAACTGAATTCAGACATCTAATTTTTTTGTGACAGACGTCTACATTTAACCTCAGACGTCTAAATTATTATGACTGACGTCTAAGTTTAATCTCAGACGTCTAAATTATTTAGACTGACGTCTAAATTCGATTTCTATGTACATTCATATGCACATTCAATTTATACGTGTCTGGATGTCCACCTACATTCATTTACACTTTTAAGTTTGATTTAAACTTCCTTTGAACTATCTGAGATGATATATAGATTGATCATTCATTACAAATACATTTCCCAGGGTCATTTTCTTTTTCCAATAAACAAAATATATCCAGGATCAAACAATTAACCAATATAAATATATTAGTACATTCACAAAGATATGCACATACATGTGAGGATGTATATGCCTCTCTTGTTTGAATCAGAGTTCTGGAAAACAAGAGGATATTGGATTGACTGGATTTAATCAATCCACACATAGTACAGTGTTATATGCAATAAAATCTGAGTGAAATTCAGATTCCTATTACAAATACAAAGGAAAAGGTGTGTTAATATTTGCACAAAACATGTTTATGTGCGTATATAACTGCAACTATTTGGATCTGGCTTTCAACTCCCTTATTACAGATCCTTTCTTTATTTAAAAATAAGACATGAAACATTTGTATGAAACAAGTTAAATTATGGGAACCTTGCAGTCATATAAAAACATTCAACCTATGCCTATTATCTTTTGTATACATATGCCATGGTAGAAAGATAAAACCATTTAATTTTTTTGAGAATCAACTATCCAGATTTTCCAAAACTAAAATCCTTTCTAAAGACTCAAGATTGACTAATACATTTATAAAATATAATCATTTAATTTAAACATGGTGTTCTTACTAAATCCACTTACAATATTTTGATTAACTTCTTTAATATCAGATATTAACCAGATTTATAAATTCCAGATACAAGTCAATCTCTTAATAAAATACTTAACAAAATATCCATCCCATATCCAACACTTAATACAAGTAACAATTTAAATCATTAATACATGCGGATTTTATCATTTAGGCTCTTATCTAACTAAGTTTAGCATGCTATAATATTCTTCTCAAAGCCTTGCTCCTACTCCTACTTAGTTGCTGCAATCCCTGAAAAAGCATTTGAAACTGTCTCATTTTAAATGAGACACCCCAGATGCCATTAGCACACTAGGGTCAGACACATGTCTGGTATGAGAAAATTCACAAAAGCAATTAGTTAATTAGGTTAAAATCAAATTAAATACATATACATAAAGTTCTGCCCTTTGGAATCAAATCATACTTGTGTGCATGCTCTGTGTCATTGTGCATGTACACACTTTAATTTTTCTTTCCAGAGACTACATATATAAATATGGCACATACATTCAAGCATACAATTCAGTCATAATCAAACAATCATTCACACCAAACAGGAAAATAACCATTATGAGTTAAATCATTTATTCAATCCTCATATTTCAATTCTGGGAAAAACTCTAGTTTCCTCATCATCTCAAGTATTTTTCCCTTGGTATATTTATCTATCCTGGTCTCATCTGCAATATTTATGAATCAATGGACACACTGTAATGAACTAATTCACTCCATTACACAAAGATCTCAGGACTTAAACAAGCCATGTGTCAACTTGTATTACTCAAGAAAACAAGTCATTCCTGCAGTGTTCTTGACCCCAATTTCCTAATCAGGTTTAAGTTAATAATACTCTTTGATTTTTCATGACTAAACCATTCAGTGATCCATTTTACTAACTAAAAACATCCATATCATGGCATCTCATATTATTCATAACCATACAGAGACAAACAAGCAAACAACCATTGGTGACTAAATAAATAAGGTTTTGTATGTATATATATATATATATATTCTGGTATTTTTAAAAGGGGTATAGGCAACTAACATTAGCTTATGGCTTCTGAGAGAGTTTTTCCTTTTTGCAAACATTTGTGCTTGAGTTAAACTCAGAATGATCTGGTTTCACTGAATCACAAAATTTTGTTTGCTATATGTATATATCTTTATGCATTTTTATTAAATTAGGAGCATCAGCACATAGGCAACCCTATTGCACCCCTAATTCCTCTTTGTCTCAAGCCTCAGCACTTATACATGAGTATATTGCAGCTAAATTTGTTTTCATTTCTCTGAGTTAAGCCAAAACCAATACTACTTGCCTATATTCAACATTTATTTTATGTTCCTAAGCATCTACATATCAGAGATCTGGGTTCATAAAACATATATGTATACTAACTACACATAAAACTTTCTTATAAATAAACAAGTAGAACAACCAAAGAGAATCAAAACATTTTTAGATTTGAAATCACAGATAAGCATTCATATATGAAAATACTCTTTTAAGAAAATTACTTATAACTGGCTGCCTACATTAGGACTTATTGCCTTAGATTTTTGAGTGAGTTTTCTCACCTAGCTCTCTTCTTTGCTTCCTTAATTAATTGATGAACTTCTGCCTTTAGCCTCAAACTCTTTTCCTTCCCTTGCCTTATGATTTCTATGGTGTTGTTTCCCTTTTTTTTTCAAAGTTCTTTTCTGAGAAGGAGAGGAGGCTGCTGCATATACATGTATATATACAGGGTCTTCCTTAGGGTTTTGGGTATTGGCTAAAGCCATTTTTGCCCACCAGAAAAAAATCATGTTACCTGTATTTTATTTGAACCCAAAATTCTACCCTTCCCAGCTTAATTTAGGTGAAGAGAAAAGTGGTTACATTCTTTTCAGAAATTTGCTTTTCAGAAAATACTTTTTTCCTTTGTCTACAATCATGCAAAAAAAAATGTGACTTGATTTGTTATTTATCAAATACTCTTCCTAATTCTGCCTATACCAAGCATTTCCCTTCTTTATCTTATTTTTTTCTATTTTTAGCTTTCATGTAAATGGTATGTACTTCCTTCATTTATTTATAAGAGGATTTCTCCTTTTTATATCTTCATTCTTTTTATTTCTGCCTACATATATAAAATATATTGGTATGTTTTATTTTGCTGAATTGAACTCTAGTACCTTATTAACATATCTATATATATATATGTATATATGTATATAAAGCTTACTAAATTAATTAGTATACTCATCTGTATATATTTATACATTATTCTGTATTGACACACACATGTATATGTATACTCAAAAATACTCAGTAGCATCCATATATGTATATTTACTTATGCATACAACTTTTAAGGATTTAACCTATATATATATATATTCCCATACATATCAATATGTATTTATTCTTAGAGTTTAGGGATTTTTAGCTTTAGTTCATGTGCATTTCCTGTGCACACATGTACACACATACTGATACACTATCAAGCTATATCAATCCCCTTTCAAAATTTATTCAAAAATTATTTTGAATTCATTTATATTTGTCAGAATAAATTCCTAAAATCTTGGGTCATTACACTATATCATTTTATACATTACATCATCATCAGAGTTTACAACAACAATACAACGATGGACAGTTATATAAACTTGTCCTTATACAGAATACGCAGCGGAATAAATAATATCATATACAAGTGGTACGTCTCACCATCCAGCTCGCCACTAAGCTCCATAGCATCCCGAATCCAGAATGACCTGATAACCTGACTCTAGACTGCCCGTGTGGAAATTGGTGGGCACCCAGAGTTTAGGAAGGAAACAATAAACTCCAGGTCAGTCATGGTGACTAGTGTGAGAACTTAAAACAGTTTATCTTTAAAACAAACAACATGAATATTTTAAAGTCAATTTCGCAATGCTTTTGGAAAATGAAACTACCATAAGACCTCCCGCCACACACACAATGCAAACGCAGAATTTGAGGAGATTTCTGCTTATGATGGTCAAAGATGCTTACTATGCAAAATCAAATCCTTTTTGATATTATTATTAGTGCATAGTGTAGAAAAAAAATCATTTCGAAAGTATAATATAAATCTTAGCCAGCATAGACATTTCGCACTTATGCCTACTATAGCTACCATCCAAACAGTGGGGCGCCACCATAAGTGAATGATAGGTTCTACAACTAATATCATACAAAGTTCGTATTGGAGTTTGGATTTCCAACAAATGGTCAGGCCAAGGAACTTCCCATTGCCACATAGGTACGCCTCTAGAAAGACGACCCGAGAACCAAACCGGATCTCTGCCAACACAAGGCCGGGTTACCCCTAACTGGGTCACTACTGACACGAATATGTCATCCCCCGATCGTAACCGATCTTTCCGAGGATCCTCGATTTCCAACAACCACATAAGAATAATAATGCAGCAACAACATAGGTTAAGTATCTGGGCTCCATACCATGATACCACCTCTATCCAGAAGGAATGACATACACTAAAGGGGCGCTACCCCCTAATAACCTTGCCGCATCTTTCCTGTTTTGACCATTTCCGGGGTGTGAGGTCCGACGAAGTCTCGTCCACAAAGCTACGCTTTATACAAAAGCTGTGCATTGGGTCAACAAATGATCAAAGTAATGATCACAAAGATAAATGATCATATCACAAATGATCAAACAATGATCATTACACAGCAACACTCAGCATGCCACGTTACCAAATTGGGAGTATATCACTAGTAACAATCAACTACATAACCTCTGAGCTCGTACGTCTCAGAGAAGGGTGTTAAGCTAAGAGAATAAATTCTCCGCCACCAACAGATATGTATTTGAAAGAAACCAGCTTTATATCTCAATTTGTAACGTCATACATACAACCATACAAGTCTGTTCCGGGATCGAACAGAACCGAAGGCACTTCTTACGAAGCCCTTGCAAATCCGGATAATTTTCTAATCACGTCCGGACTTCTCGTCACTAAGGGTGATAAAACCTCTATATCGGAGATCAGCCGATGTAGAGTAACTCGACGGTAATCCTTCCGTTTTCAAAAATATCCGGTCTTCAACACCGGTCATCAAATGCAATCCATTACGACGTATCACATATTCGGAATGGGTTATACGACCCAAAGGTCCTTTCCCGGCTAACCCGAATAGTGAGCGCTTATTCAAAAATAAGTGTGGCATTCAAATTCATCCAATTCACAACAAATACCCATTCAAGGGTAAATATTGATAGTCGGTTATTTAACTATCAATAAAGATGCGCAACATCATCAGATTCCAAATAATTTTCCAAATTATTTAATTTCCAAAAAAATATCTTTACAAGATATATAATTTTCCACACTTAACCATTTGAAACAAATTCCAAATATTCACTTTTCAGTTTATCTTTAAAAGATAAAATCTCAAAAACATTTCACTTCATATTGGAAAAGCATTTCCATACTTATTTAATAATAAGTAATTCAAAAATCATTTATTTTCAACACTTGGAAAATATTCGATATACTTAAATCATAATTAAGTATATATTTCATTCTTTAAAGAAATCATTCTCTTTCACAAATTTTATTTGAGTCAAAACGAATGTTACGTAAAACATCGTTACGACGACCCAAAATCACTAGTATAGGGATTCTAAATTAAGATAGATATATAAATCCCAATACTACACAAAATATTTCCTTTCGGAAACCATTTACTATAACAATAGTATTATAGTCCACCATTTCCTTATTTCTCGAAACGTCTATTTCAACAATGAATGTTGAAATCTATGTATTCGATACTTAACACGTTTTAAAACATCTTTTAAAACAATTACTTCATTTCGTAATATCACTTCTCCAAAACATATCCATTTAATTTAATAATATATTCACTGTCCAAAATCGTAAATATACTTCGTTAACACATTTAACGTTTCTACACATTTTACTTAAAAGATTATCCACTGTCCAAAATCGTGAATATACTTTCTTTAACAAGCTATAATAATTCACTTATCAAAATAAGTCAAATTTCGGATTTATAAAACAACGTTTATAAATTCCATTTCTATTTATAAAAACTTCAACTTATAAATCTCATTATTAACAAATTCCATTCATATCTCATTTAAATGCCAAAATCCGATTTATAAGATAATTGCTTATAAATCTTTTATTTTACAAATAAAATCTATTCGTTTAATAACTTCACAATTTATAAATCTATAAATTCCCTTCACTTATGAAATCCATTTATACTTCCTTTTAACACTTATAAAAACTCGTTTTATAATTCCAATATATTTTTTAATAAATATCAATTTTTAAATCTTTTAAATAAATCATTTATAACAATCCAAAAATCCCAATTTAAGCCATTTTACAAATTAATCAACTTTTTATTTCAAAAACTACTTTTCGCTTATATTTCACAAATCTCATAATTTTCATAACATGAAAATTATAACATTTATTTATTTAAAATGAATCAATTCCAAAATTCAATAAAACGTATACTTTCAAAAATTGCTTTAAAAATCCTTTATAAATCAAAATCGTTATTTTTAAACTTCAAAAATGGATCCGATGATGCAACAGCACCAATCATCAATCACAACAATCAAACATCACATATCATCATATGATAACAGAATATATCACAATATCTGTAAATAAATCAATACGGTGAGGATTCCAGTCGGATCCCTCCAACCTGTTTCCCTGCATCCACAGATGTTAGCACAATACCAATTCCGCTCCAGTACGGAATATCGCGGTATATGGGATTTATAAAATATTATCCGCTATTATACGGCGTAATAGGGTCTCATCCACTATATAATGTGGGAAATCAACTCCAAATACAATAATAATACCAATTTCACTTTGTAGTGAAATATTCGCGGTATATGTTTTTAATAAATAACCTCCGCTTAATAACGGCGTATAGTGTCTATTTCAATCAACAACAGATAGCAATTTATCATCCAGGCATACTATCAACAATTTTAAATCTAACTATTTAAAATATAAATCGAAACAGATTCGATTGAGTGAGAAGTTCTCACCTTGATTTCAATTCAGTTTCAGCGTTTTATTTCGAATAAAATTAAACGGACGTTTAATTTTACCCGAAATTCAAACTAGCTCCAAATGACTCCAATCAAGTTGCATCGCGAAGAGCTCGTCAATACGAAGCCAACGCAAAAAGTTTCGTCGAATTCCGACCTGGCATGAGAGAGATATCGCATTTTAAACATTGAACGAATTTTAATATAAATAATTTACAAATTTTATTTTAATTTAAAACCCTAACTACAACATCAACCGTTCGTTTGCTGAGATGGGAATCAGGCCATGCCCACTTTCTTCTCCCCCCTCACGTTTGCTTCCAGTAAAAAAAATCGCGTAACCCATCCAAGCCGCCCTTCCATCATCAATTATCACGACCTCCACGAACATCTCGACATCGATCAGACCCCGGGGTTTCGAAGCCCTTCGCCAGCCCTCCCCCTAGCCTCCGACCGCACCCCCATGCTCCACTCCAGGCCGAGAAAATCACCACTGAACGCGACCTAAAACGCAAGCCATACCTCCCCGATTGCTCCATCATTTCAGATCTCGACCGTATGGATTGATAGTCCACACTTAGATCTACAACTTGTTAGTTGAAGATTCCTTGAAACAATCAATATTTAAAGAATTTGAAGGAGGAAGCTAGGAGATTTTCAGCCGTTGGTTGAAGGGGGTGGCGGCTGGTTTAGAGAATTAGGGTTTTATTTTATTTTATTTTTGAGAATAAAGGGGCTATTTATAGAAAATCGAACGAAACACTATTCATTCCGGAATTTCCGAACTCCGATTTACGCACGGTAACCGGCGTTTATAGGGTTTATCCCACGTTCCGGACACAATGGAACAGGTTTCGAAAGCTAATTCGATCGTATGTGTGAGATACGGCAATAAACAATCGATTTAAAATTAAATCAGTTAATCAATTTTCTGTGCGTTTTAGCTTGCCCCGGACAAACGGTAAATCCAATTGACACGAAATTTGAAACCTTACAATAATATGACATTACAGATCCGATGAAACTGGTTTCGTCGAAATCCGAGAGTTTTTGAAAAATGACTATTTTTAACTCGCCAAATTAATATTAAAACAATTTCGTTGCGTTTCGAGCTGCCACGGTCAAACGAAAACTCCGATTGCTACGAAAATTGAAATCCGATAATAACATACTATACTAGTTTCGTTCAATTCTAAGACTGTTCGAAAATTGGCTATTTTTCAGTCGATAATTAAATATTAAAATATTCAATTTTCACAGTTTAACTTTAAATTCAATTTTAAAAGTTCTATAACATCACTATAACTCCAATATGATAAAATAAAGTTTTACAAATCATTTTCAATCATATTAAACTTGATTTTAAATTATTTCTGGAATCTAAATTATTAAATTATCGATTTAATTATCCAATTAAATCCAATATTCGATAAATAAATTATTCGACTTATTAATTTCACTTATTAATATATAAAATAAATTAAATATTCAAATTTTTAATTGACAGAAATTATGAGTCGTTACAAATTTCCCCCTTTAAAAGAATTTCGTCCTCGAAATTACCAAGTAAGAAAAATTCACAAAATCCATTAACTTTTCAAAATAAACCATCCAAATTAGATTTTTACAAATCTACTTAAGTGTTTAACTTTTCCAAAATCCATAGTTAAACTTCTTACAACAACTTTACTAAGTTTCCAAAATATTCAAATTTTTCAAAAATATTCTAACGCCTTAAATTTTTGAAAAAATTCGCCATAGCCTCCTTTGCGCGGCTCGATCCGAAAAAAAAATGACAGTGTATATATATCACAAATATACATCTCATCAAGTGATGAGGCATCCCGTAGGGAAAAAAGTGTAAAAGTACGATATTTAATCCGAGATATGTACCTTATTTATTATTAGCGAGCATATACGGCTAATATAGCGCGAAAGCGAGCTCCAAATGCGAAGCAAACGCCATCCGCACCTACTAAACACTCAATCAAACAAATGAGAATATGTATATAGAAAATAATATCGATATACAATATATAGCAACATATCAACTACATATGTGTCAATATAGCAAATGCAACAAACAACAAATGCAACCATCATCCAATAAACATTCAACAACTTCATAACCAAATCAATATAGATTCACTTCTCATTAATATTCATTGAATTGGTTTTCAATTTTAAATCATATTTGATTCATTTACATTGGATTTTATCAACATTCATTTATTTAATTAGTTACATTCACTAATTTACATTCAAGTTGGTTCACTTACAAATCAAATTCAATTCTATTTAAGATTCACTTAACTTCCAATTTGATTTCAATTACTTTAGCTTTCAATTTGACAATTCAATTTCATTAATACTTAATGAATTATATACAATCAACTAACACTCATATAACAACCAATGTACATCCATTACAACCAAATTTATTCAATTTACATTTCTTTACATTCAATTTGGTTCAACACTTTCAATTTCAATTGGTTTAATATTGAATTGGCTTCCATTCCATTTATTCAACTTCTAATAACATTAGCTTTTAATGAATTAACACTTACATTCATTGTTTCATCTCAATTCATTTACAATAGATTGATTAACATTCCTTCATTCATTCATTAATTCTATTGCTAATTCATTTTACAAATAAAGTTGAATTTCATTTATATCACTCAAGTTCACATTCATTTGATAAATTCACTTTATTAATTTACTTTGATATCAAAATCAACTTCGTTCAATATTACTTAAGTTATATTCCAATTTAAACATCATTTGTTTAACTTCACTTAATTTTCCACTTATAAATCCAATTCAGATTTTGTTTTTCTTAACAAAATTCATTTAACCTTTTACCAAAATCAAATTTCATCAATTATTCAAATTTATATCACATTTTGCTTAACAAAATTGTTTAACCACTTTACCATTTGGTTTTGCTTACATTTACTCATTTTATAAGTTATACAACTTATTTATTTAAATTTCCAAATCATATTATAAGTATAAAACTCATTTCACTTATTTTTATCAATTTAAATTTGGACTTTTAAAACAAATCTGTTTATCACAACAAAACTTCAATTTCCAATTTACTATGGGTAGCAAATCAATCACACAGAACCTCGAAAATGATACTGATGATGCTGCAGTCATCATCGTACTATTTCCCAGCAACAATAGTGAATTCAATGCTTTAAATTCTTTCAAAAATTTTCCTTGATTTATAAATCTCATTACAAATCTTTTACTTATAAAATTTCACTATTTATATATAAGATTATTTTTTCCATTGTAAATCATTTTAATTATAACTTCATAAATTATAATTCATTTGCTTATACAATTCATTCTTTTACAATTGTTGTTTTAATTCAACTTATTCAAACAACTTTTAATTAACTTATATATATTTATATTTTCAACAACCAAACAATCAATTATATACACTTTAATAATTTCTGAAAAATTATTCCCTTTATATACAAAATATAATCGAGGTAAAATTATTTCATTTACCCAATTTAAAACCATATCGTGCCGAATTGTTCTATACAAGTGTTTAGAGATCCCTATCGATAGAGTTGTACGGACAATACCGACCAGAATCCATATACCACTCAACAAATCAATCATCGCAATATAATTTTTTTTTATATTAACTAACAAATACGCGCTTGTATCTATTATTACACTCAACTCATTCTAGAGTACTACTGACTCTATCTCTAATGAGATACACCCAACAGAGCAGGGTTGTCGCTTAACCATATGCTCTGATACCACGTTGTAAGGACCCGATTCTTCGACTTCCGAATATCGACATCAATACGTCCACTGTATCGACTGCCGAGCCATCGAATGTCGGAAAACCGAATTCTTAGGGTTTAAGAAAGAAGAGGTAAAAGAAAAGATAGAAGAAAAAGAAAGAAGAACAACAGAACAACATCAGAAACAGAAACAATATCAGAATCTCACATATCGCAGCGGAACAACATATAATAGATAATTGAATAATCTTTAAATCAAAGAACTATATCATTTTATACATTACACCATCATCAGAGTTTACAACAACAATACAACGATGGACAGTTATATAAACTTCTCCTCATACAGAATACATAGCGGAATAAATAATATCATATACAAGTGGTACGTCTCACCATCCAGCTCGCCACTAAGCTCCACAGCATCCCGAATCCAGAATGACCTGATAACCTGACTCTAGACTGCCCGTGTGGAAATTGGTGGGCACCTAGAGTTTAGGAAGGAAACAATAAACTCCAGGTCAGTCATGGTGACTGGTGTGAGAACTTAAAACAGTTTATCTTTAAAACAAACAACAGGAAGATTTTAAAGTCAATTTCGCAATGCTTTTGGAAAATGAAACTACCATAAGACCTCCCGCCACACACACAATGCAAACGCAGAATTGGAGGAGATTTCTTCTTATGATGGTCAAAGATGCTTACTACGCAAAATCAAATCCTTTTTGATATTATTATTAGTGTATAGTGTAGAAAAAAAATCATTTCGAAAGTATAATATAAATCTTAGCCAGCATAGACATTTCGCACTTATGCCTACTATAGCTACCATCCAAACAGTGGGGCGCCACCATAAGTGAATGATAGGTTCTACAACTAATATCGTACAAAGTTCGTATTGGAGTTTGGATTTCCAACAAATGGTCAGGCCAAGGAACTTCCCATTGCCACATAGGTACGCCTCTGGAAAGACGACCCGAGAACCAAACCGGATCTTTGCCAACACAAGGCTAGGTTACCCCTAACTGGGTAACTACTGACACGAATATGTCATCCCCCGATCGTAACCGATCTTTCTGAGGATCCTCGATTTCCAACAACCACATAAGAATAATAATGCAGCAACAACATAGGTTAAGTATCTGGGCTCCATACCATGATACCACCTCTATCCAGAAGGAATGACATACACTAAAGGGGCGCTACCCCCTAATAACCTTGCCGCATCTTTCCTGTTTTGACCATTTCCGGGGTGTGAGGTCCGACGAAGTCTCGTCCACAAAGCTACACTTTATACAAAAGCTGTGCTTTGGGTCAACAAATGATCAAAGTAATGATCACAAAGATAAATGATCAAACAAATGATCATATCACAAATGATCAAACAATGATCATTACACAGCAACACTCAGCATGCCACGTCACCAAATTGGGAGTATATCACTAGTAACCATCAACTACATAACCTCTGAGCTCGTACGTCTCAGAGAAGGGTGTTAAGATAAGAGAATAAATTCTCCGCCACCAACAGATATGTGACGACCACCCATGATCCCTGCACTGAACCTAGAGATAGTGCGCTGTAAAGTGTGCCAGGCGACCATGGACGATTGCCAGGGTAAATTAAAATAACAGAATCTATCGTATTACTCACAGCGCATGGACAAAATACAATAGAACATATATATATATATAGTGAAGCTTCACAGAATAGAATCTCATCAATAAAACTTCATAATAGTTGATTACAATCATCAGAATAGTCAATACATCAAGCCTCACTACATAACACTCAGAGAAGATACAAACAGCGGAACATCCAGTACATATAATAAGAAGATAATATGCAACCCTCCAGCTCGTCTTCGATATCAACACCGTGGAAAGCAAGAACAGCACCTGTCACCTGCTACCTAATCTGCCCGTCCCAAAATGGACGAACAACCCAAGGCAATAAGAGTTAAAACATAAAGCCTTGAGTCAGACAACAGTCTTAGTGAGCAGTAAATTAACTAACAACATACCAAAAGAGCATAAAGGAAAAAGGAATAGGAATACAACCCTCCCACTCCACCTCTTTCTACAGTGATAGCCCCCAGAGACACATTAAATAGAAGCAAACATAGCAAAGCACACAATTTAAGGTAAAGTAATTATCACTCGAGTCAAGGGCGATGTTTTCTGAGTACAAACCCCAAGGCCTAAACCAAGATCAGATAAGCACCTAGATAATACCGCTCTTGAGACCGAATGACGATACAACCAAACATCCATGACTCTGGCTATCACTGTTATCATTGCTTCGGTATCACCGTTAATTGAATGACCGGCACATTCTTTCAGCCGTCCGTCAAGGGCTAATGGAAACCCCGGTTCTAGACATAACTCCCGCACGTCATCGTGACCCGTGCCTAGGACTATCGAATCTGCCCAGAGTACTTGACTATCAATCATTAGCCTTCAGGGACTATCGAATTTGCCCAACGTACTCTTGCTTTGAGCATGCTAGAACCTTCAACAACGATGAGATCTCAGCCTTCTAGTCATCCTCCTCGACGACTATTTCTATACTAGCTCAAGCGCCTCTCGAGCATCCATTATCCTCAACTCGAACCATATCACCGAGTTATCAACATGCTTGGAATAATCCCGTCTGGATTAGACCAAGACTATCTCATATCATGCCTCGCTTAATCACATCCTCGCAAAGCTTGATCTCAATATCATCATCATCGAATCTATGCATAAGAGCTTCACCATCCGCTACATATGCCACAAGCAGCTTTTCCAATTCAAGAGCCTTTCCCTTAGCTTTTGAATCATCTTCGATCTAAATCAAATCATCAATCATCTAATTCATTGCAATCAATCAAATCAAACATTAATCCAAGTAAACAAGCATTCAAATATGATCTATATAGACAATTATAACAATAATGGCAATTTCGTAATTAAAGAGTCAAAAGTCCAAAAAGCATGAAATCATGAGCAATGTCTCTATAATCTTGATGAATGAACTTGCATAGGTTAACATGTAGTAAAATGGATGCCAAATCATCATGAACAATGGATCTATATGGATCTATACTTAGGATTAGGAAAATGCATGGAAATCACTACTTTAACACCAAATCAGGCCAACGATCCGATATACTCCTTTGGATCCGTGTGAGAGATAATCACCACTCACCAGATCACCTAAACAACCCCAAAACAACACGCTTCAGATCTGGACAGCGAAGTATCTAACTTGATCTATCACGAATCCGCTTCAAACGATGAAATCTCTCTTCGAAGAATGTAGATCTTCAACCTAAGCTCTTCGATTTGATCTTCAACTTGGATGGATCGAATCACTAGATTAGAGTGGAGAAAAGAAGTGAAGAAGTGTAGAAGTCGAGCTCTCAAAATGGCAGCACTTCGTCGCTTCGAAACCCGGATCCCAAAAAGTGAGAAAATGGACGAGTATTTATAGCTGAAATTCCTTAACTCGTCTGCCTTCTTAGGTCGTCTCCGACCTAAGCCTCCCTCTGCCTTACGACCTACGACTCAGCAACTAACCCCTAGGTCGGTAACGACTTAACACACGCGCCTATACAACCTAACGACTTAGCAGCTTCGCCGACCTAGCAATGTTACGACCTAACCAAGATACGACTCAACATACGCGCGCATTCTCGCGTCCTACGACTTAACAGAGTCTCCGACTTAAAACCCACACGACTTAACTGAGAAGCGCCTTAACGACTTATCACTTTACTCGACTTAACGAGTTACCACCTAACGACTTAACACCTTAGGTCGTTTAACGACCTAACTACACATAGGGTAATCCGACTTAACTCCTAAGTCGTCTAGACGACCTAACTACGCTAACCACTAGGTCGAATACTCCTTAGCTCGCATCTCCCTTAGGTCGCTAACATCCTATAGGTCGTCCCAAACTAACACGCGACCTAAACCACTACGCGACCTAACTGCTTACGACCTAAGAAGTACCACGACTCACGACTTAGTGAAACAGCCCATCTTACGACTTAACGGATCCCCTAGTCTGCGACTTAACTTCCTAACTTGTCCACGATCTAACTTCTTATACCGTTGCCGACTTAACTCCATCTCTTAAGTTGTCCAATCTATAAGTCGGTCACGACTTAGGACTTGTAAATTCTGCCAAAATCTGAAATGACTAAACAACGCTAAAAACTCCAGATTTTATGAACTTTTCGATCCGTAAAAAAAATACGAGTCGTTACATTCTCTCTCCCTTAGGAATTTCGCCCCAGAAATTCCAAACAAACAAAGCAATCAAAGACTATTCTGCACGCCTACCATCCATAGCAATCAACAAACCATGCATCCAATTCTAGCTTAGCATACAGAATTCTAATACTAGAACAAGTTACAATATCGTGAGATGACACGACATCTTAGGGCCATACCTTGAAGAGTTCAGGATGAGCTGCCTTCATCCTCTCTTCCACCTCCCACGTACAGTCGTTATCATCGTCACCCCATTGTATCTTGAGCAACTTAACTATCTTCCTCCTAAGCTGTTTCGTGTCGGTTTCCACAACACGAAGCGGCTTACGAGGTCTCTTATCGACTGGATCAACTTCGAAGTCTTCACAGCTATCAGCAGAAACTACGGTATTCGAGTCGTGCACATACTTCCGTAGATATGATACATGAAAAACATTGTGCACACTCGACATCTTCTCCGGTAACTCCAATCTATATGCGAGCTTTCCAATTCGCTCGATGATCGGGAATGGTCCAACAAATCTCGGAGTCAATTTTCCATTCTTCCCGAATCGAATAACATTCTTCAGTGGAGAAATCTTCACAAAAACCATATCACCTACGTAGAATTCCAAATCCTTACGACGCTTATCGGCATAACTTTTCTGACGGTCTTGGGCTGCCTTCATTCGTTGCCGAATGATCTCTATACAATCTGAAGTCTGTCGAATCATCTCTGGCCCAAGCATCAACTTTTCTCCGGTCTCTAACCAACATGTCGGAGAGTTACATGGTCTTCCATACAACGCTTCATACGGTGCCATACCAATGCTTGACTGGTAACTGTTGTTATATGAAAATTCCACCAGATGAAGGTGATCTTCCCATGATCCTCCGAAATCCAAAACACAAGCTCTAAGGAGATCTTCCAAAACTCGGTTGACTCTCTCAGTCTGACCATCTGTTTGAGGGTGATAAGCTGTACTCAAACACAACTCGGTTCCCAAAACTTCCTGGAAGCTCTTCCAAAATCCACTAGTGAACAATGGGTCTCGATCGCTCACTATACTCTTCGGAATACCATGGAATCGAACTATCCACTTAACATACAACTCAGCCAACTTTGATGCAGTCCTAGTCGATCGAACAGGAATAAATCTTGCACTCTTAGTCAAACGATCTACAATGACTCAAATCCCTTCATTTCCCGTTCTTGTTCTAGGTAGTCCATCAATAAAATCCATCGACACTTGTTCCCACTTCCATGTAGGAACCTCTAATGGCTGAAGCAATCCACTGGGCTTCTTCTGCTCAGATTTAACCAACTGGCAGTTCATGCATTTGGAAATAAAATTTCCAACATCCTTCTTCATACCTTCCCAGTAGTAGGTTCTCTTCATATCCCGATACATCTTATTTCCCCATAGATGAATTGTCAACTTCGAGTGATGACTTTCCTTCAGAACTTCACTCCTCAATTCATCTATATCGGGAACAACTAGTCGTCCTTGCTTCCGAAGCCAACCCTCTCGATCGACTTCGAATCCTTTATCCTTCTCTGGTTCCAATCCAGATTCCAAATCACGGATAATCTTGACAAGCTTACCGTCTCGCTCTTGGCTCTCGCCAACCCTTCCCACAAGAGTCGGTCTTATCGATAAGTTTGCCAACATCTCAGGTTCCAATTCACATCTAGGCCTGAAGTCAAATCCAGCTAAATACTCGAGATTCTTCCATTCTGAAAACATGGCTCCCAATCCTGCATGTCTTCGACTTAACGCATCTGCCACCGTGTTACCTTTTCCCGTAGTATAAGCTATACCAAAATCATATGATGCTAAAAACTCTAGCCAACGTTGCTGCCGAAGATTCAAAACCTTTTGGGAGAAAAGATACTTCAACAACTTATGATCTGTAAACAACTCGAATCGAACTCCCAGTAGATAATGTCTCCACATCTTCAGAGCAAAAACAATTGCCGCTAACTCCAAATCATGAGTCGGGTAATTCCTTTCATGCGGCTTCAGTTGTCGACTTGCATACGCAACAACTTTATCCTTCTGCATCAGCACTGCTCCAAGTCCAGTACCACATGCGTCGGTGTAAACCACCATCTCATCATTCCCACTTGGAATAGTCAAAATAGGAGCACTCGTCAATCGCTCTTTCAGGATTCCGAAAGCTTGCTCACACTTAGCTTCCCATCTGAACACTTGGTTCTTCTTTGTCAATTCTGTTAACGGTGCAGCTATCTTGGAAAAATCCTTGATAAACCGTCGATAATATCCTGCTAATTCAAGAAAACTTCTCACATCAGATGCATTCTTAGGTCTAACCCAATCCTGGATTGCTGCCACCTTAGCGGGATCAACCGCTATTCCACTTCCAGAAATAACATGGCCTAAGAACCTCACTTCACTCTTCCAGAAGTGACACTTCGAAAACTTAGCCTTCAGCTGATGTTTCCGCAAGATTTCCAAAACAATTTGCAAGTGTGTCTTGTGCTCTTCTTCAGTTCTGGAATAAATCAGAATATCATCCACGAACACAAGTACAAACTTGTTCAACTGATCTCTAAACACTCTATTCATAAGATCCACAAAATATGCTGGCGCATTAGTCAATCCAAACGGCATTACCAGCCACTCAAAGAAACCGGTTGGTGTTCGAAAAGCAGTCTTCGGCACACTATCCTTAGCCACTCTCAACTGGTGAAATCCCGTTGCCAAATCCATCTGAGAAAACACCTTGGCTTCGTGAAGCTGATCAAACAAGTCATCTATTCTCGGCAATGGATACTTGTTCTTCTTAGTCACCTTATTCAGCTCACGATAATCCACACACAATCTTAACGACCCATCTGCCTTGGTTGCAAACACAACTGGTGCACCCCACTCGAACACACTACGCCGAATGAATCCTTTCTGTAAAAGATCATCAACCTGCACCCTCAACTCCTGCTGTTCCCTAGGCGCCATCCGCCTAAGAAGCATCACAACAGGTCTGGCTCCTTCAACTAGATCTATACGAAACTCGATCTCTCTATGCGGCGGTAACCCTTTGACCTCGTCAAAGACATCCTCGAATCCATTCGCGATTGGCACCGATGACAATCCATCCCGTGGAACAACCAGCGAATACATGAAGCTCATGAAGACGCCTTCTTCATGCTTACATCGTATCACAATCTTTCGCCCCTCCACATTCTCAATTGTCACCTCCAACCTTTCGCAATCAACCTTTGCCGCCTACTTCCTAAGCCAGTCCACACCCAAAATAATTCCAAACCCCGCAAAGTTCAGAACAAAACAATCACAAACAAAAGAGCAACCATGACTCGATACAATCAGACCACGGCATAACATACACAAACAAGACGAACCCCCAACTGGATTAGTCACAACCAATGGCCTATCAACAATATCCGGTTCCAAACCTAACCGGCCTACAAGATCACTACAAACAAACGAATGCGACGCCCCAGTATCAAACAACACTCTAACTGGAACACCACATATGGAAAGAGTACCTTGAACTACCACACTCTTTCCTTTCTCTTCAGCGGTAGGAGCTTTCGAAGACGATGGAACAGCTCCCAAAGCATAAGCTTGCACAATCTGCTTGTCCCTCCTCGGTTCTGGACAATTCTTCCTGATATGCCCCGGCTTGTCACAGTTGTGACACTTCATCGGTACCTTCGGATTCTTACAATCCTTCGAGAAATGGCCCTTCTGCTGACAATTGTAGCAAGTCACTTCGCCCTTCGGCTTCTTCTGGCCATCCTTACCCGTCTGCTGCTGCTGCTTTCTCTTCTTGTTTCCACCCTACTATGGTTTAGACTCTCCCCTGGTCACAGCAACAACAGATCCTTCCTTAGGAAACAGACTCTCATGCCTGAGAGCTTTCTCCACAAGCTTCTCAAATGAATCGTCCAAATGATCCACCAACTGCCTCCCAAGATAACTGTCCAAGCCTGTCACAAACTTCTCATTCTTCTGATATGCAGATTCAATATACGACCGGGCATACTTGGACAAAGCTTCAAACTCAGAAGCATACTCAAGAACTGGTCTCCCACCTTGCTTGAGCTCCACAAACTTCTTGAACAGAACAGACTTCTGAGCTGTAGAAATGAACTTAGCTTCAAATCTGGCTTGGAATTGCTCCCAAGTAATCTCTTCCTCCGGAGTATTGATGGTAATAGAGTTCCACCAATCAGAGGCTCTTCCTTGAAGCTGTCTTGATGCCAACTTCCTTTTAGTTGCATCCTCGATTCCCAAATCACCAAAAATCCTTCTACAAGCATCTATCCATCTCTGGACTTCAATGGTTGATTCTGTTCCCAAGAAAACCTTCCCTCCAAGAGCAGTATAGTCCTTGCACAACTTAGCAAAATCCACCGGTTTTGGAGTTTGGACTTGAACCCCAACATCAACTGCTGCCCCCGGAACTGGTATCCTTCTCATGATCGAAGTCATCATAGCTTCGAACATAGCTGCATAATCAGCAGCCCCTTCAGTAGCACGGCCTTCCCTAGCAGCTGGTCTCCCTCTTCGACTCATTCTCAATATCTATAAAAAAGGAATGATCAGAACATCTTAGAGAAACAACTGCATAAAGGACTCAAACCCTACTAAGCTACTATATTATATATAGTAATCATCCATCAAAATACAATTACGTCTCTCATACGTAGTTACGTCAGCGAGCGTTGGGTAAAATCGATTAACCAAAGCTCTGATACCAAATGTGACGACCGCCCATGATCCCTGCACTGAACCTAGAGATAGTGCGCTGTAAAGTGTTCCAGGCGACCATGGACGATTGCCAGGGTAAATTAAAATAACAGAATCTATCGTATTACTCACAGCGCATGGACAAAATACAATAGAACATATATATATAGTGAAGCTTCATAGAATAGAATCTCATCAATAAAACTTCATAATAGTTGATTACAATCATCAGAATAGTCAATACATCAAGCCTCACTACATAACACTCAGAGAAGATACAAACAGCGGAACATCCAATACATATAATAAGAAGATAATATGCAACCCTCCAGCTCGTCTTCGATATCAACACCGTGGAAAGCAAGAACAACACCTGTCACCTGCTACCTAGTCTGCCCGTCCCAAAATGGACGAACAGCCCAAGGAAATAAGAGTTAAAACATAAAGCCTTGAGTCAGACAACAGTCTTAGTGAGCAGTAAATTAACTAACAACATACCAAAAGAGCATAAAGGAAAAAGGAATAGGAATACAACCCTCCCACTCCACCTCTTTCTACAGTGATAGCCCCCAGACACACACTAAATAGAAGCAAACATAGCAAAGCACACAATTTAAGGTAAAGTAATTATCACTCGAGTCAAGGGCGATGTTTTCCGAGTACAAACCCCCAAGGCCTAAACCAAGATCAGATAAGCACCAAGAAAATACCGCTCTTGAGACCGAATGACGATACAACCAAACATCCATGACTCTGGCTATCACTGTTATCATTGCTTCGATATCACAGTTAATTGAATGACCGGCACATTCTTTCAGCCGTCCGTCAAGGGCTAATGGAAACCCCGGTTCTAGACATAACTCCCGCACGTCATCGTGACCCGTGCCTAGGACTATCGAATCTGCCCAGAGTACTTGACTATCAATCATTAGCCTTCAGGGACTATCGAATCTGCCCAACGTACTCTTGCTTTGAGCATGCTAGAACCTTCAACAACGATGAGATCTCAGCCTTCTAGTCATCCTCCTCGACGACTATTTCCATACTAGCTCAAGTGCCTCTCGAGCATCCATTATCCTCAACTCGAACCATATCACCGAGTTATCAACATGCTTGGAATGATCCCGTCTGGATTAGACCAAGTCTATCTCATATCATGCCTCGCTTCATCACATCCTCGCAAAGCTTCATCTCAATATCATCATCATCGAATCTATGCATAAGAGCTTCACCATCCGCTACATATGCCACAAGCAGCTTTTCCAATTCAAGAGCCTTTCCCTTAGCTTTTGAATCATCTTCGATCTAAATCAAATCATCAATCATCTAATTCATTGCAATCAATCAAATCAAACATTAATCCAAGTAAACAAGCATTCAAATATGATCTATATAGACAATTATAACAATAATGGCAATTTCGTAATTAAAGAGTCAAAAGTCCAAAAAGCATGAAATCATGAGCAATGTCTCTATAATCTTGATGAATGAACTTGCATAGGTTAACATGTAGTAAAATGGATGCCAAATCATCATGAACAATGGATCTATATGGATCTATACTTAGGATTAGGAAAATGCATGGAAATCACTACTTTAACACCAAATCAGGCCAACGATCCGATATACTCCTTTGGATCCGTGTGAGAGATAATCACCACTCACCAAATCACCTAAAAAACCCCAAAACAACACGCTTCAGATCTGGACAGCGAAGGATCTAACTTGATCTATCATGAATCCGCTTCAAACGATGAAATCTCTCTTCGAAGAATGTAG